>CM041544.1:3027500-4347500 GCA_023238725.1 Scortum barcoo
TATCAATGTTTCTCATTTCAACAATGGGTCAAATGTGTATTGTGTTAAGGCCACTAGGTGTGACAAAGCCACAGGCAATGATCACCCCAATCTGAAGCTGCCCACAGCTAAACGGAGCATTTTCGTATCTTTTAGCTCACTGTTTAGGTTTGATGGCCCACAACTTTACTGTTTAGGTTTCTTTCTTTCACAGCCACATCAGGCATCTCTTTTCAACAACAACAACAAATACAGCTTTGAATGCGAACTGTCAAGCACCAAAGAGAAATCAGACAAAGTTAGTAAGTAGCTGGTGAACTCAGTGGAGCAGTTAGATGGATTAGAGCCAGATATTTTTTTCAGGAGTTGAAGAACTGAAAGGAGGGTGAACATTGGACTGACATTTTTTAGTTCGGCATAAAAAAATTCTAAATTAAAGCTCATGTTTCATTTCTATGGTATGAAATATTTCAAAATTTCATATGATCTTAATCTCACATACACATATTCAAACTATAATTCGTATACATATATATTTACACATATATTTTTTTATAATCTTATATAAAAGATTGTCTGATTGTTTGGCCTGTCAAACATGTTTGTTTTTTTTGCCTTTTGACTGAAACCATTCACATACTGTGAATTCTCAAATGACGGCAGAGGCCTTTTGTTCTGATCGGCTGCCTTTAGTTGAAACAGCCTTTATTCCTAATTCTCCATTTGCCCGTATATTTATCATATAATATCAACACACCTTCTCACATGCTCCTGTTTCAGTTTGCCGTTGGTGCTAACTCAACACTTTCTTCATGTTTACCTGTTGCCGTGATAAATTCCGGATGATTTATCACAGATGTTTCTCATTAAAAGCCTTCCAGTGGCTCAAAGGGCATAATCTGGTCTTTTGGCAGGCTTTATAATGTGAAACATCTGCAGAAATGTTGAGTTTCATTGGCAGTTGCCTAACATTGATAAAAAAAATGGCAAAGTAGATCTGATTAGAATTAATGATTGAAAACAGCATTTTCGTTGAAAAGGGAAACTCAGCAGCAGCAGAGCGGTGAGTGAGGCGTGGTCTTGTTATTGTACTGATTTTGATGAAGAAAAAAAGTGTGTTGCTGAATTGACCTTTTCTCACTTTTTCTCAGACTGCATTATGGTTTGGGAAGCACAAAGACATTCTTGTTTAACAAACTTTCAAACAAACCAAAAGGAAAAAAAAGAAACCTTGCACATATTAAAAATTATATTTACTCAGCATACAGGAAGTCGATCCAATCAAGTACAAATGGTGCCTAATTACTTTGACTAAAATATGAATCTATCAAATACAAACTCAATATCTGCCTCGGACAGATATGTAAGTGCATGCAATTTAATGACAGTATCTGAACACAAAGCATATTTGCATACTGAAGTATACATTATTACTTAGTAATTATTAATTGGCATCTTTCCAGAAGAAACAAGCTCAGTGTGGGTGGCGGTGGATATAGCTAATATAAGTCTGTAAGAGACTTTGCATGAAATTTGGCATGAACACATAATTCTCTAAATGGTTATTGATTTCACTGAAGCTGTATCAGCAACAAAATACCTTTCAGTTAACAGCGACAATGCCGATAAAGTTTTCTTTTTGTTCTGCTGACACAGAGGAACCTCAGTTCCAAGGCTTACATGCTCATCTGTATGTTGAGCAGGGCAGGTTGGCAAAAATAAATAGGTGCCAATGATGGAATTACAATATTTTTCTTCTTCCCTATAAATGTTACTTTGGAAAACTTGCTTCCAGCAGATAGAGCACATTTACATATCGAGATAAAGTTTCCATACAGCAAGAATGATATGCTGCTCATGTACAAACACATACACAATGTCTCTATTAATGTTGTTTTTTATTATGAGACATGCTGTCAAATTTTCTGGAATTATTTGATAAAGCCCTTGGCAAGTACATTTGGATATTTGCTACTTCACATCCTGCAGCTTTGTGTGTGTTTGTGTGTGTGTGCATACTAGACGGTCCTATAAAGTAGCCTCCTAGTTTAGCTTGTCTCATAGGTTGTTAAACAGATGATTAGTTTCACAAGGCAACACATTTTAAACTGCGAATGACTGCAAAATCCTTTGGTTTATATGGAGCACAGTCAGTGTGGCAAATATAACTCATAAGTGTATGGGTGCACATTTGTGCACATTGTGTGTGTGTGTGTGTGTGTGTGTGTGTAGATAAGTGCAAAGAGTGTATGCTGGTATGTGTGCTTACATTTACCCACAGATACTTTCTTTTTAGCATTCTGAAAAGGGAGGGATGCAAATTTCAAATAATTTCTTAAACATAAACAGACATAAAATCTAATTATTATTATGAATAGACATCAAAACATTGAGTTAACACTAAAAAGTCAGTTAATGATGCAACGTAAAGTGAACCTTTACCATTACAGGAGCATTTCTAAAGTACTAGCTCTCAAATGTCACAAAATACAAGTTAATTAGGTATTTGTAAAATAAATCCAACAAACATGATCATTTTCTTACATAATAATAAAACCATATCATGGAAAACTTACTGAAGACAGGAAGATGAAAAATGAAATTATGGAGTCGGAGCACTTCATTGTTACTGAAACATATAAAGTCCATTGAAAGCATCCGTTTTACAGCCAGACAAGCCTCTGCTCTGCTAAATTCTACAGAAAACTCCAATGAAAATTCACCAGTACTCTCTTCTAAACTCATTTCCCCATGTTTGTAGCTCCGCAGTCCAAAAACTCACTACATACTCTCCTCGGCTGTTGAGTTTATGGTAGATGAAGCTAAAAACTCAAATATCGAATAAATACCCACCTCACCTGTGCTGGTTGCTGTCATGGAGCTGGTTGCAGCCCCTCCAGTCAATTCTGTAGATTCCAAACAGAGGAACAGAGGACAGAGGAAGCACGAAATTTAAAGATAAAAGACCAAATCAACTAAAAACCTGAGCAGCATATGGGAGGTAAAACGCTACACGTTTGAAATTCACCTGGTGAGGTAGTCTTGAGGACGACAGAATAAAACCACAGTGCAGCTGGAAAGCCACACTGCCAGTGTAAAGGAGCAGGGTTGTTCAGCAGCCATGTTGTAGATGCTGAGTATGGAAACACCCTTGTTTGGCAGTTAGGCTCATCTTGTGTTAAAAGCTGCTAACTCACTTAAGCGTTTATCATTACAATAATTTGACATTTACAAACCCATTTGATTTTACACACTGTATGCATATACGTGTGCACGTGCAAAGACAGAGTGTGTGTTTGAGAGAGGTGCAGGTATTATTGAGGAGAGCCTTCCTGAGAAAGAAAGGCCAGACCTTGGAATGGTTTAATCAATAGAGGAATGTTCCCCGTAATGAAGTGTGTCAGCTTCTTAACAGGACTAAAACCTTCATCAAGTCAATGAAGATGGGAGAGTTAAACCTAAGGCCCATCTGAATAACCATGCCGCCTTATTGACCGGCCACAAGACGAGGCGAATGCCAAACACTGGCAGGGTCAATCATGCACACAAACAACAGACACACAGGCAAACATTCGAATTCACACCTCGATAAACTCACACAAATGGAAGTGAGTAAGAAGTCACACAGTATGTGTACCGTACACCACACTGTATGAAACAATCAGGCTATAAAATAAAGAGAAAACACCTGGATGTTGTAGCATGGCTGTAGATACATTCAGGAACACTGTGAAGAGATTTAGCTCAGTGTGCTCCCTCATTTTGTTTAAGAGTCTTTCTATTGCATCAAAGGTCAGCCCAGTCAAGATGGTTCAAATTTGTCTGTCAAGTTCACCAAACTGAAAGTCTACCTCAAAATCTACAACACAAAGTGCTCTCAACAAGCAAACTGACTGATCATGGTGAGCTCACTGAAATTAATTGATTTTGATTTGTCATTTTGCAAATGAGCGTACTGATGTTGACAGGGCACTACGTTGGTACAAAGCATATTTAAAAGTACATGAAAACATTTTGAAAACAGCTTTTACTGGAACAGTTTCCCAGCTATTCTTCATTCATTCTTCACTCATACCTGATGGGACAGTGGTGTTTATCAGCTCTTCACTCAAAAATGATCCATATTGCAATCAGAATGATTCAGTCAGGACACAGGGTGTGAACTGAACCTTAAAGCTGGTGGCTTGGCTTGGGTGCTATTGTCCTATATTTGTTCAGTTGTCAACAAATGCCATGAAAAGATCAAGACCATCTATGAATTAGTTCAACCCTCCTCAGTTTCCCCAGCCTGCCAGGCACTCAGCCGCAAGCTCATTGGTTCCCACTGAAGGTTCCCACTGAAGACATAAATCTTCAAAAATGGGTCACAAATATTTAGTTTCATTTTTAAAATAGGCTCAGAAATGTCCTTAAAGAGGAAATATAGTGTGTTTGGTGAGGACTATTTTCGGACGAGGATTTATACACATTTATATGTATAAATCAATGGCGTGGCTCGTTGATGTGATTTTAATAGTTTCTGGACAACGAGGGAGCTCTGTGGCTCAGAGTAGGGAGGAGATACATCAGGCTTTGGACACACACACAATACTTGTTAGCAGGATACTTTCATCATGGTTTTGATCACTGTAATTTGTTTACTGTGAGGAAAAGGCTGAACGCTACCAGCCCTATTCTTTAAAAGGGGGTTGTTAGCTTTGCTGGTTAGGTAGCTGGTTTTCTTCTGATATTTATTTACATCTGCTAACCACTCTTAATGCTGATATATGAGGTAGTGAGCAGACGATGGTTATCGAGAAACAAATCAATGAGATGAGTCCTTGTAAGCAAACATGTTTATGACCCCAGTAAAATTAAAGAAGCGTGGACATTAAGTGTGTAACCGGTGCTCTAGAAAACAGCCTGCATAAACACAACCTGTGTATTCACATAAATAAACACACACCAGAGCCTGTGCGAATAATAACACCCACTGATCTGCATATGAAAACAGTGTAATACATAAGTTCTCACTTTCTCAGCGTACAGCGCACACATGCACCCTTTCTCTCATCCACACATCCAGGAAAAGGTGGTCATCACTCCCTCTGTCTTCACTCATCTTTCAGCAGCCTCCCTCTCTCCTCCCTGCCTTTCATTGATCTCTCTCTCATTGGACTCATCACTCTGCATTCTCTGCAGACAAAGAGCAACCGCAGGATGACAATCACATTAGAGCACACAATCTATTTATGGTTTTGCCTCATATTTCAACTCTATTCTCTCTCGCTCACACAAACACACGCACACACACACTCCTTTGCTCTCTCTCCTCTCTCTCGTACTCTGTGATAATATAAACGCAGGGATTTTAGTGGTAATGAGTTTTTAATGAAAAATGAATTATTTACAGTGGCTGGAGGACAGGAGATAAAAACGAGAGAAGGTGATATCGAAGATGTGAAAGTAGCGCAGTAACGTTTATTGGAGTTTACTTTAGATACACAGACGCGACTGCATTTAGAGATTACAGCAGATGTATTTAATAAAACGCATTTTAATTGATATTTAACAAATATTTTGTTGGCTTAAGTTCATTTAATCTTCAGTAAAGTTAACTGCTGTGCATAAAGACTCGAGAAGATGATTGATTGCCTTTGAGTGTTTCAGACATCACAGGTGCCAGTGTGATATGAGGTGTCGGGTGCTTAAACGCCTGTCTTTCCAAAGTGGCACAATCGGAGCCCTGACAGCTTTTTAGGATTACACAAGTGCACTATGGACTCAGTCGTTGGGCGTAACAATACTTTATCTTGTTGCAAATTTAGCAAATAACAAAACCATAATTTGATACCTTTGGTACCTTTAGTCAATCCCAAATATGTAGTCTTAACAGCCTTAGACTAGGTGTCACAGTACCGGAATGATGACATTTGCATAATGAATTCACAGGGTGGAGGAAAATCTTCTTAGCGGCCTATAAACCGAGGGAAAAAAACAATGTGATGTGGAGTTAAAAAGAAACAGGATTTATTCTGATAAATGACAGCGGAGGACATGTAAAGTCAGAGTTGAAGCAGGATCTTTTACTTGCTCACTAACTAACTGGAGAGCTGATCAGCAGCAGATTTTTTCCTTGTGCTCTGTTGGAGAGGCCGTGTTGCCACAGATACTGTTGAGAAAACAATCAGGAGTTGTAGTTTGGATAATGCATTCATAAATATAGGACTCAGTCAGTCAGTCAGTTTCAGCAGTATTAGAGCAAAGTTATTTAGTATTACAGTAGTATACTACAAGGTATCCAACTTGGTATGTGTACTTATTTGATCAGCCAAAGCAGGAAATGACAGATGACATTACTTGTTTTTTCTGCCAATGTCCTCTGCAGCAGTGACCATTTTGCTAATTCACTGGTCTCATTGCAAGGAATAAAGTTTTGTTGTTCGATAAGTTGCTAACAGCAGTGCAGCAGCAGGCTCACTAAAGCAGCAAGGAGTGATGAGTGGTTGTGTTGTGAAATAATAAAGATTTTTGTCTTTTAGACAAAGAAACAGTCCAGCAAATACAAGGTCAAGGGCAGAGTTTGTGCATCTTAAATTTGCTTTAAAAAAAAATACAACAAAAAAAAACTTTACTTTCCTCCTCACTGAGGCTGTGCACAAAAGGTCTTGACTACTGATAATAGTGCTTTTATTATGAGAGTGAACAACAAATTGTCAGGAGTTTCCCCCTGTTTGGCCTTTGGCTTTAAAAACTCAATCTTACAACCACACAGATACATTGGCTCGGATCTGCTAACCTGCAGCCTGGTCTGTGTCAGGGTTCAGCCTTCATCTCTATTCAAGTTCACAGGCTTTGGTTCCTCTGCCCCCAGTTCAAAAGTAGGAGCAATGAGGGGAGGTGAAGGGTGGAGGTGTAGAGGGGAACCAGAGTGCGTGGTTCTAAGGGCCGAATGAGGAGGAGGTGGATGAACTTTTGGAGATTTAAAAAGTTCAACAGCACCACTCAATTTTTTTTTTCAAACCAGAGAGGGCTCACTAGCTCAGCTTAGATCAGATCCCTCACTGCTCCTCTCCGGGACATCATCAAGCTTGATCACTCTAAAAACAAATTACAAGTTAAATCACTGCTTTGAAGATTATTTTAGGGAATATACGAATAGTATAGTACAGTCTTTTTCCTCAATTATTTTATGTGTAAATTATGATGATTTCGATACTTAGGTACATATTTGCTCTGTGGCACAGACAGGTTTCCTTCAGTTTGCATGAACAGTTTCCAGACTGAAATATGTATATAGAGCTACATATGTAAAGATTGATCACACAACACATGCTCAGGCATTTTGGAAGAAATGACACAGTTGTATAAACAATGCTTCTGTATATGTACATGGTGTAAATATGCTTTATGTATTGTCTTGGGAATAATTGTGGAATTATTCAAGTCTTTTAATGCATGTAAAAGCATAATGCTCGCAGTATTCTATATTATTATTCTATATTATTCTTGTACTCAACAAATCACATGAAAAATCCAGCAAATGCTCCATTTAATCATCGTTAAGTAATGTTTATTTTCAAATCTGGAGCCCAGATGTCCAGAAATTATGCAGCCTTTTAAAAAATATAAAATGATATATTTACAACCATTTAAAGCTGCACTATTCAATATTTATATATTAACAATGGACCAGACTATTATGGGTAATATGAAAGAAGCTGTTGGCAGTGATAAAGCTCATTGTTTTGGTTTTACTGTGTGCACCTTTATGTTTTATTCACTATTATTGTTCATCAATTGCACTTCCAGCAGCATCAGACAGCTGTGTTCATGAAAGATGCTCTTCTAAACCCACTCTACACTTCCTGTCCAGAACCAAGGAGCTGATGGACAAAGTTAGCGACTAGCTGGTGTTTCGCATTAAGCAGCTACTATAGTCATCCAAGCCATTACCTGAAGTGGAAAAAACTAAGTGCCAGTATTGTCGTTGTTCACATGTTGACGTGTGATTCAGTCGGCAACAGTAAGTTTTACCTTCTGAATTTCTCCAGTGAATAGAAAGATACCGGCAGATATTGCTAATGTTTGCAACATAAAGTAGGGCACTATGAAATCCGGTTTATTTTTTCCAGTGTCCATTTTATATTTATATTATTTATTATTTATATTTTTATTTTGGCGTTTTTCTATTCAGTGTTGCACCAGCGCTCCCTCATTTGACCGCCTCAGCTGACAGCCCGTTTTGGTGAAAATGAGGTTGCAGGTTGTTGTCTGTCTTACTACGACTGAATTAACAATGTTTCGCTCATGAGTTATTTATCCGGGAAGTTCTCGTCTCTCTACTTCAGCGTGTCACACAGATGAAGCACCTCAGCATCACCATGAGGCTCTGTTGTGTCATCGTCTCACTCTGCTTGGGTTCTCTTTGTTCCTTTTGGAGCCGTCACTGTAAGGTTAGTGTAATGTTACTTAAACTAGCAACCAACAGAGAAAAGGCGAGGGTGGGAACAGAGGAGCGTCACGCAGTGCCCCCTGGGTAATGCAGTTTATTTAGGGCCATCATGAACCTCCCAGAGAACCTGATCTGGAGAGGGCAGAGAAGAGTACCAGCACCTTGTGAGAAGTGTTGCTGTGAAATAAAAAGTCACGGTGCACCAAGGAGTAACATTTTGAAGCGGCATAGTGAGTACGGGCCCACTCTGAGCACTGATCAAAGCCATCTGTTGCTTGTCAGGAGCATGCAGCTCAGTCCACCGAAAAAAACCTAAAAAAAAAAAAAAAAAAACGTGAAGCTTTTTTTTTTCTCCTGAGAACCTTTAAGAGATGGACTTACATGGGTTCATTCAACAAAGTTTTAGGATCTTTATTCTTATCATATAATTAAAGAATCACCAGTGCCTAATTAAACATTCTCTATACACACTGGCATTTTTAATGCCTTTAAATGATTTACGCTCTTATTTTGGTAACATGTTCCATATATTATACTGTAGTCTGTAGCAAATGTATTTAGTTGAAAGTGCTTTGTAAAGAAATGTCACTTGGCTATCACTTGACTGGTGTGTATGTGCGGTTGTTGTGTACGTTCGATTGTTGTGTATGTGCCTGGATGCATGTATGTAATGGAGGGACCATCAATTCCCTGCAGAAATGCCATGCGATGATGGTAATGGTAGGAGCAGAGAGTAATGAAGGAATTGATCTTCACTCGGCAGTAAGCGCTTGACATTTCAACCAAAGCCTTGAGCACCTAACCTCCCTCTACATAGCCCCCCCCACCCCACTTAAATACCTCTCTCCCCTCATCTTTCTTTCTTTCTTCCTTTGACCCGTTAACACTTAAGTTCTCTCCACTTTTCCTTCATGCAGTCTTTCTCTTTCTACACTTTGGCTCTCTGTCGTCTCGAACTTTAATCGCTTTCTCTCTCCGTCTGCCTCTATTGTGATAATTTCTTTCTCTCCTGGTCTCGCAACCTGTCACACTTTCAGGCGCACCCCCGTCTTTCTCTCTCCCCATTTTCCCAATCTTTCCTCCAGTCACACACACAAACACAGATGCACGCACCGACGCAAACACACACACACACACACACACACACCAAGCCACTGGTCCCATGGGTCAGCCCATATATTAGCTTACTTGTTAATACTTGGATGGCTCGGGATCAATACTTAATCAACAAGTAATGGGATTCCTCAGTCATCCCATATGATCTTTCAATAAAGACTTGAATCTGTCTCGCCCAGACCCCCCCCACACACACACACACACACACCTCACTGGGCATCACCATGGATGGGGGAGGGTGAGAGTGTGAGAGTCAGCTCTGTCGTGTTCTCACCAGGCAGATGGAGGATGAGCTGGAGGCAAACTCAACACTGCAGGTGAGTTTCAAAATATGTGAAACTTTTGTATGGATGAGACTTTTTGTTGGCGGGTGTCCTTTCCCAAACAGTAAAGGGCTATACACTTTTTCAGAATGTAGGGCGACCCATTGATGTAGTACATGTGGGTGGAGTGGGTGGGGATGGGAAAACCTGTTGCACTGGTAAGTGTAGAATTTGTAGTTATAAATATTGTATTTTTTTCTTACTACTAAATATAGATTTTTTTTTTGTGAAAGTGAACAGACTATTTGGTGGTTGAAATGCAGCAACATCTAAGTAATTTGACACCTCTCCAGTTGACAAGATAACATTCAGTTGTTGGCAGAAAATGTAGTAAAAAACATTATTGTTGCTGAAAAAATCATTTAAAGTTGTTACAGAACTCACACACGAAGCTCTAGACAGTCTTGAATCTTGTTAAATACTTTTCAGAAGTGCCTGTAATATATCATTCATTTGTGCAGAATGGCTTCACAACCAACAATGACAGAATGACAATGAAAGAAATTCTGTATTTTAAATGTGACAAAGTTAATAAACTTGACAGTTAGCATTTTAGCAACACTTCCTAAAGGAATAGTTTGATTTTTTTTTTTTAAATATATTCTTTAAATATGGATCTTGGCTGGCATAGTGAGGACACAATGGGAAACTTGGCTGTGGCCTTCAAAGATATTATGTTGTGTAGCTATTTCATCGGCATCATAATTTTCTTCTCATTTTTATTCCTCTATTTTCAGCAGTTGATCTGTATCTCTTTCTGATCTGCATCTGATTAAAGCTCAAGGAGTTTTCTCTGTCCCTCTCTTCCTCCTCTTCTTTCTCTTTTCTGTCAAACAACACACATATTTACAAGTGAATAAATGCATTTAGAAACACATGCCATAAAACTAAGCCATAAACATGTGTGTATGTGTGTAATGTCTTTAGGGCAGATCAGTCTGGTAATATGAACGTGGAATTTTTGGGGACAGGAACAATGGAGGTCTCCTTGAAACATGCCAACAATCACACCAAGGAGGAAAACGAGCAGAGCGTGATTAAACTGGACTTAATGATTTAGTTTGAAAAGTTTAGTTGGCCGCTGATAATGCTCTTCTTCAGCGTTAGATGAAGATGATGAGGTGGTGGGATAAGGTTTGCTGACTACTGTTGTACTACTTGTCATGTTTTTACTGGTTCTACAACATATTACACAGAAACACAGAAAATTAAGGGGCCAATCTGAGTCTGAGGAAATAACCTCAGATTAGGTCTTCAAGCTTATCTCAGCTTGATTTATCAGACACCATATGAACTGGAGCTGTGGAGTTTGAAAGACGTGGGAGGGTCTCGCTGAAAGGTAATATTGTTTGGATTATGGAAAATGAAGGATCTTGCGTTTTTGGATCTTGCCCCTGCTGCTGATTTAACTTGAAACCTTCTTGATCTGTCTCGTAAGAATCCCCCAATTTTATGGAAATGCAACACTAAATTGTTCAACTCTTAACTCTGAACCTTGAAGCGTCTAAACTAACTGCTGGCAGTCATCTTTTTGTGATGAATGAAAGAAAATGAAATGTGAAGGGGGTTCACTGTCACTGGAATTCATGTTACTGTTGGATAAACCTGTTTGTGGTGCAGAGAAACCGAATAAAGAATATGCATTATAAACAAAGTCTGCGCTCATTTCAGGGAATATCATATCATATCTATGTTTATTCACCAGTTATGGAAGAAAAAAAACTGTTTAATTTAATGATAATTCTGACCATTAATCCTGATAAATGGTTGAAACACTTAAAGGTCAAAACAAAATTACAGGTCAGTTTTCACATGACCCACAGAGTGACAGCTTCCTTCACTCACCCATGATGCCTCTGCAGTTTATGGTACCTCTTAAACCCCTAACCTTGTTGTTTGCTTGTTAAGGATGATCCAGTGTTTTCTAATGTCACTTTCATTGTGAGTTGCTCTGCATAAGCGCGTCAGCTAAATGCCTGGAAGAAACAGTAAAATGTAAATGCACTGTACAAAAAGCTGTGTTGCTGTATTAAGTTGAGCAGCCTCCGACATGGGTGCAGTGTGATAAATCCTGGCAGAGTCGCATGCTAAACAGCTTCAACCTGGCTGCAGCCAGCCAGCTCCCTGTAAACAGGCTTTGTGTCACCATTGTCATATCTCAGCGCCATTAATATACATGAGAGTCTGAGGCCTCTCTCTCCTCTTTGTTACTATCTCTCTTTCTCTATCCCTCCTCTCCACTCCTTCTTTTTTTGGTCTCTCTTTCTCCGGCAAATTCTTTGGCACTTTAACTCAGCTTATTCTTACTATCTCACTCTTTTTTTGCTCCTTCCCACTATTTTTTTTCTTTCCTGGTATCTTCTACCATTTGTCTCTTTTTTTTGTTTCTTTGCTCTCTTTCCTGCTCTACCCCTTTAACTTAGAAAGACCTATTTTAAGTATATCATAGTATGTATAACTAAATGAGTTTTTCTGGTCACCAATAACATCCATCAACTTATTGCTTCCTTGTAGGGTGAATCCAAGTGTTGCAGAGTTGCAGATTTATTGGGCATACACCTTAAAGTCCACAGTGCAGAGGTGTGTCCAAATCCTCACAGCCATGAATTTAGACTTTACCAGTCAGAAAAGAATTGCACTTTGATTTTAATCTCAAACACTCTTGACCTCACTTGTACCTGCAGCAAATCCTTGCTCCATTTTCCTAACAACAGATTTACCTGTACATCGAATCAGTTTGAAGGGTCGCTCAGATATGATTGGCTCCTCTTGAATCATGAAAGGCCAAAAGGCAACACTTCGACGTTTAAAACTCGGCTGTGGTTGACAGGAAGTCCTTCCTTTTGATTTGAAAAACAATGATCTTGTCCCACCTGTGAGTAGTACAAGTAGTCATATAGAAAGTGTGTCAAATGTATTTCTAAATTTTGAAATGTGGATTTTTCTTTCAGTCAGGCTTACTGTTAAAATATTCAGAGATGGACTACAGGGTCAAGACCTCACCTGTCATCTGAAGTCCCACCTTATAGCACGTTATCCTCTCACAGAACATCTCCTCCGTATGCTGTATATGACTAAAGTCCACCAGAGCCCAGTCTGCAGGTCTTTATGGAGAATGTGTGGATCTGTTTCCCTCCTTTTCTCTGGGCTCCTCTCATCTTTTTCTCCTCTTTTCCTTTTGTTTTCTCTTCTTTCCTTGCCTTTCCTTTCCTTTCTTTCTTTTTTCACATTTTATTCCTCTAGTTATTCCCTTTCCGCTGTCATCTCTTCTCTTTTCTTCACTTTCTTTTTGCTTTTTTCCCCCCACACACCAACTCTTATCCCTCACGTACTATCTCCACTTTTTTTCCCTCTATTTCTTCTTCATGCGCTTTCATGTTGTTTTTACACAACTCGTCACCCTGAAATGTTTCAAAGCCTGGAACCTGTGAATTTCTTGTGCATATTTATGCGTGTCTCCACTGTATGTATTTGTGAATTTGTGGACACAGACAGAGAATATATTTTCACAGTGGACGTCCACTGTGGCTCGTCTGTGTCGTAGATGCATAAATGCATAAATGTATGTGTGCCGCATTTGTTTACACTGACTCCTACTGGTACGCGACAGTATGTTACATAACTCTGAATAATGTGGGAAAAAGATAGTCTCTATCATCACTTCATCTACTGCTCTCTCTCTCTCTCTCTCTCTCTCTCACCCACATCCACTCCCTCACCCTGTCAGATAGAGTGATTTATACAGGGTGTGTTTCCTTCTCCTTATCGCTTCACCCTCCCTCTCTTTCTCTCTTGCTTTCTTTCTGTCAGTTGCCTGTTGACACTGTGGCCGCCTTCACTTCGGTGTGTGTGTTTTGGTTCCGGAAGTGTGTGTGGACGTATAGGAAGCGTGGTCAGGTGCAGATGTGGTGGAAGCGAGCTGCTGCTCTGCTGGTGGTTTCCTCTGCCCGTGCCTCTGTTTGAAACTGTGTGTGTGTGTGAGTGTGTGTGTGTGTGTCTGACCTTAGTGACATTACTTGTCACCTCTCTGTTATGATCTCTCCTTCCGAATGATTTACAGTGACCAACAGTGGGAACAGATGTAAACGGATCTGAAACACACACACACACACACACACACACACAGAGACACGCGTTGTTTCCATACACAGCCATCATAGTTTCTTCATGTTTTTTGTTAAGACATTACGAGTTATAAGTTTCATCCCCTCAGAATATTTAAAAAAACAGATGAATGACACAAACACCAATGACTTTTAACTTCAATACACATGAACACCAACAGTACACTCCAAACAACAGGACACACTCCTTCAAATCATTTCAACATAATAACAAAACATAAAACATAAAATAATTAAAAACAATTACAACAAATGTCATCATTTTCTTTTTAAAGGGTAACCATAGTCTCAAATTCAGGGATCATCTGTAGCAGGCGAGGCCTCGTGGATATGTAACCTGTGATACAGAGTGTCAGGAAACACTGGAGAGACTGACCACCGCTCTGTGAGGACAGCAACGTAAAGCTGGAAGGCTGGGCACGAGCATCTACAGTCAGGCTCTCTGTAACTCTGCTGTAAAGACAGAGCCTGGTGGAGTTTTGTCACTAAAGGCATATTTATGTCTCTTTGACAGAGTTTTGCCTGGATTCAGCCGGGCACAGCTGCACCGCTTTCCAGCTGTACCACGATTTGTTTCCGTCCCCTTTTCAGTTTAGTTGGTTAGGCCGTTTTTCCTTGATTTCTGTGCTTCTTCTGGCCTAAAGTGACTGTTTATACTGTTTCTGTCTCGTCTGCGCATTTCAAAGCATCACTCAGCAAAGGCGTAGACAGAGGATGATCTCACACTCAGCAATATTTGCCCCTCTTATTCCTTTACAGACTTATACAGGGTTTGTAGGGGTCCTGGAAAACCTTGAAAATGCTTTCATTTTAATGTGGCATTTTGGAAGTTTGGGAAGTGCTTTGATTTTGAATAAAGTGCTTGAAAACTGCTTGAAATTTAAATTCCATCCATCCATCCATTTTCTAAACCTGCTTATCCTTGAGCACACACAGGATCGCAGGGTTCAAATTGCATTAATACAAAAAATGATCAATGATCAAACGGTCCTATGGATCATGAGAGTCTGTGGGAATACAAACTGGAGCAGCTGCTTTCTGGCACTGTCCAGAGAGAGACACAGAAACGAGTAAATGCCCCAATCTGAACAGAGCAGTCAGTCAAATGAAACCTGGACTCACCTGAACCTGTCAGGTCCAGCATGTATCCAGCTGTAGTGTCGGCAGGATTTAGTCTGCTGTTCTCAAGCTGACATATCATTAAACCCACCCAATCAATAAATAAACAACAATAAAGGTGAAAACATGCTATTAGATACAATAAAATCAAGGTCAAGTGGTAATGGGGAAAAAGATAATAACTATCATAAAAGTTATTTAAATTAATTAATTAATTAATTTAAATTAAGGATAAAACCCATAAATTGTAGTAAACCTGTTAAGTTTAAATAATGAATACCCTTGGTTTCACAATGTTGATACCCATATTTATTCAGTGCCATTTTAGTTGACATCAACCTTGCGTTTATGCACATTGTTAAATAATAGACTTTAGTTCGTGGTTACGACCATGAGATGGAGCAGAGACGCGAGCCTGCGTGGAGCTGCAGAAGACGGCTACATAGATTAAAACGAGAGTGTAAGGAAAAAAAACTGTGCGGTCTAGACACAGGGTAAGGATTTCAAGGTCTAGTGCATACCTATGTATCTAAAATCCAAATGGAAGCGTGGCGATGATTTACAGTTTACATTAACAGTTCTCAGTAAAATATTAACAAGCTTACAGGCAAGTTAAATTTGTTGGTATGTTCATATGAGTGTGTAGGGAATGATGTGTTGTCTTGCTGAGTGTATGTGATTTAAAATGAGGGGAATCTCCATAGTGACACTGTACATCTGCAAGCGACTGTGTGTGCTTGCAAGTACTGTATGTGTTTTTTGTTGATGTATGACAACACAGAGCTTGTGTAACCACACAAAGCTTCTGCTGATGTTCTCTCATGCGAGTGTTTTTGCACCACTGACAATACACAAATGTATGTCAATGTTTGACAATAGGGCGGTTATGTGGGGAAAATAAACTACCAGAATTAATATGGAAGTGTAAATCCATGTTTACATATCACTGTGATTGTGTGTGTGCCCATTTGGTGATGTATCTCCAACTGTACATCGTGTGTGTAGATGCTTGAAGTTGAATGAAGATAAACACCACCTGGTGGTCTCATATGCTCACACTGACTGTCTCCTTTGAGTTTTGGCCCCCTGAATCCTTTTTTTTTAGCCCCTTTAGTGTTCTTTGATTCAGGATGATTGAGAAAACATGACAAAAGAGAGGAGGAGGAGGACCAGAAAGGAGGAGAGAGGATGCTGAAAGAGAAGAAGCAGTTTAATTCTCTTTACAGTTCCATTATACAATAACTTTTGTTTTATTTTCATCATTTTAGCAACTATGGCTCTTCACAACGTATCTCTTTTTTGCATTGTCACTTCTGAAATCAATAATACAGTTCTGATGTAAGTGTTGTTATTTTCAATTTCTGTGCAGGCTGAGTGGAGGGCAGACGAGATGGCACCCTCTGTGGATCTGTTGGCTCTGAACGCACATTGGTGAGGGTGGGAAGCTGGTTGGGATGTATTTTTTGATGTGCTGAAGAATGAGTTTCTTAAAACACTTAATCAGAATGGAGGTGAGTGTCACAGAGTGGTGGTCATTTTGACTACACACTACAGACTTTTTATGTACGGGGACAACAGTGGCTGTCTTGAAGCAGGTGGGAACAATCTCCAGTGACAGTGAGCTGTTAAAAAGTGACTGTAATGACATCCACTAGCTGACTGGAATGTGTTCTTGGTGAATGGCCAGAGATGTTATCAGGCCCAGCAAATCAACTCATATTCACTCTCAGCAGGATCCTTTTAACCCTATCCTTTTACTGGGTAATCCAGGAATGACCATAAAATGACCTTTGTTTTTTGGAGTTGGTAATTATTTAATGTGCACTCAGTGAACTGTCAAACAAACTGGGATCTGAAGAGTATTTTTGGTTGGATTAATTAAATTAATTAAAGTACTTAGGAGTCTTAAAATGTGACACATCCCTTATTTTTTGGAGTTTCTCAGTCATTTCAGCTATACATCTCATGTGCATCTAATGGAACACATAGTCACATTTTATCAACTCTTAGCTGTGAACAAATGCATCATTTCTTACCCAACATAGAGAATGTACAATGCTGAAAGTGACCAGTCATCTTTCTCCCTCCGAGTCAATACTTTCCTTGATGTCAAACATGGTGGCCCACAGTCATACTGGTTTTTACCAGAAATTATAACCATTGAAGCTTCAATAGATGTGGCAAACACACTGGCTGCTGACAGGATATGGGATGTGTTGGATTGGTACAGAGGATGCAGATTTGCCCCAAAATACTGTAAGCTACTACTACAGCTCCTCTAAGCTGTGCTGCTTCGATTTCTTTGCAAGCTGCAACTCCAAACTCCACAGAGTGTTTTTACTGTATATATCTTGATGGGGAGGGCATAGCCCAGATTGGAGTGAACATCACTTTGTCTCCATTGTCTCTGAAAATAGGCAAGGAACTGCCGCTGCCAGCACATTTATAGACTGAGACAGAATCAATTCTTAGTATAATTAGTTGACTACTGCTCAGCAGCTTTTCTATAACAATAAATAAATGCTACAAAACATTCGGTTCCCTAACTTATATAGACCTCCACGCATTAATTTGAGCTTTTTAATTTTCCTCACCCCCACCCTCCCTCTCTTTCTCTCTCTCTCCACGTGGTCGTATCATCTTGTTGAGTCTTCATTGTAGTGACAGACTGTAGTTAGTAATACAGGCTGATAATTGTACAAGTAGTTTAACTTGTAGAGCCACTTGATCTCCCTCGCTCCCTTCACCTACATCCCTCAACACATCCCTCACAGCCTGCTTATGTCTCATGTTGCTTTAAAGACATGCTGCATACAGTGACGGCGGTGTCACTCAGCCTATATTCATGACTGATGTGTGTATAAGTATTTACATGGGTGTCAAGTGCTGACATGAGTAAAATACTATATACTTTGACAGCTGTAGTTGAAAGTGACTGTCTTTACATTGTCACAACTATGCCAATCACATGTGATATTTGAGGAATGTGAGGAAATAAACTGAAGTGTTACATCACCAGTGTCAGATAAAAACCTAACATTAGTACAATACAAGTGTTTATTAATGACTGGAAAGAGCTGAAGGTGTAATTTATTGTAGTTTCTTCTGCTCTATCTGTGCTGGTATGTGTAGTTTTTACCAAAGTGTGTCTCACGACCATAACCATAATGAGGAGGTGTATAAGTCAGAGGAAAATGTAATCTCCTGTTCACTCGCAGCACTTTTACATAGATTGATCAATAAAACAACAATTGTAAACCAAATACTACACATCTTAACAATGATTACTATTAAGCAAGTTTGATATGACATTTCACACATAAAAATAATAAAACACATAGATTACAATGTAATATTGTTGTACAAATAAATATATTATCTATAAATCTATTATACCCGCTCAAAACATCTGTTAAAAAATAATCATAAAAAAGTTTACTATTGCAGAAAATGTGTTCAAATTCTTTCCCAACACACTTAAGATTACTAATTATTACAATGCAGAGATTTATCACAGAAAGTGGATTTTCCTTTAAAAAAACAAAAAAACAAAAAAAAAAATTAAAATGGATGAACTTGCAGTGTTTCATATTCTGGTCTGGTCACAGTGGCTATCAGGTTATGAACCTCAGTGCTAACCTTCTGCTCCACTCTCAGTCAGTGCTGGTATCATTGTCCCGTATCAGTGCAGTGTATTGCGCTGTGTGTGTCTACCATCTGTTATAATCAGCCATGAATATTGCACGACACTTTAAACAGCTTATATACCCTATGGATGTTGACATGCATGGGAGAAGTCATGTGTGCCAGAGATGCACTCTGTGTGCGTTTACAGTTGGCCCATTGATTTATAATTAACGCTGGGGTTACTGTTCCAGCACACACACAGCTGGCCTGCTCTCTGGGGTCACAGCAGTGTGCTTGTGTGTGTGTTTGCCTTTGTGCAGAAAGTTATTTCAGTGTCCGAGAAGGACGTATTGTGCACAAGTTGAAATGTAGTGTGCTTATTCCTGTGTAAGTGGGGAGGTGTGCATGTGTGTTACGTGTGTGTGTGAATATGCCCGTATATATTTTGCCTGCGCTTGGAAACCGGGCATATGTTCCTTTTTAAGGTTTTTCTTTGAGTGTTTGTGTGCACAAGTGAGTGTGCATGTACTAAGTAACCATGGTAACCCATTTAAAGTCTCCTGCAGACCATAGACACTTGAGTCCTATCAAATGTATTGATTACAGTGCCCAGATGAATAAGATGAACACACGCACATACACACACACATTCACCAGTCAGCTGCTAACACCAATAGGCTGCACTCTTGCTACTAATTGTTTCCTTGAAAACAACTCATAGAAAGTCTTAAATACACTGGTGTGTCTTCTTCTTCTTTCTTTATTGGTATTATATGACAGTCAGACTCACTGTTCATATTGTTACACAAGAGGAAATGACTGCAGAACTTCCCAAGGCCTGAAAAGATAATTTGCAGAAATTATTTTTATTTCACCTATCTTCACATTCTTCTTATCTAATTAAATGAATTAGCTCATATTGATGCCGAGAATGAAAACAGTGGCTCTATTCAAAGGTTTATGTTCAAGTTTGCCCCTGAGTACATACATGACAGTTCAGTCTGTTGACTCAAATTTCTGATCGCTTAAACTTAAAGATTAAAGAAACTTTTCTCAGTTCCCATGGAGAAATGAAACCTTAGCCTAACTAAAACTTTAACCTCATGGATACACTGTCATTGTAAAGAAACATTTAATGTTGTACCCCCATAAAGTTAATTCAACCTTAAATTTAAAGATAATCAAGGTAATCCAACCTTGGTAATACTGCACAAACAAATAAACTAATTTCAATATGTTAATTGATGACATTTCCCTAGAAAACAATAAACCTGGCCACCATTGGATACCAATAAAAGTGTCCATTTGACCCTAAAATGGATAATAATGATAAATTCATTCAAAATCTGAGACCCATGTTAAAATCAAAGTTAGATGTTCAGGGTAGATGTTTTAAATTAGTTCCATTTTGGTTGTTAGTGTTGTTGTTATTATGTGTATTACTGTTTATGCTTGTGGGCACGTGTCTCCTGTAGTTCAGAGATCACTTTTCTTTCCCACACACTGTGTTCTTGTTTAAAACTGAAATGATGGCAGTGTGTCTCGTGACAATTTAACAGACTCTTTTCTTTCTTAAAGTCATGAAGAAACCCTCTGGCTTAATTCAAAGGAGTAGGTGTCAGAGGAGACAAAGCATAGTCTATTTACCACATTTCTTCATTGTTGAGCCCATTGCAAAGGGTAGTTCAAGGAAACCTGGCCTCTGAACAATTCAAGAAGAATCTCTTCAAGGCAATGATGGGTAAAAATATTTTTTTGTCCACTATGTTCACATCACAAACAGTTTTATTATTGGGCCTTATGGGACATTCAAAGAATACTCTAGGCTTCTTAAAGAAGTCCTCCAGTAGTTATCAATATACTGTAAAATGTCCCAAAAGTTGGGTGTGGCAATGAGTATCAGGCTGTGTCGTCATAAAACTACTGGGCCCAATGACACCATTCTCAAAGTTTTCTTTATGCAACCTTTAATTCCTACATACCCAAGCAGATACTCACTAAGGCATGTACTACCTATAACAGATAAATACACACCAACATCAGAATGGAAAGTGCAGGATTACATCAAGTGTAGTGGTCAGAGAGATGATCACTGTCCGCAACATCTTCCAAATACCCAGCCAGACCAGCTGGACCAAACACCACCCCTAGTGGTGTGACTGGCCCAGGACGAGGAGGAAAATAGCTTAGCTAAACCACCTTAGATATAAGGCTGCACCACTACTCCACCAGTCCTGGCTAAAGTCTGTGCTGAGGCAAAATCTTTCTCCACCATAACATCTTCGATCAAGCTATTACACTCAACCAAAAAAATGTAAGACCACAGTAAGACGAGGCTAAGTGGACTTTGTGTTCATCAGTGATGCTTGGTGCTCAAATGTAGTCAAAGTTAATGGATGATGTTCCCTAGATGTTGAATTTCTAATGTTTAAATGCCTGCCATACTATCTGCCCCAAGATTCCACCCATTTTTCAAAGAGGCAAATGCAAATTCAAACAATGGACAATGACAGGCATTGTATGTGGTCATCAGCAGTCTGATGACAAATTAACTAGATGGTATTTTTATTAAGCTGGTTATTTTGATCAAACAGACCATAGAACTGTTTTACGCACCAGAGGAAACAATGCCCTGGACCTGTGTACACAAGCATTCGTGGAAGCTATAAAACCCCTCCCCATCCAAACTTTGGACAATCAGACCACATTTGCCAACATTTCTGCCAACGTACTCTCAGCTGATTAAAAAGGTCAAATCGGGACAGGTTAGAACGCACAGACTGGCACATTTTTAGAGATGGTATGTCTGGCCAAGCTATTAAGGTGCACTTGTGTATACTGTACAAAAATGTTCAATCTCTAAAAAAAATATGGATAGATTGATAGATAGAGAGAGGGAGAGAGGTAATGAATATATTATATTTTATTTCTTTATTTTACCTTCTGCACTATTTTATGTCTTAGATTATCATTTTTATTTTTACTTGCATGATTTCTCTATTTCATATATTACATGGGCATTGTTGGAGGGACCTTGATAACTGAGACCAGGAATTTAATTAATAATGACTGCTTTCTGTAATTAGTGTGCACATGACAAATAAAGTGCTGAGGACCAACGACTATAAAATATATTATTAGTAGATGATCAGTGACATCATACATGAGAAAATTTGTGGTGGTAGAAGCACACAGCACCACCAGAGCAAGACTGAAAGCTTGCATGAAGGAGGAAAAACTGAGGCACCAAGGATACTGGAGAGGGCCCTCAACACCAAAAACTCCAAAGACGTGCCAGACAATCCACAAGAACCCCCCTCATGTGTGAGGAGAGTCAACTCCAAAGTCTGCTGAAAAGTAGAAAGTCTACTCCACCTCCATTGGTTTAACAAAGCATACACTTCTAACACCATTAGCCATCAACAAGCAATAGATTATGTTGATTAAGCAGCCATCCAGCCATTAGTTGCATGCTGCTCAGTCCACCAAACAAAACATCCAAGCCTCTTCAGTTGCCTCATCTAAGCAAGCAACCCAGAACCCTGTATCACAAGTTAACTTTTTAAGGTCTTTGACATAGTTACTCACCTTTCTTCTCACATAGCCATAGCAGAAGTGTCTACCCTGACTACTTTAGGCTCTGCCATCTTACACTCATTTCAATTAACAGGTGCAAAATTTATTTGCCGATAAACCTCCTACAGCAAGCCACCACCAGGTCGACAATTGGAGTCTGTGAAGAGAAATTGTGAGTGGCTGGGACAGTCTGTTGCATCCCTCCATGTCAGCTCCACAGCATACACAACACACTGAGATTCTGACCATAACACAAGATCTGGTCTTAGGCTAGTAGTAGTCGTCTCTGGAGAGACTATGACCTGTTTTGCTACACTCATTTTCCTGTCGCTCCCTGCCTTTAGCTGCCCTATACCATGCATGTTCATGGTTGTTTATTTTGTTTCTGTTACTTCTACGTGCTTACTATCAATGGCTACTGCTGCTCAGCACTTGGTAATGTATCCAGAATGAGCTGAACTGGAGATCCTCGCCTCTATTTTCTGTGCACAAGTGTCATTCTAATCCTCCCTGCTTCCATGCACCACACTGGAGAGATTATAGATTTTACCTGGCCTGGGAATAGTTTGGGACTCCTGCTGGAAAAAGTAACTAGAGAAAAGTGTGTGTGTGCAACTCTGCATAGCCTTGATGCCAGCACAAGCCTTCCTAACTGGCAGAAAACAGACAGAAATAAGGATGGACCAACTTTTTTTGGGGTATTTCCAGAATAAACATGCAAATCCTGTAAAAATAACTGAAATGTTTAGAGCAATAACAAAGGAGTAATAAAGGAGCAATACTATTTTTTGCTTTGCACAAGAGGAAAATTGCAGTAGTTTGTACAAACAAACAAATTCACTTCATTTAAAAGATAATGCGAGAGTGAGTGTGGCTGTCACTATTCCTTCGGGTTTGGTAAGAGTTTTGTTCTGGTTGTGGATTCTGGTTCTGAACTTTAATGTTTGTAAGTTAGGGGTTTTAGACTAATTCAATACACAGAGGCTGGTTGATCCATGTTTACATTCATAGTGAGCACCTACAGAGTACATGAACAGGGTTTGGTGATGTCAAAATAACCGTATTGTAGCCATCTATTGCTCAGCTAGGCACTCACGTTACACACACACACACACACACACACAGAAGCCCGGCATGACCACTTAATCCTTCTCAGTCCCCACTCTCCACACTACATCGCTCTGCACTCACTGTTTGCCCTCGCTGCCTCCTCTGTGCCCCACTTCTTTCCCTCTCCTAATCTTTCTTTCTCTCTCCCTCTTTTTTTTACTTTTACATCCTCCACTTTCCCTGACCTGTCATTTCGCCATCTGATCTCATCTGCTACTTCTTATAAGGTCATCTCTCCACCGCTGTCTTTTCTCAGGGAGCAAGGGCAGCGAGAGGCCCTTTCTCTTTGATTCATCTCTCCATCAGGAGGTGAAGGGCCTGGGTGTGCGAGGTGACACACTGGATTAGGGGGTTGCATTCAGTCTAGATGCGGGGTCATCCATGGGGGTCCTCAGGGGGCGCTTTGTGGATTGTCGCCCACTGATCTGTCATGGCCAGCCAAAACACATTTCAAGGGCCTTTTGATCCACCCCAACACTCTCCACAGGCAACACACTCATGCACACCATATATGCGTGTACAAGCACATTCATGCAAACTTTTTAACGGGGTCAGCCGGAGTTCTGTAAGACAATCCCAGGACACTGCCACTGTAACCATTGTATTCCCTTCAAAATGCACATTCAAAAAGCACAAGATATAGAGGCATTTTTTAGACTTGTGCGCTTCTATACGAAGAAGCATAAAAACCTCCCATAAGAGACTACATCTCATAGAATTAATTGGACCACAGGAATTTATATACAGAACAGGATTTGTTAAGCAAATAAAATCAAAGACCATTTCTTCCTGATAGAAGGAGAAGTCAACAATTTCTTACTTTGGGAATGTGCACAATGCTCCATTGATTGAAGGCAATCACCAAAAGAGTCCTTCATCCATCTGAAATTTTGCACCTATCTGAAGGAGCCTCCTTGAGACAGACACAATTGAGCAGACTGGAGAGGAGCAGGAAACCTCAGGTGGACAGCTGTGGACCAGGACAATAAAGAAGCAGAGACTGGGAGGCCTCAGGTGGATGGCTCCTGGGTAGCTCCACTGAGGTGTTCCACTGAAGGCTCATGGGATTCAGGACATACAAATAGGCAGTAGACTAGCCAGCTCAGGGGGGAGGCCAGCAGCTGGCTAGTCCACATTTCTTTGACTAATTGACAGGCCTGCAGAGGCTACAGACTGGAGGCTAGCAGGCTGGGGTGAAGACTAAGGTGTCAGCTGGGATGCTGGAGTGACAGGCTCAGAAGAAACAGGGTGATGAGGAATGTTTGCATAAAACTTCCACGTGTATAAAGCCACCAGCTGGGTGAATTCAGGGTCTCACTTTCAGAAGACAGAAAGGGACTCAAGGAAACCTGGCTCTTTCTTTACAAACACTTTGGCAATATGCATGTGTGTTCGTTCATGTCTGCAGGGCAGATGGCGAGAGTGTGAACAGGTGTGCAGGTGGGAGGAGAAATCAGGTGACCAGGACTGGAGAGAAAGTCAGTCACAGGTATCTGGTGGATGGCTCGAGAGTGACAGGTCTGTGCAGTTATAGGAGAGTAAATGGCCGAGAAGAAGTGAGCAGTTGCTGGAGAACATGGACAGGGAAAACAAATAAACAACTACTTAGTCCTTATGACATTCCTGAAATGGTTTAGATGCCCATCTGTCAATCTGTCTCCTGGTTTAGATACATTTCTATTTCTACAAATGTATAACTCCACAGGAACTCTAAGACACGTCAATAAGCAATGCCCTCTGTTCTTTCAAGAGTTTCTTTCTATTTCTCTTCTCTGAAATCACACAAATTCTCTCCTTTCTACATGTTATGAATACAATAACTATACCTGCAATGATAAATCAACTTTCATAGAAGCGTTTTTTTGTTACTATTGGCACATTGAGCTACAATGGTCAGAAAAATGAATGAATTTAAAAGATAAATGTCTCATACATAAAACTCCCTCATCCATCAACATGTACATAAATCCCAAAACAGAACAGAAAGAGCTCAGAGACTTTTAATATGGCCCTGTCGTAGGAGAAGATCACATATTTTTGTAAATTTCTGGTCCTCCAGATTTTTCCCGGTCAACTGGGCTGTCACTGTGAAGTGGAAACTTCCAAGGAGCAAGCACAGCTCAGCCTCCAAGTGATAGTCCACACCAGCTCACAGAAAGGAACTACTGAGTGTTGAAGTGTACTCAGTCTTCTTTTCAGTCAGTCTTCCAACGGCCTTGGCATTATGAGTTACAAATGTAAAACCAAGCACTGACTGCCATTATTCATACTATTTGCTGTATAGTGTATTTATATCTATTGAATTTTGGATGTTGGTCAGGATAGTTCGTCCGGCTCGCAGGAGCTGCGCCACTGAAATGACACCTGATTCTGAGGACAGTGATGGACTTAGCAGAGGTCTGAGTTTGTGATCAGTTGGATACTTCGTTTCTATAGACAAAAAGTGAAGATCCTTCTGTTTTTCCTCCAAAGTCAGAGGAAAACAACACATGGTCCACCACAAGAGGCTTGTTTTTGATACTTAACAGTGCTTTCCACTTATCACACAGCTATATTTGGAATTGAACCCTCAGCGTGGGGAGTGTTGCTGCCTTGCTCTACTCACTGAGCTATACCTCATCTCATCGCCAGAAGAACACAGTTGGCATCTAGGTTTATCCAGCTGTGGCCCTCTTTGATCTACCTTCCCTCTTCCTCTTCATAGCAACTGTACATATATATATATATATATATATATATATATATATATATATATATATATATATATATATATAATTTTTTTTAGCCATCTATAATAATTTTCAATGCAGGATCCAATCTAAAAGAAAGCACAGTACATGTGGAGTGCACTTGAGGGCCTTTGCCTTTTTTCCACAGTCCCTCCATCTATATGCCCTCCTCCTATGTCCTCATCCTTGGCTGCTCAGGAAGCTTGTATCCAGGCAGGTGGAGAGAGAGAGAGGGCTGTAAAAAAAAAGCATCTGACATTACATTTAGAACATCAAGTGTACTTATAGTATGCAGTGTGCTGCCTTATGCGGTCGTGTTTTCAATTATGATCTGTGAGTTTGTGTGAGTTTCAAATTTGGTATCGTTTGCATGTGACTTCTCAAATCTGTCCACGTTTTGTAGCCTTCTGGAAGATGACATTTAGTAGATGACTGTATATCATAGTATGTACAGTGTTCTATATATCTGAACATAGATTGGTATCTTACACACACAATAACACACATAACTTTCTCGATGTGTGTTTACATGGTGTGTGGTTATTTTAAGTTTGCCCATGAGTGCTTATGTGTCCATCTGTACTCGTGGATATGTGTCGTGCATGTGTGTGTGTGTGTGTGTGTGGCTTATGGCTTAAAAGGCCCCTAGGCGTGCCATTTAAAGGTGCATTACAGGTCTCAGGCTAATTCACAGTGATAGCTAAAGTGCTCTGTGTCGACCTCAGGAGACTGTGTGTGTGTGTGTGTGTGTCTTTGTGAACTTCTTCTTTTTTTTTGGGGGGGGGCAGAGAGAGAGCAGTCTACTGATGTGGCCACAATACACAGTTTTCAGCATAAATTTTGTATTGGGCCACAACTCTCCCGGTCTCCACATGTACAAAGAACTGAGAGACAGAGGCAGAGAAGAAGGGAGTGAGAGTTCATGGAAGGACAGAAGGAGGGAGGTGGAGATAGAGGACGGGTGGAGGGCCAGAGGATGGACAGTGGAAAGAGGAAGGAGGACGAGTACAAGGAAAGCAAAAGGAAAAAAAGAAGAGTGGTTATGGGAGAATTTGAAAACAGACGCTGCAGGATTAGAGGTGGCATAAAGGACAGAGGGGTGGAGGTGCAGTCAGAGATGGAGGGTCAGAGTGTGTGTATGAAGAATGAGCAGCTTCATGTGCCTTTACATGTCTCCTGCATTTAATATGCAGATTCTCCTGCTTGTTTCTCTCCACTCTCCTCCTTTCAGCTCCTATTTATTTTGATGTTCTGTGTGTCTTAAGTGCCTACGGTAAACACTGCCACGCCATCTGAGAGTGTGTGTGTCTCTGTGTGTGCATACAAGTGCGTATCTGCACAGCTGATGTGTGTATGTATTGCATATTTGCTTGCAACAATGAGGTGTTTATGCTTATTTTACTACACAGAGTATTTTTGTGTGGATTGTGTTGGAATGTGTGTAAAAGGATGCTGTGTGTATTTGTGTGTACTTTGAGCATAGGCCCGGGTGATTTAGCAAAAATATTTATCACAACAGTCAATATTAATATATATAACAATATAAAACAAGCCACCTTTTGCGATGTGATTGGTAGTTAGTACTTTATTAAGCAAAGTAACTTATCAAATATCATATTATCTTGTCTTAGTGAAACCAGCTGAATGTGTGTATGAGCACAGATAACAGTGTTTTAGAAGTCTTCATGCTGTAGAGTGAGAGTATAGCTGTCTATCAGTATAGATACAGTATCATATATGTGAAAGAAGATGTGGAAGCACGTGTAGAGGTACTATTAGTGTGCATTTGCTTCATACATAAATTTGTGAGAAAAACTCTTGCTTCAAAAAAATCATGAATTAAACACTAATAGATATGTATTATATTGCGTAGCTCTAATTAGTAAGTGTAAACTCTCTGCAGATGCTATTTTAAGCACTGACTAATCAACCGTCTTTTTTTTTTTTCTTTTTTTTTCCTGCTGTCAGAGACAAGAGATAATATTAGAGGATAAAATGTTTTTAGCCTTTTGCATTTGCCTTCTGGTCAATTGATGAGGTCTGTTCCTCCTGGCTCTGTGCCCATCAGCTGGTGTGTGACATGGTGCTGATGTGCACCGCAGCTGTTTGCAGGTCTCTCGTGATGCATCTTTGGTGGACTTTTTGCTAAAGAAATAAATTGAACCAGAGTTTGTTTATGTACCTCTTGAATGCTTCTCCGTACAGACTGATCAATACTCACCAGTTCTGTGTCCTCCTCTTTCCTCGTGTCTTAATATTTAGGCTACTTACTGTTTTTGCTGCTGCCATTTTGGTAGCATTCAATCAGTTTCTGTGTCCTCAAAAGTCTTTCTGTCACTGTGTTCAGTGGAATTGTCCAAAATGTTCTGTATTGTAGCTTTCCTCTGTTAATTGATATGCCACCCATGATGATGTCATTATGTAAATGTGTGATCATTTGGAACTATACTTATTTAGAAGTAATTGGAATTAGAATCTTCACATGATATGAATATGAGCACTCCTATGAATATAGTGTAAGGAATATTCTTTTTTATATACAAATATACAAATTTACATTTCATGAATGAAGATGTATATTATTTATGACTGTATAGCATGTATGCATGTGCTGTGTGTTCATATATGTCTACTGTAAATGCGTATGCACTCAGATTATTTGCAGTATGTTGGACTATGTCCAGGTGCTTACAAGAACATATAGGGATGCAGTTTGTGTGTGTGTGTGTGTGTGTGTGTGTGTGTGTGCAAGGACTGAGCTGTAGAGGTTAGCCTGGGCTTCAGCAGTGGTGGAGACCTATTTTAATTCTTAACTACATGTCCATGATTTATTAATCTGTGTTTGAAATAACAATTACTGTGTCAGAAGGGATCAGGCCAAAGCCTTAATTGCA
This sequence comes from Scortum barcoo, assembly GCA_023238725.1. Classification (NCBI taxonomy): domain Eukaryota; kingdom Metazoa; phylum Chordata; class Actinopteri; order Centrarchiformes; family Terapontidae; genus Scortum; species Scortum barcoo. The sequence goes on from CM041544.1 coordinate 3,056,532, forward strand.
ATGGAAAACACATTTAATATAGAACTTGCCCCAACCAAAGCACATGCATGGCATCCCCAACAGGCCTGAGAGGATGGCGCTATCTCTGCATCCATGTCTGTGCATTATACAGTATGTATATACATTTGAGCATAAATGTCAATGCTGCTCCTGCATCAACTTGTATGACTAAGTTATGCGTTACCATATGTGCATTATTCAGAGACAGTCGTTAAGTAACGTGACCGTTTATCCTCGTCCTTTTAACGTGCTGGTGCAGGTTTTTTTTCTATTTTTTTTTTCATTTTTTTCCCTTGGTTTGAATGTGTGACGTAGTATTTTTGTGAGTGGTTGTCAAACTAGGCTGGAGGACGCTAAAAAAATCGGCCTCACTATTCTTTTTGTTGATGTCGGGACATCAAGACTCATCCCAGATGCAGTGTCAGTTGTCTTCCACAATTGTGCACTGTACTGAATAAAACAATGAAACAAGTGTCTAATTTTTGTTCCCGACGCCCTGTGGTTGTTTGATCAGGCCCTAATCAGGATGGTGCTGTGTGGACTGATCAGTATTACTGTTAAGATACTTTTATATGCTGTCTAAATGAGACCATAATGCTGCCTTTATCTCTTGCTGTTAACAATTCTAATGATTCTCATGACACATTTCCCATCCTGTGTTACCTGTCTGTCTTCTCTGGTTTAACTTTCGGGGATCTTTGTTCTCCTTCTGTACCGTGCTGTAAAACTGTCCTTATCTGAGATTATGATATACTTCACAAATAGAATTTTTACAAACAAATATGCATAGACGTGCAGCTTCAACACAAGCATACTTCCCAGCATACTTTTTCATTATTGTTGTTTTCTTGCAGCATTTATTTCTCTTACAGGCTGCTTGCTATCAGATGTATGCAGCCACTAAAGGAAAGCATATAAGAAGTTAAAAGAGAAGTATAGTTTGCATGGTTGACGAGGTTTAATTCAAACTCAAAGCTGATGATTTTCCAGTGTTTTACTGCACACACAACAATTGAAAGTTTTATGGACAAAACTCGGGATGTAGTAATTCTTTCATCCATTTCTCTGTGTTCTTCTGTTTTGGAATTGCATTTCAATATTACGCCCAGCATGGGGCAGATGAAACAGGAATACAGAGATGCACACTTGACCCACTTGGTGCTGTACAGTAACCAACAGGCTTCCATGAAAATCTCCATGTCTTACACTCTGTCCTCAGTACACTTAAGAGCTAAAATTGATGTGATTTATTAATGTTAACGTGCAAAGTCCTCCCCTGCTCAATGTAACACTGCGAGAATGAAGACATGTCTCATTCGGGCCATTTAGTTAGCATTCATCTTTACGAGGATTACCAACGGTCACTTAGTGGCCCTTAAACAACTATTTCCTTGTACAGCCGTAGTGCATGGTTGCTAATGACATCTGTAATTAGGCTGACCTGTAGGCCTTGTCTAATTTAAAGAGCCTGTTAAGTGACTCAATGATTTTAAAGGTAATCTTTAAAAGCCACGTAAAGCTTGGAGAAAGTTGGTGGGAGGTGTGCGAGAGCGGGGAGCAGAGCCGTGGAGCTTTTAAAGAGTTGGAGAGGAGAAGCTGCAGTGAGACTTTTCAATGACTTGCTTATGATCTATCAGAGGTTTGTATTATCCATACTCTGTTAAAGAGGGTGCAGAGAGGAATGTTTCCACTTTTAAAGTAGTGTGTGTGTGTGTGTGTGTGTGTGTGTGTGTGTACACATCTCTGCTTGCTCTTTTTGTTACTTGCTCACGTGTACCCACAACACACACATACGCTCTCTCTCTCTCTCTCTCTTACACACACACACACACACACACACATTCAGAAACACTCAAATATCCCCTTTCCTTTTCTCATAACTCTCTTTTCTGTCTCTCCTCTGTCTGTATTTCTGAAGGAATTCTCCATCCATCTAATTCCCCTCCTGGTTCTTTTATATTGAGGCTGGGCCCCGCTCATATTCCATGTCAAAGGCTTTCTCTTTTATTGAACATCAAATCCTCTGTGTCTCGCCTGACGCTCTCTTCTCCCTGCTCGGCACCATGCATATTCAGGAGCCGGCGGCCGCGCTATAAGGCCGGCTAGCCCTCCAAAATCCGCGATTGTGGGCATTAGCGTTGCAATAACACTACATGAATAGCCGGCATGCTCTATATTTAGGTGTTAAGTCGATCGTGCTGTAGCCAAGATTGAGGCTGCTGGATATAAGAAAGTGGGGAGAGGAAGACATTCTTCTTTCGGGTGATATTCTTTCTCTTCTATTTTTCTGTTTGTTTTAGAGGCCTTTTCTCTTGGCACTGGAGGCGGTGTTTTTGGAGGTGGTGTCCAAAAGTTCCAGCAGAGCTTGGGATGTTTTGCTGTAAGGAGCCACGCCGCTGTGACACTTTGCATAGTGATTTAAACTTTACTGCTGACTTGAAGGGAGAAAAAGGGGAAAGACCTGACTTGGGCATGTCCTAAGCTCACTTTATAAAAAAGAAAATTCACAATTTTTTACTTTATTCATTTGGTCTAAATGTGTACTGTACTGTACTGTAATAGTGTTACTCATGCAATCAGAGACATCATGTATTAACCTTTTGAGCTCAACTATTATAAATTATATTGTTATAATTATACAAATACAATTATGTCAACAGAAAAAGATACAGGTCAGTCAAATCTGGACTGACACATCATACACATACTGCAAACAGTGGCATCTCTGATTATCTTTGGGGATAAATATTGAACACAAACTCTGTAAGACTTCTTTTTAGAAACTGTAGCCATGTGATTGTTGTTTTGTACATCCATGGTTACAATATCAAACATGTGCTGCTATCAGATAATGTGGCACAACTTTCTGTGATGCAGATTTGCTAAAATGTAAAAAAAAAAAAAATTAAGGTTACAAATGGAGTTAAAATGGACCTGACCTACTGACTCCATGAAAACTGGAACTTCTTATTCAAATCCTGACAATCTAAAGAGTCCGATTGTTTGTGAAGATCATAAAAATGTATTCATTGTTCCTTTTGTAATTATCTTGGAAAAATGTATAGCTAGACTAGTTAGCATCATGTGACCTGCAATCGCAACTATGGCCAATGGCCAATATGCCAAAAAATACTTGCATCACATACATACATACATCACAGAGCTGTTCCATGGGGCTTACATAGCAATAATATACAACCTGTTTGCATTACCCAAAGCCTGATGGGAGTTGGTAGTGTCATTTTTTTAAGTGTGGAAATAAAAGAAAGAAAAACTAAAATGACAAACTGCTATTCAAAGGACTGCTCAGTGTAACGGTTTTAGAAACTGAGCGGTGGACTGAGTGGAAAGAAACAAAGAAAGGAACAATTTTAGATGAAAGTGAGGGATACTGGAGTGAAGATGAAGAAGGATGTAAAAAGGACAGAATAGAATAAAAAGGAAAAATTAAGGAAAAGGGGAATAACTGAGATAATAAAGAGGAGAGAAACAGGAAGAAAGAAGGAAAGTTGAAAGAGTTGAAGGGGGAAGAAAGAAAGGAACATGGGTAAAAAGTAGTGAGAGAGAAGAAAAAAGAAAGGATGAGCAAAGACTGAATGGATGCAGTTGTATGTGGAAAAGAAAAGGAAGAAATAAGAAGTGGAAGTAAGATTGAAGGAAGAGTGTAAATAAGAATGGACAGAAGGGATTAAGAAAGCCTGGATAGAATGAATGAAAAATGACAGAATGGGGCGCAAAAATAGTAAAAAAGAGAATCAGTGAATGAAGGTGCAGAGACATACTAAGTGTAGGAGGGATGGAAGCAAAGATGGATGCATGCATGAATGGAGGGGAAAGTAGGGAAAGAGGGAGGTTAGGAAGGATGGTGGAGGAGGGGAAAGAGGACGAGAGCAGGGAAGAACAGACAAAGGGATAAAAGGAAAGAAATAAAAAAGACTCAAGGAGGAGGAGTGCGTAGAGGATATCTGCTTATTTTAGTGCCCTTTTCCATCCCTCTAAATCTCCCTTGCTACAAGTCTGTGTATGTGTGTGTGTGTGTGTCGTGATGTTGTGACGGCATGCAGCAACCTGGCATGCCTTTTTAATTCTACTGAATAAATAATGCATCCACCACAGTCTATAATTTATGTAAGTGGACATGCAATCAGTTCAGATTAACGTGCACGGTGCAGTGTGTGTGTGTGTGTGTGTGTGTGTGTGTGCAAAGGCAGGCAAAGGGATAGCTAAAACATGACAGGTCACTGACTTTCTCCTGGTGTAGCTCTTCCCCACTTTGTCTCTCTTGGTTCCCCTCTCTCGTTCTCTTGCTGTCTCTTAACTTAAAGTAAGAATCTGCAGTGTTTTTACAAAATAAAAGACCATTTTGATATTGTATATATAAGCCAAGGGTTTCTGGCTCTCACAATAGACAAGTTTCAATCAACATCCTATATACTGAATGCTTAATAGTTTACTCTACTATTACACTGACTCGTAGAAATATGGGACACTACATTTTCTGTTCCATCATTAGTTGAAATGTGGATTCCATCCCAGTGGTGGAACAATGGACCAGCATTTTTATAAGCCATTCAGTTCTTATATAACACTGAGAGCTGTGTCCTCTTGTAAAACATGTTTTCAGTGGGTGTTGTGCTCTGCCAGAGTTGTCCCATGTCACTGATTCTTTTAACAATTTTCATGGAGCAGATCTCAAGGTGCAGCCGATGTGAAGAGAGTATTCGGTTTGAGGACTTCAGATTTGACTCTCTGGCTCTTTGCAGATGACGTGGCTCTATTGGTTTCATCAGCACATGCCCATCAGCGTGCACAGAGGCAGCTATCAGTTTAATGTGAAGGGATGAGAGTCAGCATCTGAGGCCATGGTTTTCTACTGGACAATAGTTGATTACTTCCTTGGGAATATGAATATAGTGTATATAATATACTGTATTTGCAGAGCTGTGATCTTAACAACTAAGTTCATGTGAGATTTGACATAACTAGTTATTTATTGGCTATGATTGTGTCAATAATTTATAAATAATAATATTTTCAGGTGTTATTCTTTGACCTTCATGCCATCTAAATGGTTAGTTACATGATGCGACTGTCATAAAATGTAAATTCAGTGCTATTCAATCCATCATAAACCTTACATGCAACTGTTTACATTAAAGTTTTGTTGAAAATGAATGTGTAATATATCCATATTTAAAGGTAGCTAAAGACCTTCAGAGGCTGATAAATGGAAGTAATTGTCTAACTCTAAATTTAGTAAGTTTCAAGATCAAGAAATCGCCTCTTGATGTCATGATCAAGGTGAGGTATCATCAAAAAAGAGACATAAGATGTAACTTGATCTGACCCAGTCAATGTGAACTTCAGCTAAAAGCCTTAAATGTAGCCAGCCAAGGCTGTCCCTACAAGTCTATCAGGGGTCCAGCCAAGTTCACTAACAATCACGCTTCAAATAACTGAGCCACTTCCAGCGTCAACCACTCTTTCTCCCACCACCAGCTCCAATCGCTCCTCTCCCACCATCACCCATTCCAGGCCCATTCCAGAGATAGCTCTCCACCGGGCATTTGATTTAATCCAGACCAAATGCTAATAGGGCTGTTTGGTTGCTGGCCATCTGCCTGGGCTGCCGGTCAACTATGGCAAGCTGTGCGGTGTCGCGCCTCTCTGCCAAAGTCTGAGCTGCCCAGGGACCACTTCATAACCAGAGGACACTTCACGGCCAATCGTCCACACGGGTAATATGATCAAATTGATCTTTTCATGATTTTGGGGGCAGCTTTTCTATCTCTCACTCACACCATTAAATCCACATCAGACAACGTTTTCCAGAAAACTGACTACTTGACTGTCACTAATGTAGTTAGCTCTGAACTTCTACTTATCCAAGGAAAGTCAAATGAAATATTCTTGCATTCTACTCATGGGAGCTGCCCGCCACTGTACAGCTGCATGTGTCTGCATTTAGCCATCTTCGGCCAGATCCACAAGGGTTCAACTCTCTCCAAATGAATGTGCAGACCTAAATCTTCATAATCAGATAATAAACAAGCACTGGCAAAATGTGATGATGAGAATTTTCATAGCCACACACAAGTATTTCTCACTTGAGTATTTCCAGTTTATGCTCCACTACAATTCAGAGGAGAACATTACACTTGTCACTACAGTTATGTGACAGCTATGGTTGAAAGTCCCTTAGCGAATTCAGAATTTTAAAAACCTAAAATGAGTATATAAGATAAGGTGTGTTGTTACACGGCACATAAAACTAGTACATTTACTTTTGAAACTTTAGGTATGTTTGGCTGATAGCATTCACTGTATATATTAGAGTGCTTTTAAACTTTGCAGACAAACTTCAACTTTGACCTACTGTACTTGCCTTAGGTGTGGTTTAGATAATCTGGCTAAGATGCTGTCTTGTTCAAGGGTTCAATGATTCATTTATTTATCAATCAACAACAAAGTGCAAACTGTAGTCCCTTCACACACACACACACACACACACACATACAAAACAAACTTAAACTTTGAATGGTGTATTTCTAAACTGGATTGCCACCTTGACTGAAAGTTGGAAGAAAATTTGAATTCTTCTCACTTTTTGTGTCAGGGAATATCAACTATAATCACACTGCAGTAATTGAATATTTTACCATTTCTTTAAAAGAGGATAGAAAAGAGGATCGTTTTTTTGGCATATTGTGGAAACTTGCTCAGCCTTGAGCCTCTGCATCTCAGTCTAAAGCCACATTTCCCATGGCGTCAAGGACGAGCTGTCAAGTTCTGAGGTATGCTTTTGACTGGAGAATGTCATGTTGTAAATGCTTTCAAATGTTGATTCTAGGCTTTTCCCCATTTTTCCAACAAGCAGATAACTCCAGTCTGAATGTCTAAATCATTGATAACCTTTTTACACTATATTGATGTTGGTGTATATAGTGATTATTGCCATTTATTTGATGTCTTTTCATTCTTTGTTTGTATGTATAGTTTTAATTTTGACTGGATTCTGATAAAATATATAGTATTCCATTTTTTTTATATTTTTCGTTATTTATTTATCTGTTCCCCTGTGTCAGCTGCTGAATTTCTCTGTGTTATAAAGGTATATATTATAATTTACCTTATGCAGGATACATTGAAAGCATAATTTTGTGGCCTTACTCCCACTAGACAATCCTTTCAACACCTTGCACACAGTAACATTCTGAGTGATAGTATCTGTTCTGGCTCTGTATCCGTACCTTATAATCACACTTTTGAATTACTGTAGCTCTCTGTGCATCTTCTGCCTTCATGAAACTCCACAACAGGTGATGTTGGGAGCTTGCTTTTTTCAACCAACTTTTACCTTGACCTTGTGGTACAGGCTATGACTACAGTACTGCCAGCCACTCAGCACTGTTGTGCTCTGGAAAAAAAAAGAAGAAGAAAAGTGTGTGTTTTGCTCTGAAAATAGATCTCCAACTGGTCTTGTTTCATTCAATATGCAGAACACTGAGCCTGTCCTCAGAGAGATGGAGAGCTGTGTCTTTTGTGCTTGTTGTGTTGGGTGGGTGGGGTGTGTGGATGCAATTCACCAGATTTCCGTGCTCACATAGCACAGTCTTTTGTATATTTTGTATTTTGTATTTTGTATTTTTTCTTTTTTGTGCTCTGTCTCTCAACCTTGTCCTCATTATCCATTCTCCTCCAGCATAATGGTGCAGGGGTTGTTAAACTTCTTCAGCCTGGGAACCAAATTTAGAAAATCCAGTTTTACTCCAGGACCTGGTCTAATGACTAGTAGTACTTGCTTCACAAACTAGTATTCCTGGCATGCTGGGACTCAAAAACAGACTCCTTAGTCATTGCAGGTCCCGATCCATGGTATAGTAGAACTATACCACTAAGCTAAAACTTGCTTAAAGACACATAATGGTGATATAAAAAAGTCTGTGCATGTAGCTGTATTTGTATGTTCTCTGTGTGTGTGTTCCCACATAGGTTCATATAGGCACACATATGCATGTGTGGGAGTGGGGCTCTGACACTGTACATATGGTGGCATGCCCCCAGCACAAACAGCTGCATTAATTGCTCTAAAGAGAAATCTATGTGAAGACTTCATTAACTAAGACCCGGCTTACATTTAGAATTTATATGAGACGGTGCCCTTGCAGGCTCTGGTGACCACATTGCTGGAGGCATTCCTGTACAAAGTTACCCCTGATGTGCTCTGACGCCCACTCTAACTCTGCTGACCTCTGACCCTGAGAGGATTGGGGTCACAAACACAGGTGTGCTGCAGGGATAGAAGCTTGACACGTGCTGCATCTCGGCTGTGTCAGACAGGAGGTGTTATTTTCCCCTATCACTTGTCTTGTTTTAACTGTATTACCTATTCTGCTAATTACGATACATGAGGTTCAACCTTTGAATGTTAACAGCATCCGGCTGCTCTACGACTGAAATATGAAAATTTATAGGAAGCCTCTAAAACATTATTATTATTGCATTCTTTCATACAGCTGGGGAAAAGAAGTTTCTTTGTTTGACTCATGATCAAATGTGGCTCTTTGCATACCTGAAAAGATTAAGGCAGGAGAATGACAGACAGCCCCAGAATAAACAAGCAGGGGGAGAGGATAAAGAATATCACCTTGTGTGTGAGTGTGTTATAGTCGCTTTTTCTGGGAGGCTATGACACAAGCCTACCTTTGATACCTCTGTGGAACTCATTACCCAAGACACCTTGGGGAAATTAATTTTCATATATCTATGCAATCTCAATGATGCCACTTAATTGATATCTTTATTTGCTTAATTGGACTCTTTATTCTTCACTGGGAAAAAGAGAAGCTTTTGCGTAGGAACGCCACACTTCAGAGGCTATTTTCTATCATTCTTACATCGCCTCGTTATTTTCCACATGTCAGGGATGTCACAACACGAGCTACCCAGTTTTAATGAAGAATGACTGTGATGTTCTCAATGCATTTTCTTTCGTTCAGTCAGAGAAGGTGAGCTGATATTTGTTAGCTCTGTGACTGAATTATCATACTCAGGCATGACAGCCAATTAGCATGATGAGTTTTTGTGCAGGAGATTCTAAAAAAACATCCTAAAAATATAATTCACTGATGGAAAGTGGTGTTCTTTCGAAAGATCAAAATACAGTTTACTCAGATGTTCAGTTTACAGTTTACTTAGAATCCAAACTGATGTGAGTGTAAATTTGCATCTGACTGGAAATTCAATCAGCATTTTTGATTAATAGGTGGACAAACAGCTTCGTGCCTCACATCTCTCTCTCTGTTGCTGGGTTAGAAAGCAGGTTAGTGCAATTAAGCGCCGCAAGCTTTGGCCGTGAAGTGTTGCAGAGTAACCCCCGGACATGTTTCCTTTTCTGCCAGCGCCAGAGCCTCCTCTACAATGTGCAACAGCCAAGGCCTACTCCACAGCCTTTTATCCTCAGCGTGTAGTTTCACCCACTCCTATTGATTCTTTATTGACCTAAGGAGTCCTCCAGTGCCACCGCTCCTCATCCTCCCTCCTATCCACAACCACCACCGCCTCAGCCTACCCCCCCATTCTTCAAGTGCAAGGTGAAAAGGAAGACCGAGCTTGACATTGATTTCTTCGCCAACTTTTCTCTCCTTCTTCCTCTATTTCTGTTCTCGTGTCGACCCTGCCCCTTTCTCTCGTACGGCCAACCTCTCTGAAAAGGCTGCAGCGCGGTGGACGTCTCGCTATGGCGAGGTAAGGTGCTCATGCATCTGAATAACAGCTCCTACATATGAAAAGAGATGTAATGCTACCTTTGATCTGCAACTAGAAGCCATAATAGTAGAGGTTCAAAAGTACAAAAAAAGACCTGAGTGCCAAACAGATTTGTCAGTCGCAGAAAGCTCTCGGAAAGTTTTACCATACAGTCAATAATACTGCAGCATAAGTCGTAATTTATTCATGCATATGATGTACAGCTTAAACTCAGGTCTGAATCAGAGGAAACTTGTGTAGATTCTGACACTGTAACAATATTAATAAAAAAATAATTAACAATTATTCACATTGTCAGGCTTATTATAGCTCAGCCTATTCCCTCTATGGAATTTTGGGGAATATAATTACACAAACAAGGACACACACTCTCTCTCACACACACAATAATAAGTCGACCCCCTGGAAGGCTACCCACCCACCCCCCACCCCCCATCCGCCCCTTTGTACAACACATGAGAAACCAAATCTCTCAAATGGAGAAATAAACAAAACAAACAAAAATACACAAGATGAAAGAAGGAGAGAGACAATAAAGGAAAAGAGTCCCTGGTGGATTGTTGTAGCCCTCCTCTTTGCTGTATTTTTTCTTTTCTTATTATTTTATTTGTTTGTTGCCTGGCCATTCATTACATTTTCTCTGTCTTATTGTTATTGTTGTTTGCGTCTTCCAGATCTTAGTAATTCTTAAATGGTTTCGACTCTTGCTTTGATCTCATTTATAAAGTGAAAGAAGCCAAAGCTTTGGAAGTTATTTTGATTAGACTTTTATTAACTTCTGTCTGCGTTCTTAATACCGTCTCTGAAGAATTCATTGGAAATCCTGTGATACTGAGAGGAGAGAGAACAAACTAATATAACCATCATTTCCAGGAGTGCGTGTGCATGTTTTCAAGTGTGTGGAGTACAAATCGCGAGTACAAACCCAAATAGTTAGTTTGTTTAATGCACACTTAACTTCAACCTAAACTTTAAATACAAGGTGCTGAATGCAATGAGGTGCATATCTAATTATTGTTAAGTGAGATATATAGAGCACATCGCCTACAGCAGTTTTATGTTGTTAAATGAAGATAAACATTTAATGTGCCAAAAACAACATCTATTTTTTGACATTAGCCAACAATTTCTATTTAATGAATGACTGGCATGTTTCCAGTGATTTTATTAATCGGATAAGGTGAGCTGAAATATGTTAGTTGCATGACTTAATTATCATAATCAAGCATAACAGCCAGTTAGCAAGTGGAGCTGTAACCTTTCGCACCACTGTGTTTACATTATAGGACACACACCCACTGTACCGCTACAACTACATTAAGTGTATTTTAAGCAGCTAACACTGCCATATGCAAACAATGTCTTTTTGTACTGAAACTTTGTTGTCTTCTCATCTTACTTGTCTCAGAACACTTTACACTATATTTATGTTGGAGTAGATTTTTCATTCTGCATTTATATTGAGTTTATATATATATAAACTAAAACAGACAAACAATTACACACACACACACACATACACATATGTGTGTGTGTGTGTGTAATTGTTTATCTGTTTTTACTGAAAAGGCTGGCACCAAAGTTTTGTGCTGGTAAAATTGCATTTAGGCTTTTTGACTTAAAACCTATTCATTACAATATCTAAATGTAGCTACATTTCCATCATCCAAGGCCAGTCATACACACACAGAGGCTGCAATCAGAATATTTCCAGAAAATGTCCACAAAACTGTCTTATGTTTCTTTTCACATACTGCTGATTGACTTAGTTCCACATAAAATAAAAAAATGGGAGCTTCAGGCTGATTCCACAAGTCCCTCAGTTTCCCACAAGTCCCTCAATTTAATTAATTTTTTTTTTTTTAAATATGACAACAAATAATGACAGCAAAAACACATTTGAGTTGGTTTGCAACACATATTTTTTTCCCTGTAGGAGGGAATGAAAATGTATAAAATTCCCCAAACAACTGCTGCTAGTAAAGGAAATGGTCTCTGAAAGTTTCTGTGCTGCACAGCCTTAATGGACACACACAGATGGAGAGAGACTATAGCAAGGAGGAACAGTGAGAGAGACAACGAAAATGCACAACATCAACATTTAGACCGCAACAAAGTCATAGCAGAAAACTATCTCAACAGACTCCATGTGCCTATGGTCACTTTACAGGAGCTGTCCGTTCAGCACCACAACAACACATGACCACAGAGCAGCTTCTCTGTTTGTTCAATATGTAATATTTTATTTGACTTTCAGTGGGTCACCATGTGTCCAGTCTTATATGATCATTTCAACATTCATTGTTTCATTGTTTTGGTAAGTTGACAGCATTAGTCCTTTGAATATGTGCTCTTCCTCTTCCAATACATATTGTCATGTATTGTTAGTCCTTAAAGTCTTATTTTCTTAGAACAAATTTAAAGAAGATTGATTGTGAAATAATGTCGACTTGTTTCTACACTGTCAGAAATAATGTGCTAAATTTACACCTTTAGGACGACACCAGTTTATCACTGGTGGGGTACCCTCCTAAGGTACAGCTGTTGTGCCCTCCCCATTGGGAGTTTTTTTGTGTCTAGGGTGAACGAACTCCCTTCCTCCTAATTTCTTTCTTTGAAAAAATACGAACCATTTTATTGCCGTAATGCTCATGAAAAACAGGTTTAATATTTCATATTCAATATACACTTCCACTTTTTTTTTAAAATTTCTTTCATTTCAAGGCTACTCAGACATATCCTACCAGTTAAAATCTACCTTAAACTAGCAGGAAAACCTTCAAATCTAAAAATAAAATTAATATTTCAAACATCAAGCATTAAAAGGTATGGTATACAAAGGTATACCATACCTTTTAATGCTGGGGAACACATGTACATTTTTACCCTCAAAAAGGTACATATATTTAACTTGAGGTCCAATAATTATGGGGTATATTAGTGAAGATTGTGTGATACAGAGATTTCTAGAATGAGAGGTTATTTCTTCTGTTTCTGACTCTGTCTCAACATGTGTCTGGAACAAAATTCCAGACACATCCAGCTTTCCAGCTTTTAGAAAATAAGACCCTCAGTATTTCTAGTGTAACTAAAACTTCTTCCATCTGTACTTGCAGTAGTCAACAGCGACAGTGCAGCATAAATATCCCCTTTTTAAAATGTAATGAGTCTCTGCTCCTGAATGGGTATTTATGAGGCCCTGAATGGCCAGGGCTGCCTATTAAAGCACCTTATTTGAACTAGATAATGTTATTATGATAAGATCAATTAATGCCCAGCGATAACGGCAACTGCAAGCCCATTGTCGTTTTGATGACATTTGCGTTTGGTCTGGTAATGTATGTCCTATGGTGATAATTAAGACAGCAGCTTCAGAGGCAGACACTGAATGGGAGGGAAGGCATTACACCTGGACCTTTTGCCGATTAGCATCTCCGCTCCGTCTCGCCCGCCACCAGCTTCAAGTGGGGCTTTTGAAGAAGTCCAAATTGATTCTGCATCCCACCGTGCTTGACGATAATTTCTTGATGTCTTGATGTGTGTAATATTTACAGAGCGTTAGAGAAGAAAAGCCTCCATCAGCAGACTGCTGTGGAGAGGGTGTTCTTTAAATACTTTAAGGTATACACTCTCATCAGAAGAGATTTTATACAGTATCTGAATATTCTTGAATGACTTACACGGTTCTACATGGCACTGTTTAAGGGTTGCAACTTCAAAGAGCCCTTCAGGTATAATCATTTCTGTCAAAATAGCATTTGTGCATTTTATTTTTGGATATTTAAGATACTTGTCAGAGCTGATAAATAATGCCTCCATTATTTTTAAGGGTGATTTAAAAATGTCAAGTGACAAACAAGGGTTGAAGAGGGAAACAAGAATATACAAGACTGTTGTAGGACCAAAGTGAATGACAAAGAAAAAGGAGTAATGAAGCGAAAGAAGAACTGATGAAGAAGTGTATAATTTTTTTTTTTTTTTATTCAACAACTGGCAACCCAATTGATATTTTACAGTTGATTCTTTTTCAACAGAAGCAAATATAAAAAGTGGTCACAGAGAAGAAAATGTTCTTCAGGCTTTCCTTGGCAGAGCAAGAAGAAAAGTTATATAAAAAAAGTTAATTTAGTCAGGCATGTTTGTTTAAAACGCTGACTGGTTCCCAGCTCACAGGATCTTCATCAAGGCAGTTACATCTGGTACTCTAGTGGAAAGACTGTGGAAATAAATGTAATTCCTTCACATAATGAATTGACCAATGGACACACACAAAAATAGACCTTATGATGCAGGCATGTAAATTGATATAATTCAGAAGGTGGTTTATAAAAAACGTATAAAACACCTCGTCATTCAGACCCAAACATACAAAGGCATAAAATATGAACATTCAAAAAGCTTCTCCCTGTGTAGCTCTTTTTCTGGGACTGTTCAAAACTTTTTATTACATCTACGCTCAAAAGATATTCATTCATAATGTCACGTAGCTACTGTGGAAAAAAAGTAGAACATTCCTCTGTTCTTATACAGATGTTGGTCAACCACAGGTTTACAAAGGACTTTTTTGAAACATTTTGACAATTCAACATTCAATTTAGTTAATTAATTTAGTGGGGGGTTTTTGTTGTTTTTTTTTTTGTTTTTTTTTTACTTTGTCGCTATACAACTTGAAAAAATGCAGAAAGAAAAACATGCATATTTTCAGCTGGGACTTGAAGATAAACAAGTTTTAAATATCCCCGCAATCAAAGATGTTGTGTGAGTTCGGTTAGATGTCTTTGGCTGCCTAACACCTGTTCCAGCAAACAAGACCAACTTCCTGTGAAAAGCAGCTGTTTGCGTGTGTGTGTGTGTACTCTAAAGGAAATGTAGGGGGATGGGGCGAGGGGTAGTTTAGAGACAGTTGGGAGCCGTTCACCAGAGAGTGTTGTTGTTTTGACTAGAGCACCTTCTGCATTAAGGATTGTTAATTTGTTTTGACAGTGCTACACACTAGACTCTACAGCCAGCAAAGGGAATTAAAAGGGAAAAGAACCCTTAAAGTTAGTCTCCAAGTTCGATTTAGATTTACTTTTTCATTTCACTCCTACACCTTTAGGTTCTTTTTCCTCCATGAGAATATAAAACCACCAATAATATCTGTTAGCAGGTCTCATTGTTCTGAACTAATTCAATAAAATAATTAAAGTCCTTTTATTTATCCTGCTGGAACAAATCCTGTATATTAGAGGGAAATCTACAAGACAGACCTTACTTGGTCGTGATTTTACATCGAAACCCAATGATTCTGGTCTTCTGGTGGCTTTTGAGTCCTGTATCTTTTGGACGTAACCTTTTGTTTGTTTGTTTGTTTGTATCTGAATCGTGCAAGAAAAATAAATGCTGAACAAGATGTTACACTGACAGTGGTAAGAATTTTTCTCTTTCCTGGGAAAAATATGTGTGTACAACAATGTACACATAAAATACCCAAAATGCATTCTGCATTCTAGTAATTCATTCAAAAGACTTTAAAGATACTACTTATCTCTTCCTCCATCCATCCATTCATCCATGAATAAAGTGAAAACCAGTGCACCCTCCTGAAGCCAACCGAGCCTTAGGGCCCAAAATACTACATGGAGCCACTGTGTGCCTACCAGCTGTAAACATAGGCTCTGTTTGTGTGGATTGCAAGCCAGAGGCAAAATAGGTGATCTAGGATCAAGCTGACCGCTGGCATCACAGACTTCTGTGTATGTAGAACATCACCCCTCTAGAGCTGGTTTGGTGTGGGTATACTCACGAGCACCAAACTGAGTGCCACTGTGTTTGAGTTCTCCCTAAGGCAACTGCAAGTCTCCCTAACTGCAAGTCACTGGGAGAAAGACTGTTGTTTGTGGTGATGCACTGAGAAGCAGTTCAGAGTACCCACTTGGACACTTGGAGGTGTCCTAGAAGGGAGGCACTATGATTCTGGTAGCAATCTTCAGGAAAAAACCTGTACGGGGGTTACTGAGTGGAACGGCCAACAGCCAACTCATTTAACTCTGAAAGTCCACGATGATAATAACAAAAATGCATGTCTTTCTTTTGTAGGTGAACTAATTTATTGCAGAATGTATTCGAAGCCTGCAAAAGCATCATCAACCTCAGTGTAGCCTATATTTAGAAGCATTCTGAAATTGATCTAGGCTGCTCTTCATACACAAACAGCAGCTGTCCATTAAGTATCATATCTGACCACTCCTCATTGTGTTGAGACTGCGTTCATGCAATGCCACATCAACTGTAGTTTTCATTTTAGGAGAGTGATGTTGTCATGTGGCCTCAATGTCTTTTGCAATCTTAATGAACATCTCCGAGCATCTCCAGATTGATCTCAGCTGGCCCCAGGGGGTCTTCATGGGGCAGCTTGAGAGAGAATAGATGCCATGTAGAAAGAAAGATAAAAAAGATAATGATGAGACGAATGGGGGAGAAAAAAAGGTTTGATTGACAACTGCAGACTGCAATTAGCGTGTTCTCCCAAAGCATCTGTGTATTGGTGGTGTATGTGATGTGTGTTTATTTTAGGTGATGTTTGGTATGTGCAGTGATCTGGATCCATGATCTTTCGGTTCTGATCCGACACACAGGGACGGGTAGCGCTGGGTGTGAGGCGCCACTGCCAGATGGCATCTTGTATACCCATCCCTGTTTCTTATGTACACACACATGCATGTGCGCACACACACATATTTGACCGCACTAGCAGTCTGATGGAATGGTCTTGATTCTGTCAACCTGCCAAACTTCACATCAAACACATGCTGTGAAACCAGTGTAAAATTAATTACTCTTTGTTTGTTTGAGGGCTGTGGAATCATGTTGATTTTCAGTGTTAATGGATAGTCCTAGATCATTTTCTGCTCCATGACATAACTACTACATGAAAACGTACTACAACAACATGACATTAATACACCCTATTAATTATGTTTTTGTCATATTTTGCAAATCACACGTGTGATGTAGGGATTCAAATTATTTAATGTCAAGGTCCACGCATATTCTTATTTAGTGAAACAAAATTATAATCATCATATTCTCAGTCTTAGATGTTGAAATTTGCAATTAATATATTATATTTATATGTACAAACTTTAAAAAGAAATTAATCAGCGATTAATTTAGTCTGTTTTGTCAGGTAACCATATGGTAAGACCATTTTTTAAAATATTTCTAGCCTTCCTTCATGCCATGCCATGTTACAAATGTAGTTCTAAAGTAAAAATTGATGTGGTACTTGATACCCTCTCTATCATTCCATGACTTGAGGCCCTTGTATATTTCACTTCTTATTTTTGTTCATTTATTTAATGATAGCAAACATGCTTTTTAGCCACCCTAGAGATATGGCGCTTGTGGTGGCAATGCTGCTGTATCAATCAGTGCTACACTTTGCTCCTAAAAAAATATTGGATGGATTGCCATGAAAGTTTGGATCCCAAGAAGATGAATCCTAACATTTATGATCCTCTGACCTGTTTTTTTTATTTATTTGTTTTTTATGAAGCATCTCAAATGGTATTGGATAGACTGCTATGATTTTATTTTTAGTCATTAATTGTTCCCAGACCTAAGATCTTCTGACATTTCCTCTCATGTCTCATTTGTGGTTTTGAGTGAAATGTTTTAACTGCATTCACCTGACTGTATTATGATTGCTGCATAAGGAACTTGTGCTTTTGATAAGTTCATTTTTTTAGGATTACTCCAAACTGGGATTTTAGCATCAAGATAGACATGTATACACACAGAAACATTACAGAAGCAGATTTAACTTTTTTAAGTATGTGCTTATTTCTTTTTCATACTTACACTAAACTGGTATTATCAGAGGACACGTCAGAAGAAGGTTAAAAGAAAAAACCGTGGAAATCCGCTGTTCCCATGTGCTTCCCTTTGCACATCTGAACACACTCTGAATCACAGTCAAGCACAGATCATACATATGTACAGGACTCCTTACTCCCCGACGCGTACAGCAGGTCCATAGCTGCAAATGAACGCATCCCTTGATATAATTCTCATCAAGGTTCAATCAATTTTCTCTTCCTTTGCCTGCAGCGCTGTATCAAAAGGGTTCTTCATCAATGTCTCTCCCTCTATTCTCCTTCGCACCCCCACTGTTTCTCCTCTTCAATTTAAGACGGGGGACTTCAGGGATAGAAAGGGTGGGTTGACACGGACATTGTAGCTGGTTGTATGTCAAAGTTGAAAGTTGGAAATGCAACAAGGTTTAAACAAGATTTCTTTGCTGTGAGGCTGGGCCAACATGACGAGGAGGTGGAGGGTGTGTAGAGTTAGTGTTGAGGTAATGTGATGGGTGTTACATTGGGGTAGTTTATTAATGACGACAGCTTCATGTATGCAAGTGCACCCACACAAAAGGAGAGGAGTGAATCACAGCCGTCGGGGAGGGCTCTTTGGCTTACAGGTCGACTGGTGGGTGAAGGGGGCCGCTAATGGGAGAGACTGGCTGGTTTCAGGGGATGAGAGGAGGATTGGAGGTCACCTTTGCCTGGGTTATACTACGATTGGGATCAACACTCCTCCACCATCACACACACACACAAGTTGTTCCGGTGCCGTGGGAGATGATGGTTAAATATTTTGGCAGCCAGGTCAGGGGCCAGTTGTCCGCTGACCCGCTGGTGAAGGCTGGAGTTATCCGAAGCTCCTCCAGTGATGAATGACCACTTAGTGCAAGAAGCTGCAACCTTGCACCGGCGTGTCAGCAGGAGACCAAAGCCGTCAAAGCAGTCATGCACACACATGCACGCGATGAATAGCACAGAAACAGGCTGCGATGTTAGAGGAGCTGATTCCAGTTTAAAATTTTCAAAGGAGGGAAGGAAAAAAATATGTTTATGTTCCATTTTTCCACGTTTTGAGATATCTATGTGCATCCAACAATTTCTGTACCTTTCCTAAACAATCCAATTATCGTGACCACTTTCTGTAGAAGTTATCCAGGTGTGAAACTCTGCACCATCATTCTCATTTCACAATTTATTGCCTACAAAGTCCTGCAAATCATCAAACATCATACAGTCATTTCATTCGAAGCACACCACATAACCACAGCAGCATTGGTTTGTTTCTGGCTCTGTAATTTAACTTCAAATTAAACCTCAGATATATGTATACATTTAGATTTACGGCTGATTTTATGATTAAATAAATATTCACAGACACACACAGTATGCATAGTGTGTTTATGGTGTATTTAGTCATCTGTGGGCACTGGGACCGAGACAACCTGCTGTGTTGCGTCCCGATCTGTTGGGACCCAGATGGGAATATGTGTTTGTCAGCGAGCCCAGATAGGCATGCTAACCTCGTGCACCTCCTCCTTCCTTCCTTCCTGTTCTCCCATCACCCCATCCCACTCACTCGCCCAACCCAAAAAGCAATACTAAGCGCAGTAATACCTCTGTTGGTCCCCGCTGCGTGTGGTGTTGCTGAGGTTACCCACTCAGAATCCTCACACAGTGTCTTAGAGATGGAGATAGAGAGGGTTTGATTGAAAGAAGAGAGAGAAAGAGAATCGGATGGGGAGTCCCAGGGTGACTGTGTTGTGTCCGTCCGCAGACTCCTGACGTGACTTAATTTAGATTTATACCAGCTTCTAAATTAGAATAATCACTTCTAGAGCACTCCAGGCTTTACCTCATTTCTTTGTCTCTTTTTTCTCTCTTTTCGTTCTTTCTCTGTTTCAGTTGTTTCAGAGCCCAGTTTCTTTTTCTTTCTCATTTTTCTCTCAATGTCATTTGCACTTTCTTCAAGACACATTAGTCTCTCTCTATCTCCATGTTCCCCTCCTCCCTGGCTTGATCTCTCAGGCATTGTCTTTAACATCTATATTAACACCTCTCTTTATACAAATCATGCTCAGATTATTTATTTTGTCACGGAAACATTACACCACAACAGATTTCTCACTTTTGAATACATCAGATTCAGTCAGAATACGCGTGAATGACAACAAATTTTCTTAACATCGGATCATCTACTGTACATAGGCTTTATCTGCCCTGGAAAAGTAAGCAGAGCTTGTGGTTTTTCTCCCACACCAATACCATATCTGACAAGAACAAACATAATCACCCAAGTTGTTCTCCTCGAGGAGTTGGGGCTTAAATATTTTTCTCAGTAGTTAGTGAAAGCGAGGAGAACATCAATTTTTTGATATACATTTTTTCATAGACTATAAATACACACTTTGTTGATTAATCAGTTAATAAAGAAACAGAAAATAATCATCAACAATTTTGTCAGTCAGCAAGCAAATAAAAACGAGACGGGGAGAAGGCAGAAGAGAAGGCACCTCTCTTTGGTTCAACACCACCATTTATCTATATAAATATATAATTTCTATTCATATTTTTGCAATGGTTTTGGAAGGCAGTGACAAATATTCATTCTGTTGATATAGGCCTAAATTGTTCCCAGTCCATTTGTTGTCTATTAGTTCATTTAGGTGTTATTCTACAGTGGTGCATTTATTTTATTCATATATGCAGTTTGTGCTGTTTTTATCATATTAAATCTTCCCATCTGAGATGCCCATGTAAAAACTACACCACTAATCAATCCACCTTTAGCTAAGCTGTAAGGAACAGTAGCTGCAATGACCAAAATGGATGATGATAACTTTTCTTTATCTTCAGAAGTATCTACTAAATGATGATTTTTGGTCGTCTTGTTCTACTAGCTACTAGCTATATTTCATATTTTGTATTGGCCTCTGTTATTCTGATTTCTTACCAAAAAGCACATCAAAGTACACATTGTGCTCCACTTGGAAAGTACATCTAATGTGCACATGAACGCACCATTAGCCATTATCTGAACGCCACTGATCCTCCACTGAGTCCTCTGACATGGTGCCAGATGTGGTCGCTCAGAGTTTTGCGGAAGACTTCGACAGGCTGAATGAGCTGTGGCCAAAATGTGGCTGTTTCCCCACTGTGAGGTGACAGCAGGGCAGCCCGATTTAACAACTGGGTCATTACCAAAAGGATCCTGGTGGATGTTTGTGTGATGACTTATGAGGTTTGGTGTGCGCACATGCGAACAACAAGGACACCAGCAAGACACGTAACGTTTAGAAGAGCTACACACACAGAGATTTTAAATGCACATGGAAAGTAAACACAATAAGCACACACACAATCGTTTTCGTTTTGAAACAGGCATGATTTTGAATAAATATACACTTACACACACACACACATAAGCACAGAGGCAAACCTCCAGACAAACAGAAACATACATCCATGTTTGGGCACACACACACACAAAAGCGTGGATAACCCTCCCTTCTAAGCACTCCCTCTCTCTCACTCACACACACATGCACAGAAGAATCCTCAATAGTGCTACTAGTCCTAATAATGCTGGAGTGTTGTGGCAACTAGGCTTTAAGCTACAAATTGACTGCTAGCCGCGGGTGGGCTCATGTAGCGGCTTACTACTGCTACTCCACCACTGTCCATTCAGCCAGAGGAGACTGTTAGACAGATATATGGCCACTTAATTGGCCCATGATGGCAGTGTGGCGGAGTGGTGATCGCCAGCGGAGTGCTAGACACCAGGATGATTAGGGGCCTGTGTGTGTGTGTGTTTTTGTGCGAGAAACTGTGTGTGTGCATGGGATATGTAGCCCAGCTCAGGTTCTGGGCTTTCTTTTTTGTATGTGTGAGTTTCTATTTGTGTGTGTGTGTGTGTGTGTCTGTGTGTATAAAGAGACTGCTCAGCCCAGCAGGACAGCACCAGGCCTGGACTTATTAGTCACTCGTCTCGAGCTGTCAACCCACACAAAAGGCATCAGACGATTAAAAAAATGAACAGCCACAAACATATTCTGCACACTGCTAGTCTTCTGCTATGTGTCAGGTGTGTGTGTGTGGGTGTGAGGTTTATAGTTGTTTTTGTGTGAGTGTGTCGACGGTGGGAAAATGTGTGTGTGAGCATTTTGATGGAGGCCTATTTTCCCTCAGAGTCCATTCTTCCTCTAAGTGGGGAAATCAATGCAAATAAGAGAAGCGGGGAGGACAGGAGGAGTGAAAAGAATGACAAAAAAGGGATGAAAAAAATGAAAAACAAACAAAGGCCTGGATTTAAGAGAAGAAAAAAAGAGAGAGAAGAAGTAAGGGGGAAAAATAGGATGAGAATGCCCATTAAGGTTGGAAATTGGAGCCCTTTGCTGTTAAGCATTCTGCGTGTGCCCATATTTCCCTGATGGTGGTGCGAGATTCGCTGGGCCCTGAGTTATCCAGATGAGACCGGCAAGAATTAAAACGCCATATGTTCAGGACCGTACCTCGGCGCAAATCAAACGCTCCTGTAATTTCTCTCAATACAAAAGAGGCCCCTAACATTAGGCTCTCTCCGCTTTGCTGGTTTGTTTATTTCCACCCTCTTTTTGTCATGTTGATGTGGTGATTTATTCTAACTTAGTGCCAGCTTCTGCTGCTCTATAGGCTGTGTGTAAGTACGTGTGTAGACAGCATGTTAGGCTGTAGGTGATTGACATTAGTGTGCGAATCTCACTGTGGCCCGGTGACCTTTTCATAATGAGCTCTACACATTAAAGAGCTTCATTATCCTGACACTGTTTCTTTCCTCCTGGTTTGTTTATGTAACTTAACTATTACTTTTATTTTGAAAAATCTTCTGATATATTCAGTAAATGTATTTGCAACATTCCTTGATAATGCCCCCACTTGAAAAATATTTTGAACTCCCATTTGTTTTCCTGCTCTGAGGAAGCATTCTGAGTGGAAAAATTAAAAAATAATCAGTGACATGGATAAGGTGATGCCTTATGGCATGTGGTGCCCACACAGAGTCCAGCAGATACTAAAAGTACTAAAATACTAAAACTGTTAAAAGTCCACACCCTTCCTCCATCTGGCAAGTCATACAGAAGTATCACCAGAACTCCTGCAAGACCCCTCAACTCATCCTCCACACTCCACCATAAATAAAGGATGGTACATCAAACCAAAACCTGAACAAGAAGTTCTGCATGTTGGAGGTCAATGTAGGTTACTTGGGAAACAAGGCTGTAGGATCATAAGTTACCTCTCAGCGCACCTTTTCAACCCTGTGATCACGAGCCATCTTTCCAAAACTCTCCCACCTGCGTGCCCCTCTTCCCCCTCCACCATCACCCCTTTTCAATAACATCTCTATCTATCACTATCTTTTTTTTTTTAAACGTTGCCCTGCCTTGCCAGTCCCCGTCGGCCGACTCGCACCAATAATTGTGTGTTTTCAACCTCTGCTGCCTGCGGCTAATTTAACCAACCACAGATTGAAATGGAATGACCCCCCCTGCCCAACCCCCCTGCCACACACACACACACATCACCAACACCACCACCATGCCCCACTCCCTCCACCATACACACATACACACACCGTGCCGGGTGGCAATCAGGAGTCTGAATGGACTGTGTTTCCTTGGCAGACACGCGGCTGATTCCAAAGCTAATAGTCATTGTTTGAAGTGACACCGCTGCCCTGGCATTTGCTTAACCTTCTGTCTTATGCACAAGGCAGAGTCAATGCACAATCCCTGCCTAATTAATATCTTCCCTCTCTTTCCGTTCTCCCACTCCTCTCTCCACCTCCCTTTCATCCCTGTACAAGCAGAGAGAGAAAAAAAAAAAGAGATGGATTGTGTAATTTCTACATTTTTAGAGGCTAAAACAGATGTTTATGTAAATGTACCTCTTTTCTGTCTTTTACAGATCAACAACCGACCACGCTGTATTGGGACATTTACAAAGCATTTGTAAGTGATTTTTTTATTTATTTTTTATAAATATGTAACATTTTAATAGATAACAGCTTTTGCAGTTATAATCTCTGAAGTTTCCGTAAGTGTAAATCTAATTTTTAAAACAATTTATGACTGGTATTTTGTCAATGTCTATTTCTTGCACTGGAATTCTGTAATTTCATCTTTATAAAGTACCTTTCATTATTACTGGTGGAGTCTGCATTTCTCGTGTGGGACTCAAATTCACAAAGGATTCACAAAAAAAAGATGCATTTGCATACTGGACACTATGCAGAAGATAACAGCTGGTGTTGAGCTTTTGAATTTGAGGAATATGGTTATTGTTTCATTTTTTCTTGATTATCGTTTTTGACTCGATCGGCACATTTTGTGTCAAATTCCCTTTTCCTCAGAATGAAAGATGTCAGAACACACAGATGTCTCATACATTTCGCACAAATGGAATCGGTGCAACTTACTTCTTATTATATTAGTACTTCTCTGAGGGAAATTCCTGCTCTAATCATGCTTTTGTGATTATCTGTTGTGATACTGGAATATTTAAGTTGCTGGGAAACTTTCTACAAGAAACTCATTGACAAATTGTTTCCGGTCAATAGATCTGCATAGCCAGAAACTGCGAAATAACTTTTTTCTAGTGTAAATTCACCATGATGTAAAAGAATATGAAAACAACAACAACAACAACAAAACAAAAAACAACCTGGATTCAGCACCCTTTGCCAACTCATCACCTGGAGCACGATGGAGCACAAAAGCACCAAAGACAGTTAAAAATGAAAATAAAACCCCCCCAAAAATCAATAAGAGTGAAAAGAATCCATGACTTTTATATATAACTAACAGTTTGATAAATAATGTAAGTAGATACACAGATCTTATACATAAAGCAAAAGTTCCAAATGAGCCATCAAAATGGTATACTATATATACTGTATAGATATAGAATCCATGGACACTTCATCTATCTATTCATACACAGTAATCTGTTGTGTGTTGGAAACCTCTGGAAATACAACAGTTTCACACACAATTTGTTGTGTGTCCTAGATCATGAATAGTATAAGTGAGTTGCCAATAGATGATGTTGCTGAGTAACCTCAGCTATTCTGAAAATAACATTATATGGCACTGATAGCCATGGCAAGAAGTGATTGTGCCATAAATGCATGTATATCAATAGTAAAAGTAAAAAGCAGGCAGAAACACAAAGAGACCTTTTCAGACACACCTTTAATAACTGCGATATTAACATTAAAACTGACTTGTTGTTACCGTCAGTGCTGCTAAATCAAGCAGGACTTAAATTAATGGTGGTGCAGCCTTACAAGCGGAACATAAAGAAAGATGGAGAGAAGAATGAGAGGGACAGTAACAATAGCTTTGGCTGGGCTTCAGGGACAAATGAATGTGATGAAATGGAATTTAACATACATGCACACAAACTCATGCATACCAAGAGAAATAATGTCACAGAATTTCATGCATGTGCTCCACATTTTCACCTCACAATGTCTCTATGCACACACATCAGCCATTTCAGAAGGCCTCTATGTTAAATCCACTTTTTTTTTTTTTTTACAGCCCTCATACTCGAGACTTCACACTCCTAAATAAGAATCAATGCCTAGTTAAGACTGAAGGCCTGCCAGTAAGCCCGGGCATAAAGCACGAGGTAAACAATGCCTCGACTGCTCTCTGTCTCCTACAAACACTCTGAATCCTAATCCCTCAGCTCTGTAGCTTTCTTTTCTCTTACTTAATTCGGTCCTGTTCTTTTTTTTTTTTTTTATTATTATTCTTTTGTGATGTTTTATGAATGCTCCATCAGACCAAAGAGCAAATGTAATCTACTCAGTCAGTGGGAGAAAGTGCAAAACAGTGAAAACGTGACTGATCAAAGAGGGGAACAGCTGACTTGAAACTGCATCATAAACCTATCACACTGAAATTAAATTACTAATTCACATACATTTTTATATGGATGTGCCATGATTGTATTCGGGGAAAGCTGTTTGCTATACTGATGCCCCAGCAAGCTTTCAATTTGTGAATATTGCATCTGTTTGTGATTATAAGGATTATAATGCAGTATTTGTGTAATTCTGTTGTGATTGGAGTTTGACAGATGCCACACATAGGTAGTTCTTAGGAAATACACTGGCCTCATGGGCCATTTGAACTTTTGTATGCTAAGTACTTTTTTCTGCCAAGACTCTTGTGATAACAGCACTCAACTAAAACTGTATTTAGATTTTTTTACTCTTTTTAAAAAATTATTTTAATTAAATATTGGACTATTGTTGATTGTGGCACCATTGCAATGGATGGACCGGGTGTTTTTCATTGGTTAACATAGCTGATAGCAGATTAAAATGAAAATACAAGTAAACATCATGACTATCAGGAATAATGATCCGCTGATGTGGATTCCACATAGCAAAAACAGCATCATCTGACCCAATAAAGCATCCAATCTTTACATTTCTGCTGGTGGTAAAAAAAAACCTAATAAATGTATCTACTGTTGTTACACATATTTAACCTAAAACACTTCTATATAGTGTCTTTGTTACAGATTTTATCTAAAAGACAAATAGATATCGTAATATTAAAAATAAAATGAAAAAAAGGTAATTGTAATCTAAATGATTTTCTTCTCTTTTTCTCTTCAGGCTGGTATGTAACAAGTTCCATTACTCCACATGAATTTTTCATTTCTAACCTGTTCTTAAAGCAGAGGTCAGGTGGTTATATGGGTGAAGAGGCTTTTCTTTTTTTTTTTTTTAATAAAACAATGACGATCTGTTGATACGTCGTATATCACAAGTTCATATTTCATCACTCCATACTCACAGGGGTGATAAAGAGGTTCAAGGGTTAAATATTGAATTCAGGTTTTTACAACATTGTGAAAATAGAATGGCTTTTAGACAGGGCCTTCGCTGTCAATGTACATGAGAGAGATTGCCTTGTTTGTGGTAATTTGTGTAATGGCTGCAGAGTGGAAATAAAATACACACACATAAAACTGTACTGTCTTAATTGCTGTGTAGTGTGTTGTACAGTAGGAGTGGACCCATCTGGAAAGAGAGGTCAGTTGTTTGCTTCTCCTACAGGGTGTCTGTTGTGCTCTCTCTCTCACTCTCTCTCTCTCTGGAGGTGTCCAATGAAGTGGTCAGCAGTTGACAGGTGCTGCCATGGCTGACAGGCCAAACACAGCGTGTGTGGGTGTGTGTGTGTGTGAGAGAAAGAGAGGGGGAGAGATGCTGCTTGAGGGCACATCGGCCCTGCGCTGCAGAGCACGGCAGGCACAAAGCCACAGGGACACAGAGTCAATGACATCTCTCTCCTTCTCCCTGCCTCTCTCTCTCTCTCCCTCTCTCACCTGCTTTTCTTCAGTCACTCTCTCAGAAATTTCGCCTCACCCTCTCTCACCCCCAGAAAGAGAAATGGGCTGAACTCACTGTTTTGTCTTGTAATAGAACGGGCCATTACGGGTGTGTTTGTGGTGTAACCTAAGGCAGAGGGATTACAGTCTCATGGTGTGAGGACAGAGCTAATAACTCACTGGGTGGGCCTGACACTCATAACATGGGGAACTCTCGAGGGACCACTAAGATGTGCAAGGGGAGGGTCATGTGACTGACGCAGCCGAAAGCACGGTTAGGTTACTGTTTATTATGTGTTTGAGGCTGTATTCACTGTGGTGCTTTGAGCTAAGTGTTAACAACAGCCTGTTAGCATGATAACTTTTACTAATTGGGATTAAAGCAATCCATCCTGTAGGAAACATGAATATCTGAACTGAATTTAATTTTGGTTCTGATATTTCACTCACAGCTAAAAATGTCAACCATCTTCCTCTGAGCTCAAGACCTTATCTGTACCAAATTTTCATGGCAGTACATCCAGCGTTTGCTGAGATATTTCAGTCTGGATCGAAGTGCTGGGCTGACCCCAAACTGCCACCATGAAAGCCGTTTTAGACTAAAAACAGTCCTGGAAGTGGGCAGATACCCACCAGTCCACAGTACCAGCACTTCTACATTTGACTCTTTGGTGTACCGTGACTTTTTATAGCACACCGACACTTCTCACAAGCTGCTGGTACTCTTCTCTGCCCTCTCCAGATCAGGTTCTCTGGGAGATTCATGACGCCCCTAAATAAACTGCATTACCAAGGGGGCACTGCAGGGGACTGCCTGCTTTTCTGCCGGTGGTTAGTCAAAGTAACATCATATTAACCTTACACTAATGTTGGCCTGGCTCCAGAGGGGTGCAAAGAGAACAGAGTCAGATGGTGAAGATGAAACCTCTGCTCTAAACATCAGCAACATCTCCTGTTATCTTCGTTGTATTCATTAAAAATGTAATACTCAATGGTTTATACTGCCTTATACCAACTGATACACACACCAACATGTGAATAAGGGGAGTACTGCCACTTTTCTACTTCAAGCACAGACTAAAAGGTAACAATGATGGTTTTAAAGTTCTTCAGTGGGAGAGTGATCTTTGCATGCCTGTATTCAGACAGGTTACTTGGAAAACTCCAAGTAACGACAAAAACAGCTCACGCAAACATATGGTGAATTTACTAAAAATCGACATGTCAATCAAAAAATATCTGCGAGGCATTCCACACGACAAATAAACAACCAACCCCATCAATCGATGGTCCATAAAAAATCACCTGGCCGGGGCTGGGTTCATGAATCACCAGTAACACGCCCAAAACAGAGAAAGATAGATAGATGATTAACTGGAGGGCAGTGTCACAAAACAAGCACAAAATATGACCAACAGCTCTGACAACTGACATCCAAAAACATCCAGAAAAGGCACTTGATACAAGTAAAAGGGTTATTAGCCGCAATAAAATGACCTACATACAAGTCTGCCTAAATATACATGAAGTGAAATAATAAACACTATAAAGTGACGTAATGCAGTGGGAAGAACACAGATTATAGAAAGCATAGATCAGTGTATAGTTCAGTGTGTCTTCTTGAGTAATATACTGAATTTATATCATTACCTCTGTTATTCGGATTTTAAAAGCCCCTTGAGTGAATACACTACAATACTCCAAAGCACTTCTTCCAAAGCATCTGATAATGAGGGCTAGGTGGAAACTCAAAGTATAAAGAAAGACAAATAAATTCAAATAATTATGTCCTACAGAGGTCACATGAATGTCGCTTTAGACCTTGTGGCTGTCCTCTCTTCCTTTATGATGCAGAGGACAATTTTTATGCCCATCCATCCCCTCAACTCCATCATGTTACTGTGCGGTCTTCCATTTGCTCGTCACATCCCCCCGCTCCACTTTGGATGAGGTTTGACTGGTTGTGGTAGTGGATCCTCAGCAGGCTTGACCAAGGGAATGAATGTGTGTGTGTGTGTGTGTGTGTGTGCTGCTGCTGCTCCTCCCCATGTTGGTATCTAAATTAAATTGTCTTTATCTCCTCCACAAAAAAGGAAGAGGGAGGATGGGGAGGGCTGGGGAGTGGGTGTGAAAATGAATTTGTTAGATCAAAAAATATTTAATTTTGCTGCACATCAAACAAACTTTGTCTTCAGACAGGGTGTACTGAGGCGGGCCTGCCTTTTTCTTCTTCTTCCTCTTCTTTTTCTTCATCTGCTCTTTTTTTTTCTTTAATTAAAAAAGCATTCTATTATTACAGCAGATGAAAAGGAAACATCTATTCAAACAGTACAGTCGTACCGGACTACCACTAATCTTTTGGTAATTATTTTTTAATTGAATCTTTTGAGCACAAAAGCCCTGAGCAGATGCTTGCATTACCGCAGTCCCACATCGTGCGCCACGCCATGTATACGAGATGATGCCTGCCTCGCCACAAGCGAACAGCAGGACAACATGGGAATGAAAGAGGGAAGTTGGGAAGAAGAGAAAAAAAAATACAGAGGGATGGGATTGGATGGAAGGAGCGTAGAAGGAAGTCCACAGAGATGGAAAGTTATGTATAGATGAACAGCTCAGCAGCTCTTTAGATGTCTGAACATGCAGTGTGTTTGCACACACACACACACACACACACATCCAAGAATCTCTGTCTGCTGATACACACATTTGGATGTAAACTGAGAGGTCAAGCTGCTTGAATCTAAACTGTGCCTTCTTACCTCCACCACTTCTCCTCTCGCAATCCCTCTTTGGTCTGGACGTCTCCAACTTCTTCAGCATCTGCAGAGTGCTGATTACAAGCACATAATGATCAGTCTTAAGGAAATGGATGGGGGTGCTTGACTTAAAAAAAAAAAAAAAGCTCCAAAAGATGAACCCAGTTTAAACTTTCCAGCGTTTCGCCTCCCAGAAAGGTCCTTAAAAACACCTTATTACCACAGAGCTTCCCATTTCACTGACATTTGATATGCTTCCACGTCTGAGTGAGGAATCCTGGATGATGTGTGTGTAAAGTTCTCCCTCTGAGATGCCTCAGAAGTGCTTAAAAGACATGTAGAGGGAGATGCAAAGAGGGGCTTAAGGAGCAGGCAAATAGGAGCGGCTCTGAAAAAGAGACATCTTTAGCTTGGCTGTATGCAACAGCATATTGGCTCTTAAATCATGTGGCGTACCCGTCAGAGCTCGCCAAAGCCGGCTAAATCACATTACTAATGCATTGTGCATGTATGTGTGAGTGCAAAGGAGTGTGTGACCATGCTTTTGTGTGTGTGTGTGTGTGTGTGCGTGCGTGTGTGTCTGCATAAAGAACAGTACAGGACAGAGTGAGTGTGTGCAGTTTTTAGCCCAAACTGTACATCAGCTTTGTTCTGTCACTGTGACTGAAGCTTTTTGGGCCTTTCGGCTTTTTTTCAAGCATCAGAGTAACAAATCAGCTCTAACCTGCCAAAAAAATCTTAATCTCCTAATTTTTGGCCTGGGAGTAAAAGTGTTTTATCCACTAAATTAAAATTGGAAATCATTCATATATCTGGTAATATATTTAAAAAAAGATCCAGCAGAGCCCTGACCTGCCAAAACCACAATATGTCATTGTGTTTTCTGCTTCATGGCTGTCTTTCAGCTTCAGAGTCCCAAGTCCTACACTGAGGTAGGAGTGTGAAAGTCCGAGTTTAACTTTCAGTGTGAATGATTCTCCAAAGAAGCCTTGATTTTGGACAGAAAGGTTCAACAAGATGTACGAATTACATGAATTACGTGCACATCTCTCACCCTTATTATTAACTCACCGAGATTCTGACAAACTTGGCCAATGAAAACACAAGGTGAAAATGTGGGGACAGATAAATGGTGAGAAATAGAGAGGGATGTTGCTGGATGTGGGATGGTAAGGAACCGGGGGGAGGGGACTGGGCGACAAAAGAGACCAACTCTGAGAATGAGAGATCAACAATGCCATAAATAACCTTGGGAGAAGTCACCTATCCTCCCGCAGGCGACAGCTCGTCAGGGAAATGAATGGTTTGTCACTGTCTTCTTTGTGCCCATGGCTGAGGGCACTGAAGCTGGCACCGCACTTGCACTTGACACACAAATGAAAAAAAAAAAGGTTTTCCTTCCTTTTTTTTTTAATGTCTTTGCAACTCCTTCCCCCACCGCCGCCGCAACTAACGCACAAGCACACACCCAGGTTCACAAACACCCTTTGAAAGCGTGCATCCACTTAAGCAAAAACAACACACTGAAGCGAGGAGGCAGCCGAGGATGTAGGAGGAGGACAAACACACGCATGCACGCATACACACACACACACACACTCAGACCCACTCATTCACTGCTCACACACCTCTCAATCTCTCCGTCTGTCTTTCTCACTCTCCATATCTCCATTTGTCTCTCTCTGGACTCCAGGTGTGTTGCTTGGATTTCATCCCTGAAGCATTTTATTCTCATTCGACACAATATTTATCCACAGTTCAATAGGCTCCGGCGCTGCGTCCTACAAACACTGCGAGGGGAACAAAGTGTGTGTGTGTGTGTGTGTGAGCTGTGGCCCTTTGTGCTTCTCATGCTGTGTGTATGCAACAGATCAACAGCTCTGAGCTATATGCACATTGTTTATCAAATTACAAACACCTTTATGACTCAACAAATATTTTGCCTGCAGAAATGCATTCAAACATATTGTGAAATTAGTGCAGATGCTGTCATCATTTGTTCGTTTACCTGATATGTTTTATTCATAATATCAAGGGCATCATGTGTGTCGGGGGTAGAGAGAAGTGTCTTCCTTACTTTTTAGGATTTGTTTAGGCCATTTTTGCCCCACTCTCACTTTTTTTATTTTAATTTTATCATTTATCAAGATCCAAGATTCCTCTATTGTCGCTATACAAGTACAGTGACATTTGGAGCAGTCTTATGGTGCAAACATGCAAAAAAAAAAAAAAAGAAAAAAAAAAATACATAGGCCTAAGTTTGGCCTACTGTTAGAAAAATAAATAAAAATGAAGAAATAACAGTAATAAATGCAAAAAGAATAGACAAACTCCCAGAGTTAAGGCAGAAATACTTATTGCACAGAATAAGTGCACATATTGCACATGTGGAGGTAGAGTACAGTTCAAGGTGCAAAGAAATGTAGACATGTGCAAGAGAGCAGTATAAGGTGCAAACAGGATGTAAACATGTGCTGAGTTGCCAAAATCTAGATCAGAAGAGCTCTGAGTTGATAAAAATATTGATATGTTCATGGAGGTCACCTTCAGTTGTAAGCATGCACACACAGCAGTAAGCTTTGGGTGCAGCACTTGTGGACAGTGCTTTGCGTGCCCGGGCTTTTACCTATCAGGCAACAGGTGAGAGGTATTACTTGGTAGTTTGGATTTTTAAACTTTTGTTTGTCAGATGCATCGAGACATAAATATATAAAATATTCAACAACACTGTTTGTTGTCACTTTATTTTAGACATATTTTATACCAAATATTACAAAGAGAAACACAAAAAGAATCTATTTAGGGAGATTTTGGGCCTGTTTATTTCTACTAACCGTGTCATGTCACTATCACTATCAGACTGTGTGTTGTTAGACACAGAGAAAGTCAGAGAATGCGGCTTTGTAGTTACTGTCAGATTAAATCTTTGAGGCCCAGTAGCCCAGACTGCATGACACTGGGCTGTCACCTGGTCACTGAGGATTACTTATTTATCTGACACCAGATCCACCCACAATAATTATGCCAACAAAATAATACAACATTAAAAACAGACAAAAGCCGTAATGCATCTAAAAACATCCTGCCTCACGTCCTAATCAGCAGGAGTGCATATCAGAGCTATTCAGTGCTGGAGCATATTTTCTAACAACACTGACCTTTAATTTCAGAGTGAAAACAGATCTACAAAGTGATCTAAACTACTCACAAATATAAAACAGAAAATACTTGTGCAAAACTGCTCATTAGGACATATGGGGATCGTGAGTGATCGGGGCCTTTTCCTTGATTTGACTGAGACCTGGACTTCGCCTCGGCCACTCAAGGACATCATTTGTTGTTTTATCATTTCCTTTTAAAGAGATGCTGATGAATTAAACAACAATCAGCGATGAAAGAGTAAATGACTTCTTTCTCGTAAAAATGCAAAAACAACACTGAGCATCTCCATTAATGAAAATACATGGAAATTTAAGCAGGGTAAGTGCACTGACAGTAAAGTGCACTGACTAATTCTTCTGTTAGATTACCATTATTTTTATTTCCTTTTCAGTACCTACTCCTTCTCTTAAGAGGCGCGGCCTTTTGCCAGGCCACTACTGTAAATTAGACTTTGTTCTTAATGACATGCCTGGTTAAATAAATAAATATAATAAAAACCTATAACATATAAGCTTGATATAAATGCATGTAAATAGCCTCATATTGTTTTATGCAGTTTTACGTTTGTTTGCGCTCGATTTAATGGAGTATGACCTGCCTCTGAAAAAAGTGGGTTTGGTAGAAAGTTACGCTTTTTATCTGAAAGTCCGCGAAGCTAAACTTGAGCTTGAGTGTATTTCCCTCTTTGTGTGTGTGTGTGTGTAAAATAGCTGCTTTGTCAGTGAAGAAGCTGACGTGTCGAAAATACATGACTCCAGCACTATTCCGCACATCCACATCTACCAAAAAAAAAAACAGTCACAGGCTCCTTTTATATAGAGAATGGCTTCACAATTCATTTCAATTTCCTCCAGGGCCCGAGTGACTTCAGAGAGCGAGTAATCTGACGAAGAACTCCATTTAGCCTCGCACTTACATCTTAACCCCAAAACCCGATATTTCACAAACATGACTCTATTGCGTGTGAGGAACGCTGCCTGTCGAGTTTATTTAATTTAAGAAAGGCCTGGGCGTAACATATTACAACCCCTCCTTCTTTGACATCAAACCTTCGCTTAAAGTGGAGCTCCACACAAGTAACTGGACTACTTACATCACAAAGTGGACTCTAAATGCAAACAGGCATAACTAGGGACAGCCAAATCCCCCCCGCCTTCTTTTTCTTTTTTTGCTTCATCTGGAAGAGGGTTCGGGGGGCTTTTTTTCTTCAAATTTCACACTGCGTAGTATTGTGCTTGGATAAATATGAAGTGGAGAAATGAAGAGAAAGGGACAGAGGGAGAGAGAGGGGATAGAAGAAGAGAGAGAAAAATCAATAGTGAGGACATAGCTGGGGGGTTTCCATATTACATTTTGCATAGACGTCGGCTGTAATTTGCCTTTGATCTTGGTCCCAAGATGACTCACTGAAGCCATCTTCCACAGCCAATTGGGGGTGGGGGGGTGGAAGGGAGGGCAGCGGAGACAGGGGGAGGGATGGAAGGAGTGGGTGGAGGGTTAAGGATGGAGAGAGAAGGAGGGGGGAGTCGACCACAGAGCCTGGATGCCAGGCCAGGACTTCATCTCCGGTTCATACTTCTGCTGAGATGTCTTTTTTCGCTGCAGACGGGATGTAATGCAGATTCTCCTGGCTGCACGCAGATGGCCAGCTGTAAGTCCACCATGTCCAGTCTGCCCAGACGGACTGATGCACTGGGCCAGGCAGGCATGAGGAGGGGGTGGGAGGGGTATGATCACAGAATGCTCTCTTTATGGTGCTTTCATTTCATCCTCATATGAATTAGTAAATGCTGATTGTATGTCATGTACTACATAACAAAAATAAATACAAAACTGCAAGATGCAAAAACATACGTAAAAGAAATAAAATCTACCATAAAAATTCTATTGGTCATTTTTCACAGATTAATAAAATTTGGAGAAAATAAGCAAATGGTTTTCAGTGACAGCAGTCTTGTTCATTGTGCGCCTGAAAGGGGTTGAAGGGTCATTTGACCCCAATTGCAAAACAAACCCTCTCTCACTTTCCCTGAGAGATATCTGCGTCCTAACCAGTGGCCACAATGACACCGCAGAACTACTTCCAACCAAAGAAACTGTCCCTGTTTGCAGTGAGCTCAGTGGATTATCCAGAATAACAAGGAAAAGTCTGGAGAGCCACACTGAGTTTTTAAGATGTGATTTGTCCTTGATGTGAGCAAATATAATTCCATTCACATCCAGTGATTCTGTTCATGTTACATGTACAGTAATACATACAGTATAAGTCAAAGTCAAATGAATAATTTGAGGATGTGAAATTGAAGCAGAAATGACTCTAATACTATTTCCAAAAATTAAACCGAGAGTTGTTTTTTTTTAAAAGATAATTCTTTCTACTTTATACTGTGAACTTTTTTAAACTCCTTGATCAACATTTTTCATGTTCTGACTTTGTATACTTACAACAGATTTATAAACAATTATATTTCAGATATTTTATTAGAAATGTCATGAATGTTCATATTTATGGTTCTTGTGTTCCACTTTTTATGTTCACTTATTTTGTTTATTGTTTTGCATTAAAATACTAAATTAATTTCACTGTATCTGAAAGACCTACTTAATAAACCTAATTCTGATAAAAAATGTTCAGATTCATACAGCAAGACTGAATGATGCTGGTGAGTTTTTGATGTTTCCTTTCTTACAACAACTAAACCGAACTAAACTGTAAGACTAGTGAGTGACAGAAAATAGACCTTTATACCTCAAAATACTCTTGACATCAGTAGTCAAGTCAAATGAAGTCAGTTTAATTTATATATTTCAATATCACAAGTCACAGAGTCACCTCAACGGTTTCTGCACTCTTCACAGCATATGACTATCCTCAGACCCGCGATTCAGATTAAAAAATCTTAATCTGAAAGGGACTATGGCTATCAGATCAGTAAAGTGGAGTAAGAAGTAAATTGGTTCACTCTAAAATGTAGTGGAGGAGAAGTGAAATTAGCATAAAATGGACACACTTAAGCAACGCGCCTCCATACTGTAGTCAGGTGAGCAATATTTGAATGAAAATGTTCTTTCACCCACTGCTGACCTCATACAGACCAGTGACCATATAAGACTAACTGTACTGAAGCTCACGTGGTGTGTACTGTATGCCACAGGCGATTAAAAATCACTCTGGGTGTTGGAATGGTATGAAATAATGAATGAAGACATAAAAGTAATTAATAGATAGAACCGTCTCAGAGAGAAAAGAGAGGAGGATTCGTCATCTCTTCTCTACACAATGCCATTGTTCCCAGCGACATTCACTACTCACTGTGTTATTAATGATCCAGCCTTGTAGAACATCCATTTTTCTCTTTTGGCTCACTTGCTGTCTCAGGAAACTTTTTTGGAGCTTTTTGTCCCTCCACCCCCACCACCATCACTGTCCTTTTTACATGTGAAGTTGTGCATGTTTGTGTCACTGTGCTGCACTGTAGGTGCTCTCCAGAGAGGAGTGCAGGCTCAGAGGTACTGTTATGTGAGGAGCATGGACTTGGCTGGAAGTTTTTTCAGACACCAACACAGAGGAAAAAAAAAAGCTTCTGTCCTCTCTGTAGCCTGGGTGTTTGATGAGCTTTCCATGTGTATCCTCTGTCGAATATCCCATTGTAAAAGACGGTTTCCGCTCACATCTAACATTGGTGAAGCTTGTGGTGTTTTACCAGCACCATTCAAATCTGGTTCAATTTTTGGCTTATTTCACAACAAAAAAAAATCTTTTCAAACAGCAAAGGCAGTCAAACAGTGTTTTCAGCACATGCAAACCTTTGCAACTGGTCTTAGTCTTCAAGCTAAGAAAGTGCATTCAAAGTTGAATTGGCAGCTAATGATGCTCCAGTCAGTTTCCACCTATGCTGCATTTCTGTCATAATTTGGCCCCCACTGTCAAGCATACCGGAGGGTGTTTTTGTTCTCATGCTAGCACCCAATTTCTTGGTGCGGGAAGCAGAATTTGATATTATTTGAGGCTTATTCCTAATCGCCCAGACGGTAAATATTGCACACTTCTTCTGCGGTGGCCTAATGGGCATGTAACTTTATAGGCAAACATGTGAAGTGGTATTCCTCCAGTGACTGGGAGCTTAGAGAGAGTGCCAGGCACTCCCTGAAGATGAAAGACTTGTCAGATGGCACCGTCTAGCTCTGCACAGACACTTATGAGAAACAGACCTTCAGAGAGGCTAAGTGTCCAATCTCTTGTGACTAAGAACAGTAATAGACCACAATCACCAGTAAATGGAGGACTATTTCAAAGCCAGAAGCACAGCTCTCCTTGTGTTTTGGCATCTTCCCCTATTGAAATGTACACCTTCACCATCCCTCACCAGGAGTGAACTGCGGATTATTGCTATTATTACACTTCATAAATCCCCTCTGTTAGCATGATTGATGATTTTCCCCTCCATGTTTAATACGGTAAGGTGGATCTTTTTAAGAAATTTGGTTTCATGTTCTGAAATTTCAACCCTAAGTGATATTTTTCAGCTAAAGTCCATTTGGCTGTCCATCTTCTCCGCTGGGCTAAATTAGCATGCTGCCTCAGTAATCTACCCCCTCGTCTCTCCTGGCCCAGTCCACAGTCCCTAATGATGAAATGAATTACACCGTCTATTGTCAGAGTGCTTTAATCATATTGGCTTCTGCTAAAATGACAGAGCATTGTTCAGGGCCCCAGACAAAAGAAGATACATCTAAGGTACAATGGACCTCAGATCCTGCTCAGTGAATTACATGAATAATAAATAACGTCACGTCAAGCTGCCTGTCCAGCAGAGGTAGTAAAAGAGGTTTGACTGGATTGGCATTTGCACCTTCATCATTGCTCCCAATGAGACAGTAGAATACTGATAGATGTTCTCTAACATGAGAAAGGTTTTTACCCACATGGGAATGAGTTCATTACAGTTCCTTTTATTTTTTCAGGGTTGATTATTGCATATGTTATATATATATATATAAAGAACATAATATAGATGACATAGTGTTATATATATATATATGATATATATATATATATATATATATATATATATATATATATATCCATACATAACAAACACTGATCAGTGTTTGTTATGTATGGATATATATATATATATATATATATATATATATATATATATGTATATACATACATGTATATATATATATATATATCATATATATCTATTATCTTCTCTCTCACAATGTATGGCATCTAAGAAAACAAAGGCCAAAGATTGTTACAGTTAGCTGTGGAGCTAGCTAGCTAGCATAACACAACAGTGAACTTTTGTCAACTAGTCAGCCAAAAGTTGGTTCAAACTGATCTCTGTAAATACTGGTAAAACTATGTAAATCTCACTGAGTGGGAAATATATTAGCTGACTTGAAAGCATAGCTGCTTGGCCTTTAAGTAAAAGCAGTATATAATATCATCAATGACAACTGATCATCTATCAGTCATTCTGTTGGGATGATGGGTCAGAACTGGTTGTTTACTTATGCACAATGATAAGCGTGGACAGAGCCGGCCCTACCCAATGTGGCCCCTCCCGCTTACAAAACAAATCGAATAGCATTGTTTTTACCATTGTCTTTAATTTATAAGATAACATGAAAATGAAAAATGAAAAAATGAATAAAAATGAAAAACCTAATAGATACATGTTGTCTACTATGGATGTATAATATACAATGTATTTTTTTTCTGATATGAATATTAGATTAGATACAACTTTATTGTCATTAGCAGTAAACTGCAGTTTAATATGGCATGTGGGAATGCTAAGTTATGGAGTATTAATAATAATAATAATAATGTGTACTGTAACACTGATGTAAAGTTTAAAACAATTGACTATTAAAAGCAGGAAAAATGTTAGCTAGCCAGATGTAAATAAAACAAATAATAAAAGTGTAGATTAGGCCAATGTAGACACCAGGTTTAATCTTTACAAATGCCCTATCCATATCCATAAAGTAAAGAGCCTCCATGCCGCCCAGCTACAGAAATATAAAACTGCTTATTCACTGATTAGCATGTTGAGGCTAATCGCTCAGAAGAAGTTATCAACTTCACAGTACACTGTGAGATAACTGAGGCTTCATTTCATTACTGTGTCTTTACTTTACCTCTTTCTTTCTCCCGTTTTTCCTCCTCTTCTCTTCTTTTTTTCTTCCCTGTGCTCCGGACAGTTCAGCTCGTTTTGACATTTTTACAAACTTCTCTGGTCACATCAATAAATCTGCCCCTCCCCCCACAGAGAGCGAGCAGGTACCATCAGCCGGAGGAGGGGGGGACTATTATCATTTGTAGTGATATTAATTGGGCATTGCTTTACATTTGAATCTATGTGAGCTTTTCCATTTTAAGAGTTAATAGTAATAACTAGTTTCACTATAATTTTATTGAAGGTGAATTTTTTCCCGATTTTGTGGCGCCCCCTGGAGGCCACAGCGCCCTTAGCATTTGCCTATATTGCCTAATGGGCCAGCCGGCTCTGAGTGTAGATAAAACAATGTCAGTCATACTAGTTGAATACCAAATATGTAGGGTGGTTATTCGTCCTGAAATTATGTAAAAATGCATTGTATTAAGTGAAAAAAAAAAACCTAGACACATGCAGAGCATCCCTCTAAAAAACTGTGGAAAACCTTGACTATTTGGTCTGACACTGAAACGATGCTTATTTCTGAGGTGATTATGACGCATCAGGTGACGCATCGGCACTGATGAAGTGTATTTCCATCTTACTGGCTTTATGCACATTTTCAATTTGGACATAAAAAAGTCAAAATATTCAGAATATTTCATGCATTGATAAAAGCAAAATGTGACAAAAGAAAATAGACTTAGTGAATAAATCATGACATACATGAAGCATGTGACTTAAATATCCACTGATGTGTCTGCTTCACTGAAGAGATGATAATGTGGAAGAAAAGAGGCAAAGAGGAGACCATCCTCAAATTAATACATGGAATCAACATAAATGCCACCACATTTTCTACATGATTTTCTATTGTTTGAGGTTTGACTGGTGCTCTTTTAAAGTTTGTCTTGTTAATGTGCTAAATGTGGATGGGATCATGTGTATCACAGGGAGTGTATTTGGATCCAGGAATTAGACAGTGACACATAGTCAATATGCAGTAACGATCCTGTGGTGATAGGTCAACGGGACACTACCCACACCCAAACAGACTGAGTGTAATTTGGACCCGGCCTGAGTTGGGTCTTGAAAACAAGGAACAGAGTGGCCCCATCAAGTCATCTACTGCAGGATACAGTGATATCTTAGACAGTAGTGCTCTTCCAAATTTGAGTCAACAATGTGTGGCTGAATGGCAGCAGTCAGCTTCCAAACCAGAAGAGTGAAGACTCTTCTAACAGTGGATTTCTGCTCATGGTGCTGAATGAGCAGCTCAGCCATGACATGTGGATGCAATGTTCAGGTATATCCAGTCAATATATGTTCACTACATACTCTGTTTTCTGTTACATTCTTAATCAATAATTTTTTAACAACTCACATCAACTACATTTTAACCTGATGCTATGAATACAAAGATACACACACACACATCCACATTGAAAGCAGACTGATACACTCTCATAAATGCGGGCAGGCGGCAGCCTCGACTGTTGGGGGAATTGCTTAACGATTGGCCGAGCCCTTAATTCAATAATTTCTATTGGGTACCAGCCCACCCACATCGCTGTTCATTGATGAAGGTGTTTTAAGGAGAGCAACATTTAGCATATATAGCTAAATGGTCCTAACAAGCCCTAGCTTGCACTGTTTTAAATATTAATACATAATAAAAGAAGGAGAAAGTGTGATGTTGCCAGGGAAATAATTTGCCTCTCTTGAACCGATGATGGCATGCACTTTATGTAAATTGGTGTCTGGGGACAACAAAATCCCTCTTAATACATATGCAGACTTCATAAAAGAGAGAGAGAGAGAGAGAGAGAGAGAGAGAGACGGGTGTAAGGAGAGAGAGAAATGGCAGATTTTGAGAAAAAGAGGAGCAAATCTTATAAAAAGCAAGTCAGCAAAAAAATGGACACGTAAGAATTTTATGTTCATATCATCAATGTAAAGGTCCAATTGTTTTGATAGTAACAGTGGAGGCTCTGTGGGTGTATGCACGCATCAAGCAGTGCTTCAGGCGGTCTGAAGAGTGTGTAGCAACTCACAGATGTCTGCATTTTTACATTCAGTTTGATAACACATCACATCAAAAGTGCATTGTGTTGTATTTCTTTATGGATTTTATGGATTGAAATGTACAACTGTACAACAAAATGCAACTTTTTTTTATCCACTTTAAGTAATCAAGGTTTGTATTTCTTCAGATTTAAGCGCCATTTGTACGAATCAACCAATTTCTGCGACCACAATCTGCTCTATCTCAGCGCATTGACTGAAAACACCCAACATGTTGAATTAAAAATGTCAGATGTCGTTATGGCCTGCTTTTGAGTAGGTTTTATCTATACCAAATGAGCGCAGGTGACGAGTTTAGGGAAGCCTCTTACAAAAAAAATGCAGCTTTGCCTGCTTTTCAACAAAAGAGTGGTGACGATGATCTTTGAATCTGTTTGAAAGTAATGTAAGCACGATTTCCTTGGAAGGGGAAGGGCAGTAAGGATGCACAAACACACACTCTCCGTTCACAGGCATGTACACTTGCTCCACTTCATTGTGCCCCCCCCTCCCCGCCGATCCAAACCCCCAGCCCCGAGTTCTCCACCACACCCTGCTCAGTCTCTATAAGGAAGTTTTGAATACTGTCATTCCAGCTAGGAGTTCAGCACTTCTTTCATGTCTGCCTAGACTGCGGGCCTCTCCTCCTTTTGTATTGTTTTATTATTTATGCATGGGGAGAGGTTGGTGGTTGGCAGTGGTGGTGGTGGGAGGGGGCATAAGCAGTATTGAGACAGATGGGGAGGGGGAGTGAGAGAGAGACTAATTCATATTCTGTTTCAGCAACATCTTAGCAATACGAAGAGTTCAAACATTTTCCAAGCAAATGCAGAGAGAGGGGGAATGAAAGGGAAAGGCAAGAAGAGACAGAGGACAAGACACAAGGGGCAGGTGTGTGTGTGTGTGTGTGTGAGAGAGAGAGAGCAATATTGTACTCACTTGTCCATATGCGTGTGTGTGTATATATAGTATATGCAGTATGTGTTAGTATTCAAGAACAGATGGAGATAAGAGGAAGTGTGTGAGGGAGTGGGTGCAAGAAAGTAAGCGATGAAAAAAAGGAGGAAAAAAGGGGGAAGAGTACACAGAGGAGTGGATATAGAGTTAATTAAACAAGAATAAAAAACTTTCTATGGAAAGTGAACGTAGATTTTGCTTTTGGTGTGAAAGAGGTATTAGGGGATATAAAGAGAGAGCTGAGCTGTTGTTACCTTCTCTACCCCGTCTCACAGCCTCACACATCACCAACACACAGCTTTCTTTGAGAAAAGTTCCAATCAGCCGGGGAAGTTCCAGTCCCAGCAGATTTCTGTGAATCCAGGACAGGATCTGTAACAGAGATATGTCCAAAGAAGAAGAAGAAAAAAAAAGTTCAGCCTTTTTTCAGTATTTTGGGAGCATTGTTTCCAGTCAACACAATCATTTTCAGTCTACACATAATGTACGTATAGTATACATGTGCAGAATATGTTCAGTGGAGTGTTTCCACTGATGAAACTGGCCATAAAATGCCATTTTTTATTCGCAAACAGTGTGAAACAGACAAAATTGCTCTAAAATTAAAGAAGGTCTCATGAACACATGTATCATGTTTAGAAAAAAGAAAATGAAGGAGCACTTTCACCTATTTGACAACAGGTACATTTTTTTTAAGAAATAAGTTGCAGATGTAGAAAATACTAAACACACGAAACACTTATTATCACGTTACAGTAATAATTACTTAAAGGGAAACACTACAAGTACAAAGGCAATATCTCTAATAATATGGGGAAACAAGAACTTAAATACACATCGTTGGCAGAGTGGAGCTTTTACACTTCATTGTTGTTCTTAGAAACAGAAGCCAATAGAACAATGTCATGTGAGGTTCCACTCAAATGCTCTTTCTGGAGCTTTTGACCAAGTCACACTGTCTTCATCAGCAGATGGACGGTAAGCTGTCATGTAGATGTTCAGATTTCCATCTGAAGACCTCTTGGTGCAAAAATGCCACTGAAATACAGTACATACTATAAATAAATATGAAAAAATCCACATACAATCCAAAAAACACATAAGGCAGCAGCCCAGCACATCAACACTCCTCAGCTATGAGTTAAAACCAGCATGTAGACTGTGCTGAACCTTGTCACTCCTCATATGGTAGCTGTTCTCTGGCCAGTTTAGGCTGCACTTAACTAAAGCTGAAGCCTGCTGTGGCCTCAGGGTGCCCCTGTCTGTGCCATCCATATCAATAGTCACCACAGCTGGGCTCAGCTCTGACACTGTGCTAGAGACTATTGCACCACCGCCTTAACACCCAAACCATCCAGGCCAATCACAATCAATGGATGTATGTTAGAGTGTGTGTGTTTGTGGGGTGTGTGTTTCCCCACTCTTCTTCCACATCTTCAGTACATGCCCTTGAGCATGTGCAAAATGGCTCAGTATCAAAGAGTGATGATTGAACTGAAAACATACTCCACTCGGAGAAAAATGAGCCCTCAGTGTGTGTGTGTGTGTGTGTGTGTGTG
Source organism: Scortum barcoo (assembly GCA_023238725.1). Classification (NCBI taxonomy): domain Eukaryota; kingdom Metazoa; phylum Chordata; class Actinopteri; order Centrarchiformes; family Terapontidae; genus Scortum; species Scortum barcoo. Next base: position 3,100,205 of record CM041544.1, read on the forward strand.
CATGTGTAAGAATGTGAATCTGTCTGTGTGCGCATGTTTGCACAGATTTGAAATGGGAGATATGTGTGTGTCATGAACTAACGTGTGTGTGTGTGTGTGTGTGTGAGACTGTTCACTGTATGAAAAAAAAAAACAGAGGCAAGGAGACATTTGCTGAGATGTATTGAATTTCAATAAAAACTGCAATGAGGAGTATGAGGCTTGGGCGATTTTTCAATCTCTCATTGCTCTGTCTTGAATTAGTCGTGGTACACTCCATTTTCACCATGCCCAGCTAATCAGATCTCCTCCTGTCCCCTGGGTCTTCCCTCATTTGGTATGTCCCACGAGCCATGTGCCAATCAAAATGCTCATCAATGTCTGCCTCTTTCTCCCGCTTCCCTCCTTCTTTAAAACCATTCCATTAAACCGTACCATGAAAAAAGTTATTGAAGCTGAGCAGCCATGTTATGTTAAATATCAGGGAAAACTGATTAATTAACTGGTTAATCCAGAGCTGGTTGTTTGCCTGTTTTAGAGCTTTTTAAAGAGTCACATGGTCCAAATGCAGTTTTCAATGAATGTTATAACGTTTTTTATACCCAACACTGTGCTGGTCTAATGTATTGTACCATTAAATTGGTCTAATATTTAAGATGTGATGTGTACTGTATGTGTGGTTGATCGGTCAGTGTGCCAGTTAAAAGTGCAGCCTTATTTTATTTTTATTTTATCTCTATTTTTTTAATACATAAGCTCCTAAAGTTTCTATGAGACAGGCCTCGGCCTCCTCAATATTCTCAAAAAGTATAATGACATTTTTATGTGGCGTGATTAAAGTCTCACCTTTCACATGGTTCCAATAGTTTCCGATTAATTCCTGGTCTCTCATAATTTCCTGGATAAAGAAAAAAAAAGTTCTTTCTCTACAATTATACTGTTGGAGGGAACAATGTCCCATTTGGGATTTTAAGCCATTTACACAGATGATTCCAGTAATGCCATGCAAATAGAATTTAATTCAAAGTTAATTCGCCCGCATTACTTTTTAATAAAGAAATGATAAATTATAATCTTCTCTGCAATTTAATCTATTTATGCTGCTTCCGTCGCTGGAAAGTGTCCACTGCTTGTCTTTCTTTAATTGGGAGAGAGAAGGGAGGAAGAGAAAGAAAGAATGAAATAAGTGGGAAAATAAAGAAGGTAGCAGATAAATTTGTTATCTCAGCGCCGGACAGTGTTTGAGAAAGAAATAAAGGGTGTAATGAATTGATTTCATATATAGTCTCAGGCGTGTTGATACACATAGATCTCTAGTGGTCTTTCAGTGCCTGTAGCCTGCAGTATTTTCTTTCCTTTCATTAAGGTTGAGATTCTGCCCTTTGATAGTGTTATCGATTCTGCCTCCGAACACTGTGGCACCCCTGTGAAGTTGCTCTTCAGGTAGAAAAAAATAAGAAGAAGCTATTATCTTTGGTGTTATCCTGTACCAGTGTAGTGGCGATTCACAAAACTGCTTTACTTACCAGTGAACTGTTTTCCTCGCTCTTTGTTCTTCCTCGGTTTTATTGAATTCAAAGGATAATTACAGATTCTGTAGCTGCCGCTGCTGCTCGGGCCTGCTGTAATTTCAGCAGACTGAAAATTTATTGCTTAAATCATTATGATTCTCTCCCCTGTCTCTGAGTTTAAATTCTATCTCTGCTTCAATCTGTTCCGAATGTGTATGAAGAGGTGCAGAACTTGCCATACTTCAGCTTAAGTCTAAATTTGACCTTGTAGTTTTTATCATTATAATGGAGAGCAAATATCAAGTGAACATTGGCTCCTTCTAATCTGATACTTTGGTGACCTACATCTAATAATTCATCACCTTCACCAAATAATATCCTCTCTGTTCTCAGTCGAGGCTTCATTTTGTCTTCAGAAAGAAGCTGGCGTGGACATTAAATGAGAGCAGACACAGGGACTTTCCAGCAGAGTGAGTGGACACTGATGCTGCTCTGCTCTCCAACATCCAAACTGTGCAGTCCAACATTTTCAGCTGTTGCAGTGCGTGGTGTCAGGATGACCTGTCAGAAATGCAACATGGACAATATAAAGGTGAGATGAGTTTCAAGCAATACAGTAATACAAAGTACAAGAGCCAACTTCTATCTCATATGACCCTCTAACTGTGTTTCAATTAGAGCAGGACTGATAAAGTTGCTGGGTTGAAATATTAACTCCTTTACTGCAGACACACTGTGTTGGTTTTGTGTATATCTCAGCGGATCAGTAACAATAAATTGAAAAAATGAAAAATAAAAAAAATTGACTCTAAAAAGAGAATAGAAACCTGTTAACAATATATTGGCAGACCAATACATCATTATCAGGGCTTATCAAAGTCTTAAATATCAGTATTGATAAAAGCCTCAAGAATTCCTTCCTTCCTAGTGTTAATTAAAAAAAAAAAAAGAAAAAAAAGAAACTTCTTGTTTCTGCTGTCCAACATCAGGATAGCTGTAAAAGCTGATTTGGTTTTGGGCCATAAAATGCAAACAGACTAAGAACTACTGAAGCACATTAGCAGTTATTAAGCAAAAAAAAGCAGCCACATCCAGGCTGTCAGGGGCCCTGACTCATTTGGGTTCACTCATTTGGATACTTTGACTTGTCATAGTAGGAAAAGCACAGTTGTAAGATTAATGATGGCTCTGTTCAATTCAAATGTGTCTGAGTAAGTCATGTCAGTGATGCACAAACAGGACGCTGAAACTGAAGCAGTTAAATGTCTGACTTGCATTTGGCTGCTCAGTAAGTAACATAAAATAGAAATACACAAATAGGAAATTGAGAACGGCACAGTGCAGCATTCCAATTGAGAAAATGTATTTAGTTACTTTAAAAATGAGGGGCCAATATGGGGCCCAAACCTTTTTTTTTTTCTAACAAAATATTCAGCTAAAACTCTGTCAAACTTAAAATCTTACAATAAAAAAAGCTTGCATAAAACTGTATAACAACTTTGGAAAGAAAACATACAGCTTGATTAAGTGACTAAAGTGGACACCGGATGAGAGACAGCAGGAGGTGGGAAGAGAAAGAAAAGGTGAACTTGAACATTTGAACATTGGCATTAATGGGGTACCTGTACATGTAAGGACTACATTCCTCCTCTTTCTGGTCATGTCCTCCTCCTCTACTATCTCTACCACTAATTAGCACCCAGTCACCTGCACACATTACAGTACTATGGGTGGGTTATTATAGCTAAATACTGGCAGAGTCATGAAGAAACAGGACTGGATAACTCAGTGTCCATCCGTAACAACACTAATCACAGAAAAAAAAATCTCCCCTGTGGTTGTATTGATTTTACAAACCTTTACAAACTACTAACAGGTGATCTACAGTCAGAGCGCTAATTTACACTAACAAAGCTTTGAATTTACTAACTGATCATTTTAAAAGATTTTCTTGGCATTCTATGACATTTAATATATTTTTTATGACCATATGGCACAAAATGTTTAAAAAAAAACCAAAAGGTCAACACTAAAGTGTACCCTTGGTGAATCACTGTGCCAGTGTTTCACAAAATAAAGAAATATAGCATCCCAGCTAATCAGAGCACCAGAGACTATGAAAGAATTTACACATTTGGCCGACGTATTCACTTTAAACAAAAAAAAGAGAGACGTGACAAAATTACACGTGGCAGCCGAACCAAGGACATAAGATCAAACGTGATAATGTAGCAAAGCTCATTTTCCTCAAAGATCCTAATTGATTGGTTGATTATGCTTTCTCTGTTCCTCCATCTTGGTGGGTCTTCTTTAATAGCTCTATAATGACGCTACTGAACTGGACGTGTAAGACTCAGCCAATTAGAATAGTAATAGGCTCTAATTAACAAAAAAAAAAAGGATTTTCAATAAAAAAGGAGGAGATAGCGAATTTGATTACTCGTATTCATTAACTTTTTTTTTTTTCCTCCCCCCCTGCCATCGCTGGAACTTGGCTCCCTTCATTTTTATGAGTATTTTATCTTGTATTAAACATCACAATACACGCTGTCCCTGGCAAAGGCCAAAGACATAACAGCAGAAAAGCCTTTCTTCTGCTCTCATTCAAAGAGCTTTCCTTTGTTTCTGCATAATGAACAAGTCGCTGATGGCGGCAGAATAAATTTTAATTAGAGTGTTTTGGAGGAGACTTGTAAGGATGATAGGTTGTTTTAAATCAAAACTTGACAGTGTGAAGGGTTTTTAGGAATAAACCAAAGTTAGGAGCTGAAATATGTTGTTTGCACTGTGTGTGTGTGTGTGTGTGTGTGTGTGTGTGTCAGACAGAGACAGAGAGTCAGTCATGTTGTGCCAGCAGGTATCTGTAACGGTGCATCAATAATTTGCAACAATTTTAACCAACTCCCTCCTCCTCTCTGCCTCTTTCTTTCCCTCGTTCCCTCTCTGTCTTTCTTGCCTCGGGTCAAGTTAGCACCACTTAAGGACTACAACACTGTGCCCGATCACCATATGTTGTCTGTGTGGATACGTGTGTGTGTGTGTGTGTGTGTGTGTATATACCTGTGTGTATATACCTTTTTTTTGTTTTTTTTTTGTTTTTTGCTTGTTCCCCTATCTGATGCCTCTCGTCGCTCACAGCCAAGCAGTGCATGTCAGTTTTTGAGAGACAAAAACTAAAAGAGAGGGGACACCAGGTACACCAGCGTGTGTGTACGTGTGTGATTACAGAATATGTGTGTGTGCATGAGTGCATCCTGCAGGCTGGTTCGCCATGAGACAGGGCCAGATGGTCACCCCAGGCAAAGCAGGTTGGGCCTGTTTACCTGCTTCACTCTGGGTCATGTCAGCTTTGTTTTCAGCTTAGCCGCAACACGGATCAAGCCTCGGTGCCAAAAACTCAACGTTTAACTCCTCCTCCTCCTCCTCCTCTTCCTTCTCTCCTCCACCTCAGTGTCTTTAAAGGGATACATTTTGTCCTTCTGCTCCCCTGCAAATGTATTCTTAGAGGTGTAAGACTGAAACGAACAAGTGAAACAAGCAGCTATTTCTTTAGGCCAAAATCTGCCGTCGCAGTCTCTGCAGGATCAGAGACTAAGTCAAATTAAAATAGGTAATGATATAGATAAAAAAAACCATCACAATTAGATATTCTTAAATTGGTTGTTGTCTGGCCAACAGTCCAAAGCCCCAAAATATTCTATTTACAAGGAAAAAGGTGGCAAATCTTCACATTTGATGACATTTGGCATCTTTGCTTGTGAAATTGTTTTCTTAATTGATTAACAAAATTGTTGCTCATTAATTTTCTGTTGATTGACTAATAAATGAAGTGATTAACACTTTCAGCTCAAGTGAAGATGACATTACAACATTAGTACAACTCAGGTGGCAGTAATTCATCACAGCAGCAGATCAGGTTTTTAAAAAGTTTTGCTGTAAATATGTGCTGTTAATTCTCAAATAAAGTATTTAATAAGTGCTCTAAAATAATAGCCAGCACAAACAAATAAAAGGAGGAGGGTCCTGCACATGGCAAACTCAGCATAATGCACATTTCCACGTCACTAACTCCATTAACACAATAACTGTGAGTCACGACATCCTCACCACTCCTGCCGCTCTGATTTTTTAACCTAGATACTGTCCTCTTCCACTAATTCACTTCAATTACTTCTACTTGGCCACTTTTTGTTCGGAGTTAAGCTGCCGACAATAAACACTTCCTGCACATGCATCACATTAAAAGACTACCACAGTCGTGCCCACCAAGCCACTGTGGAAAGCTTTTAATGTGAAATGTTATAACATTAGTTGTTGAGTTTCTTTGACAGCGAGTACATAAAAACAGATGCAAATGAATTCATTGGTGAGTAAAAGCAGCATTTCATTTAAAGAGGAGGAACTCAGAGCAGCTGACATTTGACATTATTCTGAATTTATCAAGACAGCAGCATGAAAAGGAAGCAAATTAAAACAGGTACAGATCAGAAAACCTCATCATGTGACGCAGTGTGATATATTATATAATAAACTATATACTAAGATATAAAACTGGCAAAATTAGGAATCAACATATTTCACATTTAAAAACTACTTAGATTGTGGCCTTTGAGCAGGTGGAAGGTTTTTCAAGTGAAATGTCATTGCATGAGAAAATAAAACAAACCAGACTTAATTTGTGGGTGAAAACAGTATTTTAGTTATAAAAGAGAAACTCAGAGTAACTAACAGTAACAGTATCAAGTAACTGCAGGAATGTACATTAACCTGACATCAGTTAAACATTTAGAATCTGCTTTGACAGCAAAAAGTATCAACTGCTGAATTAAAATAGAAATAGGCTGGTTAATATGTTTAAATAGCAAATAAAATAATGAAATGACTTCTCTTGAATACTAAAATATATAATTAAAAATGCCTGATTCTTTATAGAATTGAGGTAAATTTACAGAAATACAGTTTGACATATTTTATTTTACAATTAACAATGAATTAGCATTCAGTGAAATAAATAAATTAAACCTCTTACTTTTTGCAATAAATAAGACATCATTTCTAATAGTGACAATGTCTGTTTTTATCTTTTCTTTATAAACATATTTGAAATTATTATTATAATTACTATTTTTTTACTTTTTCATTTTGATACAGTATAGTATAGTATAGTCCACATCCAACAGTAGCTCCATCAGAGCAGAACAGCCTTCTCTCTCTCTGCCCCTGTAAACCCCCCCCACCCCCCCGCGCTGTAGCAGCAGTTGTTGGCACGCTGGCGTAGCATGATGTCCGGCTGTAGCAGTAACAGGTGCCTACATGTTGCCTGCTGGCATCGTGCCGCCACACCACAGCAGCCATCTTGGCAGCATGTTCAGCCCCCTGATCCCAACCTGCCTACAGCTGCCAATCAGATCAGAGTGGACACACACACTGATGATGACTCACAGGAACGCTGAATGTGAAGAAAAGTGTGGCGGCTGATGTATTGATAAGATTCAGTGTGGGGAGGGGGGGGTCAGTTTGGGATTCTTCTCTGTTCGCTCGTGAGACGCCGTCATCTCACACACGCGCAGACACACATACGCAGTTTGGCATCTGCCTCCCCTTTAGCGTCAAACCCATCAGCCACACAGACCCATCCATCCCCTCATTCTCCTCACACACCACCACCCTGCTACACCCCCCTCCCTCCCCACACCAATACACCCACTGCCCCTCAAGCCTACTGTCACCCCTTGCACCCAGCATCCTCTGCCCCGTCTCTCCTGCCTCACACACACACACACACATGCCCTCCACCCTTTTTCCATTTCAGATGCAAAGCTGGGGCCGTGGCGAGCCGTGCATATAGTCACAGCAGCAATCTCATCTATGTCCAATCTGTCATGCCACTGCCTTTCATTATTCTCCTGCGTGGGGGAAGAGATAACACTGAGGCATATTTTATGGACAGTAGAGAGAGAGAGAGAGAGAGAGTGGGAGAGAGGGACGGAGAGAGAATGATAGGAAAATAAAAGGAGAGAGGGATGCCAATATGGTGGGGTAATGGTTGAAAGATATGAGGGGTCCCGAACTGGCCAGGGGAGAAGTGTCACTCGACTTCATTCTGGTATCTAGGTCAAGGCAACAGAGATGGGGGAGACAGAAAAAAAAAGAAAGAGGCAAATGAAGTGATGTAATGATTGAAATAGAGGTTTGGGGACGAAGGATGGACGATGGAGAGGCAGTGCTGGTCAGTGCCATCTCGTCTCCATTAAAAATGGACAGCCTGAGGGTCTGGAAAGGGGGTGTAAATAGGCGGGAGCTATTCTTCACGACCACTCGATGGCCCCATAAAATCGGGGCTCGTATGCATGCATGCATGCCACTGTTGTTGAATATGGAGGAGTGAGGGAATGCGAGGGGGCCAGCAGATGAAGGAGGGGAGGGATGGATGGAGGGACGGGTGAATGCACCAGGGTCAGGTATTTCTCTTCTGTTGCAGGGCTGAGTGGCTGACTGGTTGTCTCTCTGCTCAGCGCACTGGAATGATTGGGTCCTGGCCTGCAGAGAATGGGCTGGCCGGTTTTACATATATACATATATCATGGCCATTGTCATGCTGGGTGCTGGGTGTGTGTGTGTGTCGCATGTGTGTTGTGTGTGTTTGAATATGCAAATAAGACCCAGCAATGCCTTTGATTCTGTGTGTGCGCTGGTGTCTGTCAAAGCGTGCATGCGTGCGCCGCTGCAATTGTGGAACATCCAGATGTCAGCGCAGCCTCACTCGGTGTCTGTCATTGAGACAGTGGGGGTGGGGTTAAGGTGACCTGTTTTAAATATAGACAGTGTCACGACAACATGCCCGACTCGACTTATAAAAGCCATTTGCATAACATTTCTCCCTCATCCTTCTCTTTCTCTCGTTTTTTTTTTTTTTCCTCCTTCATCCTCAGAGACAGGCAGTGCACACACGTCGTGTTTTGCCTTTGTCTCAGCCGTTCAAATGCAAAAAGATGTCATGTCAAGGCTTTCTTCAGCACAAAAAGACGCAGCTGTATACCTGCGTCACACAATGGAGAAAGGGACAAAATACAAACACGGTGCATGAAGGAGATGACGTGCGCGACATAAAGACATAGCAGGTTTCCTGTGACCTAACGTCAAATGATAAAGACCCACCAAAGACGCTTGTCAGTACTGTATGTCTCCACTAAATAAAAGCCAGATATGACGACACAATAACTGACAAGACTGTAACTCAAATGACACCAAGTTTCACACGTCTTTACACCACTCTGCATATTTTACTCTATTTTTTTCCCTGTCGCTGGAGGTGTTATTACTCTGCTGCTAAACAAGCCCAGATCTTTAAAAAAGTATTTGAAAAAAAGGTTTGAGTGATGACACTGACGGGGCATTTTTAAACAGACCACACAGACCTTGGACTTTGATTTCTGCTTAACTTTTGTTGCACACCTTGTCCTTCTTGAGCATTTGTGTGCACAAGCCTTGTCAGCGTGCCCTTCAGTTTGAATGCACACTTCACTCTGGCAAACTAATTAATTATTCCCCTCTTCACCCTCCTTTATTCATCCATTTGTTTTTTTACCTCTGTGAAGAATACACGCCACATTCCTTCAATACATTTCCTTCTCTCAGACTCAGCGCCTATTCATTAGGAATTCAAATTAATCAGTATTTACTGTAGCACTCGCCAGCTCTGCTCTCAAGTGCAATTTCTATCAACAAGGTTGAGTGGGCTTTTGTTTCTCATAGCCAATTGGAATAAAGCTTGCTCTCTCTTTGTCCCTCTCCCATTTTTTTTTAGATGTTCAATTGAACGCATCAACTAGTTTGGCACATAAGATGGAATTGACATTCTCCTACATTGCAATGCTACAAGGACTTTTCATTTGACATTCGATGAACTCTGAAATTAAGGCACCGCAACAGTTGGGAAATGAATCCAAGCTAATTGTGTTTTTTTTGTTGTTTTTAATCTACAAGCAGTGCACGCTAACAACAGAAATTCACACATCATTCAGACTGAGAGGACGCAAAATTACTTGTCTTAAATTGATCAGGTTTTACATTTAAAATGTGATTTTAAATATATATATAGATATAGTTTGTTAGAACTTACTTTATGTTAGGTTTTTTCAGTTACGGTAACACTGTGCTCACCTGAGTAATTGTCCTGGAGCAAAAAACAGCTGTGGTCAGATGATCAGACAGGTTGTAAATAAGACAGCAGATCTAAAAGAAACTACACTCGTCGTAGATTTCTTGAAGACGTTTTGCTCCTTATCTGAAAAACTTCTTATTATTTAACCTCTGTGGGTTTCACACTGTGCAAGTCAGTGAGGTCACACAGCAGTCATGTGACAGTTGTTACAGTTGCGTCAGTGAGGGTGTGACTGGGTCTTAGTTTGGACAACATAGTTTCAGACCGTGACTGAAGAGGGGTGTTTTTAGCTGTTTGAAAGAGCCCCATTCAAAAGATGTGGTGAAAAGTCTGCTGCTGGAATGTGGATGAATTATCAGTACACTCGCAAAGGGACTTATTGTTTAACACTGAAAAAGTGCAAAAGGTGACAGTGAGCAATTGTGTGAAGGAAAAGAGAGCTTTAGAGGAGTTCAGATCTTGTGTTTATTCTCATCTCCACACCTGGACAATCGTTGCATAAAGGAGTGGTGCTTCTGTCAGCCTAAATCCTCAGATATAGTCCTCCCACTTCAAGTGTCAGAAACGTGTGAGGTGAGGGCATTTCAGATTTTATTTGAACATTTGTTGTCCTCTTGAGTGAGTGATAATGAAACCTTGTCCAGCTGCCTTTGACCGTGCATTTCTGGAGACTGTGTTATCTGCTGTTCAGCCAGATCAAACCACTTTATTTGGTTTAATCAAACTGAGCGCAGTGCAAATGTTGGTAATAAGGTGAACAAGAAAGTTGATATGTAAACAACAGATTCACTGCTGCTTTCTCTCTGTACTTTTTTTCTGTTTAGCTGATATGATCATCTGTCTGCTCATGTTTCCTGCCCTCCGTAACATCTTTTTTTTTCTCATGTTATTTCAAAATCTCAGCAGTGGACTTTTCATCAGGCATGATGAAAAACTGTGAAATGCAACGTAAAACTATAGTAAAAGACTGATTCACTAAATTACAACTGCTCAGGCTCACTCCAACTTACTATGGCACATTGAGCTGAGTCCAGCACACTGAGACTTTTTTTTCCCAACACTGTGTCATATTATATAACAAAAGTGACTATTTTTTCCACTTAGTTTTTATCTAACCTTTCAAATGGTCTTTCCAGGAAACACTGAGAATAAATTAAGTGAGAATTACATCCTGCAAGTTGCTTTTTTAACTGTCAATATCTCTGTATATCTATATTATTACCTTGATATACACTTGTAAGATTGTGTGTGTATGTGTGTGTGTCTGTGTGTGTGTTGTAGGTGATAAACCTTCTCCAGTATGTAATCACCCTTGTTAAATTCAGCACTGACTAACAGAAGTGAAGCCAATGTGTTTTATTATGAAGTTGGACTGACCTTTTATACACTCTGGCATCATGTTTAAACTGCCTTATAACACCACATTAAATTTATTAACACATTAATTTTTATCTGAAAACATTTATGCTAATAAGAAAAACTTCCATGGCTCTAAGTGTCCATAAGTCCTAAAATGGGTGATTATTTTTAATAATCCTTGACTGTAGCATGTTAGCCATGTCAGTGCTCAGTGTATGAACTGTATTTTTTTACATTGCATTATGAGTTGCTACATTTTTCCAAATGCCACTTTTTATCTGAGCCAAGGTTGTGATTACAGAGAAAGTTACGGACTTCTATTTAAGAAATCGACCCCTGGTTTGAACTAGCCTTTTGGCCTTTGCAAGCTTTCCCTTTCCACAACTTCTTACTTAACAAGGCGAGGCTGAAAAACCCACAGATCTAATTGAATATTGATATGTGTGTGTATAGAGGGCCAGAGTGAGACTCACCCATGTTAAGCCATTCAGTGCATCCTCTTGATTGAAATTCCATTAGCTTGTTAGTGGAGGATAGTGGAGAGTCGGTGAATACTTAGCCTTGTTAGCCGAGGCGCAGGCTAAATGAGTGTGCACAGGGTCATTGTCCACTTAAAACTCGCTCCGCAAACTGGCGGCCAGCTTGAATAATTCATGGAGCATGACCCGCACTGACTGCTTTAAATGAGTGTAGCTTCTCTTTCTGTCTGTTTGGATAATATCTCCACTCTGGAGTTAATTAGGTTTTCACTTTTTTTTATTTCAGCCAGCTGTGTGTACAGCGGTCAGGGACTTGTCCCTGCGGACACACTGAGAGCCAAATGAAAAGAGAATGGAGCAGAGATGATTGCAATGTAAAGTTGTAAATGGTGTTATTTTCCTATCTCCAGTTGTCTGTTATCATGAATCCACAGTGATATCTGACTGAAAATGTAAAGATCTGTGACAAAATGAAGGAAAACCCAACATAAAGTGTCTTACTAAGCTGCTGGTCCACCACATTCCTCCAGAACAGCTTTAATGCTCCTTGTCATTGATTCATTGATTCTCTAAGTGTCTGAACTCTACTGGAGGGATGAACACCGTCCATCTTCTAACCGCTTATCCAGGTCGCGGGGGAAGCAGTCTCAGCAGAGAGGCCCAGACAGTCCTCTACCCAGCCACTTCAACCAGTTCCTACAGGGGGGGATCCCGAGGCGTTCCCAAGACAGTCGTGAGATATAATCCTCCAGCGTGTCCTGGGTCTGCCCTGGGGTCTCCTCCCGGATGGACATGCCTGAAACATCTCCGCAGGGAGGCGCCCAGGAGGCATCCTTGCAAGATGCTCGAACCACCTTAACCAACTCCTCTCGACGTGAAGGAGCAGCGGCTCTACTCCGAGCCTCTCACGGATATATGAGCTCCTCACCCTATCTCTAAGGCTGAGCCCAGACACCTAACGAAGAAAACTCATTTCAGCTGCTTGTATCCGCTGATCTCATTCTTTCGGTCATGACCCAAAGCTAATGACCATAGGTTAGGGTTGGAATGTAGATGGACCAGTAAAGTCGAGAGCTTTGCCTTCTGGCTCAGCTCCCTCTTCACCACTACGGACCAGACCAACGTCCTGCAACACTGCAGACGCTGCACCGATCCGTCTGTCCATCTCTCAATCCATTTTTCCCTCACTCGTGAACAAGATCCTGAGATACTTAAACTCCTCCACTTGGTGCAGAAACTCCTCTCCGACCCGGAGTGGGCAATCCACAGAACCATGGCCTCGGACTTAGAGGTGCTGATTCTCATCCCAGCTGCTTCACACTCTGGCTGCGAACCGTCCAGTCCAGTGAGAGCTGGAGGTCACTACTCGATGAGGTCAAAATGACCACATCATCCAAAAAGCAGAGATGGGATCCTCAGGCCACCGAATCTGACCCCCTCCCCTTACCATGTCTGCGCCTTAGAAATCCTGTCCATAAATATTATGAACAGGACCGGTGACAAAGGGCAGCCCTGGCAGAGTCCTACTCCCAGCGAGAACTAGTCCGACTTACTGCCGGCAATGTGAACCAAGCTCACACTCCGACAATACAGGGATTGAATGCCCCTTAATGAGGGGCCATCCACCCCATATTCTTGGAGTGCCCCCCACAGAGTGCCATTGAGCACATGGTCATAGGCCTTCTCCAGATCTACAAAACACATGTAGACTGGTTGGGCAAACTCCCTAGCTCCTTCTAGCACCCTGCCAAGGGTAAAGAGCTGGTCCACTGTTCCACGGCCAGGACGAAAACCATACTGTTCCTCCTGAATCCGAGGTTTGAATATCGGTCGGACTCTCCACTCCAGTACCCTGAACTAAAAGATGACCCGGATACAAAATCAACAGTTGTTTCTAAAAAGAGACAAAACATAATCATAATTTGCAGGTTGTATAAATCAATCCACAATTCTGACTACAAAAAAAAACATTTAGTAAAAATGTACCTTAGTACATTTAATTTATTCATTTGTCACTTTCCTTCATAATTTACATATCCTTATTTCACATAATAAAAAAAAAAAAACTCTAAACGTGTAGACATCTTCTTCCTTTGTTGTTGTCTCATCATGTACAACAGTTATAATCACAGGGTGTCCCTATGGTCTTTTCACATGGTTGTGTTGCACTAAGAGAACCAACGACTGACTTTCGAACATTGTCATTCACCACTTTGTCATCATGCACATGATCATGTTGCTGGTGAATTTAGAGCTGTATACATCCTTGGATTTGAAAGGTTTCATTATGGCCCATATCTGGCTTGTTCTGATGAAGGGTCCCCAGAATGATAGCCAAAGCATCACAGGACAACAGCTGGAGGGCTAAAATAAAACAGGCCAACAGCTACTTCTCAAGAACATAAAAGATCAACTGATAATCTCAATAATGATTTATAGCTCACGTCTCACATCTTCCTATATCCTGATTTACACAGTTATATATGTGCACATTATGTATATTTTGAGCTGAAAAGTACATTAAAATTTATATGCGATAGGGCAGTCTTGTCTTGTAAATAGTGAAAAAAGAAAAAAAAATAAATAAATAAAATGTGTTGAAAGCTTAACACAGGAGTGATATGGTCCTGTCTTTTAGCATTTGTTAAATGATGAGGAGTTGCATTATATACTGTACCAGCTGAACGTGTGAAAAAATTGGTTTAACTTATGAATAATATGAATTATAGTAATCTAATCGAGATTAAATCAAAGCTTTTGTAACCCTCTTGAGATAAGGTTGAGATTGAGATGCTCCTCAATTGATGTAAATATGACTGAACAACTTTTGATATTTGTTTTTCAAACTAAAGGTCACTGTCACATATTACACCAAGCTTCATTGCTGCAGATTTGACATTTCGGAGCCAAGACGAAAATTGAGATAATAAATGATTAAAATTGATTTCTTCAGTAGTTTTTAATGGAACATAAATTGTCCAAATAAATTGCATGTCATCTGCATAACAATAGCACTGAAATGCCTGTCTATGTATGATATGTCCATGTCAAAGCATGTATCCATAAAAAAATAGGGGGCTGAGGATGGGTCTTTGTGGAATACCTAAGGTCAGAGGAGCCACTTATTATTGGAGCCATTTGATTGTTTTGAAAATAATTCTGGTCATTAAAACAGATTGTAGTAATGATGTTGGAGGTACAGGAGGACCTGGTTCTTTTACTGCTTATTTCTCTGGTGTTGTTTTTATATCCAGGCTGCAAGTTGGTTTGACTCATCTGATTTTTGCAGGTATTATGGCATCAAGTTCAGCTTTACAAGTATTGCTAAAGGTTATTTTTGTGTAGACGCAGAGGTGAAACCCTTATAAAAGCTGTCAGCAGTGTTGGTATTGAGGACATGAGAAGAAACATAAGTAGACCCTGTGGTGGCAGGAGGTGGAAGGTGGGCCTTCAAAAGAACATCTTTGTGGTCTTTAAAACATAAGCTGACCTCACAGATCAATGTTAAGAACAAAACCAGAGGACAGAACAATGTCCAGAGTGTGTCCTGTTAAGAGAATGGGAGTATCTATTCCGTTCAACAGTGAAAGAAAACTAGAGGTGCAGCACATGTACATTAAAATCATCTAAAATCAGGACGGCATAATAAAACCTTAAAGAAAACCAGATCAGAAAATCCCTGAATAACACCAAAATCTGATTTTGGGGATCTGTAGATTTGAAAAAAAAAAAGGCTTTCAGATCCCCAAAACCAGCCTCAGATGAGCAGTTACCACAAAACAGTACCGCAGGTACAAGCAGGAACAATTGGGCTCTGGGTCTAGTATTTTGTTATCATTGAAGTAGGAAAATTTAAGAGGTTGATGCACTTTCCATGAGTGAAAACATCATAGTAAAAAAGTAAATCTGCCAATTTTGGAAATTTTGCAAGGTCATCTTAACAATTTATTTATGTCAAACTCCAAATGAGTAAAGTCCTTGTTAGTCTTGTTAGCACAAACTATAATTTTCATCTCAATTGTCGTTGAAATGCAGTCGTTAAAATGTCTTAACTGTCAAAATGTCTAGAATTTTTCTTTTGTGTTTTGTATGACTCTTGGACAATTACAACCTGGTCTCAACAATACAGTATTTTATTTCAGCTGTATTTTTTATAGCTGGAATTACATTTTGAGTTTGAACTTGAACCTTACACTTCCTAAAAAAGCGGAGGAAAAATCTCCAGTAAAATCACCAAACAAAGGCACTCCGAGTGAGTCTGGAGGGTGAAAACTTCATAAAAGCCAATAAAACTCTAAAAGCTCAATAAAACTTTCAGGACTGAATAGCAACAGCATATACCGTCAACGCAGTTTAGGATCAGGATCAATTGAAGACCCACCACACCTCAATGCATCCCTATCCAATCACGGTCCAGTCTGGGAGGATGTGGAAGGTTGTCTAACTCACTCGCTCTTTCATAACCCCACTATGACCTGTCCGTGACCACCAGCCCTCTCACTCCACCCGCTCTTACTGTCTCCTCCTCCTCCACTGTCTTAGACATTGTCTCACCCCTTCCTCTTCCTCCTCCTCACCCCTCCATTCTGGTAGCTGTCATCAATCTTGCTAAAATGACAGGCGACAGATGTTAGCCTTTGCAAAGATCAAATCTGCCGCTTCAGGGCGACCGAGTCACATGCACACACACATATATATTCACACACGCATACACACATATAGGTATGCACGCATGCATATGTGGTCACACATGCTCAAACTCGCACACGCGCACACAGCCACCCACACACACACACACACACGCTAGTCATAACCACTGACAGGTCACATAGCCTACACAGACATTCACTAGGCCTCGCTCTCTATCTCTCTCTGTCTCTCTCTTTCTCTCTCTCTCCTTCTGCCAATTGCTAAATCTATTCTGACACCAGAGAGACAGAGAGGGATAAAGTGGAAGGACGGTCACCATGCATGCACATATAGGGCACACACATTCATGCATTTCATGTGTTTATTATTCTATATTTCCTCTTTTGTTGTCTAAAACCTGCATTTGTTTGCCTGTGTGAGTGTGTGTTGCTGCATGCATTTGTGTGTTTGTTGTGTGGATCGTCTCCTAGTTTTGCTGTGAGTCACCAAGGCCAGACAGAGGGGAGAGTGTTCCTTGTGGCTATGTTGAACCCAAATATACAGAAACACTGTAACACCTGCTGTGTGCTGGCAGAGCAAGAGAGCAAAAAAAAAGAGAGAGTCAGCTTCCAAACATATCTCATTACATTACTGCTTCATCCTAAACTCCTTTACCATCCTATCCACTTTATGCTTTGTACAGCACTCTCTCTTAAACAAAGAGACAAGGAAACAATAGTGCTTATTGAAATGAGACAGACTTATTGCCATATATTTGTTAATGTGAACAACAACTATGAAGTTTAAGGCAGCCACTTTTCACTGTTACATCAAAAAGATTCAGCCTTTTCCCAGACTAACAACTTTGCACCTATTTATGAGCGCAAATCAGCAGAAATCTTCAATCAATCTGTGGATGGGGTTAGGTTAGCAGTGCAGCTTGCTAGCAAAGTAGGAAAATGATGTACCCATTCTTAATCCCACATACAATGCTCTGATTGGTTGACTTCATTCAACTGCATGAGATGTGAGTGAGCACAACACCAGACCTAATCACTGAACAAAGGATGCCCATGGAAGTTGGGGGCAGCAGTTCAGCCCCATTCACTCATTCACGCTCTCTTTACAAATGCTACATGAATGTAAGTGTGAAGAAGCACCAAGAAATTCTCAAGTGAGAGAAAAAAAAAATCCCCAAATCATTCATTTGCATTAAGATGGATAATGATGATGCATTCTTCCTTTATTCTGAAGTACCAGTGTAGAATTGCTGTGCAGCACATCGGTCCAAAATGCGGACATCCTCCATCTCCCACACACTCTGAACACCTGCAGGTCAAAGAGCGGAGACTCCATTTTGACCCTGGAAAGGAACAAGAGGACTTAAATTACAGTACTTCAAAAAAACACAAAGACATACTGAAGCTGTGGTTTAAGTATTAGTGAAAGGTCAAGTTCCAAAACAATATTATATACACTATCCTACAGATATAACCTCATAACTGTTCACAGAAAATTGTGTTTTTATGAACACAGGGGAACCTATTTATTCCAAATGGACAAGCAAAGGTTATTTCTTTGTCATTTAAACACACCAAAATAATAACAGCCATGTAAACTAGTCCTACACAGCACCATTTACATCTTCATAAGCAGGCATTATGGTGCAATTACATTAGACTCACATAACATGAGGGTTTTTAATAACACAACTTTATTGCCAGCAACTCTGTGTGTGCCTCAATATTGATGTCCGTACTGGGTAGTGAATACACACATACACAGACGGCCACACACGTACATAGGCTTAGTTCTAACATATCCCAACAGGGATATAACTCTCAGAGATTCTTTAGCAGTGTGTGTGTGTGTGTGTGTGTGTGTGTGTGTGGAATGTGTATGTGAGCAGACTGAGTTTGTGTGAGGGTACTAAAGTTGCCTCTCCCAGGAGATGACAGAGAGGCAGTACTGGCATGTCAACATACCATGAGGTATGAGCGCAGACTTACACACACACACACACACACACACACTTTGCATCTGAAATGTATTGGCAGTATATTACTATTTTTTCCATGAGGTACTGCATTACATGTTTTGCACGTGTGTGCAAGTGTGTCACACATAACTTATAAAAACACAAAATACGCAGGCTGACACTAAAAAGACATTATACTGTATAATGTCACCCTTAAAAAAATAATAAAGCTGTTGTATTCAACTTACATTACACCAAAAATCTTGAGAAATAGTACATTTTGCGACTGATAAAGCACTTGTAACCTTTATCTGTGACAGGGATGGATCTACAGTGGAAACTCATCTCGCCCAGACAGTGTATAACTAGTACTATACCTAGTACTAGAAAAGTACAGTGGTGTTCAAGTTTGTCACAGCAGTTAAGGACATGCATATATGGTTGTGTACTTTTGCATTCTTCGTATTTTCATGTTATTACTGCTCTCAGTTTCAGTGCCAGTTGATCTGATGACACCTGTGGTTACGGGTGGTAACTGCTGTTTAACGTAACAAGTGCTCTGTGCAGAATGACAGTGTGCAGAAGTGTATCAACTGCTGCGGGCAGTAACGTGCATGAAGTGCTTACTCTGTCAGAAATACATAAAAGGCCATAAAAACATACAAAATGGGGTTTTATGTCATAAAATCTCAGTATATTAATAGATTGGCTATTAAAAAAAAAAGCACAACTTGCAAAGCTGCAGTTTCTGCAACCATTGTTTAAGTAACACCAGCTGACCATCTTGTTTTTGCTGACTTCTAACACCTTATGTCTACATTAAGCTGGTTAAATTTGGCAGTAAAGTAAATTCACCCTTTAGTTGCCTCAATGTTTATTCTCCATCTTTATTCTAAATTTTAATATAAACAGAAGTTCATTAGAAATATGTACAACAAACTTCACAGTGTGGTTACTGGTACAACAGACCACATTTATTACCTTACAATGCTTTTCAGTTTGCTGTTAAGTTACTCTTTAAGGACTTATTTTTCTGTTTTATTTAGATCAGACGAGTAGACTCTTTACTGCTCTCACACTGCAAAGCAAGCTCGACAACCAAAATATTGCAATACTGTGTTATTGACGAGCCAACTGCAATGGATTGCAAAAAAACACCAACCGCAATGTTAATGTCACGCACGTCAGCAGGAATTAGTTTGTAGTGTTTAGTTTGTAGTAGTCTGCGGTGGTGTAGTTTTGTCTTTTCAACTTTTTTCACCTGTCACCTCTTTTCAAGCAAATCTAAAGTATTTCGAATACAGTGGACTTTTTTTTTAATGTTGAGTTCAAGATGATAAGAGAATTCATCCTTTGCACTGCCTTAATGAATCAAAAGCCTCAGTGGGTGGATAAAATGACGTGACTATGAAGAATCATTAAACCCCTTCAAAAGAAAAAAAGGCATTAGCTCTGAATCCTGATTATAAGACAAAGTGAGACATTTTAGAGCGGCAAGTCGTCTTCCTTGATAGTTGTAGTTGATATTTTCTCTGTGATATGGGAGTTGTTGTTCTCAGCCCCACATACTGTATTTCTGTCATCAGTGGGGACCCAGTATTGACCAACACTGTATGTGCCGTTCTTGGTGACTTCAGAGTATGGGGAAGGTTAAATGAAGAGGATGATGAGGAGAGGAAATGATGAGGAAGGCAGAGGAAAGGGAGATGACAGGAAATGGAGAGAGGAGGGGAGCCCCCTCACATGGGACTGGGCTATTGATTGAATTCTGACATTGATTAAGCATCCCCTGATTCACAATGTCATGTGTTTGTGCGCGTGCAGTCTGTTTTATCTGGCAGTGTGTATATGCAGGAGGATTATACTTAACTGTAACCGATGCCAGTGGTCTGTAAAGTGAAGGGATGAAGAAATAAGAAAGTATTTATTGTCATCACTGTGTCCTCTTCTATTCACATGTATATACAGTGATGTGTGCTCTTTTGAAATCTGTGTGTGTGTGTGTATGTGTGTGCTTGCCTATAGATCTCTACCCCTAGGAGGCCTGACTTGCAATACCACTTCATCCATCCTTGTGGGAGAAAAAAGGTTTCTTTCTCTCTCTCCTCCTTTCGCTCTCTCTCTCGCTGTCTCTTTCTTTTTTTTGCTACCCCCTTGCTCTTTATCTCCTTCTGTCTCCTTTGTGTGCACTCCTTTCTTTTTTATTCATCATTAATCCTCCAGTCTGGGTCTGGGATGTCACAGCCTCTCCCTCCCTCCACTGCCCTCTCTCTAGCGCTCTCTCTTTCTCTCCCTCCATTATTGTGTGTGTGTGTGTGTGTGTGTGTGAGAGAGAGAGAGTGTGTGAAGGGCAAGGGCCTGTCATCCTGTGCCCCTGTCACTCTGCCTCTCCATTCAGAGCGTGGCGCCCCCTTTGCCAGGGATAATTACCCCCCTCCTCACCCCAACCTCCTCCCTCTTCCTCCTCCTCTTTCCCACCTCCTCCGCTTGTTTCTCCTCTCACGCTTCTTTTCTCATTATTTATTTTCAGAAAAGGCAAACTTTGACAATTAAATCACATTTCAGAGTTACATAATCATCACTATCACAAATTTTTGTCTATATGCTGTCATGTCAGCAGCTCTGACATGGTGATAGCAAAGCCATGCTAGATCATTTAACTTTTGTGTGTGTGTGTGTGTGTTGGTGTGTGTGGACTGAACAGTTGTGAAACAGGTCAGATACTGCACAAAGCCTCAGCCTGGGAGACAGACATACAAACATAAACAGGATGGACTGGTATGCAGTGCCTGTAACTGGAACACCTTCACAGATAAAGTAATGCACACACTTACACACACACACATCCAACATACAGTTTCTAAGTCCTTTCTACCATTACATGTGTATGACATGGTGCATACTCCAGGACTTGTTCCAAAACGTGTGTCCTGGGACCCTCCAAGGCTCTCTGAGGATCATCCAGGAAGGCCTTAGTCTTCCTTAAATGTGACTCCAGTGACACAATGAATAAGAATGTTGTTGTCAAGATGCCAGCAGTGTAATTATATACAAAGTCTCATAATAAATCTAATATGGTTCTTGGGTCAAATCCTAATGAACATTTGAGGATTTATTACTTCATTATCCTATAATAATAATCCATTTGTTGTGAATTATTTATTAAAATTGACAAAAAAACTTAATACCCACAGAGTTATGTGCATAACTTCAACCACATTTAGCAGAGTGACTAAAGCTTTTAAAAGTAAACCTAAATAAACATTTTAAGCAAGACTTTCCACACCGACTCTACTTAACATGCGTGCAAAATGACCTATAACCACATGCATGCATAAACTGGGTATATAATGTAATGTATGATACTTGATCTAACTACGTGCTGGAACCATATTCCTGCAGCGATGGCCTTTCTCCACTGGCCACCTGTGGCATTTATGATTAAATGTAAAATCTTAGTTATTACCTATCAGGCACTAGGTGCTGAAGTCCCTGATGACATTTTTCAATTATTGTGTCTATCAAATAACCATTTGATGCAAGACCCATCATAAAACAGACATGTTACACTTTGGCTTTGCTGCTACAAATGCAGTAACTGTATTTTTAGCTGTTAATGCTCCTACATGCAGACCATAAAATTTATCAGATTTTTCTGCACAGGTGATACAGCAATGTTGGAGTAATTAGTCTGGACAAAAATAAGAGAAAGACTGAGACAAAATAAAAAATTAACTCCTTTAATAGAGAGATTTACAAGAGCTACCGGATTGAAAAACAAGTACACCTTCTGAATAAGCCTGTGAGTGTGTGTGTGTGTCAGTCAGACACTCACATATCCACATGTACACACAGTCTCTCTGTGCTCTCTTCTCCTAATTGCTCTTGAATATTGACCCTCATAAACAAAAGGTAGTTCAGGAGCAAATAAACAAAAGCTTGTCTTGTCGTTTATTATCGCTCTTTGATTCTTTTCCTTTTATTTCTGCGTGGCCTCTGGTCAGTCAGAGGGGAGGAAGGGGGAGAGCGGGAGTCAGCCCCTCTCTCTCTCTCTCTCTATCAGATGCCTGGTGTGTTGCGTGTATTGATCGCAGAGGCTCAGTAGCAGAAAATAATGGGGTGGTGAAAGCTTAGTAGAGAGAGGGAGATGGAGAGAAAAAGAGAAAAAGAGATCTAGGAAGGTGGCGCACGCACACACACACACACACACACACACACACCCCCCACACACACACACACCACTTCCATACAGAATCCTATTTCCCTGCCTCCTCTCTGCCCTGTGCCCCCATATGAATATTGGTTCTCCCCTAACTCCTCCACGTCACCGTTATGTGTGTCCAGGCTGCCTCATTTGCATGTGTGTGTGTGTTTGTGTGTGTGTGTGTGTTATCTATGTGAATAAATCCTTCCAAGCCCTGTGCGCCTCAGGGTGATGTGATGCGGCCAGTGCCCGAGCAACCATACCCTAGCTAATTTACAACCAACCTAGTGTGTCCCCCACTCCCACACACACACACACACAGACATACACACGGCTTGATGACACCATGGTGAAACATGTCGTCTAGACGACATTGAACCCTGAGTCCGCCCAGGGTAATTGTTTTATGCAAATGAGGAGAGCCAGGGCTGACATGATTGGGCCAGACTTGATGTTGATTGAAGTGTGTGTGTGCGTGTGTGTGTGTAGCAGTTGTTATGGATGTGGCCATGATTGTGGTGTAATACTGTAGCCATTAGTATTATTGTTATTGTTAGAAATGTTCTATTATTCAAAAGGGCAGGGCGGGGCAATATACATAACATGCAGAAATATGGAGGTGAATGGCATCCAATTGCACACACACACACATGCACACACACACATACACTCCCACCGTCAATACATACAAAAACATATCTGTGTAATATCCAACTTGTCATTGAACTGAATCATGAATCCACAATAAAAGCAAATATGAATCATAGCAAAAATGCACCACACCATGCAAAAATATTGATGCACACTGCAAAGCCACTTAATGAATGTGTTAGAGTTTGGAGCATAAACACAGACACACGCGCAGACACACACATACACCCAGGGCCATGTGTTATCAGGGCAGCCATCAGAGAGGTGTGTGTGTGTGTGTTGTGGTCCAAGTCGTAAATTTAATTTCATGCTGGATTTGCAGAGCTCATCTGAATTGCATGTGAGCACAGCCTGATGGGCCTCAGTAGCAACGCTGGAGAGTCACACATTAAGACGCAGATGCTGCCATCGATGGCGCCTACCACTGAGCATACACACACACACACACACATGCAAACACACAGACGCACACATATGTAGCAGTTGCATTTCAAGCCAGATGACCAACATGACCTCAGGCCATGACCCCAGATATCTAAACTACCTCTCTGTTAATGTGAACTATAGATATTTCTGGATGGAGAACTTTATGGCAAATACTAAATAGGCGTGAACAGGCGTTCTGGTACAGAAAGCTTCTTCACTTACTGTTGATTTAGGTTAACATTATCTAATTTGGTCTAAACCTTGGGATTTGCAGAACTTAAATTCCAAAGTGCAAGATTTACTGTGGGACAGTTATGGCCTGATAGTTAACCCCTGCACGCACAGTTCATTTGGAAATGCAACATATGAGAAACAAAGTCACAGCAACACAACTCTGAGCACTAGGCTGACACTTCAACACTGAGTCAGATTCTGAGTTGGTTGTGTAAAATGACAATGAGAGCAGTGTTAATGAAGCAAAACAGTGAAGTTTTGAGCTGAAACTCAGTATAAATCTCCATAAAGCTGAGGAGAGCTGCTGATTATTCACATATGTTTCTTGGCTGGGACAGAAGCTTAGGTGAACGTAGGCAGAATTTATTCAATTTCAGGCTCTCCCAAAATATTAAACTATTTATTTATAGCACTTTAATGGTCAGTTTAAAAAGTCATAAAGAGTGTGTCATAAAAAACCTGAGGTGGACCAACTGAATCCCAGATTTAGTGTTCTGTGACTTCTTTGTGGTTCTCCTGTCAGATGTGTTTGTCACTTTGTGTGTGTAACTCTGTAAGTCTTGGTTTTGTCACCCAGTTACATCCTTAGAAACACCTGACATATAAAAGTATATTAAAGTGTCCAGAGGATTCTCAGCTGTCTCTACTTCTAATCAGCTCCAACTCCAAACCTGTCACGACCATCATCCGACATCCGCTTAAATAAAACACCGCCTCCTCATCACTCCTCCCTCTTTCTTTTATGTCCATCTGCCTGCTTTACGGAGGTCTGAAGTGGAGCGAAGGGGGCGAGAGACCCTTCAGATGCATGCAGGCTGAAGTTAAAAGAGTGAGGGAGAACGCTGCAATTACCCTGTTACAAGGATTGGAGCAATTAAGAAAATGTACAGTTCAGCCAGGTTCATGGTTTTAGATGCCTGTCAGATGCATACAGAGAGCCTCATAAAACCATGACTCATATCAGGCTCCTCAGGGCTCCTCACATCTCACAGCCGGGCATTACAGCGATTGTTTAACCCTTCTTCACACACTTCAGCACTTCACATACATCTAATCTGCGACATTATCCTTCTTATCCGTTTCAAAATGCAAAATGGTATTTTTACAAATTTTACAGTTTACTTTACTCTCTTATCTCTTTAGTATCATTGTGCGAAAACTTCCCGAGGTCAGAGGCGATTCGGTGTGTATCATTTGAAGGACAACCGTGTGACAATATGAAGAGTTCAGTTCTTGAAAGCCTCTATTTTTCTTGTTAAAAAACAAAAAAAAATCCTATTGTGGACATACTGAATATAGTGAAAAGCCACAATTCAGTCTGCAAAATGTTTTGTCACATTTTGTCATCCAAGAACTGTCGCTGCCTGCTGCCATCTTTATAATTCCTTTTAATTTGGTGCCATCAATCATCAAGAGACACATTCCTTTTATAAATGTTAATGTTAGAAAACTTTCGAGATGGCAGGTGAATGTTTCATTCAAAAACCCCACAGAACAAGCCAGATGCACATTTTAAATCCAAGGTATCTCCCGAAAGACTTTTCTTTCTTTCCTTGAGAGTATGAACATGCTTATTTGTGGATGATTGTCTTTTAGAGCACAATGAAAAGTTGAGATGTTCACTTTGTGCTCTTTTAGTCTGTCAGCTCAATGCCTTTCCAGTTCCTAGAGTCACTGACTAAACAGACAGTCTGAGTGTCCCAGGACAGTTTGAAGGAGGATGTTTTACAGCAGGAGGACACAGGAATTGTTACAAATCAGTACAAAATGCAGAAAGAGTAGATGAATATTTAGTGGAACCACATAGACTCGTGTTTTTATTTGCTGTTCACCACTGTTCAATTTTGAAATGAATTTTTATGAGAAAAAGAAAAAGTCTGATATCTTGAAAATGACAATAAGGATAAGTTAGAAATAATGATGATTTTGCACACTTTCAAAACATAATCAAGTTAAAATCAAGTTGTTTTTTTTAACAATAAAATGGAAGAATTCAGGCTTGACATATCCAGGAGAAGTGGAGAATCTATAAATATATCAATCTGGAAAAGGTCTGCAACTGCACAATATACACAAAACCCAGAGTCAGTGAAGCAAAATGGACGGGTTTATGTTCAGTTCAAATGGGTCAGGAATGTTAATAGCTGAACAATCCCACGACTGGGAGCTCTAAAACTTTCAGTCATTCTCTAGCATGTTGTCTGTTAGAGACATTAAACTCTAAACAGGGCCTGCTTGTCTCCATCTTCATCACCCTGATAGGAACAGAGGGAGCGGTCTATAGATATAGAAATATAAAGTTTTAGTAAATTTTAACTCTGTTTTCTGCTGTTTAAAAGGCCGTTCAATAACATATGGGCACATAGGTGGGCTGACGTGTCTCTACAAGTTACTTAAAGTGAAGAATCAGAGCTCGAAAATCCATCCATCCATCCATCCATCTTCCTCCAGCTTATCTGGGACTGGGTCGCTGGAGGCAGCAGTCTGAGCAGAGATGTCCAGACTTCCCTCACCCCAGACACTTCCTCCAGCTCTTCCAGGGGGATTCTGAGGCGTTCCCAGGCCAGCTGAGAGACATAGTCTCTCCAGTGTGTCCTGGGTCTTCCCCAGGGCCTCCTCCACGGTGGGACATGGCTGGAACACCTCCCTAGGGACTCCCTCCCTGAAACAGATGCCCGAGCCTGCGAGCCCCTAACCCCAGGCCTGGCTGCAGGGTGGGGCCCTGGTAACGCCAATCCAGGTGACGTAACAGACCTTGATTGTTTTCTGTCTATGATGAGCTTGTGAACCGCTCTTAGTCTGGCCCGTCACCTAGGACCTGTTTGCCATGGGAGACCCTACCAGGGGCGTAATACCCCCGACAACATAGCTCCTAGGATCATTCAGGCACACAAACCCCCCCCACCACAGAAAGGTGGCTATGAGGTTCAAGGAGGGGAGCTCTAAAATCGTTCATTGCATATAGAAAAAGAATGAAATAATGAATTATAAAACATGTTTTCATTGAATGTAGTGAGGATACAAACATAGAGTGTGAAAGAGGAGGCCATGAGATAAAACCACATTTAAGAAAAGATAACTTTCACAAACATCCTCCACACAGTGACTATGGCTGCTCTCCCAGGGCACTTTACCTTCCAAAAGCTGCTCCAGTAACGAAGACAAAAGCCAGACACGCACCCACACGCACATTTGCACACACACACAAACACACACACACCTCTTCTTCCCCCTCGCCTCGCCTGGCCAGTCTCAACATCCCAGCGCTCTTTGAGGCGACGTCCCAACAATTCCACCGGGTCCCTCATTAAGGCCCAGGCGCCGACTCTCGAGGGGAGGTTGGGGGGGGCTGCAGGGTAAACTTTGGAGAGGTCACCTCCTCGTTTCCATCTTCTGCCTCCTCTCATCCCTCGTTCCGGCCCATCCTCAGGTCCTGTCAGCGGAGAGTGTAAACAAGCAGAAAGGGTAGCGCTGTTTTCACCTCACACCATGTTCTCTCATTAGGGACAAGGGACAGTGAGCCAGTGCCACCAGCAACGCCACGCTTTGTTGTTTGGGAGGCAACTTCTGAGATTATACCTGGATCTGGAGATGTGAAGAAGAAGAGTGAGACACCAGCTGGTTTAAGTGAGGAGTCAACATTAAAATGTTGAAAAAAGACTTTTTTAAATATATGGTAGTTACTTAGATACTGTATTTGTTATTAAAGACCTGGATATTTACTGACCAGTTTTAATGCATTTACTGCAAAGCTCTGGTAGCCTTAATCTTTAAGGTGAACATAACACCAACATCCCAAGTTTGATTCCAGCTGGGGACTTTTGTTGTGTTGTTACAGATTTTTTAAATGAACTTATATTTCTTTACCAGAGTCACACTATTGTTGAGTTGTAATGCCGTTTAAGTGCAGATTGATAAGTTTAGCAAATTCCAAGAATTCTTTAACTGCACCTTCTTCACCTTCACCTTCAGATCTTGATCCATGTCAGACTCAAATGCTTTGTTGCATTGTTGTGAGAAAAGAAATTCAGCCACTAAGAAGGATCCTTTCCATCTTTTGTTGCTGTAGATGAGCTCTTTTTATTATTACATTTCATCAGCTTTTGTTTTATTTTAGTTTTACATCATAATATTTCAGACTGAATTTCCATCACCTACCAGTCATGGGCTTTTTTTGCAGAATTCCTCATGTCTCTCCAAAGGTAAAATTATGCCATAGGTGAAGTAATTGGATACGCTAATTGTTTTCTACTTTTACTTGCTTGTTTTTGCTGCAAGTGTGTTTGACTTAGACTTAGACTTAGACTTAGACTTGACTTTATTGATCCCTTTGAGATGGCTCCCTCAGGGAAATTTAAGGACTACCTGAGTTAAGATGGCGCTGTGTTACAATCGTGTTGAAAGATGTTGTGTCCACATGCTATAAATATGTGTAGGTACATACCTATATGCCTGTACCTCTTAAATTGTATCTATGTAAGGTGGAAACACTTTGGAAAACTTCATTACCTCACTGCAAAACTCATGCAGAACACATAGTGTACACCCACATGCATTGTGGAAGGAGCAGGGAAGGGACTTCCATCTTAGAGTACTTATCACTGCAGTGACTGTGTGCATAACCTCTGCATATCAATAAACTGAAAGATCCTATTAAAACTTTCACATGGCAATATTAAAACCTATTAAACCTGGAAGAGTCATCCCTCCACACCTTTATAGCATCTCTGTCACTGTCCATCCCACTCCAGCAGAAACACACACACACACACACACACACACACACAGAGCCACCATCCAGCAACAGGGCTGACTGACTCCCTGCCTGCCTGTCTCTGCGTTTGCTGACTGGCTGTGGAAGAAGCAATTTAGCATGCTGAATGTCAAGGTCAGTGTGCGCTGTCCTTGTCATCACTCTCCGCTGCAGAAGGTCAGAGAAGAGCTCTCCTCAAATGGCCAGTGCTAGGCAAGAGGCAAAGAGATTAGAAAAAAGAGACACAAACAAACACCTATTTTCAGCTCCAGTTAACTGATCCCCTCAACTTCAACAGTGCTGCTATTAAAGGTATTTTATTTATTTTGTGTGTGGTCTTCAAATTGTTTAAGTTTAATTTAGAATTAGGGTTTTTTATTATAAACTCGATCATTGGGAACTATGTCTTGGTTAGGGTTAGGGTAGGGTAGGGCAAATAAGGGACATGTGCTGTTTTTGTAATGGATATATTTAGGAAATTGAATTCTTGGCCAATAATCACACAAATTCCTCCCGTTCCCCTTCACGCTGCCCTCTGTCTGAGCTGCGTTCTGTATGTTTGCTGTCACATGGAGTAATGACCGCTGAAGGAGACGACCGTTGGCCATTTCAAACGTCACCATTCCCCTTGTGATCCATAACACACAGCGATTTTAATGCAGCGAGTAATTACAATATGCCCCAACCTGCTCTCTCGCACTGCCATCCGCAGAAATATTCCCACACAAACTCCACGTGCACGTGCAAAGTGGTGCACGCACTCACATGCACAGATGCAAACAGACTGAAGGGTTTCACAGCAAAGCATAATACTGATTTTATGCAGTAGTAAGTTCTTAAAGGTTGCATGATGAAAAATACAATTCACTTTTTGTGCAGTGGAATATACTGTATGCACTTTACATCAGCACCTGGCAACTTATTATTATATAGAGTGAACAGACAAACAAACGGCCATGTGTAAAAGCTGACACAAGGAAATAATAGGCAGACCTAATGAAGGCCAAGTTAAAACCTGGAGGAGGAATTATCTATACTAAAATGCCTCAAATAGAAAATTTTACATAATTTACATTTCCACAGCATTAATTACATCAGTGCAATAACACAGTCATATTCATCACTCTAATTGGTTCTACTTTGCCATGCTTTTGTTTGCTCTTAAGCTACAGTCATTGGACCTCTATGCCTCTTGCAAAAATTTAAATAAAATGTTTCACTAAAAGCCAACAAGAATTTTGGAAAGGATATGGCGCTCCACCAAAAGGAGGAGGACTCTCGCCTAGCCTGGAAAGAGAGTCTCAAAACATATAGGAAAGCCCTGTGTAATGCCAGAGCAGCCTACTATTCGGCATTAATAGAGGAAAATAAGAACTGCCCTAGGTTTCTTTTCAGCACTGTAGCCAGGCTGACACAGAGCCATAGCTCTATTGAACCCTGCATTCCCCTTAAGTTTAAGTAGTAATGATTTCATGAGCTTCTTTAATGACAAGATTTTGAATATTAGGGACAAAATTTAGTCAGGATCTGCCCTCGTTAGACTCCGATCTATCTAACATGCCTTCAGACTCAAGGAAATTTAGGAGCAGATACACTAAAACCTGACAATTGCTTAGACAGTTTTATTCCAATTGGCCTTCCCGAATTATCCTCGTTAGTTTCATCATCGAAAGCAACAACTTGTCTCCTAGACCCGATCCCAACTATGCTGCTTAAGGAAGTTTTCCCATTTATTGGTATTGGCACATGCTGCTGCATATTATTAATCTGTCTCTGGTGTCAGGCTTTGTACCCAAGTCTTTTAAAGTAGCTGTAATTAAACCATTGATCAAAAAACCTACACTTGATGCAGATGTGTTAGCCAATTACAGACCAATATCCAACCTCCCATTTTTGTCTAAGATCCTAGAGAAAGCCGTTGCCAGCCAGTTATGTAATTATCTCCACAGTAATAGTCTTTTTGAAGTTTTTCAGTCAGGATTTAGAGCTCACCATAGCACAGAAACAGCACTTGTGAAAGTCACCAATGACCTGTTGACAGCATCAGATAGAGGGCTTCTGTCTGTACTTGTCCTGTTAGACCTCAGTGCTGCCTTTGATACAGTTGACCATCACATTCTGTTGCTGAGAATGGAAAAACTGCTTGGCATTAAAGGGTCTGCATTAAACTGGTTCAGATCATACTTATCAGATTGGTCTCAGTTTGTCCATATTAATAATGAATCCTCTGTGCATACTAAAGTCTGTCATGGAGTTCCACAAGGTTCAGTGCTTGGTCCAATTCTGTTTATTTTGTATATGCTGCCCCTTGGCAATATCATCAGGAGGCACTCCATAGATTTCCATTGTTATGCTGATGACACCCAATTATATTTATCAATGGAGCCAGACAAAACTGATCAGCTCCTGAAACTCCAGGCCTGCCTTAAAGATATAAAGGCTTGGATGACCAGAAATTTCCTGCTGTTGAACTCAGATAAAACTCTGTGTTTTATTTGATCAGGTGTGTCCTTCGCCGACACCCATATCAAGCATATTTCAAGGTCTGCCTTTTACCACCTGCGCAACATCGCAAAAATTCGGCACTTTTTGTCCCAAAGCGATGCTGAAAAATTAGTCCATGCATTTGTCTCTTCCAGGCTGGATTACTGTAATTCACTTTTATCAGGCTGCCCGAACAAGTCGTTAAAGACTCTACAGCTGGTCCAGAATGCCGCTGCTCGGGTGCTGACTAGAACCAGGAAAAGAGACCATATTACTCCAGTATTGGCTTCTCTGCATTGGCTCCCTGTAAAATTTAGAGTGGATTTTAAAATCCTCCTCCTCACATATAAGGCTCTGCATGGTCTGGCACCATCATATCTTAATGAATTGATAACTCCTTATCATCCGACTAGAAGTGCTGCGCTCCCAAAACGCATGAGGCTTACTATGTAGTTCCCAGGGTTTCCAGAAGTAGTCTAGGGGGCAGAGCCTTCAGCTATCAGGCCCCTGTTCTCTGGAACCAGCTCCCAGTCTGGGTCCGAGAGGCAGACACAGTGTCAGTGTTTAAGAATAGACTTAAAACCTTCCTTTTTGATAAAGCTTATAGTTAGGGTGGGCACAGGCTCGCCCTTAGTTATGCTGCTATAGGTTTAGACTGCCGGGGGGCTCCCATGATGCATCGGGCACCTCTCCCTCTTTCTCTGTCTCTGCTTCCTCTTTCTCTGCTTCCTCTTCCTTCGCTTCCTCTACCTCTTATTATGGTAGTAGTGCAAACTGGAGTCACCTTATAAACTGGTAAAAGTGGCTAAAGTGGTTAAACTGGTAGTTAAAGTAGTTAAAGTGGTTAAAGTTGGTTAAAGCGGTTAATGTGAATACTCTTATGTCCTGTAAAGTGCATGTTACTGCCGGAGCCCCTGGTCCTCTTTGTTCTCTCCAGTCTTGCAGGTTCCTCACTGATTCTGGTTGTGGTCCATCTGTCTGAGGTTCACTGGCCTGGTGGGGACATGATCTGTGTCTGTGTTGTGGAGAGAAGGTCGAGTGGCCAGAGCTCCATATGAGGACATCTAGAGATGCACCTGGACTCACAGACTCATTTCCATTACCTTGTGATACCTTCACACATGGACTAAACCCATGAACTCAGCATTTATAATTCCCTATATGATTGATGATGATGTTCTCTGTACATGTGGCATCTATTGCACGTCTGTCCGTCCCAGGGAGAGGGATCCCTCATCTGTGGCTCTTCCTCAGGTTTCTTCTTTTTCCCATAAAGGGTTTTTTGAAGTTTTTCCTGACCCGGTTCGAGGGTCTAAGGACAGAGGGTGTCACAACTGTACAGATTGTAAAGCCCTCCGAGGCAAACAATGTTTGTGATTTTGGGCTCTAAATAAATAAATTTGAAATTTTGAATTTGGATGGGGTGTATTATGCCCTTTGAGGCCCTGGAAGACTTTTAATGTGAAACATTACATTTAGAGTTTAATTGATGGCACCTTAACATCAATAAATAAAAAGAACAATAAAACAGCAAAGTAGTGGAAGCAGTTAATGATTAAAAACAGTTTGTGTAAAAGAGACATGCTGTGACAGTGACATGAGTGATTAGCTCTGCATCCCTATAAAGTCTGGGATACTCACAGGAGACAGATATCCTGATTTTATATCCTTGTATGGGTCAAAACCACACAACACTGCAGCCTACATGTTTCCACTCCCCTCCATGCCCACATCTTTCAGTAGAGTTTGTTTTGCAGATTTTTTGTTAAAAGTTTGTAGTCTCTAAACCTCAGCTACATTAACGGCAATGACATCATCAGGATCCTTTTATTTTGGATGACAAACTTGAATTCCTTTGACAGACTGAGTAGTACTCGCCATGAGGAGTTAGCTGATAAGATGTGTAAAAAAACTTTTTTTTTTTTTTTTTTTTTACCAAAGTGGAACTGCATATTATCCTGGATTTATCAAGACAACAGGAAAACAAGAGGGAAGTACTGCATTAATGCAAACAGTATCAAATTTCCCTGAGGGAGTCATCCCAAAAGGGATTAATAAAGTCAAGTCTAAGTCTAAGCAAATTAAAACAGCAGCAGATCAGAACACCTACTAAACTATAATTAAATATAGAAAATAGGAAGGGCAGTCACTGATATGCCCGCTTCAAATAAAGACCCAGCTGTCTGTGCAGTTGAAGTAAATCAGACCAAGGCCTTTATTTGAGAATTTACTGTTTTTATGTATAGGTACCAGCTATTTGCCACTATGCATCCTCTAAAGTCCCTCTATCATTGATTCTCTGTGCTCGTGCCTACTTTCCACAGCCTGAGTAAACACCGCCAACTTTCATTAGCCCTCTCACCACAGTCTCTCTTTCACTCGGCATGTCTTTCATCCCCTCTCAGTCTGTCTCTACATGTCTCTGTTTAAACAGATGAATGTGATTAGAGCCAGTTTTAAATGACATTGGAAGTTTGTGTGTTCAACGACTCAAATAAAAGGCACGGTTATTATGTTTAAAGATAGGCCTTAATATGATGTCTGTGAGTCCAGCTCTGTGTGCTGTGTGTGTGTGACACTCCACCACCCCTACTGAGTTTATTTTATTGTGCAGATTGTCAGATGATTGACTGTAATGCCTGGCTAATGCAGTGGTATTCTGTACATCAGCACCAGTATGCCTTGTGGCCACAAAACACATCTTGGTTCACAATTTATTCATTAATGCAAGTTTTTTTTTCTTGATCCAGCTTGTCAGATGTGGAGCTATATCCTTCCTAGTAGTGCATATAATATTACCTTTGATGATTGTAAAAGTGGTAATGATTTGGTTTGCTTAATTTACAGGCAACAGAATTCATTTTTGTGTGGTCTGTTTGCTGACTGGGTAAAACAACTGAGGACACAAAGAAAACTGGGTTGGCGCTTCACGAGAAGCAGCAAATATGTCTTGGCTTGTTCTTCCAAATGGGTTGCAACATACAATGACTTTAGGATTAACTTACAGATCAATATGAACAATTT
Organism: Scortum barcoo; assembly: GCA_023238725.1. Taxonomy (NCBI): domain Eukaryota; kingdom Metazoa; phylum Chordata; class Actinopteri; order Centrarchiformes; family Terapontidae; genus Scortum; species Scortum barcoo. Next base: position 3,134,080 of record CM041544.1, read on the forward strand.
TCATGCTAGTTTGAGTTTTGTTTTATTAGATTTTTTCATAATGACTGTCCAGTTGGGTGGGTGTAAAAATCAATTGGTTTAGAACAATAATTCATGTGCTTTAGTACCACAAATTTAAAATCACAGTTAATTTCTAGCCATTCAGAAATGTAATAAAATGTGCATGCAACAACATGCAACAACTACATTTCCAAGGTGTACCTGCACAACGTTTATGGTTTTCAGTATTATGAAGACACGTCAACTGTATTTAAAACACAACAGGATTTTTTTGTGTTATTGGCTTTATAATCATAATTGGTCACTGTGTCTTGAGGAAACATGACCACTTGTCATTCAATTTACAGCCTGATTGCTTTGGACCGCAGAAAGGTTTCAAGCAAGATCACAAAAGCCCTCTTCTCTAACATCTACACTGCTGCAGATTGGCCACCACTAGGCCATGTATAATAATACTTGAAAGATTAAGATAAAGTGTTGTAGGCTCCTTTGTCATACCTACACACACACACACACACACACACACACATGCATACAAACACATCTGCCTGTACCTGCAACACCCTGTGCACTCTCATCTGCATATCCCTTGCTCTGCACTATAAATTCCACCAGAAACGTGCACTTATACTTTCATAAATCTCCTCCTTGTCACTTTCAAATTACACAGATTTATTAACAGAAGAACAGACCTGAACAGAGTCGAGAGAACAAGGTAGACTATAGAAAAAAAAACAAAAAAGAAAACACTAATTTCTTTATGACCCGTTGCAGCAGTGTAGGGGATATGGGATGTAAGTGTGTTGTTGTGTAGAAGTGTGTGTGAGGTAATGTGTGTTTCAACTGTGTCGTATGTACATGAATTTAATGTTTATGCCTTAAGTGGGGGTCCCCTTAAGCAGCAAGCAATAATTGTGTGTATGTATGTAACTGTGATATAACAGTGTCATTCTATTGTGTGCTGACGTATTTCCTGTTGAGTTGTCTCAGAAACATGTTGCCATAGAGATCTATAAAGATTTCACCTTTGCTTGCTCTCTAACGTGTCTTCCTTTTCTGATCATTGTGGTGCGTCAAGCCAGGACAGGCTCCTTACTGCCCCCTGTGGCTGGAGGAGACTGGTACTTCTCTAAAATGTCACAAGGGGCAACGATGAGTCAACTGATAGCGAGGTAATTAGCATATCACGGCTCTTTCTCTGACGTCATATGTCACTTTTAACAGTGGTGATGTTGACAAGAGTTGGCACATGCATAATGACAAACATTTTTTAGTAATTGACTGATTGTAGTTACATCAGTCACTACAAAACTTGCAAGCGTGCTGCCATGCCAATGGAAAAACATACAAAGAACATGCGGTTTCTGTACTTTACGTGATCCTGTTTGACTGGCACGCTCTGATTGGACTTATTGGATTAATTATTGCATTCATGTCATGTGGGACGGAAGGTGGTGATGGGAATGTTTTGTGTGGACACCATAAATGAGAGGTAATTCTCTGCATTGTCAATTTGGTAATATATCTAATAAATTAGCATTTCATCACATTGAACTGTGAACTTTGACTGACGAGAGCCATCTGTGTTTTTTTTTAGCTTTTATAGCCTTTTTTTTAAATCAATTGCCAGGCTGGATTCATTACAGTGTTCCCCTGTCATAAACTGGGCTTAATATGAACTGTGTGAACTGTATTAACAAGTCAGAAACAGGAAACGGGGTAACTACTACTACTAACTACAACGAGCAGATATCACGGCCTGTTTTGTGCTGAAAAAACACAAAGTGAATTTTCTTCACAGACTCAAGCCAATCCGCTAATCACAAAAATCCAATTTGGATGAAGTACCTTTGGTAAATAATGTCATCATCTACTGACTCTCCTTTTTTGCGCATCGCTATGACTTCTCTCACCCTCCAATTTTCTCACTCTATTCCGTCACTTTGTCAGGGGTGTTATGCAGTTTGGTTAAACTGTGAGACCTTTGAAGTTGTAGTCAGTGAGCCGGAAGCTGTTCTCCTTTGTCTGCCTCTCTCTCTCTCTCTCTCTCTCTCTCTCTCACTGTATGGGAAGACTGCATGTGATTCATGTACTGCTTGTGAAGACCACCATTAATTTCTATGTAATACAGCTTTTATCTCCATCCCTGGGCCAATGGCTATCGCTTCCATTTTCTCTCTCTCTGACTGTTCTTGCCTCATGTGATTTCCCTCTCCGTCCTTTCTGACTTCGCTCCCTCACTTTGCCCTTTTGCTCGTACGGCCGCTTTATCTCTCCGCCTTCCCTTTCTACCCTTCCCGTCTCAACCCTACCCTTTAGCTCTTCACTGGAGGAGGGCTCATGACATGTTATTTTCATTATCATCATTATAATCATTGAAAGCATCTTCATTCTCATCGCCAGAATCACTTCAATCCATGCAAGTCCCATCATCAGAATCATTGAAAACATCATAATAGTCATTGCGGTCATTATCATCAGAATCACTGACAGTCCCTTCACTCTCAGTTCAGTTATTGTTATTACTATCATTGAAATAAGTCGAATCCTCTTCTTATCATCATCATTAGAATCATTGAACCCACCCTCAGTCTTATCATCAGTCTCATGTCAGTCAGCTCCACCGCTCTGATGTCATTTTGATCATCTAATCAGCAGCCATCATTACAGTCTTCATAACAATTAGTGTCAACATCATCGAAATTTCACTCATTACCATCGAGACAAAATCCATTATCACTGAAACCATCACCGACATTACGAACATTAATTGGGCTTGTATGTGCAATATGTATGTATATCACCAGCATTATTATCATCACAGTTCCAATATTGAAGAGGATCACCGCCACAGCAGAAGGTACTTATAAGCCCAAAACCTCTTTACACACAAACGCAACATGTGACTTCCATCCATTCCTGATTGTTGCCCCCCTCCTTCAGTCCCCCCACAGAGCCTGCAGTGGCACTGAGCCGTGGAAATGTCAGGGGTCAAGTTTCCGCTGACACTAAAGTGCCGGTCACCCTGGGCCACGGTAAAGGTTAGCACCATGGCAGCTGGTTGATATCGTCGTTGGGGAGGCACTCATGACTCACTGCTCCAAATCCTCCATGTGGCATTAACATCATTTTCTGATTTCTCTCTCTCTCTCTCTTTTCCTCAGATTGCCATCTTGACAGATCTGCCCTGTACAGGATGTGAAAGAAAGGTCAGTTCTTCTAGTTAACACACTTTCTTCTTTTTTCTTTTTTTTTTTTTTTTTTTACTTTCTGGCGCATGATACGGCGTGAAAATAGAACATAAATGATAAAGTTAGATTAATAGCATCATATTGGTTAGCAAAAACTTTCGGCAAACCCTGAAAATGACACATGGAGTGAAGGGAAATCCAAAGTTATGATAATCTTAATGAAGCTAGCTGATCGTGGGTTTCACCCTATTTATTCAACCATCTCAGCCTACACGTATGCATTGATTAGGGACGGAGGTTACAGCTAATGAACAGCGGATAGACAGTTCTGCCAACAGTGATGTCGTGGCCATGTCATATCAAATTTCCTGTAAATACTAGCTGTCATCTGGGAGAAACCATTCACGTCACTCTGCTCTGTGTAATTACCAGCAAGACATGGGATTTTTTTATAGGCCACAATGTCTTGAACTTAAATTATGAATGAAACATGCGACACAAAAAGGCACATTGACAGGGGAATTTAAATTCAAATCATCTGTTATTAGTGCTCTAATTCACTCAGACTTACAAATCATTAAATAAGTGATATGAGCTGCAGTTAATTTATAATTATCCCTGGTGTAACAATGACATCATATACTGCTCTACCACTTGTACAGAAAAAAAAAGTTTCTGTTTCTGATAAACATTTTTAAAATGTACTACAGATTTGGTTTTTATTTTTGTTGATTGTTGTAAAATCAGTTTTTGTTTTTCAATGATCAGTTTTTCTTTGCGCTTCTCGATAGCTTCCAGGCTTTGTTTCACTTTTCATTGTGATAAAAATACAGCAAGACTTGTGGCATCAGTGGTGCTGGACGCTTGTCTGCTGCAATTTTAAACAAGTCAGCTCCCAAACTTTCCTCAAATAAAATGAGTGAAGTAGGAACACTTGTGGGCACTTGGACCTTTCTTGGCTGCGGAGTGAATTGGGATCATTAATAATAATAGTACATATTTATTGGCAAAGCGCTTTTCTAGACCCGAAGGCTGTGACTGATGATGTTTTACAAAACTATGGGAATATAGACAGTTAGAGACAAAACCGCAGATTTGGAAAGGCTTTGTAATTCTTCATGACTTTTTCTCCTGTCCATTCCAAACATTTAAACTGCTCTGAAATTTGCCTCTGTTCCAGATCACCAAGCAGTGCTCAAGTCTCTGCTTTAACACTGCTTGATGTATCAGTGCATTTAAAAACACATTCTGGGATTAATCATGAACAATTAGCCTGAACATCACAGCAGGTACCAAGGAAACAAAAGCGGTTCAATCTTTCCAAATAATGAGCTCAGCAGTCTTGGTATATGCATATATTGTTACTATTATTATTATCATTATTATTATTATTATTATTGCTTCTCTGCTTTTTTTTCTTTATTCTTACACAAATGACACAGGATTTCAGTGAATCTGTCTGTTTTCATTTTCAACCTCAAATGCACAGTAATAAAAGCAATAAGAAGGAAAGAAAAAAATTACACCTGAAGCACCACTGTGAAACATATTTACATGCTTTCACTCTGGAAGGGAAGGGAGAGCACTTTGCATACGAACCATACACTTTATTTAAATGGCTTCTATATTCCAGTTTCCAGTCCACTTTGTGCTCTCCCTGGGCTCTTTGCTGTTCCCCATCTTTTTACTTGCAGGAGGAATACCTACACTCTGCAGCACCATAGGGCGTCTAATGTGTGTGTGTGCTGGAGGAAGGGGAGGAGTGACAGCTAACGTATGTAGGAACATCAGAGCAAGAACCAACCCCCCCCCCACCTCTTTTCTCACACTCAGAGACACACACACAAGTGAATATGGCCACCAGCCGTGTGGTGCGTCTGACGGGCCCACCTTCGATCTCGCCCAGCCAGGCTCCATGCTGGGTACGACACGCCCGCCTGACAGTGTGCATCCGCCGGGCCACCATATGGAAACCTTCCACCACCACCAGAGAGGGGGAGGAAACGGGGAAGCGCAGTGGGGTAAAATAGAGAACCATACTGTAAAAAAGGAATGCATTTCAGACTTCAGAGGACATTTAGTGTATCTGCACGGCCGCTTGCAGTGGATACTGGCCGCTTCAAAAGCTCAGCTGAATTTCAGATCAGGTTCAGTTTTTTTGTTATTTTTGTTTTTTGCTTTTCAAATTTTGCCCTTTTGCATTTCCAGACGTTAAATGAGATCAAAATGATTTTGAACCTTTCCTCTGGTGTCATTCAGTTTAATTTCAGTCAGCACTGACAAGGCCTTGATGTCCGTCAATCTGTCTGTTTAACCATCACAAGTTTTCAAACAGTCTCATTTTCTACACTACCATTTCCAAACACATGGACAAAATATAAGCTTAAATTTTTGTTAGAATCTGAGCAATCTCTCAGCTGACCCAAACCAACAAAAGACACAGAAAGAGACAGAGAGCTAGATGGAGAGGTGAGTGACCCATGTGAAGTGTGTGTGTGTGTGTGTGTGTGTGTGTGTGGAGTGTAGCCATCTGCAGTTCATCACTCCTTCTCCAAGTCTCAATCTTGCTCTCGTCTCGAGCATTTGGACGCACTAAGGTCCCTGATGCCAGCAAAGGTCAGAGCAGGTGATTTATTGGTCCTCTTCTGGGAGGACCTGAGCTGCCTGCCAACATCCCTGATACCAACAACATGCTGCCAGCAGATGAAAAGCTTGTTCACTTACTTTGGTTGCATTTCATACTCTTTATGTGTCTGATGAAATTAGTGTAACCGTTTTAACCGTTAACCTGACATGACTGTTTATGAGCTTAACGTCATGTGTGTGCACCTTAAACTTTTCATCATCAGCAGACTGTTATGATGTTTGTAATGTTTTTACATCACTGGTGTTAGCTTAAGGTTGAAGATTGTTGCTGGAGGATATTTTGCTGTGATATTATTATTATTGGTATGATAACCAGCAAGCTTGTGATCACACTTTTGTCTCCAAAAATCTCATGGCTTTGCTAAATTGTTGCAAATATGTCGTAAAAGTCAGTTTTCTTTATAAGGCCCAATATCACAAATAACACTTTGCCTCCAGGGGCTATAGTGTATATAGAACATATCTTAAGACACATCAAATTCTGCAGTATCTAATAAGCCACTTAGTATTATTGCATTATTTAAAAACAGATTGAACGCTGCTAAACAGTTAGAGACAGTGGTGTAATGGACGTAGTGAAATAATTTTCAACAGAACATGATTTATTGAGTCAACATTTGGGGGTCAACTCACCATTGCTCTGTAATGTGCGCTCTCAACCAATGCTCAAATTCTTACTGATTCATTGTGAAGCTGTCTGATATAAACTGCTTCATGTCAAACTATTTTCTTTGTACCTGCTTCTGTTTTTTTGCATCTCTTTTTAGTGAGGGAAGCATACAGTGTTGTGTGCAACACTGTTCTGTTTCTATGTCCTCGAAACTGTGTTCTGTATCTGAGGTCATCAAGATGTCAACCAAAAAAACACATTGTTGACAACATAGTGAGAGATGCTGAGAGGAAATGGTGAAGCTGAGGGTTTCAAAGGTGTGATTTAGGTTACTGCCTGAAGATTCTGTCCACTAGCACCGCTATGGAACAATGTTTGATTTCTGAATGTTTTGTTTGTATCGTGCACACACACACGAGGACATAGATTGACGGGCTATTAACATTCATGTCACCCCATTCCGCTGATCAACAGATGTGGTAACGCGAAAGGAAGCCTGGCGTTCTGCATGCTGACTCACTGACATGGCTAATTTATTTTATTTGTAAGGGAACATCAGTGTTAGCTTAAAGATCAGTTTCATCTGCAGGTAACAACATAGGTACAGAGAAGGGGCATCCAGTGCACGTTAAACAAAAGCAGCAACACCTAAATGGAGAGGTGCCATCATTAACAGTGTTAACTTTTTTCCAAACAAGTGCTGTAAAAAAGGATTATTTTCCTCTTAAATTGGTTGTGATGAAAAGCAACATGTCTTTCAACTCTGTAAGTACTGTTTCCCTAAATACCAGAGAGAACTAACTTTTCCCCCCAGTGTCTCAAGGCTTATTTACCTATAGGGCTGCTATTAAGTATATTTTACCTGTGATCTGATGTAAGCCCTTCAAACCTTCAGGTCAGAACCGTGAAGATCACAACTTCTTTTGGTCACAGTTTGTTCTGCATATGCAGCTGTCTCACACTGAATTAACTATCAGAACATCGTATTGTCTGGTAGGAGAACTGTATTGCTTGCATGCCCAGATGTATGGTTCACACATGTTATATCAATGGTACCTAACTGCACATCATACATTTAGTATCATTCTATAGATAGAACTGATACACAAGACTAAATACAATAGATACATGGCTTTAGTGAATCATTCCCATAAATGTATGTTTGTGATCGCTTTAAAGATAACAACACAAATTTATAAAAGCACAGGCATCAAATTATTTGATATTATTTTATAATTTGTCCACAAAAGAAAAACAACTAAGATATACCAAATGAATAAAATCCAGACATTCAACCCTTCCATGTGATGTGACTGTTTAATCTCAACTGGCAGTTATGTTTTAAGCATTTTTATTTTAAGCCTCTTGAAAATATAAATGATAAAAGGAAATTGAAGCCTGTGGCTAATTACTATTTAATATTTAATTTTGAGTAAGGAAATTATTAGGATATGGCCTTGTGATGCCAAAAGCTCATCAAGTAGGGGCAATATCTTGCCAATTCAAAACCAGAAATTAATGCAAGTAAATGAACTCCTGAAGTCTTCCTACTTGGCTGATCAATGATATTGATCAGCTGTTAATACCAGCGGGAAACTGTGGACTGCACAGCCTGACATGACAAGGTCTCCTAAAAACACTCTAAAATGTAAATCATAAATGCCTGTTGCAGATTTACTGTAAACATAAAAACAAAAAATCATTAATGCATGGATTATTCGAGAAATGCCCAGTAACTCCTCAGAACCCTCTGACAATTTGTGCAATCAGTTGAATGAGTTCTTCAAACACAAAGAACAGAAATTGTCTTTTTTTTTCAGCTAAACAAAAAGAAATCATCTGTCTGTCTTACATTCAGGTTTGTGTCCCAAACACAGTTGGTGGAAAATTGGAAGCAAAAATGCACAATATCCCATGAGGTCCTGCAGTGGGCTGAGTCTGGGCCTACGAGGAGCTCTGGGGTAAAACACAACAGTAACAAAAACTTCAACGCTGTTGCAAAGTGCATAACCTAGTTAACTTTTTCTTGCATGGCAAAATCTCATTGTGAAAATGAAATGTACAATATGATCCAACAAACCCAGATAGTACATATGAGATTGCAGTAAATTTTAAAGAAAACACTATTTTATTTTATTATGGCTGAATGTCCAAATGAGCACAGGTCACTTATCATAAAAAAAGCTACAGCAGCACTCTTACCAACCTGATGAACACTTCCTGTAATGAACGGTAAACCATGAAACCCTATTTCAAACTTAAAGGTTGATTTTTTGTTGAAACAAATAAAGTTATCTTTACATTTAGAATTTCGGATTAAAATGCATCCTTGAGGTCAAACGATGCATTTCCTTTCTCATTAAACATTTACAAAGCTAGCATTTGATTGGTGTGTTGTTACATATTTTGGGACATTACTACCACCATCAGTGGAACAGCAGGAGACCGTCAGCAGGAAAGTCTATTGAATGTGCATCTGGGATAAAATCAAAACAAGGATCTGCTCCACAGCGCTACTAGTGGTCATAAACTGGACATGGCATATTTATGTATCTGCTCATGCACTGTCAAACATGGCAGCAGAATAGGCCTTTATTAAAGCATGTAAAAATGGTTGAAACGGACACCTATTGTATGTCTGAATGATCAAAAACCATTACTGTAACAGATAAATGAAGCCAGCAGTTTTGTATATTTCATGACTGATAAAGACTATAAGTTATGTAAAGTCTTTAAGTATGGAGAATAAGGCATTTATTTGTAATTGATGGGTCAGTGTATTTTCATTAAAAACAGGGTAAGTGAGCAAATTCCTTCTTTCTTACTCTTTCTAATGTTTGCTTTCTTTTTGAAGTTTCATCACATCTACTTTGAAGCATTTAGATTCAATGCCATTATGCTCCTGTGAATTTTCTTTCATTGGATTTTCTTATTCATTTGAATAAGACTTTTTAATGTTTTTCAAGAGTGACACTCATAATTCTTACCTTGCGCCGCTCAACGTCAGAGCCCATACTATACCTGCATTTGTCTGTAGAAAAGCCTTTGATAAAGTGCCATTTCAGTAAAATACAGTGATTTCTAGGTGAAAGGATAGATGTGTCTCTCAAACCCCTCAACCATTATCTAACACGGACTACTCATTACATTATAGTTGACGCGTGTGGTGCTTGCCTCTGGGGTATTTAACGATGACGTACGTTCGGTTCGATTATAAGTATAGTCATTTAGTTAGGTATTTTTATTGAGAAATCTGCAGTGAAGGAATATTTTTTCCAATTCTTAGTCCTGCATTGTGCCACCTGTGCAAACCATTACTGGATACATAGCCACATTTTGACTAGAACACACAACCTCTGTCTCTGTTTTCTGGCAGCTAAGAGAAGCCCCCTTTGGTTTGTTTGCTAGAGGCTTGTATAGTTCACCAGCAACGACTATTCATGAGTGAACAACGGAAACGCTGCTTTTGAGTAAGGCGGCAATAATGTGTGGAGTGCAACCGCAAGGTCTTTGAAGGCTCCAGCAAAACAGAGAAACGAAAAACATAAGGGAAATAAATAGAGATGTAGACGTTTGCATGAGGGGGTGTAGAGGCGTATGCACACTCGCCTTAATGGAGAAAAACAACCCTTGACCTTCATCATGATGGTAGTAACACTTGACAAGAGCTCTGTCTGAACTCTCTTTAAAAAGCCTTTGTGTGTTTAAAGGTACTGTTAGCACCGAGTCATTCCACTCTTCAAAAACAAAAAAAAAAAACATTCAAAAAGCATATCTGTTTACACCAGAACTGTATGATTTCTTGCTTTGCTTTGTTTTTAACATGACAGAAAGCATGAGAGGCTTGAAGACCTTCAGTTTGGTCAGTCATAGTACAAACCAAAGATGTTAGGTCACGAATTTTTATGTCAGACAAAACCACGAATGCACAAAAACATGGAAGGGTTTCAAGGACTTTTAGAAACAGAAGCTTGGAGTCAACACCAGCTGAAGTCATAATTCATGCAAATAATCTTCTTCTGCTGTGAGCAGAGTCTGCGCTGTACGTAACAATGTACACGTACAATGTATGTCTGTGTTTTAATAGTTTTTTTGTGCCAAGGTGTGAACAGAATGTGACACACAAAAAATTAGACCTTTCCCAGCTTTCTCAAACGTTCACACTTGGTTGACTGATTTGTATATCTGTGGACGGTTTTCAGCCTCCTGAGTGTCGTTCCTCTCTTCAGCTCCACCACACCACTTAGTAATACTAGCTCGTTAGCTTTGTGATATGACTTAATATTTATTCAGAATTTAGATGATGTTATTTTAAATGTTGATGGAGCAGATACAGTGTTAGCAAAGCCCTGATAGATCTATACAGAAAACAAGCCTTTTAAAGATTGTTTGGTTGTCGTCTTGCAGAAAAGGATGAATTCAGAATTCAGACTTTTTCCAAATCGACATCAAGATGTAGTTACTTCATCATCTTTTTGAACTGTTTACTGCAATTAAATCAAACAATCTCTTTATTTTGGGATCATACTGCTGTAGAAAGTCTAGTACGCTAAGCTAACATCAATAAATGACCGGTACACACCGCAACATAGACTCAAAACTTGACACATCAACACATCTTTTTTATGATATTCTGTATAATATTCTGTATAATATAACAGAGACGTTTAGTCTTGTGTGAGTCACATCACAGGAAGTTGACTGCAGTCGACCTAACAGCCACAGGTGTTACTGTTAGCAAGCATTTTCGGATCTTTTAAACCTTTTAAGTAACAGCTAACAAACCTTTTCAAGGAACACGCTTGTGGGAATGTGTGTTAGCGACGGGCTAACTCATCTCCTGGTGAGGTTTGATTTGTAACCTACATCGTGGTTAACTTGCGTGATAAAACCCTTCAAATGTTTATCAGATCTGATGAACAGTAGCATGAGTAAAGAATCAAGAAGTCTGCAAACGAAACCACTAAAGTCAGTTTATTTTAGTTCATTTGTAATGAAAGTTTGCCTCCAATAGCAGGCTAAAATGAGTCACCTTAAGCTATCGATCACAACAGACCAAGAAGTCCATTGAATCAATTATTGGTGCATTCTACTACATACAAACTTTATTTGTAAGACAAATATGTGTTATATAGTCCTGCTTTCAAGGCAATAAGGGAAGTATACATAAATTAGCAACATGAAAAAAGCTGGCAGAATTTATGAGTGTGTGCGTGTGCCTGTGTGCATGTAAACCTTTTAAACAACAAAGTGCACCGCAAACCTGGATGCACACTCCACAGTACTGTTATTATTCGAGAAGACTCCGGGTGAATATATGCATTAGAGGTGAAACGCTGCTGTGGATAGTGAAAATATTCTTGAGCAAAACTCGCTGCCACGACACCTTCCCATCCCCCAAATTAGAGAGGCTCTTATTTGACTGTAAAATACTTCCTGGATTAAAGATGGCACACAACCTTACTCTAAACATTAATCGAATAGGGGGCTTTCAAATCTGGCATTTTACCGTGGGAAAAGACATACTACTTTGCTGTCATGTGAATGAATGGGAGAGGCATTTAGTGACAAAGAGGTGGCCTTTTCCCTTTGCTGTGTAATTCCAAGGTCAAGGTGCGGGGGGGGGGATTGAAGCTTGATCAAACTCCCCGAATGGCTAAATGCAATAGTTGAACACTCTGAAAGTGCTCATCATCACAGTATGACAGGAAGGAAGAAAAGGAGGAGGCCAGGAAGCAGGAAACAAGGACAAAACGGGGGATGAGTTTGATGGTGGAATAAATATGGAGAAAGTTATTGCCATGGAGAGAAGGAAGATTCATTTTCCAACACATCTACATGATTAAATTAAACTGGGATAACAAAAAGATGGAAAAGAAGAACTCTTTCCTATTCTTGTTTGTCACCCCTCTCTCTGTTCGACAGATGTCTGAGCGGTTGTTAACATCCCCTCCCCTCCTTTGCCTGACAGGGTGAAAGGTATCCGCTGCTCCCCGGGACAGAGGAGACCTCATTTTTATATATGAACGGCTGTGAACACCGCTGAATGACACACTACAAAGGTTGGATGTGCCGCTGCCCTTTCTCTCTTAAATGGTACGTTGGCATTTAGCTTCGCACGTGTCAGCGGAACACACACCTCTCAAGTATTTGCACCCAAAATGTGTAGAAGAGTGTGTGCCCACATCAACACAGAGGATTTTTATCAGTTCCCAGAAACAGGAAATAAGGAAAGAGTGTGTGTGTGTGTGTGTGAGGGAAAGAGGGAGAGAGAGAGAGGGATGATAAGACAGGGAGGAGCAAGAGAGCAGATTCGCATGCACATTACATTTCACAGAAAGACAATTTACATTTTGAGTCCATATTATGTTAATTTTGAGTGGCCTCTCCAGATAATTCTATTACACAGATAGCTCTCCCATGTCGTCCAGGGCAGAAACATCATTTCACCCTGGAACACACACCTGCTGACAAGCGCCGCAACATGACGGAAAACAAGGGCTAAAGGCAGGTGGGTGTGTATCTGGGTTGTGTTAGTGTGTGTGTGTGTGAAAATGGGTGTGTGTTCACGGAGGCCTGCGAAGAGCAACTTATCTAAACCACTTGTGATCCACTGAAATGGTTTATCAGTTTCTCTTTTTTTAAATACAGGATGTGCTGCCAGTGAGTGTGGTACACAGTATTATAGCTTCTAGGAAACCATATCGCTTGCTGCAATCCCACAAGCAACCAAACCGCTGTAATTCCCTGTCATTCTCCCGCAATCCCCCACTGGCTCAGCGGTGTCGGCTGGGAGGATGTAGCCTGGGATGGCATAAAGTTGAACAGACTCTTACGGGGAGACATTTGCTTTTCAACCTGACTCCTGAGGAATGCAACCGAATTTGCTGTCTAATCAGTTCTAAAAATGTTGCTTTTCAAGAGATTTTCATGTTAAGTACCATTCGCGGCTTTTCAAGAGGTGCTATTTTAGCCATACAGAAAAGGCTATGTTAATATTAACTAATGGTAGCGCTGAAAAGCTGTCACTTTATATAAGAGCAACAGATTTTCATCAGATTTGGATCGATTCTTATTATCCTCAGGTCTGTGGGGATCAGATCAGCTGTCTTTGGGTCACTTAGTGGGACTTCTATTTCAAAATTTAATCTCCTTATGTTTGGGATGGAGAGGTTTACCCAAAGTTAATTTCAGACTGGACCTGTAAGGACTTATGCTCGGAACTCAGTGCAGCCCTGTGGGCCCTGGACACCATCTCAGCTTAAAGATACTGCAACTGTGTCGAATTTCCAAACATCAACAAGGAGAATCTGTGATTTATGGCCTCTCTTTGGCTGCTGTAACAAAGTCAGGGAGTGTACCTTTAAAGGGTCGGTTCACCCAAATGACAAAACAGTCACTTACCTCATGTTATGTCTCATATCATGCAGATAGTTCAGGTTTTATTTATCCAGGTTTGAAATGCTGTAAACCGTTTTCATAGGGACTGTTTCTTTGCTGAAAAAGGAGTTCCACTGAAAACAGCAACGTCAGTAGATTATTCTAAATTGGTTGATTTGATAGATTTGCCCATAATGTTTATGACAACATATCAAAATGACAAGGTAATAACAACAGTTACTTGACAATTACATACATTTCTAGGGACCACAGTGGCTAACATTAGGAGCTCTGCAGAGTAATGTGTTCCTTTAGAAAACTAGTCCCAGTAAACACACTGCATGAGCTTTACTTCCTCATCAGTTATCAAACCCTTCCTACTTGGTTAGCCACACTATATATAATGGGTTCTGAACCTGAATTAGTCATTAAAACACAAAGTCAGCCTAATTTTTTATGATAATGGTGCTTAATCTATCCTTGCTCCATTTAGTTTTTCTTGGTGAAGATCATGTTTCTGTTGGTGACACCTTCTTCTCCGTGTTCATCCATGGTGGCTATCACTGTATAATCAGTACCTCTCTTTACCACAAGCATACCAGAACTATAAAAGCACCAATTCATGCACTCTGCAGCAACTTTTAGAATTGTGGTGCTTCCTTGGGCTTGTTCAATTTGTGGTTTGAACATGAACACTCTCTACACTGTTGTCACATTATTTGGCATGAGTTCTTTGTAGGGTCGGTCCGCAAATAGTCACTATGTGCAAACGTTCATTTGGCTGATACAGACCATTTACTACTTGTGAATGTAAAATATTCATTTGCAGTGATACATTTCTATTATTTTCTAAAGGACTTACATATAAATAGATAAAAATAATAGTCACATCCACCCTGTTACCTCTGCCGTTGTTCTTACTATAGACCTAAAATGCATTATCTCTGGATTATACCTTAAACTGTCAGACAGTTTTGTTGTACTTTGCTGAAAATAAAGTCCAAGCCCTTCACGTTTCTCTGTGGCCTGTCAGAGACCACTTTCTCTGGCCCCTCCATCTCTCTGAGCAAGTAGGGATCATTAATGAAGTGGCCTTCTCATGGATATTGACTAGCCTGTCAGCTGGCCTGCCACACTCACTAATAGGAGCTATTGGTCTTGGCTTAAGACCTGACAGAGGAGAGGCTGAAACGAAAGAAAATGAGTGAGCATGGCCCTTCACCTCGAGATGGGTTTTGGCTTCAGCCTTCAGCCAGCAAAATTTGAGCCGGGGTTAGTTGCAGTCAAGGTTTCTTCCCAGAAGTGCAGAAAACTTGCTCCACTTCCTACGGAAAAGAAGAGGTAAAAAATCTCTCTTATAACACCATCATTGCTTGTAGAATGTAAGTAAAGCCATAGTGGGTGTTGTAGGAGCACAGCGACCCAAGGAGAGCTCATTAAAACAGATGTGATGGTAAATTGGCACTCTTTACAGCCTTAGGGTTCTCCAGGACTTTTTGTAAATTTAAGTAATAATATGTGACATTTTCTTCTGAATAAATGGCCATTTAACACTAGTTGATATAACAGTGCTTCACTGTATTGAACTGAACATTTGCAGTCCTAAATTCTATATACTATTACGAGCAACAGCGCCCAGTGGATTTATTTATTTATTTATTTTGTGCAAGAAACAAAAAATATCGTGGCAGGCTTCTGGGCATGGGCAGTCAAAGCTAGTTCAGCCAAAGAAAGTGTCCATTCCCAGTATGTGCATCGACTGCTGAATACGGGCTGTCGTGTATGGCTAAAAAATACAGAATTAGAAATTACTTTCTATCTACCTAAAATTTGTAACTCAAAAAAAAAGTATTTTCTATGTATGTTTTAACAAAAAACATTTTAATTTAGTTTCCTTTGTTTCTGAATCAGTGTGTCACACTGCACTGAGACACATTAGAGGAGTAAGCTCAAGAAATGAGTGTAATACGTTCAGAATTACTTCTCTTGTTCTGTGCTCAGCCCACTAAACATTTCTGTTAAAAAGAGAAACACAGCAGAAAAGTCAACAAGAAGTATGCATTTGACTTGTAACTTTCCTGTGGGCGACAGGGAATAACTGCCAACAGCTAAAATTAATCCAGTTGTGATCGTAAACCTATCATCATTGCCTTTTGGGAGAAGCTGATTTGTTTCACTAGAATCTTGCATGTACTACACCAGAAGCAGTAGATCATATGTGTCAGCAATGACAGCGATCCCAATCACTTACATTTCTTACAGGATATGTGTAGACCCTAAAAATGTGTCCATTAGGATGTTTTTATGAGTCTTTTTTTTCTTCCCTCATTGAGGATTTATATCCATCAACAATTCCAAGTAGATGATGAAGATGTTAATCATTTTGTGTTGTATTGTGTACTATGAAAACTTCCAATTTTCTATGTCTCAGTTTAGTGTATTGAGTTTGTCTAAGCAATTTATCCATTATCTTAGATAGGGGGAGTCTTGTGGTAATTTTTTCTTTCACATTGTGTTTTATGTTGTTTCTTGCTTATTAAAGTTGCATTAATAAATACATTTATATTAACAATTGATGAAATGAGTGTGATAGTCTTGTGGTGATGAACCCAAAGAGAATAATCAGTAGTTCTCAGCTCTACAGAGTAAGTCATTAAGCTGATTATTTTTTACTTACAACCCACAAACTTACTGTTTTGATCCAGTCTCCAGTTGTTGCTTCCAGCAGCAGGCAGCAGTTCTGACAGACCCACTGTACACTACCCAGCCAGCACCAAACAGCAAACAGGCAAAGAAAACAACTAGCTGGTGAACATACTTAGCAGCTAAAGAGACTATGTTTTTCTCAGGAGTCAGTAGAGATAGGCAAGTCCTTACAGACTGAACTACTACCAGATGTTAGCTGTAGCTAGCTAACTAATCCTGCAAATTTGCTCTATTAATTTAACCAAAGAACCCTCTGCTCCTCCTCTTTTGCTCAAGTTGAAACATTTTCAGCACCTCTTTCTGTCTTTAGCGTTGCCTCAGAGGCAAATGTGTGTTTACTCACATCTGTGGATCGACTTTATATGAAGTCACGCCACCTTACCTAACCTAACCCCACACCTTGAAAGTGTGACTTAATTGAGTCGACTCAGATCTGCTGAGTCGACTCAATTAAGTCGTGCAAAAGAGAGGAAGCTCTTTATGATTCAAACGGTCCAAATGAAATTTGTCACATCCTATTTAGGAGAGCAGAGGTTTGCTGAGTAATATGTATAACAATTTTGTTTTAATTTACTGTAAACTCCAGAGAAAGGGTTTGTAGGGTAAACTATTTTTTTTAATACCCATCCTTTGAATTTCAGTTTTTTTTTTTTTTTTTTTTAAAAAGCTGTCAGAGTTTACATTTTCATTTAGTAAGTACAGCATGAAAGCTTTTAACAAACCCTGGACATTTAATTTAAGGGCTTCTTCATTTCTATTTGACCCTGAATGCAACTGAAATTCAGCAGCAAGCATTCAGCATTAAGTCATTAAAATGGAAACAGAGCCTGATATAATACAAGGAGACAGGAACTCAGGGACAAAAGCAGCCAAAATAAATAAACAGACTTTTAGGAAGAGCAAAGCTTGACAGGAAGTAAGGACAGTGCTGCAAAGGTTAGTTTGCTGGCCTTTCTACAGTAGATCACTGGGTGTCTGCTGATGGGAGGGTCCATGAGTGTGTGTGTGTGTGTCAGGGGAAAGGAAAGGCTGATGAACTTCACTTTCTATTAGCAGCCGACAGGGGCTCGGTCGCCAATCAATAGGCTGAAGGACAAGGGTGTCAGAAAAAATGAAAGACCCTTCGCTTTCCGGCTGGCTACGAGAGACGATGGGAGAGGAAAGAGAAAGAGAGAGGGGGGAAGAGAGGGATGGAGGTGATGAGACCGTGAGGGGGATGCTGGGATAAAAAAATTAAGAATAAAGCAAACAGAGAGTGTTGAGTGAACGTACGGGTGTGTGTTTGAGCTCCGGAGCACATGTGTGGATAACTTGTTCTGTGAGAGCTGTCGGCGGGGTGAGGAGGTTATCAGCCAAGGCAGAGCGTCTTCACTCTCTATCTTCAACCCTTTGTTTGATCTCTTACAGCTACTTGATCCCTGGAGGTCCACAGCTCGCATTGTGCGGACCCGGCGGAGAGCCCCGGCAGGTCCGAAGCCATCGCCGGGTCACATAATGTGACTGGACCTTTCCCATCCCAGATTATCCTGCAGAGTGAAAGGCACTCAAGACTCCTGATGACTCCGGAGCAGCTGGAGCATGACACCGTCTTTTCCACAGTGTTTAAACTGTGCACAAAGGTGTTGGATGATATGGTGGAGCTTGGCCGCGGAGGCTGTGGGGTAGTTTGTTTATGCTGGACATGAGCAGTCTGAGCCCTTTCAAAAGCTTCCCGTCACAGCAGATCCACACTGCTACACACCGATACATACTATTTAAGCATTGTATCTTCACAACTTCTCCAGAATTAAAGGGTAACCACACCACTTGACATACTCAACCTGTGAAAGCAGTTGTATAGTACCTACTTCTTATTCTTATTCTTCTTCTTTAACCTTGGAAGGAACTTTCTAGTGTCTGAACAAAAAAACTACTCTGATGATGTCATCAGGGTAAGTTTGATTTAGACATGGAAATGTACATGAAACTGGACCATTCCATGTCCCTCACTTTACAGGGGTGAAACACTAAATTGTTGGAGTACGTTTTCAAAGGAAGGTCATCTTTAATTTTAGTTACGGTAAACTCTGTTTATGAATGACTAAACAAAATGCAGTTCAGATGCAGTATGTTTTACTCCATATAAGGAAGTGGATTTATGTTTTCAGATCTAAAATATTTTTTTGTTTTCAGTTTTTTTTTCTTCCTTTAGGGTTGTAAAGTCAATCCCGACACCAATATTTTGAATGTGATATTAGCCCGTATGAATGTAACACAGACTTCCCTCCGGCCCTGTCCTCCTGACTAAAAGCCTTTTTGACATGAATTAGCATGTCGTCCTTAAGAGGTAGATGGGTCCAATTTTCCTCTGAAAGGTCTGTCTCTAATAGGTGCTCGTTCACAAATTCCAGCCCGATCTAACCTTGAATAAAGAACCACATACTTTCTTTTTTCCTCTTTCTCTAAACCCCCCTCCCCCTCTTCTGTCTCTACTCTCTTCCCGCTGTGTAAAAAACACATAGAAACACAACACCAGCCGAGGAAAAAAAATAACTTGTCATATCAAGGCTTATATTAAAAAAAACACAACAACAAAGATTTCATTTCCATAATGCATTCTAATGGATGGGCGATGTGTTTCAGCAGGTGAGACCAGAGGGCAAAGGCTTCCCAGACAAACATAACAATAAACCTGATAAGCACCATTATGCCGTAGATATTACAGGCTGTTAGGGAATGGAAATGATGATAATTAGCTAATTCAGCTATAATCTCATTTGTTTGGCCTCACCTTTTGTTACTACGACTGTGACCCTGACGCTTGAACGTTCCAAACAGTATAAATGAGAGTGCCAGGATGCTAATTTAGGTGTATATATTGGTTGTTGTATTGTTGTTGGGATAAATGTAAGTTTTTGTGTGTTACAGTATGTGATTTAAAAGTGTTTGTTTATTGTTAATGGTGTTTCTCTGTGATCGTGGAGTAGCTATTCCATCAGCTGATGCAGTATAAAAAGTCTATTGGTACATGTTCTGATACTGACGTATGCTAGGAAATCTTACTACAGTCCAAGCAATACACATCATAAATAGGCTGCTGCAATCAGCTGATTTACATCTCAGATGTCCACCATAGAAGATAGTCACTTATAAGTCTTTTTAGTACTCAAATAAAAAACATGCGACATATAGCTTCAGGTCTGAGATCATAGTCATCAAAATTAAGACTTTTTTTCAGTATCAGAGAAGGATGGCAGTTAATACAGCAGGACTTCCCATCATGCAGATTTGGTATGTGGTAAACAAAGAGGCTGCAGGCACAGACACGGGGATCGTTCTAAATTTACTATTCAGACATTCAGTGAGTTTTATCGTAAATACCTTTTCATAAGTTTTCACCAGAGTTGGTGTGTCACTCAGAATAAAGCCTGACTCCGTGTGTGTATAATTTTTCACTTCAGGATTTCATACTGAGGCCTGGCATCTTGCGCGACCGTAGATAGGAAAATGACAAGCTGAAGTTAGGCCCCGTTTCAAAAGTGCATGCGAAATGGCCAAGAGAGCTTTTGAGATTTTTATCTTCAGATTTTTAATAGTTTTCTCATTTTTTTTTCACGGATACTTCACCCAACTCTATTTTCAGCTGGACCCACTCACACTGCACACACAGCCTCCTTTTTGAAAACGTAATTATGCAATATGACCCAATGGGCGAGGGGGTCATATTGCATAATTATGCAATGCATGATTATGGCCTGTTTTTATTAGTAGCTTTCAAATTTTTTTTTTTTATTACACACACTTCAGACCAACTTAACATTCATCCTCCCATCCCATCCTCTCATCCTCCAATTATGTACACAATCTCTAATTTAAAAGAAAAATTCTGTTTATACCACGGTGTTTCTCAAGGTTGAAACTTATTACTCACTTCCTGTCTTATTTAGACTCGGTTAAAACTTACTTTTTATTTCTATTTTATTTATTTATCTTTTAAGGAGGCATTCAAATCCAAACAGTCTATTTTATTCAATTAATGTAGGCACATAGTTCCAGTATGACGCCATTTTCTATATTCTGTGAAAAGCTAAATTTACATGCACATATAAGGAGTATTACTGTTGGTAGAAAACGATTTTACACAAAAATGTACTTTTTTTATTAGCTTTTTTGTTTTATAACACACATGCAAAAACATAAGCATTCCACATTCCCCAACATTCCCAGTTACATGCTTGCGAGAAAAACGTACTCATGCGTGCACACACACATATTTATCTCTCTCACATAGACACTATCATGACAACATACCTACATACTAGCATATGTATGAACAATATCATTTAACAAAAAGACACATCCACAGGCACACAAACAAATGCATGTTTCACCTTCATCATAAAGGCAAACACACACAAATAAGAACCTAAAGATACCTCCACACTGTAATCTGCTGTTGACCAGGCGCATTCCTTCAGCCCGGTCACAGCACATGGTGCTCAGTCTCCTCACTAATAAATGCTCCATAGGCACTGGGCTGTGGGCCAGGGTCCAGGCAGGGGGCTGGTGGGGGATGAGCCGTTGTTATGTGTGTGTGTGTGGTTAGACCCAGACCTTCTACCCAGCCTTTCATCCCGTGCCAGGCCCGGCCAAGTGTGAGCAGCTCGGGGTTGAACTTGAAGATTTATTGGATCCTCTGGTTCCCTGGTTCATATACTGTGAACCCAGGATCCTGGGATGGAAGCAGCAGTTTACGATCCACTTCCCACTGCACTGCCACCGGATGTGGCTCCCAAAACCTCCCTGTCTGTCTGTATTTATCCCTTTTTGAACAAGACTAGTATTATGTAGACAGTATGAAATTTGTTGAAATCCCATGGTTCCCTGTCTACAGCTGTGTGAGGACTCTGCCAGGTGAAGACTCGTTATGTAGCTGTGCTTGCTGATTAGCATGAAGATTCATGGATTAAGCTCCAAATCTGACTGTGGAATAGATGGTTTCTCAAGAGACTGAAGGGCAGCAGGTTCCCCGCTGTGTGCTGACTTTTTCGCTTTCCCACCACTGACGGCGCAAGCTGCCATGCTGTCAACTTTTTAGCCAGTGCTGTGGCCTCTTACGTTGCTTCCCGGCAGTTTTGGGCCTCCCTCTGTGCCGGAGAGTCCCTGTTCATGCGTCACCGTGGCAGATGACCCCACCACAAAGCTACCACTTTAAACAAAGAACAGGGACAAGTGAGTTTTAGCCACAGTCCATCTTTTCATTCACACATGAAACAAAGTTTTCTGAGTTGCAGTTCTTGGAGGATTTTGCTGGAAAGGGTTGGGCAGAGTTGCCACATGTGAGTAACAAGAAGTCTTTCTCTCAACGCCTCTGTGTGTCTGAGTGTAAGTGAGGGGGGTCACACCAGGTGCAGTGGGCGGCATTAAGGGAAAAGTTCAGTTTCAGCTAGCAGTCCATATATAACTACAAAGAAACTCAATCTCGCTTTTGTTTTTCAGGTTACTTTTGCCTTCATTCTATGACAATAGAAGAAATAAAACAGGATTATGGAGAAGGTTGGTTTGCAACATCCACTGACTGAGCTGATACTATACGTCTGGTTAGTATCAGAGGTCAGATTAACAGTTTTGGCCTATTACCCTTTAAAATGAGGCACTGTATTGTGGCTGCCTAGCTGTGAGCGGGCCTTCCACATAACCTTTTCTTTCCTTTTTCTAGACTGCTTTATATTTTCAGCCGTCAAAAGAGGTGCTGAAGGTTTGATTTTTTTTTTTAAATACATTGAAAAAGCATAATTTAGTTTCTTATCATTTGAATCACGTTGTGACCCATCAGATTCATTTGTGGATTCAGGATCACGTTTATTCAACAGTGTAGTCAGTCAAGAAGGTTGATATTGAATGATTCTACAAAAACCCAGATTACGACTTCAAATTTGCTTTCAATGACATCGTTTAAAAAAAGAAAAAAAGCTGCCACCTTCTGAAATATCTGCATGACAACTACGGCAAGGTCAAGGTTAGGGAAAGATTGAAGTTACAGTTAATACGAAGTCCAACCTTAACTGCAGATCTGTGACTGGGTGTGAACTCTGCTGCGTGACAGTCCAGTCTGCTACAAGCCCAACCACCTTTCCACCTCGCCACAACAAAAGCACACTACTTCCTGCTCATCAGCAGATATGGGTGTAATTCTTGGGGACACATGACTGGATGTGATTTATTCTCTTAGTCCCATGTTGGGAATTAATGTCTTATAATAGTGTATAATAATGTGTATCCTCAAGGTTTGACTGGCAACTCCAGATGTTTTCTCTAGATGTATTTATACAAATTTTATGTAATATAGTTACTTCAAAGTTTAGGTTTAATCAAGTATTTATCAAGTATTTAACCTGTGTGGTTAATTAATAAGATAAACTCTCTTAACTCCACCACATATCAGCACAAATCATCTGACCCTTCCCTTTATCCGAGGGGCCAAACTCTCTCCTGTGTTCACACCTTTACCTCCTCTTTTCGTCTCTCTCTTCTCCTCTCCATCTCTCCATCATCCCCTGTGCACCATCTTTGAACACAATCAAAGCAGCCTGTCTGCGCTCACCACTGCTGTTCCAAAACAGCGACAGGCCTGAGGAGAGGGTCCCATAATGCACCTCTCAACGACATTCATTAGCTAACCCCCACCCCTTCCACCATTTACACGTGCTGTACCCCTCTCTCACGTCCCCTCGACCCCATCTCCTTTGTGCTTTGATATGAATGCACTTTGATGCCTAATAAGTGGCTCTGTCCTTTTTGACATTAGCAGCCTGTGCCTGCCCTGTTCAGCCAGTAATTAGCCTGCTCTCTTTAACTTAGCAGCCATGTACAAATTAGACTGCTCCGCCTCTCTCTCTCCTCTCTCTCTCTCTCTCTCCATCCCTGACTTTCATTCATTTATGGATACTGTCTCTTCCCCTCTCCTTCTCCATCTTTCTCTCACTTCTTTTTTTTCCACGTTCATTTCTTACACTTTTTTGTGTGTCTCCTTTTATCGTGTCAAGTCGTGTCGAAGATGAGCAAGATGTATTTAATTTAATTCTCTTTATCAATCATCAACCAGCAGAATGTCCTCATATGGATAGAAAATTTCTGCCCCACACTACATTAAACATTTGACTGTTTTTGCTTGTGTTTACTTTTCTTTATTTTCAGGCTAATGGTATAATAACTGCATGTCAGACAGGCATGTCATATATAGTAACAACATGTAACATACCTTATTAAGAGTAAGTTGTGCTCAGTCCAACAGTAGGTAGGGGTTTTAGAAAGTCAGTCAGAAAATTTGATTACATTTAGTTTTTCTCATTACACATATTGGTGTAAATGGATCAACAGATGTGGATCATTCTTATTATTCAGAGTTGAACAGATTCCAAAACACACTGAGTGGTCACTGAACTCCTCCTGTTTCACACAGCAGAAGTGGGCAGTTTATCATGCACAGGTCCACGCAGGCTGTGCGTTTGATACAAAGCTGGTTCAGACATCCTGATTTCTAAGATCAGCAACATTCATCATTAGCTTTATTTTAACCTGGTGACTGCTCTTCATTCCCTTAATCTTAAATAATTATAAATAGCTTGTTTGGTGTCTTCATGTGCCATGTGTGTGTGTGTGTGTGTGTGTGTGTGTGTGTGTGTGTTTTAGTTTTAGTTTTATTGTTAACTAAACCTTACTGGTTAATTAACTCACTCAAATCTGATCTCCCTGAATCTGCAGAACACCATTGTCTTAGATCTCTGTCGAAGTCCGAAACCTGTTCATAAAACAAAGGTTTTTTTATAACTTCAGACTTGCAAATCTGCATAATCACAATGTTTGGAATTTTTATTCTGTATCCAAAGTTGTAATGATAATCCAGAAACTACTACTAAATCAGTATGACTTCTTTGGTGCCGATTTGCAGAAATAAAAACAATTAAATTAAATTAATTAAATTAAAACACAATATGACTCCGGAGAAAAATCATACTTTCTGTTTCGAAAGCTTGATCGGAACCCTGGGGGCAAAGGCTCACCCAAATCCCAAATGTAAATAACAACAAGATAGACAAATATCCACGAAGGCATGGCTAGAAAAGACTTTGCCATCAGCCTGTAAATAAAATGAATGAAAACCAAAGAAAAAGCCTGCAGCTCAATTAAGGTTAGAACGTGGGTTGTATGGTTAATGTTTCATATGGTCAAGGTTGCAAAGTCCATGTGTGAAACATCTCTACAAACAATTCCTAGACCATGTCAAGTCAGTGTGAGGTGGAAGAAGATGTGAATAGACACACAAACAAAAACACACACGTTCACAAAGGGTCAGCTGCACCAGATCTTTGAGTGCTGTGCGTCTCCAGCTGCCCTGACGACCGACCTTTTACAACCCATCCACACTGGGACGGCTTCATTCAGGTAGACAGCCTGTCTGTCCTTACACCCGATCCTGCCGGCCCCCTCATGTGCCCCCAAATAAATAGAGATGTAAATAAGTCCATGCACTTAGGGGCCTTTGTTTGGGGCGCCCACACTGGAGAGGCCTTGCAAGTGCTCATCCTTTGTCTTCCCCCCTCACCTCCTCCCATCTTTCTATCTACATGGCGGGTGAACTCACTCTCCATGCAGAGAGAAGATGTCTGTTTATTAAAGGAAGCGTGTTTCTCCTTGTGGAGATGAGATGATGATTTGTGTTTGTATGGATGTATTTATGTGCATATCTGCTCCCTTGAGTCCTGATGATTGTGACAAAAACAAATAAAAAAATTAGTAATGGCACACAGTGTTCTGGTGGTACCATTTAGCCTTGTCACCACCACAAACTCTGAATTTGGAGCCTAGCCTAGCTTAGTTAGCTTATCAATAATAAACAGACTTTGTAACACATCTACATTTTAGGCAGAATATGGCTGCTTACAAACCGAGGCGCAGTATCATCTCCAATTACACAGACGACCAGTCTCAGAACACTAATTGAAGAGGTTGAATCACTAAACATCAGGGATAATATTATGTGAATTTATTTCTGAGCAATTTAGCCCACTTTAATGGAAACTGAAAAATAACTGGATAAATAAAAAAGGCAATATGAAGGGATTTCATAACTAAAAGCACCAGGCAATCAGATGAAATCCCGACAGTTATGAATTTGGCAGGCATACAACGACCAAAGCTTTTTGCTGTAATGGCCAGCGCTATTATGAGCATTAGCCCAATTCCCTTACGAATTCAGTACTCTGTGGTGAGATGGGTCAGAAACACAAACACACACACACACACACAGAAATGCATCCTCCTGTGTCAGGTCCGGTTGGGTGCTGCGGTGGTGCTGGGAGTGTTTGTAGGTTGGCTATTGAGGAGAGCCAAGAGGGCAAAAGGGACGTGCTGGCATAATGCATTTACTAATAACTGTTTATTATTGTTGCTTCCCCAGGGGGAGCACTTTATGGAAATGGCTGTATATGAAGGGCAGAGGTGCGAGAAGGCCACTGGGAAAATTAGCTTTTTAGATTCCCCCACAATGTCCTACCAGCTTCATACACTGTCTGCCTGTGGTGAGTCCCCCTGAGAGCTCCGGTCATATACTGTACACGTGTTTGTTTATGGCCATGCAGATGCACAAAATAAAGGTGGATTACGGAAAACAAAAAGTTGTCTTTAAATCCAGGGATATTTTAGCAATTTGTGTGTGAATGCAGACTGCCAGACACAACACTTTTTACCCTGAACCGGCTCATATATCTCCAGTTCACACTTTAAAAGACAGTGGACCCTTGCACAACACACTAATTAACGCTTATTCACACACATATGCAACACACAACTGCACTGCCTCATACTTTGGCAAGGTGTGATCTTGCACTTATTTGCATACATTAATTAAGTGCTTTGCTTCTAATAAAACAAAATGACAACTGCTCTGCATTAATGAACTGACTGTAGTTTGACATTAAGGACTTTGTGCGAGTTTGACATCAGGGGCCAAGTGCTCTGCAGGTCGAAGGTGATTGGAAAGCCTGTTAGGTTCATAGTTCATGTGAATTTCTTGTCCATTATCTTAGTTAATATGTCCAGCACATGAGACCTTCACAGTGCAGACTATCAGACTGATAGCCTGGTTTATAGCATTACGACTTTCTCTAAATATTTAAATCACAATAACCTGATTACCATCCCCACCAGTGGTGGTGGTGAAGTGTCCCACATAGCACCTGATAAACTTTTACAAAAAATTATTGAAGGTAATCCCAATTGTATCTCTAGACCCTTGTGCACAAAGACCCACTTAAACTTTCCAATAAGAATAATATAGGGCATCTTGTTTTAATTCATTCGTCATCTACCACTAGTTCTACAGACTGGCCTACTATTGAAAACTGCAGCCCTAGCAGAACCTTTAAATTGAAATATTAGCTTCGGGATATGATTGGTGCACAGGAAACATGGCTGAAACCAAATGTTTTCTTTCCATTAAACAAAACTCCACATGACCATACCAAGACCTTCGTTCCTATAGCTACTAAACATGGTGGAGGTGTTGCCATAATCTTAGTTCATATTAAAGAGGTACTGCACATTTGCATTTTTTTGAGCTGTAAAAAATGACTTTACTGTGATGAAACACATCAATGCTGGTGTGTCATTATAGCTTCAGGCATAACTGGGGCTGGTACAACTTAACGTGATGGAGGTCCATGGTTAAACTTCAAGAACCCACACCTCGTTTCAGGGTCTCTAAACTAATCATCGACTAGTCTCTAACATTCCAGACTTTCTAGAAAGGGTTGTTTCTCAGCGGCCTCTGGCCTCCATGTTTAACAGTAATCTTTTCAGTCTGTTTTCAGGTCCTTTCACTCCACTGAAAGTAGTAAATGATCCTCTGCTGACTATGGATTCAGATTCCACCTCAGTGCTTCCATTACTGGATCTCAATGCAGCTTTTGATACCAGGATGATTGTGTACCCCTTGACTGACTGGAAAATCTATTTGGTGTCGGGCCAGACTCTTACATGGTTACAGTCTAACCTATCTGAAAGAACACAGTGTATTTCCTACAAAAGTATGCCATTAACATTTTCTGATGTGAACCCCAGGGCTCTGTTCTAGGTACTCTGCTCATATCTACTTACATTTCACCTCTTGGCTAAGTTATATGCAATTGCAGACTTAATTTCCAAAATGACTAAAACAGAGTCCTGCTTACGTTCTGTAAAAAAACTGGATGTCATGTAACTTCCTGCCCCTAAGTTTTCTTAAACCTGAGGTGGTAGTCTCCTGCTCCATATAGACACCAGGCCGATCAAGTAAGAGTAACTCTTGAAAAAATATGTAATTTCTCAAAGAGTTTTGTTGTAAGTTTTGATCCTATCCTCTCTTTTGATCAGTACAACATTGCCTTTTTTCACTCATGCAACGTGACTAAATAAATAATAATAAATAAGTAATAAATAAGATCTTTTCGGCCCTTGGCTGGGAATCTGAGACTGAAACTATTACACCTGTTTTAGCTTCTTGTCACTGGCTCCCTATTCATGTCATATCAGACTTTGACTTACTTTTGATGACTAGCAAAATTTTAAATGAGCATGCTCCTTCATACCTGTATGATCTCCTGACATCTAATGTTCCATCCCGTGCTCTCTGCTCTCAGAATAACTGACTCCTGTCAGAAGTCAGCTGGCTGCAGGCCATTTTTCTATTTTGTCCCCACCTTCTGGAATAACCTCCCCACTGATGTTAGACAGTCTGATTTTGCTTGGGCCTTTAAATTCAAAATTAAAACTCTTTTGACATTAACTTCCAGCTAGTTGCTTATTTTTTCTTCCTTTAGGCTTGTACCTGTTACTATCATCTGTCCAGCTGCTCAGTCTCATTGAATCTGTGAAGCCTGGTACTATAGTAAACTTTCTGAAAACTACTGTATCACTCTAACACTCTGTGTGTCTCTCTCTCTCTCCACTCTTGTTCTTTTCTCGTGTTCTCTCTCCCTTCTCTCTCTCACTCCCTCCATAGTTTCTCCCCCTTGTCCTCTCTCTTCACTCAGGCCTCTCTGTGTGGATCACCTCTCGTCCTGGGACTTCTCTGTCTCCCGTGGCAGTCAGCGGCTCATTCCAGATGTTTGAATCTGGATCTTTGTCCTCCAGGAGGTTCAGCCTCTCCTCTTGTCTCTCACTTCATGTGTGTGCACGGTGCCCTTGTCTCTCTCTTTCTCCCTCTGTGTGTTTGTTCTTTTCTCATACGTGTGTATGTGTGTGTGTGTGCTGTGCTCCAGCTTTGCTCATCATCATTTCACATCCACTCTTTGTATACATCTATTATCTAACCAGAATTTTGAGTGTTAGTCTCCATACTGTCATTTTAATATGTTGATCTGTTCAGCACAACACATTGCACAACACATTGCATGTCTGTTTGTCCTGATGTCTCTTCAGTTTTTCCTTTATTTTTTTGGAGGAGATTTTTTTCTTATCTGTTTCAAGGGTTTAATGACAGAGCCCATGGAGGTAAATTTGTGATTTTGGATATCCGGTTATATAAATAAATTTCACTTGACTTGATTTTTCCAGAGACACACCTCTATCTAACACAGACTTACAATACACATTACAGCAGTGCTGTTATGCGCTTTGAATAATAAAACACATTCTTTCTATAAAAATCACATTCAACAGAAAATCAATATCAAACATGTACTGATTTAATTTTCAGATTTTCATAAATAACTGGGGTCAAATGGAAAAGTTTTTTGTATCTTTTATACAGCAAAAGTTAGGTTTTATTAATTTAAATAAACTACTTAAATCCAGTCTTATATAAAGTCCAATAAAGCATATAGAAAATAGACTTGTGTTTTTTATGCAATTCTATAAAATGGCCATTACAACTTTGGTTTAATGTTTAAAGAATAATTCAATTTGATCCACAGTAATCCTCCTTTTAGGAAATGTGGGTTTATGACGTGTGAAGCCACAGACAGATTATAAGACAATGGGCCCCTGTGCGTATAAATGTTTATTAATTATTATATTATATCATCAAGGAAAAAACTGAAATATTTAAAAATGGCTTTGAAATCTGTATGTGCAGACTTACTCAAATCAAAACATTGGGACATCCATACATTTTCCTGAATTCTTTGACAGTATTACTTTCTCTATATGAAGAGTCAAAGTCATTTTACACAGAAATGACTTTCTGTGTGAAAGCGTCCCTGACTCTTTGGGCCCCAGGACCTGTGCACAGTTGGCCTGTGTGATAATCAGTGTATGTGTGAAGCACGTCACTTATTCATCACATGCTAAACACCATTTAACATCAATTACAAATTTTACCTGCATGTGATGTTTGGATGTTTCTCATGTGATAAATTCACATGAGTTTTTGTTAAAAAGAAAGAAAATACTGATTAAAAAAAGATAAATATTAATACACTTTATAATCATTGTTTGGTGCCATTTTGGCTTTCTCCATTATATCGATCCATTATAATTCAGTCCACTTTCTACCTGAGATGCTGAAATGTGCTGAAAACCAGAAGAAAAATACTAGTATGTTCACCATGAGATCATGACTTTTTTCACATTTAATTATGTTTATTTATTTAATGCAGCTTCATATTTCAGATATTTGACATGTGAAATGCAAATATATAACATATATAATATACGTAATATAAAACATACATCTTATAAGTAATACAGCAAGTGAAACACAATTTATATTGCATGCACATTTTAAAGCTCCACAATATGGAGCATTCATCCTTTTCAGAAATAGCTAAAAACTCACCAGTGAACCACTTTGTTCACCGCTGACGACACAGACAGATACAAAAACAGCAGGGCAGATATACAAGCGTATCCTGGCTCAGAGGTAGTTTTTGTAGCCCTTCCCAGTCATTATGTAATCTTTTTGATTTAAGAAACCAGTGAGGAGAGCGTAATGATGTTTGGAAGAATTAGGGGAAACACTGTCAGCGACACATCTGCGAACTGCGAAAAATGCTGAGCAAAGTTTAGCGTTTGGACTCATCTACACACCGCGGCGATATTTCACTGCAGGATTAAATCATATTGCTGAGTGTTGTTTTGCGCCATATTTAAAGGAGAAAAAACCAATAAATTAAATAACCACACACAATGAAAAACCATAGCAGGGAAATAACTGGCAGGACACTGTGGTCATTTTATTGAACGTGTCTTGAAATGAGCTTTGCTTAGCGGGGTTGTAGATTAAAACATTTGTCAGAGCTAATCATTTTTGCAGAGAGTGTGTTTGCATGTGTCTGTGTGCGCTCTGTAATGACACGGCTGGGTGAGCCTGTTGCCTGTTGAGAGACTATTTTTCCTCATTCTTCAGAGGAAGCAGGAGTCCAGGCCCTGCTGGTTTTGGCCCAAGGATGTGTTTGTCTGCTGCGTGTGTCTTTGGCCCGTCTGCCGGAGCTGTTCTGAGGTCAGGATGAGTCTGCGTGGAGCCCGGGCCAGCTATGATCCAGACTCGATTCAGCTGGACCACGTCATAAAGAGCGATACAAGGCGCGGGGTTAAACACACACACAAAAGTGTCTCTCTCGCTGTCTGCCTTCACATGTGTGTATGAAACAGAGAGACAGTCTTATGATAAAGCCTACATTCATGAAGGGTATATGTTCAGGTTTTCTGGACAGCTTTCCACATAAAAAGTCTCACAGGGCCAACTCAGAAAGAGGAGCTACAACACGGATCATAACTTCCATCAGACCACACAGATACTTTACTGATTTCAACTCACAACTGTTTGAGTAAACAAGTCCTCATCATTTAACTTGATATTCTTGAGACTGCTACAGTTTGAATTTGCCTCATACACTACATCATGTCCCTTTTGCCTTCTTTACTTTCATCCATAAGATACAAATGTCGCCTTTGTGTCAGCCTCTGATGTGTATGTATTTGTGTGTATGCTCACACACAGCTAAGCTGACTAAAAAGCTAAGGAAATACTTACCTGACGGTTGTTCCAGCCAACATTTGCTTAATAAAAATGACAAAAAATCCAATGGAGGGGCAAAAAAAAGGGCAAAAACAAGCCAATGAGTCCAAAGTTAAATGGAAGGAAGACATACTTTAGCATTAGGAAGAAACGGAGAGGCGACCAGGCAGGCAGGCAGGCAGCCGGCCTAAACTTTAATTAATGAACAAGTTTCTCATGATTAACTTTTATTAAGCGATACTCCTGAGTCCTCCAGCCGGCAGGTAATAGGAGAGGCCTGGGGAGAGGGCGAGAGGGATGGAGCGAGAGAAGGACGAAGGAGGGAGACACTCGACCCCATTATTTCTCCTCAGCCACTCGTAAAAACAGCATCCCGTAAACTCATAAAATCCTTCCCCGCTGTAACTGGGCCCTTAAGCTGCGGCCTGGTGAATTAGAAGGGCACGCAACGCACAGTGAAGGAAGCCTACTATAGAAGGAATGTTACACGTCTGCATTTGGACATGTTGTTTCTCATGGACAACATGTAGAGCTCTTAAGCATGTGCATGTGTGATGTTCCATGCTAGCTGATATAACGCAACTGTTGCCAATTACATCCTCTAAATAACTCGATTGTTTTGTTTCGTCCTGAGAAAACGTGGACAACTTCTTCTTCATGTTGGCACGTAGGGAGTCAGCATCTTTCTCAGACTGAGAAGAAAAGGTCATTACCACTCTTATGCCTGTGTGTTAAATGGGGAAGTATGGTGGGAAGAGCCAGGAGGTGGTTGGTCTAGCTTATCAAAAAGACTGGATGTGACAAGAAAGAGCCGTCCAAAGTATAATAAATATAAAAAAATAAAATAGCTATCAACAACTGAACGTCACTAATGAAAAACCTGTATCATGTTTGTTTAATTTGTTTGAAAGAAGCAATGTTGAAACAACAATTTGTGGTTTAGAAGGAGTAAAGCTTTACATTTGATGTGATAATGCTGCAAAATACCACAGTAAGACTGAGTTTAGTTAAGGTAGTGATCTGTGAACGGTCCTTTACAAACGGGGGGAATTTTTTTCTTCACCTTTAAGGATTCGCTCTCACATTAGGCCAATGATTAACATATAAAATATGAATGCGGTTTTGAGTAATCTAATAAAAAAGACAAAAGGATATTAATAAAATACCCTTATTTGTGGAGGCAAAGAGCCAGATGTAACTCAGGCGTGGCATCAAGGCCATCCCTACTTGCAGTTCTGATACTCTGAAACAGGCATCTTATGGCCAATAGAAATCCCACTTCATCAATATCTTTAAACTTGCCAAATTTCCTTAAAATGGAGAAAAGGAAAAAAATATAGTGACCTGGCAATATCAGATTTTAACTGAACATTTTTTGTTATCCCTGATTTCCTGATGTCCAACAAAACTCCACTAGTACATCAGGCTTTATGGAATTATATGGAGAATCACATCAAATCAAAATGGAGCTCATATTTCCAGATATAATAAACAGGGATCCAGGCTGCTAACACCTAGCGAGGTCTGTGCCTTTGTCATAGGAATCACATGGCATAAAGCCGCCGTGGTCTTCATGTAAGAGCGTTTCATAAGGCAAGCATCCTCCTCATACTCCAGCACTTCATAAAGGAGCATTAGCCATTAGACACGAGGGCTCACATCTCATCCCAGCCGCTTTAGGACCGCCGTGTCTCTTAGCATGCCTGCTAGAATATGTTATTAAAATGACACCTGCTTTACGACAACACCACATAGGGTCACAGTGACAGTCATTATCTATTACCTGCTTGGTGTTTTTCAAGAGAGAGATGGTGCTGTAAGTCACACCAGAAGAACAGAAGGAGTAATAAAAAATGTAAAGAAAAGAAAACCAGAAAATCTGCAAAAAAATTGAGAATTTTCTTGAAGGCCACACTACTGTATCTACATGATAATCTCTTATCTGTCACATTTTTACAACCATATCATCCATTTGTTTTATGTTGGCTTTTTCTCTCGACTGTTTCCTCTGCTGCTTCCTCACACTGCATATACACTCTGCAAACAATAAATCCCATTGTATATAACAATAGAAGAGGGACATCAGTTATCCTGCATGAGTGTGTGTGTGTGCACACTGTGTGCATAAAAGAGGAAGGTGCATACTGAAGGTGACTGCACACAAAGAGAATGAGTAAAGAATTCAAGTGTATGACTGTGTGTTTGCAACTGCATGACTACGTGCATGTGTGGATATATGCTTCTTTGCAGAGAACTACATGGCACGTGTGTGTGTGCGTGTGTGTACATGGTATACACTTCTGCATGGTTTTGTGTGTTTGCTTGCATGTATCTCCGATAGTGGACAGAGAAGAATACATATGCATGAAAATGTTTCCGTGTTACATGCATGTGTGTGCATTGAGTTTGCCTGCCATGCTTCATGCGGATGGTGCAATATCAGGACAAAGGAGCACGAGGGAGAGAAGGGACAGGCTGCGGCCGAACACACAGAGACACTCTGGAAAATGAATGCATCTTGCTTGCCAAATGTTGCACCTATTCAAATGCAATCCTACTTATCTTTGTTAGCATCAATGAAAAGTGTTTAGCATAACATCCTGACTATATCTATGTCCGCCATGCTGAGCACAACAATTTAACCTGTTGTCTATGAATATAATCAGGGAGTCGGCCACCGCTATTGCGATCTGCCAGTGTTAGACTTTGACAATAGCTCTGAATTTACGCTCATATATTTCATGATATCTGTGTATGAAGTGAAGACACACAATAGGGCGGGCGGCTCAGCTGATGTATCAGCTTCCAGCCTTTCTCGGGTCCGGCTGTCACCCCTGGAAATTGAAAACGGCAAGGGCCTTGTTCACCGACGAATGGTCTTACAGTACTGGATGCACACAAACACATATACGCGTCCAAGCATTTCCCATTCATGGAATATATATTCCCATGCAGTCCCCGCGCGAGAGATATTTTAAAACATGAATGAAATCTAAATGAAATCTTAACATACTAGCACAGCGCTACACATCCCTCACGCCTTGTGTGAATTGCACCCGCTCAGTGGAGAGTTCACAGCGGGGCAACCTCGGTAATGGAGGAGCTGTTTGCAATGCAACATGGGTTTAATGTGAGCGACAGCAAACCCTTTATACACAGACACCTTCCTTTTACTGCTTGCTGTGATCCAAGTGCAACTGCATTTAAGGCATCACCACCAGTTATTAAGCTGCTCGGAAACTGAACCAGTATATTTTGTCTTTCCTCATCTGAATTGGGCCCTCATTGAGTTGTCTGTAATTATGTAAGTAGCTATAAGGAATACAGGCCTACTGCAGTGCTCCCACCAAACATCCTGTACATCAACCAACCTTTACATGCCACATTCCCATTAGCAATGTTATTTAAATCAATTTGCTGTTTCTGTAATAAAATCAATGGAGTAAGCCTTCAGCCCTTATTCAAATAATGTAGCATGTATTAGTGTCATAAGAGTTCCATCCTGACATGTCAGCATAGCTACAGCTTATTGCTTATTGCCTAAGCCATTAATTGATTTTTTTTCCCTGCAGATCCTATAATTTAATATGGTCCTTATATGTCAGAATGTTCACTGAGCAAACTGACTCTTCTAGTGTGAAAAATAAAAAAAATAAAAAAAGAAGTCAGTACACCGCATTAAGTCAGACAATTTAATTCCAACAGTGCAAATTGCATTCTTTTTCTATTGTTTCAACTAAGTGGTTTCAAATGTGGCTGTGACTGTTTCCACTTATGTGCTCTTAAAAGGGATGACTCATCTTAAATACATCCGTGAGTGCACTTATGGACAAAACAACTTGATTTGCTTTTAAATGTGTTAATACTTGCAATTTAGGGCAAAGTATGACATGTCTTATTTGGCATCATGTTAGTATTACATGATATATATTTAGCAGCAAGGATGTAGTGGAGAGTACACTAAATGACCATTTTGTATATGGACACAGGCTCCCTGAGGTAACATTAAGATTAAGTAAGCAGTGTCTGAGGAACAGGGCCACAGCTGTGGTTGATGAACACTGAGGTCATGTCCATTTTTTTGTGGGATTTTTTGTGAGTTTTAGAAAACAATCAATTATCTTCATTATCATTTATTATACTTCAATTTGACTACTTTTAGGCCATCAACAGAAATAAAACTGTGAAAAAGGCCTAAAAAAACCATATGAAACCTTACTTTGGAAAATATGACACTCTTAACCTTTTTTTCCCATTCAACAAAATATATGAAAATGCTCACTGTGATTGGATGACCCACATGTCAATTAAGCAAAACAAGGGCTGTGTTTGGTAGCAGTAATAGTTGTCTTTTGGTGTCACCATCTCATCAACATCACAATTTAAAAAAAATGTGCCATATGACATAATGATCGCAGATTCAGATGTACTGAAATTCACTCATCCTTTCAGTGACTAATTCATAAGTGACCATTTCAACTACAGACATCACAACTTGAGATAAAAAAACATCTTGGTCCATGTCAGCCCTGCTACATTTCACTCAAACTGCATGAAGCCACCATCCAAGCCAATGGATTTCTTGTATTTCTTCCTTTCTTCCTCTTCCCACCTCTATTTCTCCTTCCTCTTTTTCTTCTTTTTTTTTCTCCTCTCCTAGCTCTTTCTCTCACTCATCACTCTGAGTGACGAGCCTCAGCCAATGAACCGGAGTTGGGGAGTCAGGCGCCGACACCAGCCCGCCGATGTCGCCTGGCAATGTCGCCCGCTGTCCACCCGCTGTTGACGAAAACAAGGATTTACACATATTAATGAATAAGACACCATGACACCTTGGGAGAGGTCTGGGAGAGAGGAAAGAGGGGAGGAGGAGGATGTGGAGGGAGGAGTGAAAATAGAGAGAAGGAGGGGTTGGGTTCATTCAGTATCAATTTAGTTGGTATTCCTTAGGGGATATGCTAATATTTTCTGAGTAGCTGTGTTCCCTCTCTGTCTCTTTATTTCTGTCGCTCTCTCTTTGTGACCGCTGTACCTTGTTAGGGCTGTGGCCCCTTCCGTGGCATCGAACGAGAAGCAGCGGCACAGAGTTAGAGATGAAGAAAAACAGGCAAATAAATAAATAAGTGGAACACAACAAAAAAAAAAAAGACAAGAAAGGAAGAGTGATAGAGGAGGGGAGGGAGGGAGGGAGGGATGGTAGCACCTTGACGCCGATGTACAGCTGCTCTCTCTCGGCGTGCCGGTTTCACCTTTCCAACCCCCTCCTGTCTGTCGAGTGACGCGTTTGATTTCGCCAAGCATTCATACATCAGTGCGCCCGTGCAATGCTGACACCTCATCTCAGCCTGCCGACTTTGGCTACCGAGGCCCTGCTTTGCATAGTGCATACCCCCACCTCCTCCTTCCCCCGCTTCCTCTCCTCCTCTCTTCTGCGTGACACTCTGCCCATCTTTAAAGGGAGGAAGATAGATCAGGAGTGGAAGCCGGGTTTGGAAGGGGAGGGAGAGCGAGATTGCAAGTGACAGAGGGGAGAGGAGTGGGAGAGGGCATCTGGGAGAAGAAATAAGAAGAGAAAAGAGGCGCTTCTCGCTAATTTATGCTATCACTATCCCTCATATTTTCATTGTTGCTCCCTGTCAGTTAAGAGAGACATTCTTACAGCTTCCTTGTCAATATCTTTTTTTCAGCCTCATTTTCGTTCAGTGGGAACCATATGCTACGACTTATACCTTTTACCTACCTAATTGACTGCACATGTATATTATTAAGAATGGAATGTGCGATTATGGTGTATTAAGACAATGCCCATTTCCACAGAACTCAATAATTATGTTTGTCCAATTAGTAAGCAGATCTAACCGTAAAGGTAGCTGGAGCTGCCTCCTTCAGAGAGCAGGTCTTATTATAATCACGGACCACATGGTCAGCATGGAAAGCTTGGCACGCGCTCAGGACAATATGACAGCTCTGCCTTTTTTGATATGCATATTTTCTTCACTATTTTCTTGGTAATTGTGTGCTTATTTTAGTTTTAATGGGTTTAGTGAAATAAATCCTGTATGCTAATGTGAGCAAATACTTGCAAGGCCCCAACTGGAGGTGCTGGGTTAATAACTGCACTGCTGATAATGAAGCTGCAGTTGAATAAGCACTGCTGCACAATGCAAGTGTGACAAAGGATGGTTTGAAAAGTGATCGTTATTGCCATTACATTGATTGTGAATATTCAGACGCTGTCCCTCCGTATTCTTCACAGCCAAAAGCTATTGTGATTTTACATTCCCAGTTGAGAGTTCAAACTGCTTTCTTGACCTTGTAAACCAGTAGTTGAGGAAAAAAATCTCATTAAAAAGTCCATTTAGTTGCTGTTCTGGGGCTTTTGGTCATTTTCATCAGGAGATTTATCTTAATAAACTTTGAACCTCAACGTTTAAGCCATAATGGACAAGAAATTTCAATTTTGAGCATGTAAAATTCCTTAACAATTAGGCACAATTCATCTCATGTATTAATCTAATGTAACTAAACTTAAAATAACAATCTAAACCATATAGTATAATGATATTGATAGGACAACCAACTGTACAAGTGCAATGTAAATTACATTTACCAAATGTTAGTTACATAATTTTGACCATACATTAATCATATTTTCTGTGCTATAATCAGGATCTTTCTTGAACCTTAACCAAACAGTAGTTGCCATTAGAAGAGTTTTATTTTTCTCTGTTCAACTTAGCTGATGTTAAAGAGTCATGAGGTACATACAAAATCACTACAATTAACTATCCCTGTCATTGTCATCAAACAACACAAATACAGTCAAATACATTCCTGATGTTTTATCTTCCTCATCATCAAAGATGGAGTAGTGTAAGCTAAAATGTTAATGACAATAAAGTACAAAAATATCATATTTTCATAAAGGTAGATATAGCCCCTGACTAAATCCATGAAGGGTTTAGTCTAATTTTTGCAAGGTTGAAATTTGAATTTTAGAAACAGTGGGTAATTAGTATTATGAAAACCATGTCCTGGGAGAATTAGCCGTCCAAGGCAAATTGGTGCCAGGTGAGGGGCCGGACTGACAGCAATTGATATTGGCACAGCACAAAGGAACTACATGGAGCCGCCATGTGGATACCACCACGTGCAGAGACAGGCACTGGGATCATACTTCAACACACATGGGCAATGATGGAGAAACCTGGAGAGGGATGTTTGGGAAGAATATCCCTCTGGATCCAAACCTGGGTGATACGCTGTTATTGGAGTTCTGTGATAGTAATAGATTAACCACAACAAACACCATGTTCAAACATATAGGATCAGTCAACAGTGTACCTGGTACCAGAACATGTTAGGTAAAGGACCAAGGGTCAGCTTTGTGGCCATATTATGGGGTTTGCAGCTATGTGTCTTGATAAGCTGGGTGAAGAGAGGAGCAGAGCTGTTAAGTGATCACCTCCTGGTGATAAGATAGATCAGATGGTGATGACTGCCAGTCAGACATGGTAAGCTCAAACATGTCAGGGTGATGGTGAACAAGGCACATCTGGCTGAGGCCCATGTCTGCATGTTATTGACTCCCAATTTTGGATGATGTGTCTCGGTGGAGATTGGGGGACTTGGAATCGGAAGTCGGGCATGTTAAAAGCCTCTATTGAGTGTCCCTGGTAATAGTCTCTGAGGTAAAATTAATGTTAAGAAGCTCACCAGAATGGAGACCCCAGTATTACCTCTCTGCTCTTTGCAGACAATGTGGTTCTATTGCCTTAATCAGATCATGACCTTAAGCATGGACTGAGGCAGTTTGCTACTGAGTGTGAAGTGGTCTGAATGAGAGGCAATCCGAAGCCATGATTCACTCCCAGGAAACAGGATTTCTCCCTGTGTTGGAAGTTAGCTGCTGTCCCATACAGATGAGTTCAGCTAGTTCAGGGTCTGTCCACGATTGAGATTCTGACAGGTGGATTGCTGCAGCATCAATAGTAATGGCCTTATATTTTTTTGCTATTGTAGTAAAGAGGGAGCTGAGGTGAACTGGAAAGAATAAGATCATGGAGCATGGTTTCCTCTGTAGGGTGGAAATCTTACACTTAGATAAAGTAAGGAGATCACAGGGAGACATCCACAGGGATCTCTGAGCCAGTTGAGGTGGTTCGGACATTTGGGATGTCTCTGTATTACCTCCCTTTGGAGGTTTAACTGGTCAGACACCCCCGAGTAGACCTGTAACATGCAAGAGAGCTTCTATATCTCATCTGGCTTTGGAACACCTCGTGGTCCCTGAGGAGGAGCTAGAGAACATTTCTGAGGAGAGGAATATCTAGACTACCGTGCTTATTGAGTTTTGAATTTTCTGCAAGGTATTAATAAAGTAATTTATCATCTTTTTAGCTTAGGATACTCTTAGGATAAGTGTCAAACAATGGATAGAAGAGTTTAGAGGCTACAAATGTGATGAAAGTACAGATTAGTTACCACATTGTGAATATGAAATCGTGAGAACTCACATTTAGTGATAGTAAAAGAAGTACAAACACAACTAAGGATGAATTATGTGAGTGTGTGTGTAAAAATGCGTCTGTGTGTGTGTGTGTGTGTGTGTTGGTTAGAAGCTGTTGGATGACTTATCTTGAGCTGCTGACTTTTCAAATATACCAAGGTATCATATAAGCATCAAGACTAATGTCACATATTGACACCTTTCCCCTCTTTCTTCGTGTGTGTGTGTGTGTGTGTGTGTGTGTGAAAGAGAGAAGGAGGACAGGAGAGAAAAGAAGGGAGTGTGAATGTCACTTTGAACTGTCACACTGTTGCACCCCCATAACACACACACACACACACACACGTCCTAATGAGACAGACAGAAAGGGGCTTCCGCTGTGCCAACCCAGGGGCCAAGGTGGGAGAGACACTTTTCTCCCTGCACCTATTGTAAACACACCAAAGCCCCCCCTCCAGACTCCCCCAATGGAGACACACACACATAAACACCCACTGAGGCCTCCCAGGGCCTGACAGGCTTAGATAAATCAGGCTCTCGACACTCCTCCGCCCTCTCCGCCTCTCCATTCCTGCTGCCCCTCCCCTCGCCACCTGGGGTGGGAGGAGAGTGTTAAATTTCTTCAGGGAGAAATGGAGGGGAGGGAACGAGTGATGGAGAAAGGATGAGTGTGAGTGGTGGTAGGGTGTTAACCCAGACTTCCAAACACCTGCTTGGAGGAGTGGGAAGACCTTGGGATGAAAAAATCAAGACCTACTCATGTGACACCAAGGTTTCTCTATAATAATAGACTCAGATAAGATGAACTTGAAGCAAAATTAGCTAAGTCTAACTGTCATGAAACAGTCATATAAAATGTGTAAAAAGCGCAGACAAAAGTACATTCTTAATGAATAAATGAATAAATAAATTAATAAACTGATATTTGCATCCTGCTTTCTCATTGCTCTTTTCTCAAGGAAATATATTACAATATTCCATCCAACACAGACCAGAGTTCAAAGCTTTTGATCTGGACCTGATTATCGAGATGTGAAAAAAACAGGAGGTGGTGATGCCTTCTATTGAGCAATTTCTAAAATACATGTACATGTGGTTCAGCAATGCCATGAAACACTTCCAGCAAGTTGTGTAAAGACTGGACAAAATGTCTAATTTATATTCTGATTTGTTATGCCACACCCCCTAGTGGTCAGTTTGTTTGATGATTGGTCCAACGGTTGTTGACTTTGGTTTCAGTTATGTTCTGAGCCGTCCACTTTTAGAGTTCATTGATCAATATCCTGAAAACTGAATAAGATATCAGCAAATTTTATGCAAATTTTTATAAGCTTGGTCCAATAATGATCACCAGACAATTTGGTAGCAATCAGATCTACCATTTAGGTAAAAAAAATGTATCCATTATAAAATTCAAAATGGCAGAATATTTGGACAGATGGAGTTTGGTGGTTCCTGAGGCAAACATGAAAGACATGGTAGCCTGAAAAACATGAACACTGAATTCATGCTGGATAAGATCCCTTTACTCTCAATCATAACTATGTCTTGTTGCATCAAATCTATCAGCCCTACTTCTATTCATACTTTCTGTGCGTGTGACTGACAAAATAATATTTGGTCAACAAAGCATCACCTTAGAAGGAAAAATGGTTCTGAAAGCCCTTTTGTGTTTTGTAGACGAGGCTTCCAAATGAATCTGGTTATATTTGGTCTTTGGTCTTCAAATCGTGACAGCAATACGATCATATTTGGACTTATACAGACAAACAGTAGGGGAAATAAGTAAGGGGTCAACAAGCAATGTTGATGCCAACACAGTTCCACTGCTATTTGGTGCAGAAGACTCACTGAAATGCTGTTTTCCATCCTGCTAAACTGGCCTCTGGGGCTAATTATCCTGTTGGCTGGGTTCAGATGCCACACAGTGTGAGAAGTGGGGCGGGTGAAGGGGCACTGGGCAAGGGTAAAGACTGAGGGGGATCGAGCGAGCGCTCCAACCCAGGTGTGCAGTCTCCATGTTTGTTTCTCCTCGACCTCAGGGACAGAACCGCTGGTCTTTTCCTCACCTGGCTCTACCCAGCTTGTTGAGCTAGGAGCCACACAGTACTCCACAGTTGTCCACTGGTGGCCAATGAGCAACTTGACAAGAAAAACAAAAGGCTCAGATGGACATGCATGCAAACAAAACCCATCTGTGTGTTTTGAATGACGGTTAGGACAATGACTGTTTCAGATTTTTAATTGAAAGGAAGATATGGCCCCTCATGGCAACCCATCTGTTCAAAATTGATATCTGAGCGACAGTTGCCCTCTCATCTCCATCAACGAACAAGCGTGAGATTTTCAAACCCTATTTCATTTATTTCAGGTAATTGAAATGTGAGGCACGCCTGCGGGTCAATAACGATGGAGGGAACTAATAAACAACACACTGTGTTTATTGTTTTAATCACACGGAATGATTTATTATTTTCTTCTTCTTCTTTTTTTATACGAGTTTAAAAACTTCAGACTCCCGCCAGTGACATGCTGGAACAAGCGTAAAAGAGGGGGGGAAAAAAAGAAGAAGCTCCTTGTGTTGGACAGGTGGAGGAGAGCAGGATGAGGACTGACAGAAATCTGTTCCTGGTCGGCCCAAATACAGTATGGAGGGATGGGGAAGATGAAAGAAAAAAATGACTGCAAACAGATGGTGGAGGTGCAGACGAGGAAGAGGAGGAACAAGATAGAGAGACAGTGGGAGGGGGTAAGAGAGAGAGAGGAATAATACACTGCCGGGAGAATCTAGGAATACAACCTGCCTAAGTTAAAGGAGAGGGAAAAAAATGCTTGCATTGTTGTTTTCATTATCTGGCTGCTGTCATTCTGCAGGCTTTGTATCTGTGAAATGAAAGCAAGGGATGAACGAGAAAAGAGGAGGAGGACAAGGATGAGGGGGGAGGAAAGAAAAGAAGGAAGATGGGCAGAGGGGAGGACAGAGGAGAAGGAAGAAGTGGAAGAAGAAGAGGGGGGGGGGGAGCTGTGAAATTAATCTTTTGTGCCTAGCCTTACACAGCCACAGACATGCTCAGACAAAAGCCTGGACCTGGAGAAGCTGCCTGGGTGTGATTGATGAATAAAGTAAAGGTGTCAGAAGTGTATTATGTAAATTAGCCCAGGCAGGGACCATTTCGACGGCGAATGAAAGAACGGGACATACGTGGGTGTGTGAGAGAGAAAGAGTGTGTGTGTGTGTGTGTCACAGAGGGTGCGATCGTCCCCGAGCGCCACAGCCGTGCCATCTTTCATCTCGCAAGACAACCTCGGACGGCAATCTCTGCCACGGCTGCTGGTTTAAACCTGAGAGAGAGAGAGGATGGACAAAGACACGGAGAGGAGGGAATGGACAGATGAAACGTGCTTGCACAAGAAAGCTTTAAGAGAGAGAGAGAGTAGAAAAGAAAGATGGGAGGGTGTTTTGAATGAATACAGCTCCTCTGATTGACCAGTGTGGGACATCTCTCATCTTACGAATGCTCTCCCTCCTTCTCTCTGTAGTAAATGTATACAGTTACATTTCCTACCACCACTCTATCTCCCACCGGGGAATACAGTTATTTCAGTCGGAGTCGTAAAGACCGCCATAAAGAGCCTGTCTGTCTGATTCCCAATGACAGTATACAGGCTCTGGGAGGGCAGATTGAGCTGTCGCGTGGAGAGGCGGGGTGCGCATCCGCCAATGATGTTATGGACAGAAGCAAGTCTTTTGTGGTATAGAGTGTGATTTGCATTAGATATCAAGGTCTGTCATGGGAGAGGAGGCGAGTGAGAGGGATATAAATTGTGAGAATGGGCATATTTATTTGCTCTCCAAACACACTCAGATGCAAGCACAAACACACACCCGCCACCTCCGGACCCGACGGGCATGTTCCAACCTTTGCCGCTAACGCACCCGACGTCACTTTTAATAGGCTGACAAAAACAATCTATCATGCGTTCACCTACACAGAGCAATATAAAACAGGTTAAGGGAAATTGATGGCATCCTCGGCCCTAATTCTTACCTTGAGTGGCATCTCCCTGTGATTGAAACAGACAAAGACGTATAGGGTTACCCCCACGCTGAGGATACGCTAATTGCCGGTGCTTGTCGTTCGCCGAAGCATTGTCTCAGAGGCTAACTAGAGCACTAGCCCCCTCTTTTCTCCCCTCTCCATTGTGTTTGTGTTTGTGTGGCGGCCAGACAGGCTGCTGAGAAAGCTGTTTTCATCATGGCAACGGCACCCAGTTATTAACGGGTTCATAAGTACGCCCAGGCCCCGGCTATTTCTCCACGTTAGTATTTATTAGGAGTCCACAAAGAAAAGCCAGGGCCCATGCCTATAATGAATGAAAGAACCGCTGTGTAATTGAGCCTTATTAGGCCGCAGTCGAAAGAGAGGGAGAGGAAAATAGGACAGCAGGGCTGAGAAGAAAGGATGTGACGAGAGAGAGAGACTTGCATTGTCAAAACCCGTTCCGCTCCCGTGCCTCCGTTTATTAATTTCGTCACCGAGGCACGAGGCGGAGTAATTTTCAGATCCCTTCCACTACACTGCTCCCCATATTTACAGTGTAAGTATGAATGACAGTCCGAACGGTGCGTGTGCCATACGCAGCGGTAAACACCGGCAAACAAGTCAGACTGGCATGCTCTTTTGAG
The DNA here is from genome assembly GCA_023238725.1 of Scortum barcoo. Taxonomy (NCBI): domain Eukaryota; kingdom Metazoa; phylum Chordata; class Actinopteri; order Centrarchiformes; family Terapontidae; genus Scortum; species Scortum barcoo. Next base: position 3,178,786 of record CM041544.1, read on the forward strand.
GTGCTCCGTTGAGAAAATGAGAATCCTCATCTTACACCTGTCCGCACACTTACATGTAATGTAATGTCGCCTTTTTGTAAAACAGCCCACTCAGAATAGCAGTTAGTGCTTAAGTAGTTCTCTGTTGGTTTGGATCTGGTCTGTTGGAGTACTCATTGGTCAAGACAAATTAAACCTCTCTCTTCAGAAAACTGCTAAACCTGAGAGTGTTTTTATCCAAGTGTAAGTCCTCATGAAGGTTGTTGATGAGGAGACAACCTGCACTGTAAGAGTTAACACAGTTATTCAAGGCAACGTACTGTGTATGCACCATCCACTCCTGTCTCACAAAACAACTGAAAACCATGCCACATATCTTTTGAGGAGAAGTTTATACCCTGGAGAGCAGAGTTACATAAAACTAGATGGAGCCAATAACTGATATCATAAGGTCCTAAATTTTGGGCTTTATACCATCTTCAATTTTGTCAGTTTTTATCAAATTGACCCTGTTAACAAAAGCCATTTGGAAACTGTCATTTCCTTCCTTCCTTAGTTATCGGGGGTAGATAAAGACTTTCTTGGAGAAGAGCATCTCATCCAAAACCTGTTATCACAGTATGTCTCTCCCACAATGCCAACAGTTTCTCCAAATTAAACAGTTACAACAACAATGTGTTTGTCCATGCCATCTAGAAGGACAACCTGGACTACGTGCTGGCTCCAGGTCTGTATTTAACACAAAGACATGAAAGTGGTGTCTCATTTTTTTTTCCTTTATTAAAAAGGATACTTCAACATTTTGGGAAATTTGCTTATTTGTTTTCTTTAGAGTGGGAGGACTTCAGTTTCTCATCAGCAAAACATGCCAGACTTTGCTGTTGTCTTTCAGGGCTTCTAATCTCCAGCATCACTTCACTCCATGCTAATGTGCAGCAGGAGTCCCCATTAAATTTCCCATTAAGTGCACATTGGACATCACAGTGACCTTTTGCCTTTGAGCATGTGTGTCTATTTATGTGACTGAACCTGAATACAGGACAGCACCCTGTAGTCTCTCTCTCTCTCTCTCTCTCTCTCTCTCTCTCTCTTCAGGATCTTCCAAAAGGCTGAGCTAGTCATATTCCCCCACCTGGCTATTTTTCAAAGTAAGACAATGTCTTTCTCCTTATTCAGGCCCAGAATACATGCACGACACACGTGCCCACGTTTTTATCTTATATTTTCTTTGTCCCTTTGTTTTACCATGCACTCATGCAAGGACCAATATTTCAACTTGCTGACCTACAATAAGCCCTTAATTCTAAAAACCAGATCTTCCCAATAACCCTTGCTGTGATACAGTGCAGGCTTTCATACCTGGTGTAAAATACCAGCAATCTTTAAACCAAAAAAATCTGTGTTAAGCTTGAAAAAGTCCCATAGCAGTTGAGCCCCATTTTGCTCTTTTTCCACTCTTCCTCATTTTCTCTCCTGCTCTCTCCATGCCTCTTCAATTTCCCCCTCTCTTTCTGTCTCATCTCCCTCTTTCTCCGTCTCACTATTCCTCACTCTCCTTCTCTTTAATTCTCTTTCTCATTTGCCTCCCTGTTTCTTCTTCCACATGCGGTAACTGTCATTATATGTTACTGCGTATCGGTTCTCTGCATGCATATGAGCCTCTCTCTTTCTCTCTGTCTCTTTCATGTTTCCCTGGCAGTCATACATTACGTCGGAGAGACAATACCTCCTCCAGATAATGCCGTAAATGATGGAATTTACATACATATGGCAACCGCATAGGCAACCACAGCCTCTCATATCTGCCGTACTCAATGCAGGCTGGATTTCGGCTTGTGTGCGTGTGTGTGTGTGAAGTAGCGCTCCAGTGGGACCATCATTAGAGTGGATCTAGACTAATGACACAGGAAACTGATTCACACAGAGAGAACTTCTGTAAAGCCCCCCGCCACCCCCTGCTCCCCTCCCTCCACTTACACACGTATGCACACACACGTGCACACACACACACACAGGCTGCACAGGCTCACAGCCTACTACATTCCTGCTTTCAGTAGAGGAACAGTAGGATTAGATCTTCCCATTGGAAGAATGGTATGACCAAATAATACACCAATTTAACTCATCAGTAATCCTCTTTATTATCACACTATTGCAACAGAAAAATCATCCCACATTTACATTACACAAACACTCACGTAACAGGAGGTGTTTCATTAAAAAGCAGAAATTTATATCTTTCATACAAGAGAATACATGACATTGAATCATTTGCTTTACATATTATAAACCACATTTTTAAATAAATCAGATTTTGGGATAAATGTTTGACTATTTTGCTCTCTTTGTAAGAATGAGACATGGAGACCTTTTATTATAGAAATGTGTGTGCAGTGACTGCACAGCGGGATTGGCACCATCGTGTCCTTTCACAGAGACCCAGACTAAGTCCATGACCATTCCTGGCAACCTGCATCACAGCTAGAGCTGCTGTACAGAAGTACTGGGTGGATGTTTATACTAAGTTTTGTCAAGATGGACACATGGCTCTTCATTTCACATTTCAGTGTTAAAGAAACTGTGGGACAAGGACAGGCTAGCTGTTTCCCTCCACTTTCATCCTCTATGCTAAGGTAAGCTAACCACATCCTGACTCCAGCTCTGTGCTCAATGCATGACATGAGGATCCTTTCACACATGGGAAATCAACATAAATTAAATTTAAATATATATGACTGCAGATAATTCATAACATTGTTGTGATAGTATTCCTTCATATGTCTTAGATTATGTTATATAGAAGACAGCAATCCTTCTCAAACGTACACTTTCTTTGAAGTTGGAAAAACCAGAATGGTGACTATACAATTGATTAGTCAGCATACTCTCCTACCAGTTTTAATACAGCCAAGTGGACAGATTGGCATGTGAGACTATCTTAGCGCTGACTTGAGGTTATACTGTGTAGGGCAAAAATGTGTTACATGCATCGAACAACAGGCTCTTTCAGTGTGTTGTATCCGTGATTTGAGGGACAAGAGAATGGAGCCTCAGTCCTGCATGTCTGATTATGACATTTTTTTCCATGTAGCTGGACACTAAGTGGCTATTTTAGAGTGAAAATTAATTGAGATAAACCTGCAGGTTAAACACCAGGATCTCAGATCCCCAGATTCAACTCTATTACCTTCATTTAGCTGATGCTTTTGTATAAAGCAACTGCTGCCAGTGTGCGCATAGTGTACATCACACACACAACACACACACACACACACACACAGGAGAGCAAGTGCTTCAGACAGGTGCATGGAGGTAAATGTATGGGAAGAGGAGGGGATGTCAAAGCGGTTGCAGCCTTATAAGCAATTTATAGAAGTTTTTAAATGAGAGTCTTGTTTCTTTTGGACTTACTTATTCATTCACTTTTTTATTTCAGGTCCACGTTAACAGCAAGCAGAATCTTTACAAAGTACAGGCATGTGTGATAGCCGTTTATTGTATCTGATTAATGTATTGATGCATTTTCCATCCACCACTGTGGCTATAGCATTTTTAATGACCTGTTTGTTTAATGATGTCTAGCCTGCTGCATACAAAGGTGAAACTGCCAGGTTTAACATTTGGATTGGGTGAAGGCCCAGGTCATGCGTTTTACACCTGTGCCCTCTGTGACAGTCCTCTGCTCCTGCACACACACACACACACACACACACACACACACACACTCAGACTGTGACTTTAAAAAGCACTGAGCCTCGTGTGATAGGCTCTTTTTGTTCCTCCGTGTTATTCAGAGGTTGTGCTGCATGTATTTCACTGTATTTCCCAAACTGGGGGGCTCACCAGGAGGAAACACTGAACAGATGTTTTAACAGAAAACACTCACTTGTGGAACCGCTTTAATCCCCATCTCCCTCAACCGCTGCCAAACACATAACTGGGAAGAACCTGTGAATTAGCTCAGAGACTAATTGCGCCATGTAGTAAACTTCTCCCGTCACGGACTGCAGATAATTTGTTTGAAGAAATCTCTACCAGGGTTTGACCACAGTGGGATTTTAACGGCTGCTATTCAGACACTGTTTCAGATTTTTAGTGTTTGATGATTTTTGATACCAGAGGATTTACCTTTTCTCTGACAATTACATGATTTTTCTCACTTTTACCTCCTATGGGTGAAATTGCATGTTTGTCCCCTCAGTTTATGTCAAAGATAGGAGCTGTGTTAGTGAAGTACAGTGAGGGCTGCAAGCTCATGGAGGTACTCTTTATCATTTTGAAAAATAGATGATGAAAATTCACTAACATATAATAGCTGATGTATGTTACCACAAAAATAATGCTAAAAAGTCAGCAAACAACTTCAGATAGTAACAAAGTCATGTTCCATAATCAGACAACCTCCAAACAACTCCAACAAGCAAGAGAAAAAAAAAATTGTAAATGAACCTTTTCGCCGACTCTTCCGATCTCTCTTTTTCCATCTGACTCTTCTCTTTATTGTTTACTTTTTAATTAATCGCGCCGGTTCATTCTAAACATGTCAGAATAAATACATTTTTCATCCCGGTGATATCAGCCCGCCGCTCTGTTATTAATGCTGCAGAGAATTCAGCCACTGTTTGCAAATAATATCCTCAAATTGAATCATTGTTGCATGAATATATGCAAAATATTCATTTCAGGCGGTGTGAGGGTTGAGTGCTTTTAAATTGGAGAGATCATTCATGGCTTCACCTTTTCAGGCGAGATAAAGTCGTGTGCAGTAACATTACAATGTCAGTGGAGGGGAGGACAGGGGGGCGGCGGAGAGGGGGGAGGGGATGAAAGAGAGAGGGATGAGAGAAGGAAAAGGTAGAAATAATGACAAGAGGAAAACAGCGTGAGTCAATAAAAACAACTACATCCAAAGTGAATGAACAGAGAACTGTAAGACAAAGGAATAAGAGCAAGGACAAAGAAAGTGAAATAAAAGGCGATTCTCTCTCTCTCTCTCTCTCTCAGCCTTGTTCCATCACTTTGGAAGCATCACACAGCAGGGATCAGTGTTGGTGTGTGTGTACTGTTCTGATATTACAGCTTGGTGTTATTAATAAGTCAAGGCAAGTGACAAAATTAAGACTAAGAGTGACTCACAGGGCGCACACCTCCGGGCTGCAAAATCTCCTCTATTTGCAGTTTTGATGATGGAAAGAGTTGAATTTGCATGTGAACAGACGTTTACGGGACGAGAGGCAATCCAGTAAGAGCAGTAGTTCATGAGAAATTAGCAAAACAGACTTTAAAAATACCTAACTTCCCACTCTTAAGACAAACAGGACCGGACGCGTGACCCCTGTGGGCAGAGAGGTACCGAGCATGTAGATAATTGTGGGAGTTTTTCAAACAAGAGTGAGACAATGGATATCAGTGGGGGGATATTACATCACTCTGTATGTTCAAATGAAAGTATTACAGCGCGTATAAATGATGTGGCTCATATATTTATCACATGTGACCATTCTAAGCTAAGGTGACCTGTGGTAGAGAAAGGATGGTTTCCACCTGCAGCCTCCACCTGTCCTACCATGCTGCGTCTCTCACATGTCAGAGAGGTGTACGTTTTAGTTTGTTCCAATCTGCGTTGCCTATTCACACGCAGCCGATTTTCAATCTCGCCTTGAAAAACGCAGTGCAGCACTTGAGTCAACATGCGTTATCTGTAAATGCGCTTTATAAACAAAGGCAGAGATATGACAGATGTGCTACAGTTTCATTGATTGCATATTTATTGTGGAATCTATCAGCACCGCGCTGGATGTTTCTGGAGAGAGCTCAGTGTGGAATCCCTCAGATGTGACATTTCATTTAAATTCTGCAATTATTTTAGACGTGACGGCCCTTTGATTCAGTGGATCCCATCTACAGTTTTACAGTGGTCTGGACATCCCATCTGCGAATTCACTTTAAAATGTTTATGTTTTTTTGGTGATAGGTAACAGTATAAATTCTACATCTTTCAGGGTGTAGGGAAGTTATCAACTCTATTTTTCAAACCAGGTTATTTTTGTCTGTTGTCACCAGTACAGTTTCTCTGATTTCTTCTCGTGAAGCGTCCTCCTCGTGTCCAGTTGCCAAAATCCAGATGAGAAAAGGAGTTGATTAAAATGTTTGTGTGCACTTCTAATTACTTCTGTGCACTCGTAGCATTTAAGCTTTACAAGTAACAACAAGCGATTTTACTTCCCCGGGTGTTGCCTTTCAGGTAGTTTGCCCTACCTTGCGGCGGAGGTTGTGGGGGCCATTCACAGCCTCTGCATGTTTTAGAGGAAGAAAAAGCTTTTAGTCTAGGTTTTTATTTACAGTTCACATTTTCCTGAAATGATGCTAGAACTGAATTTCTATGTGGTAAAGCACAGTGCTAGTTAGAATAAAAAGGGGATACAACAGTATGCTTTTATTTTTTTTTTAATTAATAATAATAATAATAATAATAATAATAATAATAATAATAAATAATAATAATATTGAATAAATAATGGACAGTGGTCCAGGTTTAAAGTCACAATTGTAGGCCTCTTTTACCTTGTTGGTCTTATTTCATGTGTCTGTTCAGGAAACAAAGTATTCATTTTCAAAAAACAGAAACCAGGAGACCAACTGTGACGGCTTCACCAAACGCACTAAACCAAAACAGCCATTTTTTAACCAGTGGACCATCAGATAACCCTGTATACCATTTGCATGTTAAGAGGTTATTCTCCACACTCCTCTCTTGCCTTTCCCACCCGGCTGGCTTCCGCCATTTAAAAGTTTCGTTGTCCTGTATCTAATCGGGGGAAAAAGCTAATATCGAAAAGCAAATATTATTCTCTCCCCCACCTCTGCCCCCACTTTCTTCTCCCTCATGCAGCTGCAGATTAACAAGTCTAAATGCAGCATAATCACCACCAGAATCAAATTCCTCAGATATGAATGCCGATGCTGTGCTCCCACCAATATTTTATGGTAATACAATAAAAATGTAAAGTTGAAAATAGCAGTTCCTCTTCTTATTTTTTTTTTATAATGTAAAAGGTAAGCTGAAGAGTAGTGGAGAGGGATGGTGGGTGTATGTGTGTGTATGTATGTGTGTGTGTGTGTGTATGGTGGGGGGGATGTTCATCACATGGCCCGGGCCTTGTCGAGGGATAGGCTGTCGCTAGGAGACAGAGGCAGGGAATGGACCAGTGGCAATGATGTATTAACTGGCGAAGGTGGCTGACAGTAATCTTTGTCACTAGATGCAGTGGCTGTCTAAGTCCTGTCATTTTATGCATCTCATGCAAAAGATGTACAGATGTACCCAGGATACTACAGGCTCAGGCTCAGAGAGAGAGAGGGAGAGAGATCGAGGCAGGATGGAAGATGGAAGGGGCGGAAGGAAAAAAATCATTATACAGCTAGAGGTTGGGAGGCCTGTCACAAAGAATTTCATTATTTTTCATCCCGTATTGAGAAGGTGGATTGTGCATATTGTAATTTTTTCCCGCCATCATAAGCCTCTAAATAATTTGGGAAGTTTCCAGGGCAGAAGTTTTCCCTTTTCTCTCTGCTCATTACCCAGAGTTCAGGGCAGAGGTGCTCAATCACCACGAGCTGAAGGAAACGCTTACACATAGAAACACGTTCCACCGCCGCCGCCGCCTCCTTCTCCGCCTCCCGCCTGTCCTCCCCTCCTCTATCCATCCCTTACCACTCCATCTCCCATCTCTCCTCCTCCTCCTCCCCTCGCAACCATTGTCCTTGCCACTCGCTTGGTTCTTCCTTTATTTCGCTGCCTTTCTTCCGTTCTCACTTGTTTCAACGCCGCCGTCCTCGGTGTCTCCTTTTCTTCGCCTTGTTCCTTGTTTTTTCTCTTTTTCCCCCATTTTCTCGTCACAACTGCCCTTGGTAACCTCTCTTCATTTTTTGACTATCTGCCCCCCCGTAGCTTCTCATGATACCTCTATCGGCTCTTTCTCTTTTCCTCCGTTATTCATTCCTCTTCCTCCACCTTTTTCTATTGTTTCCCCATAGCAATGAGCAAAGTCTCAACAGTCCACATTTAATCACCATTAAACCTTTTAGGATTCCTTCAATCGTACACATCCTCATGTTTTGACATTTTTGGGATTCAACAGTGTCAGTTTTATCAGCAGTACTCTCGCTCATGTAGTCCTCCCTTGGATCAGTCTCTGAAACTATGTTTAGCCTGTTTAGTCTATTCTGATTTGCAATTAAAAAAGGATAGAAGATAGAAGTCTAACAGCGGTCCACTTTGTTCCAAGCAACTTACACCTGATCGGGATCCAAATTTACTTCAGTCAGATGGAGTTGGTCTGCAGGTCTGTGTATCAATAAGTCACCTGAGTGGATCCCAGTGGAGCCCAGTCCAAACAGGCTGCTATTGAACGGGCACTGCACCAGTGTTAACAAAGCTGCTGGACCTCTGCATAGCTTGTCTATGGACTGCTGTATTTTCAGTGACGTGGGGGGTCAAGGGGCATCATTGAGCATGATTATTCTGACTTTATTTATTTACACATTTCTTTCTATAATTATTTATCAAAATGTGTGTGTGTGTGTGTGTGTGTGTGTGTGTGTGTGTGTCACATTCACACACTAGCTGCATACAGGCCACATTCTAACTGTACTCCATAAAATACACTACTTTTATTTTACTCTTTTTCTTCACGCTAAAACGACACTGTTGCAGTATCTTAATTGCACATCTATTTGCTACAGAGAAGCACATCACATATTAACGACAGTGTACATAGTGCATGTAGACAGCAGCAGAAGGACGATATCTTTTTATCTACCTGCAATAAAACTCACCCTCTGTCCAAGCCATGAATAACACTTATACTGCCAGCTTGTTTCTTTACCCAGGAGAGAGAGAAGGGGCGGATTTGGGGGGAGGAGACAGAAAAGAAATTAAGAAAAGCTGCATGCTTAGATACAGAAAATGAGAGTAGAGAAGATGTGCGGTGGACAGTAAGCAGTTCTGGTAAATATGAATATATATGAAGATGATGATGAAGACAACCTGGAAGAAGTCATGCATACACTAAACAGCCAAAAGTATGTGGACACCTGAATCATATGTGACCGTTACAAGGCATGTGATTCCAAAGCCATGGGTATCGAGGTGATGTTAAAACAGCCACCACTCTTCTGTTTTCACTTTCCACCAGATTTTGAACCTGGCTGCAGAGATTTGCTCCCATTTAGCCACAACTTAGGTGTAATTGGGGTTGATGATGGTGAGGTCAGGGTTCTGAGAAGACCAGTCAAGTTCCACACCAAACTAGAAGAAACATTTCTTTATGGACCTGGTTTTGTAGCATTGTCATTAGAGCTGCAGCGATTAGTTGGTTAATCGAGCTTAACCTTTGACTGGGCAAACAAAGCAAGTCAGCTGCTGGGCAAATGATAACCTTCTGTCCATCCCAAGTTTGCTGGGGCTTAAAGATTCAAAGCATCAATTTGGGACTATGCCAACATGAAATAAAACTAAGATCATGATTATTTTGGAAACATTTTTCTTTAGGCTCTTCTCAAGACAACACCTTGTCTAATCTTGTGGAAATCTTGTTGGGGGGTCCAGTATCAAAACAGCTGTATTTTTCTATTTCATGGTTTGCTACTCACTAACTAGTTAATCCGGCCGTTTGAGTGTCCACATACTTTTGACCATAGTGTTTTATAGTTATCCCCAAATTTTTACCACTATAGCACTGTAGAGAGAGGGAAAGGCAAGGGGGAGTTTAAGGGGGAGTTTAGTGAGAAAAAAATGTATAGAGTTAAGTAAGAAAAAGAAAGGGTCAAAGAATAAAGGCATGATAGAGAGAGAGAGAGAGAGAGAGAGAGAGAGAGAGAGAGAGAGAGAGAGAGAGAGAGTGAGTGAGGAGAAGAGATGTAAGTGGGCTCTGCGGAGGCCCAGTCGGTGGCAGTCTGTCTCTGATTTCCATTCATTGTTAAGATGGATGAGATCCCAGCCGGACCGAGAGCAGACCGCCGCATTTCTTCTTCTATTCTTTCTCTCTTTTTTTTTTTGGATAGGGGGGGCATTATTCAAAACAGAGCTTATTTTTGGTGGCCATTATGCATGCACACCTGATCAGCATGTCAGCCTGGCCTCCCCGCATCGCATGATGGAACGGCCCAATTTACCTCTTTCACCTGCCTTGCATAAAGGCACACTGAGCTCACACCGCTCATACAGCACTCTCTGTACTGTACTAGCAACACACACACACACACACACACACACACACAGTGGAGTGGAGTGGAGGTGGGAGGACGGAGTTGAGCGTAAGTATGCGATCATACACAGATGCAGACACACACACACAGTGCTGTTTATTTTCAAAGTGTGTATGAAAGTGTGTGCTTATACTCTATACAGGCATCGGAAGTGCTGTATGTGACACACTCACACACACACACACAGAGGTCTCCCACACAGTCTCCAAACTGTGTCAGTTGTTTCTGAGTCAAAACTGAATTCATTAGCAATTCAGGACTCTCCCTCTGTATCTCTCTTCGTCTCTCTCGCTCTCTATGTGGGGCTGAAGCGGATGAGGTTAATCTTAACAATGCAAAGCACCAACTATATTAGTAAATGATAATTTGTCATATCATTTGTCAAGTCAAATGTTATTTACTGTATACACGTTTATTTTCAATATGCTTTCAAAGTGTCACACCATTTAACTGCGTCTGTCTATCTGCAGTGTGTATCCAGTACGGGATGTGGATTTAGTTAAGTATGTCCTCAGTTTGACCCCTGAGTATTAGTCTGGGATTTGCTATTTCTTCCCAGTTTTTCTTTTTAATTTGGTCACAATGTGGCTTGGCTAAATTAGCTTCAGCTTTCCTGAAGCTTTGCCCAAGCCTGTACATGTTCTTACTCATCACATCAACACTGGCAAGAATGTACACCATCAAAATGTGTGTCTCACTGTGAGTGTTGTAAACCTCATTTTTTCCATAGAACTAAATCTCTTTTTTTTCAGCCTCTGTGCAGACTGCACACACAACATAGCAAACAATCAATTGCTATGACAATTGACTAAACCTATATCAATTATTTCAAAGATTACTGCTTTATATAAGACTTTCAATCAGCTAGAACCGGAAGGAAAAGTATAAAACTAAGTTTCAAGTGGGGGGAGGGGGACACCATTATGTGACAGGTTATTTCTTACTTTTACTGTCATATTTTCAGTAGCTTGAAAATGACTGAAAAATGTCAGCCTCTCAAAGTGTTATTTAATGTAGAATGGTTAATACACTAATAAAATGTCACTGCTAAGATATTCTTAAAATGACAGCTTCAGCTTGTTGCCTGATACACTTTACCTGACAAGCCTGATTTTCCTACCACACAAATCTCACCACTCTGATGCACTACTCAATGTATTATCAAAGAATTTTGATTAAATGATTAAATAATAATTACAGGGGGTAAAAAAGTATCTTTAATAATAACGGAACTGAAAGAACTCATGAAGCATCACTAGAGATGGCAATAATGTATTATAAAACATGCTTGTAATGCTTTAATTCAGTTCTATTCTTTATTGATGTCCTTCACCATGTAGTTTTCTATAAGGCTCCTGCTGATGTCTAAGAACAAGCAAGTCCAGCTGATTTTCATCTAACTCTTAGAAATGACCATGACCTCAGTGACTGAGAATCTTCTTGCTAATGTCCTCCATCAATGTGGAATGAACTACTATAGTGCTGCTATTTAAAACTAAATCTTTATAAGGACTTTTCCAACAATAAACCCTGGAATAACAAGGACACAAACAGCCTTCTCTACAGGAAGAAGAGGGTTTTCATAGTGAGGGACTGTGAGGAATTCAGGGCTGTCCAAAAGTTTTTAAAGAGGAAACACAGAAGAGTCAAGAATAACTAGTGTATAGATACAATTGTCAATCTTTCCTTGAGGTTGAGGACAGTGCCTAAACTATGGAAGACCTTTGTGCCAAAGAAAGGACGTCCCAGCTCTCTCAGTAATTACAGACATGTCATGAGAAGCTGGTTCTTTAGCACCTCAGAGGCGTCTGCTGACCGATTTCCAGGACCCGCTACACACTTTGTATGTCAACCAAACCTTAGCATAGAGGATGCCTTCATATTTCTGACTCATGGAGCCCTCAACTGTAAAAGCAGGGAAGCAATGTGGGTGTCACGTTCTTTAACTTTTCCAGTGGTTTCAACACCACCCAGCCCTGACGTCCAGCTGAAAAGCTTATGGCAAAGCATCTGTACCGTGACACGATGTTTCACTGAATGGCCATATTATCTCAGAGTGGTTTACTGTGCCTCAGAGGTTGTGATCAGCAACACCGGTGCACCTCAAGGAACTGTTTTGACTTCATTCCTCTTCACACACACACATCAGACTTCCATTTCAACTCTGATTGCTGCCACCTCCAAAGGCTTTACATCGACAAAAAAGGAGGGTTGATATCTGAAGCTCAGTATCAGCAAGACCAAAGAGCTGGTGATGGATTACTGGAGAAAGAAGAGGTCGCCTGTCCCTGTTATCATCATGAGAGAAGATGTGGAGTGGATGGAGTCCAACTCAATGAAAAAAACACACTGGTCTCACTACACAGTGGCCCTCTTCAGGAAGGACCAGAGTGGACTGTTTCCTGAGGAGACTTTGATGCTTCAGTGTGTGCAGCAGGCTCCTGAAGATCCTTAGAAGCCAGTGCCCTGTTTGCTGTGGTGTGTTGGGGTGGTGGCATCAGGGTGGGGCATCTGGTGAAGCCAGCACACTGAACAAGTGGTCTGGGACCGGAGTCTGGAGTCGGCGGAGAGGAGAATGAAGGACAAATTCAAAGCCATCCTAAAGAACCACTCTCATCCTCTCTATGAAGAGCTGTGGCAGATGGGCAGCTCTTTCACCCACTGGATCACCCCACACAAGTGCAAAATGGAGTGTTTCAGGCGTTCCTGTTCCATCAGGTTGTGCAACAGTCGTGGTGGCCACAGTCTTTAACATTATATACTTTAACATTAACACTATTACATTTTACTACATACATTAATACACATCACCTTGTACTATGTCTCATATCCCATCATATCATATTGTAGCATATTATTCTTTATTATGTTAACATGTTACACTGACTATTGCATTATATTCTGTTACTACTAATGATATCATAAATTAGGCTGGTGTGCACTGTTTACATAGATGTTGACTCTGCTGCTTTGACATGTTATTTTGTCACCTAATGCTAATATGGTTTCTATTTTTATTATATTCCCATTTTATTTTATGTACCCCTTATTAATTAATTATTTTACTTTTTTACTTACTTTTACTTTTTTTAAATTTAGATTTATACCTAAGTGGATTTATTCCCAGAAATAAACTAAAATATTGGGAGGAGGTACACAATTGTTCAGTGTGATACATTACATGGTATGTGGTATAGTGTTCTTTCCTGGTTTTCAGCATTTCCCAACCTGTGACACAGTGTGATGATATCATCCCCAGCTCCAATTCAGGCCTGCTGGGTACATGTTTGTAGCTCCCATTCACAGTCCTCCTCTGGAGGTCATGATAGATACACAAATGGAGAAGAGACATATTATGTAAGGTAATAGGAAGAAGAATCAGAAAGAGAAGAAAAAAGGAAGGTGAAAGGATGCAAGGTGACAAGAGAACAGACAAAGGAAAGTTCTATAAAAGGAACAAATGAACTGGGAGAGGTGAATAGGAGAGGAAGAGAGGACAAGAGATGAGAGGGCAAAAGGAGAACAAGAGGGACGAGATGAGAAAGAGGTCAGACTGCAGGACAGCGAGAAAGGAGATAAAGAAAAGCAGAGGAGTTGTTGTGATGGAGGAGAGGACGGAGGGAGGGAGGTGAAGTGAGACGAAGAGGGCAGGCATGGAGAGTGGAGGAGAGAGGGATGAGGGAAGGGAGGTAAAGCCCAACGGAGGCTCCTCCAGATATTTACAGCATCCGACTCCATCTCAGATCGGCCAGCTGTGGAGAGCAGGTGGACCAAACAGGTCAGCTCATTAACACACACACACACAGTCGCTCGCACACACACACACACAAAATTGCCATTGTCCTGTTTTAACTAATGTTTGAGTGTGACATCACTGTGGCAGTCAGGTTACTGCTCTTCTCGCCTGTGTAAAAAAACAGCTTGGTTGTACCATGCAGACTGACCCAGGTGTGTGTGTGTGTGAGCATGTGTGTCATTGCATTACAGAGGTTAAAAAGACATGACCCAAGTCAGAGAGGAGGGATGATGGCGTGTGTGTGTGTGTGTGTGTGTGTGTGTGTGTGTGTGTGTGTGTGTGTGTGTCCATTAATCATAGCTGTGCTCCAGGTCAAGCCCTCTGTCCCACCCTCTCACACAGTGGACCACACTCACCTCTCTGTGCAGCACCTCTTCACATCACATCCACACACACACACACACACACACGCACTCTACACTGCAGAGAAAGAAAGTGAGGGAGAAAGAGAAAGTTTGATGCTATGAAGTACCATTTTTAGAAAAGTAATTTTGAAATATGTGCCTCGGCTCCAAAAAGACTCCAGCCTTTATTTAAAAACAGGCTGATGCATGAGCACTGTACAAAATTTACTTTCTAGACTAACTTTGGCTCATCTACAGTTTTTTTCTTTGTTCATCATTTAGCACTGCTCCTGTCAAATAAACATTTTTTGAGTAGTGAGAATAATAATCTGTTAGCAAACTGAGTTAGTGCTGTGGAAATGTGCATTATGAATCTACAAAGTAAACCACCATAACAGATCATTTCATCCCTTAAATGTTTTGTAAGTGACCTTTAATCTTTTGCCATCAGACATATTTCAGGTCAGATTTCTACATTTCCAAACACTACATATGCATACAGTATGGGTTTCATTCCTGCTTTCTAAATATAAATTTAGTCTTTTATAGACATTTTTCTGTTCCTTAGATAAACAGATAGATAGAATAGATAAATAAAAATAAAGAAATTAAACAATCATTTACTTGAAATTGTTCAAATAATGAGAACATTCACCATGGCTTTCTGATTGCTTTCTGACCTTACTGGATGTGCTGCAGTGTATGAGAGGATATGAATTACATAACTGTTCCACTGAACAATATTTTGATTAAATCCTATTATAATCAGACTCTCTTTTCATGTAAAGTGATAGCATTAAACATTATCACCCAAGTGTATTTTCCCCTCTAAGCCCCACCCTGCTCTGTGTATCTATTCACAGGTAAGGCTGTGACAGTGTGGCCAGGGGTGTGAATCTGCTCCCCACCACACACACCAACTCACCCCTCCAGGGTGACAGCTCGGGTGTCAAAGCCTGGTAATTGGTGGGAGCGTAAGGTGTAAACAGGGTGACGGTGGCGGGGCTATAATCGCCCTGCTGGTGGTGTGATCGGAAGGTAGGAAGAGGTGGAGGAAGAGGAGGATGAAGAGCTGCTGTGACAGGGTGTGAGGCCGTCACATTGTCGCCTGCCCCGAATTGAAGTGTATATGGCACACACACACACACACACACACACACACACAGAACTACATATTCATGCACAAATATAAATGCACAGCAACAGCTACAGAAAACAAGAGTCTCAAATACAGGTGTATACATGTATACACACACGCACATTACTTGTGTGCATGCATACTCACCATAAAATGTTGATATGTAAAAAGCACATACAGAACCAGACAGTATGTGTGTACATACAGATGGGTCTGTCCTAAGGTGTTGCCAGAACAGCTTCCTATGGATGGGGGCGCTGTCACTGCTCTAAAAGAGACCATTCCCATCAGAACAACTCTGTATTGACTTGCAGTGACCCTTATCCTAAAGAGACAAGTATACCCAAACCATGCAAACAAAATGCCCCACAGTGTAACAGAGCCACGGGATCTGCATTTGTTATGTTTCTTTACTCATTTATTCAGGTTCTTCCTTTAAATTGTCATCCGTCTATACCTCAAGGCTGTCAAAAGTTAAATAAACGGTCATGTTGCCATGTCTACCATAGGAACATGTAACGTGGAACTCTGAGAGGCTGTGGCATACAACAGGAAGCAGCAGAGCTTCTGTGAACTGTCCGCTTCCATTTATATAACACTGAAAAAAATGCATGTGTTTTTGCGCGACATTTTTCTCACCCAGAGCATAGATCCTCGGCCCTGCATTAGTGCCAAACTAAATTACCCTCCTGCCCGTCTGGTGGCCCTCAGCCCAAAGCACACACACACACAGATTTCTGAGGGATGGAACACTGCTTCAAGTAACAATTTATGTTGGACAATCTCTCTCCCCATCCATCACACACACACACACACACACAGTGCCTGTGACTGTGACACAGTATGACAGGCAGCAGTAGCCTAGCCTGTCCCATCTAACCTTCTCTTCTCCCTCTTCTTCTTCTTCTGCTATTCACTGTATTTCTCCTTACCCCCTCTTCTATCCTGACACTCTTCAGTCCTCTCGTTAGATTTCCTTTTCTCCCATTTATCTAACTCTCCAAATTGAAGTCCAGTTTTAACAGGAGACCAGAACTAGATGACTGTGTGATTATGTTTGTTTTGTGGGACACACAGTTTATCGTGTCCCCTCTGGCACTCCTCTCAGGCATACTGTCCACAACCAGTTCACACACTCACACACATTTCAGAGCGCTGCTAAACTAGACAATTAGCAAAAGAGGATGAGGGACTTAAATCTTTCTCACCCTTCATTTGCTTTCATTTCCTATTCACATTCTTCATTTTGTCATTTTGTTATGCAATATCTCAAATATTGTAACTTTTAATACGTGTGATGAAAGTTTCAGTGGTGTTCAGATTTCTGTTATACAGCCATGAAAAATGCTCCATCACAAGTTAAGGTTTTGAACTTAGAAACGTCCTTCAGTTTAAGTACTTTCAGCAAAATGTACATTTTACAGTACGTTTCTAGTTTGTGTTGATTTATTTTACTTCACTGCACTGACCCAAAAACACAACCCAGAGACCAAGCAGATAAAGATAAAGTTTGTCTTTGCTCTTTAAAAAATAGATTAATTAAAAAAAAACAAAAAAACAGGTGGAAACCAGGCAGGCAAACAAGACAGGCAGATTTTACCAGACAGGGATTAGGCAAAAGGGCGGAAGTTCAAAGTTCAGGAAGAGAGCAATGCAGATGTGTAACAGTGAAATGGCTGGAACGCTTAGCGGGGAACACATGAGACAATCTGACAGGGAACAGCTGGAAATGGGCCGCTATATATACGGAAAGGCTGATGAGAGAAGTGGGAACAGGTGAGCAGGTGGCTGGGGCAATCGGATGATGGGGAATGGTGGGAACTGGGGTAACTGCAGGTCAGGAGGGAGTGGCGGGGTCTGAAATGACAGGAGAGTTAGTATCACAGAGAAACAAGCAGGCTGGGAGAAACTAATGACATAAATCAAGCCGGAGTTGTGATAGTTGGGCAGTTCACTCCATCATGTTCTAACAATCTGATCGTCATGTTTTGCGTTTAAGAACTTATTCACGTTCCAGTTGGAAAATGATGCACTTTCTGTTAAATAAATGTAGGAAGGTAGAAAATCTCTCTTTGAAAATGTAGTCGAGTGGAAGTATACAGCAGCACAGTATAACAGAATTCAGTTGTTACTATATATTCACTTAATATATATTTTATGATGCCACCTATCATCATAGTGTACCATCACATCACAGTGTAGTACTATTTCATATCATGTTTTTACAATACACAGTCTCACATAACATGTGTTATCTGTCCATTTTTACATGACTTTTTAAGTTGTAAATTTAAGTCAACTCATATGTCAAACTCAAACCAGACGAACATCCTTCTCTTCTTTCAGCATCCATCAATCCAAACCTTTCCTGTTTCTTCCCCTCCTCCCTCCATCTCTTCATCATCTCCCTAGCCCCTTCCTTTTCCATCTAACTTACGTGATTTCTGCCATTTCTTTCACCACTTAAATTAAATCAACAAATTCCTTCTCTTTCTCTAATTTCCCAGCTCTGCTCCTCCTCTTCCATCTCACTTTCCTACTTTCTCTCTTTCAGATTAACTCTCATCAGTATTTCTGGTTCATATTCTTCTTCCTGTCCCTCTTCTCCTTGTCTCCCCCCCCCCCCTCTCTCTCTCTCTCCCTCCTCCTTTCCCCGGCATTTCGTGTCAGGCCACTGCTCCTGAACTCTTTGTGTCTTGTCCTGTCCTTGCAGAAAGCCACGGCACTGTTCACTGGGACTCTACAGGGTGACTCTACAGCTAACCCAGATGGAATATTCCTGTTCTGCCAGAGACTAAAATAACATAGAAGCATGTTTGCATCATAGGAGGAGGCGTCATGTGGCCCCCATAACATCATCTACTGTATTATTCAACACACTGAGCCCTCCCTCTGTGCAAAACTGGTCCCTGACCTTTTCATATGAGCCTCTTACAGCCTAACTAAGCTCTGTGATCCACATCGGTGAGACAGAGGGTTGGATTTATTAAACTTTTTTGAATAATGATTTGATCTGATTTTCTTCCGTTGTGTAATAATTATACTAACTGGCCCAGAGTGAGGCACATTATTATTGTGTGTTGCCTTGTTTCATTATGATGTGATCATAACCTTGAATATCGGCTGGTAAAGGAAGGGGAACTCTAAAATTTTTAAGTGATCAAACACGGACCATTTTTGTATACAGAAACAGTCCCATTGTAACAGGAGCCTTGGTTATGAAAATGATTATATTAATACTTAAAAGACATTGCTGTTGGTAGAGAATGAGATGCAAACAGAGGTCCCCTGTATCCACACATGTCTCTTTCATCCAGCCTGCATGAGGTTTTGTATCACAGAATCTGGTAAGAAGTGAACAGTTTGACATTTCTGGCTTTGGTTATGAAGGACTAGGCAGTTTGCAGTGACAGCCAGCAAGAATGAACATGCAGAGAAAACAGTATCATCGACAAAGAGTCAAACTTTATTAATAGAAAACAAACAATACATCACAGTGTTTAGTGACAGGTGATCTCTGGGCACATCTGTACAAAAACCACAGCAAAGAGCACTCGGCACAAAAATGAGGACAAATATCACATCATATCATATCCAAATGACTTTTAGCTTACCACTTCAATAAAACAATACAGTACTTAGCAAAAAGAGCGACTTATTAGGATTAGACAGAGCTGCATAGACAAAAGTGTGGACCCCGGCCTGTATGAAGTCGTCACGGACACCCAGAGGCCTCATCATCCACCGTGATCCAGGCTCTGATGCATCGACCCAAGCTAGAGCCTTGCATCAATAAATCCATCCCACCTCCTCCGACTCCAATTCATTCTTCTTTCTTTCTCACTCCGCTGTGACCGGGGAGGTGAGAGGTGTCCTGAAAAAGAAGAATGAACACAGCGACAGTCTATCACAGCAAGGTCGAACCGTGTCCAAAACTGTGGGACACACGGGCCGAGGAGGTGTGTGAGGGATGTGGAGGGCGAGTAAAAAATGCGAGGAGAGAAATAAAGACAAAGAGACTGAGACTCTGTCAGACAAGACAGATAGTGCAGATCAACAAATATTGGCTGGATTGCCAAGACAATGAATCCTAATGACGAAGAGTCTTAATAATTTTGTTGACTGGAAATGTCTCGACAATTGTCAGATGGATTGCCAAGAAAGTTGGTACAAATATCCACAGTGCCCAGATGATGAATCCTATAACTACTTTGTTGATCCCCTGACATTTACTCTATTGACAACAACAGGACATTTCAACATCTACTGAATGGATCAACACCAAAATAGGTATAGATATGTGGTCCCTGCATGATAACACCTGACCCAGTTCAAACTGAAATGTCTCAAATATCGGATGAATTGCAATAAACATTCTTGTTTTGCAGAGAATGACAATTTAGTCATACTTGGTGTTTTCCTGACTCTTCTGTAAAGCATTATAATCATGTCAAAGTTTAGCCAGTCATTGGTTTATGTATCTGTAAAACTTTCCATGGTTTAATTAGCAAATGTTGGCATGCTAACATGCCAAACTGAGATGGTAAAAATGATTGACATTAGAATATTGACAGCCTCATAGAACCAGTAGCACGTGACTTCAGGGCAACACACACGTCTGCTGTGCATCAAGACCAGTGCTTTCAGTGTGTTCTCTGTAAGCCTACGTGTTGAGAGTTGATGCATGTCGACACATTAGCTCTCAATAATAAAAGGACTTTTATCATATTCCCAGTATTGGCACATCCTAGCTATTGTACCTCAATTACACTTTGTATGTCCTGCATGTTCAGTGTGTATTACATGCTTTAATTGATGTTTGATTTACATGTCCAATGTGAGTTGCAATGAAGTTGTGTTTTTTGTTTTTTTGGGGGTTTTTTTCAGAGACATACAGAGGCTGCCGGCAAAGCTTCCAGTCAGACTGCACAAGGCCCTCATCAGGCTCCACCAAACAAAGAGTTGTGTTTGGGCTTAGGTTAGATGATTGAGGTTAGGATCAGAGCCATGTCTGGGTCTGCCAATACAAGCGAAGGAGGTGGAATTAGTATGCAGCGTGAGAGGCATTTGTCAGGGCAAAATGAAATAAATATCCCCAATGAAGCCTTTAGTGTGAGGGGACAGTAACTGTTGGATTTATGTCAACTCAACACAAATTCTTATCTGGATTATGAGAGCTGGGCAGTAAGAGCAGCCTACTCAGCATGATTTTAGACATTAGCCCAAAATTCAACTGCGTAACAGAGGGGACACACTGGACTTTGAAAAAGGAGGGGAAAGGACATGTTTTACCTTCCAGAGTATGCAGTGGTGCTCTACCTGGAGTCCTGGCAGTCCTAGAGGTAGTTCAAGGGATCCTTGAGGGTTATAAGACATTCCCCCGCAAAATAAAGAAAGTTTCACTTCATTTACATTTAAGTGAGTCCAAGGATCCCAGTTACTGTTTGTTTTAGAAAGACTTCACTGGTGTCTTCTCACATACAGTACAGAACTCAACAGGTCAACACTGAATCAGAAATGTTTGGAGAGAAAAAAATGAAATGCGGTGAGTGCAAGCTCACTTGTGTTTCTGTGTTTAAATATTTTTGGGCTTGATATAAAAACATTTACTAACCACAGTATGTAGTTCATCATCTGCTGCATAAACTGGATCATTCAAAGCGAGAACCACACCTCGGAGATAAGAGACGAGGAATGGTGTCTTGAAAGACGACACACACACACGCGCACACATACACACACACACACACAGACACACACACACACACACACACACACACACACACTGGGCATAAGGATGGGGGCTTAGCCAACTTCTGCGAGTCGTCCCGACTTAACTTGAGCTCCAGACCGGGTCTTAATATTCCGTCGGAATGGTGGAGCCATTCTTCTGCACGACCAATCCCATCGTCAAGTCAAATTTGCATTAGCAAATGGGAAAGCAGCGACGGCCTATTTGTTAATCTGATCTTTGTTTACCCAACACACTTGTAATCCACTTTTAATTAAATAGCCGCCCAAATATGTGTGAGCAGCAGTTTGACTTTGTCTGTGCCCACACCACACACAGCCAGACAGAGAGAGACAGAAAGAAGAGAAAGTAAGAAAGAAAGAAAGAAAGAAAGAAAGAAAGAAGAAGAAAAAGAAAGAGAGAAAAGACACATTAGCTTTCGGTTGTTACACTCCCTGCTGAGCTTGCTTGAAAGATGCAGTTTTTGCCCACCGCACACATCTCCTTTTAATGCAAAGAAACTTAAATTGCACTATGAATTATTTTCCAAAGCACTTTCAATATCACACATGCACACACACACTGTAACACTATCCATATATACCCAGGGTTTATGCAGGTCACTTCTGGAGATGCAGCTTACTCCATTGTCTGGTCAAATATCTAATTCTAACCTCACAATAGAGTTGTACATCCTATCTGTCATAAACCACAGGCTGTGTAGTTTGAATAAATCAAATAGCACACAAAACACACACACACACAAGTAAACACACTTTAAAAAACACACACACTGGCACTATCACCCACCTTCCCCACACCCCTCCCCCACACACACACACACACACACACACACACACACACTGCACAATATGGCTGCATAATGTTCTTTATCTATTTATAGTTAATGCCATTCTAGGCCCGATAATGCAAGCAGATACCTGGTAGGCAATTACATCTTCCCGATTCTGTCTGCAATAAAAATGCACTGGTAATAGAAAGAAGGGGTAAATAACACAGCAGCATGAATGAAGCTGGCCCTGGCCCACGCCATACATCCTCAATAAGTCAGCCCTCACTGACACAAGCCACATTGTCATTCATATGTGCCTCCTCTGCTGCTTTTACATGTAAAGGGAAGGCACTGGCAGAGACATTCGGTCTTTACCTGAGTATTACAGGTGACATCACATTAGCCTCATCCCTACTTCCTGAATATTTGCTTGCTTTTCTCTGTGGGGTGTTCATGTATCCGTATATGTGAGTCTGAAAGAGACATGAAGTGAGATGCAGATTGTGTGAATGTGTGCGTGTGTGTTTTGTGCTGTAATTCAATGCCAAAGAATTGGTAACATCGAACAAAAGCCACACGGCTTCTATTAGGTGCCGTGAATGACGGAGTGACAAATCCATTAACTGGAATTTGTATATCTGTATGATTTAGATTTACAAAACCTGGAGGTTGGACAATAAGCCGTGTATTGTTATTTGGAACGCATGTCTGACAGTTGAAAGCAGCGGGTAAGTACAAGGCTATTTTTTAGTTGCTGCTATTATTCACACCAAGTGTTTTTTAAAGTTTTTGAGAATTTAATGTTTGGGGTTTAGACTGAGGCTCACCCCAAGTGAGAGAGAATAAACTGGATGACCAGGATAAGTTGTAAAGAACATTGCCAAGACATCCATGTTTTGTTTATTTAGCACAAAAAACCCAATATTTTATACATTTTTCCCATTATGTTTTACCTCTCTAAATGTGGTTTATTCTTTATCGGTTATTAAACCTGATTATAATGCAGCTTGCTCATGTCTGTTAAATGATAAATCTGGTAACAAACTGTATTTTCTGTGTGTCCAAAGCCTGATATATCTCCTTCTTCTGTGCCATGGAGCTCATCTGTCCAAACACTATTAATAACACATCAGTGAGTCACAGTTACTATGATGTGTAGTTTATTGTGACTTTATCATACACTCCCAACCAGCCACATGTGTATTAATCCACAGCTAAAGATAGTTCCCAAAAGGTGCATTTTCTATTTAACTATATATTTGAGATATTTTTTTGAGATTTACATTTTCACAAAGAACCAGTATGTTTGCAGGGTAGAGAGAAGTCAGAAAGTGCTGAGAGATGGATTCACGCACTGCTGGTGTTGATGTTTTTCTGTGATTTGTTTACAATAAAAAATATGGACGAACACTTTCCCTCTAAGCTTGCACTACGTTTGTGTGAATTGCTGTACAGACTTCAGATTGACTGGCCCTCACAACTCCCTGACGTAGGCAATAGCAGCACTGACATTTCCTGATTTAAAGCAGCCCTGTAAAACTTTTCATTTTGTCTTGATTTAGCTGGTTCCAAAATTGGTAATGGAGGAGGAGAGTGGTACGGCGGCTCCGGAGTCACACCTTCTCACTGCTGATCTGGTTTGCTTTTAGGTCATATGGAGGCACTGGTATTCAATTGAGATTGTTTGATAACCAGTTAAAAACCCCATAGTATGCCTTTAAGAAAAAAATGGAGCACTCTTTCTGTCTTTCTGCATGATGACGGATCTGAGGACATTATCACACATGGTCTAACCTCCCTTACTGCATTTTAAATGTTATCTGTAGACAGTTGTTGGGTCACACTCTGCTTAAATTAGACTGGGAACCACAAGCTATGATGCTTTGCTTACCTTGAACACATTTTATGGTGACTGAACTTTTCTTTAAAGTGTCTCTGTTTTAACTGAGCTATGTATGACAATGACCTTAAATATTCAAAATTAAAAAAATAAAATCAGATATTGTCACTGTGGTGAACTGCCAAGCAGCAGTTTTTAAATGTCCACAAGTGGATTTACACATTATCAAGGCAGGAAAACAATGGCTCTCTGGAAGGTGGTAAACATTACTTCTAAAAGTACTGTCAAATATATGCATGATTTGTAGCAAAGACGATAAAAATTAGCAGACATTCTGATATGCTTTATTTTATATTTGGACTATTAGTGTAACCTTGGTTTGATATCTCATATTGTTTTTCACATCTAAAATGTGCAGGAAGGCTAGTTCTTCTTTGTGTATAGACATTTCTACATTCATCTGTGAGGCTCTGCTTTGGTCACATTCAGTACAGTCACTGTAGACAGAGACTGTTTGTAAGAAGTATTTAGCTCCGTTGGACCATGAATATTCATTGATGGTTCACTTTTCTCATAGTGCTGCAGTCATAAAGGAGGAGCGGGCACTAATACACCCGCCCTTCCAGGGAGAGAGTATTAAGCAGAGATTTAATAGAGGCGTGAGTATGGACGGACTCATTATCTTTCTATTAGCCCTGCTGCTGCACGCTCTCTGCCAGCAGGGTTATACTGACTTCTATTAGGTTAGCGGTCAGACACACACACTCGCATTTACAAAAAAGACCTGCTAATATAGGCTAATTTAGTAAACAGTACTGCCCAACAGTAATGGTTCAGGCAAATGAGTGTCCTTATTGAGACTTGATTTACGAGGCTGGTAAACCTGTTTTTTGTGTGTGTGTGTGTGTGTGTGTGTATGTGTTTTTTGTGTTAAAGGGAGGACTGATGGCTATAACTGTAAAAAAAACACATCTCTGATATGAGATTACATGCTAACTCATGATACTGATTCTTTGCATTTACCCACTCCCTGTCCAAAAAAGTACTGTATTATTTTTCCCAGGAAAATATGAAAGATTTCTTCACAACCTGATGCTGTGGTCGGTTAATGACAGCGGTGAGGCAGTTGGGGTTTGTAAACGAAGGTATTTACTACTACTGTGTACCCCTCTAAGGGAAATGATCACAGCTTGTTAAACTATCTAACTTAAATTTGGCCTGATCACCTATAACAATCCATTTTAACTAACTGATCCAAGACATTGATATAATTCATAATAGTAATTACTGCCTGGACCGTTTTGATATCCCCATAATATTATGCCTCTTAATTCTTTCATTCTTAATAGATCCCATTGAAATAAATAAAAATAACCTAAACTGTCAGTAAACCTCACAATATACTTTATTTTATCAGAATAAAATAACTGGAAACTGGAAAAAACAATACACTTCCCTAACATCAGTTAACAGCAATCCATTTTTTCTCACAACAAACAACAGTAAATTAAAGTTATAATTACTCATGGCGATAAGCATTAATTGCATTTGTGTTTTTAGAGCTCACTTCCAAAATTTTATTTTCTGTAGTTGTCAACCTTTTCTTTGTGTTCGGCTATAGTAACCATTTATTCACAATGCTACGCTGCAGGTGAGTTGAAGAGCGAGTCTGTTGTGTTAAAAGTCTTGTTAAAAGCCAAACTGTGTGTCGCTGGTGATTTATATTGTAGTATATTGCCACCGACACCCGGTCGTAATACTGCAAAAGCTGCTCATCATGGGTTCAATCACCACTGTGACGTAACAGACAAATATATAAATGAAGATCTTTAACTTTAACCCCCAAATCACCTACCAAATCTGAAAAGTTGCTTTAACACTCAAAATTAGCAGCAATAAAAGAGGCATTGAATTACTCACTGCACCCAGGAACAGCTCTGGGCTGTGAGGCAGGTTTGGCATAGTAGCCACACTCTGTAATGCACTATGACATGATACACACTGGCCCAAGCCTGCCTTTTTAATACACAATAATATAAAAAGAAGCAACTATGAATGCATTTCTCTGAGTGTAATCTATAATGGTGTGGGTCAAATCTGCGGTGCTGGAATACGCTCGAAAACATAAATATAATCAGTTAAGTTTAGTGACATCTTTATTATGGCTCAACAGAAAGTTCAGAAACAAGAAAAGTTTAAGAAAGTAAGATGATTTAACATGTAAATTTAACAAATATTTGATGATTTCTGATTCTTTTTTCAACAACATTTTGAGAATCCTTCTTACAATGTAATGCTGGAAACACTATATACCGTCCTATATTTTCTTATATTTAGTAAAGGTAGGGTGTCAAGCAGCCTGATTGTTTGGAAAAAACTCCTGTTAGGAGATGGGAGAAGAAAGCAGGACAAAAGCTACATTTTCTCTAAGCAGTTCATTTCACTTTAGTTCAGCACATTACACTTTACACTGTTGTTAAAAGTTGTGCATGGTTCCAACTACCTCATACTATCGCATTGTTTCGTTATCCCACTGTTGAGTTATCTGGCACACTGACCTGCTACTTAAAGGTTGAGCTAGAAACACTGCTGTCAATGCAAACTTAAAAAGATGTTTGACTTAATACAGAAATTTTAAATCTTTTTGTGGCTCTAGAGGAAAAGTTAGTGGATCACTTAAGTCCATAGGATTCATTCTCTGAGGACCATGGGTGTCTGTAAAAAAACATAATGCAATCCATGGTATAGTTGTAGAGATATTTCAGTCTGGACCAGAGTGGTGGACACACAGATCCACTGAGCCACGCTCTAGGATAAGTAAAAGAATTTCATAAAGGAAAAGAGATGGTAATCAATATTTTAGACAAACTCAAAAGTAGAAATGGGTCAAGCTGATCCACACCATGGGGTTGAAACTAAATTTAATTCATCCCAACTCTGATCCTCCATTTAAGCATTTTCCCAGGTTTATTTATAACTGAATTACTTTTCATTTTAGTTCCTCACTTTTGACCTTGTGACTACAACACATGGTGTGTAAAACATTGTATGCCTTTATTAATGTACAGTGCTCCTTACTGTACAGTGTGGTCTTCCATGGCAAGAGGAGCAATGCTCCAACACAGATACATTACCAAGGACTTAGATCTTCAAGCTTACACTGTAAATTCCCTCTTATGGATCCCGACTGCAGTTCCATCGCTGCCCTAATTGAATCATAAATACATGTATATGTATATTACCCATTAATAAATAAAGACACCATTTTTTATTAATGAAGTGGAAAATGTGGTATGGTGAGACATCAATCATTTAGCATAAAAACCGTGTGTATCAGTGGGGCGGGTGATATGGTGCAGGGGGATAAAATTAGAACCGTTAAATAGGGAGCGCTGTGTGCATTAGTGTGAGTTTTTACATAAGCAATTATGGAAGCCTTCAATGTTAATTTATGTGTGATCAGTGAACAAGAAGAGGGAGGGAGGGGGTCATGTAAGTGGGTGAAATAAATAGATGGAAATGGGAGAAAAGAGGGGAAAAGGGACAGTGGATTGAGAGATAAAAAGGGAAGTGAGGAGATAGAGCGAGGAGTGGTGCAGGACGGAAGGGATACATTAGTGAGGAGAGAGACATGTGGGAAGATTGTGTGAACAACAGGCATATTAATGAGGCAATATGAATCACACTGATTACAGCAACAATTAAGGATCGGGCGTTTTGCAGCATGTGGCAGAAGGAGGGATGAAGGAAGAAGGGCAAAGCGAGATGGGTTTGTCAGAAGGAGAGGTGTGTGTTTAACTGGACAGAAACCGGTGGGTTATTAAAATCTTACATCTTGCTGCTTTTCATCTGCTGCTCTACATGTGGAAAGTTGTCAATGTCTTTCATGAAAAGTTGTATGGAGTTTTTCTAAACCCACAAAAGATACCTAAAAGATCAAACCATCTCTGTAAAGCAGAGGTGCACTTCACCACAACTTACATATATGGCATTATATAAGTGCCCTAACAACTCCAAAACAATCGCACACATGTAGTTAAGTGCTATCCTGAGTGTCTACGTATGTTCCACAGATGCATTCATCACACTTATAGGTGCAGACATTTGCAGCTAATGATATTTACATCAAGTGCATACTCAAGAATATGCATAGAAGGACAGTATATATGCCCCTTAAGTCTCAAAATCCCAGCAGATGACAGAATGGCATTTTTTATCCACGTCTCTGGTTGCGCTTGGTCCTTTATTCATCTGACATCTTGTTCATCCTTTCATCTTTTTCATGTCAACGTGCATCTTTGTCAACACAAACTGTCTTCCAGCTGAGTTTAGTTGGATGGGATGGCCACGTTCAGCTGGAACACTTGTAGATCATATGTCATTTTTTCACAAAAGTAAAGCTACAATACACAAGTCACACACATGCTTCATCCAAAGCACTTATCATAGGAACATTTCACCTTGTGATAACACAGGGTGACACTTGGACCAAACATTACAAAGCTCCAACGCTTTTAAACAATTCCCCAGGTTAATAAAATAGACAAAAGCAATGTAATAAATTATAGTTGTTATATGGTCTGTTTTTACCATACCTTTACCTCCCCCTTCAACTTAAGAACTTACTGTAAATAAGAATTGTAATATTTATCTGTATATATCTGTTCATAACCATAACATGTGCAATATTTTTCTATTCTATTTATGTGTAAATATGTACACTGGCATAGTTTTATAGGTTATAGTATATTGATACAATGGTCTATTATTTTTATGTGCAATATTCTTCATGTGCAGTATCTTTTTTTTTTCTTGGAAATTAGTTTATCATCAATGCAAATGTCTCAATCTGGTTCATTCACTTATACAGCAACTCCTTTATCTTATCTTGTTACTTAAGACACTTTATATCTTATTCTCTTATTTTTATATTCTCTTATTTTTACTGTTTAGACAATTTTTAAATTATTTATTATTGTTATATTTTTTCCTGTATTCTGGCACAACAGTTTCCTTTGGGATCAATACAGTTGTTTGTATTCGTATTCATATACTGAAATGCAGCACTTCATTTTGCAGTGAAAAATGCAACAGTGCAGTGAAATAACAACATCCAACTTGCATTTGAGTGGAGCTGCAGTTTTGTCTTCACTTCTAAGCGAAGTGCTTCAGATAATATAGTTCCATGAGCTTGTGTCTTAATAAGGAAATTAAACAATGAAGTTGCTGTTCTAGCTCATAAAAATAGAATGTTATCATAATCATGGAAATGACCAAAACTACAAAATAAGGCCAGGTTGTGGAAATATTTTTTTTAACTGGTTGGTATCCTATAATTCGAATATTATAGAAGCAGCGCTGTCACTTCTCAGCCATTTCAGCCCATCCAGATGGTGTCCATGTGAAAAAGCAACATTGGTTGCCACTGTGTTCTTGAGCAGGTGTCGTCTGCCTCATGTTAATGTATTTTCATTTTTTGTCTTTTCATACATTGCTGCTGCCACACTCCCCTGCTCAGTGGCCTCTTCCTCTTCTCCCAAACACATTTCTTATTATTTTAATGGTAAAAGTTTGTTCATCTGTGTCTCCCTGACTTATTATTGAGTATTGAGTGTTTTTTAGGTCACCAAGCTACTGCAAAATGGACATGAGGCATTTTAGAAAGAAAAGCATTTCTCAGTGTGGAATATGAATGCAGGCTTGTGTAGATCCTCTGCTCTTCTTTGTAATATGGACAGGAAATGTCAATCTGTTGTGTAAGTGTCTCGTGTGTCGTGTGTGTGTATGTGTGTGTGTGACCTGCAGATGTTCCTGAGCTACACACTGGTCAAGGCCTTTAAAAGGGTCAGCTGCAGTCTGGGCCACTCTCTTCCTGTCTTCACACACTAAAATAACACACACATACAGGGCTAGATAAAGGAGAAAGTGTGTGTGGTCGTGGACGGGTCTGTTCGGCTGTGCATGTGTTTGTATCACAGACTGTGTGTACATGTGTGAATTTGCCTGCATCGCTGTGTGTGCGTGTGTGTGTTTGTGTACCCTCTAAGCAGGATGTGTGCAGTAATCTAATTAGGCAGTAAGTTGGCTTGCCATGACCTTACTAACCATTGCAAGACCCTGCCTGGCCCCAGATCACACAGAGAGTACCCTGTCTGGCCGAAACACACACACAAACAGGCAGACAGAGAGAGATACAGAGATACAATTTACACACACACACACACAGCATCCTCACAGCACAGTTATAAGTATATATATGTGTGTGTATATATATATATATATATATATATATATATATATATATATATATATATATATATATATATATATATATATATATATATATATATATATATATATCCCTCTCCGGGATCTGTCTACATAAAAAAAAAGAAAAAAAAAAAAACATATTTAGGCCATGTCTTTAAGTTCATTTTACAGGAATCTACTACTACTAAACAACCAATCAGAACAGAGTATCTGATGGAGCTTTCGCTCCCTGCGATAACTCGGACCTGACATAGTGGCAACAACCTAACGATGAAATAATGATAAAACTGTTAACAGGAAAGAGAAGTAATAAAAGAAATCAACTTAACAAAAAAGAATCAGACCCAGGGATGCTGCAGGGAGTGCTTTGGAGGGGACCTGGACTGTATACGTTCTCTAATTTTCAAAATAAGAGCGCTTTCAGTTAGTAAGATTAGGAGACTCTCGACCAGCGCTTTAACAGCTGTCTTTATAGTGGATGTTGTCCCCCCTCTGTCCTCACTGAAGAGGTCAATACCAGAAGCCAGTACACCAGAAAGGGACGAAGGAGATTTATTAACATACTTAGACAGCCACAGAAAGGTGAGATTTCTGCTTTATCTGAAGTATTTTCAAACAGTATGTTTTGATTTTACACACGAAAGACTTAATGATAAGTACTCAGAGGCTGGTTAGGCAAGCGTACTTGACTGACTCCATTAAAGAGCAGCATAAGCCTCCAGGATTATTTCCCTCACAGCAGATAAAATAGTCCCAAATGGAGGCTGGCACTCGGCTAATGTTGTCAAAATAAAACATTAATTATATTTTTATATACGTTTAGAATACAGAAAATAATGTTTGCAGTGGGACTCATTGAGCCATTTCCTACAATGTCAACTTCTATGTCACCTTTAATGTGAAAAGGCACCGAGTCCTTTGTCCAATTTTAGTCTCCTTTTCACCTTGTAGTTGTGATTTCATTTGCCCTCTTTTGCACATGTATGCAACGCGGAATATTATAAATCAGCTTCTGTTAATTCAGTATTAACAATATACTGACAAAACACTCTAATCGTGATTTGGCCATATGACGCAGGTGAGAATTTAAGTCTGTCAATTTAATTTTAAAAATGTGCATGTTTCAGTGCATGTGCATGTGTGTGTGTGTGTGTGTGTGTGTGTTATGTGTGTCTCCAGGGCAGAGGAAGTAAGGGACACAGCTGTCTAAAATCACCATAGGGACAGAGAATAACCTGGGGTCTGCCTGGCCTTCTCACACACACACACACACACACACACACACACACACACACACACACACACACACACACTGAGCTCATGGAGGAAGTGTGGTGTACAGTAGAGCCTTGGGGTCAGAACTCACTGGCCTTAAATTACATTTCTCAACATGACAGAACAGGAGTAGAGTGGAATTATTGTTTCACTTTGGATTTGGCCTGGGTGTTAAGGTGCCCTGTGGCACTACACTACACTACACCACTTTGCTATGTTCTCTTTCCATCATACAAACACACACACATCATGCCAAATACCCAGCTCTGGTCTAAGTATATAGTTTTACAAAATATAATATATGAATTATGTATTTACAAGCTCACTGCATAAATTCACTGTCTGTTCTACATTATTCCAATGTTGTAATGCAACTTCATACAATTGTTTTGGTTCTTAACTGGCACTGTGTGTATACATGCATGGGTGTATGTAGGCCTAAGTAAATGTATAAGTACAGTGTGTATGTTTGTGTGCATATATGTGTAAATGTATGTGCGACATGTGCAAATTAATATGCAGGTGGTTACCTATAAACATGTAAATATATTTTCATTTTTCTTTTTCTTTCATTTGACTTTTTTGCAATCGAGGTTATTGTGAAATCTGTTAGTGAGGGAGATAAAAATCAGTGCCATTCTCTTGTTAATATAGAGAGGGTTTTTTTAGTGCACAATAAACAAATTCCAATATTTCAGTTTATCCTCTACAGTTTGAAATATAATTAAAAGTGTAACTGAATAAGTAAAGTTATTATTACCTCCAATACTGTAGGTCATTAAGCATTACTTACATGATTAAATGAATGATACAAGAATAAATTCATGATCAGTGAATGAACAACATACCTTTTATACCCAAGCTCTGTAGTACATTGTGGAAGTTTCTTTTTAACAGAGTCCATAAACTGAAGAAATCCAACTCTTATAATAATATATTGGTTATTAATTGCTGTGTTACTGCACATTTTTTCTAGTATCTAGAGTTTCTTACTTGGGTAGTTTTCATTACAGTGTCCTCAAGGCTTATGGCTCCAAATATATTTTTACAGCCATCTGCGCCAGTTGGCTATTCTTAATCGCTGCACTGTGTGTGTATGTGTGATTTTACCAACCCTGCATACTGCAATGGATAAAGAGAGTCATCAGCAACACTTGGCTCAGGCTCTGTGCCTCTGTGGTATACACTGTGATGCCAACATAAATGGCAATGGAGGAGTCTAAATGTCACTCATGCACACACAGACACACATGCAGAGTTTTGAGGGATAAGTCTTAATGCAGTAGCATGCGCTCCTTGGCATAGACTGCTAGCCAGACTGGTATGTGGTCTGGGGTAAGTGGGGAGGCATTGGCTGGGCTGACACACTACCAGACGTGACATACTGCACTCTATTCTCTGCTCCTCTGACTGTTGTTCTGTCTCTGAGCTGTGTAATCATCTCTGTCCACAGACTGTTTTATAATAATCATAATAAGTGCCTTACATGATGAGTAAAACTGGTAACAGAAAGTAGAAAATACATCAGAAAGATGTGATGATGAACAGATCTCTCCAGATACTGCAACACAACTGCAACAAAAAAAAACAGCATTGTAGTCTCACTGTGGTTTGTTTGATATCCACCCAAAAAACCCACAGATTTTTATATCATTTATAATTAAAAGATTGTGTCTGAGGTATGAGTTCAAAAAAAGCTTTTTTTATATACATTTCCTTTGAAACATATATATCCTATACGCTACTCCACATACCCTACACATCCATTTTTAAAACCATTTCCTCAACCCAGTCCTGGACCACCCTGCAGTCAACTCTGTACACAGGGCCCTCCACCTGTTTGTGGATTTTAACTGACCTTTAACACCATCATCCCAGCTCTCCAGCAGTACAAGCTCTCCTGAGCTGATTTCACCTGGAGGTGGATCACAGACTTCCTGTCTGACAGGAGACAGCAAGTGAAGCTGAGGAAACATGTCTGACTCCCGGACCATCAGCACCGGTTCCCCTCAAGGCAGTGTCTTCCCCCCTCTGC
Organism: Scortum barcoo; assembly: GCA_023238725.1. Lineage (NCBI taxonomy): Eukaryota > Metazoa > Chordata > Actinopteri > Centrarchiformes > Terapontidae > Scortum > Scortum barcoo. The sequence continues at coordinate 3,212,256 of CM041544.1, forward strand.
TCTTCTCCATGTAATCACACAGCTGGACCTCCAGTCTTGTCAATCTCCTGAAGTTTGCAGATGACACCAACCTCAGTGGCATTTTTGATGGGGATGAGTCCACCTGATGACCTGGTTTGGACTGAGCAACTTGGAGCTCAATACTCTTAAGATAGAGGAGATGGTTGTGGATTTCAGGAAGAACATCACCCCACCCTGCCCCCAGTACCACAGTGGAGTTCTTCTGCTTTCTGGCCATCATCATCACCAACAACCTCAAGTGGGAGCTGAACATAAGTTCCCTAAATAAGAGGCCACAGCAAAGAATGTACTTCCTCCGGCAGCAGAAGAAGTTCAGTCCAAGGACAGACTGCAGCATATCAGAATTCAGTGTTTATTTATTAGTCATTCTACAACACAGAAAAACTTTCTTTTATGTTAAAGTGTGGAGGCTGAAATGAGACGTCTTGTAGCCTGAGAAAAGAAGCTGCTCTGTACTCTGGTGGTATGGCAGCAGACACTTCTGTATCGCTTGCCAGATGCCAGTCGCTCTTTGAAGGTAATTTGTTGAAATCTATCATCCCTCCAGAACCTGTCTGCTTCCAGGATACTGATGAGTTTGTGGCAAACCCCTCTCACCCTGGGTACAAACGTTTAGAAACACTCCCTTCTCCTTCTTTGGAGTGGCTAGTCCTCTAGAATTGCAAAATCTCAGGCAACACAAAGAGTTTCTTCCAAACTGCAGCTGCCCTCAAGACAAAGACTCAGACAGTACACATTGCATTAACACACAGTCCCCACATGTGAATCAATGTGTTAAATTAAAGCACATATTTCGGAGTATTACCCCCTTTTCTATTTGTCTTTACTCTTACCCTCTCTGTTAAGAAATACCAAAACCAAAATTTCTTGTATGTGAAAACCTACTTGGCAATAAACCTGATTCTGATTTTGTTACTATTTAAGTCAGATTGGTGAAGGTTAGTTTGAATTATTTTGCTGGAGGTTGGGGTAAGACTTTGGTCAGTTGTTGGTTGAATCCACAGACCTCACTTATGACTCCTCAATCCTAAACAACGAAAAGGAGGTTTGTGAGTGCTTTCCAAAATGACTTGTATTAGTCGCCCAAGAAAATGATTTATATGACTGTGCCTTCGCCACTATGGTTAGGGTTTGGTTAATGCTGGACAGCTAAACTAAAGGGGAAATCCGCTGCTTTTAGACAGGAAGTTTGAGTTTACTGGTAATTTGGAGTGCCACTCAGCCTGTGAAAACAGTGGTATAGTCCTCTGTGGAGAGCTTTCTAAAGTCTGAGAAAATAAGCCCTCATGATGTCATCAGGTTTATCTTGGCATAAGCTGTAGACTTCATTTTCAACTAAAAGCCTGCGTCACCAATGGAAGGCATGATATTTGAAAGGCATGGACGTTTTCCTGTTAGGGAGGGTTTAATAAAAACACTATTGAGGTGCATTATGGGAAATGTAGTAGACCAGGTAGATATGCAATGCCCACTGGGAAGCAGCGCAGTCAGTGTGGTTGATCAGAGGAAGATGACACTAAAACCATGTATGGCTGATGCACTCCGCTTCCATCATACCTCCTCCTTCCTCCTAAAGAGCTTTGTATTCGTGCCTTTACAAAGATGTTTTGAGTTTAGCAGCCACGTTCAGCTTGTGGATATTGGGAAAAGGTGATGCTGATCTACAAACCAATATGGCAGACCATTTATTATATGTACAGTTTGTGCTGGTGGGCCACCGTGCCATTCTCCATTGGTCTGTTACCTTTGTCCGATTACTTTTTTGTTTGTGGATGAGAAAACCTCTCCAAAGCAAGCATATAACTTTATCTTTGAAGAAGAAATAACAAAAAATATAATAAATATCAAATTAAAACTGAATTAACAAAGAAACTTCATCTCTGGATTAAATTTCCTGAGAAATAATGAACATCCTCATATACTAAACCAGTGGAGATGAAAAGGATAGAAAAGTTGTCTTTGTACAAGTACTAAGAGCCATTGGACACCAACAGCGGAGAGAACAGACTTGTTTTTTGAAGGGAAGAGATGCTGTGATGGCCAATTTGGGGGGCATAACAGAGAATAAATATAAGATAGTATAAATAATCTACTAAGACTACCACATGCCCACACTGAATCTGCTCCCCTCGGTTGGAACAAAGTGAACTGTTCAGAGGTCCACTCATTGTAGATCTGAGAGTTTGCCTTTCCATGATTGTCTCCTGTTCTCCCCCTGTTCTCCCCCCTGTTCCCTCCCCCTCCGAGGCAGTCCCCGTTTCAGATGAATTTGTTATATTAGAGGGATATAGTGTTTGGCATAAGGGAGCCGTTACCCACACCCTGTGATGCATGTGCCAGTTTAGCCAAGGTCCATTCTGCCTCTCCATTCAAGCCCAGCCTGGCGGGCCACGCAGGATGCCTGGCTCAGCCAGCCTGGCTTCACTCCCAGCTTGGCCAATGGATGACAGAGGGCTACCAGGGATGACTGTAGACAGATAAAGAAGGAGAGACACGAGAGCTAAAAATGTGCAGAGTGGAAAGAGAAGAGGAGGAGGAAGCCAAGGATAGAGGTAAAGACGGGAAGACAGAAGAATTGAAAGTCTCTTGATTAAATGAAATTCCTCACGTAAAGTGAAATTAATTATACTTAAAATACATGTACAGAGTAAGAATTGGACAAATGAAAGCTTGGCTAGTACTTTGATGTATTCTTTGAGCTTGGTCTCAGTTGGCTCCTACAGATTACAATATATTCAAGTGGAGACGGCCTTCAGAAAAATGACAGCACCAGCCTTTTTTTTAAAATGGCCAAACAAGAGCAGTAGGAAGGAGGTGGAGATAGACGGTTGGCAACTGACACATATGACCACCATCCTTAAGAAAGTAAAGTTAACACTTTACCCACCAAAGATCAGGTATAATCATCAGGAGCATATTAGATGCGACATTAGCATTTAGCTCAAAGAACTGCTTGCCCAAGTACAGTCTCACAGAGCCGCTAGCAAGACTGTAGACTCTTAATCCTGTTTTTACCTGCTGCATTAATGTGCATCTTGCATTTCACTTCTGTAAATGGGCAAATTATAACTACTATATATTTTGTGGGGTAGTTTAATCTATGGCACTGCAGCGTTCTCTGTAAGACCATTCAATTTTTTTATTTATCAGAATGGTATGAAAAATTGCTGAAAGTAAAATCTGAAAGTAACTAGTATTCAAACAAATGTAGTGGAATAAATGGTATAATACCTGCCTCTGGGATGTAGTGTAGGTGAAGCATAAAGTTGTATAAAATGGAAATAATCAAGTAAAGTGCAAGTACCTGCTTTGGGGTTCAAATGTTTATTTATGTATTAGTATTTGTTTATCATCAAACAACACAGGGGTGTATAATGAACTGCAAGCTGTAGTCCAGGTGTACACAAAAAAAAATTATTATGGTGAAATATGGAGGATGAATTGAGAAGTCTGAGAGCTGCTCTGCAGTGTTAGGTACAGTGCTTAAAGTGAGTAAATTTACTTTGTTACATTCCACCACTGTTCACAGGGCTCTTAGTATAAAAAGCAATAACAAAGGTGGCAGGTGATGCTGGAATCGTCTTTTAAAGGGTAGTGCATTTAAAAATTCCTGTGTGCTTGTAAGCCATTTTTTTGGTTAGTCAGGAGTGTCGGTCAAGATGTAATCAAGGAGGCACTTTGATCATATAAATTTTCTTGGTCAATCAATCCATTCATTTTATTTATTTTAGTGTGGATAGACCATGCCAGTTTCGATCTCCTCCTTCCACTCCATACCAAGACCTACTCTCGGAGCCCTGGGCCGTCTCTGTTGCCATGGACAAATGTTCTTCCCTCGTCAGTGTTGGAACCTCTCTAAGTGCAGCCATACGATACGTGTGCTGCTGTTGTTGAGAAATCAGAATTATTTGGCAAGTTGTGTTGGAGGGCATAATATTTCAGGACACAGGAGCGGGATAAAGGGGCTAACATGTTGTGACACTACAGAAGGAATGGGTTAGAAGCTACCCTGCTGACACTGAGGGCTTCAGACCCCGTGGCACAGGGGGCCATTAATGCCATCGCCTTCAAATTTAACCTCTCGCCTGAATAGCCATAAGGATCACCACTTCAACGAGACAGCTGAACTGAACTTCAGCCAGGAATATAAATGTTTTCACATATCAAAACACAGAATAAGCAAGAGAGAGTTGGCGATTGTTTCGTGCAAGAGAGTTCAGGAATATTTGGGTTTAAAGCTAGAGCTGTAATGACGGGATTACGAGAGGGGTTTCATGTTTGTTTTTCTGTTTTTGTTGCTCCAAATGGTCAGCATCTGCCAGTCTGGGAAAGCAAAAAAGTTGTTGGAGACTTCTGACCATATTTTGAGAGAGTGGTTCATCCAAGAGTGAGAAAGACAAACAGTGTTAGTGATTAATGAGATGTGGGAGGGGGCACTGCAACGGAGAAAGAGTCCAAGTTAATTATCGTGCCATAAGTGCCGCTTTCAACTTTACACACAAGTCTACCAGTGCTGTCTGTGTGCCTGCGCTGTACTGCACTGTTTATGTGAATGGGTGTGCGTGTACTTAGGCTGTGCCACGTTACTCGCTTGGCAATGGGTGGCACCAGGGCTGAGCCTGGGAAGTACACTGTAAAAAACCTCTTTCAGTGTCATATTAGTGTTAAAATAATATTATTTCTGATCTAACATTAAGGCATTTCTATCACTTGCAGTTTAATATATTAAAGAAATTGTGTCATTTATTTTAAGGCTGAATATTCTGAGACAGATCCAAGTAAAGAAAATTACATTTGAAAAGAAAAAAAAAGAAAAGAAAGGTTTAGAAAAAAAAGCTGAACATAAAAAATGGAAGTAGATATGTATTATAGTAAAATTGTCTTTCGCCATATTGGCAGAATGATTAAGTGCTGTTAAGATGTAGACAAAGATAAAAATCATGGTTACAGCAAATACACAGTGGTTTCAGACACTGATAACTAAAACACTTGGTTACAGTCAAAACAAGAGCACTACTGTTGGGTTGTGGCAGGATGGAAACTCTCGTCTCACATGACAGTCAGACTTGCCCATTCTCCATCCTGACCTCTACACCCTCAACTTTCTCCGTACAACATAAAGGTCATACAACTTCCAGCACTACTTCCTTTTCTGGCACTGAACTTTGGCACCGAACACAAAGTGTCCATTCTAAACGTGATTTATAGGAACACTGGACTACTTCTCAGGATGGAAAGTTCTTAGCTGCTTGTTTTTCGATGGTATCTATCACAGTCATTTAAAACAAACAGTATTAATAACTGTATTCATGTTTAACACATTAAAAGTACTTGCAAATGCACATTGTAATGCTTTTGTTTTGGTGGGAGTGGAAGACCTCATTGGAAAGCTGAGCAGTGTTCCTGTAGACACCATAAGTAAATATCTGGGTATGGGTGTCTATGCAGGAAAGAATTATTGGCCTTTTTTAACCGCATTGGTTTGTATTGACAAAACTAGGAAACCTTATTCATTACAAATGCCTAAATATTTCTTACTTGGTCTGGAATATTTTCATTATGATATTTAATTGTGGAGTTTTCACTATGAAGCTGATCTTGAATGTGTGCAGCTCTTGTCTTTTTCTACACAATGCACCAGAAGCAGAGTTTAAACCTCTTGAACAGGCCAGACAACCTCAGGTGACTTATTCTCCTTAACTTGGACCCCTGTCTTTTATCATCATGTCCTCATATATCCTCTGCTGTCCGCTTGTCTCTTCCTATCCTCTCCATCCTCTCCTGTCTACCAGTCCTTTCAATCATCTCTTCTCTCCGCCTATCTGTTCCTTTTCTCCTTTGTCCTCCTCGAGATCTTACCTCTCTTAGCATTTCTCCTCTCCTCACTTATCCCTTTCTCTATCTGTTTTTCCCACTATGTTCATACTCACCTCTAAATGAGCTTACTTAGATTCACAAGAAATGAATGCACTCGCAAGTATCATCTGAAATATCTGATCACTGTCTATTTCAAACCACATACTTAAACACTTCACATCTGACCTCTGTATTACAGCGGGGAAAGAAACACCTTGATATGCATTATTTAACATGGTATCATTCGCACAACGATAACTTTGATACCATTACTTTGAATGGGCTCTCAAGGAGGCCTGCCATTCTCGTAGTGCATGTGTGAGCGCATGCATCCACATCTCTTTTTAATTCTCCCCTCACTTCATTGAAGATAAATGTCTTGATTTGGCGTGTGTGTGTGCGCTGGAGATGTCCTCAGTACTCAGCAGGGAACCGTTCCATTAAAGATGGTGAGAGGTTTTCATGGGGCTCTTGTTCACCCTCTGCTCGTTTGGCTCTTGATCTCACCGTACGATGAACACTCGCGCCACATTAAACGAACGGCCCGGGTCCCCGCTGCCTACGGAGCATACGGAAATGACTAGGTAAAAAAAAAAAAAAATTAAAAACACAGACTCCCCAGGCTGCCACATAAAGCAGACTTCAGAGGGAAAACTTTTCCTAACTGTGTTGTGTAAAATTAGAGCGATGATAAAAGGAAAATGTTGAGTTTTGTTTAAAGGAGAGTGTGAGGTATATGAAGAAAAGTTTAGTGGGTATGTACTGTATGTGGGTGACTCATATGTGGTCATATACATTTAAATTGAAAATGCTGATAACTTCTTCTGCTTTGAAAAAACGTGGTCTTGAGCAAGTTTCTCAAAAACATAATCAACAATAATCAATTGGTTAATGCTGATTGAAAACGAATCACAATATTAAACAGCATTCTCTGTGTTTAACCTGTAGAAACAGTATACAGGACTCTTTGAGCTGCCCACAGAGTCAGTGACCAAATGAAAGTAACATTACTGCTGTATATAACTCGTAGTTTTACTGCCTGACGCTGAAAATGTAGAACAGCAACCTTTGAAAGCAGTGTGCAGAAGCTATCTATTACAAGATGGTGTTTCCATCATCTTACAATTATGACCTGCCATACAGAAAGAGATATTTTTATAGTCTGTCAATATTCCAACACAGTGTCTACACTAGATATCCTCAGCACTACAATGTAGGCAGTCAGTTAGAAGCTCATTAATATGTGCATTTGTCACTTTTGTGTGTTTGTGCTGATATGACTCAGTGTTTTCTGTTAGCCCAATTAATATCAGCTTACAGGCTGTTTAGTCTGCTGCCAGGTTACCTTCCCATCTTCACCCTGACAGGTCCCGCCCTTCACCCCAGGTAGCATGGTTTGGTTGCGCAGCTCGGTGATGAGTTGCTCTGGGATCACTGTCCCTGCTCGGGGCCGTGTTGGAGTCCCCGTGAAGGTAGAGGCGGTCAGTTACCCACCTGACGCCATGAGCAGCATGTACATGTCGGTGTAGCACAAATCATCTCCACGCATTTGCGGGTGAAGTGACAGTCACATCTTTGAGGTGATGTCAGCTCACCTCTGGTAGAATCGGTTTGGACATGCTGAGCTTGTTTATGTGTGAAAACTAACAGGTGCATTTGCATGTTTTCAAAATGTCCGTATTTTTTATTTTAAGCTGGTTTCATACTTAACCAACATTCTTGTTACTCAGTGTATTCAGGAATTACATATGTTTTTGAGCACATATTGTGTATATGTGTGTGTGTGTGTATATTTGTGTGCTCACTCCAGGCTTGTGTGTGTGTGTGTGTTATAGGTGTGTTGACACTGCTCCCTGTCAAAGGCGATTTGAGGCCAGTTCAGTCACTGTCAGGGCCGAGGCCAACTGGGTTGTGGGGTGTCTGTGTTTATCAGCTCTGTTAGATCCTGTCATCTAGCAGGCTCAGAGCAGAGCAGAGGGGACCGATCATCATCCCCTCCAGCAGGTAAAGAACATTGAAGTGACAGGAAAGGACCTCCAACCGCACACACACATGCACATGCACACCAACACTTGGAGAAAAAAAAAAAACAACCAAACTGTTTGTCGCTCTCAGTGCTGGCTGAACCTCCTGGTGTGGGGGGAAAGGTGTGTGTGTATGTGGGCTTGGGTGAGTGTTATATCATCACACATATATGACAATCAGCCTGATATCTGATAAATTGCCTCAAGTGATGACACCTGAGTCAGAGGCAGTGGGGCTGAAGACTTTGAAAACAGAAAAACCTGTGTAGGGTTAGAAGAAGTGAGCTTACCGAACCTCCATAGCCCGCTCTACATCTCCGTTTGAGGCACGAGGCTACGTTAGCCACGTAACATCACACCCAGATCTACGACTGAACTGACAGCAGTCTATTGCATTGTGGGTATTATAGCCACTCGGTTTTGTCAAAGAAAAAGAATGAGCTAAGAAGAGGGTTGATAGCCAAAGTTGAATCTGCTTAATCTGCTCCCTAGTGGATATACGTTTCAACGCTCCGGGTACGCAATCCAGTTTTTTTTTCAACAACATGCAAGAAAAAAAAATATATATATATCGTGGTTATTTTGACATGAGTTATGATTAATGGACATTTTTTATTTAATTTTCGCTCATAAAAAGATATAAATGATGATATACCTTTATCGTAAAGATTACAACTCCTGCGATGTGGATATTGTACTTGGCCATGTTGTGATTTTGATAATATTTTGATTAATAGTACAGTCACTCACTTTGCCTCTCTGGATGTGCAGCATCAGCTGGAGCTGCAGTCCACAATATTATTCAGGAGTGCATGTTGAAAAGATACATACAGCAGCACTCTACAATATATCCACACCAGTAGGTTAGATGGTTTTTAGTGTCATTGGTAAGAATGTTTCTTTAGCATTTGTGTTACAAATGCTGGCCAAGTAAGCATCACGCTCTACAATGGTAATATTCAAGAAACTTAAAGCAAATGTTCTGCACTTAGCTGTTAGTACTGGGCACCCTTAATTATCTCTAATCTGTCTATGCTTCAACATCAATTGGCAGTTTTCCATTCATTTTCTATCTACAGAGAAGCAGAAATATATTGTATTGTGCATATGTACTGTAGGGACATTTCACTTCACATCTTCTGTGTAAATATTTGTAGGCAGAAAAAAATATGTTACTAAGTATCTCCACGTGTCAATAATTTGCTCCAGAAAGGCGGGCTCTTTTGCTTATACTACAGCAGCACCCTGTTTGTACTCTGTTGGGTGATTAATTAAAAAGCTGGTTCAGTTTAAGACTGAACAGCCCTATTGGTTGATTATTTGACAGTTAAGGTTTCTAAATCTCCTGGCGATATCACAGTTTTGATAAGTGGAGCTCTGTGCAGCCTTTTCAAGGCTGATCCAGTAGGAAATTACTCAGTAATGTACTCCATGTGTATGGCTACATCACTGAAATCCGAGGACCAGATTGCAAGTGTTTCTAATACCTTCTGGAATATCAAAATGCGTTAGTCTCGGTGTTAACTTGTCATCAGGGACCATTTCTTTCTTTTCTGCCTTTACTTTACTCTTTCTTTGCCACATGTGAGACAGAGTTAATTCATGAATAGTCGATGACAGTTTTGTAGGTGCAGTCATTGCACTCTGGTCATTTTCAGATTAGTTGGACCTCCAGCACCTTACAGTTTTGACCGACACTATAACCTTTAAAGAGGAGCTGGTCAAACCCTGGTACAGATTAAACAAACTCAGAAATATTCTAACGCACTGGCACAATTAGTCTGCAAGCTAATTCACAGGTCTTGCCAAGTTATGTGTGTGGCAGTGGCTGAGGGACCTGGGGATTTAAGCCGTTCCACAAGTGAGTGTTTTCTGTTAAAACAAACATCTGTTCAATGTTTTCTCATAGTGAGTTCACCCACCGGACAAAATTACCCAGGAAAAACATGCCCATCATTTTTTTTTACTCTGAGAGTTGGCCTTCAAACCTTCAAAGAATCACTTATACTTTTTTAAACTAGTATGATAATAATTCAGAATAAGGTACAAAGATAACTCAGAGAAAGAAATAGGCAAGTGGGCAAAGGAAGAAAATATAAAAAGAGAAAGAGAGAGTCAGGTAGAGATGAAGTGGATTTATAAATGTAGAGGAATGGAGATGCTGCAGAGCGGAGGTCAGGATAATGACTGTGGACAGGTCCAGAGGAGTAGACCGCCAAGCTTTGAGTCCCACCACTAATAAGATTAAGAAGGATGGGATTCCCCCTGGAGGACTGGACACACTCACACCAGAGAGAGATGGAAGGAGCGACATCTCTGCCTCGCCTTGCAATACACCCGCAGGACTGGGTTTAAGTGTGTGTGTGGGTGTGTGCATGTGTGCATTCCTCTCTGAGGATGGGCAAATACGGACCAAAATGACCTCACAAGGATAGAGAGATGGAAGAAAATTCCCCAATGTGAGCACATTGGCTCGCTTTACATTTTGGAATTACCAAAAAGTGTTTACCATAAAGATTAGACGAGGTTAGTTTATGTAGACCTTTTCACTTTACCTCCTGAACTCAGTGCACATAATAATAGGACATGACAATACCAATTTAGATTTTAACATAAGCCAGGCTATGTAATACACTTTAACTAGTGGTGAGTAGAGACAAATATGCTAATTTATAGAGATATAAGATGTTTTTAGTCACAGTAGCAGCAATGTTAGCCCTCTCTAAATAAGTAGTGACTATCAGTAAAATTACACAAGATTTGTAAAATGGTATAAGACCCCCCTTGCTAAAGTGGGTCACTGGTAAGAAAAAGCAAACATCCTAAAAGCCCATTAGACCTGTTCAAAATATAATAGGACAGGAGCAGAAACCTGGCTGCATAACAGCCTACAGCCACATCTCCATATCTAAACAACACAATAAAACAGTTATTAAAAACCTTAAATAATAATACCCCCATTGCAGGCCTGATATTGTCCTTAAGGTCAATGAACTACATACTTACGCATGTCCCAAAATCACCCTCTCACACGTGTGCACTCTGAACGTCCATGGAATGGCTATGCTGTTCACTTGAAGCCGAAAGGAGCTGCCGTCTTTCTCTCCAGCCACCAGCAGCTCCCACGGGGGCTAACTTAAGGGAACTGCAAATATTAGCTGCAAATATAGCTACTGTGATGCTATTTGAGCAGCTTCCTTTGTATTTTTGACAGTTCATGTGTGGCTGGTACCTCTGAATGGGTGCCTAAGGGTAGGACTGTACAACATGGCAGCATGGTATGGTATTGTTGGTCTGTGGGTTCACCACTTATTCCAGACTTTAATATCTCAATAAATATTGAATGTATTTCCACTGAAACTTTGTATGGACAGTCATGGTCCCCAGAGTTTGAAGCTGTCTTACTTTGGCGATCCCCTGACGTTTCCTGTTGGTCCATCATCAGATGAAATGTTCAGTTCTCCAGTACTGTGGTTTATGACCAAACACCTTTAAATGACATTCCCACCAGCCTCAGCTGTACTCTTTACATTAGCACGCTAACACACTAAATTTAAATGGTTTTAACACTACCTGCTAAATATCAGGATGTTAACATATTAGTTGCGAGCACATTAGCGTACTGACATTAGCATGTGTTTGAAGCTCTGTTGTACAGTGTGCCTGTATGCTCTTTATCTTGTCCATTTAGACATGATAACTATACAGTCCTTCCATTATTTATTCCTGTTGCATTTAAATACATTACTTATGTGTATTTTAGTGTGTTTATGTTTTTTATATTTATTTTCATTATATTCTGATTTTTACATTTTTACATGTTCAGTGTGTGACACTGTGTTGTATAACAACACAATAAATGAACCATGTCACCTTGAAATAATGGGCTTACTGCCACCTGGTCCATTATTTTCATAAACAGGACACCTCCTTTAGTATTATCCCTTCACCTAATGCCCAATATGAAAACTAATTACAGTCTACTAGGAGTGTGTTATAATTTGATAACTGTACTGGCTGAAGTGGATTTGCCTAATAACACCCTGTCCACTTTACAGGGATCAGAATATGAACACCATTTCTTAATATTTTACATTTATTTATACATTTATTTAGACATTTCTTATACAAAGAAATCCCATCTGTTATGTTACTGAAAGAGAGGAAAATACAGTTTATCTGCAGTAAATGTTGTCAGGTTCATGATTCTTCAGCAGGAAATACTTTCTTTTTGGAGCTGAATGTTATTAGGACATGAAACATGAGAAACAGTGGCTACCTGTTAAACACCATACAAGTCTAATACAAGAATGAGCACTAAACAACTGGTGGAGATCATATGGCTTATTTCCTCTCCCCCTATATACATATATAGACTATATGTTAAAGAGGGGATTTACACATAAACTCACCTTGCTGCCTTATGCAGTACACAATGGCTCTGTAACTGGATAAGATAACATGAAGTAGATCACTTGTCATGGTGAATATTATGGTACTGTCAATCAGAGACAATGTGATAGATATTAAAATAAGAAAGTGCAGTATGATACATTCATCAAAGCAAACAGGACAAATGCTCTGTGAGTTTAGGGTGACCTGAGAGATAGCTGACCTGTGAAATGATTATATCATACAAACCAAAATGATCAGATGGTCCCTAATCACAAGGCCTGATAAGCCTCAGTCCCTATGTTCACTTTGTTGACATGAAGAAAGTGAAAGTTCACACTGTTTTTGCCATTTAATAGCCACTGTTCACTTTTCAGCTAATGTCAAACACACTGAAATGCTTGCCTGACTCAAATATTGTACTGTAAAATACTGGGTGATTTGGCCTCTGCAGTCCCATCATTTGCTATGATGCCATATTTCCCAGAGAGCTATTCTCCTAGAGGACTGCTTTTAACCTTTAACTCTGACCTTTACTGTTACTTTAACATAAATTTTAGCTCTAACTCCTGATCCTGAACCAGCCCCTATACAGAAGTAAGCACCCGCGCATTGTCCTCCACTTGGTCTTTATCCTTGTATCGCCTTTCGGCCCTCATAAGGATAGCAGTACAGGCAGGCGTACACATTGGAACACACACATTCCCATGGGTGCCCTGTTAGAACGCTCCCCCACCCACCCACCCTCCAGCTCAGTACTTAGGGAGCATATGCTGGGTGCTGTGTCTCTCTGTCCTCAGTGGCCTGTGGGACCGAGGCCCCTGCCCGCCTGCCTTGTCTGCCTATTTATGACCAGAGCCAACTGGACAGGGCTGACGGATGGGCCCCTGAAGGTGGGGACAGGCAGGGGAGAGGGGAAGGGAAGGGTAGGGAGGCGGTGGGGTTGCACTCAGTCCTTGGCAATTAGAGGGAAAGACAGTGTGTGTAAGAGCGTGGAGTGTGTGTGCATGTGGAGCATGTGCATGTGTGTCGGGGGGGCAGACATAGTGTGAGTTGGACTTTCCTAATCCATTATCGCCGGGCCTCGCTCCAGGTGGCGTTATGTCGACACGCTGAACGTGACGGCGAGTGTGTCGTGATGTGACAGGTTGGGTGTGCGTGCAGCACCGTTTCTGCGTGTGTGTGTGTTGGAGAGTCGTCCGCGGACGCATCTCTGATGTGCGGTAATTACTGCCCTTTCAGTTAACTGTTACAGATTGTGTTGAGAGGGGAAACTCAGTTCAGTCAGCCCACACTTCAGTCAGCCCACACTTTGTCTGCTGCAGCTGCCAAACTTAACTTCTTTCTTTAGGGGAGATTCAGACTTGAGAGGAAAATGGTAGTTCAGAGGAAAGAGAAACATTCCTGCTTTCTTTTGGGCGCTTTGACATGTTGTAGCACGCTGTGCAGACTTTATTTTTGACTTGTTTGACTTCCTGCAGTGAACACATTTGCTGTTGTGTTTCAGTAATCGACACCTTCACACCAGCTATTTATCTCCATTAAAAGCAATGCCTTGTGGAGATATTCTTCTCCTCTAAAAGGTGCTATGTGTAGCATTAATATCAATATATCATTGCCAAAGTAATTGTGATAGTTTCATATAATTGGTATACAAAGAAAACCACAGTGGAGACAAATGCCAGCTGATAATTCTTGCAAGTGACCGCAGTTTGAAGAAAACTTTTCGCTGTCTTACCCACACTTGGGGTATCTATATAAATTATAGTGAGTGTTGGAGGATCGAGAAACTCAATTACATCCTCCTATTTTGTGCCATCTGCACACACAGTAAAGAGCACCAGTGACTGAAATACAGACAGAGGTCAATATTTCACATGTATGTAAGTATGCATCTGTATTATACAGTATGTTTGCATTTTATCGACCATGCTAATATATTTTTGGTCAGCATGGAATTAACCATTTCTTTGTGTGTGAAGTGCCTTGTTATTTTGATGCCATGGTTTAAAATACATACAGACATACAGAAAATCAATGTTAATGTCCGCCCAACAAAACTGAATGTAAATGTAAGTTGTAGTGTATTTAATTATTCAATTATTCAGTCTATATCTGCCTAATTATCATTATGTCGCTCAAGGCAAAACATTGGGAAGAATGTCAAGTGTACACCATCAGAGATGAATTCATATTGTTATCGTACAGTACGACCGATAAACATGTAGAATTCAACACGTTGATGTATTTTAGATAAACGTGTTTTCGGCATGGTGTGAAGCAAGTGATTAGGAACATGCAGTGATTTCACATTAAAATATCCTCAAACAAATAAGTGGCTCAGCGTTACTCTGTGCACAGTCACTTCCAGGGAGTGTTTGGTTTCCATCACATGCTTTACAACATGTTAAGTGTTGATTTTAATTATTATAAAACACAATTTACATAATGTTGCTTATAAAAGTGCCATTTGAGAAAGTGTGTGCTTTTGTTTGTGTATTGTTTTATAGTTATAGCCTTGTAAAGGAAGTGTAGTAATTACATGTTTATGTAATTAGGTCAGTAATTCAAAGGAATAAGCTTGTGTGTTTTCCATTAGTAATAAAGTAGCCCTTTGTGGCCTATATCTGTCACATGGAGTCATTAGTTAACACACAAATAGACATATTGCTTTACCAGTAATGCTCAACACACATATTTAACACACACACATAGCACACATTCACACACACACACACACACAGACACACACACACACACACTTAAACACACGCACACACACACACACACACACTCACAACTAGCATCTAGGGACACCTGCACTTCTAGCAATACACACATTTAGTGATCGCTGGTGAGGGTGCATGCCCACAACTCAATATACAGACTATAAGAACGTGATCATACGTTCTCCCTTCACTGGCAAACACAGACCTTCACACACCATGCAATACAATACACATACAATACATTCATGCACAAATGTGAGCACACATCCATATTCTCCATCCATAAAAAAAACACAGAAAATGCTTCCACACACTTACTATTGCCAGACTCACACATGCCCACAACATGCTCACACTTTCCCCCTCCATCAGAGAACCATGAAACACACATATACACTCGCACAGGCACAGCTCCCTCCACTTGTAGGCCTTCAGATGGTTTTTCTCTCTCTCTCTCTCTCTCTGCCTCATCAGGCCCTGTAGCAGAGGGCAGGCAGTAGCTAATAATAGGTATTGACTGGTTCAACGTGGGATGAGCAAGGTTCAACCATTGGATCTCCAAATGCGCCCGGGGGTCACTTGCACAGCGAACACGTCTCCCCGGACCCGGCTGAAAGAGAAGGCATTTTAAACTTTCATGACTTCTCTGAAATCGCGGCTGTTTCGCCTTTCAGGCCTTAACTCTTTGTACTCAAAGCGCTCGGCCCGATCAATATCCGAGAAGGAGAGAAAGGAGAGGAGAGAGAGGAGGGGATGAAATCCAGACATCTTTATTTCAGTGGCTAAAACTGGTGTGTGCAACATGCACAGCCTTGGGTTTGTTCGGTCACTGCTGCTGTGAACTTTATGCGCACATCTACTGTATTGAGCACACATGCACAGCCCCCTTGAACTGTGCAGATGTAGCCTGAAAAGCACACACACAAATACAAGCAGCAGAGGCATTAAAATACTTTAAAACTAAACCCACTGTCAGTTTCTAATGGAACTATTAAATTATATTTGGTGCAGATTTTAGTACAATCGTCACATGACCATATTAGTTAAGTTGAAAGAGTTAATGGTCACTGTCTTCATTCCTCCTGTCTATACTGACACAAAGCAATACCTTCAGAGAACAACTGCAATATCAAAAAGTGGGGTAAAATTCCTACTTGTTTTTTTTGTTGTTTTTTTGCAAAGATACATTAAAAAGCGAGATAATGTAACGTTTGAAAGAAGAAATAATAACCTTTCTTGGTTTAGTATGACCAGTGGCTTTGGGTTGCTAAATGTTAAGTGCTCTGGGGTGGAAGAGGTCAATCCCTCGTGCATGCCTTAGGGTCCTGTAGGAGTACAGGGCCAGGTCACCCTCTCCGCAGATCAAATGATACCCTGCAGTCCTTGCTTGTCCTTGCAGTGGCAGCAGTGTACCAAATGAGGAGGTGAGAATGGCCTCAGTGATGGCAGTGTAAATATGTACCATCATTGTCTTTGGCAGATTGAACTTCTTTAGCAGCCACAGAAAATACACCCTCTGCTGGGCCTTTTTTTTCAGCCAGGGAATGACACAGGAAGATGGGGGCAAGAGGTCACCAGATGGTGAATCTCCCACCTGTTGGCGATCTCATCCCCACCAGATATGAGCCCACTGAGGGTGGTGTCGTCTGCAAACTTCAGAACCTTGACGGACTGATGACTGCAGTTGCAGCTGTTGGTGTACAGGAAGAAGAGTAGAAGTGAACAGTCACAGCCTTGGGGGGATCTGGTGCTGATAGAAGTAAGAGATATGTTATCCCAGCTTCACATGCTGCCCCCCTGTCAGACAGGAAGTCTCTGATCCACCTACAGGTGAGGCTGATATCAGAACTGTCGCTTTGTTTTTCAAACCAACAGTTGAACTCATTCATTTTGTTGACCAGGCCCAAGTTGTTTATGGAGCCACTTCCAGACAAAAGAGTTGTTGGATGAGAACTGATGGGAGAACTTCCCTGACTTCACCCCTGAACACGTCTTCGTTTTTCAACCTTAACTGTCTTGAGTTTGGCTCTGACCCAGGGGTTTTGTCATTTTTAGGACCCTCCCTGGTGTGTGCTGGTACACAGCAGCGCTCACAGAAGCAGTCCTGATTACCTGATTACAACGACCTCCCATAGCTTTACTGTTCTTCTTCCCTGCTGTCATCACAACAGGTTAACAGAGCTTTCATTTCTGTTGGGTATTTAATTATTTGTCTGTATTTATAGAGTTTGTGACTGGGATTTTCTTTGTTAAAGGAATCCCAGGTTTGTCTGCACTGAACACAGTATGTGGTCAGCGAACATTTACTATGCATTTTGCATGTTTAGCCTGCAGTGGAACATAAAGAATGACTGAAACAAACTCAAATGGGGAGTGATAAGGATTAGAAGTTTATGACAAATGATTCCAGATCAGAAGAACAGCGCAGCTGAATCACGTACACATCATTACACCTGGCCACTGTTCACATAAAAACAGGTAGCTCAACTTTTCATTTTGCCAGAACGTTTTGTGTTCTTCTCCTAAAGTTGGAGGCAGAGTCCGGCATCCATCCACACAGCCACATCTCCATGAAGCATAAACCATAATTTGAGGAAAAGTCTCTCACCAGCAACTGATTTTTACCCAGTTTGTTCCCCTGTGAAGGGACACTGGACAGAAATATTTCCAGTGTACAAAGTCTCTGCTGCCACACAAGTGCAGCGGCATGTTTCCCTCTTCTCCAGTGTTTCACTGCATGGACGAAAGTGAGCGCACCTTTGACCAGGAAACAACATATAAAAATTCCTCATGATGTAGGGCAGCAAGCCCATTTTAATTATTACTATTATTTAAATTACTATTTAAATGTCAAGATGTTTTATATGTCATGTCATATTTTATTTGTTCATAGGTTTAAAATCCTAATATAAAAACTAGTAGCCAAAGCTGTTAAATAAATGCAGTGGAATAAAATGTAGAACATTTCCATCTATTGCATTGTACATGTATTGGACCAGGCAAAGTACCATAAATATCCTGAAGTACTCGAAAAGTAGTGAAAATTCCAAAGTGGTAAAAAAAAAGTGGTAAAAGTACTGGAGTAAATGTACTCGCTTGTCTCAAACTGACTGAAACACTGCCATAGACCACACACAAACACACCATAAAAGCAGCAAAAGCATTAACAAGATCCACACTTTGAAAGTATATGAAGACAGACTTTAACAGAACACACATTGTAAAAAAACTAAATATATATATATATATATATATATATATATATATATATATATATATATAGTTATACGCATGACAGGCATAAAGTGCAGTCACTGAAAAAAAAAAACAGAGTCAAAAGACACAATAAACACGCGCAGTGTTAGTGTACAAAATGTTAAAAGGACACAGTGTTAGATTTATACAAATGCAGCAGGCAAACAAACAGCAGAAACAGAATGTGAACAAACCAGCAGAGCCCTTGTGATTGGCCTCAGGCTGTAATGGACATGAACAACCTCTGTGTTAACAGCAAAGATGCCTGTTTTGATTCCTGACACATTTAGCACAGAGACAGCTTTTTCTATTTTAAAATGGTTCCCAGTGAGCTGACTCATACTGGTCCTGGAACAGTTTCCTTTAGCTTTATGAAATATCAAACTGCAGGAATACGGTGAAATTCAAGAGAAATACATCCAATGCATGGAGCTGTGTGGGACATGTGTGTGTGTGTGTGTGTGTGTGTGTGTGATGCCTTCAGGTACAGAGAGGTTTCACCACAATGTGACTCCAGCTGCTACAGAAAGGAGAAGTTAATACCCAGGGCAGGGGGACACAGGGGAGTGTGTGTGCGTGTGTGAATGTGTGTACAAGAAGGGCACTACAGCTGCGGCCCCTGCAGATCTACACAGCGGAGGTGAGTGTCACTTGCTCAGAGAGAGAGAGAGAAAAAGAAAGAGGCGAGAGAGAGATCAACACAATAGTTCTCTAAAAATCAACTATCACACACGTTTTAACCCTACAACTTCAGCTCACAGCATCGAACTGTATTCAGCTGTGTATCTATTAGAATCTTGTTTCACAACTGGATAAACTCTTTCAGTCTCAGTCTATATTAAGAGGAATAAATGAATGATAAAAGAACTACACTTTGTGGGTCCACTTGAATCAGTGTTACCAGGACCTGGCTCGAATTCAGTCTAGTTGGTTCAGGAAGGGTCTTGATATACTGTCTTTTACTCGCCGACTCGCTCTCAGCTCTGAACATGGTCTTCCTTTCACACTGAGAGTCTTTTGTTTTTAAGGCTAGTATAGGTGAGTTGGGTTTGAGTGGGCATTTCATGGGTCTGTCTTGGATCAGAGCCAACATTTGTGACATGTTTATATCTCTTATTTCTGCATATCTTAATGGGTAACAGGTGCGTCGGTGGTGAGCAAAACTTGTTTCTCGCTTAGAAAAGTCACTGGTGTATCATATTTACCTATAAATTAAAGAAGTAAGCATCACAATGTGCCATAGATTTACATGGGCATCGAAGGCTACATTATCTGATACATTTCTGAAACTGTAAATGCTGCTACCTTTGAGGTATTAAAATACTGAAATGACGTTGAAGTGGCAGTTGAAATAGAATTACTGTTAGATGGTCAAAATGGCATGGCAGTCGAAGTGCTGGAAGATGTTGAAGTTTCCACTTAAGTGTAAGAATTGAATGAAATTCAAGTGTCAATTTAAGTGTAAGTGCAAAGTGAAGCAGACATCAGTGCTTAAAAGAAACATGTAAAAACAGGCCATTAAACGATGCCAACAGTCCATTTACTGGGGCACCAGACGACTTCAAAGTAGTCGATTTTTCTTCATTTATTCTGTAGCTTTACTGAAGTTTGGGTTTGTTTTACAGCTTAGTGTGCCCTTAGTTTCCCCTGCATCAATTTTTCATTCATCAGTTACAGAAATTCTGTGGAAAAACACAACACAGGAACACGTGACAATGTAAACAAGACTAAATAAGTGCAAAAAAAAGAGAATCAGAGGAGAAAACTGTGTTTTTGTGTTTCGAGCTGGGTGGGCTGGCCACGCTGTAAAGACACGGTGTCATGTGTTGTGTGACGGTGACAGTTGGCTTCCCCATGTGTGTATGGCATTAGTCTGCCTGGGCACCACTGTAAATTAGATCCCGCTTGTCTTGGATCCAGTCCATCCAGATACAACGCTCTTACCCATTGCCAGCTCCGCCACAGACAGTACAACATTTGTCAAAAGTTAGTCAAGAGAAGAAAGATGTCTAGACGTTAACAAATACTTCTCTTCTTGGTAATAGTAAGAAAATAAAGTGCCTTAGTGGGGTGGTTTTAATAGGCCGGTTTCTAGTCTGTGTCACAGAGGAAGGTCTGAGAGTGTGTAAAAGAGACAAAACAACTAAAAAGAGGAAACAGACTGAAGAGTGTTTTTGAATGAGAGAATATGATGTGAATAAAGGTAAAAAAAAGTGTGCAATGTGAATCAGGCAAAAGGTTTTGTGTCACTTATGCCTGTATATCTCTGTGAACTGTAATATTTGTTCTATATCTACTAGGGAAAGTACATTAGTTCATCTTTACTGAAATGTAAGGTGGGACAGTATGATTATATATATAGATACAGAGTTGCTTGATAGCACTCAAAGTAGTGGAAAGGCCTGGTATCCTCACTAGTGTGACATTAGTGAGATGATCTTCTTGTGTAGATGTGTATGTATTCAGTTTTTGTTTCTTACAGCTATACATTATTAGTACCTGGTTGGTGACTGGTTGGTTGGCTCACCTTGTCAGGTAAATTCAGCCTGCAATTGCAAATATCCCATTAAACCTTTGACTGTTTTAGAATCAATACACCAGCAGAGAACGTCTTTATTTCTGATCATTCCCACTGTGTGACATGAAACATCCACAACTAGCCATTAAAAATCAAAGTCCATAACTTCTTCTAACTAACTATCTTCCATTATTCTGAACAGTTTTTACCATGTGGTACCTAAAAAAGAGCTTCTTTTTGTTTCAGAAAATAATATTGTGATCATATACTTTCCCAAGTAGTCAAGACTCTCTGGCACCTTGGTCGCAGCAGTTGATTTATAGGATGGTTTGCATAATACGCTTCATCTCACAGTAAGAAGCAATGCCTACGTTTGCTGTGAAAGATGGGTGAGGAGGATGGAAAGAAGCCAAAGGGCATTCTGCTGAGGTCCAGATCAGGCTACAAATCTTGACATCATTGCCTTCAATTATTTAATTCAGCTTAAAAATGCTAACGACCTGTAGTTACCTGTACTGTGGCCAGATTACAATGTCCCTCCCCATCAAACGTCAGGATTAAATGTAAAGAGACAACAAAAAAACATTACTTATATAGGATTTCTAAATGAACAATTCTCACATCTAAAGACATCTCTGACTAGTGCTCCTTAATTAAATGAGGAATTCCTTAGTATTTGGTGGGAAGAAACTTTACTAGTATTGCTTCATTAGAACTTCTGGGTGGCCTACAGTAGAAGTGATAAATGTAGGTACTAAAAAAGATATAGTTCTTTATTAGATCTCTTTTTAGCACACTGATGTTTGATCACTGCAACCAGAATCTCACTTCTTTTCCTTTTACGGCACCACTGACGTCAGATTTTGCAATCTCGAAGGTCGATTTCAGATATCCCCTGTGTTTTCTGTTCTTCTTTTCTCCGCTCTCGCCGTGCCCCTAACCACTAACCCCCTCCAGACACGCTCTCTTTCGCTCTCGCTCTCCGCCTCAAACACACATATACACAATGTGGGCGCTGACAGTCCCTTGAACTGTTGACAATAAGTTGATGGGCTAAAGCCTCCAGTAAACATCTCTGGTGCCACCTCCACCCAGATGGAGCTACTTAGAGAACACACACACTCGCTCTCGCTCACATACACACGCATACACATGTTCCAGGCCTGAGTTTCATTAGTCAGTGTGTTTATGTCTGCGTTCATGCGGCCTGGCGGAGAAACCTCCCTGTTTCACTGGCCTCTTTGGTTGCCTCTGTCATGTGTTACCCTGAGCAGAAAGCAGAGAGAGAGCGAGAGAAAGAGTGACCACTGTCAGTTTTTCATGTATGGACAGCTTGTGTGTGTGTGTGTGTGTGTGTGTGAGTGCACCCAGCCACCTTTGATGTTAAAACACATAGTACATGCTGTTCTCATTTCTGATCCCACCCTTCTTACCATGCTGACATCGCCGGCCAGCCGCCCCAGGGCAGATGGCACCAGATCTGTAAGTGTGTGCGTATCTGTGTGTGCGTATGTGTGTATTTCAATATAGCGAGGAAACAGCTGACCTGCAGGTCACCGCCCCCAGACAGGCTTAATTTTTTAACAATTAATCTCCTTCAGCCAGGAGGGGCAGAGTGAGTCTAAAAACTCTTTCACACACCATCTCATACACACACACACACACACACACACACACACACAATGGTTTGATGCCTGTCATCATCAGCTGCTGTGTGTGTGTGTGTTTATGTGTTGTGTGTGTGTGTGTGTGTGTGTGTGTGTTAATCTGAGATGTGAATATGAGGAGATTAGATGGACCATAGGGATTAAAATCTGGCCTTTACCTCAGAGGATCCGTTCCAGCAGCGGCAGCCTGATGGACACACAAACACCCACACACACAGCCGTGGCCACAGCCACACACACACACACACACACACACTACTCTGAAGGTCCAAAGAAAGAGAAACTTTTGGATCAAAGAGCACAAACGAGTAACCAGGGAGAGCACATTATATGTATTTCTAACAGACAAGGAGAGAATGAAAGACAGATGGAAGTGTAGGAATGATGGAAAGAGAAACACACCCTCACAGACACACACATACACACAGAGTACACAAATACACTGGCGAAGCAGTGTCGGGCATGCAGAGTGTAGAGAGTTTCCCTCCCTATTTAAAAACCTCCTCACTGGGTCGGAAAATTAGCCCCGGTCCTCTGTTTATCGATGAGGAGTCACACACACACGGCAACCTCCAACTCTATTTCACAAAACCAACAGGCAATGTGTAAGTATCATGGTATAACATTATGCCATCATGTGAAAAGTGTTTTTAATATTTATTGTTAATATTATTGGCATCCTTTTGAAAAATAAGATAGAAAAAACAATATTTAGAGAAGAACCCTCTGATAGCTGAGTGAGCAGGCGCATGCAGAAATAATGTAAACAAACTTCTGCCAGTCTCTGTAACTCACAAGTTACAAGTACTGACGAGAACAAGTACAAAGACATGTACTGTGTCATTAGCAGGGACATAGAAGTAAAGAATCAAACCATTGATGATGCACGTTTTTCCCCATTAGTTGTTAATTTGGTAGTTTGGTACAGTGATTCATACCAACACCTGTCACCATCAACCAGTCACAGAACAAAGACAGTTAACACTTTATTCAAATCGAATTATTTTATTTGATGTGAAGCACACCCCCCCCCATAAACTCCCCTTTGTGTATATATATATATATATATATATATATATATATATATATATATATAATAGAAAGAAACTTTTTCCATAAAATTGAATAATATATAAATATTAATACATATAAATAAAAAAAAAACGTCCACCATGGTGTGACTTTTACTTTAGTAAATGCTTGGAATATTGCAATAAAGGACTGTGTGTTAATGTGTGCACTTTTCTTGTGCGTGGTGTCCGTGTGCATGTATGTGTCCACTCAGTGTCGTGTTGGGCTACATGAGGAGACAGGGAGCATGTTGGAGCTGACAAGGCCTGTAGGGTCAACATCAAGCCAAATCAACTGCACTGGGGATCAACCACTGCTCCGGCTCTGTCAAATTAGGGCACCGTGCCACACACACACACACACACACACACGGACATTGACACATGGACATGCACACAAACAGCTGTCAGGCACACACACACACACACACTCGTGACTGCCCACTGCCCCGGAAACATCAGAGCACATCTCTGCCCTGAGGTGAGAATTGCAGTTTGTGTATGTGCGTTTGTGTGTGATGTGTGTGTGTGTGTGTGTGTGTGTGTGTGTGTGTGTGTGTGTGTGTGTGATGTGGGTGTGTGTGGGCAGTCACAGGGTCTGTGTGGTGATTGCTGGAACATACTGGCTGAGCAGCATGATATTTGTGTTGGTTTGTGCATGCCTGTGTGTGTGTGTGTGTGTGTAAGGACATATTTTTGTGGAACTTGTGCGTTTAGTGATATTTAGAGTCATTCCCTTATTATGCATCTGTTTGTGTTTCTGCTTTCAGTCAGAGACTGTGTGTATGTGTGTGTGTCTGTGCGTCTGCAAGAACATAAAATGAGAAAGCCACAGCTGGATATGCATGCATGTGTGTATGCGTGTGCTGTATATCAAAATATTGCTCAGGTGTGTGTGAGTGTGTGTGTGTGTGTGTGTGTGTGTCTTTTGTCTTTTGCATGTGTGGTTATATCTGTCTGTCTTGGATTATGTGTAATATGTAGGTTTCTATATCTTTAAAAATGTGTGTGTGTATCTGTGTGTGTGTGTGTGTGTGTGTGTGTGTGTGTTATGCCCCAGGGTGTGTCATCAGAGGGGCAGTTAATGGGCATCTGTGCGTGGTCCAGTGGAAGCCAGCCGGCTAACTGGGCTAACTGGGCCACCTCTGCCAGCTGTGCCACTGGATGCCTGTTCTGCACTTTAACAGCATCATCATTATTTCAGCTTCATACAGACCAGCCACCATCACCACTCCACCTCCACCCACCCATCTCCGTCCCGTCTCCCTCTGCAGTACAACGGAAAGCTTTTCCAGACACTTAAGGACCACAGAGAACGAGATGAGGGAGATCGATGTGGACATATTGTCTGATCTCATGTGTATACAACAAACAAAACCAACACTTATGGGTGCTAAGGTTGGACAGTTGGATATCCAACTCTTATGTCACATTTACAACACTTGTATTACAGATTCGTAGAGTGCACTTCCTTGACAGTTCCCACAATCAGGTTGTTCTAGATTCACTTTTGAATATATGCTTAAAATTATGAATTACACAATGCTGTGTTTATTATACTTTTTTTTCATATTATAATCAAACCAGGCCAGAATTTCCTTGGACCAGCCCCCCCTTCTTTTCAGCTGGGTATCAGTCTTGGTACATTTCTGGCTATCAACCTTTGGGTAGCTCCCAGCCAATTACAGAGGGCACAGGTTGTGAGTTGCAGGACTTGAAGCAACCAATTGCCAAATCCTTAGCACATGGGACCACCAGAGGGGCGTGTGCTTTGAGCCAAGGAGGAGGGGCCAACTTTAAATGTTGCACTTACAAACAGAAACATCACAGAAACATCACTCACAACTTCTGGAGTAGTTTTTTAGTTTGAGTTTGAGTTTGAGTTTTATTTCTGCCTCAAAAAAAGACTAATTGGATGTGACATCATCTGAGGGAGAGCAGCCAAGTCGAGTTAAGCTTAATATTAAGAAGTGCTAGATTTGACACCTAATTGTTTAACCAGATTTGATCAAACCAGTTTTTTTCAACTCACAAATGAACAAATGTGACTAAATAAAACCTTTTTGACCAAGATCAATATGACAATCAACTGTAGAATTGTTCTGACTCATCCTAACTTCTAATAATCTTAACCTGTGTGCACACTAATGTCATGTGTAAACCATGAATGTGCAGGATAGATGCCAGCTGTCTTACCTTTGGTGATCCAGCAGGATGTGGAAAGGGGGGCAGGTACAGTGGAGGACAGGACAGCATTACTCTTCTGTAGAGTGTATGATGACCTGGAGTATGCATCACTTAGAGACTCCATTAGGGCTGATAAAAATGCAGGGGGAAGGAAAAAAAGGTTTAGATCACATTCAATGATATTATAGTTGACTGACCCACATAATGAATACTATTTAGGGACTGACTGAAACTGCTAACCATATGATGGCTTTTCCTTGATATGGCAGATGGCCCAGACACCTTTGCAGAAAATCTAGTAGTGAACCACATTATATACTTCAACATCACCGTATGGCTGAAACTCAGAGAAATTCAGTTGAAATTCAGTGTCAAGAGAAGCCCGTTAAAAAAAAAGCAGATTATGCATTTAACAAGTTCTACATAGGTGAATAAACCTAAATAATTTTCTTGTATTGTGTGGCGTGCTGAGGCAACGTCATGTAACAAAAAAGTTCCAGTTACCATTGGTAGGATGTAATATTTAAATACAACGCTTAATTCCCAGTTTGTTAGGTACACCAGGTTTAAACTAATGCAACAGCCATGGAGTAAATTCTGTTTTCATTAAGGTTAAAACATTTTCATTTCTAGGTGTTTTGGAGCGGTGTTTTTTTTTTTTGTCGTGTTGCTGAGTTAGACTGCATTAGTGTAAGCCATGCTCATTATTTCACCATCACATAACACTGACCTGCTGTACATCCCAATGAGGGAGAACCCAGGGTGCTTTGGTGCAAAGTGGGAGATGAGGGAGTCTGATGCTGTCTGACAGTCTTCACCACTGACCCTGTAGAAACACATCATTTGTTCTGATGATACTAGAGCTGTCTGGATGTGTGTTTTGAATATACACTGAAGCATGATGGTGTGCCCACTATCTGGTGTGATTTGTAGACCATAGTCATGGTTTTTTTTTACTCTTTATCATGAAATATTCTGTAGTACTGAATTGTCAGATGTACACTGTGATTCATACCCAGTAGACGTAGAAAATGTAACATGTAATGACTTTTTTCCCTTACAAAATTGCCTGTGAGATACTTACGTTTGGTGTGCAGCATTGCCTTTATGAAATAAAACCTCAAGCTACTTTTGGTATATTATGGCAGAACAGCAACAGGCTGTCAAACACGAGTGTCAAGTGTTAAATAAAATAAATAAATAATGTTAAATAAAAAAAAAAATAAAAAATTAAAAAAAGTAACAGCGGGGAAGCTCTCGGCTCTTGGCATAGGCCATATAGGTGGTCGCCTAGGGCACCACATGCTGGAGGGCACACTGCTGAGTTTGTGCACACAGAGGGGTGGGGTGGGGGGCCTAGGGCACTAAAGTGGCTAGAGCCGGCTCTGCAAGTGTCAACTCAGCCTCAGATGCCTCTCTCTCTCTCAACAGGTAGTATGGTAATAACATCCATATATTTGGGTGTTCTGGAGATGCAGGTTTTTCAGTTTCACATGAGGTTTCTCTCAGAAGATGCCTTCTTTTCAAAGATGGTTGGATGCTGGCCTTCAGTACATTCGGAGTGGCTTGGGGCTTCACCTGTTCTGGTTCTGGCCTGGAGAAAAGAAAGTGATCTTTGGGCTTTGTTTTATGGTCCAGTTTTAAATGATGACAGCGTCCAGTGCCATCAGCACAATCATCACTCCTCCCATCCATAACCTCTCACAACATCTCACCTGTCCTTTCTTTGTTACATTTAGTTTCTAAAAAATGAATACAGATTACCACCTGTCCAACTCTACGTGCTGCTAAATGATATCAAACACATCTCAGGAATTAGGATATCAACCACTAATTGCAACCTGATTAACAATATTACAAAGGCTCATAGATGGTATTCATGTTATACTGTATGCAAGGATTGCATAACATCACCATATGCTACAGTGTATGTACAGGCATGTGTAACTATACAAAATGAAAACACAGTAAATATAGTGTGAATGAAAACACAGTACAGTGGTAAACACTTTAACCATTACTTTATAGTGCAGAGGATAATTACTTTTCGTTTCGTACCTTTTTGGTAGCTTACTGTTCATAACAACTTCATGCCAATATGTCAACACTGGACACAAACCATTCATCACAAACCATTTAACACCTTGAGATCTCTGCTGGTACCACAATGCAACACCGCTGTGGTCTGGTTAGAGAGTCAGTCTTTAAAACCCACCAACTCTGACTCAAGTGTCAGAGGTTCATCTGGAACCACACATGTTTTTTATTATTACAACTTTTTACATCAGTCATTCCTTTTTAACAAATGGGTATATCCTGTGTGTAAGGTGAGGGAGAATGGAACCAAACACACCCAGCAGAGACTGTCTGTCGTATTTCTCTCTCCCTCTCTGTCCCTCTCTCGCCCTCACTCTCTCAGAGGCTGGTGACAAAGAGGTCACAGAGGCGGTTTGAGTTGTTGAGGTGAAGCTGCAGGTCAGTGGCTCTCCAGAGGTGCTCCTTCTGTCCACTGAGGTGATCATAACTCATCCGCAACTCAACCGCTGTGGGCCTTTTCCTCTGCCCAGCCACTGTTGACATTGACTATAGATTATGAATTGATCCTTGTTTATTCATTCAATCATTTGACTGAACTGTCACAAAACACACAGAGAATGTAAACTCTAAAATCAGTAGAATGATGCATCTCCAGAACGTTGCATCATTTTCCAAATAACTGTGATTAATAAGTCATATGATCTGCATGAAAATAGCACAGAGAGACCACGCACAGAAGAAAGAAGATATTTTTTAATTAAACAAAATAAATCAAATCAGGGCCCAAAGGTTTACCTTGAATAACAGACTCTAAACTTCAACTCTGTTCACATTTGTTGAACTTTCCAGCTGATTTGTGTCTTCTGTTGCCTTGTTTGTAAATGAAGGCACATGCCTTTGGGTCTTTAAATATTGGACTGCATGCCTGAAAAACAACATCGTCCCATCACATGTATGCCAAATAGACCGTTGATTATTCAAATGCCTAATTCTGAAACATATATATCTCACTGGGGAAGGAACTAGACACAGTCTCAATGCAACAACATATAATTATCATTTGTCCTTTTACTATATTTCACATTTTGATTTCCCCCTTCATCATTGATTTTGATATTAACTCCTCATTCATACACTATGAGTGTATAGAGTACATGTTTTATTGAGCATGTGTGTTACTTTAAGTTATTCTGCATGTTTATGTATATGCTAATTGCTTTACATCAAGGCAACTCAAACTTTTTTATTAAAGGATTATGAATTTTACATGAGGTCAACAAAAAGAGAAATTCAGTCACAGTATTTCACAGCTTAAAGTCATTTTTTTGTTTTGTCTATGTCTTTGAGTGTATTTGAGTCCCAAAAAGAAGTCTATATTTCTTGTGGTATAACAATTTAATCCAATCGTGCGTTCTCCCAGAAAAATAATCTGGTCTGGGATCAGCTGTGTAGCTTTACACCCTTATGTCAAACATGACAACAGTCTGGGGCAGTCCAGTGTGAGAAGCACTCAGAGAGTCTTTATGTGACCTGCACATGGAAAGTTTTTATGCACAAATTAAAGTTCTCATCTTCTTCTTCATCCGCTTGGTCCGGGACCGGGTCGCGGAGGCAGCAGTCTGAGCAGAGATGCCCAGACTTCCCTCACCCCAGACACTTCCTCCAGCTCTTCCGGGGGGACCTCCGAGGCGTTCCCAGGCCAGCCGAGAGACATAGTTTCTCCAGCGTGCGTGTCCTGGGTCTTCCCCGGAGGCCTCCTCCCGGTGGGACATGCCTGGAACACCTCCCTAGGGAGGCGTCCAGGGGGCATCCGAAACAGATGCCCAAGCCACCTCAGCTGACTCCTCTCGATGCGGGCTGAAGGAGCAGCGGCTCTACTCCTCGAGCTCCTCCCGAAAGTGACCGAAGCTTCTCACCCTATCTCTAAGTGGGAGCGCCCAGCCACCCTGCGGAGGAAACTCATTTCGGCCGCTTGTATCCGCATGATCTTGTCCTTTCGGTCATTACCCAAAGTTCATGACCATAGGTGAGGGTGGGAACGTAGATTGACCGGTAAATCGAGAGCTTCAGGCTCGCCTTTCGACTCAGCTCCTTCCTTCACCACGACGGTCCGGTACACCGACCGCGCATAACTGCGGACGCCTGCACCAATCCGCCTGTCAATCTCACGCTCGATCTTTCCCTCACTCGTGAACAAGACCCCGAGATACTTGAACTCCTCCACTTGAGGCAGGACCTCTCCACCCACCTGGAGAGGGCATGCCACCCTTTTCCGGTCGAGAACCATGGCCTCGGATTTGGAGGTGCTGATTCTCATCCCAGCCGCTTCACACTCGGCTGCAAACCGCTCCAGTACATGCTGAAGGTCCTGGCCTGATGAAGCCATCAGGACAACATCATCCGCAAAAAGCAGAGATGAAATCCTGTGGTTCCCAAACCGGACTCCCTCCGGCCCCTGGCTACGCCTAGAAATCCTGTCCATAAAGATTATGAACAGGACCGGTGACAAAGGGCAAGCCCTGCCGGAGTCCAACATGCACTGAACAGGAACAGGTCTGACTTACTGCCGGCAATGCGAACCAAGCTCCTGCTCCGGTCGTACAGAGACCGAACAGCCCTTAGCAAAGGCTCCCGGACCCCATACTCGCGGAGCACTCCCCACAGAATACCACGAGGGACACGGTCAATTGAATGCCTTCTCCAGATCCACAAAGCACATGTGGACTGGTTGGGCAAACTCCCATAAACCCTCAAGCACCCTGTGGAGGGTATAGAGCTGGTCCAGTGTTCCACGACCAGGTAGGACGAAAACCGCATTGTTCCTCCTGAATCCGAGGGTCGACTATCGGCCGAATTCTCCTCTCCAGTACCCTGGCGTAGACCTTCCGGGGAGGCTGAGAAGTGTGATCCCCCTGTAGTTGGAACACACTCTCCGGTCCCCCTTTTTAAAAAGAGGGACCACCACCCCAGTTTGCCACACCAGAGGCACTGTCCCCAACCTCCATGCAATGTTGCAAGAGGCGTGTCAGCCAAGACAGCCCCACAACATCCAGAGATTTGAGGTACTCAGGGCGGATCTCATCCACCCCCGGCGCCTTGCCACCTGAGGAGCTTACGAACTACCTCAGTGACTTCGGCTTGGGTGATGGACGAGTCCACCTCAGAGACCCCAGCCTCCGCTTCCTCATTGGAAGGCAAGTCGGTGGGATTGAGGAGATCCTCGAAGTATTTCTTCCACCGTCCGACAATGTCCCCAGTCGAGGTCAACAGCTCCCCACCTGCACTGTAAACAGTGTTGGCAGAGTACTGCTTCCCCCTTCTGAGGCGCCGGACGGTTTGCCAGAATCTCTTCGAGAGCAGCCGACCGATAGTCCTCCTCCATGGCCTCACCGAACTCCTCCCAGACCCGAAGTTTTTGCCTCCAGGACCGTCCGGGCTGCGGCTTGCTTGGCCTGCCGGTACCTGTCAACTGCGTCAGGAGTCCCACAGGCCAACATGGTCCGATAGGACTCCTTCTTCAGCCTGACGGCATCCCTTACTTCCGGTGTCCACCACCGGGTTCGGGGGTTGCCGCCACGACAGGCACCAGAGACCTTGCGTCCACAACTTCGAACCGCCGCGTCGACAATGGAGGCAGAGAACATGGTCCACTCGGACTCAATGTCCTCCAGCCTCCCTCGGAATCTGTGAGAAGCTCTTCCGGAGGTGGGAGTTGAAGACCTCCCTGACAGAGGGCTCGGCCAGACGTTCCCAACAGACCCTCACAATACGTTTGGGTCTGCCAGGTCTGTCCAACTTCCTCCTCTGCCAGCGGATCCAACTCACCACCAGGTGGTGATCGGTTGACAACTCAGCCCCTCTCTTTACCCGAGTGTCCAAGACATACGGCCGGAGATCAGATGAAACGACAACAAAGTCGATCATCGACCTCCGGCCTAGGGTGTCCTGGTGCCACGTGCACTGATGGACACCCTTATGCTTCGAACATGGTGTTCGTTATGGACAAACTGTGACTAGCACAGAAGTCCAATAACAGAACACCGCTCGGGTTCAGATCGGGGAGGCCGTTCCTCCCGATCACGCCCCTCCAGGTATCACTGTTGTTGCCCACGTGAGCGTTGAAGTCCCCCAGTAGAACAATGGAGTCCCCAGTCGGAGCACTATCAAGTACCCCTCCCAGGGACTCCAAGAAGGCCATTTGGTACTCTGTACTGCTGTTCGGCCCAGTAGGCACAAACAACAGCAAGAGACCTATCCCCAACCCGAAGGCGCAGGGAAGCGACCCTCTCGTTCACCGGAGTGAACTCCCAACACATGGCGGCTGAGCTGGGGAGCTATAAGCAAGCCCACACCAGCTCGCCGCCGCTCACCCTGGGCAACTCCAGAGTAGTGGAGGGTCCAGCCCCTCTCAAGGAGCTGGGTTCCAGAGCCCAAGCTATGCGTGGAGGTGAGCCCGACTATCTCTAGCCGGTACCTCTCAACCTCCCTGCACGAGCTCAGGCTCCTTCCCCCCCAGCGAGGTGACATTCCATGTCCCTATTGCCAGAGTTTTGGTCCAGGGATTGGGTCGTCGAGGCCCCCGCCACGACTGCTACCCAAACCACATTGCACCGGCCCCTCATGGACCTTCCTGCGGGTGGTGAGCCTACTGGAAGGCGGGCCCACGTCGCCATTTCGGGCTGAGCCCGGCCGGGTCCCGTGGGCAAAGACCCGGCCACCAGGCGCTCGCCTGCGAGCCCCAACCCCAGGCCTGGCTCCAGGGTGGGGCCCCTGGTAACGCCAATCCGGGCGACGTAACGGTCCTTGATGTTCTTCTGTTCATGATGGGCTTGTGAACCGCTCTTAGTCTGGCCCGTCACCTAGGACCTGTTTGCCATGGGAGACCCTACCAGGGGCGTAATGCCCCCGACAACATAGCTCCTAGGATCATTCGGGCACACAAACCCCTCCACCACAGTAAGGTGGCGGTTCAAGGAGGGGACAAATTAAAGTTATGCAAAATAAATAAATAAATAAAATAGGTAGATGGAAACATACATACATGACAAGACATTGCCATGGTAATGACATCATGCTTCTCATGAGTCAATTGTTCCTGTGTGCATGCACTAAAGGGTACATGCTTTTCATTCACATTTTTTTATGTCCAATCTCACTAGAAATATATATATAAAATATACAAATATAAAAATATATCCCTAATATAATAGGGGGAAGCATTTGAATTACACTGTTTCACTATCATGTTATATCTATTCACTCTACTCTACTTTTAAATATTTTGAACTTGTAAGTAAGTTATGCAATATGCTGTATATGTACAGTAAATCAGTCATATCTTTACGAGCTTTCTTTTCCACAGTAATGAAGTCTGTCTGACTCTGTGTGCTGGACAGTTGAACATCTTACTCAAAGACACTACAGCTGGGCTCAAGAGAATCAAACCAATCAGGATAATAAGATGGTCTCTTTAAGCCAGCAGCTCAACCTGCTGCATACAGTACCATAAAGTGTGTGTGTGTGCATGTCTGTGTGTCCCTATGTTTGTGTGTGTGTGTCACTGTGTATAGAGTGGTGTGGCAGCCAGGGCCTCATGACAGATCAGGGCATTCAGGCCAGTGACATTCCTCCAGAGCCCCAGATGCATCATGGGCCAGTGGTGTGAAAAATGCTGGTCGGCCTGATCCACTCAGCCGCAGATGAATGGAGCGTTCGGTGCACTCACCCGTAGATGAATGGAGCGATCTGTCTTGTCAGCGGAGGTCGACCGAGAGGTTACAGTATCCAGCATATACCTGAGTGTGTGTGTGTGTGTGAGACTCTGTGTGTGTGTGTCTGTGTGTTTGCTGACTCCGGAAACTAGCTACAGTACACCACACACAAAGTAAGAAACAAAGGCAAACACAGATGAGTACAAATGAAGTACGCACATCTACAGCACAAACACACAAACAATGTCTCTCTTATATAGCTTATTTAGATATACCAGTCACCTCAATTGTGAACACAGAGCCCGTCCATGCATGCAACTACCCAACATCATTCATCTTTACATGTATTTCTCTTTTAACTCTTTGCTACTTTTTAGCCTCATTATCTTACTAAGCTTCACTGACTTAGCGATTATACTAACAAGGCTAGCAGGTGAACTGCTTGTCATGCTGCTGCTGACACAATACATTGGCTAGCTTGGCTTGTCTCATTTCTCTGTTCTGTTGACTCACTCTGGCATTTTGTTCACCATTATACACCATTTAGTTCAATAAAAAGTGACTGAAGAGAGAAATGAAAGCTCTCCAAACTGGCAAGCTTGCTGATTGTCAGGGAACTCATTGGCATGTTAGCTTGGTTCATTAGCAATATGTTCATAGAGGTCAGTCAAAATATATATTTGAACCACAGATGACAAGATGACAAACAGCCCCCCAAAAGTGAAGACAAAATATCTGGATCGCCCCCTGCTGGCTGGTTGCAGTACAGGTCATAAGCCCCACCCCCCTCCATATTAGCATATTAAACAATCAAAAGTGTGCATCAAATACATTTTTCCCAAAGATGGTTTTTATCATTTTATGTAGATCTTTTCGCACTGATATTCGTTCATTTCCATTTTTCTGATAAATTTTGTTTCAATCATATATTTGACGTTATAAAAAGGGTACAAAATGTCATGCAACCAATTACAGTGATGCAGTTGCAGAAGACCCTGCAAATGTCTTTTCAGGAATTGTATGTAGAATATGAATGTTGAGGGAAGATGTTGAGGTGATCGTTAGCTAACACTAATACTCTAATATACAATAACACACACCACTATCTGACATATTTTGGCTTCACTTTAGTACAGTAGGAGGAAGTGGAGATGTGTTTATACAGTCTGAACAACTTAGTCCTGTCTCATAACTTATCACTGCTTCTTTTTTTTTTTCTTTTTTTTTTACACTCTGGCTCTTAGACTTCACAAAGTAATGTCAATGCTGTCAAGATGGCTTACTATTAGTCAACGGTGCAAATTCACTGTTCACCAAGGTGGAACTCGACAAGAGACCCACAGCATATTCCTAATATTCCCAAACTTGGTGATTCCAATCCATTTGAGTCTGCAGCAGTGCGTTGAGGTAGATGTTAACATGCTCACGTTATTTTAATTAATTTAATCAATTGATCATTTAAAACAATTTCTTAATGAGTATTATTTAGCAGTTGTAGTACTTAATGTTAAATAGGCTAAAAAAAAACATATTTCCCCAAAGAACAGTAACTATATTCTCTTGTAAATTACAGTATTGCCGCACTTCACTTCCCAGCTCAGTCTCTCATGAAATGTGTGCCTGTTAGGCTATTGTTTAATGTTGTTTAACTTTGAGCTGTGGTAGAAAGCTCTTTTGCTAGCAAGTGAACACTGAGATTCTTTCTTCAAACCACTATGGTCAAGGATGAACTTATTTATTCAAGACAGCAGCTGTTGCTTCACATGACCAGTGAACACATGAATGAGTGTACTGCATGTGTACATGTGTAGTAGTGGACTACATCTTTTGTTAGGTTTAGGATTGTTCAAAGTCATAGCAAGCAAGCACAGTTAAAATAAGGATATTATTTTGTAAATGTATGTAAGTCCGTCCGGACAGCTATGTGAACACATCTATGCTCTAGCCGGAGCAATCTTGGGGGTTTACCATTAAAACCATTCCTGAAATGCATGCTGGTCCAGGCTGTTGCTGATTCAGTAAGCCATGACTATGGTGGACAATAACCACCAGGATGGACTGGACATCTGAATATTAAGTGATGAAAATGTTCCAACTTCTAACAGCAAAAATAAACATAAACTTCTTAATCTTTATCTGAACCCAAAATCCTACACTCATCTCATGTCCGCACTTTCTTAGATTACTGTCATTGTGAGGACATTTAGAGGTATAAAAATAAACATGCACAAACACACGTACAAACACACACACACACACATGTGGGCCCCCATCAAACACTGCCATGGCATCCCTGAGTTTGTCATACACACACACACACACACACGCTCCCTCTCTCAGCAGCGCACACACACACACAAACAGCCAGCCCATCTCCTCAGCCATCAGCCCAGAGCTCCGGCGCCCCCGAGCACTGGCTCTGACACGTCTATATGTTTTTCCACCTGACCTTTTGCCGTCCTTTCTGCCACAGCCCGTAAACCATAAGCTGATATATGAAGGCAATTTTTAGCGGTGCCACTTGTATCTGAGTGATTGCGTACGCTTTACATTTGGGGCGCCTGCCACCTTGCCACCCCTCCTCCTCCAGATCTCTCTATTTGGATAGTGGGTGGTGTGGAGGGGGACCGAGAGGATGAAAGGATGGGTGGATGTGATGCCAAATACACACATCTATCTGCTCCCAGGGCGAGGAGCCTGCTGCGTGATAGCCCTTCACTCGGCCACGAAAAAAACTTAACACTTTCTTATTTTCAAAATTGAATTTCCACGTTTGTTTGGTTTTTTTTTCATTTAGTGTAATGAAGACACTGAAAATAGTTGGCTCTAACTACAAAATGTCAGCTCTGTGGCCTCGCCTGTCAGTTTGAATAGTGTAGCATTAGTTCATGTTCCAGTAATGGACTGAGGCTCCAGCTCGTTAGCATTTTAACTGGTGTTTGAATAGGCAGCAACGTGCCCATTTAGGCTCTTATCACAGCAGCAGATTGAGCTCGTTAGCCTGTTAGCATGAACTTATGCTATGGGAGCTATATGGCATTTGGCCACGTTGCATTACCACAACGCAATGACACTTGTTAGCTTATTAGCATAACCCCCTATTAGGTGGACAAGGGGGGTGTGCGGTGCATTAGCCCATGTTACAGTAATGGAAAGGCTTTGTTAGCTTGTTAGCATGCTAAACAGGTAGGGGTCTATGAGTGGCATTATAGCCTGTTTGAGAGCACTGGAACAAGCTGCCACGGCGTTAGCTAGTTACCATAATCTCAAGCAAGAAGGTGTGTGTGTGTGTGTGAGTGTGAAAGTGTGTGTGTGCTGATGTGAGAGAGTGTGCGAGGTAAAAGTGTGTGCGCGTCTTTCCTCCAACACTTTTCAATTACAGCTGCTCATTGTCAGGTTGTAAATGGCTGGGTCAGCTGGCTGGAGTTCTGCCTTTGAACACGCTGCTGACGTCCCTACAAAGGCATCATTAGAGAGGCTTGGCCCAGCAAGAGACACCCTCACTTCTCCATCACCCCTAAGGAAACAACTCAATAATGTGCCAAAGATGGAAAAATTAACCGTGCATAAAAAAAAGAACAAGAAGGAATAATAAAGGAATAATAAAAAAAAAAAAACCTTAAATCTAATCCCTTCTTTTATTTTTCCTGCTCTGTTCTGTGGCCTTGCATAATCCCTCATTTGATTTTTTTTTCTTTTATCATTAATTTTGAGACATATAAATATGTTAAAGCAACTCTGAAAGGCATGTCTCATTTTCTCTTGATCTAAATATTCAGTGACACCCCCACCTGTGCCCCAAGAAAAAAGAAGGAAAGGCTTTTTTTTTTTTTTAACAAGGTTAGAGGGAATACAAACACTACTGGAGTTGCTAATTACAATGGGAGATTGAGAAATGAAAAAAAAAATAATAAAAAGAATACTCATGCATTTTCAATGTCATTTGCATTTTGATTCCAAGTTGTATTTATGCAACATGTCTTTTTTTTTGCCTTTTCTTTTTCTTTGGCTCTTGCTAATATCTTGCAGGATCAAAGGCTTTCGTTGGGTTTCTCTCATCTCGTTTTCCTCCTCCAAGCATTGTTTGCCTCCCAGGACCACAGCAGCACAAGTTTTGCACTAGTGCCAAATTTGTGGGGAAGGGAGCATTTGCTACTCCAGATCAAAAAGGGGACAATCCACAGAGGGCACAGATAAAAGACATGGCCCATTCTGACCAATGGTTACCTATGATGCTGCATGTGTATTTCCATATTACATACAGAAGCCAGCAGCCTGGTTGATACTGCCCTCAGTGTACTGAGTTGGATACACCAACTCAAATAAGATCTTTGCACTCACTTTAAATGTGATTGAATTAGTTTTCACTGATCTTGCAGAGGTGTGGCAGGAGATAATCTTCTTATACTTGTCCAGGTTGAAGAGATGAACTTCATTAATGTTGTATCAGTGAAAAACAAAAAGTTATGTTACTGTTCTTCCCCATCTGTGGTCCTAATCTTTTAATGCAGTCATGCACATCACTTCCTTTTTTTAACTTTCTCTTGTTCAGCCAAAACCAACAAACAGAAAGTTCCTCTCCTTCTTGCTGACATGAAGTTTCCACTTGGT
The DNA here is from genome assembly GCA_023238725.1 of Scortum barcoo. NCBI lineage: Eukaryota > Metazoa > Chordata > Actinopteri > Centrarchiformes > Terapontidae > Scortum > Scortum barcoo. Next base: position 3,250,334 of record CM041544.1, read on the forward strand.
CTTCTGGGGCACTTGTGGAACGCAATGTTGTCATAATTAATAACAGAATAAAACTATAATTATCTAGTACTTTCGGGAATCTCAGGACAGCCCTCACTGTCAGCGTGATATATATCGATATATATATATATATATATATATATATATATATATATATATATATATATATATAGATATAGATAGTTAGATAGATAGATAGATAGATTTTAAATACGGAGTTGGCTGTTAAAACAGCTGAGGAATTTTAAGAAATACCAGAAATGAGCCTATGACTACAACGTTTAGTTCCCAGTACCTCTGAATGAGAAATCCTGGTTATGTCCACTCTAAATGAACAACGTTAATTCACTAAAAACACTTTAAAATGAATAGTTCTGAAATCAAACTCACCTTGGGTCTCCAAACCCCACTTTGTCAGCCTCTGATTAAAAGTACACCTTTTCACCATTTCACAATACTTTTCTATTATAAATGACTGGAGCATAGACATTACCTGTCTTCAGTGGGAATATTAAATCTCTGCGGAGACAGATAGCATAATGCAGATGTCTTAATGAAAACTTCATTAAGATGGAGGATAATTACTGTGTCCTTAACGATGCACTCGCTGTGCTTTTAAATAATTGAGGTGCTCAACTTTTGATGTGTTTATATCGGAGTAATGTCATCATGGAGACTTCATCTGAGATAGATTGGCTTGAGAACGTGATAGGTGTGTGTGTGTGTGTGTGTGTGTAGACTGCCTGAATAAGAGATTTTTATTTTCACTTTTTGGTCTGTGTGTTTCGGTCGGCCCACCACTGTACTCCAGAATGAAATACAACAACAACTACTGAATGCTTTGCTGTGTAGTTTTGTACAGACATGCATGGTCTCCACAGGATGATATCCTCATGATATCCTCATGACCTTTGGGATTCTCTGACTTTTCCTCCTGTGCCACCAGCAGGTTAACCTTTGTGGTTCACAGTGAAATGTTTTGGCAATTATTTCATGTAATGATCATGATGCAGTCATGGTTTTTGTTTACTTTATTTTGCTTTATTTATTTTTACGTTATCCACTACAATTTCATCTAGCGCCACCATTAGGTCAAAATTTCAATTACAATTTATCTGTCTCCATCTTTTTTTCTTCTCCTTCTGGTCATATTAACACAACTGGAAAATATCAAATGATCAGACTGCAACTTTTATCTGTAACCTTCCCTATAATGAGCAATACAACCCTACAGACTCATGTCCAGATTTCTGATTGACTCGAGGAACTGGAGTCGCACTGTAGGCACCTGCAGCATGTGTATGCAGACAATGAACAGTACTGTTTTATCATATTCTCTAAAGCAACTGTGTTCACCTTCCTTAATTTACTTTACTATACAGAGCAGCTGTACTCATAGAACTGGGATTACTTTCAGGAAACTTCTATAACTAAACAGAAGACTACTGCCGTCCCAGATGTCTTTGCTAGAAGTGTGAAAACGAGAAGATTACTTGTGTCTTTCTTCAGCTTCCCTTAAACATGAAGCCACTCACAGTCTCCATGTGGTATCTTTGTAGACGCTGTAGCCTAATGTGTAGTTAGATATATGAGGCCCACATCAGCTACTAAGTAGCCAAGTCTGTAGGGACTGCTGCTACACCAGAACCCCTAAAAAGGTCATCATCATCAGAATATTTTATTTATACCTGGGGGAAATTTGGTGAAAACACAGCATCTGCATAAGTTGTCACATTAATGGCAAGCAAGACTTTTCCACCTAGGGGATGTGAACCCAGGACCTTTGTATCATCAGAGAAGGTGCATTACTCTCTGTGCCAGCAGGAAGACCACATATATGACCACATATATACCACATTCAGACGTCGCACTGGAACACAGCATCTCAGACCAAAGACAATTGAGTGCACATGGTCAGACTTGAATGATGGTCAGTGTTATACTAGGAGGAGAGAGCCAGGAGTAGAGCTCCTGGGGTGATAAACACCCAGAGTGACATTTACCAGCATGAGGGAGTGCTCAGAGTTTATTTTTTAAACTGAGATTTAAAAGTAGATTTATCTTCCCTCGCTTTTCTCAACCTCTCTGCATCAGCAAGCCGTGGAGGTGTTTGTACGTAATTTGTCTCTCTTCATCTATACTGACTGCTCACTGGAGGGGAAATGTACAGAACAGAGGGGAAAAAGACTGGTGAAAAGTTACAGAAAGAACCGGCGCCTCTAGTGAGTGCTGATCTCGAACACAAACACTCAGACACACACACCCTCAGACAGTCAGTGCCTGACGTTGCTCTCTGGGAGTTTTTAACATGCTAGCTATGCTGCTTATACTGGCTAGTTTGATGCTCGACCATCTCACTTTCACAATGTTGTGTGGGAGATCACTCTCTTTGTCTCTTTATAAACACAATGCAAATTCACCTGTGCTAATGTGCTTTCTTCAGAACAAAGATCCACTGAAGATCAGATCACAACACACACAGAGGGAGTGTGACTTCATCCTCTGATCAGGATGTCATTACTCCACGATTTTGCTATCTATCAAATAGCTGTTTGCAGCTAGATGAATGTCATACTGACTTAAGTTTATTCTAGGTTTGTCACTTTGTCTGTAGAGTGCATTTGTGTGCATGTGTGTGTATGCAAGTGTGTGTGTGCTTGTGTATGTGTGTATGTGGGCAGCTAGGTCACAGCTGTTGGAAACGGGCCAATGTCATGTGGGTCTTAACTAGCCTTCAGGTTACTGTGCCTCTCACACTACCAGGTCAAACCTTAACACTCGCTCAAAGCAGTCACCTGGCTCCACATACACAAGCACACACGTAAGCACACACATGCATGCATGCTCACTCAGACAAACAAACACCCTCTCAAACTAATTATTTCTTTCTTTCTTTCTTTCTTTCTTTCTTTCTTTCTCTGTTTCTTCATCTTCCCTTTTTGCTTCAGTTATACTGACACAATTAAATCTACTTTCTTTTCACCTCACACACACACACACACACACCCACGTGTCACAAACACATGCCAAAACATATTGTATGTTGATACTGTCAAAATGCAAATCCGCTCACTTCTCGACTCCTCACAGTGTATTATTTCTTTTTTTCCGCTGACTTCATTAGAGAGGAAGCGGAACATGGGTGACAACATTATTAATTACAGGTGCTTTGCACATACACACTAGGAGCTATTTTCTACCGACTCGGCCTAATCATCATCATCATCAATATCCTCGTTATAGCCGCGGCCATCCACCCCGACAAGGCCACCATGCTGGGAGCTGATGAGGGGCTTTGAACAACGAGTCACATCCAGACAGACATTACACTGAGAGACTCTCCAAGATGTGACTGTTCAAGATGTGAAATGGTTAAATCGAGGTGGGGTGAGGAGACAAGGGAGTGGGTGATGCTGATGTGTTGGGGGTGAGGGAGTGTGTGTGTGTGGGGTGTGGGGAGCTGTATGTGGTGGTGGGGGGGGGCGTTTGTCGGGGAATAATTGCCTGGAGACAGTGCAGAAATAAGCCCTAATGGTCAGTAATCCAAGCCTGGAGAGGGCCTCTCCACAGTGCTCCACTGAATGCCGGTAATGGGCTTCCAGCTCTGTCACTTACATATGCATAGATCTTTCTCCATTAAAGCTGGTTTGAATGACAAATATGGGTGGGTGTAAAAAAAAAAAAATATAATAAAAAAAGAAGAAGAAGTGGAGGGAAAGAGAGAGAGAGAGAGAGAGTGGGAGAAGATTTTCTCTTGGCTTGCAGTAATTTGGCAGCCAGCTCAGGCCCCTATCCTTAAATCTCATTATTAGCCCATTGTTCACATGATGCCGCCTGGGTGAAGCACAGGGGCAGGGGATGCTGCTTAATGTGGGCTAGATGTTGATTTGGACCTGGAACCTCTTTTTTTTTTTTTTACCCAAATATGTGTGGGAGTAACTATGGGATACTTTGATGCTAATGCCGATATTGATACTAATGATTAGCTCTGTACAGTCCTGTGTTTGTACAGTATTTTCTCATCTTCAGCACATGCTACAACCATATATTCTTTGTATTTGGGTAATGTGACTGAGTTTTCTCATTTCTGACAAGGTCTGTGTTTCCTCTCATCGGTACTATCAGTGCTCTTTCTGTGTTTTTTACATTTGGTTTTGCATGTGTACTCTAAACATTTAATATCATTTTGAATTGTTGCAACATTTTAATGGCTGTACCCTTCAGCCTGAGCATTGTGTACCCTTCAGACATTCATAAAAGGAGCTGTTCAGACCACAACACCCAGTGCTGTAGCCAGGATTTTAGAAATACTGAGGTCATGAGGCAAAGTCCCCAATAAAAAAGAAAGACTCAATTAGTGATTATCTGGATTAGCCTGTTATGTTTTCTGTTTGTTTCACTTAAGTGAAGCATTTCTTTCTAGAAATTCTTCTGAAAACAATCCAGCTAACTAAAGTTTAAGTAGCGCTATTTCCCTTACAATAATTACCAGATTACACAGCCTTTTCCACCAAATGCTGCTGTAAATTATTAGTCAGTTATGGATAAAATGAAGGAAGAAAGTCTGTTTCCACCCCATACTGCCAGAACTGAACTCTGGTGAATAAATACTAAACCCAGGTGTGACACAAAGGGTCTAAAAACGCTGGAATAGTTTCATTTGGAATGTATATTTATTCCTGCTTCAGTGTTAAGATATATAATATCTGTTATTTGTCCCTTAGACTTCATAGTGTAAGCTTTTATATTTTTGTCCATTTTAACTGCTAACCATATCCAATGAAGTTCCATTTTTTTTATTTAAGAAACTACTGTAACTTAATTTGTTTTTGTTTAAAATGTTAGAAGTTTGAATTTAGATTTTAATTTTGAAATCCACGTAAAATTCTGTACAAAAAATCATGGTTTCTTCCGGTAATAGATGTTTTGTCACATTTCATCACATGTATAATAATGATAGATAAATAATAAATTGCCATACTGATTACAGTAGCTATCAGTCTGTGTTCTCATGTCAAATGTGCTACGAAGACTGTTGGAGTAGAGGTTATTCAGAGCCAAAGACAGTTCTGAGTAAGACCAAGGAAAAAATCATTCAACACTAAAGCTCACACTCTTGAACCTGACAGCACAGGTAGACAAGAAGGAGTTGAAAAAACACAGGACGTATGTGTGTGAACAATGTGTGTGTTTGTATGTGTGTTTGTCCATAAGGAGGTGTTTAGTGAGAGATATGGGGGTCTGTTGGGGCCTCAGAGGCGAGGGCACAGGGGGCAGAGAAGCCATCATAATGGGACGCACCCCCCAACCTCCTCATCTTCCTGAGCAGCCAGATGGCACACACTCAAACCCCCAGTGGAGGAAACAACACACACATACATATGCATATTTGAACACAAGCACCGTCAGTCACACACGTATGAAACACACATGGCCAGGAAGCAATCCAGAAATGTATTTAGATGAAGAGCTTTTTGAATTCAGTTTCAACCGGCTAATCAGCCGCAACTCACCTGCTTTGTGTATCTAAAACAAAAGCACGTCCATTACGGAGCTCAGCGTCGTTCTCTTTCAAAGTGCTCCTCGGACTGGGCGGTTGTTGTTTCATCCCTGATATCAGCAGGCCTCGCATTGTCATTGAAACATGTCACCATATGGACGTGGGGACACTTAGGAGATGCATCACTTTGTTGCTTGCTGTCTTTGCTCTATTTCCAGACCAAATGTGTCACTGTTTGAGACCATAAAAAGGGAATCTGCACCAAGCTCAGGTTGTGTGTGCGTGCGTGTATGTACCAAGTGCAGAAGTTCAAGGACGTACAAACCCCGACGTCCAGCGATGAATGTACCTCGATCGCCAGATAAAACGCTTCATATTTCACTATTGCTTCTCTAAGTGCTTGGACTCTAATAGGAAAGATGGGTTTATATGATATGAATACGAGAATATGAGTGACATGACTTTGTTTTCCTCCTTCCTTTCACATGTGTGTGTGTGTCTGTTTGCTCAGGCAAAGGCTTGCGTGTGTGTGCCTGCAGATGTGTGGCTTGACGCATGTGACAGATTTGTTCATAAAGATATTTGTGTGTTACCTTTGTTAAGATAGCATATATAGACACACACACATAGACACGCACACACACACAGAGCACCAGCAGTAATAGATATCCAATAGCTGGGAGCTGTGGAAGGGTCCTGCTACATCTGTCAGCGCTGCCTGGCAAAGGCGCGGCGAGTTCAGATGCTATCACCACAAACGGCTGCATCAAAAGATTTAGTGTCCCCACCATCCCTCCCACCCCGAGGTGAGCTGTGTGGCGCAGTCCGCCGGGCAACACAACAAGAAGGAGGGGGCGCAGAAGAAAGACGGCAGGTGGGGGACAGATAAGAGGGAAGCGACAGCAATATCAGCCAGGGGGGTTTGAGGTGGAGGACAAGGGGGTGGGGGGACCAGAATAAGAAGAGGTGGTGGAGGGAAGAAAGAAGAGGCACAGTGGCTCTCCTTTTTCACCTCTTCATGGGCTGCACTCGAGAGACCAGGCTCAGAACAACAGTTTTAAAAGTCGTAGAGCTGTGTAAGGCTAAGAAAAAATGTCTGTTGGCCCTGAATGATTGAATTTTAATCAAAGCTGAGAAGTTGTATCTTGATGTAAATGCACCCAAGATGCATCAATTGTCTAGTTAATCACACTAGTAAGGGGTGGTACAATGCACATTTGAGCACATTTTACAAAAATGTAAATGTAAAAAAGCTGCAAAAACACTGTCTATAGGGACCAGTTCTATTTTCACTTGTAATTGTAATTTAGCTAAGTAACATCATGCCGCAGTTCAGATATGACATATGTTTATGGCATGTGTAAATCATGTGTAAGCCTTTAAATGAGCTGCCAAAACCAAATTAGCAAAATCCCAAATTAGTGAGCACTGACCTCTGTGTTACCACTCATGCCTTTTTGTGAGTGTGCAAGAAAGGAGAGATAGACGAAGAGACAGCCCTTTTTGAGAGGCCGAGGGAACAGGAAAACAAATGCATTTATCCCAAAGGATGGGTAACTGCAAATACATAAAGGTTAACTTCTTCATCTTTGACCCTCGCTGCAACTGACCTCAAATTTGTTTGATATCTGACGTCAGCTCCCACTCTGTTGGGCTCAGCGGGGCTCCAGCTAAAGATGCTGCAATCCGATATGCTGCTATTGACAATAATGACCTCATTAAGTGGATCAGATATATGTGAAATCTACATTAAATAAATATGCCTTCTCATCATGGTTGAATTAAGTGTTTTCACTGAATCAGTTAGATGCATGCGGAAGGCTGTAAAACTCCACACAAATCCGTGGCACCACTTTTCCTTTACATTAAAGTGATTCCAGTGGTTTTCACGTAGTACGGATTAAAAGGAGGAGGTTCAGTGTTATTGGATTTGGTATCAACATGTACCTCTGAGTTGATATGCTGCAATCTGTATTGCAGAGAAAGGAGTGGTGCATGTCTTGCTCCAGCATGGCTGACACTGGTGTTATGGAGATACTTTAACCAACGAGGGTTGGACTAACAGGGAACTGCAGACTGTGTGTGTTTCGTTGTGTGTGTTCAGTAGGTTGGGCCCAACCTAACCCTAACCCTGTTACAACAAGTTGATGTTAAAAAATCTAAAGTATTTCAAATTAAGATGACATGGAACACCCCTCTGTTAAAGTTTCTCTGTCATTCAGGCTGAAGGGACTGGTGGGCTTTAACACACAAAACTTTACATTTGCCTCAAGTGCAGCTTCACAGTACAGTATGTTATATATATTGTGTAGCTCTCCTCAGGGGTAAATTATGGTATAAGACATAATTTTCATTTCATTTTTCTTGTATCATACATACAGACTCTAGGTTTGAATATGCTTTTAAATCTATTTTAATTAGTCTGGCATGAAGATGGGGGACCAAAGGAAGGGAAGATGTGAGGAAGCGTTCTTATTTCTCTCCCTGTGGGTCAGCTGCTAATCACAACTCTGCCGACCCACCCCATCCACCCCACAGCACACACACACACACACACACACAACACACCCTGATTCCTCTGCTCTTGAATAACCTGACACACACACACACACACTGACACACGAGTGACAAAGGGGGGGGCGGTCACCCTCCTTATTTAGAGGGGGAGAGGGAGAGAGTATGTGTCTTTTGAAGCCTTCCTCACTTAACCGCCACACAGCTACTGCTGTCAGCTTGTCGAGGATTTCTCCTGGATGTGTGTGTAAAAAGACCCTCCCGTGGAGCGAGAGAGAGAGAGAGCGGTAGCCCTGATTAAATGCTGGAGCCGTCATGCCTGCGAGCCAGCCAGGAGATTAATATCGGCGTAACCTGTTACTTAATTCATTATGGGGATACAGGCTAATTTGATTTGATATTATTTTAATAAAGTTCTGTGATATCCAAGATTGTTTCAGGCTATCAAAATAATTTTCCAGTTATTACAGTTCGTCAGGCAAGTCCCTTTGATAGCAGTGGTTGGCCAGGCCTGTCCTGAATACATTACAACCCCCTCTACACACACACACACACACACACACACACACACGGTTCCCTTTTTCCTGAATCTCAGTCACAGACACTCAGATTCCTCTTTCCTCTACCAAATATCTTAATTCCTCATTTTCTGTCTTCACTCTTTAGCTTTTTATTTCTCTTCTTTTGCTCTTTTCACCCTTTTTCCTCCTCTGTTATGCAGAACATGACACATAAAAAATGCATAAAATGAATAAACAGGAATGGATAACTGGAGCGGAGAATGACGAAACTGAATGTACCTTTTAGAAAAGTAAACTAGTGGATCTCTGATCTGATCCCAGGGCGGACAGCTGGGGAAGGTGAAGGAGCACTACATGTCACTCTTTCCCTTTACCACTTTAACCCTTGAGCAACACCATTAACTTCCAACTGTTCAAGTCAAGCTGTAGCTGTACTGGTCACTGTACAGGTCAACATATGTAACGCTGAGTGTAAACATTCAGACACTCCCAATATAAAGAACATTACACTCAGTTAAACATCCCTGATTTAATCAATGAAGAAATTTTAAAAGTATATGGAGACGCCATTGTTTTTGAATGGTAAGTTTGATCATGGTTAACAACAACAGTTATAATAGTTTAACCAAACACTCAGGCTTACCTTTTCTTAGTTTAACTCCCTCAAGGAATTTTAATCTAATCAGAATTTCAAACACACATTACCAAGAGACAATTAACACCAGAAAACCCTCACTTGTATAGAATGCTGTTGATTGAACTAAATAATTGATCAGTAAAATAAATAATTCAACTCAGTTTCATTAGTTTACTTTCATGTATCCATCCATATGCATTACATTCATTTAGATGACATTTTTATCCAAAGCGACTTACAAGTGCATTTAACCATGTGGATACAAACTAAAGAATTGCAAGAATCGTGCAAGTACATCACCTTCATCAGTAAGCTGAACTTCTTCATGATACACCAAGTGCTAGATTCAGACACAAATAATACAGTTCCTGCCATCCTGATGTCAATGGGGAGCTCGTTCCACCATTGTGGAGCCAGGACAGCAAACAGACGTGATTTTGATCAGCGACAGCTGGGCCCCCACACAGTGAGGGACTAGCAAGCCGCCTGGCAAATAGCAGAATGTAGTGGACGGGTTGGATTGTACAGTTTGACCAGGTTCGGAATATAGGATGGGCCTGAGACATGCACAGCATCTTGAATCAGATTCAAACACCTACCAGTATCCAGTGTAGAGTGCAGAGGAGTGGTGTAGCATGGGATAATTTGGGGTAGTTTCAAGACCTACTTGGCTGTTCCTTTCGGGATGAGCAGCAGAGATCGGATGGTGCATGAAATTCCACCAACCAGTTTCAAGTTGTAGTCTAGATGGGGGATGATGAGAACCTGGTCCAAAACTTGTGCTGCCTACTGAGTGAGGAATGGACGTATCCTCCACTTGTTATCGTGAATAAATCTGTAGGAGTGCACTGTTGCAGTGGCAGCAAAGGTCAGTTGGTCATCTATTGTTACACCTTGTGGTGTTCTAACTGCCAGGAGGGCTCTAAAGAGTTTTTAATATTAATGTAGAGGTCACAGACAGGATATTCTTTTCCTGGAATAAAGATCATCTCAGTCTTGTCAACACTGAGCTTCAGGTGGTGTGCAAATATCCACCATTTTGTCACCTGGGTTTCAGAGAGGGGAAGAGATTTGTTGTGTGTCATCTGCATAGCAGTGGACCCAGAACAGAGCCTTGAGGGATGCCAGTAGTGAGGCTAATGTTCAGAAACTGATTCTCTCCAAATGACCTTGTAAGTGTGGTCCTATGTCCATTTAATATTTGCAGAATCATGAAGGGGGAGCTCATCCTGGCACACCTGCATAACACAAGGGTCACGTGTTCCTCATGGGAAACTTAGTTCTTAGTTTCTAATTCATCTAACTGTTGTGTCTTTTGGACAACTGGAAACTAGAGCACCATTTTGAAAACCCACACAGACACAGAAAGGACCTGGATGAATTATTTTGGCAAACAATGGGCATTTTTTTGACAGGAGCCCTTTGTGTCAGCAGCCCACTCTGAATATGCAGTGACCTCAGTAAAATAAATAAGGATGTTGTTTCCCACAGTGCTCTTGTCCATCTGATCAGTGCCAACAGACTAACCATGAAACATCTAGAGCTGCCACACACGATCCAGCACCTGTCCAACCAATGTCTGTCCAACCAGACATATAACTGTTTACCTCAGAGTCGGCATATCATGGTGTGTCAATAGGGTATGGCTGCATCCATATAGGAGGGCAGTTATCATGGAATTGCAATTAATTAATTACTTTACCATAATCCCTTCTTCTAATGTACCAACACACACAGGTAGTTCTGTAATGGTGGTGTTTGGAATTAACACTGTCGTTTGAGGTTACACCAGTTATTTATAGACCACAACATAAACTACCTGTTGCTTAGACCAAAGAAAAAAGCCAGTTTACCTAAGCTTTGTGAAATATAATTCTTTCCAACAGCATCACCTCATATGGCCTAGGTGGCAGGAGCCATGCCCAGCATCTGCTTGTATATTAGCAACCAGTAAATAGGAAAATCCTAACCATTCACCATCCATGACAGGTCAGTTGGTCATCATCCATGTACAAACCTGTGTTTGTACTGGAAAAGGCACCTCTCCATGTTTGTGCCATAAAGCTATCTCCATTTCTGGACCAAAGTTGTCTGGTATATTCCCTCATAAATCTGACATTATAGCCCATGATGTAAAATGCAGCAAGCTGGTGTAGGCTGCCAACCTCCCTGGTGATGTGTCTGTTCACAATAACACAACTAATGTTTAAACATAGATTTTCTACTGTTTTATTAACGTTAAAGCACTCTACAAAGCTCCTTTAATCAAAGCTCTCTTTAGCTCTCTTTTACTTTCTCCCTCTCTTTCTCCCATCACCAATGTCATCCATTCATTATTAAAGCCCCCCCTCACCTCATCTCTCCTGTGCGCTGCTCTATTAGAAACCCTTGTATCTGCTGCTCCGGGCCATAGAAGGACAGAGAAAGAGGGGAAAAAAATAAAATGAAGACATGTTCGGCTCTTTGCAGGGGGGCGTGTAAGTCGCCTGTCAGCCTGTAATCACTGTGTCCGCGACTCTGTATGCTAATTCATCTCTCCATACTGCTGACTAGCACATGCAATATAAATGAAGTTTGTTGGACTGCACAAGGGCTGACTTGAATAAAAGATCAGGGTCCTGAGGAGATTCAGGGCTGTTATTAGCCATGTGGAACTTCACAACCACACCGCCAGAGACCTAATGTTGTAATGAAGGCCTTTTTACATGGAAATTGGCGTCTTTATCCCTGTCAGAGAGGGATTAGTGACTGTGGCAACATTGTACATTAGTAAATGAATGTAAGCTTTGGATAAAAATAGGAGGAAATGCATTGGAAATATGTCAAAGGTATACTAAATATTTTTCGCTCAAATACACATTCATTTCTGTGCAATGAGCTTGATCACTACCTGAGGCCTGGAGCTGGAGATACTGGTTACAAAAGCGACGCAAACTCTAATTATTATCAAGTGGGACACTGTTGATTCGCACATATGGCATTAACAGAACTGACAGAGGCTGCGGATGTTTTCCAGAAAACCAGTTAGTTATTTGTCCTTCACTGGCAAATCTAATCATGCCTATACAAGGTTGTACACAAGATACAGGATAAAAAGCTGAACAGAATAACTGTCATAAGGTTCATGTTTGTACATAACTGAGACATAAGCAATGCCATCCCACCCATTTAATGCTATGTTGTGGGTATTCAAACTAAATGCAAGAATGTGTCAGTCAGTTAATCGATGAATGCCCAGGGCCCCAGAATAACACACACTAAATAATTTTCTGACCATCATCAGGGTGACATCATTTGTCTGTGCTTTCCAAAACTGTTGGAAAACACTGTTGATAAATGTTGTTTTATGGTGTACCAACACTGGTTAAAGTTTAAACAAGACTTGGTTTGTTCTAGGGAAAGATTGTGAGTTAAATTGGTTTGATATAACTGCTTCGGTAAGGTAAGGAGTTTCATGGTCATGGTTACTAATATTTGATTAAAGTTAATACTGATGTCAAATGTTTTATTGAGACATCCATCCACACAATGTCCTCCCTACACAGACTTTATCACTTGATAACGTCACATGACTTTCTTCTTTTCTCCTGTCATAATTACTACGGTCACTGTCGGCGTCATTCTTCTTGGGAGGAGTCTCCCCTGGTTCCAGCAACAGCAGAAAGTTGAGTTTCGCAAAAAATCTCTGAAAAAAACCCAACCTGTACACAACCTGGCCAGCACCTAACACCAGACAAATGTAGGGATTAGCTGGAGAATGTGTGGAAGCATCCAATGGCTAAAAATAGATTTTTAAGTTAACTGAGAAGATTAAATACTGGACACACCTTCAGATGAAAAACACTGTCTGTGTCAAACTGATAAACAGAAGTGTTGCACTACAGTAAATATATGATGCCAGGAGGTGTGCTAAAGATTAAGTCAGATGAAAACACACTTGGGGGTCAGTGGCTCTCCCTGTCCTGTTAGGCCTGCTATGAAAACATACATACTCCTTTGTGGATATTTGGAAAATGTGGAAGCATTTTGCATTTTGTTTCAAGGTCAAGGCCCTCATTCCCCAGGGGGTCCAGAGAAGGGGGCAGGAGTGAGTTTATATGTGTGTGTGTGTGTGTGTGTGTGTGTGTGTGTCTGGTATTCCTCTTTACATCTGTGTCTCAATATGTTGCATGTTTTTTATGTGTCTGTGCATATAGTGTTTGTTTCCCTCTGCTAACTTTAACAAGAATATAGAATATTCATTGTGTTGTGTTTTGTGTTGTGTAATGTTGCATGCATGCATGTTCAGTATAATGCATGTGTCACAGTGCCCCACCCACTCCTTCTTTGTTGACGTTGAACTCAGTATAGCTACAGCTTATTACGACTCATGTATAATTCCATAATATATGATTGATGATGTTCTCTGTACATGTGGCATCTATTGCACGTCTGTCCATCCCAGGGAGAGGGATCCCTCATCTGTGGCTCTTCCTCAGGTTTCTTCTTTTTCCCATAAAGGGTTTTTTGAAGTTTTTCCTGACTCAGTTCGAGGGTCTAAGGACAGAGGGTGTCACAACTGTGCAGATTGTTTGTGATTTTGGGCTCTAAATAAATAAATTTGATTTTTGATTTTTTTTTTTTTTGATTTGTTTCTTTGTAGCAGGGATTATGGGGTCGGGAGCAGAGGAAGGAAGCAACTACAGAAAAAAACACCACCGTTAATATGGTGAAACTGAAATCAGCTGTTGCTTCAACTACCTCAGTGTTCACCTCCATCTGTTTTTATCTTCTTCCAGTTCCACAACATGTGTCCAACAACTCTGGAATCATTAGGTTAAAGTTGTACTGTAGCAAATAAGATGTTTTGACAGCAAGATCCAACATCCGTCTTTGGCAAGCAGTTTTGATCTCTCAGAAAATGTCTAGTCACTGAGTTTCAGACGCATTTTCTTGGACTTATATCTGCCAGATGGACACAATCACAACCCCAAATGAATGCAAATGCTGCTCCATAACTCCTGGAACAGTAAATGAGCTTGCTTGTTAACAGGTTTGCCATATGAAAGCAGGTTTAAGCAGTTTCCACTCAACAGTCCATTTCCACATGGTGACTGAAAAGGCTAAATGATCCCAAAAGGCAGAGGGAGGTGACTGTTCAAGTCTTTGACGTTTTCACATCTTTCGAGGGTTTTATTGACCAGAGGTTTATGTAATGTAATGTGTAACAACTACATGTCTTCTTGCTGTGTGGTGGAGGTGCTGGAAAAGTCGACTTCAGTACATTCAGATCAATTTCCTGCCACAGTTCATCCTTTTCATCAGTCCTTACCTTGTGCAGCTAAAAGTCATTCTGCGCTGGGGTCAAATACCCCTGTTCTGCAATTGTTCTCTCAAATCCTCAATCAAGTAAAATCTAATACAATCAATGGGAAAGTTGTGCCATTAAAAAAATGTTCCAGGACCTGCCCAAAAATGTTGAGTACCTAACACCCTGTACTGTATAGTTACTGTGTTATTAAAGTCACTTTCATCATCATCATCTGCATCCACCATTTTTCCTCTCTGTTTCCTTGACTCTCTCTGTGGTTTTTTTCCTAAGTCTGTGTAAGACTTGAAGGTCACCAGGTCAACAAATACAATAATTACCGGTGTCAGAGGTCACACGATCCCTGTAGATACTATATACTAACTCCACTGTTTTTACAGCCTGGTGCATGATAGTTAGTACAGTTCAATTATGGATGATGGAAGTTTGTATGGATGGAAGTTTACAATGTACGGCAGCAGAAAATAATATGATATGGTGATCAATAAGAAAAAAAAATCAATTTATGAAGTTCTGAAGTATTCTGCTAATTCTTTATCTTTTTAGTTTTCTGTATTTCTCCTCACCAGATAAAAAATCTTGTTCTGTGAAGTGCCGATCTGTGGGGAGCATGGAGTGATGAAAAGTGCTCATTTGCATACCTTGATGAAAGGATAAGAGATGCACAAACAATTTGTTTTTCAATGGTTCTCATTATTTATACCATTATAACAGAGACTATCCTTTTAGGTGTAGCGTAATTTCTGTTTGAATTGCAGATACTCTGAGGTACAAAAAAATTATTCTTTAAACATGTATATTCATAATGACACTGGAACATGGCAGCTTTAGAGCAGTTTTCCAAGGACAAGTAGGAGTGCAAAGGGCTGTATTGGAACTCTATAGGAAACATCATAATTGACCTGTATCGTTGTAGGACATATAAAATCTATGAACTCCCCGCTATCCATGCTTATAGTATGTCGGTAAGAAAGAGCACTCTTTTCTCCTCTGTGCTGTAAACCTGTTTTACACATGGCTGTAAAGAAGCTCTTATCGTCTGCCAAGGTTTGGGAAAGTACCAGGATTTTTTTATGCGTTATTGTACTTTTTTTGCATTTATATTTATATATTTTTGTCCTTCACTGTGTGTGGCAGGGTGAGGCTGAGGAGGGGGATAAGAACTGCACAGCAATAAGCATTGAGATTGAGTTGTAAAATACATTGACTGTTTGGCTCTGGGGAGCTGCTTCCTTCTCTGTGCGTGATGACTGTCACTATGGCAGGAGAAAGAATACAAAGACAGGCTCAACCTCCCCGCGCTCTTAAACAACTTCCTCTTTTTCAAGTCCTTTATCAGCCTTTAAAATGTCGAGGAGTGGTTTAAAGAGCAGTATTACTGAAATATAAAGGCTGTGTTTTCACAAGGGGTATACAGTGATTAGTAATATTTGCTACAAAAGTCACATTTGTATCTTTCAGATGTTTTGACAGGATAGAGATGATACTTGTAGACACAGAACAACTGTGCGCAGATGATGCTGACGACCAGAGACAGCCGTGATTCTCCCCACGCACTCCGGCAGAGAGAGAAGAATGATGTAAAAGACGGCTAAAATGTCATCCTCTCAGCTTTGGCACTACTTTTAGAATGGCTAAAACAGTGGCACTAATTGTGTTTTAAAGGGCCTTGCTGCAGTCTACAACTTTACTGTTTTGGTACTCTGATGCTAACCTCAAAACTACCATAACACTGCTAATAAAGAAGATTTAAAGAAGTAATGTACTACGTTTAACACAACAATTATCATCATAAAATATACAACATGGAGCAAACATACAACAAATCAAAGAGTCTTTCAGGCCATCCTCTGTCTTTGTTGTGGGATTAATGCAGATACAGTCTCGACTGTAGCTTCGTCTGTAAAATTTCCTCTGCTGTAAACGTCTCTTCGCCAAGCCACAAGGGGTTGTAAGCTAAGTTCTTTCCAAAGCTGCCACTTTCACATTATGAGTTCAAGCTTCTATTAAAAAACCATCAGAAATTGGCAAGTCATGCCCTCAATCAATAATTATGCAAACGCGGGTCTAATCAATATGTGAAATATGAAATAAGGACAAATGATAATATGGAGATGGAGCACATCTCATTCCTTCCCCAGTCAGATGAATATGTTTGAATAGCAAACATTAGAATAGCAAAGCATCCATTTGGCTTTTATGTGATGGGGTCTTGCATTTTAGTTGGCACATGGTTCAATATTTGAAAAGAGAAAAAAGTTTTAAAAATTATATTGCTCGGAGTGATAGTGGTAGTAATAAAGAAGTTATTGACCAAATGATATTGATCGACAGCTCCTCGGGCAAAAAGAGCCGACCTTGGTCTCCCTCTGTGCCTTGCCCTCCCCTCCGCCTGCCTTCCTTCTACTCTCCTCTTCGAAATTCAATAAAATATTATTTTACACAGTTTAAAGCCGGACAACAAATAGCTGCACAGCACAAGGTGAGGAATTACTGGTAAATTTTTCATGGCTATTTGCCTGTAGGAATTTGGCAAGGGTGTGTGAGGGTGATTAAAATCAAGACTCCAGTCAAGGCTTGATTAGGGGTTGCCATTCAACAGAAGGTATGGCAGAGGAAGAATGAGCGGGAGAGAAAGGGAAAGAAAAAAGGTTAGTCAGAAGAAAGGAAAAACCAGAGGCTATGTGTTCCTTCCTCTGCTCGGCATAAATCAGATAATGACCTTGATGTCTTTGCAGGAGAGAGGCAGCGGTAACTACATCCAAGCGCTGTCCCCTGGTTTATTCACAAGGTCAGAGGAGGAAACAATGGCCATTGATTTGGCCCTGAAGAGGCATGGAGAAAAGACCGAGGTGATTGTCACATTACACTCTTAAAAAACACACTTCAGATTACTGCCGTTTGTGTAAAGTAACAATGCTTTCAAAATGGTCACGGCTAAGGTGCGTGGTGTCTGAAAGCTATTTCCTTGGAGACATTCTCAGTGAAATTATGTTTTATATTTTGCACTTTGTTTGGAACAAAGTCAAGAAAAAGTGGGATAAGCATGAACAGTGATAGTCGTTACACATGCCAGCCAGACTGCATTGATTGCAGCTTTAAATTTACTCTGTTTTGCTGTTTATCCATTTTGTGTCAGTTTATCCATTTCGCATCACACCCGACATGCGCAGCTCGGATCAATACACCATGT
Source organism: Scortum barcoo (assembly GCA_023238725.1). Taxonomy (NCBI): domain Eukaryota; kingdom Metazoa; phylum Chordata; class Actinopteri; order Centrarchiformes; family Terapontidae; genus Scortum; species Scortum barcoo. The sequence continues at coordinate 3,268,007 of CM041544.1, forward strand.
GTTATTTTAACACATGTTTTTTAAGAGTGTGAACACTACGGCTCGCAGCTTTGTTCAGGCTGAACCGAAAATACAGATGATTGCTGGGGGAGGGGAGGGGGGTTAGTAGATTGATTCTCTCTTGGGACAACTGCATATCAAAATACTGAACGGGTGAGAAAAGGTCAGCGTTAGTTATTCACCTTGACTGTAACTGGTTTACCTGCAGGTCACTGCCTTTCTCAACAACATATTGTCATGAACTGCCATACATACAGCTACTATTACCCAAAGTGATGGTGAAGAATCTGCTTTATAACGGAAGATTTCATTAATCGAGCATGGAGATTTATTCCCAATCTTGCAGGCACGTGTGTAGTAAATATTCTAAACACAAGGCTCACTCTCTGTGCAGTTCCAAGAGCTTTCAGCTGCATCCCCAGGTCTTCTTCATGAATGACGCTTGCAAAGGAGTCATTGTGTGAGCGGCAGAACAACAACAGGTCTGGCATTAACTGTGCGAGGTTTAGCAGCAATGTAGTGCTGTGACTCCGTTATGTCTTTGAACTTGCCACCTTTTGTGAGAGCAGGAGAGTGTCGCACTGATTGACATCTGCTGCTTGTGGTCACCTTGTGCCTACATTTTCACATGTATGTGTGTTTATAATGTACAGCATGAAAGACTGACAGGGCTGGAAGAAAATGAGAGACTTTCCTCAACAGCAGTCTGACAAACATCCACCACTATTAACACTGCATCGCTAATTACACAAGTTGTCCTCCCACACAGCTCTGAGATCAGCTGGTGATGTTACTCTTACAAGAGTCATGACAACTGGTCAGAATGTTGTTTTATTGTGTCTTTTAAAACAGTTTGAAGTTTTTTTGAGGGGTTCTTCAAAACTTGTGTTAAAAACTGACAGTGGTGACACATTTGGATAGTTACACTATTACACACTGTTCAGTTTTCCTATGACATGGCCTCATTATTGTGTAACAAGCTTATTATTCCAAGTGATTTTATCAGTAAAAATGTAATGTATATTTCATAGTTGGGTGAAATACTGTTATATTTTAATTCATATTTATAATAATCTTTCTTACAGCAAAGACAAAAAAAATCAGCTTTTTAGTGACTGTTTGTGGCAACCGCAAATAATGTTAATAAGTTATTAACAATAACCTGCATCACTGGACTGATAAATTAAACAGAATTCTCATAACCCTGTCTTTGTTCAAAGATTATCTCAGGGATCGGATGTGAATGTCATCCCTGATCTTTCTCCAGCTGTCCTCATTGTCTCCTGGTCAGTGACTTGACCCTTGCATAGCTGATGCTGGAATAGTCAAGTAAGTTGACCTCATTTATAACATTTACCACAAATTTTATTCATTATCTGAAAACTGAAAGCAGAGATGAATCGGTCACGCACCACCTTTTTTTTTGCTTTGCCAAATCTGTATCAAAGAATGCAGCTGTTGCTATGAGCTCAAAACATTTGTCACCAGCTAAACTCATATGCTGTTCTGGGTATATTTGTAACACTGATTGTGCTTTCTTCACACACTCTAACACACACTGATGGAAATAGCTGTGATCATCAGCCATGCTAAATTGTTGCTAAGCGCCAGCACAGTGTTTACCTCAATGATTTCAAAAGGCTTTCAATTAGTATTATTTCCCCTTTGACACCTGGTCTGAGGTTTATCTGACTTCTGGTACATCAAACTGACATATTGTGCGACCATATAACAATACTGATGGAATCTTACCACTCTCAGACAGTTTGGGTGTGTCATGATCGAGCCATATGATGATAGATGGTCATATGTGAGGGAGAGATTGTGACCCTGGTCTCTGTTCAAACCAATGCATTGGCTGATATAAATATGAGATGCTGAAAGCTTGACACACATGGAGTAAGAAGAGCTTTGAGTTGAGATTTTTATTTCTGATTAATTTTGTCTGTCTCTTTTGAAAAAAAAAACAACAAACAATTAATTAATGTATTAAATTTTTCAATGAATGAAGTAATGAGTAATTCATTATATCTTTAAAATAACTTGCCCAATACTGCCCAGGACACATAGAAAGGTGGAAAAGGAGCAGGTGAAGTAAAGCTCGATTGCCGGAGTCGGTGATGAATCAAAAAAAAAAAAAAAGGAGGGAGCTTGAGCTCATCGGTAAAGCGTGCTATCACCCTCACCTCACTTATCCTGTGTGAACACGATCGCCTTGTTCGTTTGCATGTCAGAGATGCTGATGGAGAAAGAGATGGCGGTTATGCTCAGTAAAATATTCATTCTGCTTGCAGGCCAGCCAAGTGAAACATTCAGCTACTTGGCAGACATGGAATCTGAAAGAAAAAAAAAAAAGGAAGTTGGGGGGGGGGGCATCCATTATTGAAGTGCCAGGATGTTATCAATTCATACAAGGTCAATATGGAAGATTTCAATTTGTGCTCGTGTCACGACAAAGATTTCACTGTGTCTGGCTCACACTCTCTTTCTCCCCTCCTTTCTACCTTTCTCGCTGTGTCACAGTTCTTAATACACTCACAACTCTACAGCACACTATGCGTTACATTGTCTTGGTTTTGTTCTTAACTGCATTGCAAGTCTTCTGGAGCTCGGGTGCATGATGGTACAAGATATGACTTTACCTCTGGCAACTAAAAATTCTGCCCACAAGTCTATTTCCCTTGCAACACACACACAGAAGGACAGATTCGCACAGTGTTTGCCGTGGAAGAGCTCCTCATTTACATCAATTATGGATAGTCAACTTCCATCCTTGTGGCCTGGCGCTGCATATTTCATGGAGAGGGGGGGAATTTTATGAGTTAATGTGTCCAGTTGACATGCCTCTGAAAGCACTGGCATTCTGTCCTTTACACCGTGTGCCGGGCCGGGAAAAGCACGCAAACACAAATCTTGTGAGCCCGTGTGTGTGTGTGTACGTGTGTACCCACTCAGCCTCTTCCCCAGCCACATCATGCATCCAGCGCAAATGTGTCTCGCATAAACTCGGTCTCTGCTACAGGGAGGGAGCGACGCTGCGTGAGAGTCGGCTCAGTTTTGGAAGCGGCTCTCAAGAATAGCCATTTGTCTTTTTTTTGTGTGTGTGTTTGTGTGTGTGTTTTATTTTTATTTTTCTTTTCGCAAATTCACCAACTTACAAACTGTGTGGGAGACTTAAACCTTTATTTACTTTGCCTTAAACGTGGAATGAGGGAGGCGATGGAGCCGACACCTAACATCCAATGCAACTTTCCAACCCCTGCGCAGAAAGGCCTGTAAACAAAGCTGATAACCGCACTCATTATGCCTGCTCACCCCTCTGTCACTCTTTTTCATCACCACCACCACCCCCATGCTAACCCAACCCAACCCACCCGACCATGATCTCCCCACCACCACCACCCACTCCCCCACTAGTTCTCTCCTCTCTCCTCGCCCTCTTGCCAGCCTGTTGGGGAGGTGTTACCAGCAGCTGGTGCCTTTGCATAATGTGCAGGGTGTTTATGTGCGTTTTTCATCTTTGTGTGTGTATGTGTGTCAGAGAGACACGGAGAGAGAATGTGGGAAAGAACGGAGACTGCTCTCGGATGGTACAAATTGCTTTTTTGACCCGGTAATTAGTGGCAGAAGACACTCTGAAGGAGCCGGTGATGAAGCTCCCATGGCCGGATTTCAATATGGACACATAAATTATAATTTATGGAGCACTAATGGCCTGTTGAGTTGTCCTCTCAGACCTCGCTCTGCCACTCCAGCTCTGCGCTCGTCCACGGCCGGGCCTGGTCATCTTTTATGTGTTGTCTCCACGGCGTGAACGCTAACTGTGACATGAAAGAATGCCAGCTCTCCTCCCATCCCCTCTGCTTTCTCCTTTCAACCCTTCTTCTGCCATCTCCTTTTTCTTCATGTCTCCTCCTCCCTACTGTCTTTTTTCCCCTCTCTCCCCTCTTCAGTATGCGCTTCTTGCTCCTGTTTTCTTCCTTTCCCACGTCTTCATTTTCATTTCTAATTTTTTGCTCATTTTACCACTTGTTTTTTTTTACTTCGCTGCTGTTGCTTTATATATTTCTTTTCCTCCTTATCACCTAACAATTCTCATGCTTTCTTCTCTTTTTCACTCACACTTTTCTGGTCTTCTGCTCTTTCCTTTCTCCTCTCAAATTATTTTTTTCCTCTCCTCCTCACATATTACTCTCAAAACTTTCTCCTTTCCTCTTCTTCTTTTAATTTTCTGTCTTTTTAACTTTCTTTTCTTTGTTTTGGGGTAAAACAGATTGCACTGCGTGTGACCACCACCCTTAAGAAGCAGTTCCTACAGTTGCAAGGTTAAATTATCTTGTGCTACTGCAAGGTGCTTTGCATAAACATATTCAACCTTTTTTTTTTTGCTTTTCTTTTCACAAAGCAGATATATTGCATTACATGTACACACATGTGGGTTAACAGAGAGAAATGGTGTGTGCGGTTTGTGTGTGTGTGTCTTTTAATGTAAGTGTGTGTATGTTTCTTGTATGCTGTACAGTGTTTGACACTCACAGTGGGTGAGGTTTGCCCTTAAAACAGCTGTCATTACAGAACAGAGTAGAAAGGAATGCAATTAGACACGTCAGCGCTGCGATCCATCACGGGCTATTATGGCTTTCACAAGGTGAGGAAAGGAGAGAATGGCCCATGGATACTGCAAGGAACACACACACACACACACACAGTGGGTCAAGTGGGCCTCTGTGTCTGATAGCTTTGTGACCAAAAATGAAAACACAGATGCGCTCATAAGCAGGAAAACAAGTAAGCAAGTCTGCTTATTCTCAACAACACTGTCCAGCAATCCAGCGCTGGAGAAACTATCTTCTCTCTCTCTCTCTTTGGCTAGGATGAAGCCTCGACTGGCTGACATGGCGCCAGTCCAGTAGGACGTTATGTTTTTTGCTCAAAGACACTTGGAAAGCTTAGGTTACATGGAAAATTAAAGTTAAACTCTGCTATTGAGGAACATGGCTGAGAAGCCTTGCATCCATACTGAAAAAAATAACAGGTCAAAGGTCACGGATTTCAGATTGAGGTGTTTACTTCAAAATAAATGGCTGAGATCAGAGGAATTCTCTGGGAAGCTTTTGTGATCCCACAAAGTTTAAATTATAGACTCTATTATTTGATTTTTCATCCCAGCAACTAAAACAAGATCTGTATGAGTCGTAGTCACTTTAGGATCTCTACTTTCCACTAAAACATAATTCACAAACATTAAATAACCCGATGATAAACTTTTCTCATTGACCATGAAAGCTGTTTGCTTTTGCAGCAGGTCTTTCTTTGTCTCTTCTTGCATGTGAGTTGTATCCCGACTTTAAGCCAGCTGGTAAGTTTAAGTTCCAGTGTCCATCCACTATGTTCCACACAACTTTAAGTCCTGCCTCTGTGGTGTGATTGTCCAATGGAAGAAATTTGGCCCAGTAATGACTGACGTGAACGTACTACAAGATGGATGCTGCAAACCTCATTAAAGCATTTTTTTGTACTTTGTTTTGATTGAAGAAGACTAATTTGAAAAACTTGTCACCATCAACTACGTTCTCAGTGAAGGAAGAAACTCCAAACCTGAAGGCACCTTTTTAGGTTTCAGATTGGGTGTTTAACATTCAATGATGAATGATTTTTGTGGGCATATGACTATAACATATGTCTTTAAATCCAGTTCTAAATAGTTGTGAAGAAACCAAAGATCAAGACATCCCATGAGGGTCTTGATCTGTGGCTATATTCAGATATTCATATCTGGACCCAGTAATCTTAACATTTGGCCATTGTGCCATCTTGTAAGTAAGGAATCAAAAAAAGAAGAAAGAGCAGAAAAATCGGACGGCAGGGGGTTCAGAGAGGCCTAATAGAAGGCTGCAGTACTTCCTGGACTGTTATAAGCCGTCAGTTAGTGGAACCCACCACATCTTCAAACACACTGCCTTAGTGTGATGAGTTCCCTGAAGAGGTCTGCGGCTACTCTGCCTTGAAAGCACCCAGATTTTTGCCAGTGTGTGCACTTTTAATTGCACTCCCATCACTTGCCCCCAAGCCTCTCATATCTCTCTCTCTCTCACACATACTGCCCCTCGCTCGCCATTTCTCCGCATGGCCCCCGACTGCTCGCTCCCCCCCTTGTCTCTTTCTCATTCTGTCGTTTTAGCCCTTTCTCTCTATCTGTCCATTCTTCAAAGGGGAACTTCATTCACTTTATTTTAATTTCATAGATGAACCCTGAGGGGAGGAATGAGAGATGGCAGTGTGAGAGGGAGGGAGAAATAAGAAACTCTGCTTTATTTTAGTGATGGCTCTGTGGTATTGGGGCAAAGCCTTTGATGGTTGGTTACTGGCTAGCCATGGGTACTGCCTAATAAAACAAATGAATAACCCTCACAGAATGGTGTTACTTGCTGATGTCTGTGCAGACATACATTGAAAGGATAAATGTAGTTTCTTGCAAGTTTATTACAACTTATCTCAGTTTATAATGTCATTCTTTTGGCCTTATTTCTATTGGTTCTGATCAGATTCTGTAAAAAAGCAATTGCAGAGACCTGGTAACAGGGGATATTGCTATAGCAAAGTCTGATGGAACCAAGAAAGATCAGTCAGACACACAGAGATGTCACAAACAGTTTCGCAAAATGATATGAGCCACTTTATTTGGAGGTAGTGAGCCATCTAAAAATAATACTATAGACAGACGCATGTGTGCAGTACACATGGTAGGTCAAAGTTGAACCAGGAAGTGGTTCAGTTATGTTTCAACTCTTAAGGGCTGTTTGCTAGCTTTAACCATCCAATGGAGAGAAAAGCACCTGTACCAACAGATAGACCATGAACCTGCCTGAGTGCTGTAACTTTCATTTCCTTGATCAGACTTGGTGAAAACAGCTTTCAACAGTATGATGTCATTACTGCTCTGGACAGGAAGTAAGATCTACACATGATTGGAGAGCCCGGCGAAGATTGAGAAGTTCAAGCTGAAGTGACTTTATTTTCCACTTGAACAGGTGCAGAGTAGAAACACTGGAGTTCTTTCACCAAAAGAAAGAAGAAACACAGAACGGGCTGGGGGAGTATTATACGTTTTTTAAAGGGAGAGGACACATCTGGGTTTGAATCTGAGTTAGCATAAATATTAAAAAAAGGAGAAACATTCTCCAGTCTGAGTATCCTTGGCCATTAGTCTTACTGCGGATCTGTAGAAGCTCCCGCTAAACCTGCAGTGAGGTGTCATATCTCCAGAAGGTCAACATTTCAGGATGTACAAAAAAAACTTTGTTTATAGCTCAACCTCCATGCACTGAACTTATCCACTGTAGCTTTCTAAGGTGTTTCAGGGGTCACTGATTACTCTCAGGCCAGACCTCTTCAGTTAATTTTAAACTTCTTCACATGACAATAGCTACTGTTGTATGTGTATGTAAGTACTGTAAATGTATGTCCCCATGAGGGCTCACAAGACTATGTGATGCATCTGTGTATGTGTGTGTGTGTCCGTGCATGCGTGTCCGTGTGCAGGTGTACAGGCTGTGTGAAAGATGAGCCCTGACGACAGGCCGTCCACCTTGCCCTTTGGCTATTTCTGTACCGCGCCCTCCCCAGCGTCAGTTGCGTAATGATCTGGGAGATAGCGATCGCTCTTTGTTTGTTGTCTCCATCAGCCATAACTGGGCCTTGGTGGCAGAAGGTCAAGTGTACAGAATAAGAACAGGCTTACACAACACAGAAAACACAGACACACCTTTGATGTGAAACAGAGGATGTGTGTGTGTGTGTCTCTCAGATTGAGGGCGGTGATTGATTTCAGACAACAGAAATCTTGCTGTGCAGAAGTGGACCAGCAGTATACCGTTTCAGCAGCACACACTTTGCCGAGGGATTTTAAACCACGAGCCAGTATTTTATCAACATCCAGGATGAAATAATTTTATTCTGAACAAGGACTGTATGGAAGATCACTGTAGTAATGGCAGATACATGTAAAAAGAACTAAACAAATGTGACTTTTTGCAGTTTACTGTTAAAACCTTTGTCTTATTGAGTCAATTTTATCCTAAATGTCTTATTTTCTTCAAACCAATTTCTGCCCTTGTAGTGAAATCATTCCTAACTGTTACCAAAAGTAATGCACTTGTTTCAAAGAGCAAAGCTGGTTCGGGTTTAAAGAGTACTTGTATCTTAAAACAAGAAAGAATAAGGCAAGCTGCTGTGCCAGAGTAGAGAAAAAAATTAAACTTGATTTATAAAAATGTTTAAAACAGGTTTGACAAAAAAGAGCTTTTAACTGCATCTCATGGTCTGTCCAGAGCCCCGATAACCTAATGTGGTGCTAAATCAATTCACATGTGGCCTAATGAAAAAAGCACCCCATTAAAAATACCACGTCAAGCTATTTCAAAGGATTGTACATTTTTTAAAGCTGCTTCGGGCAATATTTTTTCTGTAAACAATGGCTCAAACGACTGTTTGTGCTTCATGCAACAGTGTTGATGAGAAAGAGGAATAGTATGATGACAAACCCCCGCAGAATAATTGCCCATATCTGCAGTGACCATTAGCTTCACTGAACATGGTTTTTCATTGTTTTGGTTTTACAGGCAGCAACTTCTCTTTTGATTCACTCTTACCTTTCTCATCCGCCTCATTTCCAGTAGAGGGAGGAAACTGTGGATGATAAAACTGTATGCTACCTACCTACCAGCAGACAGACAATGGGACAAACCAGCTGGTGAGCGAAGTGGAGCATTTAAAGCGCCAGATATTTTGTATTAGTTGGTGGAAAACAAAGGAGAGCTAGAATTAGAGTATGCGTTAGACCTATTTTTGTTGGATGGGCAAAAACATTGTTTGCATTTTACATTGTTTGCATGTCAGCCATGTCAACTTCATAAGGTGACAATATGTGAAAGGTACGTTTAAGAATTTTTGCACTGCCCCCAAGGGCCCAAAACATCTATTAATGCAGTTTAAAAAGTAGTTTTTAGAGTAAGTTTTTTGTCCTTGACATAATCCCTGCATAGTATCGGTGTATCAGTATGCACACCTGTTCAGAAGTTAGACAGAGGTACATTTTGGCACTTAAAACAGGAAAGAACAAACCTGTGTGGGGTCTTGGCTAGCATGCTGCGGGGATAGAGAATAGACATAAATAAACATCAAACGACAATGAGATTTACCTGTTTGATCATTAACTTTCCCCAAGTCCTTACCTTCCAACTAGGACCTGTGCTGGAGAGGAGGAGGAGAGAGAGATAGAGAGGGGAACAAGAGCACAAGGAACGAGAGCTGAAGGCGGAATGTCCGCTAGGAATACAAGCAGTGCCTTGCCAAATACAAAACCAGGCCTCTCGCTCGTCTTTCTTTATCCTCCTATTTTATTCCCTTTGTTAGAGGAACTCGGCATACAGGACTTCAGAGGAGTCTGCAATGAGCACATCAAAGCACGCCGACAGATTGTGGCCCAACGGACACACTCGAAGTGGGCATTAATTTCTTTGTTGAAAATGTAGAAAAGGCAACCACAAAGTGGGGAAATGAAAGCAGCTTCTTTTCTTTTGTTATTTTTTTGCCTCCTTCCTCTTGTTTCGCTGTTGTTTCAGCATCTTTTTCCTCTCAAAGTTTCCACATGTCGAAGGTGGTGAGGGTCAGGCCGGCACCTTGTTTTTGTCAGATGTTCGTTTGGGGAGGTTTCCGTCCTCCCTTCTGTCTTTCTTTCGTACTTTCTTTCTCTCTCTCACTCTCCCCTCTCACCGACTCTTCTGACAAGCTCTCTTTGAGTTCAGCCCACATGGCTCTGGGCGAAAATCAATGCCCACATGTGTCTTCAGCTGCTCTACGCTGTACTGATGAAGGTTAGAAAAGAGAAAGAGAGACAGATAGCCAAATTCAGAGATTGTAAGAGTTTGCTGATTACAGTCAAAATATGCATCAAACTGTGCATCTGTTTACCAAAATAATGGATGAATAATTAAATAAAAAGTGCTCTCTTGACTCTTTCTTGTTTTTTCATTCCTGTGTGCCCCAGGTGCCTTTTTTTGGCCCGTGATGGATGGGGAGAGGGCAGACTAATTGTGGAAAGTGTCGGTGCAGGAATTAAAGATTATTACCAGAGGATTCAGTGAGGGATTCATTCAGACCAGCATTCAATGACCATTAGCCTACATAGTATGCTGCAAAGTTCACTGACCTTGAGTAGTGAATCGCAGACTCACTATTGATTGCCATCACAGTGCTTCATTGTTTCAGTGTCATGGCCAAGGCTACTCGCTGGTTTAATTGTTTCTTGTTGAATTGTAAAGTAGTGAGTGGGAGGCAATTGAAGGAGGCTTTTAAATAGTTTGTGCTTCAACAAGATACTTTAAGGAGAGGCCAAGGCAAATGAGAGAGACAGAATCTTACATCTTTATTTCACTTCCTTGTTACACCTTGCATAGAAACCACGACAGGCTTGAATGAGTATTCGGGGCAAAATGCATGTGAACCCTCACCGTGACTCCAGCGTGGCTTCTCAATACAAATGAACATGAAAAGTTGGTTTGCAGTGTTGTCCACGACGGTGCAAAGTTCAAAATTCAACAGGCATCTGAAAACATTTTGAGCGCTCTTTCAGAGCTTCCCTGCCATCAGAGGAAGTGGGTGCCATTGGGCCTGGCATAGCCCCTCAGGGCGATGTTTCAGCCCGTTCTTCTTCCAGACCAGACGGCATTTTACAGCAGCATACTCTTATGCTCAATACCCTGGTATTGATGCCTTTTTTGCTCACCACACTGACCCTTTTAGAAATTCTGCAGAGACCACAGATACTTCCTTGGACTGTAGATGCTCCCCGGATCTTTCACTTCACGTCAACCTCTTGGCCTCGTCTCTCCGGTTTTGATCTCCCTTCCCTTGCTCCCCGGCCCCAGGAGGGTGTCAGCGCTGGCTGAAGGGGCTTCCAGGGGGCTTCAAGGGGCCTTTCAATCCTTCATCCAGGTCTTAGTGTTCAAAGACCTTGGCCAGTCATCCAACTGCACACACACTCGCACACTTACACGCTCACACACAAGCTTTCACTGACACACATTAGTGGGGAAATGCACACAAGCTGCTCTGATAATATAAAGAAAGAAGGGAAGACAGAAAATAAGCGTTAAGAGAGAGAGAGCCAAGTGGTAAAAAGAAAGAGTTAGAGCTGCTCTGAATTTCAGAATAAGATCAAAAAGAACTCCTGTGAGAATTGGTCAAAAATGTCGAGTGAGACCAGTGTACTGTACGAGTCGATATTCCTCCTCCTATAAACAGAAATAAAGAGACACACAAAGTCATTCATTTCCTTCTCTCTTTCTCTACAGGGTCTCGGGGTCATGTCGAAGCCAGATTATAGCCAGCTCGTAGCGCTGTATAAAGCTGCAGTGTTCCCTAATTTAACACTGCCTTCTGGGACCTAAACGGCCGGAGCCTGGATGGAGAAAGCAGATGTGCCTTCCACCAGAGGAAATAGTCGCTCGCCAATCAAGCGTAAAAACACCACAGCTTACCGACAAATTTCATGGCAAAATGATGGGCAGAGCAGGATGAGCTGCAGCGGTCGCTTTTCTGAGATGTATCAGAAATGTGTATCTAGACCTGTGGACTGCTGGGAGGGTGATTTAGGAGGCGAGAGATTGCAGGATTGAGGAAAAAAAAGTGGGGAGGGGGGGGGAGGGAGTGTGAATGTACATAAGTGTGTGTGAGTGTGCATACAGTGTGCTTGAGTGTTCTTTGTTGTTTATGAAGCTGCACGTGTGTGTATTTTCTGTGCAAATAGTACTCTTTGCAGTGTATGAAGCCCTGTGTGTGTGTGTGTGTGTCCTTTAGTGGTTCAGTGGGATAACCGTGTGTGCACAAGGCTTGCGGGCCTTATCTAGATGTCCTAGTTATCGATTGGGCGACATGGCAGATAAGAAAGGATGAGTACCCCCTCCCACCCATTCACCACCGCAGCCCCCACCAACCCTCCCCCTGCTCGGTTTGATACAGATGGGGCGATTTAACACTCCACTGTAACCCGTTTACGTCAGTCCAACCTCATTTTCAAAACATCAGCAAGTTTTGGACTCATTTAAAATTGATACTGTTAAAGAATCTGGAGATGAAGATTTATTCAATCTATGTGACACCTGTAACACCTGTTAATATGAAGCATGTCCAAAATATCGTGTATGGGTTATGACACATTAAACTCTTATGAAATGTGACAGTATAACCAGTAATTACAACTGAAAGGTGAAGACGGTAACTGGACATACTACATTACCAGATATCAGGATTAGATTCTATCCTACATTACATAGTTTTTTTTTTTTTTTTTAATGAGCTGTTGACTGGGTTATATCTTCAAAAAGCATTGAACTGATAAAGATAATTTACAAAATTAACCTGGTATAATGAAAGGGAATGGATTACCTTCAATTATAAAAGTTAGAAGACACAGGGGTAAGTTGCGACAGGCTTGGGCTTTTCCCATATTACTCACCTATTGTACAAATTTAAACAAACTAAAAACAGAATTCATGTTTTGGTCTCCTCGGGGTCAAACAAATTCACTGGTTTTATTTTCAGTTTTCTACTTTAAAGCTACATGATTTGATATTTGATATAATCAAAGGGTCAAACAACAGTTCATAGTGAGGAGTACTCACCTCTGAAGTTCCCCATAACTGTATGAAGAGTTTCAGCGCCTTTCAGTCATTTAGCAGCTAAAGAACTAGATGTTTTTCTCAGATGTTGAGCTAAAAGACGAATTATCACAGAAGTTGTGTTCGTCAGGTGATCAACAATACAACTCCAAATGAATGCTTATGTGGGTGTGATGATGAAATGTCAGACATTGTGTTTACAGCTTGTTGTGCTGCACCCGAGAGGACAAAAATACATGAATCAAGCTTCAACAGTGTTCCTCAATTTTTGTGTGGAATCACTTTCTTTTCTTTTAAACAGCGTTAGCTTACTCATGCATCAGGGGCACCTGCTTTGTGTGTCATTACTTTCAGACGAAGTAGTGCATCCTCAATTATTTTTTCATCTACTATATTTTTCACATTACCATTTTTTCCCAAAATGACTGCCTCAACATAATCTAGTCCCCCAAAACTCTCCGTATATATTGTGACATTAAAACAAAAGATTCATTTTGTTTTTTACATACACTGAGACACAAAGAATCACAAAGTTGTATATAATTACACCTCAGTGACACAACAACCCACTGACCGTGTCCCCTCTATGCAGCGTGCCTAGCAGCTCTGTATAAAATCCCCAACCACCAGGTCTTTGATTAGTCAGACTTGAAACTGACACATTATCACAGAGAGAGGACAGATTTCTACTGCTACTTGTAGAATATGAAAAGTAATGATGTTAGCAACACCTTCTATCTCCTCTCACATCGTAGCGGGCAAAGTAATAGGTGTCACCTCCGACAACTTCCATCTTCTCTGAAAACGCTGTTGAGTCAGGAGTACTGCTGTGCCAGGAAGTAGACTGTTTCATACTCAGACCAGAATCTCATATTTCTGTGTAATGTTGGTAAATGTACACGAGACTCACGTGTCTCTTTAGGTTTAAGCATGGTGAAATGTTACGGCTTCACTAACGATGTGATAATATAATATACTGTTATATGTCATGGGGTGAAGGCACGGGGAAGATGGAGCGTAAAAAAAGAAAAGGCAGAGCACAGGTTGGATTATTGCCAAAGCAACTGACAGACTGACAGACAGACAGAAAATGTAGTTGTAGAACTGTACGGACGAGTAAAGACAGTTTGTGAAAGAGTTCAGAGAGTGCTTAGTTCACTGTCAGAACATCTGACTCTGAAATATGGCTTTTGTCTCAGAAAAGATGAGCTAAGTGCATTTGCATTTTTATACTAAGAATGGATCAAATAAATATAGTAAGCGTAACGTGAAAAGGGTCGCTCATAGGAATTAATCACCAAAACTTATCTTCCGATTCTCCAGCTCCACTAAGCTATAGATTTAGCTGTAAATAGCTCTTTAGTCTATTTTAGCTTATTATCTTGTTTGTTTTGTTTTGTTTTTTTTGCCTACAAACTGTGATCTCATTAAGCTTGTTTCTGCACTAAATTAAAACACTTTTTAATTTAGTTTTAAATATGTAGGATTTCATGTCATGTGATTTTGAGTGACTAAAGTCTGGCAACACTTTTTTTTAAAAACATTTGTGAAAAAAATGTGAACCTATCCATTAAAGTTTAAACTTTAAACACACATCACTACAATTTTTTCTCCAATGCAGGTTTAATTGTGAAAATGCACCACATTCTCAGCTTAAGACACAAAGAGCAGGAGAGAAAAACTTCCTCACTAACTGCCTGGAGTAAAATCTGGAGCTGGAGGATTCTCTGCACACAAAGTGACAAAACTTTAGTCAAATAGTGTCAATTTATCTCATTTTCTAATTTTGAGAACTTAATTTAATTATCAGTGGTAAACATTAGTCTGCTACGATGTTATCCGATGTTATAGTCAAAAAGTTTCAGCTTTAGATCCACAGCTGTTGTCTAAACTAGTTTGTCTAAATGAGTGCGCGATGGAGGAAATTAGTCGTTTGCTTTGTGGAACAAGACACCAATAACAATGGCTGATACTATTTTTGTCTGCTTTTGTCTCAATTATATGTATACGTTAAAAGCTATTTATACAAGAATGTGAAATATACTGCAATGTATGTATTGTATAGGATTTTTATATATATATATATATATATATATATATATTTTTTTTTTTTTTTTTCATGATCAAATTTTATAATGTATACCTGTTGTTTTGTCTTTCATTTTTCACATTTCATCACTTTCTACTATGATCAGTCGTGGAAACTTGGAACAGAAAGTGTTTTTCTCAAAAAGTCCTAATACCACCTGAACCATTTTTATTTTTTTGCAAACTTTTTCTCCAGACAGTTTCACTTTGGCAGTTCAAAAGGTCAAAAGATGAGTTTGATTAATTTATCCATCATACACAGCCAGTACACATGAGGAGCCGTAATTTCCTTTTTTTTTTCCTTTTCCTTTTTTCACGCCTGTTCGGGCTCATAACAGGCAAACCTGTTTTTGTTTTGTAGCCTCACGCTCGATTTCATCCTCCTCCTCCTCCTCCTCCTCATCCTCACTAACTGCTGTCTTGTCGCTTCTGCCCGAGTGGCTCCCTCTGAATACGCCACTTGGTTGAACAATTAATTATTCTAATGATAGACCGCTACTCAGTGGTGCTTTAAACAGGGACACAGAGGAAGAGAGCGGGGAGAGAGAGAATGGCACAGATACAGATAACTGCTATAAACCTTTGCCGTCTTAAAAGTAGGTGAGCTGCAGTCAGCGCTGATGTGTGCCACTTTAGATTGGTGTTTGTAGATAGATAAATAGATAGATGAGTGTACAGTCCCCTGTTACAGAGCAGTGATGAGGGTTAGTCAGTCAATAGCCCTGAGCAGAATCGACTCTGCAGAAGCCTTGACCACTTGACCAGACATCAGCTCTTCCTTGCTGCCCCCAGGCCTCACACACACACACACACACACACACACAAAGTATCTAGGCAGGCAAACACACAAACTGCACACTTCTACACACATAAGATGCACCTTTCCTTATCTTAGGAATGTGGGTTTTAACATGAACTGGGTCAAATACAACACAGTCCTGTACACACACACACACACACACACACACACACTCCTTCAAAGCTCTTTCAGATGTCTTACTGGGGCATTTGGTACTCCCAACCGCACCCTCCAAACAACCACCATCCAGCCCGTTTCCTTGTTCCATCCAGCCCCCCCACCCCACCCCACGCACACATCTCACCAGCTCAGCTTACCCTCCAGCTTCGGCGTGAACAAGCCTGGCGTAACACTTTCACCACAGCTACCTCCACACAGGTACTTTTCACAGCTACAGCTTACACTGGCCACATTAGCCGTGCCACTCCCTGTTTCCTCTTTATGCTTTCCCATGCTGCGTTTACTGTTTGGCACGTTGAGTACTCGTGGAAGTCCTCTAAATGCTCCTCCATCTTCCTCTCTCCTTCCCTTATTCTACTTTTATGAAAAGAGGGAATAGTCTTCATCTTTTCCATTTTCCCCTTTCTTCTCCTTCTTGTCCTTCCTTGCTGACTGTTGCTCTACAAGTGCCAGTACTCGCCGTGAGTCCCTCATGGGTGAGAGGGGAGAAGGCAAAGATTTAAAAAATATGGCCAGTGAGGGAGGGAAGAGATGGAAGAATGGAAAAGTGAAAGACAGAGGGGAACAGAAGGATAGAGCCAAAGGACAAAAGGAAGGAAGGGGAGAAGACGGAGGCCAGAAATAGCTATAAAGGTGTCACTTTAAAGTGTGTTGTCATTGTCAAGGCAGGCCAGTGTGCCAGGAAGGCAGCAGGCAGCCAGTCAGTCATTCAGTCATTCAGTCCCCTTGGCGTCAAAAAGATAGATGCAGGGTTCGATTTGCATATGCTATTCAGGGCATGGCCGCACCATCTCTCTCTCTCTTTTTTTTATTGTTTTTAATCAGAGGCGAATGTCAACAGAATAAATGAAGTTGCGCACGCGAAGTGAAATTTTTATCACATCAGTGGTGGTTGGGTGGTGTGTGTATGTGTGTGTGTGTGTGTGTGTGTGTGGGGTAGGGGGTGGCATGCATGATGATGATGCCCACACATACCTCACACTCCATACCCCTTTACACCTCCCCACCCCACATACCCTCCACCTCCATTCATCACAGGCCATATTGAGAGAGTGAAATTCAGTGGCGGTGCCGGTAATCAATGGAAGGGCTCCATATGGCGGGGATCAAAGGTGTCACATAGTGTGTGGTTCTGCTTTATTGCCAGCCAGCACTGTTAATTGGACAACAAGATCAGAGGCAATATTAAAATCCAATTAAATTGATATGAACAGATTGCCAAGTGATGTACACTAATGTATAATTGAGTATCAAGCAAATGCGAGTGGCCCGACTCGAGCGCCGAGCTGCTGAATAAATGATGGGCGAGCCGTAGAGGACGGAAACAAGTTTGCACATTAGCCTCCCCCCCTCCTCCTCTCTCCTTCCCCTTCTCTCCCTCGCTCTCTAGGCCCTCAGATGTGGAGGGACACAGGATTTTTTTTTTTTTTCTGTGCCTTCTCTTTTTTTTTTGGGAACTGGCTGACATTCTTAAAGGGACATTTTTGTCCTGCATAATAAGGGCGGAGCAGAGTAGGGGTTGTCTGTGTCTGTGTGTGTATTTGATGAGTGTAGAGGAGGAGGAGGAGAAGGTGTAGGCTCCAGTGTGTACATGTGCGCATCAAAAGCGGGGGGCAAGGCTGACGTGTAACATTTTAAACGGCGTAATTCCATCACACATGCACAGCTTTAATTTGAGTTTAATAAAATCTAAATGATTTATTGCCTTTTTTGCTGGAGCAAAAGCAAGTGCATGTTGTGGTGCTTTGGCTAATCAGGCATAAACACGGACAGCCCCCCGTCTCAGTGGAGAGGCTCCACGATATGGAGTGGTCTTTTAGAAAAAGAAATAAATAAGCAGATAAAGAAGGATGCTCTGACACTATTTAACAGACCAACGAGGCCTAGTCCAAGGTGACATTTCCTGATAAGGTACACTTGGACTGTAGCCCAAAATAATCAAAAGTTCATCACCACTCATTCATTTATTAATTGAATATTTTTAGCCTTGATTTAATGCGTGGAGCTGTAGTGCTAATTCGTGACATTGGGAGGCCGATAAGGAGATTTACATTTCAAATTTTAATGATATTTTGGCTCTAGCGATCACTCCCATTTTTGGGGCTAATTATTTATTTCTGTTGTTTTGGTTGTGGTCCAGCATATGCTGTGTTTTTTTTTATGTCACCCCCCGCCTTCCCTCTTTCTTGCATTAAGCTGGTTTCCATAATTAAGCGGGCACGGGACTCATTAGCTGCCATGGCGATGGGGTGGCATGATGTGCCCGTCTCAGTTCCCTCCGGCGATGCCCGGACAAAGTGCCTGGGGAGCAGGTGCTGACAAGGTCGCGGTGGCAGCGTGCCATCTGGACCGAGGCTCGGGCCCCATCGCTGCCTGGCTCTTTGTGGCTGTGGCTAATGCCATCCACCAACAACCCTGACTCAAAGACATCAAAACAGCGCCCCAGCTCTTAGGAGATCTGTGGACTTAACAACCGCTAAAACAAAGGCGCAATAATTGGTTTTGGCGCAATCTGTCCTTCGTTTGCCACTCAAGGAGCTTTTGTGGTTATTAAGTAAGCTCAGAACAGAAGGCACATTGAAGGTTTTCTTCATTTAAGCATGATGCACCTTCATTTGCATAACATAGATAGTCTATTGCAAACATTGTGCACATACATTTATGCACAGCTCTTCAGAAATAATCGCTTGGGGAATATATGAATATTATAAGGAACTGTCAGAAAATGCAACTTTCTTTTGGCTAAAGAAGTACATTATGTGTATGGTTATATTTTTAATGTTTCTGTGCCTTGCATCTGTCTTTTTATGGAGGTTTTTTTTATTGTATTTTGTGACACACATTTTATTTTATTTTATTTATTTATTGACTTATTTTTTGCTTCTGTTAAAATTACTGAACAAAAAGATCTAACAGTCATATCCACACTCAAATCATTTTTGTACAGTCCCTAACTCTTTGAACGAAATATGGAACTTTCTTACAGTTTGCTTTTTATTACAACTTGACTGTTGAGTATCTCACAACGAAAATGAACCAGACTTACAAACACTTCTACTCCGTTTGCTATTGGTCTCTGCATTCTTGCTCTTAGTCAGCACTGTAGCTGTGGTGTTATGTTATTTTATGTTACTATTATATTACTGAGTAGAGTAAATCAAAGTTAACATTAATCTGGAAACCCACAAAGATTTTTCTCCCCTGTAATGGACATCTAGAGGAAGCTGGGTTGTAAAGATGGAATGCACACACAGGACTGTCTAAACTCAGACCACAAACTCTAATCACAAATTACCAAACCCTGGGACTTGGATGTCATTCAGAACCCCCTCCTAAAATTAAGCCAGTGTCAGAGAGCAAATGCTGACCGCAGTGGGATGAAGAGCCTGGAATTCATCATTTGCTTTAACTTGCTGTACAATTTGTCATAAACATGTTGGTTAGGGTGGTTTCAAAATACCTGACGGGGATTCCTGTTTCCTCCCTGACACCGGTGTGGCATCACCTCCCTTCCCACTGAGTGTCACACGGTTCTCAGGCTCATGACTTATGAGGTCGCTTATCACACTCTATTTGAGACGACCGTTCCACTCTGGGGCTCGCTGATCACAAGGCCTGAACACACATAAAGACATGTATAACCCAGAAGGAAACCCATACTTAAGCACTGGTCATTCCCCACTCCCTCCCGCCCCACATCATTTTACAACCTCTGTGGTCTCTCTGCCAGAGGCCTTGGCTGTCATTATGCGGTGCAATGTTTGGGTTTGCAAGCGTTCACCCTCTGATTTGGTGGATGGATGCTTTCTTTAAAAGAAACGAAGGTATAAAAACATGGTTTATCCTCTTTGCATAAACATAAGATGTCAAGGTCATTAAGGGTCCTGGACCTCTCAGTGAAAGGCCGGAGCACCACATATGGATACTGAGACATGCTCAAAGAAAGCAATGATGTTTATTTTAGAGATTTCTTGCAGGCTGGTTTGTGGTCAGCCATGTGGTGCAATGCCATACATGAAAGGAAATGTTGGATTTGAATGCAGGAATACTAACAGGCCTGTCACACACATGCTCTCCAGGGAGGGACATGCAGACAGCGCAAATATGAGATGAATCATGATGTCGTGATTGTATGATAACGCTCCTCGAAGCAAAATAAGCAGAGAAGCCAAAGGAACAAATGAATTTTCTCATTTTTGCATTTCATGAAACTTTCCACATTTCCATTAGACTTGTACTTGCTAGTTTAAGGCAAAATAAATTAATAACCCTCTACGAATTCATTAATTTTCTCACACTCTGCCACCTTGAGCAAGAATGGATACACTGTAACCAGACCCCAGAGAGGATACAACACTTATTTACTATTTTTTAATAGTTAGAATTAGAAAATAATGGTTAGTCGTTCAGGAATCACAGAACATTTTTTTTCTTTTATTTTTCCCTGTCTTTTTGCAACGTCATTTTATCAAAATACCCTTTCCGGTAATTAAAAGTGCATAAGTACTTAATGTACTTTGACCACTGATACACACAACAGTATTTATGGCAAAGTTAAACTGGTGTTTGCCTACACAGGGATAAACAGAGCCGAGTCTGAGGGATTTTCTTGAAGTCTCCTAATTTAATCCTCCAGTCCCTAATCTGGTGTGAACCCCTAAACCCTTCTGCACACAAATGCTGACCGACATAATCCCCAGTGTAGAGAGATGGCCACTCATTCCGTCGCTATTAGGACTGCAAGCAGAGAAAATGACTGCTGCGTTCCTTACCACGCACATTTTACGTGTTTATTATCCTCCTCTCTTTCTCATCCGGTTGTCAGTCATCTCTCCATCCGCTGTACATCTTGCCACAAATGTGTTACAGTATGTGAGGAGAGGGAGTGAAGACTACGAGACGTGAGGCGTACAGAGGAGGGTTCGCTGAAATCGCTGATAAAACTGACCACCACACAAGTTATTAGCACTTGCTCTGCCTTGCTATAGCACCATCAGAGATGTGTTTTCCTGTCACATCATTTTTCTGCAGCAAAGGGACAGCCTTGACGAGCCCAACTCCGACCTGCCCCGTTACTAAAATAAACCACATTATTTTGAGAAATCCGTGATTAGGGCCAAAGGAAAAGAAGGCCCCTCGGTTAGGGGGCGGAAGAATGAGTGGTGGAGGGAGGGAAGGTTGGGGTGTGGGGGGCACAGTAGGGGGCTAATTCTCCCTATGCCCTGCTGCAGCTGTGCCCCTGAAACTGACTGACAGATCCCTGTGCGTAGGGGGGTTTCTGCATATGTCAGAACAGTGAGGGGCCTGCCAACTTCCTGTTACAGTTTTCACACTTAATATAGCAGTCGATCTTAAACTTTTGCTCTGGGGAGCAGCATTGTCGCAAATATTTTTCTTCTCTCTTCTTTCAGCTGTTGTGCGGAGGTTGTCGGAGGGAGGACAATTAAGTATTAAAGTCCTTTCGTTCATTCATTTACATTTGTATTCTATACATTTTATGTAAGAAAATGTGAACAATACAGCCATTATGTATTTATTTCTCATTTTGCAAAAGAGGACAAAACAATTTTTCAATGTACCTGTGGAAACATCTTCGATTCAGAGTGGATACATTTCAGCTGAATTACAGCTGAAGGCCTCTGCAGTAACTACCTACTGAAGCTCATGAAACTATATAAACTATGAACATTTACATACAAGCCTCACTAATAGCAAAATGACCTTTTGAGAGAAATTGGGAATTAGGTTGGGAAGGCCCCTCACTCTAACTAGAAGAAGATAAGTCCTGTGACCTTGAATGAGACCTGCTCCTAAGGGCACTTGGGGCCAAACTTGGAGAGGAGCCGATATGGGCATTTAAAATAGGAAGACATGAAACACAGCGCTGGAGAGCAGCCGCCTCCTCCTGTGGCGGGATCCTAAGCGGAGTAACCTTATATCAAAGTTTGGCATGTAGCAGAGCAGCCAGGGAGAAGCACATTAATTATTGAGGAGCATACGGTAACAAGCTGTGAGCGCCAGCGATGGCCTATTGTAAGGAAGACCAGCACCACATGTCCGATTATCTATTGTTAACCCAATTCTTTCCTGTCTCAGTGAGCACGCTGCCTATGAGAGGGAGAGAGACATCCACTGCCATTCTCTCTCTCTCGCACACACATATACAAACACACATGTCGGGGGATGATCAGGAGGGGAATGTTTTCTTTGGCTTTCTATTATACTCAACAAGTACAATTTCCAACACACTCTCTGCCTATGAGAGGGAGAGAGAGATCCACTGCCATTCTCTCTCACACACACACACACACACACACACACACACACACACACACGGTTGGATGGCTCAAAGGGCAAGTTATTGTCTCAAACAGGGGAATAACATGTCAGCCTCGGGGGATTTTGACCGAGGTACCTGCTAGTGCGAAGAGGCTGTTGTCAACCTTTCTCTGTGCGCGTATGTACTTTACTTTACCTTCTTTTTGAAAGCTGACACACCGCTGGCTGCTGTTCACTACCTTTACTGAGAATCAGATGGTAGAGGACAATGAGTTGGGCCAGAGACCTGGACCTCATGTGGATAATCAGTGGATCATCAAAATAATAATAATGGATGATAAAAAAATGTGTTAAAAAGCAGCTGTTACCTCATTGGTAACAGGGGTTAGCATGCCATGCTTATTTTTTCAGTGGAAAAACTTTTTGAGAGAAACATGTCTATCAGGCTTAATTTCAGTAGCAGCCGGCTTTGTGTTAATGGCTGTCGTATCACCAGTTAAGCAGCGTTTAAACCTCACTATTTCTTAGATATAGTCTGGACTAAATTTAGCTGTCCTTGTGAGTTTTAGTCATTTATGTACTTGTGTGAACATTTTAGTCTAGTTTTACTTGAAAAACAGTCTTGATAATAACCACATGCATAAATCGACTGATAACAAAAATTTTAGTAGAGCTTTACATGTAAGCATGTGTAAGTATGTGTAAGTATGAGCAACCTACAAGTATGGACAGTCAGTATATATTAAGAAAGCTGCTGTTTCTAAAATACAAATAGATGTGTGTCCTCTGAGAGAATTTGAGTCATAAATCCAGATGTGAGATATGTTTTGAATTGTGTATTTACTTTGAAATGAAAATTGCACAGGGAATGCTATCAGAAAGATAAAAAACATCCCTTAACTGCTAAAAAATCTAAGTGTAGCCTTCAGATACTGTAAATGAAGTAACTAAGCTTTTTTTTCCCTAACACTACTGCACACTCTCTCTTCCTTTGTGTGGAAAACATTGATGAAAATATCAACTGTTTTTGCTTTCATTTATTTGTTCACCTTCTCACCTTCATGTTCCCGATCTGAGCTCCTGACGCCGAATGGTTTGGCCAGCTCCAGGCCGCGGCTCTGTTGATGCTGCACCGCTGGGATACAAGTCCTGGATTAATGTGGTTGTTTGCTCAATTTCACTTTTATTTGTCAAAATGATATTTAGAGATGAGAGAAGTTTTTATTTTCAAACTGTATTGTGGTCAACTCCTTTCTCAAAGACACTGCAGAGAGCGAGAAGACCGATTTTGTTAAAGGCTGATTCACCCCATCGGTGTGTCTGTGCTGCGTACATCAATGCCATCGCAGCCAGAGAGGGTCAAGAAAGCTCATGGAAGATATTTCAGATCCACGTGTGAAGGGGATGACTCTAGTGGTCACACATCTACAGCACAATAGTAATGAGATTTCTTACATTCTGTTGTTTAAAGCCTGAGGAGTGAGTCATTTTTTGAAAATAGTGCTTTGATTGTGTTTGTTAGAATTTCAAGCATTTTTCATTTTTCATGGTCAAACAGAATAAGGCCTTTGAATTGTGTCTTGGAGGACCGGCAGCCACAGCACTGAGAGAGGAAGAAACTTGAAAAAGAAAAAGTTGATATTATTCTCTTACATGAATATTTAACTGTAATTTAGTATGATTATTAGCCATAATTAATAATGATAAGTTAGTGCTATCATTTTGAGTTCACGCTGTGTTGAGTGTAAGTATTTGAACAAAGAGGAAAAGTAGAAAAAAGTTGGGAAGTTAAAAATAGGAGATGAGTGTGATGGCCAGTTAAAGATTCTGGCTGAAAATCCTCTTGTGTTCTTTGAGAAAGCATATGAACAAACACACACACACACACAGAGCTGAGGTTAGCTTGTAAAAGTGAATGAACTCAGCATGATTGACCAGCGTTGACCGCCCTTTGATCACAGAGTGGTTTGTTTCCTCAAACCCGTGACCTCTGACCTCTGCTGGAGAAAGGTCGAGTGCCTCTTCAGCTCGGTGCTAATGATCCATTTAACACCCTTCAGCTGTGTTAGTGTGTGGCATGCCTTCCATGTATGTGTGTGCATGTGTGTCTGTCTCACACACACACACTGAGCGCGCCGTTATTAAGTACTTCAACCAACACCTCAGCAACATGTAAACTTAGACTTCCCAGTACACTTTTATGAATTTTTCAGAATCACATTTGACTGCCTCTGAATGCGAGGGGAGTCACACGCGTCTCTGATAATGTCATGTTAGTCCTGTCATGCAGCAGCCACCGTCTCACACACAGAAAATGGAAAAAAAAAAAAAAACTACAGCAAACCACAACTTTTCCAAGGCAACCAACTTCGCACAAACCAATTTATGTTCTCCCACCACACTGCCTCGTTTCTTTATTTTTAATACCACATTAAAAGGGATTTTATTAATTAGATAGAAGAAGCCACAGTGCCACATATTCAGCCTGGGCTTGCATTTGATTGTCATTCATCTGTTAAAAAGGAGCATTCCCACATGTCGCAAATCCCTGCTGCCGCTACGCCAAAAAACAACGGCGAACAACAAAACAACAAAAACAGTGACTGAGTCAAAGTGGATCCCTCGCAGTGGGGGCCGGGGCCAGAGTGCCCTTTCCAGTACAGTTGCAACAATTACCTTCAAAGCAGAGTGGGGACCTTTGTTTTCCTCCCAATCCGCATGGCTTGAACCTGACCCTGTTTCTTCAAGCCTGGTGGAGGATAACATGTTCCTACAGTTTGATAGCAAGAGTACATTTTCTTATGACTTATTCATCTTTTTTTTCTCTCTCCCTCTCCTTAATTTATAATTCATTTGATCTAAAATTTCATTAATTTTCTAAAATGTTCCAATTGGGGCCTTGCTGGGCCCGGGCGAAGGGGTTTTTTCTTTGTCCAACCCTCTTTTGTAGTCGGCTATTATTCTTTTATGTAGCAGCCTTGTAGAGGTTATCATCTTCTGAGGGCAAACAGCGCTCTCTGCAAAAGTTTTAATCAGCTTTAATGAGTGGGGTCAGTGCTGGAACCAGAGAGGGAGAGCGACACAGGCTGAAGCTGGGAGAGAAAGTGAGAGAGAGAGATAGCCGGCCTCTGAAATGTATGGGCATTTTTATCTTTTTTACATTTTCTATGTCTCTCATTTGCACTTTTCACGTTTTTTTTTTTTTTTTTTTGCCTGTCCTTCTTCTGATAGTCAGATTTAGCACAAATTGCACTGGCATCTTATGCATGGGACGAGATTGTAGATAATGAAGGAGAAATTAATTTTGGGCCTGTTATCTTCAAAGTATCGTTCCAATCAGACACTACGAGACTGCAATTAGAAGGTGAAAGTTGATTTTTAAAGTCGTCCATCAACAGCCATGAACATATTTCTAACGTGGTGTGATGGGGGACAATCGTGTGAAAAAAATTCCAACCTCATCTGCCTTAAATTCCTCCACAATGATAAAGCTAGTTTAGTCTTCTACTTCTACAATCCCTGGCTTTTTATCATTCCCCAAAATCCTCAGATATCCCTCTTTTTCCTCCTTCTCTTTAAGTTACCTTGCCTTTCTTCGCTCGGTCTTTATCAAATGTTACCGGCCTTTCTCCTGGCTTTAGCCTTGGACTCTTATCTTCTTCTAGGCGATAGTCTAAGCCATTCCATTATTAGCATTTTATAGCCAAGGCTGAGTGGCTCATCATGACATGGTCTGTGTCTCTTTTTAGGCCACGTGGCAGAGATATGACAGGTTACGGTTAGGTGTAAGGCCACTCCAAAGGATTTATTATCTCAGAGGGAATGTTCACACGTGCACAGATGTGGCCTCAGAGAGATTGAGAAATGCTTCTTCTGTCCCTCAGAACCTTTCCACTGTATAGCTACAGAATTATTTCCCAGTAGTATTTTACATCATATGATTTATGACTTATAGCTCCCTTATGCAAAGTCTATAGAAAAGATCAAATGAAGAACTGACAGAGAGATGTCATCATGCAAAAACTCAGAACTGCAATTAACTTGAAATGAGCCTCCAGAAAAGCTTCACTGCTCCTTTGTTTTATAACAACATGTCCAGTGTTTCTTTTTCTCAATATTTCTCCTCTGACTGATGCATGCTGTGGTCCAGCCTCATTTTACCTTGATCAGAAATTAGCTAGATGGACAGTTATTTCTTTAAGGTCTGAAAGGAGTAGTCACCACCAGCTGTATGGCTCCAGAGATGGTGATGTCGGTCTGTCTGTCCTGAATGAAATATATGTACAGTTATGGGATAGACTGCCTCAAGATACTGTACAAACAGTCATAGTCCCCACAAGATGAACCCTACTGACTTTGGTGGTCGTCTGACTTTTCCTTGACCCTTCCAGGTCAACAATCACAGTGGCGTGATCAAATGACGTCAGTTGTTCCAGTACTGTATGTTCACAGTGAAAAAATTTTTTTTCAAAATAATTGTCAGGTCATGTAGGTTATGTTGTACTGAAAAAAGAAAAGGCAAAAATGAAGTAAGCATTCACAAACCACCTAAATAGCCTAAAATTCATAAGGGTAAACTCCACCAGCTGGTTGACAAACAGATGTTTTCATATTTTCTCGAATGGATCACCAGTAAATTTTACACACATTCGTGTTCTCCATGGGATAAAACTTTGGTGATCCTCAGCAGATCAACATTTGAATGTATTTAAACTTTGGTTTTTTGACCAAATACCAGCTAAACAAATTCCACCAGTCTCGGCTGTACTTTTTATGCTAACATGCTAATTCACAAATGTTAGCATAATGTGGACTTGCTTTAAATGTTTATTATTCCTTCCACTTCAGCAACCACTGTTATATATTTCAATTATTTAGATTTCTATAATGTATTGATTTATCCTTGTTTCTTGTGATTTGTTCTATCTGTGGAGCTTCCTATGTGTTAGGACTTTGGAACTACAACTGTGGGTAAGTTTTATCTATTTGATGTCATAAATTCAGAGATTACAGTAGCTTTTATCAAATATTTGCCCTGGTGAAGGTCTAGTGACAACAGCTTGTTTTCTTATTAAATACCTGCATTGGAGATAAGTGAGCAGAGCATTCTTTTCTCAAAATTTGATGATGGCAATCTTGTAACTTCTTATTATCTATTGAGCATGGTGATCTTCTGAAAAATAAGTTCCCAGGTTCAGGGACTGTAACCAAGGTCATATACTACAAACTGATCAAACACCCAACTGAGCTAAACCTTGGAGGATGCAGCATGTTGAGGTTCACAACCAAAACAGGGGAACATTTTCTGTGTCTGTTGAATAGACTGAAGCACTTGTCCATTCTCCACAATAGATGTTAGATCCCAATATGAAATTCCACCTTCCTCAGCTCACCTCTTTCACACCATGAGGCCACAAAGCCCCATTGATCTTCCTCTTGCAAGCATTTCTGTGTTTTCCTCTCTTGTATGCCAAGGGAAAAGGTTAGTGTGTGTGTATGCATGTGTGTGAGTGTGTGCATATGCTTGTGCCCATATCTCCATCATCCCTATTATCTCTTTCCTCACACATCCAAATGTCACTACATCTTTCTTGCAAATGTCTTCCTGTGTGAGTGATTTGTGATTGGGCGTGTGTCTTTACATGCATATGTTTGTGTGCACACCTGCTCCTCAGTATTTCGGTAAGGATGTATGTACATGTGTACCTGTGTTGAGTTTATTACAGTTTGAGGTTGTGAGCAACACACTGTGCATGTGTGTGTGTGACCACATTGTGATGCAGGCTAGCCTCACCACGCTCCCAGCGGTGCCGGAACTTGAGCCCAGAGGGCCGACGCTTAGCCCTGGTGTCGATAAGCGGCAGCTCTTCAAAGAGCGCTGAGGAAAAATGACTCGGCCCTGTCAAAGCTGGACAAATTCCCTGCTAACACCCTGAGCCTCGCTGCTCGAGCAGTTCAAAGAGCGAGAGGGAGAAAAGCCAGGAATTGAAGAAAAAAGGACGAGTGGGTTCATATATTTAAATAGTATATACACAATACACACTACACAAGTAGTTCTGTGTGTGTGTGTGTGTGTGTGTGTGTATATATATACACATATATATATATACACATACATATACGCTGTGCCATTGGATCAGGGACTTCCTCACCAACAGGCCTCAGGTGGTGAGAATCGGGGACAACACATCCTCTACACTGGTTCTGAGCACAGGCACACCACAGGGCTGTGTGCTCAGCCCAGCCCTCTTCACTCTCTTCAACAGGTGACTGTTCTGCCATCCACTCCACAAACACCATCGTAAAGTTTGCAGACAACACCACCACAGTGGGCCTCATATGATACACACACATATATATATATATATATATATATATATATATATATATATATATATATATACATATATATATACATATATCAATAATAATACTAATAATAATTATTATTATTAGTAGTAGTATTAGTATTATTAGTATCATCTTGCCACCATTTCACAGGTGACTTGTGGGAAGTTTACTACAGAATTTCTACACAAATAAACACTTAACAACAACATGACACGAAATGAAACAAAGAGATATCACAGAATTAGTGCAATACCTGCTGAAAACGCCCCCCTTTGGAACGGGCCGATTGTTTATCCCCCGCTGCTTGTAGTTTTGTGGAGGACTGCTCATCCAAACAACTTGGGCCCTTAGCAATACACCCACAAAACTAAATTTTGAATAAAGCACTGTAACCTCAATTGAAAAACAGGAGAAAAAGGTTGAACAGCTTGCTATCATAGTACAGCGTATATCATATTTACAGTGCAATATTTGCCACTTCCAACTGTTATATAATGATATAATGATGTCATTAGCTTGTCCAATCTGGAGGCAGCTATTTCTTCAAATGAGCCAATCATGGGGAACCACCTGTTGCTCATCACCCTCACACACATGCACACACACACACACTCTAAGCAGGAGTGGAGGAGAGAGGGAGAGATCTGAGAAATCAAACAGAAAAAAGAACAAATATTTCCCCAGGGTCAGAGCAGGGACGGTAATGAAACATGAAAACATCTTCGTCACCGTCTTTATAATAGGTGAGTTTCTGCTGTGCGCTGCTATGGCAGCCTCTGATTGGCCTCCATCACCAGTATCAGCAGCTCCAGCCTCACTGCTCACTGCTCCGCCAGTCTCCTCCGTCCTCCCAGTGGTGTATAAAGTAGCTGCCAGCCCGCAGCCCGACTGCTCCGGGAGACGATTTGCTCCAGAAACACACCAAAATGACCAGCAAAGCTTTGCCTGTGAAACAAAGGAGCATGTGATGTGTGAAAGCTTTACAAAAAGAAAAAGGAGGAGGGGGTGAAAAAAGGCATGGCCTCAGCAACTCCACTTTTTTATCTTTGGCATTAATTTGTTCTTGAGAACAACAAATGATTCTCAGACGCTCTTGTGAGAATTGTATTTTTTTTCTTTTATCTGCCTCTCAGACATTAATTATATATTTATATATAGAATATGCAAAAAAGAGCTGAGGAATGTTGAGGACGGCAAAGTGATTAAAAATTAAACAATGCTGTTACCTAAAGGGATGCTACAGTACATCTCTCTAGTTTTTTTATCTTTATTTTTACCCCCTCTCTCCCTTGCTGCTTTCATTTGTTTTTTTTTCTCTCCTGTTTTTGGTTGGAGATTTCTTTAAAGCTGTCGGCTCTGCAGGCACGCATGCTTCCCGGCCCACAGACAGTGGCAGGGTGTGTGTTCTGCATATGCCTGTCTTTTTAGTGTGTGTGTGTGTGTGTGTGTGTGTGTGCAGCAGCAGCATCCAGGCTATTTGTCATGGCGTAGGCTGTTTGCTAGGTCAGTCCAGATAAACTAATGTGTCAGTGCAATGGGGCTCCGCTGCTGACCAGAGCGCCTGCAATATGCAAAGACTTTGAATTATTTCTCTGCCCCGTGGCTCCCCCGCTGAACACCATGCAAAAAGTAGAGAGAAGAAGATGGGGGGGGTGATGGAGAAGGAGCGGGGAGTGGGGTGAGAGAACACAGCTGGGAATAAAGAGGGACAGAGAGAAAAAAAGAGTGAGATATTAGAGGGCAGTGGAAAAAAGAGAGCATTTGGGAATGGTTGAGAAGGAAGGATCAACCAGAGAAGGAGGAGAAAAACACAAATATGGAGAAAGAGATGGAGGTGGGGGCCAGTTTGTGCCAGTGCCAGCCCTCAGGGAACACATTAGCCACCCTTTGAAGAAAGAAAGGGGGCTTAAGTGCCAAAATCAAGACACCGAAGAGGTCACAGGGTCACTGGTCACACTGATGGCTTTGAGCATGTGTGTGTGCATGTGTGTGTATGATCATAGCTGAATGTGTGTGTACCTGTTGATGACCTAAAGCACTTCCTGGAAGTTGTACATCAAAGTCCAGAGGCAGAAAAAAACAACAACAAAAAAAAGGAAGCCTCCCAATGTACTTTAGTTCTTTTGATCAGACGTGAGATTTTTAAAATGCTCATTTTAAAATTTAAATGGCAGAGTGAGGATTCACACATTTTGATTACAATCTCAAATGAAAGTTGAAGCACAAAGAATTATATATCATATGCAACACTTCAACTGCCACCTAGATATATCATTTCACCAATTTCCCCAGTGTTGTTTGCCACTGTTCAGTTATTCATGTGCACTAAACTTCTAATTATGATGTTTCCAGTGGCACTTAAAGACAGTGTTTTGTCAGTGTGACTGTGAGTGTACGAGCTTGTGCTGGTGTGTGCTAACATTAGAAAATGAATGCAACTACAACTGCACTACACATTAAAGCATATTTTCTAGCAGTACAAAGTAAAGTAAATAGTTTGTGTGACAAATCAAGCATCAGCATGATTACAGTGATACAGACTGAGACCATGTGACCTGGACATGAGATCTGAGTTTGCAAATTTTTCTAAAAATGAAAAAGAATAAAAGAAATGTAAAAAAAATATATTATTCTTAGATTCACAGACATAAACTGCTGCACTTACACTCTGATAAGATCTCACTAAAATCTTGTTCAGCACAACATTAGAACAAAGTTCAAACTGTTTTCTCACCTTACAAACCTACTGTACATCACAGCTGATTTTCTTTCTCTCTTCGCATCCACATCATTTAGCAAACACCCAGAAACAGACTCAACAGACTTCTTCATTGGGAACAAGATTTAGAATATGAGCAGATTTATTTGAATCTGCACTCACTGTCTAGACCGGTGTAGAGCGTCTTGCAAACTACACTTTCTGTGAGAGAAAACAACAGAGAACTGTGAGTAAAGAGACAGAAAACATTTCAGTGGATGCATTTGACATTATGGACCTTGCATAGCTGCATTTGCATAGTTGGCAGAAATGCACCAAATCAAGGAGAAAATCACAGAGAACAGTATAATGTGGACAGATGGATGAAAAGTCTTTTTTACAGTATCTGCTCATTGCAGTTACAGTGTAGTTACAGTACAGTTAGGCAGGAAAAGATTGTGGTTATGGTAAATAAACTGGTTAATGCAAATATACAGTATAAAAGTCAGGATGTAATATTATTTAACAGCTTCAGCTTTGCCAAGTTTGTAGAAGTTTAATGAAACTTCCCTGCACTTAAATAGAATTGCAAACCATCATAAAATGAGGCACGGCAGCAGAGGTGCTGAAGCGGTGGTTGAGCACCACCTAAAATATGCCAAACCGATTCCATGCGGCCTCTGAAATCTCCATTTGTTCAGTTTTTTATTTAAGTAAATTAATACTAACAAATCATTAGACATTTTTAAAGTGAATCTCACAAGGTTGTAATTGTAATAAATTATTGTAATTGTTTACCCTAGATGACACATTTTTTGATGGGTTGCTCAAAATTCATCATATGAGAAAAAAAGTTTGGTTTGCTTCATTATTTTAGCAGACTTGGGATGTGTTGCCCTGCAGTCTTGTTTTGGCAGTCTAAAAGGACAGGGTTGTCTTTCAATTAAAATGAGCAAGGGTGAGCAAAAGAGCAGCTCATTGACACTCTTCAAACTGATTAAGAGACCATTAGTTGTCAGCAGATGAACAGTTGTTGGTTTGCCCATGTGACCATTTATGTGAATGTTATTCTGGATCCTTTACAGTATGCAAGCACAGTTTCCATGTATGTTGTTTTCATTATGACCATTAGAAATAATAATCCCCATCTGCAGTTAGTCTGTTTCACCTCTTCTTGCCTGTGTAGTCCAGGAGTGTGCATATCCATCAGTGCTGGTGCTGTCCTGTGAACAATATGATTATTTAGTGCCTGCTCATGTAGTATCCTTTCCTGAAAGTAAAGTCTTGTTAATGTTGCATTGATAAACATTTTTAAAAAATCAACCACAATGTGTCTTTTCACTTCAGTACTTTCAAAGTACTCTGGGTAATCAATAGAATAAAGAGTTTTCATTAGGACCATTTCTTTGGAAGAAGTGGTTCCAATGAAATCTGTTGTATTGGGGTGGAGTCAAGAATCAGTCTAAATGCTGTTTTGAAGGCTTTTCCATCCTGAGAGTGAAAAAAATGGGGAAATTTTGACTTGGAGCTTGTTGTCATGAAACTGTCTAAAGACAGGGAACACACTGTGACAGGGCAGAATATCAGCTTCAACCTTCAGGAACCCACATTAGTGAAAGAGAACTGGCAATTTACCCAAAGTTACAGTAGCTTTGTAATCAAAATGACCTTGAAGGCACATATTTGTGTGTACACGCCTATACCCCCAGCCCTCCATCAAAACGTACACAGTACCCTAAACATACGCATGCACAGCCAGACAGATGCTAGCGATCATTACAGTCTTCTGTTTCGTCAAACCTCAGATTCGGCCTTTTTGCCTCCAGCTGACAACTGTGTGAGGGGAGGTTTTTTTTTTGCTTCATTTTTGGCAAAGGATCAGACAAGCTGCACAGTGGTGTATTAAAATGTCAGCTTAAAATGAAAATAAACAACTTAGGGGTGGAAAAAGGCGATACCACTAATATCAACCCCACCCCCGGACAGCCTCGGCATGGCCCCGGGGCAGAGAGGAGATTGACAGGTGGCGAGGCTGGATCTTACAGCCGCAGGGGGGTTTCCCTGTTTGAACGGCAGGAGCTTTAGGTCTTAGTTTGAGAATCTAAGAATAAACAACGATAAGGCTCAAACACAAACATTCTTCTGCACACATACAAATATATGTACACAAATATAAACTATGTGTCGCAGCACAAATGCAAACATGCCACAGCAGTGTATTATGATATGGAAAACACATACGTGCTCTCAAATGAATAGAGGGAAAGTGTCCAAATGTTGAATTTCACACTTTGTTTGTCCTTTTCTGTGTAAAGGCACTGGCATGCTTCAAACAGAGCTCTTGTTGTGTTGTCCAGCAGCCTCTAAAACCTGCTCCCCTCGCAGCCTCATGACTGATGATCAGAACAGGTGAGGGAGGGGGCAGATGTGAATTTTTGAAACTTTCAGTAACCAACAATTTGACAATCACAAGTGTTGCCAGTGTGGCGTTCAGAACTGGTGTCTAGACTTTTGTCTTGATGTGTTCCAGTGAGACTTTATATGAGCTTGTTTTTTTAACCATACTGAACCTTTAACCTTTATATTGCACACAGTCAGTCCACCCTGCATTAAGCATCTAGTATGTAGCTAAGTTTATCTATACAGCACCTCTCTAGAGGAGACCATTAAAAGGGCAGATAAGCTCAGTGTCTACTTTTAAATCAAGTTACAACTCACATTAAGCATTTGGCTTTGTCTCAGCTGACGGTATTTGTTGTAACTATTTCAATTGTTTTATCATGTTTTATGTCTGATGTTTTGGATCATAATAGTTTTTATTTCTGTTGTTATCATAAAGCACGTTGTAACCTTGTTTTTAAAAGGTGCTATATAAATAAAGTTATTACAGACATAAAAGCCAGACTTACGAAGAGATTACCTGAGTGCATTGCATTACCAGAACACAGTGCATCATAAGTAATTATAGTGCCTATAATGGTTTATAAAAATCTAAAAGTATTATATCCGCATTAATGAGGCGATGTACATATGACATAATGAGATATGTAAAACATAATGTTTATTTGTTGGAAGTTGTCAGATGACCTATATACAGTCAGTGGGACAGCCTGTCACATATCGTCGGTAAGGGGTCACAAGATGACTAATGAGGCAGTAGATCACTGATGGATAGTCGTGTATAACTATTTGTATCACTGTCAGTTTACCACAACACTGCCACTAAATTATGGCACTGAAACGTACGCATCCTATAAAAAGAGAAAATGTTTAGGAAAACACTGTACAGTTGACACATACAGTGCATACATTATATGATATTCAGTCAAACCATGTCCCTGGTCTGTGATGCCATCAGCATGTCCAGATCCTCGTCTTTGCCTGCTGCCCAGTTCACAGCGCAGCCAGACCCAATACCTATCCCTGCAGGTGGTGGGTCCACAGGGCGATCTTCCTGTTTTTAAAAAGGAGAACCACAGGGTATGATTGATAATTAGTGTATCACACTGCTCAGCCTCTCCAGGAAATTCCAGGGTGCTTGAAAGAAGGCTCTGACTAATTATTGAACTTCAGATCCAGGAGGATGTGGATGTGGGTGTCATCCTGGCCGTGGAAACCCTTACAGTGCTGCTGGGGGGACCAAGGGATTTTGCCCATCCAATGTACATGTGGTTTGGAGTCCTGTGAGGGGTTCTGCTGTAGTAAGGTGTACCAGGGCCATTGCTACAAACCATCCAGTCCACCAAAGTGAGACCTCTGTCTTCTTTTGTCAAGCTATCAGCTCAGCAATTTTGGTGAGTGCCCTCTGCCAGGGCTGCCTTTTGTCTCTGATTCTATTTGTGATACACATGGAGAACTGCAGCATTGCACCTCTGCTATCGCTCTCATCCAGATGATGAGGTTCTGTTGACTTCATCAGACTGGGAGCTCCCGCACACACTGGGGCAGGTCAGCACCTCCAACACTGAGGCCAGAGTTCTCTGCAAAAAAAGAAACTGGTGGATTGTACAGGTTTGATGGATTGTACAGCACTGTACAGGACCATTGTGATGAAGAGAGAGCAGATCAGGAGCTTGAGTTTGGTAAGGACTGAAAGGACGACCGGCTGGAAAATGCTGCAGAGGAGCAGGACATCTGGAATACATTTCTTCACCTGCTGCTACTGTGACCCGGTCCCAGATAAGTGGAAGAGAATGGATAGATGTTTAATAAAAACCACTGCAGTATCAGTGTAATACAAGTTACACTAAAAACAAAGTCAGCAGAGTTTTTGTTGACAGTTGACTGAAATTGTTCACTTGCTACACCACTGCAGCCGAAGGAAATCTTTACAGTAATTACAGTATGACTAATGAGGGATACTCACAGTAGTAAGGGTCACTAACAGATCATATAAAGCAATATATTTTAGTTTATTTGACCAGCAGGACAGTTTTGATCAATGAGGCGAATAGCTGTAGGCAACTTGAGATCAACATAACAATCAAGCTAAGCAACTTTCCTTTTACATTACTGTACCCCAGCCATCCACATTTTACCTCTCCACCAGGAATGTGCCTTGATATGCTGGTTTTTGTTTGTATCTGACTAACTGGTCTCACAGCAGTCACCTTCATTATTACTTTTCATTGTAACAAAAACTACATGTTCAAATATAGTCTCAGTTCCCAAAGGGCTGACAAACCCAAGTGGTGGCTGTTATCAATGAAGGCACTTTAATCACCACCATACAACCACCTTATTTTACCAAACCCTCCTCTCTGAAACACACTCTCTTTCCTCTGCTAATTCCACCTCCGTACCTATTGATGCATGCGGCTCCCGCTCACTCTACCCTGCATTTTTCCCCTTCCCTCTATTGTATAAATATACGATTAACTAAAAAAAGACATCATTTGTTTGGCTCTGTGCGGTCCCTGAGCGTGTTGTTTTGGCCCTGTGTATAACACGGAGAGCGTTTGTTGCCGTTAACTAGCACACGTGTCGAAAATAAACACCTCGCTCGACGACGCGCCATTAATAACGTCATGAGCCTTCGCTTTGTTGCCTGCTTGTTTCTGCTGCTGCTGCGTTTTGTTACTCCAATGTCTTACTTTCCCTGTCTTTTGTAGTGCTTGTACGTGTGTGTGTGTACAAGATGCTTTACCTTACTTATAATTTGAATGTAGAGATGTAAACAGATATGGAGACACAAACACACACGCACAATAATCAGATCAGATCAGATTGTGCACTGGAGTTGTGGAAAAGGAGGTAGTGTGTGTGTGTGTGTGTGTGTGTGTGTGTTTGTGAGTGTGTGTGTGTGTGACTTCTTGCCTGTTCCTGCCCTCACCTGAACATCACAGACCCACATGCTTTCTGTGTGTACAAAGTAAACTTGTGTATGTTCTGTATGTATATGTGTATGTGTGAAACAAAAGTAAGTGACAGCCATCAAACCAATAAAGAGCACCCGGGCTAGTTCTTTCAATAGTTTACAGGAATCCTGGAAATTTTGCAAATAGTCCTTGCAGTAAAAGGTGCGTGTGGTTGTGCATGTGAGTCTTTGCATTCATGTTAACCCTAGCTGGGCTATTTTGGGTGGCTGGCATTCAAGAAAAACTCACAGAATGTCACAAGAAACAAATAACCCTTGCAAAACCACCATCCTCCTGCAAACAATTACGATTTTATAAAAAAAAAAAAAAATTAAAAAAGACAAGAAAAAGTTTCACTCTCATGAATATGCAGATATGCAAAGAGGAGTCAGCGCTTGTTTGAAGAACTGCTGCTTTTGTTTCCAGCAATTAATAGTACAAACAACTGCTCTCTCTCAGTCTGTCTTTCTGTCTGTCTCCCTCCTTCTGTCTGTCTATCTGTCTGTCTTTCTCACTTCGTCTATGAATATGGTTAGCAGACTCGATCCAGCTCTCTCCTCACCCAGCTCCCTGGACGGACTGAGATTAGCAATGGAAATAGAAAATACATAATGCAATAATAATAATGCTAGTCAGATGGATGGATGTGGAATAAGCAACCATTTAAAAATTTTTAAAATGACACGGTCAGCCTCTGAATTTTTTAGAACTCTTTCATATTTTGTAAGTAAAGAAACTTAGCTAATACAAGTTAAAGCTAAGAGAGCAGAAAAGGCCTCTCTCCTCCCAAGTGGCAGTGCTGTGGACTCTCCTTCTCTGCCCAAACCACATTCAAGTGTCAGGCTGAAACTTCACAACTTGTGTGATGTTAAAAAATGTCTTTTGCCTCTTTTATTCCTTTCATATCTTATATAGAGACTGCATGTAGCGCATTGTGATTGTTTACTCCTTGAAAGTCGTCCAGCAGGGGAAGCTCTTCCAGGTGAGCTGTGGCAGCAAACGGTGCTGGCATGATCAAATCAGAGGAGAAATAGTGAGAAGTGTCAGGCTGTAATGGCCATGCTGCACACCTGTATGAATATAACTGGATGTTACTCGCCACACTACTGTGAATGATTGTGAAGCATATATGAAACTGTGTACGTCAATATATGAAACTGTGTATGCCGATCAGCTAACACAAGGAGAACTTGAGTGCCCAGCACCATGCTTTATTCCCACTGATGGCTAAAGGTGTGTTCAGATGAATTTGAAGTGAATTTTAGAGGTGGAGCATTTGCATAACTATGTCAAAAATGCAAGTAGATGTGAATGACTGCAGAATTTACTCTACAGTGCAGATTTATCTAGAGATACATCTTTATGAGTTGACCGTAGTTCATAAATCTGTCCATAACATGATGTTGGTAACTACAGCTCAGTTCTGCACATTTGGAGCAAAAGGCTGCTTGACACAAAATCAAAATTCAGACTTAAGTATCAGAGTTGTGTCGTTTGTGATCAAAATAAAAAAATCTTACTAGTTTAGACAACTCAATCCTTAGTCTTCATATTTTGATATTTTATTTTAAACAGCAGAGGGAGGGGGTGATGGGGGATGTGCCCTGTCACATTTCATGAGTAGCTGAGTGCTGAGAGAAGAGGGCATCTGTCCGCCCTGCACAGGCTACTCCTCAAATATTAATAATGATAATGAGCAAAGGGCTGACCAGGGCCCGGGGGCCCACAACTAGCAAACCCCTTATTAGAATAGTCCCTGCAACTCTCTGTCACACACACACACACACTCAAGTGAATATGGACATGAACTTCTGCACATGACAATGTGACAGGCAATATGCACATATATGCTCACGCAAATGCATGCAAGCCAACAAAGCCATATTATTCAGAAGATGGATAATGTGAGAGTATGCAAACACACACACACAAATGGGACAGACATGTAAATGGGCACCCACTGGGAGTGAGAGGAGGATTCCCCTCTGGCCAGAGAGCCCATACACTTCATCACCCCTACCCTCCCATACCCTCCTGACCCATGTCACACACAATCAGCCTCCCAGTTCAGCACACACACACACACACACACACTTAAACTCTCCCTGTCTGTTTCCAACACACCACATCACTACCCTGCATTCACTGCCTCTGTCTCTCCCATGCATCCACACACACACACACAGGGACCTGGCGGATGCCCTCCTCACCCCTGGACCCCGTCGGTCATTAGTATGGAGGCCTGTCTGTGTTTGTTTGGCTTCTAATGGACCATTTAAATGCAGAATATTCACAGCAGACAGGGCCATCCTCAGGGACAGAGCACACGGAGGCCTGAATATGCTTCGGCTCCATTATCCTGGAGGAAGTTATCCTTATTATCATCACACAACGCCACACTGACTGGCAATGAGTTAGTGTGCTCTGGCCCTCGGCTGGCTCTCTCTGCTCTTCACGTAGCTCGGTGAACGGAGCAGGTTTGACCGCCAGAGCCAACAGCACCTGACTTCTTTTCTTCTTATTGTTGTCTAATGATGTTATATATTTTATTAACATTATTCACGCTTTCCTTGATGCATATATTATAATTCACATTGCCTTTCTGCCTCAGTATGCTTTTGTTTCTGTGGACATCACTGATTGATGCCACATAAAGTGATTCAGCCCACGTTATATTAAAGGAAAATTGTCGTTTTACAAAATGAGTCCAATCACATTGTACTCACTGAGGATATGTGACATCACTAGGCCCAGCTTTGTCACACTTATTTAGAAGTGACAGGAAGGGGAAAATCAAGATCACTGGCCATTCTGTCTTTTATAAATGTCTCTCGTGTTTGGCTGACCGACTGCCTGCATTATTTATTTACTGTAGATTTCCATTCAGTATTTCGATTTAACCAAAATTTCATTTCTCATTTCTACCTGGGGATTTGTTTACAACCAATATGGTCGACGTCATTTGTGACGGCCTTCCAAAACTGTTACTGCTGGAAAAATATGTTTGTTTAATGATGTGACAAGGTTATGGTAAAGGTTTAGTGGATTAAGGCACAAAAATTACTTAAAAGTAAGGTTTATGGTTTGGGTTAAAATAAGTACTCAGCTTAGGAGAGCTCCATCATCATGGTTACAATCATAATATCATAACTGGGACTATCATGCTTTAAAAGAGAGTTTGAAATTAACAAACGACCATCACCACTCGTGTTAAAGTCTGATGATTTGTTAACCCTGCCCTCCTCTCTGCACAGACTTTGTCATTGTATACTAACGTCATTTGATTCGTAATCAGTATGGCCACTTGCTTTAATGTCAAGTTGTGCCCGTGTGTTGTTTAAGGGTTTAGTATGAAGGTAAACATGCAGTATAAACACCAGGGTATGCTTGAAATGAATAAAAAGAATGCAACTTAAGAAACTGTCGAGGACTTAGATTTTTCTATGGTTTTAACTTGTAATATTCAAACATACATGTACATCATGTTATCACATAGATTTGATTTAAAGGTATATAGAGTAGGATTTGGTGGTTGCTTCACAGCTGGTCCTTCCTCCCTGCACTCGCTTCTGGTGGTCCTACGTGTTTATCTCTCTCTAATAGAGTCCCACATCTCACACCCTGCTACTGTTGGGGGCTACATACCACTGCCCAAAGGTTAATGCCCAGAAACGTCACAAAAATAGCAAAATAATAAAACACAGGCAGAGGGCAGAGTCTCTGCAGATTCAAAACCAGAGGAAGATCACAATGAAGCAGAGTACTTAAGTGCCATCCTGCGGGGTATTAAATGACTAAACTGGGATATTTTGGCTATGGCCGTCAGAAGTCCATATTATTCAAACTCAAAATGAGAGCTAAATACTGCTTTTTATTATTCTTTGCTACAGGCATGTTTACTGATGCAGGACAGAGAGTCTGGCCTGGTTCTTTAACTTTTCTGTTTAATGGTGGTGTCATATGTATTTATATTTTTGGATGTATCAGTGTGTTATGAAGCATCAGAGTGAGAGTCCAGTCTCTCATGGCAGAATTTGTCTCTCTTTCTCTCTCCGTCCCTCTTCATGGTTAATCTTATAAAAATGAAAGGGACTCTGGCATGAGGCCGAGCAGAGTGCCATCCTCTGCCGCCGGCTGTAGATTAGCATAATGTTTTAGAGTTTAATGTGTTTGCCTGTAAATTGTGTGTGTGAGTGGGCGTTTTGGGTGTGTGTATGTTTCTGTGTGCACATGCCTGTATGTGTGCATGTTGCGGATTCACATATAGGTATCTATGTCTCTGTGCATGCATGTGTTTGTACAAAGAGCATATCTATGTGTGTGTGTGTGTGTGTGTGTGTCAGTGAGGCGTCGAATTGTGCAAATATGTGTGTGCATGTACATTTTCCTGTCAGTGTGTGTGTGTGTGTGTGTGGTATGTATGCTCAGTGCTCTCCGGGGAGCGGTGGTGGTGGTGGAGGAGGAGGGCTGGAGGGAGGCTGCTGGCCCAGCGGGAGGCTCCAGATGTGGGGCTACTGAGCTGACAGGCCTGGGCCCCTCTGGGTGTATGTGTGCCAACCACAACCTCTCGCTCTGCAGCAGCTCATTCTGCGGTCTGGTTACAGTGTATGGACAGAGAAGAGAGAGAGAGACTTTGGGTTATGAAAAATTAGAAAAATAAAAAGGGGGGAAAAAGAGAGGGGAGGTGGAGCAAAGGCAACTGGCGAGAAAGTGTTTTCACGTACAGAAGCTTCTCAACAGCTAATATCTATTACTTTAAGAGAGTGCAATGTAAAGATCAGAGAATCCATAAAGTTCTTATCCCTAGATTTTTTTTCTTTAGTTATCCAGGGGGAGCTGATACGAGTAGATTACATTAGTTTCCCAAAGGTGACTCAAAGGTGACAACTCCAGTGCGTCCACCCTCATTTCTTCAGTATTCAGTACAAATCAGCTCTTGCCAAGAGTTATATAACAAGATTGATACCATTCTCAGTTCTCTCCATTAAGCACAGAGCTGGCACCAGGAGGAAATCAGCCTAGCTTAGCATGAAGACTGAAAACAGGGAGGGTTACCGTTTAGAAATGACAATCTATGGTTTTACAAGGAGTTACATACTGGAAATATTAAATTTCCCAGAACCTTGTCGTCAGGGTCAGGTTTGCCAACTACCCAACTACCCAGTGGACACGCTGCACAGAAGCCTCCAGCCTTTATGCTAAGCTAATGTTACCGACACCAAATTCTAGCTATTAACACACAAATATGAGATTGGTGTCAGTCATCTCATCTAACTCTCTGAAAGAAAGTGAATATATACATTTATGTCAAATTACTTAAGATATGATACTTTAAAGTTGTATTGGGTTCCAAGCTGCCACATCATAAAACACACTAGTCAGTAACATCCCAATGCACATACACACAATATACTGTAGGTTATACATACACACACTCATGCTTAAACATGCTCAAAATCACAAGTTGAGTGTGAGACAGTTTAAAATAATAAAAATACAGACATAAAGACAACAACCAGGTGTAGAAATGTAAAATAAGACTTTGCCACAGTGACTTTACTCACCGTCCAACTGAATAAAACCCAAGTACTGCTGTAGTAGGGCAAAAATGCCAACAGAACAGAACTGTAGTAATGTAACTACTGAATTAACACATTTAATCTCTGACACATCACAGAAGACCAATTAATTTCTTCTTTGCATTTTCTCAATTTCTCATCATTTTCTGATGCCAGTAAAAAAAAAACTGTAATCCCAAGGATGACTGAGAGAATCTGAGTTGGAAATGTGAATAAATACTGCAGCCCTTAAATGATGCCCCTGAGCAAGGCTCTAAACCCCCAACCCCTCCAAACGAGCTGCTCCGTCCACCAGGAGAAGCTGTGGCTTTACTGGACAGCTGGAAACCTTAAATGTAAAAAATGAAACAAACCAGTGTTGAAGAGGAGCATAGTGATTTGAATTTCTCTGGAAGAAAAAGTTGAAAAATAAAAGAAATACACACATTAACAAAACAATTCATGGGCTGAAACCTCCAAAGCAGCAGTGGTGGGCCTCCTTATTGAATCAGCAGCACAGTGTTGCAGAGTGAGCTGCAAACACAAAGGATTTCTTCTAAACTTTTTAACAGTAATAACCCCTCATAATCTTCTGTAGGGAGGCACGCTCACAAACCCATGTGCAAAAGATTGCTGCCAGACACACAGATGTACACAGTTTATAGGCCTATATGTCTACACACACACACACACACACACACACACACACACACAAATACAACTGCTATAAAACACACACACAGAGTATTGTGTGTTATGTACAGTGCTGTGTCAAGCCTGCAGCAGTTCTTCCACTGAATCTTATCTCCTCTTATCTGTATGTGTGACTGGCCTGGTAACACTGGGACTGCTCCATACGCCTTATCACTGGGACAGGCAGCAACACCCCAGACACACACACAAACACACACATGCACAGACATACATGCACACATACCATACCCAGGCAAAGGCAATGGCAGAAAACTTGCAAACTATCAAGGAAGTGGCCATCTTGAGTTCACACAATAAGGAAGATAAAGCACTGAAAATGGCGACTTGAGAGGTTAGCTGCACTTCACTTCTGTTAGTCACAACCGCAGGAGTAAAATGAGTCCATATATCACATATTGTTGGCAATGGTCATGGTGGTGCGAAATGAGTGCTTTCACTGAAACGCTATCAGCAATTCAGCTGGAGGAGAAAGGGTGGATGAACTGTGCCCTTCAGGTGGTGATCACAAGGTAAATAACTGGGATTGTACGGACAAATCAGTTACATTTTAAAGTTCAATGATTAATGAGAAAACACAAATGCAATGTTCATCACACAATGAAATCCTTTAAACAGAATTCTTGGGTAACACCTGAATCCCAATCCGCACCAAAAAAAACCCAACAAATAGAACTTTGTCCATTCAAAGTGGCTCGACAGACTTCACCGTACATCATTTTCAATGGGGCTAAAGGTTTTAGTGCACTCCAACTAAAGTGCTTGTTTGGACGATCGAGCAACCTCTGAAATCTCTTTGTGATGTCGGAATTGGGAGCTGGATCAATAATTTCTGTAACTCTCCGAAACTGACAATCTGACATTTCACCCTGCGATTGGTCAGGTGTGAAAAGATAAGAAAACAAGCCGGGTTGCTCTCGTTCTTCATTCTGTACACCACGACTTCATTCACTTTCCACCTGAATGAGCAAGTGCAACATTATGAATGCCTTCCAGGAAAGATTGTTCCAAAGTGTGCCATTATCCACACATTTAAACCATTATTGTGTCTTGGCTCTCTAAGCTGGCTTTTGCCGACCTACAACTGTGG
Organism: Scortum barcoo; assembly: GCA_023238725.1. Lineage (NCBI taxonomy): Eukaryota > Metazoa > Chordata > Actinopteri > Centrarchiformes > Terapontidae > Scortum > Scortum barcoo. The sequence goes on from CM041544.1 coordinate 3,311,798, forward strand.
CCATTCAGAACAAGCATAAACACCTTCTTACACTGGCAGAAGAGGGACCCCACCTCAATTCTTACAAATAAGTTCCAGTGAAAATTGTTCACAGTGGAGTTTGTGGGTTATCCAGAGTAACAAGGACACTGTTTCTGGAAAAAAACATTGTTATTCAGTTTTTCAACTGCAAAAACTGCTTTTTAATTGCTTTGACTACTTCAAGCTAAATTCCATTGCCCTGCATTATATTGAGCTGGATGCAGAAAACTAAATATAGATATCTAAACACCTTGACATGTAAAACCAGGACTATCTATATGGCTATAACAATCAGCTGCACCTTTTGAATCCTCTCTAAATATATACAGCGGGCCTACGATAAAAAATCATTTCAAATGAAGTGAAATAGAGAAAATAAGTGGATATAAAATAAAACTTTGAAGACACCACAGTGATAAGCAAGCTGAGGGAAACTCGGTCAGTCCATCATCACTTTGTTCACTCTCCTTCACTTTCACACACCATGTGGACGGACACACACTTACACACACATAGAGCACACTTGGTTACCCCTGGTGTGCTGGAGGCGGGCGGGGGTGGGGGGGGCAGCGCCTGGGGCCATATGGCAGAGACACAGACATTTACATAATGTCATATTTTATTTAATTAGCCATTCTAAATGCAATCAAAAGCTGATGAGGGCTCTGAGCTGCCTTGCTGATTGGCAACATGATAGCGCTCTGACCCCAAACACAGCCGCGCTGCATCCCAATGATGCAATATTGAAACCAACCCTGTGCTCCTACACAAACCCAATTCACAACTGTGAGTGTGTGTGTCTGAGAAAGACTAAGAGAGAGACAGATAGAGAGGGAGAGTGGGTGTGTGGGTGTGTGTGTTCATTGTTTTGTTATTGTGAGTGCATAAGAGAGGAAAGTAACTTCATCATTTAGTAATTGAGAAGGGTTAGAAAAAACACTTCTGGTAAACTGGCAAAGAAACAAACCAGAAGAAAAACAGAACATTATAAAAAGGATAGAGAAAGAAAGGAGGGAAGGACAGGTGTGAAAGAAAGAGTGTTTCAGCCAGTGTGTGTCACATGGTTTGGGTTATATATGGGGCACTTGGCTGGTGGTGTGATGCAGGTGCAGGTGTGTGTGTGTGTGTGTGTGTGTTTCTGAGAATCAGGAACTAGACCGATAGACTAGTCCTTTCGGACCACCCTGCTCAGCCAGGTGTCAAGTACACACACACACACACGCAAACTGCCATCCCAAAGGAGAGAAGCGTTGGTGGGTAAAGGGACCAGGTCCCCTTGAACAGGAAGGAAGGAAGCAAGGCCTAACGCCACTGTGCACTGTGATCTCTCTCTCACACACACACACACAGAATGACTGTGCAAGCTTGAATGCACATGTACAGTATAAATTTATCAAAGTGCACACACATACAAATACAAGTGGGTGTTCATGCACACATCCACACACATTTTGCCTCCACACACACGGCAGTGCTCTCAGCAGTAAGTCAAATAAACAGTTTGAGCAGGGCGGTCAGGTACTGCATGGTTTAACAGGGCCAAAGTGTTTTAAAGAGCCTGCTGAAAGGTGCTCAATATGGAATGGGCTTTTTTTCTGTTGGAATAAATCACTCTTTGTAGTCCTCAGCTCACAAAACCACTATGGTAACAACACAGTTACTCTGATATATAACATGGAAAATTAGAGCTGGAGCAGTCACTGGTGCACTGTTCATGCATTTGATGTGATTAGTTTATTAGATTTTTAACTTTTACACATTTTAACGAATATTTTCAGAATGGACTGTTATCGACTACCTGCATTGGACCTATAACACATATGCAGAAGACTGCTCTTGAACAGAGACAGAGCTTGCTGTAAACTTAATTGACAGAATCTCTCAAATGTGCAGAGAGACCATGTGTGGCATCTTTTCAACAGCTTGCAAGAGGTGTTAAAATGCAAAACACTACTTTTAACAGACCACAGTTCCTGTAAAAATGGATCAGTTACTCCCATTTAAGTGACTGAAAAGCATCTTACTTCAGGTCATCATAAAACAACTGTATAAAGCATGAAATACCACAAGGTTAAAATGAACTGACTGTAGTGTGGACCTGAGGCAGATTAGAGTTAGAAATCAGGTGACTTTAGGCTCCAACTGACAAAATCAAAATAAACTTGGTTAGACTTAAGCTTTGTGTCTTGGAATGACAAATGTGCACAGTAAAATCATTCATTTTTGTGACTATGGACATGCAGACAGCACTGCAGTGCACACCAGCAGACAGACAAATGACTTGATTAGGACTTTAAACACAAAGTAAACACTGTGAACTGGGACTAGAATTGGCATTCGATTCTGGACATCATAGCCCCAAAATGTATTTTATTTTATTTAATTTTTTTGTTCTTCACATAGAATGGATTAAAATGTTCCATTCTGACTGTTCATTGGCACTCTTTTTTGACCATTTTCTCCGTGTATCCCTTATGTTTACACATCCTAGGCACACTGTGGTTCTTAAACAAATAGCACTACACCTTGGCCAAAAAAGTTCTGTACAGGATAAGAGATTTTGGTCATATTGCATAGACCTAGTCCAGGCCAAAGTAGTGTATCGACTGACCAACCAACCAACAATTCCATCTCCAGAGCCATTTTGCAAGCATGGCTAATTATGCAGGCTCTGATGTGATATATGAAGACTGGCCTACAACTTTACAGCCTTTATAGTGGCCCCCTGCAGACTGTACATGCATTACATCACACAAAACTGGACAGAACAAACATCATTATCTTACATTTCAACCAAAAAAAAGTATCCCTTCAGGGTGTAAATGTGCTCAGCAAATTTAATATCATGACTTAAATTAGACTTTGCGTTTTGACATTTATATTTGACATGAAGGATGCACCCAAATAAAGTTCATGGAACATCCAAAATGTTCAGCCTCTTGGGAACATGACACGACAACATCTGTTTCTTATAAGTGGTCATCAAAGGCACAGAGAGTATCCTCTTGTTGATTCTCTTTGTTGTGTTGTCAAGGATCATTTCCTGGTCAGTGCTGGTCCAGATCGCTTCCAGAGCGGCAGAGTGTTAGACAACTGGCTGACATCACTGCTCTCTGTCACTACTGTGGCAAAAGTGCATTTGAGCTTTCTGTCTGAAACAACTTAATAGTAGGTTTAAGTGTTTCACTAGCAGACATGCTGCCTTTCACCTTTTCTTATTCTGTGACACACACAGGCGCACATACACACACACACACACACACACACACACACACACACACATACACTCTTTTAAGGTTCTGGTGGTCCCTCCTATTGTTTGCAGAACCAGCAGGGCTCTGGTCATTGTGTTTGAGAAAGGGGTGGTGGGAGAGGGTGGTGGGGGTGTCTGTCTGGTTAGGAATTGATTCAGTCTGGGACTGAGACAGGGGTGGAAGGTCGTAGCCTTGATGGTGACCCCCCTCAGCCGAGACAGTGAACGTTTGTGTGCAGCTTCTATATAGTCATTTCTAAGAATTTGAAAATAAATCATTCCTGTTTACACATCCACACATAAAGGCTGTTGATGATATTTGCGTTCATACTTACATTTGTTTTGTCATTTTTTTAGAGATATTTTTTTTTGTGCATGTGTGCATGGGTGTGTGTTGGTCCCATGATGAGGAGTGTCTCATTAGGCCCAGGCGGAGGCGCAGGAGGAGGTGCAGGGTCACTCCAAAGGGAGAGAGAAGATCGATCAGGAAAGATACCCCCCACCGCCGCCACCACCATGCCTGTCACCTGCTACACACACATTCACATAACATGCATGTGAACTGATACACACTCCGGGACAGAGTACACACAATCGTCTAATTTCACACACTTTTAACGTAGTTCATCACGTGGAGAAATTCTCACCCTGCATATATGGGAAAAAAAAATCCCATAAACACACAGAGATACAATCACAAACACAGTAAGCGTCCACTCTGTTGACTGCACTTTTTCTGACAATACCTCAGCTTCCTCTGCACTGACACGTGATAGACAACCACATTAACAAGTAAATGAATACAAAAGAGATGTAGGCACACAGTGAAGGACGAACACTGCGCAAAATGACCTCAACGTACACACATATGCACGCGCACACAAACACAAACACACTCCAATCTAAATTACGGGTGCAAATTGGGTGAAGGGGGAGACACAGGAGGGGGTTGGAGGCGGCTGAAATGGAAGAGCCGGACTGATCAATACTGCTGGAGATTTTCCTCCCTCTACTCTCCTCTCAATTGTCATGCTCCCTCCAAGCAATTAAAGGCTATCTGTCTCTCCTGCTCACTCTACCCCCATCCTCGTTCTCTTCTTTCTCTCTTTCATCTCCTTTTTTTCTGTCGCTCCGTGTCCACGTTTTTTGGAACTGTCTCTCCCTGCCACTTCTGTCTCTCACATTTTCTTCAGTTTCTGTCTCAGTATCACACAGGTACATCAGCAACATGCATTGCATTACACTGTAAGCAAACTGAGCAAACAACAGTTCACAAGAGCTAAAAAAAAAGTTTCAGGACAGTTTTAAAATACTCGCTTTTACTTACTTACTTACTTACTTACTATAGTTTTCTTTGAAGTGCATTTTTGTACCAGTCAAAGTGTTGAATATTGTCCTGTGCTACAACACCACATGTATCTTACGCCTAAGTAGGTTAAAACAAGCCTTAAAAAAAGAGTTTGCAAATCCTGACCAGCCCTGTGTGCTACTGTATTCATCACAACACCTGCACCTAACAATACCTATAAGTTAAAAACAAAAAATAAAAAAAATAATAAATAAATAAAATAAAAAAATAAACAGTGACCAAACCATGTGAGCAGCTCATGGAAAATGATGCCTTTAAGGTGCAGTCTGCAGGACTAAGCCTCAGGGTTGGACAAATACAGGTTTTAGAAAATAACAATAATGTTAGCCATAAATAAAAATAACAATAAATTTGCCCATTTACATGCTATGTGATGTTTTGTCTGGAGTTAATGTTTTTGTGGAATCTGTTTAGAAACATCGAAGTGAACTTTTAAAAATGTAAAGGTCTATGGCCTGTAAGTTTGCAAAAATGCAGTTTTGAAGTTTAGATATAAAAGATATAGGTATAATAAAATTACATTTTCAAAAGGGAACTAAAATGTTTACCATTACTATTGCAAAATGACTCATGTGACCTGTAGATCTCCTCCATATCTATCAGCTACAGAGCTTCCACTCTCACTGTGACAATCCCCATTTTGCCATGAGCCCTGAGCTGTGGTTGGGTTTTGATCAGCTGCTCTGCCAGTTACCCACGTATCCATTTGAGCCCTGCTAAACTGCTTCATGAATGGAATAAATGAGAAATGTTTGAAAAGCTGTGTGTGCATGTATGAGTGTGTGTCAAAGACAACTGCAGTGTTTTTGTTCTTTGTTCCAATTTGCACAGTTTTTTTTTTTAAACATTTGTGTATGTACATATGTTTTGGAGCCCATGCTTCAATAATCTCAGTCCACCGTGTGTATGTGTGTCTCTCCCATCTGTCTGTGACCTTGCTGGGAAACAGGAGATACTGCTCATCAGGTGTGTGCCGGAGACACACACACACATCTCCACACAAACACCCACACGCCCTCATCCCTGCGCACACACGCACACACAGCGGGTGGCTGCAAACACAAGCATACAGATGCCAGGTCAGGCTGTACACAGCAGGTCAGTGTTGGCTTTGTGTAACTCAGCATGGTAGCAACATAGATTAGCAGCAGTGTGTTGAGGTAACACTTTGTTAAAGACCTGGTACAGAGGCATTGTAATTACTTATTGACCCCAACACCCGCCGACACACTTACCAAAGCCAAAGGACATACGAGTTTAAGATGTATATAAATGTGAATGTTTGTCTAAAATAACTCATTAATTTTTACATTTTTTTTCTATTTTAGTCTTACTCTGAGTCTTCATTCCTAACTTCCACCTTTCAAAACACCTCTCTTATCTTTTATTTTAATCTGCACTTTATTTGTGAAGTGGTATTATTAGCAACAACATAACAGTGGATACACTGGCACTCTGTTTTATTGTTAGTAGAAATGTCTAGGTTTTTGACCACATAGTGAAACGATATATAATAATGCCATAGTCCAAGTTGTCCTGTGTCTTTCTGCGTGAATTCTTGTGCTGTCTCTTGGTATATGCTAAATTTATTTTTAAAAAATAACAAAAAAAAAAAACATTTTTATGTATATCCCTCTCTTCTCTTTTCTTTAAAATGTTAACATAGTTTAGTTTTTTTTTTTTTATCAAGTATAACCTTCCCACCTCTCCAAAATCCAGAGACCTCTGGTTTTTAGGCTTGTTTGGCAATGCCTGCTTTTTCGTGTCTGGGAAACTTTGCAGTTGACTGCCTCACCTCTGGCTAGCTTTAGTGCATGCTAGACACAAAGGGATAGCTGCTGTGTCTGTGGTCAGCACATTTGCCATCCATTTGTTTCATTCGGTCCATATTAGCTCAAATAGCTCATGATGGCATTGGCATTCTCCAGGACTTATATTATTTTCTTTTCCACCCTTTAAATGAGTAAAAACTCAGTGTGTTAAAATGGAATTTGATTGCATAAATGTATCATCTTCTACATCGTAGTAGCTAGCAAAGTGATATAATGGTTGGAGGTGTGCATTTGGATATCACTTGGAAAAAAAACTTGCATTTCCAAAAGTGTATGGTTGCATTCTAATTTATTTATCCTCCTCCGCCTGCTCTCTAACAACATGGGAGAAACAAGTGTGTGTGAAGGCAAACAGTCCTCTGCAGCTCAAAACTGCTGTGGTCCCCTGAAATGCCAAGCTCACTACGTCCACTTTTGTGAGAGATCAAATAAAACCCCTTTATGATCTAACACAGACTTCTGGGTACTGACACTCTATTATTAGTGCCGATAGTGTTGTAGTAGTGATAATAGTAACAATCATGAAAACAGCACTATCTATAGTATTTTCAACAATATTAGTATCAGTTGTTGTTGTTGTCTCCCCGTTCTTTATCCCAGCAGAAGAGTCTCTCAGAGTCACTCAGGCTCCCTTAGGTGTTCAGGGTGGGGGCACAATGTCACTGAGAGAGAGAGAGAGAGAGAGAGAGAGAATTGCATTGTGGTACTCTGAGTGTGACGCTACGTCTTCACAGACAAATCGATTAGAGACAGTTAAGCACCGTGGATGCTTGAGGCGTTTCACATAGAGAAAAAAAGAGAGAGGGAGAAATGGAGGGAGGGAGGGAGAGAGGGAGGGTGCGAAAACTGGCCCTCCCCCAGCTAATTTTAAGGCAAGAGAGCCCTGCCAAAAACACGCAGACTAGCAGACTGAGTGCATAGACACTTGGACAGCAATACGTTGTCTATTGTTTTGGCTCCAAATGAATATTACTTTTGATGTGACGTGACATGGTGATGTCAGTGCTGTGCTCAGAAAGTGATGCATCGCTCAGTTGTGAGAAAGAGCGCTTGTTAAAGTGAATTCTTGACCTTGGAAACACATCTAGTCACAAGATCTATTAAGTAGCTGTTTCTTGGTTTCAATGGTCATGAACGAAATTTCAATCTCAGCTAACCAATCATGGGTGTGGATCTGAACATCTACAATAACATGATAGCTGAGCTCCAGAACTGCTACTAAATGGAACTATTTGAACTTTTTAGCCAAAATGGATGAGAAGTCCTGATGTGCTCAGAAAAATGTTAATTTGAACAGTAGGATGAGAGTTGGGGAAACTCCATCTGCTGAAGAAGACTGTGGGTTATGATCACAAGCTCCAGATCCTGGAGGTTATTTAGAATAAAGTGTTGTAATTAATCGATTTTCCCATTTTATACCCTACCCACTTTGTTTCTGTGGATATCCATTGCATAGTAAAACAAAGAAAGTGAGACAAACTGCAGTAAAATTTTAGGGAGCCACGTCCCTTTACTAATAACATGACGTACTGTGGATGTACATTACAGTTTGGTCCACTGAGAGTACTGCTGTCAATCATGATCTCTCACTGCAACAGCAGGTTGCAGAAATTCAAGAGTTATCTACGGCTCTATGAATTCTGAGTAACCATCAGAGGCTGTGCTTAACACTAGATGTTATACATCTCCCATACACAAGGGTCGAGTATTTCATATCAACAACAGTCATATGTGACCTGGTTATGGTGTTATGGTTTGTATGTTTTTTATTATGAACTTACCCTTTAATTTTTCTCCTATCATATTCTGAATGTTTTAATTAATTTATTGACACATTCAGACACATCCTCTGTCTTTTCCATCTTGCCCACACATAAACACACCTCTCCTTTGTCCCGTCTAGGCCGAAAGGTCAGTGTGTGTCTGGGAAACCCTAGTGGGATCCCCTTAACTCATTAAAGGTGACATTCACAGACACTTGTAGGTCCTGCCTTCACCTCCATACACATATTTAAATATAGGCGCACAGCAGACTCAGGGCCTGCTCGTGAAAAATGGCTTTGCAGTCCCATGTGTAAATTGAAGGATAATGCACTTTTAAATGAACTTGCCAACATGTTGTGTGATAAGCCAGAATGCCTACAATAATGGTGAAAGACATGATGCTGGTACTGTTAACATGCACTAAGAGGTTCGAGTAATAATGGCTGTTGCTAAGTTTAGCTTGTCCTAAAACAAAGTTAAGTCATTTTAAATCAACATTATTGGGATGACAGGTTAGAAACATCTGTTGCCAAGGTAATATATAGTTTAAAAAAATTAAACATCAGTGTTAACAATAGTAAAGTGACTGATTCATGAGAACTCAGTGTACCGTATGCCCACGTGTATTACATGTAATGTATTATACACATAAAATGGTAACAGAATGATGAATTTGTAGTCATAGAAACTAAATGTAGTCCTGTGTTTCCTGCTTCCTTTAAAGAGTCCTTGATTTAGGTGAGTGCAGACCAGAGAGCAGAGTTGTGCAGGTTGATTATGATAACAGCAGACTGTGTTAACAAGGGCCCAGACCAGAAGTTAGACACTGGACTGTGGTTGTCCAAAAACTGACCCCAGGTTCGCAAAGCAAATGGAGTCAGGGTCCGATCTAGCTAGACTTTCTCCCTTTCTCGCCTATTTAATATCTACTCCTCATTTGCCCATAGCAGGTAGTGAAACGAGAAAACAATTAGAGTGGAAGATTGGCATGTTGGCTAACTTGAGAAGTGATGAGACCGCTGTCTCCAGAATCATCCACATGACCCCTGCAGATCACTGGTGTTTCAGTTCTCCTTGCTAACATATTAGCATAAATGATGTGTGATATTTTTGGACCGACATCCTCTCTTCTCTTATATGTGCTGGTGTATGTTAATAGAAGATTTTTTTAGGTTAATATCTACATTATTTTACCCCCTTAGATATTCTTTTTGCCTATTTACATAAGCAGCATATTCACAATAACACTAACTTTTCTTTGAAATAGCTATTTGACAAAGAGTTTGCCAAGATGTGCAATTCATTGGGAGGTTATGTAGGGTTAGGGTTAGATGTGTAGATAGACGTGTAGGAGCCCAGCTTTGAATGGGAATTGCTGAACAATCAGATGTATGATATCAGGCTACTTTTACTCCTCTCTGACAGATATGTGATCTTTTGATATTGGACTAACTTTTAACATTGAGCAAACTGACAAGAACTTGTTGTTGTTTTTCTCTGAAAACTTTCTCTGGGGTAGACACATACAACAAAATAACACAAATAAATGTACAGTCTTGCTCAAAAGGTTTTCATGAGCCAAAAGGTCAAACAATTTTCCTGACAGAGGTTCAAGGAATGCCCGACCATCCTTTAAAGCTCAAAATCATCAGAGCTAAAGTAAGACAGTTTTCAGTCCAAACAGCAAACTGCAGAAGTGCAATGCTGCTCCAAGGATATAATAAACCAAATACTGTGGTACAATAGGCACATGATTGCAATACATTGTTGTAGTGGTATCTGCCCTATATACTACAAATATAATTCCAGGTTGTTCTGACTTCCAAAAACAAAGAGGCAGTAGCTCAAATGATAATCCATTTTTTATTTTTTATTTTTTGCTTAAATCACTGTCACACACATACATGAGTACTCACACAGACCATCACACTCCACTGTCTGGGGATTATTCGAATAATTATGAATAATACATGAGTGTCTCCCCTCCCCTGGCTCCCACTGCTGCCTCTTATTGGCTTTGGCACGCCGCCACTCATTCACTACTGTCGGCCGGTCGGTCTGTCTGTCTATCTAGCTGTGGGACCTCGACACAAGATGCGCCTTCAACAATCAGACCTCATTTTCCCTCGTAAAAATAAGATCAGTGCAGACCCATGACCACAGCAATCACATTAGCAAAGCCTTTTCTTATGGAAACAGGCCAAGTTTAGGAAGGGGGGGGGTTTGGGGGAGTGTTCAATCACCAACACAGAAATATATTGTACCTACGTTTTGGGTTAAAGCAATATGGGTTTTTCAAAGGTGGTAACCATGCTAACGTTTTTGGTTTGAAGTAGTGACGCTAAACTCCCGAATGAATGGTTCTTTTTGAACGAGTTTTAAAGAGGAATGAGTTCACTGATTTGCAAGTGAAGATGAATCCAAATAGGATGAGCCCCCCCACCCCCACCCCATTGAGCTGGAGAACAATTTAGAGACTACAGACTCTCCTTCAGCGTGCTAATCCTATACCTATGAGTCGTGCATGAAACACCATGAAGAGAGTTAGAGCCGATCTTCTGCATTGGGTTGTTGCTCTCTCAGATTTAATTATTTTGTTGTTTATGTATGAGACTAAAAAGAGTGGCAGAGCTGGTGCAGCATATGCAAAGTCATCTCAGCTGGAGCTACAGGGGGTGCTGGGTACTGGTGGTCTAATGAGTCGGTCAGTTCGCTAGTGGCGGGTTGATGACAAGTACTGGGTTATCACTCGTTGGTAGCCATTGTTAAACAAAATCTATGTGCCACTGTATGTTTTCTTTACAATTTATAATTGCTTGCTTGCGTACCTGTTGTGCATATCAATACATGCACAATATGTTGTTCAGTGGCACAATTTTGCCACATTTTGTCATCATTTCTAATTTGTCTCTATTAAGAAAAGATATGCTGCCACTAGACAAAACTGGAAAAACACATTTTAAATTGTTACAAATGCTGAAAAACAACAGGCACATTCTGTGAAGTTGTCAGAAATGGATATTTACAACACAAATGTCACTACAGACTAAGTAACAAATAGCTTCATAATGATTTAGTGCATGATTTCTTCTTCATTCCAATGACATTTTTACTACCCCAGCCAAGTGTAAAACATTTCATTTTAATAATGGGGAGAGAAAAACTTCAGAATTTGCCATTTCCATTCAACATTTTTTCTTCAATTTGTCATTCTTTGCTTTAAATGTACTCAAACCCAACTATATGACATTTGGATAAAATAATACTTTTAGTGTGTTGTGCTTTTTTTTGTTTTCAATAAAGAGAGTTTGTTATTGTGTGTCTGTGTGATCCCTTGCCTATGTTGCAAACAAGCTGGAGGGAGGAGAGAGGTTGGAGGGGAAATCAATAGCTCCTCTGAGCACATTGCCTGACATAACCTTGTCAGACCTGGGCAAGGGTGCTAAAGCAGGAAGGAAGTGAGTTCATTGTGAAATATAAATAAAAATACACTATATGCTTTTGAAGGCTGCTATATTACCACTACTGAAGGAGAAAACCCCCTATAAATACTATATTGCCTATAAATACTGTAGATTACTATTACAAAAAGGGATTTATGCTTCCTTGGAAAAATTGTCTCTTTGTCTGTCTTTCACTGCCCCAAATGTTCAAAGCTTAAGCTGCATTCATGCCAGATAACAGTAGATGTTACAGTCTCTGGTTGGACTGTCAAATCTGCAAACATATTTCTCCACAAATCCATCTTGGTGATATTACATGTAAAATGTGATCAAAGTGTGTGTGTGTGTTGACCTGATCTGCATCTGAAACCGGTTCACTCAGAGGAACCAATAAGCACTGAACCCAAAGAACTACTAAGTAATTATCGCCTCAATGTCACTGTGCCACTTCCCACTTCTTTGTCACGCAAGCACACACAATGTGGTCAACTGAGACACTGCGCAGCAACGCTGGTCAAGAATCGATTGTGGCACACAACACTGGCTCAGACAGTGGCCACATGGGGGATTTGGGCCAAAATCTCCATGGAGGTGAAAGGTGAGTCGGGGTCACTACAACGTGCGTGTGTGTCACGTGCCAGTGTGTGTTGGTGTGTTAGGGTAAGTACAGAAAAAGCCTGTATAAAAGCATGCGCTCCCTCAGACGGTTAACGTGGAGGCTTTAGAAGGCAAATCAGGTCAGTTGTGTGATCAGGGGACAGACAACAGTCTGGTGTCTGAAACACACACACCACCTTCCTTCTCTCTCTGTCTGTCTCTTTCTCTTTCCTTCTTTATTCCTACAGTACCCTTTCTCTCTGTCTTTCTTTCTTTATACCTACAGTACCTTCCAAGAGGACATCATTATGCCACAGGATCAATCTTGTACATTGACAGGACCATGTAAAATACATGGCGCTTGTCTTGGCTTAATGTATTGCTATGGAAGCAGAGGAGACCAGCCTAATGACCATACTGCTTCATTATTTCAAATATTAATGCAACTTCCCTCCTTTGTGCCTCCTGCACATTATAGAGCAGACCACTGTCACGGCTATTCTGATGTACAAAGTACAAGGATCAGGCCGTATACATGTATCTTGTCTAAAAGAAGCAGATTTCAGCGAGCTTTTATGCAGGTCAACAAAGTCACGCAGCTGCCAGATAAAACTATTATGTCAACTTTGACCTCTAGTTTGTGATTATCGGGATCTAATAATCATCAAAAAGCAAAAACAACAATACACCCAGTGAAGAATTAGTTTACACACTCGGTGCACACTACAGTGTATGATTTGTTAAGCACTTAATGGCATCAGTTAGAGCTCAGCCTGTATTGCAACATATTCCTGCCATTCTGCCAGAAATCAAACTAAGATAAATGTCTTAAAATCTGATCTCTACATTACTTTGTTCTCTCTAGGAAAGTACCATGTAAATTGTTATAATATTATAAAATAAAGCGTAACCATTTCATTTTCAACATGATGGTCTATATTCTCTATATTAAGACCTTTTCCACACAGTAGGATCAAAGTTCTGATGGAGGAATACTGAGTCATTTTTCTATGTTTTCATTTTGTCAGTCTAAAGTCAAATTTCCATGTGCCAAATTTAAAGATACTGGAATTTTAACTCCTCCAGGTAGCTAAACAGTTAATATATTCATTTTATTCATTTTTATTCATTTGCTACATATGTTTCTCTTCTTGAACTAGCTTCTTTTCTTCTTTTTTGTATTACTTCTCTGCCTCTCTCACTCTCCGTCATTTTGCTTCAATTATCATACTTGGCGCTGGTTTCTTATCCTTGGTACTTCCTCCCATTTTACCACTCGTCCTCTTGATTCTTCCCTGTACGCCTCCATTTCCTCATTCCTCTGTGATATCTTTCTTCTACTCCTCCTCTTTCATACTTATTTAATCCTTCTCCCTCTCTTCGACCTCTTCCCTCCACTCCCCTTCTATCCTCCCTCTTTCTTTCCTCCTGCTCTCTTAACACCCCGCAACCTTCCACCATCTTTCTTTTTCTCCTCATTTCCTCTCCTCGGCCAGAGAATCAATTTTTGCCCCGGGCCTAGCCGATGCCCCCTTCGCCACCACACACACACACACCTTTTCACACTTAAACGCAAATAAGAACATGAAACACACAAACACATTGTGATTTGCACTCAAATACACACTTTCTCTTGCAAACACTGGCACGCACACACACACACACAATCCCCTCTGTGTGGTCAGGCGACTGGGGCTGACCTTTTCACCGATTCCCGTTATTAGAGAAACTGACATTCAAACCTCCCCAGCCCCCAGGACACTGAGACCACTCCTGAACCACACACATGCAAACACCTACACGCACACACACACACAGCTCTGTCTGCATTTTTTGTCTCAGCATCTCACCACTCCATCCCTCAAAATTAATCCAAGGGACTTTTAAAAATCCATCTGTAGCTGCTGGTGTGATGATGCTTTATTTAAACCAACTACACTCTTCATGTAGAGTGTTTTTTTTACACTTTTTATTCCAGTGTCTGAAAAACACTAGTTTGTTCATATACACTATACAAGGTGTTCGACCTTTTATTGATTTTAAATCAGTCTTTAAGTGGTGGAATAAGCTGACACTTTCAACTTTAAATGACCTTCACTGAAAATCAGCACATCAACGGTGAACTCACAGCCACATTTGGGTTTCAGATCCCCATCACACTGCATACTGTCCATTGACCTTATGAGCATATGAATAAACATGTTTTTATAGGTATATATATATATATATATATATATATATATATATATATATATATATATATATATATATATATATATATATATAAAAGAGTACCTTTTCTTGTGTTTATCGTGAAGTTATGGTCTATGTAGACCTATGTTGCAAGCTATGTCATTCAGTAAAGCAGCACACAAGGATCACTTCACCTGAATACCTGTCCTGGACTTGCATTTTGACTCCAGTTGGTTTAAATAAAGCATCATCACACCAGCAGCTACAGATGGTCTAAAAAATGGAAAATGAAAAAGGAAAATGAAGAAAAAAGCTGATTTGATGAATTAGGACATCTGTAGGAAGAGATTAAAGAGATTAGAGGGTGAGAACTAAAGTCACACATTAGGGCTATAGGGGCTGACTCATAATTAGCCTCTCTTGCAGCACACCTGGGGAGCCAGGACAGCAACAGTAAAGATGGTGAGTAGTTGCAGATGATCATTGTTTGTTTGTTCTGTTGTTTTCAACAATGAGAATGTTGTTATTCACCCTTATACCCATAAAAACATGTTTTCACATGATAATAAGATTGATAAGAATCAGTCTAAGGTTACTATCAGGACGCAGGTTGTGTCTGCTTTTAAAAAATATAATTTGGTTTTGGTGGTTGTTTTCCCTCTGGTGATTGAACAGAGCAGGCCATAGTTATACTTTTATTATTTACAGTTACATTGATGGTTTTCAATTGTTCTTTTGCTTTCAGTGAATAAAAACAAGTGGATTAAATCTGCCATAATGCTCACATTTGTGTAGCTGGGCAGGCAGAAATACAGCGATGGACTTAAACATATACACGTGTATATATTTATTTGTGCATGACCTAACCACAAACAGTAATTGAGCAGAACAATACACTCACTTAGGTCTTTTTTAAAATGGGCCAAACTGATTACTGTTATTACAATGAAATGGTGCCTAGTTTACTGGAGCTGGCCTCAACTCATTGGAACACACTCACACACAGACTGATGAAAATAAACACAATCAAGCCGGGATGTCATCAATCTATCATTACTTTGTTACTGTGTGTTTTAATAGGCTAAAGGGGTGGATGAATGGAAAGAAGAGATGAAAGCATGGAAATTGGAGAAGAAAATGAAGTAGAGAGAATGTTCACATCCCTGTGTGTGTGTGTGTGTGTGTGTGTGCACATCTGTCTATAGTTTGATCATCCTTACAAGTTCCAGCATGTGGGCCCTTAGCAGCAAAATGGACTCAGAATAAAGAAATCAGTCATGTAAAAAGTGACGGCAAGTACAATAACCTTTAAGCACACAAGTAAGTCTTGGAATGACAATAAAGCACAAATACACTTGACTGACCCTGTGAGACATACCATATGACTGCTTCTTTACTTAGTTTGATGCAGTTGTGTTTGTGTGGTGTGTGTACTTGTTTACTTTACAGAGAGCCTCCCAGCGTCCCTGTAATGTCACTCAACACTCTGCTTACCTGTGGGTGTGGTTGATAACAGGTGTGTGTGTGTGTGTGTGTGTGTGTGTGTGTGCCTGTGTGTGTGTGTGTGCCCACTTGTGTGATCCTGTGTGTGTACAAAAGTGCGGATGGGCCAGTAGAACAGGTCAATCATATGACCAGTGCTCAGGGGCACAGGGCGTGTGTTTGTGTGTGTGTGTGTGTGAGAGAGAGAGAGAGGAAAGAGTCTTTATGACAGTTTCTAGGAACACAAAGAGACAAGTGGCAAACAGCCAAAAGTGTGTGTGTGTGTGAGAGAGAGAGAGAGCATTTGGAACTAAGTCAGCCGGAGGGGGACAGGTAGCATACCTTCTATCTACACCTCTTTTCTCTCTATCACCATCAGTTTCTCTTTTGCACTGCAAAAAATGTCCAGCTTAAAGGGTCTGTCATAATTTTTAACATTATCACCTTATTATTGTTACTATTATAGTTTTGGGGCTCATAATCTGATAGCTGGGTGGAAATATTTTATGTAACTTTTCTAGTCTAGTTTCTTAGTCTAGTTAATAATAACTTTAGTTTCAAAGTTTCAAAGAGAATTTCTCTTGTTGTTGTTTTTCCGTGCTTTTTTTTTTTTTTTACTTTTCCGGAATTCCCAACTCCCTGCCTACTGCAGACCTTGGGTGTGGTCATAATCGCTCCTTTGTTGCCACTCACACACTACTCCTTCTATAATAGACACTCATATAGCGAGCAATAAATTTAGATTATTTGACACTCATGAGTCATCATCATTTGTATTCTTAATACAGTAGTAGTGCTGCATAACTGTAATTTTCTGACTTGTAATTCTCTGTCTTTGTCACTGCTAATTCTGCTGTTGACTTGGGAAGACTTACAGACACAGTAGTGACTTCTGCTACGTAACCATTTGTTTTCAGCTGCCTGAGATGAGCTTCACATGGCTGCCACAGTCAATCAGTATTTGTAGCTGGGGCAGCAACAATCGCATGAACCCTCGCTTCCCACCAACAAACAAGGCCATTTGTGTTTGTTGGAACACACCACCAAGAAATAGGTATCACCACCAGGAATCAACCAGGATGTGACTGTGCTCTGTGCTGGTTGACAAGAACTTACACTATATTGTGTCAACATTGTTTGTTTTATATATATATATATATATATATATATATACACACATTTAGTCCTGTGACATGTAAGTATACTCTGTCAAGTTGCTAATCTGTTATTTTTACAGTTTTGTTATATTTTTTACCTTCAAAGTAAAAAACACAGTTACTGGAGAAAAAATTCACTTCAGTAGTTGTTCATTCTCTATTTCACAGTCCTGCTGTCTTGTTACTGCCCATGTCTCCTATAATGTAATGCCATTAAATGTTGTCATTTTAACTTGCACTCATTCTCTGCTTCACATTTATGTTTTCTTTGGTATTAATTTGCTTGTATTTCCCACTTCCTACTCTATGTTGTTGCCTTAAAAACAAACAAAAAAACTTTCCCAATGCTTTGATGAATATATTGAAACAAATCTTATGCAAAAACAGTGCAACCAGTTTATCACAGCACACTACTGCAGCTTGCTGTGTTTGCTGCCAGTATCAAGGCTATTCATGTCAGGATGCATGTCCAGCTCTCAGTGTCTAAATGATTTAATGAGATTGACCTTTTTTACAGTGTGTGTATCTCTCCACCTCTCCCTCTCTCGCTCCCTCTCTTTCTTTTTGTTTCTCCTCCATGACCCAGAAAGAGAAAAAGCCACCTCATCAGGTTCACCCTCCACCTGTAAGACAAAAATAGAGCTTGTACAAAAGACAAATACTCACACTGTTTAATGGGGGGAGAAAAGGGAAAAAAGTAAGAATACACTTCAACAGCATTCTAGCCAAGACTTACAACTAACTTCAGTCAACCAGCCTTCGGGGTCAGGTGGACTTAAAGTTTCACAAGCTAGTTTAACCTCATTTCTCAGCAACGTGAGCATTTTGGAGGATCGAAAATGAAAATGACTCCAACTTGACTGTCTAACTGAAAAGGCCGAGCTGGTTTCAAGTGGTTGTTGTTAACATGTGAGCCGTGAGTTCACTTGTATGGAAAACAGCAGAATCTGCATTTACCAGAACAATCACTGATAAAGGTAAAGTGAAGATAGACATGACAGTTTTTCTGACTGCTTCTCTGTGCCTCTGTCTCCTCACCCTTTCTTTCATACTCAGGAAACATAAAAAGACCTTATAAAAATGAGTGTAATCAGTACTTTAACATGCACAGTGTTAATTACAGCAATTATGGATTAACAGCATACTGTGGGAGTGTATAAACAATGGTGGTTTTGCAGTCAAACTAACAGGAGCTTTACTGTAATCTAAAGCAGCAACAAGCGAGATAAACTGGACTCTTAAAACATCACCAGTGTAAATTTAAGAAAAACTTTACCTGAATTTATGGGCTTTTAATAGCTCACCTACTTTGTGGTCTTTTACTTCCTGCAGGGTTTCCGCCTGCTAGCTGCTACACGGAGTGTTTGTTTTAAGTCGGCATTTACCCTCCACTACAGTTCTGGTTGTGAGCAGTTCAACCAATTTTCCTTGTCAGATTTGTCAATTCAAAGGATTTTTAGAGGCTTAGAGGATTTGTAGGAGCTTAGGGGATTTTAGAAGTATACAGTCATTCACAAGAAAACAACAGCAACAAATTTAATTTTTACAATTTTAAATAATTTTCTATTTTCTCTTTTCATTCCTTTAATCATCTGATGACCCTTCAAATTTATCTTGACCTCTCTCAGGGGGTCCTGACCCCCAGGCTGGGAACTACTAGCACAGAGTAAGAGCTTTACAAAATCAAAGAATGAATGGTTTAATTTGGGGTTTAAGTCATGTTAATTACTAACACAAAGCACATTTTCTTCACATTGGCCATTGTCGTGCTCAAATGGGACACAAATGTACTGATTGCCTTTGAATTCATGTTGAGCAACACTTTGACAATCGTGGGACACTGGGAAAGCCAGACTAATTAAATTCTTTCAGGTAACACAGCAGCTCCTGAAGGCAGGGTGAGGCTGGTTTCACTTCAGGTTTTACCGTCTGACTACCCCCACAGCTGTTGTGGGAAAAAAAAGAAAGAAAAAAAACTATTGTGTGTGACACATTCACACGTTTCTGTATGATCACCCGGCATTCAGCAGACATCAAAACCTGGACCTGTCTGTGGGGGCGGGGCTGTAGTGCTCTGTGTGTTTGCTGTGACTCTCAACTAGACACAACATACCTAATACACCCCACTTCACCCTGTACACACACATGCTCAGTCTTCCCCCTGCGGCGAGCAACAAAGGTGTTCAGTCATGTGAAACCCAAGCCTCAAACACGCAGGTTGACCTGTGACCTTTAACACACACACCCACACGTATGAACACACAGGAGGAAAAGTCATGAAAGAGATTGAAAGAGAGGATGTAAGAGTAGTGTGTGTGTGTGTGTGTGTGTGTGTGTGTGTGTTGTAACAGGCTTGTAGACATGCAGGAGGGTCACAGAAACATATACACTTTGATTCCAGACATAACAATCTAACACACAATGTCCCCTTATCCACATGTGTGTGTCTTTCTCTCTTTCCCACACACATTAATACATCTTGACTTTATAGAGTGTCCCATCTCTCTCTCTCTCTCACATACACACACACACACACACACACACTTTGCAGCAAAGGTGACCCAACCCCCTCATCTGTGTAGCTGCAATTAACCTTCATAACCCCTGTGTGTGTGTGTTGCAGAGTGTGTGTCCTGAACTTGGTTACCCAAGACAGGCATGAGTCTCCGGGGCATGGTGTCACACATACGCATATGCACGCACACACACACACACACCCACACATACCCTCACACATGCACACTGATAATCCATGTCTTTCCTGGACATCCTTTTATCCAGCTCAGGCCCCAGGGATTTTCCGTTGGCCGTGCCAGGCCGGGAGGCCTCTTTCTAGGGTCAGAGATCAGAGAGATGCCCTTTATGACCCTGGAGGATCCAAGCACAGTATAGCCCTAACAGCCGTCTGCCATCGCTGTGCTCTGATGTCAGAGGGTTAGAATGCAGTCAGAGAGGATGATATAACACAGAACATCATCTTCTAGTTCAGTTTTTTTTCTTTTATCATGCAGCCTCAGTGTAAAAAAGCATTTGGTCTTTAACAGCAATGAAACAGACCGAATGACTGGCACTGTCCTTGAAGAGCCACTCAGAGGTCATAAAGTGTTTATAAGCACATTGAAGTTGCCTGATAATTGTTATAACTGGAGCAAGAGGTCATAAACACAAAGGATTTAGAGTGTTCTTGTATGGGACAACTGTAAAGTTAATGATCCTGTGCGTACATTAATTTCACATTTCCTGTAAGATTACATTGTAAGATTGTTTTATCGTGGCTTTGAATGGGCTTTAAAACTGCACGTAAAACATGTAAAGCATCTTGATGCATGTAAGCTTCAAACTTCAATGACCATCTATTATATAGCGCTTATTGTCATATAGTTCAGTTATTATCAATTTGAAAGTGCAAAGATTTGTATAACACTGTGAAAGATCCTAATCTATAGACACCCACATGCACACATACAAGGAGCGAGACATTTGACACATGTTGCTCTGCTCCCTCCCTGTCCCTCCCCCCATCCCCCACTTCATTCATTCTTTCATTCATTCACATCCACGCTGACAATGAATTTGAACTTCAGACTGAGTTCAGGGTGGAATTAAAGAATGAGAAGAGAAGAAAAGGGAGGGTGGGGGCTTTCTTTTCTTCCTCTAAGCCTACTCTCTGACCCCATGACCTCCAGACAACCCTCCCCTCCTCCCGCTTACTCAATCCTCAGTTACAAAACCCTCAACATGCTCAGGTTTTAAGATATGACACAATGTGAGTATGGCAGAGTTGGAAGGGGAGACAAAAGAAATGGACAAATGGACAGAAATCAAAACACCTGCCATTGTTCTGTTTGATTTGCCATTTCTGCACCTTGCATTCCAGCACTGATGGTCTATCAATAGACTTTGACCTCTCCTGCCTCAGATTAGCTTTGTGTGTGAGTATGTGCTTGTGTGGTGTGGGGGTTGTAAGGCCATTACTCTTAATACTGATTTAAATGGAACTGGTGATCATGACACCATTGTCAGCAGGAGCAGTGATTGACCAACTGCAGAGAGGATTTGAATTTTTTTCAAATGAATCTTATTTTCTTATTATTTTCTTTTTTAATCTTATTCTATGTTCTATGGCATTTCCTACTATTTATTTTCCACTGTGTGTCTTGCTGCTGTTACACTGTGAATTTCCCCGCTGTGGGACTAATAAAGGAAATCTGAATCTGAATCTGAATCTTAATCTGAAAATGTCTTAATAAAGTTACAAATTCAACTTTTTCCAACATGCTCCAGGGGTCTGATCTGTGACAGATAGACAGCACAAAGCAAGGGCAGTGGGAAAATGCTCAACATGAGATTAAATAACCAGTGTTAAGCCTTAAAAGCCTGTTTTTTGCATAGTCTAAACAGCCCTTGTGGCCTCACCATGACATACCATCAGTGAGGTCAGATAAAAGATGGAGCGACGAACACACGAACTCTGACCTTTTACCTCTGGACGTCTCTGTCACAACACGAAGGACTGTAAAGTGCGCTCTCTGAAAACACACGTCATCTCTGAATGATTTTAAAGGATCAAAATATTGTGCACTACTTAAACAGTGTTCAAGTTTATCAGACACAAAAATCCTCCAGTAAAATCAATCACATATCACAACAGAGCTCGCTGTGATAGGTTAACGCGGCCAAATCCCCGTCGTCAGTGTTTTTAACAACAGAGCTCAGCCTGCTATAGTTTGGTGACAGAGGTACATGTAAGCTTTAGATGGTCACACCTGTGGCCTGGTTTTGTTTGTCAGCCCGTTTATGACAAACGGCATTGGAATTTGGCACATTTCTGTCTGTGGGAATTCTTAGCTAGTTTCTCAGCCATGGATCAGATTAAAACAATTCTCACCCCAGACGGAGGTGTAAATATATCTGGTCGGTGCGGCCTTTACATTTTTGCATCAAATTTTGCCAATGTCATCTGAGTAGGCGTTGTGTCTGCCAGTAAAATACATACAAACACACATTCTTGGCACAGCAGATCGCTTTGCAACTTGACATGTATTTCTAACATTTACCTTGCAACTGATGCAACAGTAGATAAAATGATTGATACCATAATAACTTTTCAGAGAAGTAAAATCCTTCCTCATGACTATAGACCTTTGTGCTGTGTTTTGGCATCTGATAAATCTTCAAAACTTATGGATCTATAACTCACACCAGCCTTTCTTGGTCGTATTTCATCCTGTCAATGGAAGAAACACAGCCGCACCAATGTTTCGGTCTGAGTATTTAGTTAGCAAGACTTATTTGGAAGACAAAACAAAGGCAAATGGTGATATTATTACCAACCTGTCCATTGTAAACATCCATCACACTTATTGTAATTGACCTACCATATTTGCCATAGTCATAGCTATAATGCATATATGTTTGTACCCCAGAAATCAGGTTTTTCAGATAATCTAGATAAAATGTTGACGTGTTTACATTCCGTCGTTTAAAGACTGCTCCTGTTTCTCGTCTGACTTCATTGTAGTGATGTCACCACGTTCACAGATCTCAGCTATCACAGTGGTGAGCGTTATCATAACCAACAAAAACTAAGAGTACAAAAAGCTAAGAACTATGTAAACAAGAAGTGTCCTTGAGGGACTTCTGCTCAGGTTACAAGATGTCATGTAGATTTTTTTTTTTTTTTACTCTTTTTTTGTGTGTTACATGTTTTCACCAATCATATCTTTCCTAGCCTTGTAGCCTTAGTATACAACATTGAGCTTATTCAAGTTAATCAAATGGCCTCATCACCATGAATTGATGCCAGGTCAGAGATTAACTTTATTTTCATTTTGAGGTTCTTAAGTCAGTGTCTTAAACTGTAACTCCTACACGGGGGCGTTAAGTGTGTTGTGGTCAAAGGCGGTCAATGCCCATGCATTATTCCTGTACTAGCCTTGATTGCAGTTTTTTACATGCCGGACTGGCCTTGTGGCCATTATATGTGCTAAGTAATGGTCAATGATTGTCCATTACAGTAAGAGGCATTTACTTTGCAGCCAGTTCCTATAGACCACAGTGGTCAGCGTGTATTAAACCACTCAATATGTATATGTCTGCTCCTCTGTATGGCAGACAGAGGCTGGCTAAGACAAAATGCACTTCTGTGGCATAGCACAGTATATACACAGATACCAAAGTACACTCAGTAGAAAGAAAGACAGACAAAACACACACACACATACATTCCTTTGCTTTATCTAGATTCTATTGAAACAGTGTTGCGTCAAGGCCATACGGTGACAAAAGCTGTGTGAAAACATGCTTTCTCTTTGGAGAATCTTTTATTGTTAAAAGCCTGCAGGCCAAAGACAAATCCATGGGACTTTATGGGGGGCTGCAGGTCATGGTTGTATAGATTTTATAACAGTGACAAATGCATTATGCTTTTCACATAAACCAGCACAGGAGAACCCCAGTAAAGCAGAAAAGGCCTGAATGCTTCATGGGTTTATAACACAATGAATTTATCACAGAAACAGAGAAAGGGAAAGGCATTGAAAGAGAGAGAGAGAGAGAGAGAGAGAGAGAGAGAGAGAGAGAGAGGGAGAGAAGTGAAAAAAATATGGCACTGATTTGTTTCATTTGCCCAGGCGGTACTGCTGGTGGCTAGTGGCATTGTTTAACAGGGAGTAAAGAGGAAACTGCTGCCACTTGTAGGCCCCAAGGTGGGAAATAAAGTGTTACTGTCCTCCCATGTCCAACACACCTGAAGCTCTCACAACACTGAACCTCCTCAAAGTTACCTAGGTAGACTGAGTCACATATATGAAACGAAATGATATACTGTTTGTTCTCCATGAACCTTTTCTAGTCTTTATTGATCTCTCAATCGTGTGTCACAAAGTAAAAATGCTCTTTAGGGAGAATGCACAACATATAGCCATAAAAGACAAAACCCGAGTCTACTCTTTTATTCCAGATATTCCCTCAGAAGTGAGAAAAGAAGTACCTTTGAAAGTACTCTGAAAAACTGGCAGTCGGTCATCTTAAGTCTTATGTTGTGGATTGTGCAGTTTGCGTAAATGCATGAGAATGAAAATGCATGGCCAGTGAAGGCTGAGCGAAGATTTTGCAGAACTATGATATCTATGCTCATTCATGCACTTTCTTCTATTGGTCACTAACCACAGGCTATCTATCATACAGTAGGTTTTTTTAAAGGCATTGTTGTTACTAAAGCAGTGATACCTCATGTGTTTTGTAGCTGTTAATTACATAAGTCCCTGCATAGAGGGAAAACCAAAAAAACCTACTAGGTGTAGTCCTAGTGACCTGATGGGTAAGGAGCCCCCTAAACTGGAGCTTCTGTACAACCTTTATCCTTTCTGATTGGAAAGAAAAGTGTCCCAATCACATTTTTTAACATTTCGTACATAATACAGCTACACAGTACATGCTTACACAACAGAAGGCCTAAATTCAAATACTAATGTAATTTAAAAATAAAGTAATTCTACATTTTTTAAACAACTCAGTAGTTCTGCTTTAGGAACACTTCAGATACACAGGTTTCCTTTCATGGTTTCCTATTATATTTTCTATATGCTATAGTATTTCATATAATATTTGTGAAGAGGAGTGTCCATTCTGATCTGCTGTGGCTGAAAAGGAGTTCAACATCTCCGACATGAACAAAATACAAGTGTTCGGACGCAGATTCTTTTATTTTTTTTATCTCAGTCTAAATTGTGGTATGATAGTTTTGTTAATGATTAAATCTTCCCATTAAATGACATTCATTGACTAAACGACAAATGACATTACTGAATCATATACTTTTGCCCTATCGCAGGTGTACTGATGCTTCATACGGATGTGGAGACTTAAGTGCGTGAGAGTGCTGAAAGGAAGGGCGCGGCGCTTGGAGGACATGCTGATTGATCCTGACAGCTTTATGAGGCTTTGTGACTACTGAGCAAACAGAAAAACATAATGATATTTATTCAAGTAGATTCTGAGAGAGGAGGAGCATATACATGTTCATATACCGTATGTTATGTGTGTGTGTGTGACTGAGGGTGAAAGGCACATAGGGAACATCTATTATCAGCAACAGATATTGTGCTGTACTTTGAGGAGTGACATGCACTATGAGATAGTGTGCAAACTAAGTGAAAGCCCTGTGGTGAACTTACAGATGCCTATATACACACATATGCATTGGCATGCACTTAAACCAGCCAGGCCGTCTGGACCAACAGGTAGGATGACACTGCAGACAAACAGGTGTCATGACATTTAGAAGTTTTAATGCACTTGAGTATACACGCCCACCCCTACTGGGCAAGACACACACACAAAGTTATTAAGTACATATAGTACAGGGACAAAGGCTAGGGTGTGGTTGGAGGTGGAGGGCTGAGTTCACTGGATACTAGCAACAGTGTTAGACACAGAGGCCTCATTTGATAACGCATGTTAAGAGAATGCCAACTACTGACGCCTAAAAAATACACACACAAACACATTTACATATATACATTTAGGGGGTGTAAATGTGCCCTCTGAACTACATGGGTGTGCAACTTTTACAAATTTGTCCATTTGAAGTAATTTATGAAAAACAAACAATTTCATAAGAAACATGTAAGACAATAAAAGTTAATAATAACCATCTGAAGGTGTGCAGCTGCAGGTAAAGGACACCAATAAGCTTTAGAGTGGGGGGATATTCTGCACACACATTCATACTCATTCACACTCTTAAGATAACTTGACACACACAGTGGAGATAAGCGACAAGTGCCATTATACTTTCATTTTTTTATTAATTGTTTTTCGATAAAGGGACAAAATGGGTGTGTGAACAGGATTATGCAGACATCTGCCAGAAAACACAGACAGTGGTTTTCCCAATACAACTGAACAGAGACCCCAAACAAGTACAACAGAAATTAAAGAGCTAGGTTTGTCCAATGACCATCGGCCACCATTACAAAAGGAAAAAAAAAATCAAAATTATATCATAATCAAAAATAAAAAATAAAATAAAAAGAAACCAAAATAAGGATCCATTCCATGTCTCTGTTTTGAACAGAGCATACAGGTAATAATAAATAGTAACTCCCATAGTAAAAGATAAAGTTCAAGTTCAAGTTACAACAAACAGCTCTCAGAATAGGAATAGAAAAGGCTGATAACAAAATATTCCGCATTGCCATTTACAAAAAAGTCTCAACTCAAGCAGGCTTCTCCACGTCCCCCAGGTCATTTTTAAATATGCTTTGCATATGAAAGTTATACCCAATCTAAATATAAAGCACCATTTAGTATTTGGCAATGAAAAGAAACTGCAAAACATTTAATTTCTTTTTAAATGTATTTATTTTGACGCTTTTTTTTTCGTAATCCATGTACTGCATATGATATTTTTTTTCCTCTCTTCTTGATGTTGGAATGTAGTCAGGTGGGAGGGGTGAGAGAGACAGAAGCACACAACAGAACAGGCCGACGTCAGCTTGCATTACTGCATACAAGAATGGCAGCAGGGGGGAAGGAGGTCTGAACCAAAAACTAAAGAAGATATGTACAACCACCTTTGTGGACAGGAAACAGAGCGGCGGCCATCTGATGACCCACAATGCCTCCCAATGCCACATACTTTAGCTGCTTTTTTATGGGATTTTTCCTTTTATTTCTTTAAACATACAAATAATTCGCACTATATTATCCTGCCAAATTAAAAAAATATACCGTGGCAGCTTGGGATTTTTTTTCCACTACCAAAAAAAGGTATGGTAAATACCTTTAGAGAGAACAAGCAACAGTTAAAAATACGAGCCTCAATATAAATACTATAGTGCCTACTCTAAGTGAACATTGAATTCAAATACAATTCTAGAAATACAGAAAAAGTAGACCATAAATGTGTTTAAGCATAGGAATTGACATGAGTGTGCATTTTCCTATATTTTAAGTTCTTTATTATATATTCATATATAATCTTAATCCTTTCCCCAATGCAAATTGTATTTCAACCTGAAGAGCTGTGAAGAGCCAAAGCAAAATAAAATACAAAACCATCACATAATTTTTTTTGTTTGTTTTTTTGTCCTTTTTTTAACATTTCATATATACTGTGATCGGAGTCTTGAACACCACCAAGACGCTGAGGAAAAGAGAAACGACAACAAAACTTAAATACAGTTTCCCCTTAAAGATAGTGGAGTGTTATTTGCAAAAACGTTTATTTTCATATCTATAATTAAAGGAAGATTTATACAAAAACAGATTCTCGCAGTGTGAGCAACAAGATTTGAGTGTCTAGCCAGCAAGGTCTATAGATTATTCAAGTGTAGATGACAACACAGTCACAATACAGCTCACAAAACATGGATGTTTGGTGTTGCTATGGCCAACTTGAGCTGCATCCATTTTGCGACCATGTAGGAACACTGGTTACTAATGTAACTCATGTCAAACCTCCTAATTTATAGACCTTGCCGACAAGGTGCTAAGCACTGGGAATTCTAGGGGTAACAAATTGACAAATGGTCAAAGGTGAAACGGCAAGGGTACAAAGGTCAAGGTTCATGAGGCTGGAGTTGCTGGCAACAGATTATGTGTCTCATCTTTTACTGCTTTTAACAATGGGACCCTCATCATCTGACAGCATTTCAACAATGTTTTCCCCTTCAGCCTAAACTTGTAAACTGGGAAAACTGAAACAGTGCACTTCATGCCCTATAAATGACAATCTAGCTTTTAGACTCAGCCCATGTACCAACATTGCATCAGTGTGGGAGAATGCAAGAGAGATGTCGGTACTTACTCTCAGGCAGAGTGACAAGTGCTAAACTATGGACAGCTTGAATGAAACTCAAGAAGGAAAAAAAATTCCTTTTGGGTTAGAAAACAAAAGCAAACCAAAAAAAATGTGCCCTGCATTAGCCTATGCATACTGATTAAAATTATCGCATTTCTCTCTTTTCAAGAGGCTTGGAGTACAAATATTTTTTGCAATTCTTTCTTTCTTTTTTTTCTGTAATTCATAGTTAATGACCCTGTTTTGATACTAATAATGTAATGTGGAAGAGATAGCCTCTGATCCCCGTAATATGAATGTAGCTTCCAGTTCTGTGTAGCTTTCTGTCTGTCTAGCTTGTAGTTATTTCAATGCTTTCAAATAAAGTTAGCCTCACTTGGAGCTCATATATTACTTTATGCATTGTTCCACACACTGACATATCAAAGCAGCGTTGTAGGTTTGTGCTAACGCAGATACATGACACTTTTCAGCCATGCGCGATATCCCTCAAGTTCAGGATTGTACATTACAGATTACCTTTATCTCAAAAGTACCTCTTTACCAGAAACAAAACTACAAATAATTCAGATATACACAATACTGCTTGTACCATGCTTGCCATGAAATCCACATATTAAAGATAGCCTATTGAACATGTAATAGGTAGCTAAATGATGATTAACAAGAACTCTCTAATCTTTCATCATGAGTTGTCACAGTCCATTTGAACAGTCAGGTGCTTGATGCAAGGACCTTTCCTGGGTGGCTTAAACCTTTTAGCTTTATCTAATGTGACCCCAAACTTATACCAGATAAGATTATGGCCAATGCAGTGTTGAGATATCAAAGGCACTCTTATTCTACCAAATGATAGTACAAATCTAATTCTTAGCACACCCTTGTCTTTTTTGAAAGAAATTTGCAGGCTGTCAATGCTTTCAGTTTAGTCATCCATGTTTTGGTTTTTTTTTGATTAACAAATTTGATTGTGTGAATGCATGGTCAATGCTTTCAGTTTAGTCATCCATGTTTTGGTTTTTTAACCCTGTGTGAACATGGCATCTTCTAGAAAGATTCAGATAAGTGCATTTCTAGGGTTGTATGATGAGGGTCAAATCAAAGACTGTTCACTTTCCATGTTACTAAAACAAAACTGTACATGATATGTGTTACAGAAAAAGAAAACAGAATGTATGCAGCATGGATGTATCTTTCTTGTCTTTTCTCTTTTTGAAGAATAAAAAGAAAAAACAGAACAAGAGAAAAACAGCAACACATTTACTCAACAACTAACCAACCAGGGACAAGTTCTTTTCTTTTTTTGATTAGCAAAAACATACTATGCATGCTGACTAATTCTTAAAATGGAAAAGGAAAACAAAAAAAAAAATAGTACACAACATGTAAATTATTGCACAAGAGAAAGGCTCGAAGTTTTGCGTCAATGCAAGAGTATTGCCCCGATACAGATCATGCATTCAATGGGTAATGGAAACGGGGTGTGCTGGTGCAGAGCACATGGTCTTAAGCTTCCACCAGACTGGCGAAAGTGGAGTGTTAGGGTTGGGGCAAATCTACAAGGGGCTTGGAATAAACAGGGGGCTAATGGCGGACATAGCTGCAGGGAAAAGGTCCTATAATTTGGCCTTCTACTCTGACTTTATTTCGGTACTCAAAGGACGGTCACTGTGCCATTTTTTCATGTGTTTCTCCAAGGTGCTGTAGACACTGAAGGGCATCTGACAAATTTCACACTTGTACACGTCTTTGCCCACCTGACCATGGGTCTTCATGTGGCGAGTAAGTTTGGAGCTCTGGGCACAGGCATAATTGCACAGCTCACACTTGTATGGTCTCTCCCCTGTGTGGCTGCGCCGGTGCACTGTCAGGTTACTGCAGTTCTTGAAAACCTTGCCGCAAAACTCACAAGTATCACTCCTGCGGCCGTCCTTAGAGCTGGGCCGCCCAGGACCCCCGAGGTGTGGTGTGCTGCCCCCACTGCCTGTACCACTGCGGCCTGACATCCCACCGTCCAGTTCCCCTGGGGGGGTCGAGAAACGCAGACTGCCATTCTCTGAAGAATGCTCTGACGAAGAGGCAAAGGGCGATTGTCTGGAATCCCCAAAGTTCAGAAAAGGGTCCTTGAGTTGTCGGGAGGCAGCATATCCAGCCAACCACTGGGAGTAGACGTTCTCCGTGTTAGGGATTGTGGGAGTGGGCAGGTCAAACTCCTTTTCCAGCTTGATGCGTTTGGAGAAAGGACTGAGTGGACTGGGGCTACCCAGAAGCAGTTTCTTAGAGAGGCCAACAGAGGCAGATTCATTGGGGGATGCTCCCCTGCCATTGACTGTCGACACAGAGCCCTCCTCTCCACGATCTGTTTCCAGCACAGAGTTCCCATCACACATCTCACGACTGTGGTGATGGTCACGGTTGAGGTGGTGGTGCAGGTGGTTCTCCTGGGCCATGGCATTTCGTTTGTGTGCGTTGAGGGCTTCACTGAAGTGCTGCATGCTAGCAGCTAAACCCATCCCCTGCATCACCTCAGGCAGTGAGCGAGGGATGGATCCCTCATCGGTGACTCCTAGTCGGCTTCCTATACCACCATTGTTTTCGTGTTGTTGACGTGCTACTTCAAGGTTCATACCAAAGTGATAGCTGTTGTTGTTTCTTCTGGCTACCCTCTCTCCATTCTGCTCTTCTTCCTCCCTCCCTCCTCTTCCTCCTCCTCCTCCTCCTTCTTCCTCCTCCTCCTCCTCTTCTTCTTCCTCCTCTTCCTCCTCCTCCTCCTCCCCATTCTCACGTAGCATGCGGTTATTCTCACTTTTCAGCTTTGCCACCACTGACTTAAGGGCATTGCTTGCACTGCCAATATGCTCGCTTGTCCCAGGCTCTGGAGAGGAGGCTGTTGAGAGCCCATCTTCTGACTTGCCTGTGTTTGGCGAGGAGGATTTGTGCATGTGTGTCTTCATGTGGCGTTTCAGTTTACTAGCCTGTGTACAAGCATGATCACACAGGTGACATTTGTACGGCTTCTCTCCTGTGTGGCTGCGCCGGTGTACTATCAGATTACTCTGAAACTTGAAGGCCTTGCCACAAAACTCACAACACTTTGATTTCATGGGGGTGGTTGAGGAGGGTGTTGCCCCTGCAGAGGGAAGAGGGGTAGGAGGAGTGGTTTGAGAGCCCACAGGTGACTGCATGGAGCCTGGAAGAGGGGGTGGGGTGGCAAGATAGGGAGGTTTGCTGCCCCCTGCACCTCCTGTGTTTCCACTTCCTCCTCCTGTCTGGAATGGCTGGAGCAAGCGCTGCATGGGGCTGGGCCGGCTGGGGGATAGCGGGGGAGTGGACCCTGAGGTGTTGCCCGCCAGCTCCCGTAGCCGCCGTGAGAAGTCCATTGTTGGAGGGGGATCCAGGGGCAGAGGAGGATTGAGGCGCAGCACCCTGTCAAAGGCACTCGGGTGGTGGGCTGCCAGCGCCAGCTCCTCTGGGCTCAGGTGGTGAGGGTCCAGGTGGTTCCTTGGAGGGGGGCTAAAGAGGGGTGGTGTAGGAGGGAAACGCTGATGATGGCCCCCACCAGCAGCGCCACCGGCACCAATTCCACCCCCTGCTCCGACGCTGTCTCTTCCACCTGAGCCTGAGCCAGGGATGCGGAGGAGGTTGAAGGGGCTTGCATCAGGAGGCAGATGGAGACCATGGAGACTGAAGCATGAAGAGCTGAGGCAAGGGACCATGAAGGGCAGTCTGCGCCCCCACCCAGGGAGGAAGGCCCACCCATGCGTGGAGTGAGAGGGCTGCCGTGTTCACTTTCCAGGTAGATACGGAAGCCGTGGGTGTTCTGAGCATGCTGCAGCAAGAACCAGGCGCTGCCATACGACTGCTTACACGTAGTGCAGGTATAGGTGGTTGGCTCCTCCTTACCTGTTGGGACAGAGAGGAAAGAATGGGGTTAGGAGGAAGTTTGAATAAAAAATCCATTAAAAACCTTTAACATCATCCAGAGCTTGGTAGGCATTACTGTATAAATCAACCAATATTAGAGTCTGTTAAGCTGTAAAGACTGAAATATTGGAAAGATTTCAGCTTTCATTCAAGAGAAATTAACACTGCAATGCTGTTTATTTGTAACTGTTGTACATAAATAGTACTGTGTACAGAGTGAAAACCATGAAGGACAACTCTGTTCAACTTGGCTGAACCAATCTTTTATTTGAACCTTAGGCCTAACTGTTACAGCTTTTAAAAATGGACGGCACATGGTGTTAAGGGTTTTGCAAATACAACAGTAGATCTTATTGAGGTCATGCCCCACATGAGTAGCATGTGAGAAGTAGTGTGTGTGTGTGTGTGTGTGTGTGTGTGTGTGTGTGTGTGTGTGTGCAAGCATTTGTTCTTCTCCCAGACTGCTCTGGGACATAATTTCTCCCTTTAGACTGACTGTGAGTCCTCCATTGTCAGCAGGAGAACAAAGAAACAGGGCTATCCCGGTGGACTACCACTTCCCACTGATCTACCAAAACAGAGGCCCGCTGACAAACACACATACACACACATGCAAGCGAGGCAACAGAGAAGAATTCTTCAGACCGTTAAATTACTGCCTCCTCACTTCTGTAGTAACAGCATAGATACATAAAAAAATGTAGGATATCTGACAATGACAATTTTTCGATGTAGTCACAACATATTTTGGCAACAAAAGATTAAAAATGTAATGTATGCAGGTTTATTTGCTTATTCTAGAGTCATATTCTTTCATGTACTGTTCATACTCCTACCAACGAACACACCGCAGACAAATGCACATACACACTCCCTGATCACACAGACAAAGCTCCAGCTGCCCAAGGTAAACAAAAGAGTAGGAGTGTAAAAACATTTAGGCTCCAACTGAAGAGGAAAAGCAACCCCTTCAGTCTGCCTCAAAGCTTCTTCCCTCAGTGAAGCATGCAGAGTCACTTTGAGACAGTGACGAGAGGAACATTTAAAACAATAATTGCCTTTGAATGGCCTCGGTGATGATGACCTGTGGTGGGACCCGCAGTGTATGTGTAATCTCATTAGGGGACCAAACAGACGGCCATCAGCTCGTTTACAAGATTAGATGACGGATGAACCCCCGTCGCTGCCAGTCAGAGCCTTCCACTATTAAGTGCAATGCAATGTGGGTGCATTCGATGAAGCAGAGATACGCATTTATACACAGACACAGATGGGTATACACATGATCGAACAAGAAGTTTTGACATTTATGTCACATTTTGGGCATTTAGCTGACACTCCAATGTCATCGTCAACACTGCAAATGAACTAAGGTCGAAAGTTAAGAGCAACATGCTTGTGATCATAAATGGGCAAAGAGCTACAAACGACTGAAATAAGACCTGAGAAAAATATTTAATCGCAAAATGCTTGTGAAGGAATGCCATCTGGAGTTTTAAGACTCTTGTTGTTCTATACTTTTTTACACTAACTAAATAATTTATAATACATGTACTATAGCACATATATCAGGAAACCCATAAAATAAAGTATTTAATCCATTGACAACAACTACAAATATCAAAATGGAGTTTTTAGCATAGTCAAAATATTTTAAATCTTTGTATCAAATGCACCTATTACAAATTGTCACCTATTACAAATACAGTTTTTATGGGATAATAACATCCAAAAATGTCAAAACTTGCCATACATAATACATTTAAACATGGCATAATATTATCGTAAAATCAGAATGAATAAACAAGTGTCATTCAAGGGTTCGTAATATTGATGCTAATTATCTATGATTTTTTTTTTTTTGGTAAAAAGCTATTTTGCTTGTAATGTGTCGTGAACAATAAATTACAAACATCCCATTAACATGTAAACAGGTAAAGTGGGTTGTAAAAATACACACAAATTGGGATGTATCACTTGCTAATTACTGGCAGAACAAATATGACAAATTAGCAGTGATACTAAAAGGATGTCATGGTTTACATGGAAGCTTTTATACATCCACACTCTGCAATTTACCTCTAATAGCCAAAAAGATAGAGTCAAAGAGGTTGTAATGAAAAAAATGATTCAACACATATCTGCAAAAGGAATACTGGTGTATGTACTTGTGAAAGTGAGTGTGTATTTAGAGATGTAATTTTCCTCACACTATGGAACTTACTTCACAACATACATAAGCATAAACACTCATTTAAATTCATGATATTGAAGTGTGAAAGAATAGTGTGTTGTCAAAAACTAGAGATGTGAATCCCGTCTTTTTATGCGTTTCAGTGTATAGGGGAACATTTTTTTACTTTTCTCTTTTTCCTCCTCCCTCCTTCTGAAAGCCTCTTCCTTTCTCCTTGCCTCTTTTTCTGCACACACACTTATCCCACATGACCAACAGTTTGGAAAGGCAGCTAAATTATGGATCATTAAAATCGGCACAAATTACCACTAATTGTGGCCACCTGCATAGGATCTAACCTGTGAATATCATTTGCATTATCAGGACCAAGGAGGCTTTATTCATTTATTCATCCTTTTTCCTCTGGTTGAACCACTCTAATCCTGGACACTAACAGTATTGACAATAACATTACACTCTTCCCCCTTTGGTTGAATACATGTTACCATCATTGACCAGATACATGGTGTGAGATCTGCCTTTATTTTGCTTTAAATGGGGCACTTTTCAAACTGTTAAATTAAATAATTTTTGCACTTTATTTAGTTTTAATAGTGGTGCAAGACATCATATCAACATGTATTTGTTCTGAAATCAAAAGAAGTGTGGGAATACTTAACCAACTTACCACTTAAGAATAAGTCTGTTGTTTGTAGGGTTTGCTGAATAAATTGTGTAAAAGAATGTTTTTCTAAAATAATGTTGGAGCCTCTCAGGAGCCCCCTCTGAAAAGTGCACATGGTTTAATACCAGTAGTTACCAAACTGGGCTCAGGACCTCCAGAAGGGGTTGCAAAGTAAATCTGAGGAGCTGTAAGATTATTATATATAAGATAGGAGATAGTATATTTCTGCTCATCTTGTAAATGACTGGATAATTCTAATTTATAAATACATTTATAAATGAGATGTGTGATCATGCTGACTTTGATACTGAACTCCAAGAAAACTTGTTAGAAATAAAGTCCTAAAAATGTATAAGTACGCCGGGTACCTGAGGGGATTCACTTATTTATGCATGCATGAAAATGGATGTATTGAAAGATGAGGCTGCATACGCACAGATTTTTTTTTTGTGCTAAGTCTCGATTCAACTAAATCTCCTCCACCCAGGAAAATACTGTCAGCTGATGAAAATTAGGCTTGTGAACTTGTAAAGCAGTGTGAAATGCTGACAGCACAATACAGAATAAAAGAAGGATTTATGTTTTCAGACGTGTGTGGGCAAAATATTCAGCAAAACAAGTGCAAGTGCAACAGTGGTGGATAGTAGAGTAACTCTTTAGCTAATACGCTCCTTTTTGACTTGTAGATCAGACTTGTCTGCGCGCTGATTGAAACTGTAAGGTTAATGGATTTTAGAGTAGTCGACCGCTCCACTCTGTCTCTCTGTAATATACTCCCATCAGCCACTTCATTAGGCAAACTCGCCACCACTGGGAGGTAGAAAAATGAAGTGAGAAAGCAGAGCGGAGAACAGGAGATGAAGATAGATAGAGTCAGAGAAAGGGAAAGAAAGAGATGAGATAGGAGAAGTAATCCCTCTGGTTTAAGTTTAGATAGAGGTGAC
This sequence comes from Scortum barcoo, assembly GCA_023238725.1. NCBI lineage: Eukaryota > Metazoa > Chordata > Actinopteri > Centrarchiformes > Terapontidae > Scortum > Scortum barcoo. The sequence goes on from CM041544.1 coordinate 3,347,442, forward strand.
AAATACCTGCTGCAACTTTCAGGTTTGGATACAGCAGGAATGTTAAGGGAGGAGGAGAGAACGGATGGGGGAGGGGGAGGGGGGGGTATGAGGGTAAATAATAGCATCCGGTTCTTTACCTGGGGTAAATGTCAAAGCCATACCGCCACTAGTGAGACTCCAGAGAACACACACACACACAGTTTCAGAAATGTCCTAACACTCAATACCAGCCATGCTACAGTGACAAGCACAGACATTAAGGCCTATTAAGCCAAGGGCATTGCCTGGGCACTTATGTGGTGCTAGATGGGAGAGGAAGGCAGTGAGGCAGCTTGGCTCATGTTTCACGACTCCTTGTGTGTGTGTGTGTGTGTGTGTGTGTGTGTGTGTGTGTGTGTGTGTGTGTGTGTGTGTGTGTGTGTGTGTGTGTGTGTGTGTGTGTGTGTGTGTGTGTGTATGTGTGTTTGAGTGAGGCAGAGAGTGTACGTACAGCAACTTCCCCTGACTCTATCCATCCCTCTCAAAAGGAAGTGAAGCACTCTTATCCAATGGCTATCAAAGGGGCTGAAATAAAACCAGTGAACCAAACTGACAAGAGACACTGTACATCCAGAAAGGGGATTTCAGGCCAAAATACAGGAAGCATGGAACACATTTTGAAATCACATCAGTGGCCAATTGCACACTTTATTGTCATTACTGACAAAAACTTTTAGTAATGTGGTAAACCTTGTTTTTGCTACACTGAACAGTTCTCTCTTTTACATATTCTTGGTTTTAAAATGTCTTATGTCAATGTGTCGCAATGTTTTTTTTGTCTTGTCTTTCAGTCGGGGTGTAAATTTGGGTGGATTTAGTAAATTAGCAACTTAAACTTGTTGCACTAGCCAATGCTGTCTTACATAAAGAGCAACTACGATAGAGGTTAAAGAGTTAAAGAGAAAATGCCATTGTCTTCATGCATCAATGGATCCCCTTTTCTTCACGCAGTCTACAAGAGTCCTTCTATGGTGGAAGCTGGTACAAGTACTTAAAGCAAATCAACTATTTTCTGCACCTAAGTTGCTGCAAGGACACATGACTGTCCGCAAGTGTTCGCAGAGATTTCTTCAACTGCTCATGAACAGCTATGTATACTTGTGATTAGGGCTGCACATACTCACACAAGTTAAACTGAAAGGGTGCCATTTTGAGTTTTAGTGTGCAAGTTTGGAATATGTCCATACACGGAGACATGAGATGTGGTATGAACAGGGCTGTGCGCACATCCGTCGTCTGTTTTGGGGTGTATCAGGTACTATGTGGAACATTTTAGATTGCACATTTAAATTATAGAAATCCCCTTTAATGAATCCCTCTCAGAACAAAATCCTGTACAACTGTCTGTTCTTCATTATTTCCTGTAAATGAGCTGGATTTCCACCATTACATCCCTCTCTAACCAGCTGGGATACATAAATGGATGCCAGGTCTTGGCTCCCAGCTAGGACAGACCTACAACTATCTTACTAGCCTTATATGATTTTTTTCCATCTCTACATTCTCAGTTTGTTCTCTTTTTATTATCTACCCCTTGTGATAATGTCTGTCTGTAACATCCTTCCCTCTGTCTCTCTATCTCTCTATCCTCTCTCTCTGTCCCGCTATTTCATATCTCTTCTCTTCCATCCTAGTTTCTTTTTACTATATGACTGTATTCTTTACAGCCCTCCCTCCCTGCCTCCTCCATCCTCTCCCCCTCTCTCTCACCCATCATTGGCTCTCCGGTGGTGTCCTTGGCTGGGTCCACCTCTGGGTGAGATGATAGTAATTGAGGTAATGGAACATCGCTGAAACAGGATTAGGTGTGGATACTGCGAGTGAGGGACAATGTCCCTTAATACAATTTGGGATTTCTATCTGAGCCTCAGGCTTTCAGGATCTGCTGCTTATATTTACATTTGAGCATCGTCGCTCACCCCTGATCACCTCCTGCTTTACCTTAAAGGGGTACTTGGACATTTCACTGGAGTTTTAGTCTTCCATTAAACTGCACGTGTTGTATGGTCTGAAGGCATATTGTTGTATATTTATAGCCACATTCATTTGATAAAAACAATATATATTACAAAAACATTATGGGCAGTGTGTGCATGAGCAAAAAATAAATAATGTTGGCCACCTTTGGAGCACATTTTTTGTACATCTTTTTTTGTACATACATCTAACCCTAACCCTAACCCTAACCTAACCTCTGACCTTTCTGTGCCAAGGGTAAGAAAGATAACTTTTATATTAATAAATGCAATGTCGGTATATCACAAATGGGATGAAATTCCACTGAAATTGTTGCAGCGTTCTCTTAGAACAAGACAATTTAACAGGAATTAGACTACAGTAGGTCATATGGACTACAATATCAGTTAGCTCAGCTAGCTCAAATATGGTTAATATTTGAGCTAGCTGTTTTAATTGTAACTGAATATGAAAGAGTTCAGGGAGTTAAAGGACAAATGCTATGTTTATTTCTTTCCATGCCTGGTCAAAAAAAAGGAAGAAAAAAAAAAGAAATCCCACTGAAATGGTTGTAATATTTAAATAAGGCAAATTACCAGAAGTTCATTGAATGTCATATGGGCAATAATCTCATGATCACACTTGACAGTAATTATGATGGGGAAAATGGGTGAAATAATATGGATATAATCATTGTGTGATAATGAGTTCTGTTCATGTCTGTTTCACCCTCGCCTTCCCTCTTTTATAATCCATATGTATTTTCAGAAACACTTATATCCGCTTGCTGATCAACACCCATTCTCATATCTCATGACTCCTACAGTGTCATGTGTGCTGTAACTGATAAACTGCCCTACTTAAATAAGAACTATTTCATGACCACAGGGGCAAACCATACCAGTGAAAATGATTCTCAAATAGTTTCTGCAGGACATGGGCATTACCGACTCCACTGTCATAACCTCGTCTCTGCCTCCCTCCGTCATCACCCACTAAACTGCGACAGTTGTGGCTTTGTGCCTCTATCCCAACAGTCAGTTATACTGCCCAAAACAACTTTACCATATCATTGTTGTCGTGTGAAAATCTTGTTACCCTAATTATGGCTCTGTTTTCATTTCAGAACTGCATGTTCTTGTTTGAGCTGGGGGGAATTCAATGACACTTCATGACACTTAGGCACATATATGAAGCCAATTCAAAAACCCTGCTGGTTAAACTCAAAAACACATGGTGGCCAAGTTCAAAAACAAGGCTGTCATGAAATCCAGGCTACCAATAAAAGTAAGGACATTGTTGCATATTTGGGTGGCATCCTATTAAATTGTCATAAAATTTCTTGTAATTGCTATTTTGGCATCATGAACTGTCATACCAATGCACTGGGCTAAATTCTGCAACAACTTTCAGTGTGGTCCACAAAGAAGGGATCTGAACAATCCTCCGCTCCCCCAATTATTTCCCCCTCTATGCTCAAGCTTTCTGGCTAACTGGACGGCGGACAATTCAAATGCAAACAGTGGCAGGTGGAGTCCTGTCCGCTCACCGAAGGGAGCGATGCAGTCAAATAACAACATGACTGAAATTGCTCAAAAAGGCGGCGCTCTGCTTGGAAGGAAATCAGCCCCTATTACTGGCTACTAAGTCACCGGCTAGATCAAAGCAACTTCCTCAAACGCTGCAGTTACAAGAAGGGCACGCCGAGACTGATCAAAGAATGGTTGTGTAATCATAAAAGGGGATGAAACAAACTACAAAAACTATCTTACAATATATGAATGAGGAACAGCAATGTGGTCACACCGCATTCTGAAATGTTTGTCGACCTTCCCTCGAGGAGGAATGAGTCCACTTCTTTGACAAAGAAGCTTCATATCTGCATCCCACAAGTGTTCAGTGGTGGTTGGATCTGCTGGTTCGGGAGGTTCTTGACCTCGTCTAGTTGTTCAGGCAGCCATTTTTGGTGATGTTATTAGGTGGTATTATGAGGGAACAAAGTTTATTTTAGAAGATAATTCAATAGAAGCATTGTCTAACAAGTGCAGTGGTGTCTGAATACTGCTTTCAACAATTTGTGTAACTTTCAAGGCAGACAATCCAACAATCATGCCCATGTTATGCAGTGGTTGGCCATGTACACAGAGTGTTAAAGACGACAGGGGTTGAACTTCTCTTATAAGGGGTCATTATTTAAACAACTACTTCTTTTCTTTTAGGGTGTACAGCTGAGTGCGACGCCAAGAATGCTTTCAAGGAAACACTGTCTGAAAGTGTGCGTCTATATGATTCCTTGCTAGACTACAAAGATACTCAAAAGACATGTTTTTTTCAGCAAGAGATCAGGAGAGTAGTGTCACGTGTGGCCTTTGAAACAGGTATAATCTCTTTTGCCTTTAGACATTTTCAAACAATTCTTTGTACAATATACTTATGTTCAAGAATGCTGCAATTAGAGCACTACTATATTCACCTACAGTGAATCACTGTTTACCTGCATACTAGTATCTCTGCTGAGAATCTCGTCTTGTTTTGAAGATATTTATTTGATGTTTACATGGAACATAAAGGAATTTGTTTTTTCATCTCCACGTTTGTATGATTATAATTATCAAGGTTTGTGATTATCTTCATCTATCAAGCATTTCTTCCACTCCTCAGCATCAAAGTAACCTTTCCGCTGGTTCATGCATGTTCATATCCTGGTTATGTTCTGGTATTTGGCTTTTTTGACATGGCTTTATGTACCAGTGTGTCAGCTTTGATTTCATCTTATCACTCATCTTTACAAAAGATAAAAGTCTGCTTGTCATCTAAAGAACTAGGATCATGGTAACACTTTCACTTTGGCTTGTGGATCATCACTACATGGTTTGTTATCATCATCAACTGTTTTGTAACTTAAATCAAAGATGCTCTTTTGCATATAAGATGCATAAGTAGTTTACATGCCAGAGCCTGGTATAAGTTTATCAAAAGTGATACGAGGGCATATCTAGGATTCCATAATAAAGCAATGCTTCAACAAATAAAGAAGATATTTTAAAAAATCTTGATTATAACCACAATACTGCCATGCGTATGCATATGTGCTCAGTATAACCCGTGGAGTGCTATTCTTTGCAACAAAATAAAGTTATGCAAAGTAAAAACCTGAAAGCATGGAAACTTGGAAAACACTTTTTCATTTTTAATAGAAAGCAGTTAAATTGACTTTAAAGTTGTAAGGATTTATAGGTATTGAATATCAAGGTGAAAAGCAAAAATACTGTCACAGGTAAAACTCATATTAGTTTAATTCAAAATAGCTCCAAACAACTTTTGCAAATAAAAGCCTGCAGGCTTGACAATAATGATCTGGTATTTTTATGGTAGAAAGAACTATGAACGCATTTGAATTACCAAAAACAACAATGGATTATTGAGCCTGTCTGATTACATGCTGTGTGTGCATGGATGTGCGCGATAATGTGTGTATCTGTGTGGTCCTGCTGAACAGCCCTACACTCTAGGCTGATGAGCAAAAATATCAATACCGTCTGTCCCTATGTGTGTGTGTTTGTGGTAGAATGTGTGAGTGATTGTGCGTCTGTGTGTGTGTGTGTGTGAGAGAGAGAGAGATATATCAATACCTTCTGTCTCTGTGTTTGGAACCCCTGCTGGGCCACAGACTGTGCTATCTGCAACTCTCTCACTAATATACTCGTGTGTGTGTGTGTGTGTGTATCCATGTCCATCCAACCACCCATTATAGCGATGCCATGTGACAAAGTATACTTTTCTTTCTCTTTGTCACACACAAACTCACACGCTCACACACACACACACACACACACACTGAGTAATGTATCTCGTAAAGTCTGTTCTAATGACACAGCCAGGGCCTTTAAACTGTGTTTATAAATGTAATTAAATGTACCGGCCTTTGTAAAAGCATTCAAGCGCACTGCAGCAATGATCCAGCATGTGTGCATGCGCGTATGACTGAGTGTGTGTGTGTGTCCGTTTAGAAGACCGGTACTCATGATGGTAGGGACAGCCTCCACTTAACCCTAAACCACCATGGTGAAATTACAGAGCATCCAAATTACAACACTTATGTGAGCAGAGCGAGAGAGACAGAGAGAGAGAGAGAGTGAGAGAGAGAATGGGGTTTGAAAGAGGTAACTTGGTTCTGACACACAGATGCACACACACACACACACACATAATACTGAATGACTCAGTTTGTGATTTCTACTTCAAACCCAGAATCAGAAACTTTCTTTCAACTACTAATTGCAGCAGATTGGACCCTTAATCAAATTTCTGTGACCATTTCAGGTTGGTTTTAAGTAAGAGTCATGCATCCATTTGATTGATTAATCCTTAGTTTACATACAGATAAATGCTGTGTCCCTCTCCTCATAAACAATAATCCTGGTGATCCACTTAATAACAAGGTTATGTTTGGAAAGAAACAAAGATTTCAGGAAGATACAGTGTGAACTGTCAAGCAGAGGTTAACATTTATAATTTCATGGTAGTTCAGACAGACAATAATGCTAATGACAACTACTAATCTGCAGCAGATTGGTGACCCTTAATCAAACTTTCTGTGACCATTTCAGGTTGGTTTTAAGTAAGAGTCATGCATCCATTTGATTGATTACATCCTTAGTTTACATACTAGATAACATGCTGTGTCCCTCTCCTCATACTATCCTGGTGATCCACTTAATAACAAGGTTATGTTTGGAAATAACAAAGATTTCATGATACAGTGTGAACTGTCAAGCAGAGGTGTAACATTTATATATTTCATGGTAAGTTCAGACAGACAATAATGCTGCATCATACTAATCTGCAGCAATTGGTGACAATCAAACTTTCTGTGACCATTTCAGGTTGGTTTTAAGTAAGAGTCATGCATCCATTTGATTGATTACATCCTTAGTTTACTACTAGATAACATGCTGTGTCCCTCTCCTCATAACAATCCTGGGATCCACTTAATAACAAGGTTATGTTTGGAAATGAATACAAAGATTTCAGGAAGATACAGTGTGAACTGTCAAGCAGAGGTGTAACATTTATATATTTCATGGTAAGTTCAGACAGACAATAATGCTGCATGACAAAAAATATTCAGTCCTGAATCAACTTTTGCTGCAACGCAAAGTGACGTTGAGTGTTTTCCCATCAAACATGCAAGCGCACACCCTGGGCACACAATCCAAAGCAGTTCCATCACATCATAATGCTGTGAACGGTGATATGATCGTTTAAGTCAGAGTAAAGAATTTTTGGTTTCATTCTTGACACCAGAAACTGTCATCTGATAAAAGTCCTTGAACCCAAATACCTCTTTCTGAGCATGACATAACAACTGAGTGCTTCAAAGGTTTTCTGTAAAACTAAATACAGCCAGTGACCACAAATCCTTGTACTGAAATGAACAAATAAATAAAATCAGCATATTTATTTGTACTGAAATTAACAGATGAATTAAATCTGCTGAATGATTTGTAATTTGAACTAGTTAGTGTCATTCAACATGAACAGAATAGATATGATAGCATTTGTTATCAACAATAATTATTTCATTTAGAAAGTTTTTGTATCACAACACTTGGTGCCCAAGTACTCCAAAGTGGTTAAGGTAATTAATAATTATTGCTAAAATACATGTGCTTTATTTTTCCTGACAGCACACACGCACACATAAACACACATGCGTTTGTGTCTCAAATCCCTGATGAGACAAGAGCACACGCTGAGAGGAAGCAGATTTTCTTTAGTGCCACAAGCAAGAGGTTGGTGGTCACTAAAGACAAACACACACACATTTATACACAAAGCCAGTCTGGTATTGAGTGATCTGCAGGGACCTACAACAGCTGCCAAGCAGGACAATTCAGTCATCAGTGTGTGTGTGTGTATGTGCGAGTGTGTGTGTGAGTCTTGCAGTGACCACAGTGGGAGATCACTCTGAGCTGAGCAAACACCTCAGCTGGCTGAGCTGGAGGCCCACACACAAACACACACACACACACACACACACACAGCTCTTTGCTTCCTCTTTTCATCTAATCCCTCCTCCGCCCAGTTGGTTTCATCCTTCCATCTGTCCATCAACATTGCATACAGGTGGCTGTCCTGTATCTCTCTATCTGTTTTTTCTCCTCTCTGTTGCTCAATCCCTCTTTTTCTTCTCCATGTTCCATCTTTTTCTTCATCTCTTTCGCTGCCTCTTCTCTTCCCAGTGATTCGGTTTCAATAAAACACAAAGGAGAGGAGGGGGAGAGGGCGAATGAAGGAGCAGCATAAGGGAAGAAGGAGATCACGATGAGAGAAGATGAATCACTAATACACAAACAGCCACACCCCCCACACACACACACCCTGCACACACACACACATAAATTTACGGCAACATGTAGACAAGCTGCAACTCGACCGAAGAAGCCACTCTGCTGCCAAAAACCCTTTCGCCCGTCTATTCTTTCAGTCCATCCCTCCCTCCCACTTTCCCTCCTTGTTTTCCTCCCTCTATTCCATCCATCCCTCCCCTCTTTTAATCCCTCCATCCTCCCCTCCCAGGTGGGAAGCACTCAGCGCCGTCTCTTTAATTGTATTCATCCGACAAGGCCAATCGATAGAGGACATATTTAATACAAATTTATGACTATTAGCCATCAGCGATAAAAAGCCTCTTTTTTTTTCCTAGATAGCTCTTGCTTGTGGTGAAAGAGAGAAGGAGGAGGAGGAAGGAGAGGAAATACAAGCCATCCTGCTTTTAACACAAACAGCCTCCCACAGTCTCACTGTTCGACCTTGGAGAGATACGATTTAAGCTGCAACAAAAAAATGTGAATTCAAGATTTTTCTTTTTTTTTTTTTTTCAACAAGGCTTCAACTTCAAGCGGGTCTCCGGTGTATTTGGGAGGTTTTTCAGGCATTTGATTTTAGTTCACAGTTCACAAGAGGATTCCAGGATGGACTCTGGCACAGCAGCAATTTTTGGCAGGGACTATAAATAATTATAAGGATTATTTGAGCAATAAAACTGCTTTTGGACTGTGGAAATTGCGTAAACTGAGGCCTTTAAGATCGCAACATCATATTCTTGACATAATGTACATAACTGGGCTTAAATAACGTGTATTTTAAAAAGGCACACTTGGACAATCTTTGATGTCATTTCAACAAATAATTTTCCTGCTAAAAGGCAAAAAAGGTGAAAATCTACATATGTGAGGAGCTAAATATGAAATTTCCTATCTCAGTCCCCAGATTTGGTCGCTGCTCTGTTACATACTGGGACACACAGCAAAGGGAGTGTTGCAACGAGATAAAGCATGAAGACAAACTCCCCTCCAGTGCTCCTTCACAACCTTGTCTACTTAACAAACACACAGGCTTGATTCATTAGAGCTGCAGTCACTACAGCCTGAGAGCCCTATCGATCCCCCAGACGTTTTCTACAGGCCAGGGAAAAACTAAGACCGGAGAGAAAAGAGAGAGACAGACGGAGAAACAGAAAGATGGAGGAAAGGGGGGGGCAAGAGAGACACGCTGAATATATGGCTCTGTTAATATGAAGCGAGCAGCAGTTTACCTGCCTCTTTAAATTCATTCTAGTGTGCAAGGCGACTGTGACGGCTCCCGGAGAGAAAAGCCCCCCGCTCGTCGCCAAAGGAAATCTTTTGCCCTCCAAGAGAAACAAGGTGTGCATGAGCTGGAACCAAAGTCAGATGATGGAGAGATTTTTTTGGTATGTGTGAAACCACCAGTCAAATACACTGGAAAGACAGCGAGGGCTGGCATTTTGGTGGTTTGACTCATCCTCAGTGTGAGACGGATTTCATTAAGTTAACCTTGCAAAACCCACTTTAGTGAGTTTTTCTTCTCTGTACAACTGATTTTACTACCTTTATAGAGTGATATTATTTTATATAACAAGATATGTCATATTCAATAATGACAAGAAGAAAACTTGTGGCAGATCTAAATTATATATCAACTCTCTGCTGCCTGAATTGTGGGGGAAAAAATAATCTGCTATTTTTCAATGACTGGGGTCTTCTGATAATGTCATTTAATGATCATTTAAAATCTGATCACCCTGTGCCCCACCCAAATATCTTTTGGATGACTAAGGTATAAAAACAGAAATAGAAATATTATTTCCAAAGAGCAATAGGTGAAAACAAGCTCATTCTGTATTAGACCAGTTGTATTAGACTGTATGGTAACACTTCACTTTAACCCACACTCCTTGCCCTTATTAAGTATTTATAAGAAGTAATGAATGGTTAATAAATGGTTTATAACACACTATAAAATGTTACATTACACCCACTACAGCTCTGTATCTGATTTATCAGAAACATGTCATCAGATATTTATAAATATAGAGGGTGTGAAGGTCAAGTTTTAAAAGTGTTATAAAAAAAAAGTGTCGCCATCTCCTCAGTGGTGGTGAAAAACGTTTGAGTGACCGGTCGGCGCTTGCGTGAGCGTATGGTATAGGCAGGATTTGTGAATGATAAAAGACTTGTGAGAGCCACTTCACAAACACACACACAGACACACACTGACATATGCCTGGGGCCTGGCCACCAGCTGAGACAAAAAGGCCATTAAATAATTGAGAAGTGTGAAAAGCAGCGGAGGAGCGAGGGTGGGGTGAAAGGCTGGTGGGCGGTGCCACAGAGCATGAGTTCTTCTTTTCACAAACGTGTACACCTCTTTAGAATTTACATTCACGAATGCGGCATGTTTATGATATCATCTGAATATCTGAGCATCGACATATATGTGACAAGCTGTGTGTGATCTGTGTGTGTGTGTGTAAATGTGTGTGTGCGTGTGCATGTGTGTGTCTTTATGTGTGTGTGAGCCCAAAGATGCTCCATTAGTGATTTGGAAAATGGTGTTGGGGCCTGACATTCCCATCAGGCCCAGTATGGCCTAAGTGCTGCACCACACACACTCCCAAACCCTCACCAACCCCACCCTCACTGGCACAGACTGGATTGCCCCCTCACCCCCTCCTCCGCTGCCCCTCCTTCCATCCCTCCAACCCTTACCCCCCACCTAGGACAACCTAGTAGCGCCTCTCAGCCGGGTCCAAAATGCACACACACACACACACACACACACACACACACACTCATGGTCCACTAATGACCAAACCCAAACGGCTCCCAAACAACTCTACAAAGCTATTAGGAGAGGGCATTTTGATGGGGAAGTGATTTTTTTATATGCCATTAAAAGCCATGGATAAAATGGGCGTTCGCGTAAATACAGCCACAGGTCGGAAGGGGATAGCCAAACGAGGATAATTGACAAACCATGCTCCCCCCCTGAGATAAAGGTAGAGGAGTGTCCACATGTTACTCTCTGTCAAAGTGAAGCGTATGTGAAGTAACGCCTTTTTCTGACAACACATTTGAAGTGTTTTGGAAGCAATCTTTGTGGACTTTTCATCACGTGACAGGTGGTGTTGATATCCAGTGCTGTTTCCAATTAACTAACACTTAATCTAGATATCTTTAGGTATTTTTAATACTTTGTATCACAATTATAAAGGGATTAATATGACTACGGCAGGGGTGCTCTGATTGGGGTAACCTCCCAGTTCGGCTCTGGCTGGGAACTTTAGTCATGTCTCTTTCGCCCTCTAATTTCCTGTCAGCTCTCTTCTGTCAACTATCCAATATGGACAGAAAATGCCCAGGAAATACTTATAATAAGACATTAATGAGGGAGGTGGGTTATACATTTTTGATGACATTAACTGATGAGACGTGGGGTGCTGCTCTACTAACGGTTTTTCTATTTTCCCCCTTTATCAGGTTCCCAAATCTGACTCAGTGTTGCTGTTGGCAGGTTGCTGTTGCAGGTTGGAAAAACATATTTGTACTCCTCTCTGGATGAACACTGGAGCACCTGTGGACTGATCCCACTGCACTGAAGGGGAGATCGGCCATCACTATCACTGATGAATATTACTATGATTTTTTTTTTTTTACTCTGAAGCAACTTTCAGTACAATTTTTAATACATGGCACCAGCATTCTGTAGATTTTTTTTTTCAATCTGTTAGCCACAGTTGCAACCCATCCGTAAAATTTTAAAACTTTCAACACCCTCCTGAGTATTTTAAGCTCTGCTGTGCATTTTAAACCTTGAGATTTGAATGCAGGCGAGATACTATAGGGAGCGTAGAGACTATAGAGGCCTTGACAGAGAGAAAATAGCTCTGGTTCCAGAGTAAACAGGGTCCATTCCTTGCAAGTGGAGAGCGCTGGGAATCACGTCAGGTCAGGTTCAGACATGATTTAGAGCCGAATATGCGCTGACGCAACTTTTTCCTAGAAGGAGATGGTAGGTTTGGCATACCTGTTTATTACCAGCCCTGCTCCTAATCTTCCCCAACATCCTGCCTTTCATTTCTTTTTTTTTTCTTTTTCACAATTATGTCTCCCTGTCTCTTTCAGAGCAGAAGAGTGATAGAACGACTAAACATAAACATCACTCATCAAGGACCAAATACACCCACACACACACGTACGCACACACTCCAGACTTATTCAGGATTAACAGCACAATCATTCAGCGCCTCAGCAGCATCTCTATGCACTCACGATAAAAAGGACTGAAAGAACACAAGTAAGAAAGAGGAAAGATTCAGACACCTTCAGGGCACACACACACACACACACACACACACACTCCTCACATTTAAGGTAGGATATCTTTCTCCTCCTCATTAGCTCTTAATAACCCAGAAGGCCATTAAATTCATAACTGTTGGGCAATCTTTTAAAAACGCTTCCTGATGAGAAGGTCACTAAGCCTATTAGAAGAACCCTTCAATGTTTGCTGGTCTCAGTCCTGCAGAACCTGGGAGTGGCCACAGGAGAAAAAAAATATATTTAAGGTGCCACATGAAATGGCACAAGTCACCACAGCATCAAAATGAGATTTACTTCTTTTCCTGCTGTGAATTGTCTCTCGTTTCATTTACATTTTTTTGTGCTCAAATTAATTGCATCATTTGTGTGACAAGAAATCAAGAAGAGCTGAGAGGGAAATGCCTGAAAACAGGCTGTGATTTTCTGCAACATTTTCAGTCCCGGTGCCCCCATCACAACAAGCTCACTTTTTCACACTACAAGACTACATATCAATAAAGTGACCATATTTGCATATGCGAGGCGAGGATGAAGCTCAGCACAGTAATTAAACAGTATCTAAATAGTTGGCCACGGCAACTATATAACTATTAAAGGAATCCACCGTGTTTGAGGGTAATTGGTAAATGTCAGGTCAGCAAGAAGCAGTGTGCCCTGAATGCAGGTGTGTGGTGCATCTGACTTTCAGCCGGAAGACACAAATTTGCATCCCACCACAGTCTAATAGTAAATGTTGTATTTCATTAACCATAACCAAAATCTTTCTCTACTGTAGTTGTTATAGACAGTTAATGTTCCCTAAACCTTATAAAACATTTTTATTGATTCATCCAAAATCATTGTTCTTTTCAGTCAATAAATGTTGTCAATGTTTTTTATTTTATTTTTTTTATAATAAAACAGATTTAGTTCTTAAAAATAAAAAATAAAAGCATAGGCACAAGTGTCTCACAGCATTACAAAATACATTTTTTTTAAAAACTTAACAGCAGCAACTCTTTCCAAAAACAGTATTCCTATAGTAATCTGTCACAAAAGTTCAAATGTGTGCTACATTACACACGATAACCGCTTCTATGTAACTGTTGTGCACATGACAATGAAGAGCTTGAATCTTGAATTAATAAGTCAGTTAGTCACCAAACAGAAGGAGCGTGAAACTGGTGCAGCTTTAGGCAGAATTCAGTCTTTGTGTTTAATGTGATTAATTACACTTGTGCTTCTCCTGTTATAACAGGTCAAAAGTTCTGCTATGAAAAGGCTCTATTACTCTGGATAATCCACAGACCTAACTGTGGACACTTTATATTTGAACTACTTTCTCCCAAATAAATACAGTAGTCTCTATGAAAACTTGAATGATTTGGATTACCTTGAGTAACAAAGACGCTTTGTGGAAAGAGTTTTTTTTTAATGTCATTTTTAATACACAAATATCCCATCCCATTCACCTAAAGTGTGAATGGGATGGGAACATCTCAGAGATGGACTCAAAACCTTGACACATAAAATAAAAACTATCTGCATGGCTTTATGCCACTGAAATATGTATTTTGATTGAACTGATCCTTCAGTATTTTGCACTTATTGTACTTTTCTCATGGAACACACATGCCATGTTGTGTTATGGAGGACATATAGTGGTGTGTCAGGTACACAAATAAATATTTCCTAACCACAAACTACACTTTTCCCCACAGGGTGGCCACTCCCGGTGCCTGTAAAATCCTGAACCACCTCTGTTTAAAACGGTTATACAATAGCTATATGTCTTCCAGACCTGCTACCTGTGAGCTATACTCCCCCATCTCTCTCTCTCTCTCTCTCTCTCTCTCTGCCTCTTTCTCTCTTGCTCTTTTCCATTCCTGCAGCTGAGCCCTGTAAATCAAGTTGAAACATAGCTCTGCATATGCATGCATGTGGGTGTGTGTGTGTGCGTGTGTGTGTACTGTATGTTGCCTACTAACCGCTGCCAAAATATGTGTCCCAACCGCCCCCCTTACCTCCCTATACGTCTAACTATAGGAGGAGGAAGAGCCAGAGGGGACGATGGAGGCGTGCATGGCTCTGTGTGTGTGTGTGTGTGTGTGTGTCTGTGTGTGTGTGTGTGTCAATGTGTTTGTGTGTGAAATTGAGTTTGGTTCTTTTAGGGTCTGTCAGGGTCACACGGGTTGAAAGAACATATCCTCAACGCTTATCTCAAGTGGTGCAGGGAGAAAAACTAACCACACTGTGAGTCCCGTCTGTGTGGAGGTTTTTTTTTGTTTGTTTGTTTTATTCTTTGTAGAAAGACAGAGAGAAAATGTGTGGTCTGCTCGAGCTGTGTGTGGGGGACACACTCTAACCTGGTTCAGCCAGCTTAGCAGGCAACTGCATTCAGCTGTATACTAAAAATGCAGATTGTCATTTGCTGAAAAAAATCATAAGTCCAATTAATGTGGTCTGATATGCAATTTAGAATTGATTCTACGCAACGTATAAGAACAAATACAAATTTCTTCTCTGGTCTTCTGTAGTGTTGCACTCATCACAGGTCAATAATCACACTGTCACTGGTCATCTTTTACACACGTGGACAAAAATGTTGGTACCCCTACCCCTCTGTTAAACAAAGAAAAACTCACCATCATTTTTGTCCTGGCCAGTTTGTTTTTTAAAATGATTTTGTTGAACCACAATTCAAACAGCAATGTCTGATTTTCATTAGTTAATTTTCAGTAAATTTTTATTTATTATTACTTTTGTCAGTGTTCATTTATTTCAGTGACCTTTGTGGGTTTTTCTTTCTTTAACAGAAGGAGGTACCAACAATTTTGTCCACATGTGTATATGTCAAACTGTCAATGTGCCAGAGAAGTGAATTTCTGTTACTGTTGTAATTTAATATAATTTTACTCTTCTGAGAAAGCAAAGTGTCAGTTTGTAATCACGGCTTAAAATATGCTGAAAAAGCAACAACCACAGACCAATTTTAAACCCAAATCTTGTGTTACTGACTTCATGTAGTTATTTCTGCTGAAACAGTATGTGGGAGAGTTGTGTGTGTGTGTGTGTGTGTGTGTGAGGGGAGAAAGTGTCAAAAGCATGCCATATATTTAGGCCAGACTGGCACACGGCGAAGACACAGGCGAACTTGTTTTTTCACGCGTCGCACCGTCTCTTTTCACCATCTGCCCTCCCTCTTTGTCTCTGTGTGTGTCTGTATGTCGCTCTCCCTTTCTCTGTCGTTCTCCCACAAACTGTCGCCCTCTCTGCCCGGCTGATACGGGTTCCTGTACAGCCTCCCTCCACCTCCTTTCTTCCTCCTCTCTCCATTAAAAGTGCCTCAAGGTCTCTACAAGGCAGCAGCATATCTCACATATCTCACCAAAACCTCTGACGGCCATCAAGGCTCTGTAAATGCAGCGTCTGGCCTTAAAATGGCTCCTATTTAAATATTTTCCGCTCGCAAATGTGTATGTAATATCAGGAGTGAACGGCAACGGTGAAAAAGTGGCAATATGTCTCACAGGGCTCGTGGCCACAGAAAAGGAGATACTAGGAGAATCTTTCTCATGGTCCCCTGGTATATTTAGACTAGACGACTAGGGCGCACAACACAAACCACCATGACTCACACACACAGAGGAGATTACAGACAGACACTCACACATGCACAGATACAGATACAGTCATTCATACACAAATCATACCAAAATCAATCCCATCACAGACAGACACGTTTCGCCTCAACAGCCATCCACAGCTCTCACTACCTGTTTTTGTCAGGCATGCAGCCAGATGTGTGTGTGTGTGTGTGAATGTAAAACAAGTGTGAAAGAGGAACTGACCGGTTCTTGATAAGTTCAAGTAACAAAGTGAAAAAGGGACATTCATATTGCCCTGAAAAGGTGCAGCTTTCAGTTGAGGAAAAAAAAAATCCCAAATATACCTCAAATTCAGTTTTATGGCAGATTATCATCACATTATCATGGTTGGCCTTTTTCCAGAGCTAGCAACCACATCTCAGGGCCTTCATGTGTCCATGACAACTGAGCAAACTCCCTCCACTGATGAAAACTATAAGATGCAGTTGAAAGCGCCAAAAAAAGGAAGTGGATCTAAATATAAAAGAATGTACTATGTTCAAATTCAAATTTATTGTACAACTATAATAAATTTTACTGATCTATAACAAACATTACAAACATGATGAACGTTAAAATATTTAAAGAATTTTTTATAGTTGATAAAGCTTGTCACCTAAAACTAATTCCACAAATATATTCATTTATCCTTAATTTACTGACACTCAGTGGGCATTTATGAACAGCAAATATTTTCTTATTTGTAGAATATATGATCCGATTTATCTGTAATAAGCAAATAGTGGCCTGTCAGTGTAACTGATCTTACATTATACGGCACCTTTGGAACCTGGATGTCTAAATGTAACTCATTAGCACTAGCGGACTCGACACCAATATGACCCCAGTGGCTACAAACATTAGCATTCCACACGCAAACAGCTAGCACTTCTGTAACCCCGGCCTGAGACCGACACCCCTCTGCTGTAGCCAGGGTTGGGGGCCGTGTGTTGGGCTAATTAACCCTGTTAATTTTAGTGGGCGCTGGGTCAGTATGCATGTGTGTGTGTGAGTGAGTGTGTGGCTATAGCTGACTAACCCCAGCAGATGAGCCTTCACCCCAATCACAGCCCCCTTTTTGCTGGCAGCCTGCCGTCTGACTTGGCAGACACACACTCGCAAGGGGTCTGGTGTGCACGTGTGTGTTTGTGGCTGTGTGTGTATGCATGCGCGTTTGAGCCAGTGTGTGATTGCACAAGGGAGGGAGGATTATAGATGTTGAACATACACACGCAAATGAGCAAAGGGCCCGACTGGTCTGCATGGTGTGTGTGTGTATGTGTGTGCGTGTCTGTGTTGTAATAAAGCCAGCAATGTTTTACTGGCCCGCTGACACAGTGCATAAAAAGATCAGTGGGCCAAATCCATTAGTGGTATAATTGCATTACATGGTAAATATTCCTAAAAGGTCAATATCTCCATTTGAAACATTACCATCATCACAGGGCTCTGCAATGGAAACAGGAATTCTGGGATTTTATAGAAGCCAGGGGGACAAAATACAATTTCTAGACATCTTTTATAGCAAAGATTTGGCCAGCAGGACTGATGTTCCACCTTAGAATGACTCAGCGCCAACTTGTGGTGGTCCAACAGATGATGGTACTAACGTGTGAGGAGCTATGAGTTTACTTTAATGCCAGTCCTTCCTTGATTTTACCAACCAAAATACAGCCTTGTCTTATTGATTGGATTTATGAAAGTAAACAAGAGGGAACTAGAGGGAATCATTTATTCTGATGTTTTGTTTATAACTAGTGGTTAAGAGGAAACATCAGTGTTAAATTCCTTGTCAATATCTCTTTGACTGTCACAGTGATGTGGGTTGAACGGGCTGTGTGGTCGATATGAAAAGGGTTAGTCTCCTCTCAAAACTCTGCAGAGACAGTCAGCGACAACAAGAGTGCACTATGTGGGCCAGAGCCAAACAGTGAGGGTGCAGGAGAGCTGAGAATGACACTAACTTTATTTGGTACTTATGTAAAGCAGTTCTGTGTATCACCATCACATTTCCTGAGTGACAGTGTGAGGAAAAATATGCACTCAGATCTATACAAGTGGCAAATTACTTAACAAGTTTGGTACCTTATGGAGGTGAATTGAGGTGATGCCCATGACTGCAATAAAAAAGTTTAAATTATGAAATAGTGGTGAGGTAGCTACAGACTGATATCAGAAAGCAACTAAAATACTGACTGATTATATATTAATAACTATTTATATATTATTGTTTTATTTAATTATTTAAAATTTCATATTAATAATCTCTTGCTGTTTAAAAGTTTAATTTGCAGAGCTTGGTTGGTATAGATTATTTCCTGTGCATATAAGAATATAACAGTGTGCAGTGTTTAGTACACTGCACTGATTTTGTGAGATACCTGCACAAACAGAGCTGTATTCAATGTATGTAGTTACAGCTGAGACACAGCAAATATTCATAGACACTAAAATTCTCCATACTAATAAAAAGAGTCCATTAAGTGGTCTCACAGCTCCTTAAAAGGTCAGCTCACCCAAAAGTGATCTCCAGTGGTATCTATCCATGCACACAGTTTTGGTTTTATGACTAAAGGGTTTGCATGATTTCAGTGGTCTCGGCTCCAAAACAATGGAAGAAATTTGCAGGAAAATGTATTTCCAGAAACCCAGGTCCTCTCGGTAACCCATAGACAACACTGTGAATATTATCAATTAGAACTACTTTCTACAGAAGCAGCTGTCTCTGTGAAAGATGTTGTGTTGTGCTTATTATCCACAGTAACAGTGACACTGTTTGAAAGACACATTGCTGGTGTTGTTTTTTAAATGCTCTTTTCCATTGCTCTAAATGGTTCGATTCCATTCAGCTGCTTTGTACTGAGGTGGAGGGAGATATCTCAGAGATAGATGTCTCAAAACCTGACCACATAAAACCAAAACTATCTGCTTGGTTAGATCACTAGAGGGAAGTGAAAAAATCTGTTTCTTTTTCTTGTAATGGTAACAGGCCTTTTTAAGGGAGGGTAAGCCAGCTCCGACAGACTGACTTGGACGGAGGAGGATCGGCTAACTAGCTGATACCATCTCCTTTATTAAAAGACCAATTAAAAAGTCAATATGTGACACAAGTGTGTTACCGACTGAAGAAAAGATCGAGGTTAAAATTGTGCAGGCAGACAGAGAAGAAAACCAGAAAACGGGAACACACAAACACACAGAGGCAGCAAAGAAGACAACACCTACTGTACAGTATGCACACACAAACACACACACAGCCTCCAGGCTATTGTCCTCCACATTTAGGTCAGCCAGGCCGAAACTTGTAAAAAAACTGCTTCACACATACACACAAACACGTACACACTCCCCAGGAGGCTCTCCTCACCTGCAAAGAGGCCAGTTTGGACACAGTGTCAAAGATTAAACCTGTGTTTTATCTCAGAGAAGGGGGCTGCTTGGGGGAGAGTGTGTGTGAGCGTGTGTATGTGTTCACTCAGTCCTTTAAACCAGAGGGCAGAGGGTCACTGGAGAATACACTGTTTCACTCACACACACACACACACACACACGCGCACACACACACAGCTGCCCTTCCCTGTGTGCACGGTCAAGTAGAAAGGTGGATCTGTGTCAGGTAGCAAGGGTATTTACTGTTACTGAGACAAGCAGGCCAAGAAAACACAAACACAGCAGAGAGAGAGAGAGAGGGGGGTGGGGGGTAAGAGACATAGTGGGACAGTGAGAAAAAAAACAAGGAGAAATTGAGACAAAAAGTAAAAGGTGGAGGAGGAGAAGGATGAGTAGTGATGCTTTGAAGGACTCTGTTGTCAACAAAATGCAGCCATGTGCGATGTATGCACACACACACACACACACACCCACCCACACACACACACACACATACACACACACACACACACAGAGAGAGAGAACAGGGCACGGAGAAACAGAGCTGTTTATTATTTCTACAAAACATAACTCAGACATCAGGCCACTGTGGGCTGCAGATACATCACTTACACAAATCTGCTCTATAAACGTACATACAAAACACATGCAGCCATAGCTTTCAACAGAGGGCTATGATAGAAGACCCGATGTGAGGGAAAAAGTGTGTGTGCCAGTGTGTGCGAGTTCTTGTGCACGAATGACAAAGCAGTCTCCATCAGAAATTAATTGGAATGTGATCCAAAAACGCGAAAGGTCCTGATCCGGTCACACTCCTGACAGCTCCGCTATAATAACTCCCTCCACACACACTCATGGAACAGCGGGCCGCAGGGAGCGCTCGCCTTTAACCAGATTCCACATACTTCTAATCTTGGACACTCTCATTTAAATGAATGTCTGTCTGTTTCTCTTCTCCCCGGATGAAACGCAACAATGATTCCTCCTCTGACACACATATTTTTTTTCCCCCACTGCTTTCAATACTTAAACCCTAAAACAAAAATCTCATGGATAATAAAATCTTTGTTCCTACCAGTGATTACATTATCTCACTCTGCGTCTATAATGTCCACTTACCAGTCTGACAATAACCTGCTGGTTCAGGGGGAAGCTGAAATCTCCTTTATCAGCAGTTAAAGAACATCATAAGCTATTGATAAAGGCAGAGAGAAGATAAACTCATGATTAAGTGTCCAAGAGCTTTCCTCTGTGATTAGGGTAGTAGATTAACAGGAGACAGAGGGCAAGCGAGGTAGAAAGAGAGAGGGAGAGAGAGGGGGGGGCAATAACAAAAGGAAAGGTCCTTTGTTAGCAGAGGGTCTGATTTTCAAATAATTACCAGGGTGCTGAAATGATTTGTCAATTCATAGATTAGTTGGAAATTAATTTGCAATGATTTTGATAATTCATTGATTTTGTAACTCATTTATCAAGTCAAACGGCCCAAAATCCTCTGCTTCCAGCTTCTCATCTGCTTGTGTTTTAAATCACTATAACGTTAAAATATTTGGCTTTTGGATGGTTGGTCAGAAAAAAAAAAAAAACTATTATTACAATCTCTGACATTTTATAGGCCAAAAAGTGAAGCTAGCAAAAGAGCTAGATTGAGTGTTGATATGTTGGGTAAAAAAGGTCAGAAATAAGCTAAATGTAACAGACAGGATATATCTGAACAAGCCCCTGATTAAAAAAAAAAAAAAATTCCTTCCCTAAGAGGCCTTTTTGTGTATCTCTCACTTTGCTTATTTATTTATTATTTCTGCTCTCCTGCCACACGGCCGGGGGAGCGAGGGACCACAGGTGCTCGGGTGAATCCGATGGACATCCGCAATTTATCATTCATACGCTGGTGACGGCAGGCCAGGCCGAAATATGGCATGGTAAACACAAACCATAGATCATTCACAGACACAGATACACACAGACAGCCACAGACGCAGATAAACACACACACATACATACATAAAATATGTCTTTGAAGACAGATGCTTTTATGCGTACACGGAGCTGGACATGGGTCACATCACAACGTGCTTCTTTCAGCGCAGCGAAGATATCTTTTTCTTTCTGTCTCTTTATTCCACTTTATCTTTGTCTCTCTTTTGGGATGCTCGTGTTCCTCCCTCACTTTTCTCTTTTTGTGGATTTTGGGAAGAATAGACACTTTAAAGCGTAGCACCACAACCTTCCATTTAATGAAAACTAGATTTGGCTCTCTCATTTGCACTATAACCATGTGGCGTATAAACATTTGTTTTTCTGAACAATTATGACTTTCTCTTTAGACTTCTTGCAAAGTCTGACCACACTCATGTAAACCACCTGTTTTCCAACCTTAGTTCAATTGCAATTTCTTTTTTTTTTCTTAGGTATAAATATACTGTAGACATGACAACTGACCTATCCCCCCAAACTCCTACATAAACTCCCCTCCCCTCAGCGCCCCGTGCCTGCAAACTTTTAATCCAGGCTTTAGAGGGATGTATCACAGTGGGACATCACTGCTGGCCTGCATCTGCCAGAGAGAGCTGGGAGCTGATTTCTATGTTTACATAAGATTAGAGCGTAGGGAGAAAAAAAGGTAGACGATATGGTAGCTCCAAGCCAAGCAGCTCTCATTTTTAATGCAGCAAATGCTGCCACAAACAGCCTGCAGGAGAGGGGCTGAGCAGAGATATAGCCAAAGGTAGGAACAGTACGTTACACCACTTACAGGCTTTAAGGGGTGCATGTGTGTGTGTTCTAATGATGGGTGCACTGCCCTGCCTATACAGGTTTCCCAGCAGCGGTCAGGGATCTCAACCATCCGTACACACTGCCCATTTGTAATATTTATGATCCCTAATTTGGCCCTTGCCACAATACAGATACCCACATGAGAGCCTTGTACGAGAGATGCCACAGTTTACTTTTCAGCATGTGAAAAGAGCATGTGAAGCTAAAATATGTCGACTGACCGAGCAGGATTTAAGAAGATCTAACTGTCTGACATATATGAAGGAGCAGTCTCAAACATTTTAACACCCACAACGTTATCAAGAATTTGAAGGTGTAACTGAGGGCAGAAGGTAGGTACTGTGACTCTTACTCAATCGTATGTTAAAGACACATTTAAAAGAAACTCAACCTACAAAAGACATAGTAAGAAAGTAAGTAACAAGCTGTTTTCTCTGCAATAAGAAGTCAGGCATAGAGCAAGGAAACTCTTTACAAATAATGATAGTGAATGTAAAAACCAAGGTTGACTGACACCTGAAAAAAATCTAGGTTCAATATGTTACAAAAACTAGAAGAAGAGATGACTTCAGATAATGAGTGGGTGTCAGTCATGCTGATGAACGTACACAGAATATGTAGCTCTATGGAGCGTTTTAGCATCTGTTAGCTTGTTGTCTTGTTTTTATAGCCAAAACAGTAGAGTTATTGTTCACGTAAGGGTTGTATCCAGCTAAGCTGACCCTAAGCAGCTCGTGAACATAATGGAGCATTTTGTAGCAAAAGAGCTGGCTCTTTTCCTGAGGAGCTGGTGGAGACCAAAGCAGAGCTACGGAGAGTGAATTTACTTACCTAAACATTATGTAAATGCTACCATTACTACATGTATGCTGGATATGTAAATAGACAACTGTTTGTTAGTATGTTAAAGACATTAACTTAAAAGATGACGTGTTAGGTTGGAAGTGATGAAATGACACAATGTTTAATCTGTTTAACTGGACCTCTAATATGGCCACAGGGGGGCCTGTTACCCAAGCTTACTGTCCTGTATTTGCAACATGTGTCTCAGTCTGTACTTATAGGTGCAGGTCATGGTGTCCAGTTGCATGCACTGTAAGGGCCCACACTGCAAACATAAAGTCCACATACCACCTGTCCTATCGTATGGCACACACACACATTCAGTATATACAGCATACACCCAATGACCCTTGGGTCTTGGGCCTCGTGACGTTTATGTACTATTAAACCATAACCCTAGTATAAATATATATGTGATATGTCCTATATATATATATATGTATGTATATATATATATATATATATATATATATATATATATATATATATATATATATATCAGGACATATCAGGACATAGGGCCCCTTTTAAAATGTCTAAATAATTTAAGTATGTTAGGTCACATTCCCAGCAACCAAAACCTCACACATCTGCACTGTCCTGCTGATAAGCACGGCTATCTGTCCGGTGTAACTATACAATGGTGAATTATCGTATAGAGTCCTTCTGTTCTTCAAAGAAGTTCAACTACATGCAATGGCCAGAGGTACTATTATGACATTTCAAGATCATATGCTCACGTTCCCCATTATTAAACATTCACTGAAGGCGTGTAAAATTATTACATAAAAGCACAATGTGCAATTTTCTTGATACTCTGATACCTTTGCACAAAGAAAAGCCAAACCTTTAAACAATGCAACCATCTAGCACGCTTTGCATGCGTGACTGATCAGCAAAAACATATGTAATATTACACACCTTTCTTTCAAGATGTTAATGAGGCCTTCCTGTATACCATTTTACAATGTGATATACTAAATTCTCAGGTTCCTCTCTTGGCAGAACTTGGCAGAAATCTCCTCTATTAAAGAATTGTCCTGATGTTCTGCTGTCCTCCTCTTGAAGGTTTGAGTGTATCTCTGTTTCACTTTACTTTATGGCTTATTTTTCCTCATCATGCACCTCTGAGTCTCCACATGTCACCTTTGATGACACCTTTGAAGTATAGGGCTGTGTGTCTTTTACAGCATGGTAGAGATGAAGAGCACAGACTTTATCATATGGGCAGTAGAAGTCATGCAAAGGTCATGTACACAGTGTTTGGGCCATGCCAAAGTCTACAAAGGCCCACATCCTGAATGCAAGAGGAAAAGCGGCTGGAAACACCATCAAAAAGTGCATGTCTACAAAAGTGACTGCTGTAAAAGTACCACTGAGCAAGGCACTGGGCCGTCCTCCGTGTCCGCTGAGTAACGACAGCAGTGGAGCAGAAAATAAGTGAACAGAGAAGTGAACAGAGCAATACTGTAAGTTAACAAAAAGTAGGGCATAACTAGAAACACATGCTGTCAGAGTACCAGTGAGCAAGGCATTACTTCCCATCCATCAAAGTGGAAGAATGTCATGACAGAACTACAAAGCTGAAACTCAACTCGTTCCGTCCACAGTGCTACAACCAGATAGCCAGCCGACACGTACATGCCCTTAAGCAAGGCATCAAACCCACTGAACCTGCTAGGCAGCCAACAGTAGCAGCAGCAGCAGCTAGGCAGTATAAATTTACAGAAAGTGTGTAACCCTCCCTCCTTCCTGCTGCACCTCCTGACCCAGGCTGTTGCTGTAAATATAAATGTGCTCCTGCACTGTCAACTCGCACTCGGTTACACAAGCAGCAGTTCCACAAAGGTTAAAAATATGTATATTTTACTTCCGCCTGCTTTCTGTCTGAGTTGTCTATCTGTCTTTCCCTGTGTACAGTTTTCTGCCTCTTGAAGTGGAGGGCTTGGCAGGTCAGGGGCATTAGTGGAAATCTGTCGTCCTGTTTTTTTTCTCTTTCTTTTTCTGTGTTTTTGAACTTTTTTGTTGTTTTTCATTTTTCCACTTTCCTTCTTTAACCCTCCATGGCACAGTTTCCATGCCAGCAAACCAGTCCTAACTGGTCCTGTTGAACTATGTGTGTGTGTGTCTGTGTGAGAGAGAGAGAGAGAGAAAAAGAGAGACGGGGGTGGGGGAGGGGGGGGTGTGCACAGGTAGATAAGAATGGGAATGAGAGCTTACACCACACGCTAACAGTGGGTGAATATACAGACCCAATGTGAGGAAAGATAGTGTGTGTAATTGTGTGTGTGTGTGTGTGTGTGTGTGTGTGTATGTAGCCCCCACACTCACCCATCCACACACACAGCCAGCCCTATGACACCCTCTCATCAAACAGTTGGATGCCGGCCAAGTTCATCTGTTAATGGACAGCCACTGCCAGGACCCAGCTTTTCCTATCTCTCCTCTCTCTCTCTCTCTTTCTCAAATCCTCTCCCTATCCTCTGAGGGCGCTCTGCCCCTATGCCCTCTCCTCCTCATGTCCCTGAATATCTCTTTCTGTCTTTTTTTTTGTCGTCTCATCCCGCCTCTCCCACCGTTGCAGATTGGGGCCTGCATTTCTCTTGTATGGCAAAGGTAAACAGTGTGTGTGTGTGTGAGTGTGTGTGTCCCTTTGTCTGTCTGGCATGGCAGACTCAGTGCGCTGCATTCACACACACACACACACACACACACACACATTTGTCTTAAGAGAGTACATCCGAACAGACGCTTTTCAACAAGCTGGACATAAAAACGTCAGAAATCACACAAAGGCCAAAAGACGGGTTCGTTTCCATTAAATTAAGAGAGATACAAAGTGTATGCATGTCTGTGAAAGTGTGTGTGTAAGAGAGATCAGCAGTGTTAACTACAGTCCAGAACATGTCGAAACACATCTGTCTTCCAACGGAAAACTGCAGCATGGGAGGAAAAAAAAAAAAGTGAGGAAAAAGAGAGACTGACAAAGACAGAGAAGGGGGGGACGGACAGAACGTGAATGAAAAATGAAGTGAAATTCATAAAGAGCAGGTGAAGGTGCATTTTTGGGTCTTTGCTTAAAAACACACACACACAAAAGGCTGGCTTTCCTCCTGGCTTATTTGTCGCAGGGCAAGAGTTCAAGGAATTACAGTCTCTTTCACACTTTAATATTTATTTAACAAGATAGGTGATGTCTGTATTTTTAGACGTGTTTTTTCCTTTTGTGTTTGGGAGGCAGGTTGAGTCAAACATTTGAGGTGAAATGAAGTAAGTGTTAAATATTGCTGTTTTCATCGCCATTGTCATTTTAAGGGCAATTTTGTCATTTTAGCTTTGGTTAAATTATTGTTCTGATCCCACCACAGGTCAGTAAAATTTCTTCAGACCCTTTGTCAAGCAATAAAACTGTTGATTTTCTTACATCTCATTGATGCAGCAGGACTTAAACTACAGACAGCCTTAAGCAGAAGACAAATCACTTACTTTCCCTGGAAAGCATTTTTTTTTGTTTGTTTATTTAGTTTAAAACACTTTATTCTTATATAACTTTAGGTATATTTTAGAAATCGTAATCATTCATGTCACTGTTAGAAAGAGGCTAGAAAAAAAAAAACACTTTACACATTTTTTAGATTTTTTTCCTCCTCAGCAACAATATCAGTTCGGGTTTTGAGATTGACCACACACAACTGGAATATGTGTGTATATTAGTGTACTACTAAACGCACATGAACACACTCACACAAAAATGCCTATAAAGTACAGTTTAGTGGTTCTTTACCCATTTTGGGGGGATAAATTATCCATTAGATTTCATCATATCTTACCGGGGCAATTACATCAAGAAAATGATAGCGGGCACAGGATCAATTATGCATGCCCTTGGCCAAAGACCAAGCATCGGGCAGAAGGAGAGGGCATGTACACACACACACACACACACACGTGAAGAAGAGGAGGACCTCCTAGATGTGGCCCATCAGTTCATCTTACTGCCTAAAAAGTTCATACGCTTAATAATTTAGCTGTGTTCTGGATACAGTTTCCCAGCTGAATATTAACAACTTTGAAGTGAGTAACAGCAGCCAGAGGTATATAGGGTGTGTGTGTCTGTGTGTGTGTGTGAGTATTTGTAGGGGGGCTAAAGAGACCTCAGGAAACAGGCCTCGTGAGTCCCACTGGAGACAACCCTCAAAACACACACACACACAAACACACACACACACAATCCTTCCCCTCGGCTGCGTCCATTCACACTGCCGTTTGTAACATTGCTCATTTCTGGGCAATTAAGAATTCCTTTTCATCGCTATGTAGGTTCACATATCTCGCTCACAGCACTTGTACACAAAGTCGGAAGACATGGGGAAAAAGAGGAGTGTGTGTGTGTGCGTGTGTTGAGGAGGTGGGAGGGGTGGCAGTGTAGAAGGGGAGGGTGCAAAGATGGGAAAAAAGCAACAAAGGGAACCAGAGAAGAAAACATAAAGATTAGTGCCTGTGCACCAGTTTTTCTTGTTTGTTGTTGCTGCTTTTCCATCTTTGTTCTCATTTCTTAATTGTCCGGCCTCATTATTAGATGAAAATTGATATATTTTATTGATTCTTTCCTTTTGTCTTCCTCTGACAAAAACACTTTCAGAACAGGCCTCTTTTTGAGTACAAAGGAAGCATAAGGTGTGTGTTCATAAGAGAGGTGCCTATTTTCTTGTGTGTATGCACAACCGCGTGACACACACAGCGAGAGCGGCATTTTTCTGCTGAGGACAGAACAATGGAATTCTTTTTTTTTTTTTTTTCACGAGTTTTCATCCATGTTTACAGAGAAACTCACTTTGGAAGACGAATCACTGTCTCCAAAATGGCAGCCTTAGATAGAGTCGGGGAGGGACGAGGGGAGAGAAAAGAGAGGTATCTGACATCTGTTTGTTCAAGGAGAAACAGAAAGGGGGGGTGACACTAAAAATGAATAGGCTGACAGAGAAGGAGAGATGGGCATTGAGAAATCATTTTACCATGTCAAGACCGACACGTACAGGACAGAGCCAGATGGTTTGCATTGGGTATACTTTGTGTGTGTGTTTATGCGCGTGTTTGTGAGAGACAAGCAATGTAATGAGGGAACAGACGAGACATCATGTAAATTAAATATGTCCAATCTCTGGCTCGGCTCTCAATCTTCACACAATTAAAAAAAAATGAAACTTTCATTTATATTAGTCTAAAAAACACACCCAGCTCACACACACAAACACACACACACACACATTTCTCTCATCCAAGGCACAAATGAGAAAATACACACGCAGGCATGAAAACACACGCACACCAACACCCCTTGACATGCCGGCTCTGACAAGCGTAGCTGATGTACGCCGCGAATACGCATGGTAATAGGCCAATCAAAAATGCAAAACAATTGGCAATTACTGTGAGGACCTAATGGTCATTAGAATTTACAACTAGGTAATGAACTAAAGTCTGCCCACTGCATGCATATTCATAAAGCTATTTGAGCTTTGAAGATTAAAGTAGCGCTTAAAATTCAAATGAGCCTCCGCAAATTATCGGGAAAAGTCAGTGCTGCTGCCAGTGGTGGTGGGGGAGTTCCATATACATATTGTGTGTGTGTGTGTGTCTTTATGTGTATGATTTTTTAAGCATTATTAAATAGTGTATTCCTCAACATCTGAGGACTGAACAAGTGTAATTATGGGGTTTGGGGTTTAACATGACAATAGCTAATGTTTGTGACATCAGATGAGATCAGATGAAGCAGATTTTTTTTTTTATCTGACACCTTTTTTAATTAAATTTCTTTTTATATTTATTTATTTATTTTATTTACATTCTTAAATATTACAGGAAGTATTTGCTGCAGCAGTGTGCTTTTGCCAGACCTGCAACGCTGCAGTCCGTGATGGGTCATGAAAACACTTGAGATGGTGATGATACTAATACTGTGATGATATGCTGAATTCAGACCAGTGATCAGGTCAGATCACCACATCAGATCAGGGTCCTTGTGACCTTTGGAAATGACGTAATCTCTAACAACTGTCACTGGCTGCACACATCTACAGCTTATGACCAGAAAAAGTGATATTTTTCCCTTCTTTTGTTGAAATAATTTAAAAAAGAAAAAATCACAGTAAATCACAGGAAAATGGCAGAGGGAAAATAAACACAATCTGGCACAGCAGATATACATCTTTTCTGCTTTCCTATTCTGTCAATCAACCCGTGACTTCTTAAACTTGTCTTACTACTACTGTGGATTGCACATGAATAGATTACTATAGCTGCACTGATGCGTACATATCTGTATGCTCGTGTGTGTTTAGATATGTGTGTGGACAAGCCTTCGTGTCTGCATATTATATTATTATTTTCTGCCCATCAGTGGGGGCGATGAGATGGTGGGAGGGTCCAATTATATGTAACATTTTAAGTATACAGGTAAACCATACACCAGGCCATGATTAGCACACACACACACAAAAACACACACAAAAAAGACACACACAAACAGCTTTTCAAAGACAAGTCTGTGACGAGCAGGTTTATCTAAAATTTCAACTTTTCATGAGGTAAGAGTGACTGTTTGAGGTGTTCTTTCTGAGATCCTATAGGTTTTATATTGTTCTTCTAGCCTAATAAGAGGGAGCATTTTAGAGCTTTGATTATCAATATCTTTCAGTACTGATTAATTAGTTATTTTCTCAATTAATTAATTAATCTTATAATTTTATTAATTAACATTGTTTTCTCTGACCAACAGTCAAACACCAAAACATATTCCATTTATAACAACAAAAAGAGAGTGCATTCGAACCAGCGCATTTTTGGCATATTTGCTTGAAAGAAATTATTAATTGATTATAACGATCAGTCAATAGACTAATCGTCTCATCTCTAGAGCATAATGATTTCTTTTATATCTGAAAAATCCCCAGATTTTGGAAAAGTAACTCACTATTTAAAAAAATAAAGGTCCCTGACATCATGACTATAAATGACTGAGCCTGCCTTGTATTTTCTAGTGATCTCAGGCTGAAGCAAAGAGAACATATTGTTAAACGCCATCAGGGGCCTCGTCGCCTTGTCTTGCACGTTTGCAGTGAGTCGTCCTTGTTAAAAAAAATATGGAGTGAGCTGCCTGCGATCATGAGAATTACATATGTTATCCTGCTCTGAGAATGACTTTATTTGGCACTGAGCATGCTTTTGATTTGCTGAGAAGATGGATGTAAAGTGGAAAAGGTGGTGGGAGTGAGAGGGAGAAACAGACTGACACGCACAATGCCAAAATAAAAGATTACGCGCACTCATAGGGAGCTGTGCGCACACTATATGTGCTCTACTTATCACAACACGTGCAGTTACAAAGTGGCAGTGTGTGCGTGCGTGCGTGCGTGTGTGTGTGCTCTTCTGCAGTCGTAGTAGCTGCTCAGCCAAATGGGGAACATGAAACCAGAGCAAGGAGCCAGGCCCTTCCACACACATGCACACACACACACGCATACTGGCCACACACACACACACTGCCAGCTCAGCCCTGGCACACTGTACCAGGGGATGTCCTGCATCCACACTGCCAGCTCACACACTCTCTTTCATGTTTACTCGGGCCACACTCAGACACATACACACATACATGTCAGGGTGCTGTATAAGTAATAACAGGTACATTCAAAGAGAAGCACTGAAGAATGAACACATATGTAGCCCGTGAGATCTGAATATAAAAGTGTGTGTGTGTGTGTGTGAGTGTGTGTAGTAGAAACAAGTCTGTAATCCAGTGGCCTATATAAATAAGCTTTGTAGTGTATAAACAGTTTTATGAACAGGCCTTCAACTGCCTTCAACATAATAAGAGAGCTGAGTTACACGTGCACCCCCTGAGCAGGCCGAGCCACGTGTGTGTGTGTCTTTGAGTGAGCGTGTCTATGAGTGCGCGGGGATAAACACGCACAAAGCGAGCGGCGAGAGAGCCAAAAACAGCAGCTTTCCCTCTCACCACGAAGGAGTAGATGTAGCGTGGCTGTCGAATAGCTCGCATAAACACAACGAGCCAGATCAATAAACAACCCTCCGTCGCAGAGAGCGTACAGTAGTCCGCTTGACGTCACGCTCGTCACTGACACACTGTCGCCGCTACAAACACTGCAAACTGGGAAATAACACTGGTCTTTTTAATGTCTTATTGTTCTCTGTCATTGTTTTAGAATGGTTTACCGACCACGACAATCTGGGGCATCTTTTTGTTTTCTGCAGATCTGTCTCCATCTTTGGTCACCGTCGCTGCGGTGTGTCTGCGCCGCACTTCCCAGGCATCAGCTGTCAATCAAAGTGCGTGGGCAGCGTGACGTCTTTCTCTTGGATTCTTTTAGCCTTTGATGTTGTTGTTGCCTGCTCAGCCGTGGTGGTGGTTATTGCTGTGCATGCCCTGCTGTTCGTCTATTTATTCCAAGCCCACCACACATGTAAAATGCATCACTTCCTGTGCCACCAGACGATTTGTCTGAGGACGAGGCAGCAGCTACTGTTGTAAAATCTTGCACTGTAAATAACATGCAATGATTTGCATGTTATTGCTACAATGATGAATCTAATTTACAAAAAAAAAGGCAATCAAAACAACTTGCAGCAAATATGCTGTTGCCTGCACAGCGTCCAGCCAGTGATACCATAATGTGAGTCTATTAACCACAACAGGGAAACTCTCTTGTCTCTACTCTTCCCCACTCCACTGGGTTAGGGTAAGGTCACAGGTCGCACTGAAAGCAGCAGCCATGGACCTCAGAAGAGTCCATTGTTTGGCTCAACGACACTTTTCACAGTTCTGGGTTAAGCCAGAGTCATTTAAAGGGGAACTCTACGCAGAGAACAGCTTGATAAAAAAAAAAGCTTTCTAACGTCTACGAAAATAAACACCTGTGATGTCATCAGGGTTGGCACGGGCCTGTGGAGCACAAATTTATAACACAAATTCTACTTCACAAACTGAAGCTAGAGTTCAAATGATGTAGGTGATTAATGTTTTACAAATATATATCAGTTGCAATATGTGAAATGTAGGATCTGGTATTTATGGAGCTTGACCCATCGTCTGGACTGAAAGTCAGGATATCACAACTTCTCCTGCTTCGATTTTGATCATTCTGTTTTTTAACCTGTCTCCCGTGAGTCACCTGACTTTGTGCAATATTAAATTGTTGGAACACCCCTTTAAATACAGAGCTTGGAATAAAGCAGACAAGATTTAGTTCAGCAATTCATCCCTAATACTATCTTATGTAACAAAATATGGGTGTGTGTCTGAGTGTGTGCTGAGTGTGCGTGTGGTGTAAGCATTACCAAACAGGATAAAGGATAAATCAACAGGCTCACTGGTCTGGACTTTCCCAACAAAGACGAGAGAAAAGCAACTTCAAATTCACGTGAAGTGCTTCATATTCTATTTTGAGCCACACAAAGCACTTCTTTCCGTTCCTTGTTTTATTACTACTGTACGTCCAAAAATTTGTCAGCAGTGAATTCCAAGTTTTTTTTTTTTTTCTTCCATCTGGATTGCAGACACACTATGCAAACACACACCCACACGTTTACAGCACGACAATAATCAACAGTTCAGTCAATATGCAGTTTATGGAGTTTTTTTTTCTTTTTGGTGAGTGCTGAATATAAAACACAATGCAGC
The DNA here is from genome assembly GCA_023238725.1 of Scortum barcoo. Lineage (NCBI taxonomy): Eukaryota > Metazoa > Chordata > Actinopteri > Centrarchiformes > Terapontidae > Scortum > Scortum barcoo. The sequence goes on from CM041544.1 coordinate 3,380,447, forward strand.
CTGTTGGCCTTGGTGGCAGATTATTAGCTTTTCCACTCACTCCAGCGGCCTGCTGTATGTGTTATCCTGCCACTGATGTTTTCCACACACGCGAACATGTTTACATTCAGTAAGCTCATTCAAAATGCCGACACAGTCAGATTCTCAGTACAGTGGGAGAGCAGTGCTGGAGTTCAAACGCTGCACTTGAGTCCACTAAATAAAATCTTATGCTGAGAAAGAAAGAAAGAGCGACAATAGATTAGTGATGGCAGCCAGTGTGTGAAATCTTTTTGTAGGCTCGCCGAGATGTGCTACAGCCACACACACACACACACACACACACACACACACACACACACACACACACAACACACACACACAAACACACACACACACACCCAAACATACTGTAATTGATTCCGTATCAACTGGCTGTCCTGGATTTGCAATGACTGCTAATGTTGCAGGGAGAGAGGTACGCATGAGCCAAAAGAGAAAATGAAAAAAGAGAATAGAATGCGATAGAGAGAGATCTGACACCGAGCCAGACAATGAATGGGTGTTAAAAATGCACTAATGTGTATTGAGGTGGGCAGCATTAGCCGGTGATGATAAGCTAATTGCCAATCACTAGATCATAGACTAACAATACTCATGTTACAAGGCTTCAAGCCAGGATGACTCTTCAGAGGGCTGACCATAATGAAGGAATGAAAAATGGATCATTTTCTGTGAAAAATATCAGTGTGTCTGATTAATTAGTCTCAAGATTTTGGGGGATTTATTTATAATTTACAAGTATTGATAATATCTCTGTTAATGAGCTAATATTTGTAGGCTAATACAGCTTATCAGCCAATATTGCTCAATAAAATCACTGGTCAATAATAATTCTCTCTATTGGCCACGTATCAATTTCAGCTCATTAACACACATATTATGACTGATGTTCCTCAGAGGAAGGGATTAAATTCTTCATGATGATTATGAGAAATCAATTGGAAAACTGGACAGCAGAAATTGTATTTACAATGGAAATAATCCACAAAGAATTAATTCTAAATTTCCATTTTCAAGCCAAGATTTTTTTTTCAATCATTACCACTTTCAGTTAAAAAAAAGAAAAAAAAAGAGGGACCGAGATGGCTATTCACACACATCAGCATGCACACACACACACGTGCAAAGCCCTCACTTTTGAGACATTAGCGATGCTGTTTCTGAATGAGGGGCGCCTCAGGGATTATAATCAGAATTTTCATCTCAGTCAGGGATTAATAGAATAAATGGGCAAGAGAGAGAGCACTAACCGTGTGTGTAGTCTGTGTGTGGTGTGGGTGGGCGGGTATGCTGCCTTTTTGCATCACTGATCGGCATTTTGCCTGTACAGTTCTCTCACTCACACACACACACACACACACAGGTAATGTCTCAGCTCTCCTCGGTCGGAGCCGTTTGATATGTAAATAGCAGCGTTCCGGCACAAGTCCGACGCTTTGTGTTCCTCTGAGCCTCGCAGCAGGCGGAGGAGCTCTGTATCACTCTGACCATAGACAGAGATACACATTTTACAGCCATCACATTATATAAGCAGAGGCATGCGGAAAAACAAGCTACATATGCAGGGATAAAGGAAAGGGCATCTTGAATTCTTGCAACATAAGATAAAAAACCCTCCCTGGATTCCTCAGAGAAGTCAGAATAAAATATTATTGTCATCAAGAGGATCAATTGAATATGATGGTTTGGATCTCATATTTACTGATTAAAATACCTACAGGTTGAAAAAACTCAGTAGAAATAAAGAGAAGAGGTTTGATGCTTACTCTGAATATGTGTTTCACTTCTTGTTATTCTGGTTATTTTGATGCCTTACTGGCTGAGCAGAGGTCTTATATACTGTCAGAAAAACCTGCGAGACGCAGTGGAAGACAGAGCCAGAATTTACAAATAAGAAACACACATGCATTCCTCCCTCGCCTCCTTTTTTTGTCATTAGGAATGCTTTTGGACGGCTCTAATCGCAGCTGAAATTCCAGCTGATTTTTTTTTTTTGTGCCTTTCACATATTTACTTCACCGTGACAGTTTGGGGTCAATTAGGATGAAAGCTGGGGTTGGGGAGGAAAATACTGGCTTTAATTATCAGCTATCAGAATGGACGTGTTGCGTAAATTCAGCATGTGAGGCGGTGTTTGTGCTGGTGTGTGTCCAGTGGCTGAGAGGAGCTCCAAAAAAAGCACTGATTAAAGAGGACGGACGTAAATAAAATGATGAATTTCTTGCGCAGATGGATATTTTGAAGAAGTTCTTCTTCCTGGCGGTTTAAAATTCCAAACAGCAAACATTTAATAATGCTCGGCCTGTCTGCTGCTCAGCTTGACGTCAACATCAGACAAGATATATAACGATGCTGTCCTGTTTTCTTCTCCTGTCTGAGTGTACAGCTGTTCCTACCAAGACGTTCCCACACACAACGCTATTGAAGCAACCAGACGCCTGTATTATGATGTAAATCGCTCTAATAACCCAGTTTAGCTGGTGAGTGTCTGTGAGTGTGTGTGTGTGGGAGTGGGTGTTGAAATGTATTGTCAATGCAGAGACACAGGCAGCTCTGAAAAAATGTTGCACTCCTTCCAGCTGAAATTACAGTAGATAGATTTGCCAGCAATGAACAAAGGTCAAAGGTTAAAGGCATCTTTGACAACAATTTCCCTCACCTCCACTTTCTGTGACTGCAAAAACCGTGAGAACTCAGCGCAATTACAAGAAAACGACGAGCGGGGCCTCAAGCGGCTTATTGTGCTTATTTCCTCAAAACCACCCATCTCAAAAAATGGAAAAAAAACTGCCAAATTTAGGATTCCTGACTTGCATTCAACGAGCAAAGTGATAAAGTGTGTATTTTGCTGGTGTGTTTCCACTGCTCTATTTCATCTTCACCCCCTTTTTTCTCCATCTCTCTCTCTCTGCAACGGCTAATTTAGTACAGGCAGCCCGCCACTAAAAACTACTGCTAATTAAAATGCACGAGGAAGAAAAAAAAATGGCGCTGCAACAAATAATTAGTGGTGTTAAGACGCTTAAAATAAACGACTTTCCCTCTAAGAGCAAAACTAAAAGTGGCTTTTCCTTCTCTCCGCTCGCCTCTCATTTGATTCTCCTGCTGAGGAAAGGAGACGGGAGGGAAGGGAAAAAGGAGAGGCGAAAACGGGAGGAAAATCGTGTGTTTCACCTATGGAGTTTGGTACAGAGGTAAACTTAGAGAGAAAGAGACAGAGAGCTGGGCTGCATTTAGTCGGGTAAGATGTGGCAGTCGAAGGGGGGAAACCACATCGAGAGCAGGACACATCTGCTCTCGGGCCACATGAGAGAGGCGCACACACACACACACACACACACACACACGTTATGCAAGAACACACATTCTGCTATGCACCCAATCCCAGAAAGAGGCTGCAGTTACTCCCTAGACTGAAAGTCACACACAAACACACAGCTTTCCCAACATCCACTTCGGCCACTCATCCTCCATTTGCACATGCACAAACACACACACACACACACGATTGCACTGTGGTCTCACAAGTGCACTTACACACTGACCAGTGGTGCCACAAAGTCAAGGTCACCCGTGTCTCTTTGCACTGGCCTGTGGGATTTGGTCACTATGGCCAGACTGGGTAAAATGGGAAAACACACACACACATTTTCTACATTGAATTCAGTTAATCAGTGCAAGGACAATTGGTCAGACTTGGGTCGATGATTAGATCCATGACACTATCTTACACACACTCTCTCTCATACACATACACTGTCCTTTACACTAGTCAGTAAAGACATTAGACTGCTTCACATAGCACACACACACACACACACACACACATAGAAAGATAGAAAGTCACCCTAAATCAAAACAGTGTGTGTTCTGTGTTAACAGTAAAAGTGAACAAGGTGTCGGGTTTCCTCCCCACCTGTGACGTCCCTCTGTTGTTGTTTGTCAACAAAAGTCTCAGCCAATCAGATTTCTTGCCTTAACCAGGATTGGAATGTGTGTGTCCCCTAAAAACCTTGTGCTCAGACTATTACAGTGCCCACAAGGTTTGGATGGAAATCATCTGCAACATTCGGCTAGACTTCAGACTGCGCTGGCTTCTCGTACCACAACACAAACACATCGGGTCAACAATATGAAAGCAAGACCTCATGTTGCAGAAACATACACACACCCACAAAAGTAACTCCCCCCAGGGTGATGCACACACCCAAAGGGGAAATGTGCCAATTAAAAGCAGAATGGACAGTGAAAGCTGCTTCCAATCTGGAGGAGTTCATTGATCCCTTGATGACTAATGTTTCAGAAAATGTTAAGAAGAAAGGAAACTTCTTATTATCTATTCATAATATTCTGTTCTATTTTACCTTCGTATTCACAGGAAAGCCAACACATGAGCATAATCACAATAAAGAGTCAGTCACTGCCTCACTGATGCGTCTCTTAATTTGAGTACCACTGCAACTGTGCTCAAATCCAGACATGGGAGATGTATGCTGGTGAGTGTGGAAGCAGATCTGGTTACCTGGGAGGGGCTCCTGTTTGGGGCAAATCCCTCGGGGCAATGAGAATCGGTCGTCGTCTTCATCTGCCAAGGTGGCCTGGACTCCCACTTCCACGGGCCTCCGGCTGCGTAGAGAGCCCAGAGCAGGAGACGGGGTGAGGGCCAGACCGGGGGAGGGCGAGGGGGGCTTGTCCAGCCCCCGACCCACAGCCAGGCAGGGCGGCCCGTTGCATCTCTTTCTCTTGTGCTCAATGAAGAGCAGGATGTCCGCCAGGGGGAAGGTGGCCTGGCACTGACCACAGGTCAGCAGGTCCTGTTCCAGAGAGGGGTGAGCATCATGACCCAGCCGGGCCAGCCGGCCCACGGTCGAGCCGGGGTGGTGCCCGTTGATGACGCTCTCCTCTGAGTGCTCCGAGCAGCGCTCCGACAGCTCCTCCGACGAGACGACGGCTGTGGAGAGGGGCTCGGCTGCTACCGAGGCAGAGGGGGGGACGAGCACAGAGAAAAAGGGAGAAGAAGAGGGGGATGGGAGAAAAGAGGGAGAGTGAGTAAAAAAAGAGGAAATTAGAAGGTTATACACTCTCAGCAAAAAAAAAAAAAAACCACATGTTTATGTTTTTCTTTTTCTCTCCTGTAATTGAAACCTACTGATAAAACTATTTGTAGGATAGATGACAAGAGAAGAGTGCACACAAACCTTTTTTGTTCTGTCACATAGAGGATCAGAGTTAAAGAGCCAAAGCTAAACACAAGGCCAACATGTGGTGCACACAATAAGGGGGTGAGAAAACGTGCCTTGTAATGATAGAAATGCATGTAATGCAAGAAAAATGATTACAATGCAAGCTGATCTGGATCACACATCATAAGACTAAATGGTGGGAAAGAATATCCTGAATAGCTGCAAAGCTCAAATCAGATTCCTCAAAGATAACAATTTTATAGCCAATGACAGGGGAAGCTTAGAAAATGATGGTTAAACACAGCATTCACCAAAAAACTAAATATGTGGATGAGTTGACTTGCCTAACCTTGTTTGTAAAGGTTCTGATCCTGTAATCAGCAGAAGGGAAAACTGTCACAAACATGTCCAACATATGTGCCGAGGAACAGGAAGGAAACGAGAGGGAGGCGATACAGAGAGTGTGTGTCTGGGAGAAGGAAAACTCTTCCCTTGGCCCCGATTACATGTGCCTGACTTATAGTTCTTAAATACCAGCCGCTTGTACAGCGGGAAATCACCCCAAAATGAGCCGTTCAACCCGATTCCTCACCCCTCCAAGGCCGGATTAACTCCCGTCTACTTTTTTAAGAAGCCTTTTGTCGAGCTCAGACCGTCCTGCAGTGGAGGGAGAAGAGTGTGAACAGAGCGGCCTGCTGAATTAGAGAAGCGAAACGGGAGAACATAATTCACTGTCCCTCTTTTAAAAAAAATCTTCCAGTCCAAGGTGAAGAGTCTGACTCTGCGCTAGCCGCCTAATGCATGTTGACCTTCTTTACTCAGCCGCCAATTTCACATTTTAATGAACTTAAAACCACTGAGAATCAAAAAATAGATTTTAATTTTCACTGTCTGGGTGATTGGTACAGATTTTGTCTGATAAAAGGGATAGGGTTCCAGTGCATGCATGTGTGTGCAAGAGAGTGTGTGCGTGTGTGTGTGTGTGTGTGTGGAATGCAGGAGTGTGTGTGTGTGTGTGTGTGTGTGTCTGAGAGAGTGTGTAAAAGAGAGAGAGAGAGAGAGCGAGAGAGACAGAAAGAGAGAGAGAGGGTCTGAATGTGGACTATATCCCCTCAAGGAAATATGATTTGAACGCTGCAATCCTGCGCGGCATCTGTGCACAAACTGGGACATGGAGATAACATGATAAATTCACGGCTGGCACCAACACCACCACCACTGCCTCCACCCCATCAAAACTCCGTCCTGCTCTCCCTCTTCCTCCTCCCCACCTTTCTCCCGTTTGATTTAACTTTAACGGGTCAACACAACACCACGCAAGTTACACAACAACTCCCGGGGGAGCATTAAATTCACAGGATAAAACGACGACAACAACAACAAAAAAAAAAAAATCAGATGAAAGCTGCATAAGCTCCTCACCTCTTAAGTTGAACTCAAGAGTGGATATCCGGTGTTTGAAAAAAAACATTTTGCTGGATTTAATGGAGCATGAGGAGGGAGGGTAAGAGACCTAAATAAGATTTAGAGAAAAAAAAAACAAAGCAGGTGTCCATGCACAGAGTTCAATTCCAATTAAGAAGACACATGCATAAATCACTTATTTGTGTCTATTTTTAAGAGCGCGCAACTGGGTAGAATAAACAGAAAGAGGCACAGAGAGAGGGATATTGTTCCTGTAGGCTACATGATATTAATATGTTAAAATAAGCATAACTGTGCATTCAGATTTTCTAAAAGATGATAAAATGACATTAAAAATGGGGACACAAATGTACTCTAAATTACAAATCCTTTTACTAAGCTGTAGCTTAAAAGTTCCAAGTATCTGATAAAACAGTTTCAAAAAACATATTTGTGGGAAGACTCTCTGCCCCAAATAAACTATTTAATATTTATGTCCATCTTGGCAAAATATAGAAATTACTGATAATGTAATTTAATCTGGAGGATGAAATGTAAAGTTGAAATGAAAAACACACTGGTTAGTATTGTTACTGCCTAACCTGATCAAGGTGTGTTTAACAAATCAGAGACTGGAAATGTAGTTTAAATGATCCAGTAAAAATATAGACTGGTGAGAAATATAGAAAAAGAAAATACAGGCACTAAAAACAAGGGATAGATGTTTTACTTGAGAGCGACAGGCCAGATTCTGTGCTCTCTTAGAAAGAAATGTGAATCTGTGTGCAAAATGAAATGTATGTGTGTGTATCAGGTGTGTGTGGTGTAAGGTGTGAGGGGGGGTAAAAAGGCGTGTTACAGTGTAGCTACATATACTGATTGCAGCCTGCAAGTATGTAAAAATGTGAAGCACAAAAAAACGGAGATAGAAGCAGAGGAGGAAGGTTTGAGGTGATGAAGAGGAATTGTAAATGGTGGGGGTCCTCCCTCCCTCCTTCCCTCACCCCCCCACCCCTTCCCTCCTCCCCCTCCCTCCCCATGTCTTCTTGTACTCTCCCTTTATTCTAAAGAGATCGCCAAATAGTAGCCCGTGTAGATAGGGGTGGTGGTGAAACTGATCAGGTTCAAGTTCAGCACTGGATTTTCTGATCGCGCTCTGCCTCCTAGCGACGGCACATGGCCATGGTGACTGCGCTGTCACGCCCAGCCAGGGCCACACACACACACACACACACACTGTCCAAACCAAACATAGGCGACAGCCAGTCAGCATACCGAAAGACAATCAAGCACAGATGCGTAAAGGTGCCCAAATTTCTTCTTGTTTATACGTTTGCGGGACAGTCCGAGAGGCGCGGAGACGCTGCGAGGCGGCGCACAGTGCGGCACATGGTGCGGTGATAAGCGCCACTTTGCCGATCGCCCCGCAGTTTCCAAACAGACTTATCGGCTCTCTCGTCACATGTCACACTTGTGCGTGTAATAAACTGGAGGAAATAAAGATATGGTGGTAAATAAACGCCGTGCGTAAAGACGGGTTCTGCCGACTCAACTAAACATTGTTGGGATCGCGTCGCTTGTCCTCACGCTGCAGCCGCAGCACAGCGATGAGCTGGTATTTATGTCTTATTAAACTGTACACGAAGCTTTACGATCACACGTTTGATTTTTCTTTTTTTTTTTTTTTTTTTTGGCTGATTCTAAGGTGGCTGTATAAGAAAAATAAGAAAAGCACAGGAGAGTAACGCTGCTGTCCTGTTGCTGTTTGAGCTCTCTAACTCTGTTTTAGGAAGGAAGCCTCTCATCTTAACTAAACACTGATAAACAGCATTAAGCTCTTTAAAGGTGGGCAGAAATCAATCGATTTGTTTTGTCCGCTGCCGAGCTGCTGATAGAGGGAAGCAGTTGTAAACCGCCGGACACGAGATTTTCCCCCCTCGATCCAAAAACCCACCTCGAAGTTTTTTTTTGTTTTGTTTTGTTTTTTGTTTTTTTCTGAAAATAATCCAAAAATAGAATGAGAGAGAGAGCAGATGAGAAACCTGCCCGCAGAGCTATCAGGCAGCGGTATTCCGGGGGGTGATCTCTCCACGGAGCTCCGCGGAGAGGACGCGCTCTGCTACCGGGAGCTGCGCGTTTCCACTGACCGGAGCGACCGAGGGGGCACCGGAGCCACGGAGAGCGCGTTTAAAAGCCTAAGAATGCACGCTCTCACCGCGGAGCAGAGGAGAAGTACCGGCTCTACACCGACACACAAAACTTTTCCCTCTCTTTCGGGCTTTTGGGGCTCTCCGGGCGGCTTTTACGCACGGAGCTTTCGCACTTTCTCTCCACGCTGTTTAAGTCCAGTTGACCGCGGGTCCGAGCGGTGCGTCCGGCGTCCACAGGCTGCCTCCCCCCTCTTTGTTGAATGAACTGAAAGGGAGCCAGAAGTGACATTTTTTTCTCTTTCTTTTTTTTTTCATCTCTACTTACGCGAAAAATCCCGTTTGCTTAAGTGCTGGGGTTTGCCTTGCTTGCGGCGAGACATGGTGGCTGGCGGCGGCGTTCAGCGCGGATCACATCGGGGAGAGCCGGGGTTAGAGAGGAGACTCCGGTGGGGCAAAAAATGTCTTCATCCAAAGCCTCTGACATCCACGAGAGAGAGAAAAAAATAAAATAAATTAGAAATAATACAAAGATGGCGCGGAGGCGAAGATGGATCGCGGGATCGCCGTCATGGCTTTTTTGAGAAAGGAGAGCAGAGAAAAAAGAGAGAGAGAGTGAGAGAGAGGTAGATGGAGAGAGAGAAGGGGAGAGAGATGGAAAAAATGGCAAAAGCCCCCTCCCCACCACACCCTCCCTCATTTACCCCACCCCCCACCTCCCCCCTCGAGCTGTGCAAGTTCAAGTGCACGGACGTGACGTTCCCGGCGAACTTGAACGTCAGGCGATGGACGGACACCCGACATACAAAAACATGGGCAGGGCCGAGGCACCCGAGTGGGAGTGGGAGTGGGAGGAGGGACGGACGGGACGCGCAATAACAACACCAATAGACGGTCATTAGAGGGAGGGAGGGGGGGGCTGGACATGAGAAATAGACCCAGTGGAAGCCAATGGACACAGAGATCAGGGGGGCCGGACTAGAGGCACTTGGAGGGAGGGATGAGTGTGTGTGTGTGTGTGTGTGTGTGTGTGTGTGCATAGCGAGTGAGAGAGAGAGGCAGAGATGTCTAATGAAAGCAATATGCAGAGAGAGAGAGAGAGAGAGAGAGAGAGGTGGACGCAAAACAGGGCAAGGGAAGCCGCGGACAGGAGCTCTCTGGAGGGGGCGGATATAATACTGCTGCATACTACAGACCGTGTGTGTGTGTGTGTGTGTGTGTGTGTGTGTGAACAAACTCTGTCGCATGTCGTGCGCACAGTCTCAGTCCGAGGAAAGCGCGCAAGCTCACCTGGAGGCGTGAGCTCGTGTGTGTGTGTGTGTGTGTGTGTGTGTCCGCGTGTCCTCAAAGCGCGCGCGCGTAAAGGCCATTAGAGGCGGACAGACGGACGGAGAGTGCGCGTGTCGAAATGACAAACTGTCCGCCGAACAGGACGAACAGGTTGAACGGGCGGCAGAGAGCTAGGATCGGGCTATAACCTGGGTGGCTTCACATGTGCTTTACATAGACTTAGCGGTGTGCGCCGCTCCGCTCACAGATGATAACCACATCCCGGCCCCGTAAAACAAAGAAAGAGTCCAACGATGTGCTTCTTTTTTTAAAAGTAATCCAAGAACAGTTTCACAATAAAGTATTTAAATTTGTCTGTTAAGATTTATTGGGTCTGATCAGTTAGTCTACACCACACAATTGTTACACTAAAAACAAAAAAGGGCTGGCTGTGTTTTTGAGGCTTTACTTTGGCAGGAAACCCCCTCTCTTTTTATAAACCAATGATCTCCCAACATAAAGAAAAAGTTTTTTTATTTTATTTGAAGAACCTGGAGAAATTCATATGTGATCTTGAGTTCTGGGTCACTTCTGAGCGTTTGCGCCATAAATTACACGCACCCATTCCACTGTGCGCACTGTCTGCTCCACCGGGGTGAGTGTGTGTCTGTACTGAGTGGAGCGGTGTAGAAGGGGCACTGTAGGGTCCAAAGCCCCTCTGCCTGCCTGTCTGTCTGTGTCTGTCTGTCTGCGTGAAAGCCAGCCTGCACCCCCGGACAGACCGTGGGAGAGCAGCGGGCACAGACGCGCCCCGTGTAATAACTTTCAGATGTGCCTCAGGTTCGAGCTGCGTACGGTACAGGGGAGGGTGTGTTGGTGGTGGTGGTGGGGGGGTGGAGAGGAGGAGAAGGAGGAGGAAGAAGAAGAAGAAGAGGAGGGGGAAGAGATTGTAAATACTCTTGTAATAAAGGGGGTTTGGTAATATAAAACGCGGGGCTTAAAACGGCAAAGGCGGCGCGCAGCCCGACACGATCCGGAGAGGAGGACACGGAGCAACAAAAGAAAAAGAAGAAGAACTGGAAAAAGAGAGCTGCGTGGACGTGGAGGGAGAGGGGGACGGGACGGTGCGGGAGGAGAAAGATGGAGAGATTCGCCCGGAAAGCGGCGCCGGCACCGGAGGCGGCTCCGGAGCAGGAAGCCCCGAGAGGGAGCAGCATCGGCGGCGGCGGCGGCGACTCTAGTGGCGCTCCGGAGACCCGCACTGACCGAAGAGGACGCGCACTTAATACCGAGGGGGTGGGGGTGGTGGAGGGAGGCAAGACAGAGAGAGGAGGAGGGAAGTGGTGGGAGAGAGAGACACAGAGGAGGAGAGAGAGAGAGAGGAGCCGGAGGAGGAGGAGGTTCAACGTCAAGGGGTAAAAATGCATGACCAGTGAGTGAAATATTCTGCAGGTTGAAACTCGCTGCATGGCTTATTAGACGGACCGGCGTGTGTGTGTGTGTGTGTGAGTGCGCGCGCATGGCGATTATCCGGCACGGGCGATTATCCCGGCTGTGACCGGGTGTCAAAGTTCAGGCAGGTTTAAACCTCACAGGGGAGATTTCCCGATTTGGTGATAAAAATATCACGGAAAACAAAAAGTGTCCGGTGTACACGGCAGAGATGTGTCACACTTTAACACTTTATTCATCCTTTATTCATGATGGCGATGCGTCCGTGGATTATTTCTCCTGATCTGTACATTTGAACTGAGCTCGGTATTGACGGCTGGCCATTACAGTTTTATTATTATCATCGAGACAAACCTTTTATTTTCTTCACACAAATGAAGAGCAAACGAGGCCATTTAATATGGATCTATTTAGGAGAGGATGTAAGATTAAAGCGAAGAATAAATGTTTTAAAACAGTTTGTTTTTACAATATTTCCAAAGATGCGCGGCGCTTGGGTTTGGAGGCTCGATTTAAAATGTGTTACAGCCCACATTTATCACATGTATCAGCATCACTGTGGATGAAAAAGGCTCAGGCGCTGAACGTTACCTGGCAGTTTCCGTTAGATTTTTACTTTTTTTTTCCTTTTTGTATTTGCCTCATTTGGGCTCTGCTGAGACCGAGGAGGGAAAAAAGTTGTTTTAATAAGATTAGATTTGCGCAGATTTTACAGGTGACCCCTCAGTGTGGAGCCTGCTGCTTTTGGTTTTACCAGAAATATCACGAAACAGCCTGAAAAAAACAGTGATGGAGAGATGCCCACACACACACTCCTACAAACTACCGAGTGTAAAGAGAAAAGCCACAGCTCCGAGTTGTTCTTTTGAAAAATGACGCGTCCGTTTAAAGAGCGTAATTGTGGATAAATGGGAGGATTTTAACTCTCTCTCTCTCTCCCTCCTGGGCATCGGGTGTCCTGGGTGGCCTTGTTGCTGTCTGGATGGCGACAGGCGGCCACCGCACCCACTAAACCTGATCCGGTAACAGTAGAAGGCTTTACAGGCTGGGTGACACGGCGGAGCGCATCACACTGTGGGCTTTTATTTGAACAAGTGTCACTGTGTAAATCGTGAAACGGGCTTATTTTCACTACAGACTGTCCCAAACCCCCACGTTCCCGCGCGCCTTTTACGCAACAACTCGTTTTAATCGGACTGTGTTACGAGCCTCGACACTCATCCACCGGTCTGAACTTGTTCTGGTTTTAACGGAGCCCAAACCGGTACCCACACTTAAAGGGACCCCCCCTACGCACACATCCGAGAGCACTAACCTTGACCTCCCCCTCCATCTGTTGGCAACAAAGAGTGTTTCTCTTCATCCAATCTCCTCCTCTCTCTCCCTCTCTCTCTCTCTCTCTCTCCTCTCTCCATCCTCCTCCTCAGACTTCGTGCATGCACCCCAACACACACACGCGCACACACACACGCGCACACACACACAGTCACGTCGGGACATTGATCAAAGCCCGCGGAGCCGCTCGGACCCGTGTGTGTGTAGATGTCATCCATCATTCATCAGTCAATCTGCGTGTTTAACGCTGCGAAGGTGCAGCCGCACTCTGCGCACGCAGGGAGCAGTGCCCGCGTGCGTGTTTGTGTCTGTGTGCACATCTCGCCGGCTCCCGTATTTTATCTTTTTCTATTCATTTATTTAAAAATAGCCTGAAGATTATAAGCAAGAGTCACCTGGAATAAACGTGGAAGGCACAGGCCGCGCTCAGATCTGTGCTGAGATAAAGAAGTGATGTAGCAGTGCCTTTTCCCTTTCCATATGTAGGCCATCTCTGACTTTATTCCTCCTATTCAGCACTTTTTATTCGCTTGTTAAGGCCGCTACAACTTTCAGCAGCCCGTATATTCAGTACACATGTGCGGAGCGGATGGACGGCCGCGCACTTTGATGGTGGTTCATAAAATGGGGAGGAGGGGGGGATTTAGGCTTTGTAAGGAGCATGAAAGGAGCGGAGAGACGACATGGTAAGAGACCTGCGGTGGTCACATGCGCGCCTCCCCTGCACGCACGACAGCTCCGGGGAAATTGAGTGACTGGGGCGCATTTCAATATATGGAAATGACCGGGGGGCTCCAGAGATAAATGAAGTCCACACCCCCACCCCGCGCACAGTAACCCCTCCCTCTTTTCCATGCTGCTCTTCATACCTCTCATCTCTCTCTCTCTCTCTCTCTCTCTCTCGCTGCTTTTGTTGCTTTTGTCATAATTTCCCAAACCGTGCGTAAAGACGCGCGGTGTAGACTGACATTATGCCGCCGTTCTACACAAAGTCAGAATTAAAAGGCTCCCTCAGACGCGCTCAGCCCGCGGTGGATGGGGCCTAACAGGCTTTTTGAATTAAAGGATCTGATCTGCAGCCTGTGATCAACGTAAGCAAACCACGCACTGACTCAAATCAAATCCAAAATCATTTCTGCTGTCTTTGACTTGTAAATTGACACCTCGCAGATTTTTTTTCTATTCGCGGACATAAAAAGTAAAATTTTAAATTGTTTCGGTGTTTTAACGCCGAACCTCACTGAACTAAACTTAGAGAGAAATATTAGTTTTATACATTGCGGTCAGTCCTCAGAGGGGCTCAGCGTGGCCGCACTTAGAAATGTATTGATTTATAAAAGATGCTCAGCTGATCTGCACCTGATTATGCTGCTGTATAACTGAAGTTATTGTTAAACTATTAGTTTGTTTTACTATTAAAATTACAAAAAAAGAATATACAAAAAAAAAAAACATTTTGACAGGTAATTCTGGAAAAACACGTTGAGTGCTGTGGAAAAAAAATTTAGTTTTATATGTTTTTGATGTGTGTATTTGCTGTTGGACTTAGCCCCAAATCCCTGTTAGATCCAGTCTCTGTTTTTTTGCGGGTTATGTGTATATAAACACACATACCCTGTTACACCACCACCACCCTCCCACCATCCCTGAAGCTTTACAATAAAGGGAGCGCGGTGGATTTTACAACGTGCCATTATCACATCGGGGGATGTGCGCGCACGCCGGTGCGTCAGGCCGGTGGTATTAGATAAAATCAGGCGGGATTACACGGCTATAGACCAAATTTACAGACCCCCCCCATTACACCTCCACCCCTTATATCCTCCACCCTTCCTTCCTTTGGATACTGTGTGGCGCTGATGTGACGGGTGAGTTTAAAGTCAGTCACAGAGCACTTCAGTCAAATGACTCATGTTTACTCTGCGCGCGGAGGGACTATTTACGTTAAGTGACTGACACAACTCTGAAATCTCTCATCCCGCCGTAATGGGACCAATTGGAAAGCCCCCGTAGGACCTCCTGGAGGGCCCCAGACCACAAACACACACCGCAGTCTGCCCGGGCTCCGGAGTCTTTGGAGAGCCGTGCACCGTGAACACCCACCGCCCGGTCCACATCCACCCATCCACCCATCCATCCATCTATCTATCCATCCATCCACCCATCCATCCATCCATCCTTTAGTGTGGGGGAGGCGCGGACGTGTTTATGGGCCGCCGTAGTTAGGTTGTTGTTAATTTTACACTAAACGGGTTGTTATGAAGATGAATGTCAGGAGGGAAATGGCACACCGGGGACAGCCGGGGACAGGAGCCCTCAGCAGGTGGAGATGTGAGCAGAGCACAGAGAGCTGCTGACGGCGAGAAGATCTTTAAAGTTTGACTCCTGAGGTCTGACGCTGAGAGCTGCCCATTTCCAATCTGGATAAATGGTCCAAATGTGTCGAGTGTTAATGTTTTCGATTTTTTTAAAGAAAACGTGTGTGGAGCTGAATTTAGACAAAAACATTAAACCACATTACATTTGTACAAAAAGGTGCAAACTTTTATGGATGGTGGTGAATTCATTATTACTGTAATAATTTGGATGAAATTCGGATTTGTAAATGCACAGAAGTTTCTCTGATGGCCTCCTCTTCTCGCTCACAGCACCAGCAGCAGCGCGTCCTCTGTAAGTGAGTCAGCTTTGGATTTTGGAGTAAATCAGCTCGTCTAATGGTCCCGTAATCTTTAAAATAAAAGATAAAGACTCCCGTTAGACTCCGAGGCTCCACTGCTCCTCGCCGAGCTGACTTTCGTGCCTTAACGTGTTCAAACACGGACTCCAGCTCCCCCTAGTGTCCACACGGAGCCACCTCAGAGCGCAGCATCGCGCTCAGGGGCCACCGAGGGCCCGCAGCGCCCAGCTGAGCCTCAGCGGGGATGGAGGCCATTTGATTTAGGAATTAAAATCTCATCCTGTTCCAGAGTGGAGGAAAAATTCATTTTATTCACCTAAATAAAAAACACGAGCGTGGAGAGGAGTCGGCAGAATAACGAGGAGAAATGAATAAAAACCACCACAGAAAATAACCTCAGTGTGACATATTTTTGTCAGGGTTTATGCGCATTAAGACAAAAAGTCTTCATTTAAACGTTAATATTATAGCATATGTAATATAATGTTTTTGCTTCGTAAATACTTTTGTGTTTATGGTTCAGAAAGGATCCAGATCCCTGAACAGACCCACCCCCACTCCCAGCTCTGCTCTGTGATTTGATGGAGTCAAATATGTCATTTCTAAAATGTTGCATTCAGCTTTTATTCTTCACAAAACTTTACCATAAGAAAAAAAAGATTTTCTTTATGGAAGCTTCAAAATGATCATAAATTAATTTAATTATGTAATAATGTAATTATTATGTTTAGTCTCCTTCTGCTCTGAAGAACCGATTTCCTAAATATTATAATATTAATTACAATATTTAACGTCCAATTAACTGTAATGATTGTTCTTATTATCAATATTATGATGATTACTTTATTATTATTATTATTATTATTATTATTATTATTATTATTATTATTATTATCTGCATTATGTGTGCAGGGCTTTTCTCCTCCCTCATAATGTTGCTGAGGGCACATACAGTCCTCCTGATCCTGATCAAATTGCTGACATGTTGGTGGAGTCGGTCTGATCCGGTCTGAGGATCAGGTCCAGCTCTGATCCGCGGCTCCGGATCGAGGTGGATCCAGAAAATGTCCGCTGTGTCTGCAGAGGGCCGGAGCCTGAGCGGGCCGCAGCTCAGAGAGCTTAGTGATAAATCATGTATTTTTAATGAATATCAATAGAAGAAGACCCCCCCCTCTCTCTAATTAGATTAAGCGGCGGTGCGGGCCGGACGGGAATACCGCGGTAATGACTGCTATCACCGCACACACTCTGTAATGGGCTCTGAGGCGCTGCCACACTGCCAAACCAGGGGGCCTTTCAAAACATTAGCACTGAGGGAGGGGGGCATAACAAATGTAATGTGACATGACACCCTTCTGCCTCTGCCTGCCTGTTAACCAGAGTCAGAGCGCCTCACAGCAGCTCACTCCCAAACTTCAGGATTCAGGGAAAACCTCTCATTATCAGTGTTGATCAATTATATCTGCACCATTTGTTGTCGTCAGTGATCGATAACGGCAGGAGAAGAGAACTCACCGGGTTTTTTAGCCTCTTTGTCCCGTGTCCTCTGCAGACAGACGTGCAGACTCCACAGCTGCTGGTTTCATGTCAAACATCCATCCCATAATAAAGCGGAGTAGTGGAGTATTGATAAAGTGGACTATATGTGACCATGTCACATTTCAGCATCATGATATACTTTACAGGGCGCAAAGCACGGATACACTCATTAGAAATCTTTTCGCTTTTCAAAATAAAGTCCTGTACAGACAAAAAAAAGAAAACACACATTGAAACAACAGAAATAACTGGGACAAAAAAAGATTCATTTAAATCTTAAAACTTAAAAGAGACAGGGCACAGAAATGCATGAATATGAAATATATCTATTTAAAAAAAAAAAAGGAGTAGAGAGTTGGAGGAAGTCACTGAGGTAAATTTCAACAGGAAGCCTGCTCCAGAGATGTGCAGCTCTGACAGAAAAAGAACAGCCTCCCTTGGTTTGAGGTCTTTTTTTGTTGCAAGATCTGAGGTTGAGGCACATTCAGTGTGGGCACAGAGGCTGGAGCCAGACCAAGCTTTAAAGGCAGTGGGTAAAACTTTAAAATCAATCTGAAAACTCTACCTATCTATTGAAAAAGACAATGTGGAGAGTTTGGGGATTTGTCTTTTTTGAGAAGAGTCTGGTCGCATCTACAACACAGTTTTTTTTTCTGTATTTTGGTAATAAAAACCACCCCGAAGTAAAATAAGATCACTGTAACCCATTAGTGAGTAAAATAAACATAGACACATAGGAAAAATGAAATGAAAAAAAACATTTATGCTGAGAACAGAACATGTGGTCAGTGCGTCAAGGGTCTGTTAGTCACAAATGACAATAAAAAATATCACACACACTATTAGATAGTGATATTTTCCAGAGGTATCTTAGCTAATTTCAATGATATTAGCATTATTTCAGGGCAAGAGGATAAAGGCACTGCTGTTCTCTGAGGCCTGATTCTTAAATACAGACAACAACAGACAGCTCTTCAACTCAAGACCCATCCAAGGACGAACACCCTCTCTCATGGCACTTATGGGGGATTTGGTATTTAAGAAAAAATTGGGGAATTAACAATAGGCAGTGAGGCAAAGAGGGACACTACGTTTTGGTTAATTCAGTTATAGTTCTGGCGTTTCAGTTCCATTAAATGTGACCATTTTAATGCTTTTCAGTTGATGTGTCCCCCATGATTTTATTCACCAGGGACAACAATCAGCGTCAGTATGGGACATTAAATCTCTCCACTGGAACTGAGAGTAATCTCATTCATTTTCATATCAGGGTTTCCACACTGGTTTGAAGGACTCCTCATCATTTCAGAGTCAGTCAGTCAGCAATGACTGGTTGATATCTCGTTTTTAAATAAGAGACAATTTCACCACAATATCCCCAAATCATTTATAAATTAGATAATAGTCTCAATCACTCACTCATTCTCTGGTTGATCGATAAATGAAGGACGAACACCCAAAGTGACTTGAGACAAAATGAACTTAAGGAGTCAGCAAGAGTGAACAATGTGTGTGTTTCAATCAGCCCACAGATGTAACCCTGACCTGGGATCATGAGTCCTTTTCAGGGAGGATTAGAAATAAATATAATACGTTTTTCAAATTGGTAAATAAGTCTTATGGTGATCATTTTCATCAAACTAATTCCAATGTGAAGGTGTCTGAGTTCCCTGATTTCCATTTATTTATTGGCACCACTTCATATTGTCTCTGCTCGATTTGAGAAGTGATATTTAGCTTTACCCATGCTGAGCCTACTTATTATGAAGAAAAACCTAATAAATGCTCATGAGTGTCTAACTGAGTTGCCTTTAAAAATAGTAATAACCTCACACATCATACAAACACTCTAAAAAGTCCATCAGTTATCATGCTGGTGTGTATTTGAAACCATGCTGATAATGCGTCAGTCCTGAGTAGTCTTGGTTGCAGGCAATGAGAAATCAGCATGCTTTTATTTTAAAGGAACATCTTGAATAACAATGATGTTCTCTCACAAAATCAACACATACAGAACTGCACACATACTGTACACATAATGCTGCATTGTAGATCCACCCTGAAGCTTCATAATTTAATGTTCCTTTTTTGAACTTTATTGGCCTA
Source organism: Scortum barcoo (assembly GCA_023238725.1). Taxonomy (NCBI): domain Eukaryota; kingdom Metazoa; phylum Chordata; class Actinopteri; order Centrarchiformes; family Terapontidae; genus Scortum; species Scortum barcoo. The sequence continues at coordinate 3,399,601 of CM041544.1, forward strand.
ATTGACATTTCTTTTATTTCTATAGTCATTATTGGACTCTCTCATTGGTCTAACCCTAACCCTAACCCACACCTGCAGTATAAAGTAAGCTGAAACTGATTGGGACATTGATACTGAATGCTTCTATCGGCTTTACACATTAAATCAGTTCATTGAACTCACCACAGGGTGGCGCTGAAGAGCTTCACATGCCTCTGCTTTGCATGGAGAGTTGGAGCTTCTCTCCTCTGGACATCCAGAGCTGCTGTCACTGTATATAATGTTTAGTGTATAATGTTCATGTCTGTGTGTGTTCTGTGCCTTCCTCTGGCTGCGCGATTATTTTCCCTCCTGGAACAATAAAGTTTGACTGCGTGCATACAGAACGATACGTTTTAATATCAGGGATGATGGCACCAGAGAAGTGTCAAGGCACAAGTAACATCATTTTGAAAAGCCCACCTGAACACATCACATACTATTACACACTCAAGTTTCTTCTGTATTCTTACCAGACTGTCTCACATTCTGTTTGATATGAAGTTCAAGTTGTCATCTATTCATAAAACAAACACAAACACTGCGATTCTCTGGATGGCTACAGGAGGACTCACCTCTGCCCTGGTGTGTGATCTGCTGTTTGGGTTGGTGGTCTGATTCCTGGGTCAGGTCAGCGCCAAGCCGCCATCGCTGTGTGAGTGTGTGTATAGTCAAGTAGTAAAGCAGATTTGAGGTATAAAAACACTGTATCAGAGCTGTTAACTACAGTTCTGATACACACTTTAAAAGGACTCGTCACTGGCTTTATTATCGGTGACTCACGTGTGGGAAGGAAAGAGAAAATGAAAGGCCCCCAGGCTTAGAAATGAAAGTGCTTCCTAAATCCAACATATGTACCTTATTGTCAGTCCACAGTTCTACGCTGGGTAGAAATAAAATGAAGTCCTAATTTGGAAAAGGTAGTAAAACCTTCCATCAGAATTTTAGAGAATCATGGTACATTCAGTGCTGTGACTTTTCCTCTCATTGTGTACGCTGTATTGATTTTTAGCTTTACTTTTCCGTTTCCCAGTTACCTGCAGGAAGATGAAATCCATCTCTTGTTATTATCCCTGCTTCAAGTTCTGTTGAGCACTGCAGACTCAGGTGTGAAAAATGTGTAGTATCCATGAACTTTAATGATGTGACCAATCTGAGGAGTCCTGTTATTCTCAAGAGATTTTTTATTACTCCTACGTTAGTGTCCACCATGTGTGAGTCAGTTTGTCCTTGTATCTGTTACATGATAGAAATAAAAACAGTGTGAGTCAGCAAAACACATCCTGCTGTGTATTTCATTTAAAGCCTGTTCTTTTCTCTGTGGTGCCATGGATGGATGGAAGGAGGCTTACTGTGTACAAATGTATTGAAAAACATATGTCTGTCTCTAAATAAATATAGGTTTGTATATATCATTCTAAACATTCATCAAGGATGACTTCTGAGCCCTGAGAAGTATCAAGAGTTAAATACTGAACCAGAATGTATTTTTATAGTGTCATCCTCAGTCACACCACAGGGGGGCAGTAGTAGCCTGGATGCAGGTTGTGATTGAGAATAAAATGATCAAAAAGTGAGATGGTGGGTGTTAGAATCATGTCATCATAAATTGTAACATTACTTAAAATGGTGTGAACATAATAATGAACATTGAATTGTCATGAGATATTTAGTTTAGACCAAGAAAAACAATATACTTTGTTATAATTGTTGCTACTTAATAGGTTCACCCAGAATAGTTGGTGTCTGTGAAAATAAGGAATCTGTCATATATATTGGACTCGACACACACATGGAGCTATGGTTCATGATGTTTGAATGGCCGGAAAACAAGGCAGGAAATTTCATAAATCTTTTTTTCACAGAGCAGCTCCTCTCTTACCTTCAGTCATGAAGTTGGTGGATCCAAAAATAAGCTGGAATATAGCAAATGTATTTTTTATGTGATGGTAAAGAGTTTACCTTGTGTTATTCTTTCTCTCTGTATGTGCAGCAGTGAAAAATGTCACAATCACCTTCACCACCTTAAATAAGGCTCTGAAGTGACCTGTGTCACAATAACTTGAGACCATCCATTCGAAAAAGCCATGATCTTCTTCCACACAGTCTTTTATTTGTAAATAATAAAAATGAACTCTTGAATATAAAACATACACATCAGTAGAGCCACATCTGTTATACAAACAAGAACTGTTGCAGTGAATACTTAGTCTTTCGTCTAAAATCGTGGTTTTGGAGTGGGGAGCCATGGGCTGTAAACAATCAGTATTCCTGGAGTAATACTGACAAAGGAAAGGGCAGTCGGCCACACTGCCAAGGGTTTCAACAGAAACATCTGCAAAATATGTCTGCAAAATCAGATTTCTCATTGGCTTTAGAAGTCCAGTCCAAACCAATAGTAATAAACAGGGGAGAGGGGATTTAAGGAGAAGAAAGTGAACTCCGTTCCAATTGGTTCTGCTTATTTTTCTGCAACTGGGACAAAAATAAAGGCCTATTAGCATCCCCCTTGTGGCTCGGTGCCGCTCAGCGGCTCGAGCACATCCACAGGACGCAAATTTCCCTTCAACAAGACCAGGAATGTTTGTGTGTCAGCGATGTTTTCTTTGTTCATAACTTAAGTTCAAGCCACTCATCCTGGTTTGTATGTACAAGGTGTGCATGTGTGTGTGTCGGTGACGGGTGTACAGTCAGATACACTCTTTTTATATTCATATATCTATATCTTTATAATTTCTGTCAAACTCATAATGATACTTCATATACATTTAGCTGTTATACACACATTCTCTATCTCTGTCTCCAGCCCCGACTGTGTTAAACTACAGTTTAGACACCTACACCCTCAGATACGCCAGGGGCTCGAGTATGCTCAGTACTACAGAACAGCACTGTTGTTCAAAGGGTTCAAAGAAAAACTGAAACAAAGAGATTTTCTTTTTTCCGGAGACTTCCTAATATGTATATTTAGACCCAGAGTGGTAGGCATGGCCTGGGCGGAGTTAACCCCCCCTACTGGTCCGCTCCTGTTAGGGGGCGGGGATGGCTTGGCTTTTCTCGGTTTGTATTCATATTCAGTACGAGCAAACTGTACAAGAACATGCAACATACAAGCTGGCCTAAAAGTATGTGGAACTAACACACATAGTCTAGTCTTTTTTTCTGTTTTTGTTTTTTTGAGAATTGTTCGTTAATTTGTCTCGTCTTCTATTTTACAAAAAAGTAGAGAGCAAAACAAAAAACGAAACAAACAGAACAAAAGAAACGTGCATGCAGCTTGGGGCCGGGGCGGGGCGTCCCCGAGTCATGCTGCTCCCTCCTACAGGGGGAGTTTGAGGGGTTGGGAGGGGGAGGAGAGGAGTCGGGGAAGGGTGATGGTCGGGCAAACGGTGTTCGGGCGACTGTGACCTGACCTTTATCGCCGGCCTCTGGTGCACCGTCGCCCGAAAACCAAACAAACAAGTACACAGAGGGAGTCTGCACCTTATGGTACCATTCTGAACACTCAAAACAAAGACAGAAAAAAATTATCCCAAATGAAAAAAGAAAAAGCAAATAGTCAATTTGGCCTCCATCTTCTTTCCTCTTTGTTTGGACAAAGAGCAAAACTTTGTGTTTGTCTCTGTCTTAATCAGGGACTCAAGCTTTTCTTGTGCTTGCTTTCATAAATCACAACAAGGCTAAGAATGTGCACGTGTGTGTGCAGGCTCCCTTCACCTACAGAGGTTACCAAACCGTGCCAAAGCGCTGCCCCTCGAGCTCAGTTACAGCATCACTGTTAGCACTGTAACAGCGGCAGAGACCACAGCCAACCTCTACGTGATGGTACAACCGCCTGAAGCTGCCTCAGTTCGCTACTTACTGACTCCCACACTGTCTACACCGCTCATCCCTGTGGCCTAGCAGTAAGCTCTACTCTGATTGGCTAGAGGGCTACTGGGTGGAGGACTCCACTTTGATCGGGTGCTCTGATAGGGACTGCACGTAAGGAGAAACGAAAGAAAGAAAAACAGGAGAGAGAGGTGAATGTCGGACAGAAACCTCCACTGCTGCAGCTCAGAGGAGAAAAGAAAGAAAGCAAAGCTCAGAAAACAAAAGGCATAAGGAGGAGGAAGAGGGAAGGTATGAGACGTGATTGTCAGACTCCAGCTAAGCTTTGATTGGCTAGTTCTGTCTCTCCCTCTCTCTCTTTCTCTCTCTCATTCCCTGTCGCTCCGTCTGGCTTTTCATTGGTTGACAGAGGGCTTCTCGTTGTCGTCCTCGGGGCGTTTACTCGCACTCTGCTCAGTTCTGGTCCAGTAGCTGTGGTCCATTATTTTGTCATTTAAGGGATACTGGGGGGTCCGCATGGTCGCAATTCGGTCACTAGGACCGAACGCCCGGTGGCGGTCCTGAGCTGTCCAATGACGTCTGAGACGCCAGCCGCGTGAGCGGAGCTAATGTAGGGTCCACCAGTGAGGACGGCGGAAACAGTTTGTACCAGCCAATCACCGTGCTTGAGAGGTCCAGCTCCTCCAATAGGATCTGTGCTACACCCATAAAACATTTGTGGTCCAATCGTCCATAGTCGCCCCACACTATCACCTACAGGAGGGAAAGGTAACGTTAAACTAGTGGGAAAAATAAACACTCAGTTTATAAATCATTTCTTAATGCATGAAGAAGGTGTGGAGGCATCAGGCTTCAGAGAGACCTGACACAAGGCTTCAAAGCAAAACTCTCTGAGAGTTAATGCTGTTAAGTGTTTTAAGACAAGTCCAAGACAAGTCTCAAGTTGTTTGAGACAAGTTCTGGTGAAGTTTCAAGTATTTCTAGTCAGTCAGAAGTCTTTCAAGACCAGTTCAAGTCTGAACTCAATTAAGACAACTCGTGTTTCATGCCAAAGGTTCAGGAGCACATTGCAAACCACTTGTCAATCTTTCAGGTCTCTGAAAGCTAATGAATACAATGACATGACATTTTCCTCACAAAGCCGTGTTAATGTTATCATTTACACAGCTGAACTGAAATCATTTTAATGCACAGTGTTAACATTACTATTAGATACTATAATACTATTAGAATTATTAACAGGCTGAAATTCTGGACTGAAATGTTTTGTTATTTAAGCAGTTATGTCTTTTTTAAGTCAAAGGTCAGAAGTCCCACAGCTCTGGCATTAAGATAATAACCCTTTAATATGCTAATCTCTAAAACCATGAACTAAAAGCTCCCTATAACTTTATTTAAATCTTTTTATGGATATTCTCAATACAAAGTGATGTCGTCTGTCTGTTTGGGTTTAAAGGGGCACACCTTCTCAGACACCCACACATACACAGATGATATTACCTGAAGCACCTTGCCCTGGGGACTCTCATCAAAGAGCAGGTGCTGCTGGTAGAGAGGCTCCAGGGTCTTTCGTGCAATCTTGGTTTTCTTTTTGGCTTTACAAAGTTCCATTATCCAGCAGGTACACCTTGACATAAGGAGCTGGGGATCTTGGACGGAGGAGTGGGGTTAAGAAGGATGACAGATAGAAGGATGGAGCAGGGAGAAGCTTTGTTGGTGTGTGTGTTTAACATTGGAGCAGGAGAAGCTTTGTTGTGTGTGTGGTTTAACATCATGGCAGAAGTGGCATCAGGCAGATCAGTGCTGTATTTAGGTGTGTGTGTGTGTGTGTGTGTGTGTGTTACCTGGGAGGGATTTGGAGCCTGGTTTGGGGGTAAGGCCTCTGTATTTAAGGTGTGTGTGTGTGTGTGTGCCCTGCCCTCCTGCCCTGATCACCTCCACCTCCAGCTGGCCTTTCTTATCCATCAAACCAATCTGAACATCACCTGGGTGTACAGGAGACATATGTAGGAGTCATATGTAAGTACATGTACAAACAACATTTGGGAAAACTTTTGGAAAATGATCAAAAGCTCCTTAGTTGAGTTTGCACATTTTCACTCCTCTCTAAGTTGCCAAAGCAGCACATACACAGTACATACACTATGTACACATTAACAAAAGCTGACACACACTGTTATACTTCTATTTTTACATTTGACACAATAACAGGTTATACTTCTATTTTTACATTTAATAACAGGACCTAAGATTTGCTTTTTTGCCTTACAAACACAGTGGACTTGACGGAGCCATCACTAACCCAGTGGATGCCATCACTAACCCATGGCAGGTGTTGCCAGCGTTTGCCGGCCAACCAGCTGACCGGGGCCTAAACCATCCAGGAAGTCGCTGAATTGACTGTCTGCACCTAACCGCATACCTGAGAAGATCAGACTGACACACAAACACAAACAAATTATTCAGTAAGTCCTACAGCCCCACTCAGATATAGATATATCATAAGATGCTATAGATTTGGGGAAAACAAACATTTGTGTCACCCAACGATATATAAATAATAATGGTCACACTAAAGCACTGTGCATAGCAAACTGCATAGGTCTCTGTAATAATTTTCTAACAGTAACATAAAAAGAGAAAACAGGATTTTCAGGACCAATTCAAACACACAGATGCACACAGAAGCCATGTGCATGAGTTTAGAGTGTGTGGTTATGCCACTCATTCTGGTAGCTCTGACTTAGGAGATATTGCTACAAGCTGCAGCAGATATACACTACATGCATTTTTACCTGTGCAGAACTAATCCATTTGCTCTCAAAGTCTATATCATTGGTTTCTATGACTTACCCCCGAGGAAATATCTAGTGAAGCATAAGAGATGTCTATTTTGAAACAAGACTAACACTATGTCTGCACTGGAGGCGTAGCGTGTTTCTTTTTTGCAAGGCTCTATGGCACACCGCACATACAGCCCACACCACATGCATTCTGTGTTCTCATGGAGGTCTGTCCTTTGGCGTGTACGTACTTCCCCTCAGAGCTGTAGCTGTTCATGCTGCCATCGGTCGACTCTCTGCTGGCCTGCCGGTTCATGGCTGACCCTCCCCGCGGGTACTCCACAGCCATGCCTGTCTCCACGCTCCTCTGGATGCTGCTGCTGCCGGCCTTACCCGCCTTCTTAGCTGCTGACGCTTCTGAGGCAAACGCAGAAAAGAGGTGTTAAACTGTTTTACATGTGCCATTTTAACCGAGGCTGTTAGCAGTTATCAGGCATGTCATGTCATACCTACTCAAGATGCTAATTTGTACAGAATATGAGAATGTATCACCAGGTTACAGTTTGGTAGAGGTTGAATTGTGTCTCTTTGCAGAAACAATTCAAGGTAGTAACTCTGACAAGCCTGATAACTATAAGCTGAGGTTTGCATTAATCAATATGCTAACCCATGCAAATTAATATCCCATGGTGACCTCACCAACACATTTTACGTTTCTGCAGAAGTATAAATATAAAACAATCTTCAGGATGCCAGAAAAGGTTTTGTGTAGAAAATATACATGTGTGCATATAATTTGTGGCAGGAATATCAATGGTTTAGGTGCTGAGGTCACAACAGGAGGATGACATTAGCTTAGTCAGTCCACCCCAATCTTGAATGTTCAGCAGGGATGTAAAGGTGCAACTCAGAGGGTTGAAGAAACCATACAGTGGAGATCCAGATTTAAAGGAAGAGTTCAGCTCTTTTTTAAAAGCCTGCTGTTAACATAAACACATGATGTCCTTTCAGTCCACCCAAAAAGAACACCAATGTTTTGGGGTAATGACATACAAATATAGTCACATTTAGGTTCTTCTTAGGGGTGAAATGAAAGTGGTGTGTATAAAATAAATATATATATATATATATATATATATATGTATATTTTCTGACTCAGCCAGGCTTCTTATAGAGCTGAACCAGCCTTTGAACACAATGGTGACAGAAGAGGGTGGAGTAAGGAAGCGTGCCGGAGACAGAGTTCAGGAAGGGCTGGAGGTGGTGGGAACTTTTTTCTGTCTAACAGAGCTACTCTGCAACTGTCCCTCACTATCATTCTCTCTCTCTGTGTGGCTCCCTGTTGCTTGGTCTAGTTTGTCTGAGTATTTAGATGTTTAAATAATTAAGTTATTCTTTGACATTTCTCAGTACCATTAGAAAAAAAATCTAACCACAAAAGTATTTAATCCCGTAAATATTTTTTTCCTTCTCTATAATATAGTACCATGTTTGGTTTATCATGCAACAACAATGTAGCTTCATAACACCTGTAAGTCCTTAGATGCATCACCTGAACTTAAGTTATTGTCACAGTTACTGTGTTATTGTCACAGTTTAGCTGTCTACCTGTCTAATAGTGCCTGGCTGCCTTTCAAATCCCTTTCAAACTGTCTGTCTATCTGCTGCTTTACCTTTCTGTCTGTCCGCCGCCTTACCCGCCGCCTCTGAAATAACACAAACAACAACAACAAAGCCAATAAACAAGAACATCAGAAACAACAGCAACACTGGACACACTGGTAAAATGATCACAATGTGTTACACTGGTAGTGACTTAAACTATCAGACCAGTCAGTCTAAAACAATCAGTTTGTTTTAGAGATATAGATGCATAAATAAGTAAAAAAAACATAAACCCATTCAATATTTGGTCTTCCAGATCAGCTCTTGAAGCAGTCAGAGATGCATGGAGCATGTTAACAACATGTTAACAACATGTTAACAATACGTAACTGTACAGTCTCTCCAAAGTTCAAGAGATTCAAGGCAGCTTTAGTTTTACTGTCTGACCATGAGACCGGAGCTGCACCTGTAATCTGGTGCTGAGCTCCAGTCCATGATACAAATAAAGGTACTCTGGAGTTTTTATTGCAAACAAACAATCCCTTCCCACACACATACTATGTGTATCCTAACAAACATGATGGAACCATTTTCATACAATATTTGATAATCTGGAACATTTTGAAGTGACTCTGATCACATCAGATTGCTCGCCTCTTCCCTCTTCATCTTTTGCACACTACAGTCGCCAACAACCCTCAGCAGTCTGCAAAATGCGCATCTGCCTCTGCCTCATTGAATGCATTTGGTTTCACCGAGCATACACATTCACTGTACAGCACCACTATTGGTCAAAAACCTTTGAGCGTACACCCAAACAAGTGTACACTTACATCAGTCAGGGGAGATTAGCTGTATTGTCCTTGTTAAATTAGCAAATCAAATCAATTGTAATTTCTTTGTGCAATACCACAGCTAACTCTAGCTGGTAATACTGACACCTTAGATATCATAATCATGCTTTTTGTGATAGCCAATGTTTAGACCTCTGACCTTATCCAGTGATATAGACGTGTACTCCAGGTTGTGGTGCATACACTGTGACATCACTGGTGTGGTCAGGCGTGCACACAGTGACACCCTCCTTATCAGCCTGCTCTTGTTACTTTTCAAAGCCACTATGTCCAGAATCTGAAAATGTCTGACTGTGATGCCCCCAGTTGTAGTTTTACAAAAGACAAAATAGCTGACAGACGCTCCTATCAACCTGGAATTGTCTAATTTTTCAATGAACAAAAACTCCTAAGTGGCTTTAAGAAAAGAATTTACCTTTCAAGCAAAACTTACTGGTAAACATTTTATATTAGCCTTTTTACTTTGTCCATCAGCTGCCAAAGGCAAAGACTCTAAATGATTTACCACACAATATAAAATAGACTAGATGCCATTAGAGGATGCCAATCTTCTTGGCAATGGTATTACTCATTTACAGTAATTATACTAATGTCTTAAAATGATTGTAGTCGTGGTTCTTTAATGAAATGACAGACGCAGCAACACTAGAGGTCATCGGTGAGTGTCTATGCTTGGTGGTGCCATGTAGTTTGGACTAGGTGGGATAAGTAGGCCTGCTACTGCCGTACCACATCTTGTTTGTTTCCATGTGTTTCCTTCTGTGTGTATTTGTGCAATGATTTCTTGGTCCACTGTCAGTCAGACTGTTCTCTGACCTGTCTGGCTGAGCTGCGAGGTACTCCGGCTGCGTCTAGATGGTAGGATGGCCACAACGCGTTGGCTGAGGCTCGAGCGCCGCTTCTTGATGCCGCTTCCCAGGCTCCCGAGTGCCGTGTCTGATTGGCTGCCGTCGGTGTGTTCCATGCCATAGATCTCACCGCTCACGCTGGTGCTCTTCAACATGTGGCGGCCGGTTGCGCGCATGGCCCTGCTGTTTTACAAAATCAGTCACATGATGTCAGTTTATTTCATATGACTTAATAATTTCTATACTGAAAAGAAATTATCAGTAAGTAAGAATCAAAGTTAGTGTGAGCATGTGTGCGCACCTGAAGCGTCCCCGGGGTCTCTCTGACTGGATGGACATGTAGCTGGTGCTACTGATGCGAGAGGCACTGCTGGTTCGGGAGATGGCTGACACGTCACTGACATCACTGTCTGAGGACTTATGGGAAACGTTCTCACTGCTTCTCCTCTGGTCCTTGTAGAGCAGTAGGAAACACACATCACACAAAACGTTGCTTGCAGATACTAATGCTTGATACTGACTGCCCATGCACTGAGAATCAGCCAATAAACTACACTTAATGCTCATTGTAAAGAACGCCAGAGGGAATAAATAACAATAATAATAATCAGCAAACACCTCTACAGTCCCCCTCAGCTCTACAGGGCTGTTTTGTCACTGTTTTGTTTTGTGGCACACATATTTACTGTTCGGGTTCACTCTCAGTACTCTTATCAACCTTATTTCAGTTGCTGTTCAACAAAAAAAAAAAAAAACCTCAAACCGGCAATTTTGAACATCTTGGCATGTCATAGCAGGAAATGCACAGGCAAAACTGATAAGAGTCAGCTCCAGGGTCCTGTTACTGTGCATGCTGACTCACTGGCATGGCTTAATGCAACCTTTAATGGAACTGAGCCACCTTTAATGTGATTAGTTACACCTGTGCTTTTCCTGCGACAAGTCAAAATGTCTGCAGTGAAAAACATCTGTAGGCACTCAGAGAGACATCCATCAAGCACAATCTGTACACGCATACAGCCCTCAAAAGGTAATTTGGCAAATAAGTGACAACACCTGTGTGGGTGTCCAAGGCTCAGAGGGGCCTTTAATAGCCATCACAGTACTGCTTATTGCAATCCTAATCTTACTAATCCTGGCAGTAAGATTAGATTATGTGACAATGATCTTTGATGATTCTTTTTTTTTTTTATCTCATCTGGTCCAGTCAATGCCAAACACTTCTGTGACATGAAGTACTTTCTTCTATTATATTACATATATACTATGAAACTAATTAATGCACCAGTAATTGTAATGTCTTAGTGCAATGGTCAATCACAAGGAAACCCATAAGATGAAATGATTGTAATAAGACAGTCTCATCAGTTATAGCACATTATTATTGTTGTTATAATTAGTTAGATTTATTAAAGTTTCTTTCATTCATGATCAATACTTTCCCACTTGTGAAAAAAAAATCTTATGCAGATATTAAAAATTCAGATTCCATAACAGAACATCAAAATTATAGTTAATCTAAAAATGATCAAGCCTGGATCACCTTCCATCGTGGGCTTTGTCTTGTCGCCTTTTATTACTCTCTACATGTTCTCATCTGTATCAGAGCATCACTGCCACTGGAATGGCTGTTTTAGGCAGCTTGTGCTGAAGATCTATGCCGTCAGATTTAAATCATTTCACATTCAGTCAGATGAGGGACGGCGTAATGCATCACAAAGACAGCACTGACACGATGCATACAAAAAGGTATTAACTACTGCCATGTAGACATGTGTGAAAGTCAAAGACATCGCCATTAACCTGTCAGTTTTCTGTAAGTTAGGGATGGGAAAACCAGCCAGTATGGATTATACACTTCTGTGTCAATGAGTTAGGGGCACTCTTGAGTAACCGCCCAGTTGGAACCAATTCATTTTATTGAGTGGTCTTTACCATTACGGTAACATAATTTATTACTTTCTTAGACAGTAAATGCAATTCACTGCAATACACTTCAGCAACATTATGGCTCATACTCTCTGGCTGGAATCCTTATTGTCCTCCTCCATTCTCCTGATAAGTTTGTTTAAAAGTGAACTGTCAGGCTAAATGCAGCCAAAAAATGTAAAAAAACAGTTGCGGCCCACCTCCCGTTTGTTCTTGAGGGCTCGGTCCAGGTCCTGTTGGCTGGAGGTGGAGGCAGCTGACACCCGGTTGGAATGGACCCTCATCTGGAGCTGACGGACACACTCCTCTGCTACCAGGGCTACACACACACACGCACAAAGACACAGACAGAGACAAAAGCAGTTACAGGACTCTTAACTTTAAAGTGTCCAGCACAATTTTGGAAATGCACTCAGACAAAGGATGCACTCAGAGGCCTGCATGGGAGTTTTGAACATTAAAACTATTTTGCAGATTAAAATCTCTTCTGTTTAATTTTACTTATTACAAATTTGTGTTTTTAATACTAAACAATTTCTCAGCCAGGAGTAGTGACTTTGTGGAGTCACCATGAGAGATGTCCAATATGCCGTGCTGATGTGAATCCCAAAAAAATACTTCTTTGAACAAGATGTACATTATTTTCCCACATATGATAAAACATGTGCGCTGATGTAGCCATGTGGGTTTGTGATGACAGTGATGTCTGAATGGCACAGGAAACAGCTCATGATGATGGATACTTGTCAATGATGTACACTACAGGCCAAAAGTTTGGAAGCAACTTCAAGTTTCTGTTCACAATGCCTTTCTTAAAAACCAGCAGGAGTTATATGTATTTTGGGATGTATTTACTGCATGATCAGACTTTGCTTTCATTGATATGCACCATTTTCCTCAATTTACCTTTAGGTATACATTGATGTTACCTAGACAAAAAAGAAGAGGAAGGTGTTCTTCAAAAGATGGTTTGGCCCCCTCAGTCTCCAGACCTCTCTCCAATTGAGCTTGTGTGGGATGAATTGGATCGATCAGTCAGAAAAGCGTCCCACAAATCAGCAGTCTCTTATTGATGAACTTAAGAAAGCTTGGAAAGCAATTCCTGGCACACACCTTAAAAAACTTGTGGAACGATAATGCCTCGTATATGCCATGCTGTTGTTAAAGCCAGAGGAGGTTACTTTAAAGAAAGCAAAGTCTAAGCAAGAAAAACTCAAATACCTGATAATTATAGTAAAAATGTCTTCTGATAAGTTGCTCTTTATATAATAATCATGTTTATTTTGTTGCAAAGTATACCAATGAAACTATGATCTTTTTTTGCTTCCAAACTTTTGGCCTGGAGTGTACAAGCTGATGTACAAACTATCCCTCACCTGAACTCATACTCAGTGTTACACACACATAATCAGCGACATGTACCTTGTTCTGCGGTGCTGCTCTTAGGGGGGAGCTGTGGGAGCTGCCTTACTCTGCGGGCTGAGGAGGATGTCACTGAGGAGGAAAGAGACGAACCACCTTGGAGGTGGCCCCTAACACAAAATAACATGATAGCGAGGCAGACAGAGAAGAGGGAGGGAGAGATGGAGAAGAGAGGGGAGAGAAGAAGAATGGACAAAAGTAAAGATGAAAAGAATGGAGATTAAAAAAGAGAGAGAAAATGAAATTAAAGTCAATATGTTTGTGATCCGGAGTGTACACTGTAGCACTGGTCAGTCATTGGTCAGAGTTCACATTTCTCGAATTTTATCCTGTTCATCATGTGTAACATTTTGACATTACAAGTGAAATTCAACTGAGGGAACACAAAAACTGAGCAGAGAGACAGCTACTGTATTAACCAATGGAACCTTACTTATATACAATGGGGGAAATAAGTATTGGACACGTCAACTTTTTTCTCATTATATTTATTTCCAAAGATGCCATTCATGTGACATTTCTTCCAGACACTGGTATTAACTCAAATAATCCACACATGAAAAGAAATCACAAGATTCAAGTCCATAAATAATGATTATGTGGAATTAAGTGCAATAACACAGGAAAAAAATATTGAACACACTATCTGAGACTCGTTTAATACTTTGTGGAGAAGCCTTTGTTTGCAATGACTGCTTCCAGACGCTTCTTGTATGTATGAACTAATCGCCCACACTGCTCAGGTGTGATTTTTGCCCATTCCTCCGCACAGATTGTCTTCAAATCTTGAATATTCTTTGGTGCCCTCTGGTGAACCCTTATCTTTAGTTCTTTCCACAAATGTTCAATCAGATTTAAGTCAGGTGATTGACTGGGCCATTCTAACACATTGATTTTCTTTTTTTTAAACCATTCGAGAGTCAACTTTGCCGTGTGCTTCGGATCGTTGTCCTGTTGAAAGGTCCAGCCACGTCTCATCTTCATCATCCTGGTGGATGGCAGCAGGTTCACCTCAAGAATTTGCCGATAGATGTTTCCATTCATTGCTCCTTCAATTATATGAAGTCTGCCAGTACCCCGAGATGAGAAACAACCCCATGCCATGATGTTTCCACCACCAAACTTCACTGTTGGTATAGTGTTATTTGGGTGATGTGCAGTGCCATTTCTCCTCCAAACATGGTGTGTAGTATGACAGCCAAAAAGTTCAATTTTGGTCTCATCTGACCAGACAACATTCTCCCAGTATTCCACAGGCTTATCCAGATGCTGTTTAGCAAACTTTAAACGAGCTTCAACATGCCTTTTTTTGAGGAACGGAGTCTTGCGGGCTGAGCGTCCATAGAGGCCATGGCGGTGGAGTGCATTGCCTATCGTTTTCTCTGTAACACTTGTACCTGCTGCCTCCATGTCTTTCTGGAGCGCTTTCCGGGTGGTCCTTGGCTCTTTGAGAACTCTTCTGACCATCTTTCTGACTCCCTGGTCAGAAATCTTGCGAAGGAGCTCCTGTGCGCGGCCTGTTGATGATAAGGTGATGCTTCTTCCACTTGCGGATAATGGCCCCAACGGTGCTTACTGGAATACTCAGATTCTTTGAGATAAGTCTATAACCAGTTCCATTCTGATGCTGAGCAACAATCAGGCTGCGAAGGTCTTGAGAGAGCTCCTTGCTTTTACCCATCATGAGATGTGTCTTGTTTGACTACTTGGTGAAAAAACAACCTGTTTATAGGGCCATCAATTAGCAGCACTAACCCAGCTGATGTTGGTTTGCACTTATAGGAAGTACAAAGACTAATTACTTTCAGGTTTGAGAAATGGTATGGTGCCTTTCCTTGCCAAACTATACAGCTTTCCCATGGTGTGTTCAATACTTTTTTCCTGTGTTATTGCACTTAATTCCACATAATCATTATTTATGGACTTGAATCTTGTGATTTCTTTTCATGTGTGGATTATTTGAGTTAATACCAGTGTCTGGAAGAAATGTCACATGAATGGCATCTTTGGAAATAAATATAATGAGAAAAAAGTTGACGTGTCCAATACTTATTTCCCCCATTGTATATAGTCTTTGTTTTAAGAGGTGTAACATTATATAAATATATAAAATATATAAAATTGCATAAAAGTGAGAGAATATTGCTTTAGGAAATCCACCAGCTGTGAAAATAAAAAAAAACAGCAACAATATCTAAAAATCTGTGTCAACAGCAGATTTGCGAAGTGAAGCTTGTTCAGGGGTTGACAGTGAGGGATCCTGTAGCAGAAAGAGCAGCAAATAAAGATTTAGACAGTGAAAGAACACATAGAGAAGGTGAAAGCCTTCAAGCACAGATCCCACCACATCTGAAGACATTCATTCATTCATAGTAATCCTCTCTCACAAAAGAACTGAGTTTTACCTCTTCAGACTTTATTTTCTTTTTCACACACCTTGGGGGTAGGTGAAGTTGTGCAGGATGTACCTAATCCAAATCTTTACCCTTGTTTTTTTAACAAATTACCGCATCAAAAGTTTTCAGATGTTGTTTGAAGAAGGTTGAAACAGAACATAAAATGCAAACCAGGGCATTTAAACTTACCAGAAAAGTCAACATAACTAACATGCCCGCTTAGAAATGACAAAACTGCACTGGTGAACAATGACCTGAGTGTACACACAACACATATGATAAATACACAAACACAGAACAGTAGTAGCGTCCGAGGATGTGATGTGGCAAAGACAGGTCACAGAAACACGCACACACAGAAACACACACACCACACACACACACACACAAATAGGTAAAAAGAGAGCAGTCCTGTCTTGTTCCTCTCCATCACAGTATCTACAGTAAATGAAAGGGGATCGGCCTCTGAGTCAATAGGTTGGGGAGGGGCACTCATTCATGGGGAATCCCCTTACCGAGGGGCCGCACCTGGGGCCTTCTTTCCCCTTAAGATAGAGGTGGGCTTGATTCTGCACACACACACACACACACACACACACAAATGTGCACAGTCACACGAGTGCCATACAAACCCAAAGCCCCCGCAACACAGTGTGTGTGAGCAGCAGCATGCAGGAACAAGTGGAAAGAGAGATGGGGGGAAAAATGGAGCAGGAAAAAAACAGTAACAGAAGAAAAATAAATAAAAGGTCATCCATATCACATTAAATGAAACATCAGCAAAACTTCCTGCTTGCAGGTAGCATTACCCTCGTCAAATGAATGGGCAACAATCTTAACTATGCATTTAAGCACATACCGCTTACAGACTGTAAAAACGGCTTGAGCTGCTTTAAGAAGGTTATTAAAGTGCCAATATCCAAACCTTCGGTGCACGTTAGCAATAAGCCCCGTTAGCAGTAAGGCTCCAGGGACGGCAAAGTCAGTGCACCACAGTGTAGACTGAAATACCTTGGCAGCTGGACTGATTGGGACACAGTTTGTTTAGACACCCCTGAAGATGAATTCTACTGAGTTTAGTGATCCGGTGACTTTTCCTCTAGTGCCACCGTGTTCGATATTTGTGGTTTAAATGAAACATATCAACAATTATCCAATGAGGTGAAGTGAAACTTGGCTCAGACGTTTAGGTCCCCCCTCAAGATGAATTGTAATGTGTCATATAACACCGCCACCAGGTTAAAATGATCTTAATAGGTCTACATTTTTTTTTTTTGGTCTATGTTTGTTTACACTTCTGAAAATGGTCACCATTAAAAGTATGCTGAATTCGCTTTTAGCAATCCCTTCCTGCAGTGTACCCAAGGGTGTGTGGACAACTATAACTGGATAACAGTGATCTGGATTAACACTGAATTGTGTGAATTGTAATGGACATCAAAAATTGTGACGTCTTCATGAGCTGTATGTCACACTGAACAACATCAATATGTATTACATGTGTGAGTTTCACTCAAATTCACCTCATTCAGTATCTTTGGTCCACATTTCTCCCTCTGTGCCTCCCCTGTGCTCCCCTGGGGAGGCTTTTGCCTTTTTCTCTTGGATTTGTTCTGTTTGTTCTGATTCACTATGGTTCAAATGCTGTCGATAACAGTGAGTTACATTAGTGAGGAGCGCAGTGAGCATTTCATTCCACACCCTCCCCTTGTAATATTAATCCCATCCAAATGGGGCTTAAGACTACCTTCCAAACTGGTGAGTGGATTTAAAAATCTACCAGAAAAAGACGAGCATTTATATAAATTGGTAGTGTAATTTGCAGCTCTTCCTGTCACTACTGTTGGACATGTGCTGAGACTACAGTACATGTCTTACCTGCCACTGTCAGAGAGCTTCCTGCCAAGAGTCTGACATTCAGGTGTCTCCAGGGTCCGAGGCTGCCTGGAGAATGGTGAATGACCAAAGGGAACAATACAAAAAAGAAAAAAAGATGGATGGATGGATAAGAGGATGGAAGAGAGTGTGATGGAGGATACATAATTCAGATTTAGAAGAGTCTGACTCTGTCAGGGGCTGTCATTGGCCTTATAAGTTTATGATCTGGAAAACAGGAAGTAGGAGGCATGCTGTGATGGATGGTATGATGGTAATATGAATAAGGGGTGTCACACACTCATGCTTCATCTGTAACTGTAAAAAGTGCGTGTGTGTGTATGTGTGGGTGTGTAAGTGTGTGTGTACCTCTTCTTGGTACTGAGGTGAATTAAAGTCTCTTGAGTAGGAAGTAGCATCCATATTCTCCATTCATGGACATGAAGATGACAGGGATGATACATGTACCAGCACACACACACAAACACGAACATACACAGTCATACTTCTGATATGAATGATAGACATCGTGAATTATAACTCATAGCTGAGCACTAAAGCTTGAAAAACAGAGACTTCTTAAAAGGCTGAGAGGAGAAGGAGAGCACACAGAAGCCGCAGATGCAAATCTCAGAACAAAAAGTACACTCGGAAAGACTGCAGGAAGCAAACTCAACAAGCAGGATTCACACCATGACCAGTACAATCTACCATAAGTTCAGAACAGCACAAACCAGCCACTAAAAACCACGAAGGAAGGATAGAAAAGCAACTGGACAAAATTACAGCAACAACAACCACAACCAGGGACGAAAACTATCGCTACGACTTTTGGCAACAGATTACAAACCAGTAGGAACACCACCCACAAGCTGAGAAACCATACAAGCAACCCTTCACACAATGAGAGTGAAGTGTGAAACAAGGAAAAACTTGACACTCTAACCTTTATTTTGACAAGTTTTACATTGTAAATCATCTTCACTCTCACTTTGTCCAGCGCACTGACCACAAACCAGTGGAGTTTAAGGTTAGCACTAGGAAGCCTCACTGCAAGAAGTGACAAGAATAGCTTGTCATTTTATCTTGTATTTGTTAAAATAAAGTGAAGCCCTGCAGTTACAACTGTTACCATTACAGGTTTTGAGAACATAATTATTTAAGTTATATGCAAGTTTAAAGTGATATTTAAACATTTTGGGATGTACGCTCATTCTCATCATCTGGATGGAAACGCTAACAGTGAGTGAAGCACATGAGTATTTCAAAGATGTATTGTCACACTTCATTATTGACCTTCCCAACATTTTGCTGAATTGATGTGCTAATGTTCTGGCGAAATATGTTAGTTGTAAAAAATTTTGTCCAGTCTGTCAGAAAGATGACCTCCAAACAGCTTTTCAAATGCTTGGGTTCTGAAAATTATGTAGTATCAATAGTACCATAGTAACATTTTCCTGGAAAAAATGTCTTTCATAGAAATCAGTGTGAAGTCTGTTATAGGCAACAGAGAAAGTCGGGGAAGGTCAAATTTTTAAAGTTATGTTACAATCCGCTCACACATTGGCAATAAAAAACGATTCATTCATTAAATGTTTCATACAGTACTTTTAACTTATGTCTTGTTTTTTGATCCATACCTTTGGACAAAGTTGTTTTGAGTCTTTATGCTAAGCTGTGCTCCTCCTGGTTTGAACCTTCATATTTAACATTTAAATATAAGAGTGGTATGGATTTTGTCATCAAACTCTCAGCAGAGAAGTGAATGAGCATATTTTCCAAAATGTTGAACTTCTACTTCAAAGCCATTTGAAAATATGAACAAGCCACACATGTTGTACTACATGTGGAAAAAATAAGTATTTTTTAAATATTTTTATGATACAAGATAAAGTCACTTACTACACTTATCAGAATAGAAAGAGGTGGAAAAGTTTAGATCGCAAATCCACTACCAGCTAATCACAGAAATATCAGAAGTCAGCACAGAGATTACTGTTAGCCTCAGATATGAAGTAGAGCTTGACACCTGCCTGAAGTCAATAAGACCCAACTGAACCCAGAGGATTTCAGTCAGGTCTGAGATCACATGTTCCTTACATTACTGAAAACACTTGGGATTTGGTGATATATTGGGTGGTGATTTGACTTGTAAAAAAAAGCCTTTCTCCTTTTATAAAACTTTGGATTTTAATGGCAGAAAAATTTATTTTAAGGCACAAGTCAAGCTCTAAGAGGAAGTGGCTGAGGGTCCACAAAAGGGTACCTGTCATCTTCAGGGGAAGCATGTTGGATAAGAATCCTGGGACTTGCCGGACGTCTCCGGGGCAAGGAATGGGACAAAGATTTTCTATGTGTACACATACAAAATATATCACCCTTGTGACCGAATCAGAAAGCCAACACAAAATCAGAGAGCCATACTATTTGTGCATGAGTATCTTTGTGACCAGTTGGGGAAGCGGATCAAGCCATAAACACAAAATCGACAGTCACCTTATGAGCTTGACATGGTGAACCTCCTAGCAAATATTTGTCTGTTTACATATATGACGCAACTTAGCTTTAGTTTTGAGCGGCATTTCTGACCACCCAACAAATAAAAGTCCAATATTCCCTCTCCTTTCAGCTCTTTTTTGGTGTCCACCAACCCCTGAAGGAAATATCTGGGAATCCTCCAAACGTACAATCTTTTCAGCACAAAATTCCCTTTTTGTGGTTTCTTGCTGATTCAGAAACAATCAGCAGTCAGACAATCACCTGTAGATTTGTTTCCAGAACAAAACACAAACAATGAACCTACATGTGACTTCCAGGATGAAGATAACACACCCTCATCTTTTACAGTGCAGTCACAGGATGAGGGTAGTATGGACAGGCTGAATGATCCATTAATCTTTGAACATACATATGGCATGTGAGTAGAGTAATGAAATAGACTTAAATAAATTCAGCCTATCCTTTAAGGTATTTTGATTAAAATGGAAAAAAGGTTATGCCGATATTACTAAAGCGAACAAATGAGACACATGAAGGCTCTATTGTACTGAAGACTGGACTGCGTGAAGCTAAGCAGGAAGTAGGCTGGTTTGGTGAAGTGATTCATCTTTAGACAAAGTAATTAAGCTAGGGCGGTGAAGTGTATAAAAAGAGGTGCCCCGATTCTGTTGTCCGGACGCCAGTCGTGCTTACAAGAGCTCCTACTTTGATGAGTCGATGAAAGTGTCCAGACAGTGATACTTTAATGGTATAAAATTTGGCAAAAAGTTTATGAAATTAAGCTATTTTAAAATTGAATGAATACAAGTATTAATTAAATCAAATATTAAAAATGATGATGGTTTGACTTTTAGAAAATCGTTGCACCTTCATACACAACTTGAAGACTGTGGCAAAACATGGGTGGAACATCAGATTGGAGGAGTAGAGTGGTGTGCCATGATAGGGTCTGGGTGGAGTGAGGAAGGGGGGAGTTTAGTCTTCAGCTAGTGAAGGGGGGAAGAGGGGAAAGAACTGCAAAGACGAGGAGAGGAAGAGACTACTGAGGCACTACAGGAGGGGTGGTGGGGACAGAGGCTGGTACCTTTCAGTCTCTGGTGAGGGGGCATGATTGTCTGGAGTCAGACAGTTGGTGCTAGCGCTCCTAACCCTGTCCAGAGAAGGCTGCAGATCACTAGAGGCACCACAGCACAACATGCCATCCAATGGAGGAGGAGACAGGGGGAGAGGACAGAAACAAACACAAAGAGAAAAACATTGGACAAACAGAAAAGATGTTTTAAAAGAAAGTCCGGCTAGATTCCCAAAATCATAAAGCCAGTCTGAGAACTAAACCATGACTGGCTGACTGGCATAAGGATGGAAGTGTGTGTAAGTTGTCATGGTCGTCATGATGATGGAGTATGGTGGAAAGACGTTTTTGTCATGGAAAAGGATGGAAGGCTCTCTGCACTTTTCTCCCAGCCTGGTATGGCTTACAATTCCATGTTCAACCATGAATAATAATCTGTGTGCATGAACTGTAAGTACGTGTCTTACCTAACTGTCACTTCATCTGTGAACATCACAATGCGGTGTGTGGTGGAGCAGCGCGTTGCAATGACCACGTGCGATCCCACGACAGAGCTTATCTTTCGACATGCAGGCAGCGTGGAACTAATCACAGGATGAAAATTTCAAAACTAGCATGCATTTGCAAAATAAAACAAATGAAAGAAAAAGAAGCTCGGATTGGAAACAAATGTGTGAAGCTCCTGCTGCTTTAGAAAATAATCAAATAAAGGGAAGTCCACAAGCTTATGGAGATCGCTTGAGTGTATTCTTCTTCTTTACTTTTTGGGGGGTTTACCCTTTATTATTCATAGATAGGACAGCTGAAGATTGACAGGAAAGGTGGGAGAAAGAGAGGGGATGACACGCAGCAAATGGGCCCCAGGCGGGAATCGAACCCCAGGCCGCCTTCAGTGAGACTCATGGCCTCATACATGGGTGCGCGCTCTACCGACTGAGCCACCTGCAAACCTTAAGTGTGTTCTTCTATGATAAACATGTACAGTATAATAAGTTAAAATGTGCTCCACAGGTTGTGGAAAATTCACACTGGCACCATAAAATGTCCAAAGGCCTCAGTATGCTTCAAACATACACCCTTTTTCCAACATCTGAAACAGAGGCTGTGTCTTACAGTTTTTGCTTTTCTTATTTTTGAAACAGAAAATCACACAGCCATTGGATAGGTGGAGGTGTGAAAGTAGGCAGGGGTTGAACTCAAACATTCATGTGTTCTTTCAGATACACTGCAGCTAAACTACAGATACGCAAATGACACAGAATTCTTCGAAAGAGGCAATGTCATACAGCCATGAGGAGGATATCATGGCAGATGTTTAGGGATGTTTTGTGGAAGTCATTTTTCCCAAATGAGCAAAAGATGAACACCTGCATTAGAAAATATGTGAATCTTTGACAAACACTTGAACACATAAGCCTGTATACAAAAAGACTTCAAGGTAAAATGAAATTTTGACTTCTAACATGCAGGCGCAACACATCCAATCATTAAGATTAGAGTTGTGTTAAATACTGGCATGGGGTAGAAGCAAAATGTCATAATAACATTTTTAGATTATGGGTCAGTTTTGGATGAATTAAGAAAATATGGTGCTGTGCACAAACTGCTTTGAATTTGCTGCAGCTCTGATTCCCCGACTAGGATTTATAACTCCTTGCTTTGTCAAACTGAATTCTCAGAAATAAAATTGAATAATTTGAGTAAATATAATGTTAATTAACTGTGATTAAGAATATAGTATATATATCAATATCTATATCTATATGTGTGTATATATATAGAATGGGAAAAAACACTTTCAGGTCTAAACGATTAGTTCGTTTGAAGCATACTGAACCCTTAACCGTGGACTTACCTGTTTGTGTGTTTGTGGACACCGTTGAACAAAAGTGGCATCTTAGGTGGCAGTGTGTTATTGTGCCTAGTAGATCTCCTGATGTTTGCATGCATGCAGCAGGCAGGAGAGGGAAAATGGGAGGAATTGGTGGAAGAGGAGAAAAAAACAAGCATGTGGGACTGTTTGCATGACAGAAAGAAAGTATTAAATGTCAAAAAAGGTGCCAACTTATCCAGTGATTTTATGTCCAATGTTGAATGTCATTAAGCTTATTTGAAGATGTTCAAAGAGCTTTGGCTCACAAGCTGACTTATTCCATTTTTACATCACAACATTAACTTGTACAAGATGTTTTGTGTTTCAGGACTGTCAGGGAATTCTTCTAAATATTGTCATCTGACATGTTTCTAAACAGTACGTGCCTTGCAAAAATCACTGGCCAAGCTTGTAGGTTTTTGCAGTGTAAGCGAATAAAACTACAGCACCACATGACAGGCATACAAGCATCAAAAGCCAGCTCTCATCTCCACTGACACGCTTAAAAACAGCCTCCTCCATTAAAAAAATCAGCGTGTATAGAAAATATAAAAAGAAAATGTTACCAAGCTTATCATGTTTCTATCAGAGAGGTATGTTTGTATGAGGAAAAGCCCCTAATGAGACATACAGATGTGCTCTCAAGCGTGATTGCTATTTGAGCACACAGCCAAAGAGGTGGGCTGTGTGCTTAAATAGCAATCTAGGACCCATGTGGAGATAAATACAGACATGTGATTCGCAGATGTTAAATGACAGTACAAGTCTCAATATTTCAAAGTGTATCAGGATATGGGAACAGAGTGCAGAGAAAAGAGCTCTGAATCATTTCAATCAAAAGTCAAAGCTACATAAATTGGTACATATTCAATGGTTTTAATTTCTTCAAGAGGTTCAAGAGTAAATCCTTTCATAAAACAGTAGTTGAAAAAAAAAAAAATTGTACTGACTCTTGCCCAAATCAGCCATTCTATATGTACTCTGCAGGCTTAGAATGAGGCACAGTCTGAATGTAAGAATGGTCCTGTAGTGTCCTCTTGTGGACAACAGGCAGTACTACAACTAAACGATCGTGTCTTAATTTCCTCAATCTGATCTACCTGTTTGTACATTTAATTTCCCTACATAACACATTATTAAAATGACAGGAAACACCTCTGCTTGATTATTCCCAACATGCTACATTCCTGGCTGTTAAAATTACCCAAATTTATGGGAAAATAACAAGTTATTGTCAATAAATCCCATAAAAGTCCCACTGACAAGTCCTATATCATATGAGAGTATCCAAAGTCTGATATATCTTACTTCTCTGTGCCATAAAGCTCAAAAACTATTCCATCAAAGTTCACATACACCAACCTGCTGCCCCAAATACTTATTAGACTCTTTGTCCCCCTCAAATCTTTCTTGAATAACTACATGGCCGTGTTGGAATTGATTTGCCTTTTTAAAAGAATTATGTTTTTGGTAGAAAAAATTAGCTTGTGGTTGGGAGCCACAGAGATCCACAGTGAGATATGACAAAAAGTACTGAAGAGGAAGATACTGCTGCCATTTTTTCATGGGATTTGTTGACAATAACACTATAAACTGTCACCAGCCTTATGTTTTAAATATATGCCACAGTTTAACTGATACTTAAGTGTGTTTTGACTTATTGACATTACATCTGAAAGAAAATTATGTAATTATTATTTATTGTAATTATTTTCTGTATGTATTTAAAATGGCAAAATGTACTTTTACAGCAAAACAAAAGAGCCTCCATTTCAGTAGGATATTTTCTCACTCTTTCATCCCTTTCAAGACAATTACATAAAAAGACTATCCAATAAAACACTATGCACATACAACAAAAGTTACATATGTAACTACACTTCTATGAATTTTGCATGACCAGCAGAGACAGTGCCTAACAGGGGCTGTTATCTGTCTTGTGCATGTGCGGGCTGAGTATTTAATATCAAGTCACATGTGACCAGGGATGACGTAGGGTGTAGCATATAGTGTAACTATATAAATATCGTGAGGTGCTAAGAGTACCAGCAAAAACACCAGTCTGACAGTATGAGCTATCCCAGAGTAGCCCCGATTGTTGATTGTCAAAACGCCTGGTGAAAAGTCCTTAAATGATGCCCTACACCATTTAAGGACTTTGTTGATATTAAATACTTGAGCTATGTGTGCATGATATGGGTAATATCCAGTGTTAAGCACTGCCTCTGGTGGCCAGGAAGAATAAAATAGAACTACATCTGATCCAGAAGAAAATGTAAAAAACATGTTGTAATTGGCCAGTTTACCTGCTGTGGAGGCACTCAGCACTTTTGCCTCGCATTGACTGGTGGATCATGATGACCTCACTGTGGTTACCATGGGGATGGATGACACATGAGGAAATCAACAACAGTCAAAAAACCAGAAGAGCAGAGGGAGAAGAGGGTGAATAGGAAAGAGAAGCTGTCGCTGATTGCTATACACACGACACACAAACGCAGAAATGCCAAAGATCTTTCCAACCAAAGCCATTTTGTCTAAACTCTGCTCTACAGTCACTTTTTCATATCGACAGTCAACGGATAGCTACAGCACCAAACTTTGTTGGAGGCCGAGACACCAGAGCAATGAAAAAAGGAGGGCAGAAAAACTGAAACAGTAAACAATTTAAAAAACTATAAGGTTAAAGGAAAAGATTGAACCTGTTTGATAAAAAAGTTTCTCATGACCAGCATTCACACTTACAGGTAAAAACAGAATCTCTCTGCAGCACTCACACAGTTTTGCACAATAAATCTGCTCTCTCATATCAACTGCACACGGACAAATAAGTGGATAATGTCACACATAAAAAAATAATACAATCAGAGAAAAGCTTGTCTGACAAACACTGGATGACAACTCTGGTGACATTTGGTCTAATTATATTACAAGCAGGGGCTCACACACACACAAACACACACCTGTCATCCAGGTACTCCTCCTGGTGGTGACCTCTGCCAGCGTCGTAGAGGCGGGTCGGAGAACGAGAACGGCGAGAGAGAGGAAGCTCATCATCCAGACTCCTGAAAGAGAGGACGAAAGGAAGGGAGGAAGGAAGGAAGGAAGGAAGGAAGGAGGAAAGAAAGAGGGAAAGAAAGAAGAGGACTTATGTCAGGTTAGTGGTCAGGCGGTATTGCAGCAGACTCTTATTTGGCCCGGCCAGTAAAAGCAGCGCTGGCAGCACTGTGTGTTCTGCATCAGACAGACATTTCATTAGTAGATGGACTCTGTTTGCAGGCTTCCAACAGACTCTCTCATTCCTCCTCTCTCCCTTTACCATGTTGCTTTTACCTTATGTAAGTATCACTGTCTTTTCACCAGGTTCATATTGGGCCTTTATTAATATCTTTCATCAGACATCAGGCCATGCTGCACACGTTTTAATAATTTTAAATTACATATGCCTCTCCTTCTCAATCCTTATACATAACCGTGTCACAGGAGAAACATGAAGTCTAAAGCACAGTTTTAAGCCATATTTCAGCTTTAATATGACCATTTAGAACATATTAAAAACATAAATGGGCAACAAAAGAGTGGATTATGTGTGCATAAACTGTTGAAAAAAAAAATTGTCACTGTTGGAATTCAGGTTCTTCATGACGGGTCATTTTTCAAATTTTCCAAGCTTAGGTGGGGTAAGTGTTTCATACTCAAAACATTTGGGTGTATCGCTTTACATCCCTTGTCCTGTTTTCCCCCAAACAGCTCGATGTCTCGTAATATTTCACAGTAAGATAGTCCAGTTGTTAAAATACACCCATCCTTTAGCCCTCACCTCTGGGCGGGAACGTTGGGTGGCCGTGATCGGATTCGTCCCTGCTCCTCACGGTGCGGTGAGACAGAGCGGGAACGTATGTGATGGGCGGGTGTCCTCTGCTGATCCGGCACCTCCAGGGTGGACGTCGGCTCCCGCTGCCTCTCCCTGCCACGCCCATCCGCTGCTGGTAGGAACGGTCATGCACGTGCACGAACATGAACACACACTCATAAGTAAATGTGGATGAGCGGTCAGAAATACTGCAAACTCTTTAGTAGTTGGTTAACAGTGAGTTCCTAAGAGTTTGAAGAAGGTCAGCTGGACTTTCTTAAAGTCCAGTTAACTTTCTTTAAACTCTAAGGCTTTACCATGCCCTGGGTGACTAACAGTGATATACATAACGACTTCCTAACAACTATGAATTATCTTATCATCCCGACACCTAAATTCATCATAAAGTAGAAAACTATAAAGTAATGTAGTTATATTCCCAGAGGTTTTCATGAAATCAAACCTGGAGTTTGGATTGCCTTGAGATTGTGCTGTAAGCTTAATATTACACAGCACAACATATTAACACACAGTTTGCTAATGTTAACATTTTTAGGTCTTAGCATGGAGCCTGATAGCACTGAACAAATTGTGTGGCAACCACAACAGGACAATCTGTCTCAAGGATACAGACTATTTAAAGATGATCCTAATAACAGAACTGCAGCTGGCTGTTTTTCATTACTGTGTCCTGTACTTTTTAAGTGTAGTAAAAAAAAGGTTCTCTTTCTTTGGTGGTGTAGCAGAACTATTTCTGAAGATAAAAATATAAATAGAGAGACTGATCAGCCTTGAAGGGATCTGTGCGACTGTGTCAGGCTTTGTTGTGGTCCCAAGGTCGCTGGTTTCATTTCCAAAAGAACAGCACCTCAAAGCTCACAATGGACCATTAGTTTTGCTTTGGAAAGCGCTACCAAGGTTTTTGATTTATTCCTACCATGCATGGAAATTAAAAGAAAAAGTTGGTCAAAGTAAAGTGGTGTATTTTTCCATCCCTTCTGTCTCTCTTTTTAACTTGGGTACACGCTGCCAAGAAAAACAGATACATATTAGAGTTCGACTGATACAGCGGATGTTTTTGATGGAAGGTGATAGTGTGAGCTGATACTCTA
Organism: Scortum barcoo; assembly: GCA_023238725.1. Lineage (NCBI taxonomy): Eukaryota > Metazoa > Chordata > Actinopteri > Centrarchiformes > Terapontidae > Scortum > Scortum barcoo. The sequence continues at coordinate 3,427,571 of CM041544.1, forward strand.
CGTAATGTTATAAAACAGCTCCATAATATTTAAATATTTAGTGTATACACTGGGATTTTATTGTCAGGTGACCAGCAGACCATCACTAGAATCATTTCTTTCCACCATGTTTTACTCATCATGGTGAAATAATGGTACTCTGTGGCATCTGATAAAAATGTTAGACAATTAATTCAGATTATTTTTTTTTTACTCTAAGTGTTAATCATGAGAGAAATATGTAATCAATCAACCTGATTCTTACATCAACCCATATTAAGCTATCTATATACCAGTCGAACCCTAACATACAGAGACAAACACTCAGACACAGACACTCACATAATTGCACACTTGTGGACACAAAGAAAAAAGCTGAGCATCTAAACATACATGGTAATAATTTATCTCTTACTTTGCTAATGCTAATTAAGAAATTGACATCTTCAACTATATTTTCATATGAGCCTCATTTCAGAGGCAGAACAATGTCTGAGCGGTGCATGGAGCCTGGCTAATTTCCGCCCCATGCCAACATCTAGAACATTTCCCATACACATGAATTTATTTGTGGTGACCTGTCATACTGTCATCTCTACTGTTATCTATGTTTTAATGGTCAATTTTGATTTTCAATTCCACTTCAAGAAATGCGCTGAAGATGTTAAAACGACAGTACTATCAAATAGATTATTTATAAAAAAGAAATATTTAATGTCATATAAAGACTTTAGGGTCAGTTTACATTTAAAGTCATCATTAATAAGAGTTTCCAGATCAATTTCAAATTCCTTTGTTTTTTCCATATTCAGATGTATCCTTTTTTTAGCTTATGTCAGCTGGTATAACTTTGCTTACCAGCAAAAGGGTTGCTTGTCGTGTATGTTATAGACTTTGTCTAAAATGTATGGAACACTTTGAGATGACCTCATGATTATATCTGTTCCAGCCAAGCAATCCCCAAAACAACACCACAAATAAAAATACATTTTGTGGGAAAGACTGCATGTAATACTGAGAAACAATCCCCACCCACCTTTAGACACTACTGTTGTACCCTCATCAAATTCAGGCTCTGTAACACGCTGAGAACCTAAACAGTCACAGACACACAGATGTGTATATACATCACACACACATATATGCACGCACGTATCCAGGCACAAATGCCGTATTATGGAAGGGAAGTGAAGGCTGATATTTCCATCGCCGTACATGTTATACTTTGGTTATTGATTGTACACCACACACCATCCCACACTCTCGCACAGAGGATATGTTTGAGCTGAAACATAAATATATACAATTAAGGGCATTCACAGCATCCCACTTACGCTGCAGCTTCTTGCCAGGGGCGTCTGTGTGTCGTCGGGGCAGGTACGGGGAAGGTCGGGGCAGTGGTATGGATGAGACATCATGGGTTTGGAGTGGATACCAGTGAGGCTTGTCGTCCAGTAAGGCTGTCTCCAGCTCGATCAGGATCTGCTCAAGTCATAATCCACATGGTGATCGACGTTTTGATTGATATGACAAGAACAGAAGAAACCGTTTGTGAAAATATATCAGGAATGGTTTTACATGTGCTGTTCTAAACATCAGCTATCTGGTACCTAGAGCAAAAATGTTTTGCTTTAAAGTAACTCAAATGTTGTTTTTTTAAAAGACGATAAAGAATAAGAACATGTTAAACACTATTTCCACATCAAGCAGACACTGAACAACATTAGTCTTCATTTGGAGCTGTGTTTGATTCCAAGTAACAAATATCCAGTACCTAAATATCCCATCTTTTCAGCTCTGGTTTGGTCTCTGCCACCTTCTGAGGAATATATCAGGCCCTTTAGTTCACCTGCTAGTCTTTGTTGTTTGCCCCGATGCTAAGCAGGTGTTGTGCAATAGGTTTATTTGAAGTTTTTCTATGAAAACACTTGCTGTCACTTCTGGAATTAATGCTGACCTCTACATGTAAATGATTTTAATCATCAGTCCAGAAGCTCCATTTTCAAACTTTGTTAGTTTTTAAACAACATAGCAGGCCATAAACTATAACAAACCAAGTTTTGTGTCAAAGTCAACGAAGTAGAAACAAAGACATTTAAATGTGAGTCTTACAGGTAAAACATGAGGCCTCGGCCCCCTTATGGGACTTTACTTGCATTTTTTTATTGTTTCCTTTCTCTTTAGTTTGACCATCATGACAGACCATCTGAAAGCCTGTGACGTTTATGCGACAAAGTCTTTGTGATCATTAGACAACAATGTGCTGACATGGTGGGTGTGTGTGATGTTTGTCTGTTTGTCGTGCTGTTCTGTCACTGTGAATATAATCTAATTGTGATCCACAAAGGGACTGCAGACGAAAATAGCTTTAACCTTGCTCTGGTACAGTACATCAAATGATCATGTTTAATGTTGTATGACTACTTGAAAATAAAATAATAAAACAAAAAATAACCAGCCATTTTGCAAGGTGACCACTGTGATCCACACTCACAGTCACTACTGCAAGACAATAATACAGTGGTACAAACCCATGGGGAGAGGAACTTGCATTGCGTGTGTGTGTGGTACCTCTCCCATAAAGGTGCTGTCCTCCTCTGGTGACCTGGGTTGGTCCCATATAGTCAGCTCTAACATGTGGTTCCGGAAATCCCTGCGATGGACGTGAGTGTAGGCGAACGTCTGGTTCCACTTGGGCTCGCAGGTCTTCTTCAGTGTTTTTGTCCTTCGTTTGCTCTTATCACTGTGTTAAACAACGCAGATACTCCTTTGTTAAGTTCATTTGAGCTGTATTTCTATGGGCAAGTTTGCAAAGTATGGGATTATTAAATCGATTATTTGTCTAAAGGAGGATACTCAATCTATCACAGCCAGCTGTGGCTGCTGCTTGCTTGTCTCATTACGTTACAGTTCATTCATTGAGCTGACTTATAATGAGTACATTCAACCATGTGGACACAATCCAAAAACTGAAAGAATCACACATTAACAGGACACTGACTTCTTAAAATAAGTTGAACTCTTTCATGATGCTTCAAGTGCTACATTTGGAAACAAATAAGTTTTTATCTATTTATTTTTTAAAGGGCCAAGGTGCAGTCTGAACAGATGAGTCTTTAGTCGACATAGACGATGTGCGAGTCTCAACTTGGCTTCATCTTGTTTCTCTGAATTTGGATTTTGGCTCATTTCTGATCCCAATCAGACCACCTGGAGTACATTTTAATGCAATGCGTAAAAGCACTCAACTGTAGTTTGGCCACATCTATTTGGATCACTAGGACCATGTAAAGGGGTGGTTGGCGTACCTGCGGTCAGGGAGGAAGTACATTTTAACATAGGGGCTCCTGGGCCGTCCATCAGGCCGAAGAGGAAGCTCTACAGCCTGCAGCACGTTGACTATTAGCTGATGACCCACTTTGTCATACCACAGCTTCACCTGGGTGTCAAACACACAGACAAATGATGCTGCGTCTTAATTTTAACACATCAACAAGCCAACACGCTGAAAAGTGCACACACACTCACTGAGAGTTGGCCTGGCATTAACTGTGGAGCATCTTGGAGCATCCCGGGACTGGAGGGAGACAGGACATTTAAGGACGGTCTCTCCATCTTCTGGGACTCAAAAGAACTGGAACCTGCTATGAAGACAAGAAAAAAAAAGAAAAGAAAAAAACAAAGGATTTTAAATCCAGGGAGAGAATGTAAACTTTATGTCAGAAGGGACAAAAAAGCCTAGACAAGTGTCAATGTGAGAAAATGAGCGGTGTGTGTTCATATTTACGTAATATTCAGCATTAAGAGTTCCCTTCCTTAGAAAACTTCACATAAAAAGAGCACAGAGCATTCCACAGCAAATGACCACACTTATGTCCTACTGTGAGTCTGATAAGCTTTGGTTTAGAAGTATCAGGGCCTCATATACATCTCATGATATACGTCTCATGATCAAGTACAATTCTAAGTTGAGTGATTAATGTAGAAACCTGTTTCCTCATTATTGACATACATTATAGATGAAAGACATGATGAATTTAAAGCCAGGAACAATTAACAATAATCCAGTGTCTTATTGAACAAACAGGATGAAGTACTGTTTGCCCTGCCAGCTATTTGTGAACCAGCTTTGAAAACAGTAATCATGAGCAGCGGCTACAGTTGCATTCAAAGACAATGTCACCTGCATGTTCAGTGATACAGTGGCCTTAGAGTGGGTTGCCAGATATTGTCAGTGTGACAAGAGGACTTAAGGAAGTTGATGTTACAGTATGTCACCCCCCTGAAATCATCAAGTGTTTTTACATTTCTGTTGTGTAGGTTGCAGGTTGCACAAATGAGATACAACATGATAATGAGTATTTCTCTCTATTTCATTATTTTCATGCATCAGATGTGTAAACTACCATAAGATGATGCTGACAGTATGTATGAACCTGAACAAATATTAGTATATTCTACAAAAATGAAAAGGAAACATTCTCAATTTTTTCCCAATAAAGAAAATGTATAAGACAGATAATCGACACACACAGAGATGCAGACAGACATTCAAATATACAGAGGTGCTCCAACATCGCACAGGAGATACCTACTAGATTCTAATGGAGGGTGGGACGTGTCGGGGATTCTTGGGATATCACTGGAAAAGAAGCAGCAAAAACCACGTCAGTCGCTCTCATACTAGTATCTAACTGGATTAAACAGAGTTAGTGGTGTTCTTGATGCACAGGCAGACATGCATATAAATGTAGCAGCAGTTTGCTGGAAGGAAGTAGCACTGCATTTAAAGGCTATCCGGAGGTTAAAATATCATGTGGTTCAAAAACATGGAGAAGCAAAGGGGAGATGCGAGTTTCATTCGTTCCTCTCATGACTGCAGTGTTTCCCAGACTCATTCTGAAATTTTAGTCTGGCCAATGATAATCTGACATAATAATGGATGCGAACCAGTGGCTCAATTCTGTCACGCCACCATTGTTTATTATCTGTGAAGGATCCCATGGGAAACACCAGAATCCACTAGCTTCATGGAAAGAAAGCATGGTGATCTGTGTAACACTTATCAGTGTAATTTGTCATTTTAAATTCAAGATTTTAAAGCAGTGGAAAGGTTAGCCCCACACTGCTATTTGGAGTTTTTTTGGGGGGGGTTATTTCTTTGTAGCACACAGGGAGGCAGTATTCTGAATTCTTTAGTCACCCATGGAACAACAACTTTATTGCTTATCATTTCTGTTATTCACTTTCTTTCTGAAAGGTAGATGAGAGGTGAAGCTGTGAGAGCTGAACTGTGAGTCAGGGTGTGGTTAGCCTAGCTTAGCATAAAGACTGGAAGCACCAACATTAATCGCCTCCCAGCTCCACCGCTAACTGAGAATAATTTCTCCATCTTCACATTTCACATTTGGAAAGAAAGCAAATAAGCGCCCAAAAGCTTTTGATTTAAGGTTTATTATTCCAACTTTTGGCTTTAAATCAGATATTAAACTGATAAGTGTTTTATGGACCCTAGGTTGCCTTTGAGCCCATTCCAAAATCAAAAATTGAAAACATGTAAATGAAATAAAATAAAGATAGTTTGCTTTATGAATCCAAATGTCCCAACTTTCAAACCAAAGGATTAAGAGCAAAAAAGAAAATGAGAAGCATTTCTTATTTGCCACTGTAAGTGCTGGATTACACTTTGGATCCTCACACTTTACCAGGAATGAAAAATAGGAACTCCAGATGCTGTACAAACAGTTGAGAAAGCTCGTAAAAGCAATGCTGCATTGATGGGCATTTCCCATGGGCCATTTTGTATCCCTTTAAGTGAACCTTCAGTTCAATTTAGTTGACAAATTTAATCTTTTTTCACAAAGCCAATATCAATTGGCATCCCTAAGAAATATGATTCTGTTTATTTAGGGATACAAAATGGCACCAGCAAAACCAAAACAGTTTCCAGAAGCGTGAGAGGGTTAAGGGGTCCTAATAAAATGGGCAAATTACTTACTGATATTTTCTATACACCCTTCGTGAGTGTTTGGAGAGAAATTAATACATTCAACGTTTTTCCCGTTAAAGAGCAAACGAGGTTAAACCTTCAGAAAAGCTGCAAGCGCTTGAAGAAACAGTGTGTATTTTACTGTGAAATGTGTCCGATATAAACCCATTAAAATGGGTTTAACTTAATCTTACTTTATTAACAATAGAGACACACACTGTGCACTATATATTTGTAACTCTGTGTTATATGTGAGGTTCCTTAAACAAACGTGAGTATTTACACCTTTCCTGGAAAGTTATCACACAAACTTTGAGCCTCAAATTCAGAAATAATCTGTGTATGATCATATAAATATAAAGAGCAGTCTGACTGTAAAATGTGCATATTAGAATTTAGATTTCTGTCATGACTTTCACCATAATTTGCTAATATCCTTTGTGATATTCTAGTTTCAGAAAAGTAAATTGGGATGTTATGAAAAACTTTTACAGGTCTGTGATTTCCTTGTAACTTTCTAATAATTTTCTTTAAAAGTTTCTGTTCCATGCTATTTGTTACCAATTGTTAGCAAGTCATTCCAATTCATTGTTAGCAAATCTTTAGGTCAGTATACAGCAGTAAAGGATGACAATGCCAAAATATGGAACAGGAAAGCATCCAATTCAACATATGTAGAGAATAAATTCTCAATAAGAAATGAATGATGAGTGAATCTTTACTTTGGTTTACACCAAGCTAGGACATTTCTGCTTTTCATATGATAGGCACCAAATCACGTAGTTTGTTCTGGGAAATTATTAGAAATTACAGACAATTACAGAAAAAATGGAAACAAATTTTTCACATACATAATATCCACTCTTGAATTAGAGTGAGATACACTGAAAGGGTCTTATCATAGTGTAAAAAAATCTCTTTTTTTGATAATAGATTAATTTAAATAAACTTAAAATTTCCAAATGTCTCTCACTTCACGGCTCACTAAATCCATAACATATCCAAGCATGGGGCTCTGCCGAACTCCACTAAATTCATTTAATTCTACAGTTTGAAACTACTTGCAAAAACAAAATGCATTTTAACAAATGATCATCAATAACAATAAATATACAACAGTAATTGTGAGTTCAGTTAGAGACCCAAAAACTAGATCAAAAGAAATTCATTAGTTTTGAGGATATTGACCTGCTTATATAGATATTTCATCTCTGCATTGAATAACAGGATACTTCCCTTGTATTAATTTGAAGTATGGTGGAGTAGAGTGTATGTCTACTTTGTTCAATTTAAATCAACTTATTAGGCTAGTAAAGACTACACCCACAGCACTCCTCAAAAGAGTAAGTCGGTACAACCTAAATTAGATGCTGAATCTCCATTTTTAGACTCCAGTTGTTTTAAAGAACATATCAACCATAGATTTTATGATATAAAAGGATATGATTATGGCTAAAAGTCATTCAAATCAGCCACCTAAACTGCATGCAAACTGCTGCACTCACAAATGTTGCGACGAGTGGCTTGGTTCAGTATTTACAAGGCATCACGCAGAAATATCTGACGCAGCCACCTCTTGTCTCTTATGTCGCTTACAGCCAATTTTATTTGGTCAGTAACAATTCACCTTATATCATCCTAAAAATAAACGCAAGTGCTTTTTTAAAGGGGACGTACAAGACAAAATGGAAATCTCCCGTTCCAAAACTTGGCAAACACCGCAGCAAGTAATGGTTGGCTATTTTTAATGTTTTGAATGCAGTCACATAGTCACAGTCAGAATACAAATACATGTCCCTGTCTTATCTGAGGTCGGTCAACTATGAGTCAGAGTCTCAGTCAACACTGCCTGGTTGAATAAGGGTTAAATCCAATGCAACACTGCGACAAACTGAGGCGATTCATTTTTCACACACATTAAAATATGACGCTGACAGGTGTACGGGGTGTGTTTTATTCCTGACTTACCCAATAGGCCTGGATACCACCAGCTCCACTTGAGGCTCAGCTTGGGATTCCAGGATGATGTTGTAAACTTCCTTCATGGTCGCCCCCGGTAACAGCTTCCCATTCCACTGCAAAACTTCATCCCCTGATATCAGACGTGCATATGCATCTCTTATCGTTGGGCATAGTGTTTTTACATGAGAACAACCACGCTTTATATTCACCAAGTTTGGTATGAGTCAGAGTATAGTATGAAAAGGTGGATTTAAGGATCATTCTGTATGTTTCGTTTTGTCAATAAATCCCATGAAAAGATCAAAACCAACAGTGTGTCAGTGCACTTCTCAAACCAGCTTCTCTACACAGCCCAGAGCTCATTCATGCCAACTGAAGACACACATTTATTGAAAGGAGGTTGCAGATATAAAATCTCACTTTTAAAAAGTTTCAGTAATTTCTTTAAAACAGCTGGACAATGTTCTTAGCAAACATTACTCAAACAGGAGGGAACCGGGGACTATTTTTAGCGGCAGACTGCAGAAGTGAGTTAGTGAGTATTGGCAGGAGCAGGCCGGCGTATGTGGGATGGAGTCAAAATAAACTGGAGCCTGTGTTCATGGCAATGAATGAACATGTCATCCAGTACAACAGTGTGGCTCATCATAATGGTTTTTCAACAATGTAGCTCTGTGCCATGGAGGAATAAAACTTATCAAGTTCTGGACGCAGACACAATATTTCAGGTCTTTCATGAGATTTGGTGACAGTTACAGAAATATGTAATATTGCCAGCCTCATACTTACTTATACTGCATTTAATATAAGACCACCGCAGAGACAAACATAGTACAATTAAGTGAAACCTGAATAAAGTCAAATAAAGAAATGAGGGGGAAAAAAAACAATACTGGAAGAATATAGTTAGTAAAACTACGCTGCTTAATCTAAACAGAGCTGCCACTGCATGCATGATGCTTTCTAAGGCCTTATGTTTGGATCATAATGACTCAAGATCTGAAAATACACCTGCTCTGAGATGTCCCACCACGTCAGCAAGGCTTCCTTTCTTGACTTTAGTGATGAAAGCACCTAATCTCCCTGACTCTGTTATTCTGCCTCCCACCACCTAAAGACAGACAGAGAGAGAGAGAGAGAGAGAGAGAGAGAGAGAGAGAGAGATATATTACTGTCATATCTGTCATATCAGGGTTAAACAACAGTGACTAATAATGGTTTGTAAAATAATATTGTGTGTGTGTGTGTGTGTGTGTGTGTGTGTGTGCACGCTGGCGTCCACCGTGACCTTTAACCCCAGCAGGGCTCCGGCTTCTTTAGGCATGGTGGCGCTCCTCTTGCTGAGGGTGATTCGTCCAATTAGATGGTCTCCTTCCTTGGATGGTTGCCAGGTTACAGGATGCTGCAAGGGGAGAAAACAAGTGATATGTACAGATACACACACTGACACTCAGGACACATATACACAAACAAATACACAACTTCCAGAGGGATACAAAACCAGCTACTACAGGAAAAATGTTAACAGTTGCAAATGTTGTGATGTGCTGATAAGTTTTGGCAGCAGTAAACTGTCGACTGCAGTGAAGTCTGACAGAATATAGTCTGCTTTTTGAAATAAGTTGGATCAGCAGGTAAAAATGTTACTGGTTCCTTTAAGAGTTGGTGTGAATTTGATTAATTTTCTACCATCTGATTATAACGGGATCATAAAAGATCAAAGGTTGCATGAGTTTGCATCTGTTTCCTAGAAATAAATTAGCTTACGTTTGTGACCTGCTCTCACCAGTTAACATAATACAATAGTCATTTAACATTAAGTTTGTAAAAACTTCTATGCTGGCTGGTGTTACCACCAAGGACCTGTTCGGTATTTCCCGTCAAAAGTAGTCTGGCACATGAGAAGTTATGTTTCACACTAATGAATGCTTTGAAATCAGTCAAACATATTTGACATGCACACAAATATGAACACGCCTATCATCCTTTGAAATGCACAAGACAAAAGTTGGCACAATTTGTCCTCATGCTGATTTGAAAATATTCAAGCTGAATATGAAATAAAAATAAGTAACTTACATGCCATACAGTGGGGTCATGTGGGTAGCACTCCCAGTCACCTGCAAGAGAAAAGAGACTGGCTCAGACACTGTGGATGTCGGAGAAGCGATGACCTCCTTCATTTCCCATTATAAATTAACACACACACACACACCAAAGCATACAGCAGAAACTGTATACACAGCACATACCAGCATGAGTCCTCTCATACACAGCTCGGCGGCCAAAATTTGGGGGCTCTTCAGAAGGTATGTGTTTACAGTAGAGAGGGTTAAGTTTATTGAATATTCAGGCCTGGGCTAGAATTATAAATTTATCACCGCAGTGGCAGGACTCAACGTTGTCCAGCAAGGCAGTGATGATACCAAAGGACAGCTAAGCCTGTTAAAATGCTTTAATTCCCGCCCAGATGTTTCACGGATGAGATGCTGTGGATGTGTGCAGTGTTGTGAGGCTTAATAAAAACTTTAATAGTTACTATGAGGCGAAATAACCATATAAATAGTGCCGATTTTCATTCATTTTACTTACAATATTCATTTATGCTTTTCACCTCTTACATATAGAGATGCTGAAGCCTGGAATAATTATAGATTTAAATTGTGTTTAAATACAATCTATTCAAGATTTTATCGGTTTCAAAAAGCATCATAATCATCAATCATAATCGTAACTTAATTAATTTCACTTAATGTAATTAAATCTGCATTTTATAAGATGCATTATAAAATCTAAAATAAAGAACAAAAATAAGTATAAAAAAACAAAACATAAAATGAGTCATTTAACATTCTATTAACTTATTCTGTCTTTAAATGATGAATGAGTTCTAAAATAAAATAGCAATTTTTAACTTTTAATTCAATTGAAAAAAAACCTTTAAACTTAACAAAAACTGTTTGAATGTTACTTTATGTTATTACATATACTGATCTAATACATCTCACACTTTTCACAAGTGTCCTGCTTTTACATTTACATTTAATTACCATTTGAACTCCGTTGTCGCGTCCCTTGATATCTAAACACATAAAAATAAATGCAAATCCACAGAGCAGTAGTATTTCAGTGGTAGGACTACGGTTGACACAGATGGTCAGTGAGAATAAATTAACTGTATGATCCTCGCTAAATTAATCTCAGAGATTTATGGTACTAAATAACAAAAGATTACTTAATAAGCATGATATAACAATCAAACTCAAGGCCTAACTTTACCATACTGTCCCCATCTGTTGATGGAGCCTGCTAAAACTCAGTAGCTGTTTGCAGTAATAACAAAGCTGATATAAACTGCATGTATGCAAACACAATCTAATGATAATTTTTTTCATTATCAAAAGGATGCAAGTCTACAAGGGGGCTTTCAAGAGAAACTGTTGCATGTTCATCACATCCTGTGGGTCATTTTAGACAGTGACACAAAATATATTCAGTGGCTGAGACCCATCTCTTGCTTTAGTCCAAAAACACAGCCTCCTCTGTACACAGCCTCCTCTGAGCCGGGGGGCGGTGTTGAAATGTGTGCAGGACCTTGACGACACTGTTATGACACAGAGTAAAACAGAGCCAAGCATTCCTAGGAGCCAGGAGGCTATGAGGTTAATGACTTGTGACAACTTATAGTGACATTATGTAATCTTAAAGCAAACGCTCTGACGATAGACATCCAAGTTCTCAGTTTCATAACTCGGGTGTGAGCGTAATTTTATGCTTTGAGCGGGCCACATGGGTGTGTGTTTGACTTGGATCAAAGTCATTACAGGATCAGGACCCAAAGATGGGTCACTTGCCATGCAGCTGTCTGATCCATTTTTTAATTAAAACAATGAACAGTATTCTGTGTGAAATACATCACCTTTCAAATGTAGTCTGTTTGGAGCTATCTTTATGTTCTCAACAATGAAGTATAACCTCGTTCTACTTCCAAGTAGCAAATCATGAACTAATTCAATCAGTGGTTATGTATACATTTTAAAACGCCTAATTCAAAACTAACACATCGACTGTGTACAATTTCACCACTGTGTGAAATACTGATATAATGTGACATCAACACTTTTCAACCAGCAAACACAGCAACCAGCAACCCACAGTGAGTAGGTCGATCTACCTCAATTATTGTATCACTGTGAAATCCATAAGCATAACTAAAATAAGGCATAGTAAGGGTAACTAACAGGGGTAAAGTAAGGGTCAGTTTTTACAAGATGAATATGAATTGTATCATTTAGTGGTGGATTTCTAAAATAAAACAGAAAGAAACAGAAAAAATGAAACACTGTGTGATGCAGGAGAATTTTGTGGTCTATAAAAAGGTTCGTTGACCACAAACGGTTGACAAACTTTAGGATAAGAAGTTAAAAAGTGAAAGTTGTGAATCAAAGTGCACATGTACATTACGTACTATTTGTGTAGTGTTTTTTACCTCATGAGTTGGTTGTGTGTAGGAGGACACTTGCAGAGATCATAATAGGATCTACTGTACTGTGACTGACTGCATATTTGAGTGTGTATGTGTGTATGTTTTCCTGCACTGATCTTACAATGATTTACATGCCTGGATGCTTCTTGGCTGCCAGCAACCACATCTCTGAGCTGACCTGGTCTCAGTCTCGAGCTAAAAAAGGAAGCAGCGTCTCGCTGCCATGCCGGTGTGTTTAAAACCTGGCCTGACAGAACACTCTAATCCTAAACCTCCACTTGATCGATGTGACAGCGCCTGGTCTGGGTCCAAGCTGGTGCTGGATGCTCCCTTTTCCTCATCGGAACACAACGCACTTCATCAGCTTCCGGTGAAAGTGTAGTTTTAATCTAGCATGAGCATGGCTACAGTCAGATACAGTGTGTTCAACAGACAGACAGATAACTACCCGTACAGTGCCCACATTTAGCCATGTCGTGTCAAATTTAACGTAATGAAGCTGACATTTTAATATTAGTATGAATTATAGACTATGTATGATAATAGGACTATCAAAAGGCAGACTTTATTCATCAACTGCAAAGTCCATGAAAATCATGACATGCACGTAAATAGCTCGGGAAGAACTCATTTGTCTCAACTGATTATTACTGTAATCACTTTTTAGTCCATGCAGCAAACCTACAGTAGAGCGGGGCTGCTGTTAAAAATCTTTTTCTAGCACAGTTGGATGTATAGCAGAGAGCCTGAGCGCCTCAGAATGGTTAGTATTGAAGTGACATAAGCCAGCTTGGACATGACAAGGTTAGAGTGTAAACAGTGGTGTGTTCTCAGGCTCGGGGACATAGTTGGCTATGTGAGACTACGCAAGGTCACCACTGGGATCAACTGGGGTCAAACTGCCCCATCACAGACACACTAGCACGCACACTCAAGTGTGGGACCCCCCCCCCAGGGCCGAGCTGAAAACAATACAATAGGACACAGGAAAACATCCAGATACAAACACGGGCTCACACTGCTTATTATCAGACTGCCGGCTACGTTCTGCTGCATGTACTGCACACAAAAGTTCGAAAATGTTGCAGGAGATGCATTGTTTCTGCAAACACACCCTGATCATGCATATTATTTAGAAAGTTTCTAAGATGCTAATGTTTTAAAGTCATTTGGTGTGTAATCCCTTTTTATCAACCTTTTTTTTTTTTTCAAAAACGATAAAAAAGTGACAACATAGAGTATTTCCCCAAATAAGTAGGTTATATCAGAGCAGTCTTACCTGTTCTGATCAGTGATAATTAAAGCAGAGAGGCGTCTCTGGATTCTGAAGTCTGAATGAAGACGGCGCACTGAGATTAAACAGCTCTCTGCACTTCTTACATTCACCTCCCGTGATACACTGTTCAAGTGGGAGTGTTCAAACACACACACACTGAAGATGCAGTGCCCTATGTCTCATACACTGAAATAATTATACACCTCTACAGTATAAGGATGTGAAATAGATTGCAAGTCCTAGTTGAAAAGTATGGTTAGTGATGGCTCAATAACTGTAAATTCCATCTTAGTGAGATGCTTCATCCTAATGAGCTAACCAGGTAAATGCATACAGTGTAGCTGTAGAAGACACTGTGCTCCTGGTGCCTCGAGGATTGTAATAACAGATAAATAAATCAACAGTTGATCCACAGCCAGCACTCTTTTGACCAATTAAAGACAAGTTGTACACTTAAGATAAAGGGTCAGTATCAAGACTGTTCAACAACACAAAGCAAAGCATTATGCAAGACATTAACCTCCTGTAATCTGAGGTCGAGCCATCAGTAACAGCTACTGTGCATCAGCTGTTTGTGTGCTTCTCTGTTCGCTGGCCGGTTTGAATTTCGGTTAATTTTGCTGCTTTTTTACATGTCAGTTTGTAGGATTACCATCGATGCTGCAGACGGCATCTCTGATTTTTCTCTAGCTTGGCTGCATATTGAAATCGATCAGCAGGCATGTACAGTGAAGTTTGTGTATGTAGCCCATCAATATCATCCAGTGTGGTCTGCATTTAGCGTCTCATGAGTGAGCCTATACATGCAAAACACTTCCACATGAAGCAAAGCGATCTCTCTATATATACTTATTTATACTATTTGTATTATAAACTTAAAGCCCTGCCCCGATTCCACATTCATTCTAATTACAGGCTTATTTGGAGTCCGTTGCATATTCACACAGGAAGAGGGACTTTACTAAGTATGCACAAAATGTCAGTATGAATTCCACTGTTGATGTATGCTAACTTCCCATAATGCACTGCCAAAAAAGGGAGGAGCTGCTCGAAAATAAAATAAAAAAAAAAAAATAAAATCAGAAGCAGGTGGTGGTGGTGAGACATCTAGAGACACATCTTAGAAGCAAATATTCTTAAGAATATTTTGTTTTGGAGTTTCATTGACATTCAGTCAATTTGATTGATGTCTGTTGGCCCACAAAAGTTGTAATTTCCTGTGAGTACTGACTGTAACTTGTGTCAACTGTTTTGAGAACAGTGTACAAGAGCAACTTGTAACATTTTGTATATGGTTAGTATCTAGTATACGATTGCGGCTCACTTCTGTGTGCATGACACTTCTGGAAGTATTACAAGAGAGCATGAGAGTGTACAAGCACTCAAAAAAATCCAGTCAGCCTGGCTGCTTGTTTGTGTTCTGTTAACTTATCAATTTCTATACAAGTGGTATCACCAGAAAGAGCCTGGATAGGGTGTTACATATCTACTGCCTGAGCATTTTGAACAGGCTGATGACAGCCACCTTCACTACAAAGAAGCAAACATTTCACAGGCACCTCAAATGAAAGATGTGGGCGGAGAGTGGCAGGATCACAAAGATGGGACATGTGCATCACATGTCATGTCTTTAACACTTCACTGTGTTTAATGTGATGTGAGAGATATGAGTGGAAATGAGTGCTGAGCTGAGCTGTAGTTACCTTAGTTACCTTAATAAGTACCTTATTAGACTAAGCTGTGTTAGAAACTGTCATAAAGCAGCAGTGAGAATGATCACTGCTTTAAATTTTCTCAGAATCATATTGCCTCAAACATATCGTGTGATGGATGGATAAACAAATGAATGAGGAGGCGGATGCCAATAGGTCCATACACCGCCAGCTGTTATCAACCACAATTCTTCATGAACACAAAGAGATGATTGATATGGTCTCTCACCTCTCTCGCTGACACTTTCGATCTCAGCATCCTCACAGCTGCTGTACTCAGGCGTGGTCCCTCCCTCCTCCTCCGAACTACTGACACTGGTCTGCCTCTTCCCTCCGGCCCCCAGCCCTCGTTTCGACTTGTAGGGCCTCGGTGGCGGTGGACGCAGAGATTCCGATTGGTCAGAGCTTAGTGAATCATTGCGTAGCATGCTCTCAGCCTTCTCCCGTTTGGTCCGTCTCACTACGGGTCCCTGGCCGAGGCCTGAACCAGGGCCCAAACCGGGAGGCTCTCTGAGTTCAGGGGCAGGGCCTTGCTGACCAAGGGTGTGTTCATATAACCCCCCTACCCCACCCACCGTCCTCTGGCCAGGCCGCAAGCCATCTCCGACCTCCCCAACTCCACCCATGCCACGACCCTGCGCGGACACAGGGTGGCCCCTGCCTCCAGGAGGGACCGGCCCCGTTTGGCGAGGGGGGCCACCGCTGTGGTCCATGTGGTGGTAGCCCCCCTCTTCTGTCCGTCTCACACCACCACCTCCCACAGGATCGTGCTCCAGAGAGCGTCCCTTTGTCAGCCGCCGGCTTTCCCTGCGCTCTCTGGACTCCCCCCGGAGGTCCCGGTCCATGGAGACCTGGGTCTGGAGTCTAGGCTGACCTGAGCGTCGCTCTCCCCGACCAGCTCCTCCGCCTCCCCTTCCATTTCTCCTGGAGAACAATCAATATTGGATTTATGATGGGAAAGAATAGGTCAGAGTTGTTGACAGACAATGTATTTTATTTCAGGCACATCCAGCAATGGATACTGTATTTACATGCCTGGAGAACTGTTGTGTAACATTAACCTCACTGGATAAGCACACAAAGCCTTTTAAGCTTTTTAAGGTGCCTGTGTTCATTATGTGTGCATCACCAAAACACAGCAGCCACTTTAATACTGAAATCACCACCTCTTCCTCTGTCACTGTCATGAAAATAGGGCTACAAGTGATGATTATTTTCACTATCAATTAATGTATACTTCACTGTCACACTGGCAGCCTGTGTGGCTGTACAAACACTGTGTATGTTAAAACACTGATATCTAGGAGGTAATGTCTACCAAAATCACAAGATTAATTTAGTGTGTTGGCATTCTAACATTTGCAAATAGTTTCACAGGTATTTGGTCATGAATCAAAGCAATGGACAGTTGAAATAAACTGTGTCAATACATTTGACTCAAAACCACAATGTCAACTTCCTGTTCATGCTAGAAGAAAGTTATTACAGTTCATCAACTGGGGATCATGAATGTAGGTACAACATTTCATGGCAGTCCATCCCAATAGTTGGAATAGAAGGAAATATTTCAGTCTGGACCAAAATGGTGGAACAGCATGGCTGAAAATATTCCAAAAACACTCCCCGGCTTGTGATGGCCATTTTATTGCCAGCGATTCTTTTAACACCACGAGTCACAACCAGAGTTGGAAGGGAAATAGTTTAGCTAATGTAGCTGAGTAAATGTTATTTGAGAGACCTCACTCTATTTAACTTTTAGCTTCTACTTCCCCTAAAAGATAACTATTTACTAATGTTAACAGATAACACTGGTGTGATTTTGCAGCTGTTACCATTTCACAGTTAACGTTAGCTTTCTACTAATGAAAGTCACAAGTGAAAACACATTCAACTATCCGGTGTTTTGGAACAGACTGCTTTATTCCACTGCCCTCAGTGGCATAGGAAACATCGACTCAGACTGACTGCTTAAGAGACATAATGCACCTCTGTATAAAAGGAGCCCGTGATGAATGCAGGAGATAATGCGTAATAATACAAATATTAACATATTTTGGAAGGACTGCTTTCTTTCTGGTGGCTGAGAGGACGCAACTTAAAGAGGCACTCCACCAATTACACACATCAAGATCACGTCATGGTTAGTCCTACCCTGCCTGTGAAAAGAGTTGTATAATCACGTCCTCTGTGGATCTGGAGAAGCTTTCTAAAGTCTAACAACCCGGATGATGTTACAGTGGTTATTGTAGAGGTTATTTCATTTTGGGGTTTGGAGATTACTTTTTCATTTTTCAAAGTCTGTTTACAGTTTACAGATAAAACGCTGCATTTTGAGTTGCATTATGGGATTTGTAGGGTCTAGGGTTTTTGGAGCTTCATCCATACTTGACACTAAAAGACACAATATTTATGTGTCTAATTAATATTTTTAATTCAGAGATATAAGTAAAACGTAAAGAGTAATAATAATAATAAGTATGAGGGCAAGACTATGTTATTAAGTTCCTAACGTGCATCTCATGATATGAATGTGATTTCATGTGTTACATAAAATTAAACTAGAGTTCCAATTTAACATTCTTTCTATGCATGTGTGCACAGTTTGACAATGTGTCATGGCCAACATTAATTACGGCTTCAGGTGCAAATTAAGTTTTAAAGTCCATCCACTGATGCAGCCTGTGACAAGTCAGAAAATACTCTTCTTCTTCATGTGCATCATTACTTTTCAGTTCATCCCTCTAATATATCAGGTGTCAAATATCTCCCAAGCATTCTTGCCCCTTCCAGTCACCCCATGAGCATGCTATGTGACCCAAATCAAACACACCCGCGATGGTGAATCGTGTGACCGACAGATGCATGCTGGCTCTGGCTTCTTGCTAATTGCTAAAAAGCTCATGGTGGATCTTCTGGATTTCTGTGTTTAGTTAGGAACCTTTATTTTTAGTGAGGTGTGTGAGGCCTTTTTGCTGTTCTTGACAATAATCCCTGACATGCTGTGACTGCGGAGCCTCATTTAGCTCTAAGTGTTAGAAAAAGCTTTGAGGAGTGCAGTGGGACAAGAGAGGCTGAGTGGACTGGTTATAGTGGGACTGAGGAAGATGTTGTTGTGAGCAAACTGTGGAAAAACTGTTTGTGGGCTACAGCCTCTGTGGAGTTAATATTGTCTATACATGTCTGTTTGGTAATGTTTTATTCTGCGGGTAGCTCTTTAAGAGGTGTTAGGATATTTCATTTACAAGGTGTCCATAGAGTTTTCATTTATTGTCTGTCATTTTTCTTCAGTTGTCTGAGTTATGTCTTCTAGTAAGGATACAGTGAGAAAGATGGTTGTCTATTTATAATTGATAATCAGGTGTGAGCACTGGCAAAGTGCTGTCTACAGAAATGCCATTGTTTCACTAGTCTATACATTGACATTCATTTTGTAGCCTAAACATGATCTTTAATATAACAGTAATATTCCATAATACAGTTATTATAATACGATATTATCATAATACAATTATTACTATATTTTTACACAAGCACTTTAACTTGTGTATAATATTATATTACATCTTTGTATTCATCTAGCTTTGTTACATATTCTATGTCTGAAATGGGGAAATACCGTCTTTAAGAACGTCCTCCCTCCATTACAGTTCATGTGAGTCATTATGTTGGGTTTTCTTTCACTTTGTTACACATCTGAATGTGTCTTCAGTTACACAGGCTCAAAAATAAATAAAATCAGCTTTGTTTTACTGAAATCCTAACACACTCCCTGTGTCATATTAAAAGTTTGCAAGTAATTACATGTCAAAGGCTGCTGAATACATACAGGTTGTGATAAGGTTTCTGTATCGTATTAATAAAACAAGTACTTCTTTGTTCACTCCTTCCAAATATGCTGCTTTTACTGTGTCCTATAGCCCAAACTGTATGAGACTGCTTCAGCTTACGTGTCTCTCGTGGTGGTTCGCTACGTGACCTGGAGTCGATACCAGGTGTGGTCCCAGGCGCGGGTAGCCGGGTTGGTTGGGGTCTTGGATTGAGGTGATGGAGCCCGGGGGTGCTTGGGAGCGAGAGCGGAGCTTCTTGTCACCGGGCGTTTGGCACACGGACGGCTCGCTGACAGCTGAACCGAGGCCAGCGGGTTTCCCAGCCGGACCAGTGAACCACTCGCCTGGCTTGGTCAGGATCTCCTGCTGCTTTCGGCAGTTGTTACACACCCAGATCACCTAGGAAGAAAGGAGAACGGGGAGAGATGACACAGCTTGCCTTCGAGCTTTCATCATAAAGCTTTTACAAGATTACATGATCACATATATATGACGTACATTTATATAACATTACAGAGAACTGGACATGGTATTTAATGTAGCTAACATTAGTTTCACAATAATGTTTCCAACAGGAAGGAATTATTCTTTGCTGCAGCCATTGAAAACCATCTCAATCAACTACTTTGCCAACCACTAATCTGAGGCCCAGCTTCAATCGCAGTGACTGTCAAACAGGAAATTGAACAATGCACTTCCTAAAGAGCTGCCCTGCTGCCAATGAGTTGTCCACAAAAAGGCTTTTATGGAAGCTTTTTGAGATCACCATCATGGCAGTTATACCAGGGAGCAGCTTGGCTTCTACTGTGTGCTGCTTCTGGCCTCCAAATCGAGCACACAAAGCCAACTGCATAATGAAAGGATATTCAACTCTCTGCCAAAGTAAGATCTCCTGTCTTCTTCCTTTCTATTTGTCGCATCGCACATATGCACACCGACTATACATTGGCTGCGTTCGCACACTACAGCTGAGAGTGTCCAAATCCTGATTGTTTTGCCTCACATCTTATAATCAGTGTCGCATGTCTTCTGTCTTGATTTGCTCCATTCTGACAAAAGAAGCTGATGGGCATTTTATGCCAACTTTCTGAACCTGACAGAAACAACAGTCGATGTAACAGACACATTTTAGACCCACTCAGACCGCAAACGATGGTCACACCTACAGATTTCTTTTTCTTTCTTTGTTTAATTGCGGATTTGAGTTTTTACCTAAGTGTAAACCTCCTACAGCTTTAATGAAGAACTGAAACAAGCACATACAGAATATGTGTGTGAATAATATCAGACAAAGGACAATCATCAATGATTTTTCCAATCTCTATACTATATATGGGGAAGTAGGGAAAAAATGTATGTTAAGGGACTTAAACAATACCACACACTGACCTCAGAAATAATAGCCTGGCAAAAAAAAAAAGACTGAACCCAAGGTCCACTTTCTCATCATTTCTGCAGCTTCTGACAGCATCTTTCTCTCCGAATGCTGTTTGCTCAGTTGTCAAATTTGTAATCCTCACAGTCAGTGGGCAAAACACACATACATCTTACTCATCCAGGTGCTGAGTCCAAAAATTGTACAGTGGTTTCTCCTTTCCAAAGACTAGTAACTGAATCTTTGGGGAAGAAATGTGTGTAATACTCTCCTGAGCTTGGCTAACTCTAATAACTAATTACCATAGAGTGTGCATACTGGTTGGATATGTACTGCAAAATGTGATCCCAGAACATATAAGCCTGCATAAGAGCACTGAACTTTAGCAATGCTACCTTGACATTGTTGGGTGCTTTTTCATTTAGTGTTTGTTTTTTTACATAGATTTTTTAAATTTCAATTTTAAATAACATTTTCTATGTATTTTGCATCTTTTATATCTCTTACATTTGTCACAGACAACAACACACAACATTGGAGAGGGAGTCTGATGGCCAGCTTCAGTGGTGTTTGTGAAGAAGTACTGTTTTGGTCAAGTCCAGTGTTGATGGCTACATACATATATTACCTAACACGGGCTAACTGATATGCATTAGAGGCAGATGTGACGTCTTTGATGACTCTTCCGTGCACACGTCTTGTCAACACCGCTGTCAGTTCACATCGATTAGGCATGTGGGTTACATCCTAGAATAGATATGAGGACTCATCCAGCAAGACCGAGCAGAGCGAGGGGGCCTGCACTGTGAACGCGGCCGTAGTCACAGTCCTGTGTTGACATCAGAGTCAGAGTGAGGAAGAGGGGATGACAGGGGAAGTGAGGTTGGGCGGGAAATAAAGAGACAGTGAGAGGATGGAGAAGGAGAGCGAGGGGAGGTTAGAGTCAGTCCCTCTCCTCCAGCCACCAGGGTTCTCATTACTCCTGAACACTCCCCCATGACTCTTTAAAGAGAGCTAAAATAAAACACTCTGGCATCGGGCATTGCTACATAGCCCCCCCACTCCCCCTTCCCCCATCTCTCTTCCTCTCACCCTCCCTCCTCCTGCTCTCTCCCTCTCTCTCGCCCCCCCCCATTTTCCCTTCCATTTCTCCCTCCTCCAGATTGCTTTTGATTAAAGCTACAAAAGCCGAGGAGAAAACAGCTTTACACCAACGCAGCTATATTTATCCTGCCAAACACCCCAGCACCACCAGGGAGAGAGGGAAAACGTGTGCTCAAACACACACACACACACACAGAGCAAAGAAAGCAAAACACTGCCTCATGTGGGACATTGTAGCTTGGTGAAAACATCCACCAATCTGTGATTTTCTGCAGCCAGACCGACGAGGTGGACGGCAGCCAGATCGACACCGCAGTGCTGGTCTACTTGTCCGTACATTTACAGACAGGCAGTCATGACTGGTTGCTGTGTTGTACAGGACTCTGAATGCATCTTTAAGGAATACTATTGTAGCTCCTGCATTTCATCCAAGTGTCTCTGATGTCAAACAGTATAAGAACACCAGATCAAATTGTCAATGTTAATTCTCCTAACACAGTTAACAGAGGAACATCTTCAGAATTCCTAATTGATTTTGAATGCTCCTGGAAAAGTGTAATAAATGTTACTGCAGTTGAAAATTGCTCTACACAAACATGGATATCTGTGCCCAACAGAGCTGGAACATACCTGACGCTGAAACTAACAATCATTTTCCTCACTCGCTGATAAAATAAATAAATAGATAAAATGGTGACAAACGCCCATCACAAGTTTCAAAAGTGAAAACTTTAATTTAGTCCAGTCCAGAGGCCAAAAATATTCAATTCACTAGGAAATGAAGCCACAAATTCCCAAAGTATTTGGGAAGATGGAACCATCCACTGTGCAACCTTTTTGCTCAGCAAGTAATCAAATTAACCAAATATCAGAACAGTTTCAGAGTGATTTTAAAGGCACATAGAAAATTGTAAATGCTAAAGATTAGTTCTGTGTGTACGCTGAAAAAAAGAACAGCGAAGAGTTTATACACAGCCCTGGCTCTGTGGATGGGAAAAAACTGAGAAAATACACAAGACACACCAACTGAAGCAAATGTGTCTAATCTCAAATCTGAGATTTCATATTCACACTTTCAACCCCAATTACATGTTGCTGTTACAGTAGGTAATTGTTCTTCACCACCCACAAGGAGTTACAAATATAAACTCAAGAGTGATAGTTTATCAAGCAGCCGTCTTGTAGCTGGTGAACAGGTGTGTCTTACTGACACTTACTGTAAAGTCATTATAGAAAAAAAAAAAGTAAAATGAAGTACAAAACACCACATACAACTTTTCTGCTATTTAATCAGAAACAATCATTTACAGAAACAGGAAAACAGAATAGAAATTGTTTTTCCTAAAATAATCACAAAGACGAGAACATACATGAATAACAATGTCCAGCCTAAAAAATGCTTTACCTTCTTCAAACAGTAACTTCTGAGGAGAATTTTTATTGTACTTAATAATCTTTAAAGTACTACTAAGAGAAAGCAGTGAAAGTTGCTCCCTCTTGAAAACACAAAATGAACACTGGGTATTAAAGTGTTCAACATCTTGCATGGTGATTTGAAAATTAAGGAGCAGAGGATGAACAGGAAAAGCATTCAGGCTAACAAAAGCTGTACCAACACAAGAACTCATCCCATCATGGGAGAATAAACTTTCACCTCCTTTCTTATCAGAAAGGCAACTTCTGCCCTCTCAGCACCTCTGACCGTGCCCCTTGGCGTAGCAGTTCCTATACGGCTTCAGACACAGGGCCACCTCGCAGCTCTGGCACATCCAAGACGTCATCTGGTGTCTCCCCTGGGCTTTGCAGTGGCTGCACTGCATACTCCCGACAAACTAGTACCACTTGGTAGGCTGGAGAACGACAGGAAGGTGTTCCAATGATGTTACTCTTGGACTGCACCTTCCCGGCCTGTATCCCCTGGACGTGTATCTCCTCCATATGGATCTTCTTGGTCTGTATCTGCTTCGGCTGCTTCGGCCGCTGTTGCAGCAGCAGCAGCCACAGCAGCACCTCCACCGCATGGAAACAGGTGCCCTACATCCACGGTATCCTCCAGACTTAAAGGGGCGTGATGCAGAGGCTCTCATGGTTGGGGTGATGGACCTGATCCTCGGGGCTCTTTGAGGCAGTGACCAGGATGCTGCAGGGGATGGGAGCGGGGCGGTGGGAGATGGAAGCAGATCCAAAGGAGAAGAAGGTGCAGAAAAATACCATTCTTCAGCCATGGATCTATAGCATCCATCTCCTGTGGACTGAAACTATGCACACACAAACAGGCAGGGATTTAACTCATTTCATGAAGTGTAACTGGCAGCAGAAGTGCAACAGGAGCATGAAGAATAATGAAGTAAAACAAATTGCCACTTAGGATGAATAATAAAGAAAATATGCTGGAGCTGCTCAGAATTCGAGACTGTTTTTCTAAAATATTTGAATTTGAATGTATGCATGTATGTATGTATGTATACAGTTACCAGTACTCACGTTTGACACATCACATTAACTGTATTGGCTCTTGTTGCCCTCTAGTGTCTAGTTAACTTATCACACCCACTTTTTCAATTAAACTAAATGAGTATAAGCAGCTGCCTGAATGACTGCGTATGTATGTATTCATATTGATGTATACATACATATGTTGTCACTGGTCACATACACCCTACATATGTCTCATTAAGTTCACCCGCACATCTGAGCAGGAGGACCTGTGCCGAGTCTAACTGGCTAATGAAGAGGTTAAAGGAGCTCTGACTCTGGGAGAAGGTACTTTCCTTTATTATTCCTGTTGCTCCTTTAATATCTCAAGCCCACTTTGTAAATGCATGCGTGACAATTTGAGCCACATGTCGGTCAAAGCACCTAACTTCTCTTCAAGGTCAAGCTTTGGCAGAGATAAAAATCTGAATAAGTCCCCTATTTAATCCTCATCCTGTCAGAAAAAAAGTCAAGCTGGACTCAGAAAGCGTTCCAGGAATGTAATGATATGAGGACCTTACGCATCGCGCCAAAGTACACAGACAGTTTACTGCAATCTTTCAGACTCAACAACACGTGTTTTAGAATTGTAACAGGACCTGAGCGCTGCCAGCAGGGAATGAAATCATCAGCATCACTTACAGTAACAAACAGGATGTGACACTGTGGTAAACGTCCTGTTTGGCTGAGCTGATGTTCTGCTTGCCATGGAGTCAACACAGCAGCACCGCTTTAGCTTCAAACTAACGCCAAATATACATGAAAATGTTATAGTACGAGTACATTTAGCTCCCTCTCTATGTGTATCTAACACCAGACATATTTTAAGAGGCTTTTAACAAAAAAAAAAAAAAAAAAAAAGCTCCAAAATATGTTTCTTAGTTTGCTAGTTAGTTAGCTAACAACACACCTCCATGAGTAAGTGAGGACAGGCTGGTGTGGAGAGCGCCAAACACATTCATGTTACAGTGTAACATAACATGAACTAGAAAGCCCGCACACACTGAGCGCTGTCTGACAGAAAACTGCGCCATTTCACTTTTAGTTTCTAAAAAACAAGTACGCCGTCGATTGACACACGACTAGCAGCTAACTAGCTCTGCCGCACATTGGTCCAACACAGTGAAGGTGGAGTAAACGGCGACATACTGTTGGTGAAATGTGACGCAGATAGCAGGCTAACAGGCTAACTCAGCTATTTTGTGTGCCGGTCTGAGGCTGAAGGACGTGTCCGCACTCACTGCTCCGTGTCGGGCTCCGTGTTCACGTCCGGCTCGCCGCTGTCCGGAGGAAACAGCCGGTCGGTGGAGCGGACGGCGTAGCACTCGTCCCATAAAGGGGGTCGTAGATTTGATCCAGGACATGTTCGTCATCAAAGATGGAGGTAAAGAGGCTTCGCCTGCTTCGCCTGCTGCCCCACAGGTAGTTTCACCTCTCACCTGCTGTCGACGACCTGTCACACTTCATTATTTTACTTTTCATTCATTTACTTCTTGGTAGAGGTTAGTATTTATTCTATAGGTTACTGTAACAGTTATTATGGACTACAGACTATAGTATTATTTGGACTATAGACATTTTCTATAACAATAGAAATGATTATTATTATTTAATGTATTAATTATTTTCTATTTTCACATAATAAATTATTTTTTTTCTATTATAAAATAATATTATTCTCATAATATGTGTATGGTATTCATTAGTAGCTTTATGGTGATTTAAATGTCACACTGCCAAGAAAACAAGTGGCCATATTTGCCATAGAGTTTGTAGCTTTTATTATGTTTTACGTTTTATCTCTATGATACTCTAAAATAAAGACTTTGTATGGTATTGCAATTATATTTAGTTACTTTTGATTTGTGTGCCGTTGGATGTGGACAGGAAGTGTGACTGTGTGTGTGGAGGAGCCGGAGTGTGTATACATACACATACATGTATTCCATACAAAAAAGGCACAGCTTCACAGATTTTCAGTATTGTATTCGCAAATTTGCATGAATCTAGTAATCTTCTCATATTTTATTAGTTGATTTGTAGCGATTGTTAATGACAGTCCAGCCAGTTCTGATTAAAGACATAAAAAAATAAATCGGTTCAATAATTCTAATTTGTTCAAGTGCTTATAAATAAAACTGGCAAGTGAAACCTGCTGTTTGACTTAAAGGATGACCCCGTGTGTGGGGTGGATTGTCTCACCTGTCAATTTTCCTTTTGGTATGTCCTTTTTAAGCGCATTTCACTTCCTGCTGGAGCAGTTATTGTGTTTCACCTTTGTGAGACGTTGTTAGTGTGTTGATACCGCAGAACAAATGGCCAGTGTTGTGGAGATATGGAGCAGTGAGCTGTTATTTTATAAGAGACTCACTTAATCCCATAGTAATCCCTGTATTAGATCACACTCTGATGGTGAGACAAGTGCCGGAGAGGAGGAACCGTAGGCAGGCAGAGAGCAGCCTGACAGCGAGCTCACACACACACACCAAACACACACATATAAGAGGCCCATGCATACTCACATAAAAGATGCATGCAATCAAATATATGCGCATGAGCAGCAATGTACACATGCAGATACAAACGCTCTCATCCAGACACATACACACACACACACACACACACACACAAACTGCAACAACAGCAGCAATGTGTCACATGACCACTAAGAACCCCCCCACCCACCCCCCTGAGATGAGTTTGTGAGTGAAGGAGAGAGCCAGAGACAGAGAATAGCTTCTCCACAGATGGAAACTAGGACACCAAACCCCTGTGTGTGTTTGTTTTGCGTCCTGCTGCATCTGCGTGTGTGTATCCATCTGTGCATGTGTCTATGTGTGTCTGTCGAGGAGCCGGAGTGTGTATCCACATGTGTGCATCATTGCTCATGAACACACGTTGCGTTCGGGTGCTTGTGTTTGTGCGCGAGACAACAGTGCAACAGTGAATAATCCAGCGGTGAAGTCTTGGAGTTTGTGCAGCTAAGTGTTTGTTTCCTGGAGAGAGTAGGCCGTATGTGTAACGACGACGTGATGGTGATGTGAGACAGTGAGAGGTCTGATTCCCAAAGCAAGCTCTTCACTGGTGCCTACCTCCCTGTAATAATATACACCTGACGTGCTGAACTCTTGATTCTGATGCTGGCGTAGAAAAACACAACATTAATTATCGCCTTTTTGCAAACACTTGACATGAGGAATTGTCACTGAGATGTCATGAGATCCTGGAAATGAACTTCCCAACTGACAAATCAAGATGAGACAGTGAGATAGTCCAAACTAGTGACATCTTAATCAGCTGTTTAAACTGAGCAGCCATGCATCTGGAAGTGGGAGTAATGACTTTCTCACTCTTGATATTCACATACATGTCAAAGTTCATAGACTGTCAAATGAAGAGTAGTCTTGCAGAGGGTCCAGAAAGTTTCAGCGACCTCTCCAGTGAATCCTAGCACCTTGTTATTAAGCTTATCACCAGCCTCTATGTTAAGCTAATGAACGGCCATTACCACAACCCGTCTGTTAGTCACATCCAGCTTAGGAAAATCAGTAAGTAGTCAGTCAGTCCGGTTACTCTGTGTCAGTCACACTGTGTCAGTATTTGTACTGTACATTACACCAAGTAACGTCATCAGTAAAAACGTAAAGGAGCAGTCACACATTTTAGGAAATAAGCTTAAACACTTTCTTTCTGAGAGCGAGATGAGAAGATGATACCACTCTGATGCCTGTGTGTCAGGAGGCAATCAACCTATATAAGAATAAAGACTGGAGGCAGAGGGAAGCTCTCAGAGTTCAAAAATACATCTACCAGCACATCTAAAGATGGCAAATTAACATAGAAAATGTTGTTTGTTTGATCTGTGCACAAACAGGAATGTGAAAACGCCAATTTATGGTTTGGGAGAAGTTGCGTTATTTATTTTTTAAATATTTTTTCACCTGTACTTCTAGATAAAGCACAGGGTTTCAGGTTTCTGTATAGATACAGTGGAACCATACTCTACAAGGTCGCTGTGCCGAGCTACTGTTAGCTACACAAATGACAAGTTTTACTCTTAACTCCCACTGATGTCACACACACACATTGTCATTTGTTCTGGCTAAATAGGCAATACTCGTTAGCAGCACCACTTCATTGTAGGGTTTGGTATATTGTTTGAACTTAGCATCATAAAAAGCAGTCTGGCTCTGTCGCACAGTTCCTGTCCTTGACTGTTGTTCCCCAAGAAATAGTTGGAGAACTCACACTGAAACCACACGATGTCATCGTTAGATTTGTGTTTGAGCTTAGGATAAATCCCCCATTAGCCGTCAACATCTCAAGAAAACATCAAAGTGACAGCATTATGTTTTAGTTATAATGCTGACCATTACCACACTCTGACATGAAATCAGAGTCTGTCACAGCTTCTGTCTGTCAGCCAGCAACCAGACCTTACAGTGTGCACACGACACTATCATGTTACAACCTGTACACGTCCTGCTATTCCCACAGACTGGACTAAAACACACCCAACACCTGCCGCCTCGCAGGTGAGAGAAATACCCTCAGGATGGAGGGAAGGGAGTGGGAGGAGGGGCGGGGACCAGGAAGTAGCATCAGCCAATGACAGCTTGACGTATGGCACCGGCAGCATGCGAGGCGGGCGGCGTAACTGAGGGCGTTAATAAATCCTGCGCTAAGGATGAAAGACCGCCACAAAGGAGATTAGTGTCCACAGCAGCTAATGAGGTACTATATCAGCACAGCCCGGCACCCGCAGCAAAATACAAACAGACACGCACACGAGTGGGCACACATATACAGTACACACACATGCAAATGCACAGGCATACACAAAGAAGTGCCTTTGCTGACATCCGAGCACGCTGTATTTGTACAGTAACACATGGAACACTAGTCTTACAAGCAAGCACAATGCATGATGGGATACACACACTTTCTCTGACCACTGATACAGTAAAAACACATACACAGGGGCCATACAGGGGCCATATCTATGTTACAAAATACATGCACACGCACACAGATACACACATACAAGTGCATCATTATCAGGTCAATGGGAGGACAACTTTAGCTCAGGCTCTGTTCTCTACAGAAACACTGCCTTTTCTCTGAATTAAGATGGAGATAAAGGCTTTATGAACACGCAGAGCTGCCAGGATGTGATGTGAGTGAGTGTGTGTGTGTGTGTGCTAGAGAGAGAGAGACAGAGAGAGAGAGCTAAGGCAATAACTTACACACTCCTCCCCATAATAGGAATGTGTTGATATGTGTGGGAATCCCCGCCTCCCCAATCAGCAGCACATTTTACAGTCACACACACACATACACACTCTTTCTCTGATCTGAGTGCACAGAGTTGTGTCAGTGCAGCTGAGGGGCGTTGCACTTCCGTTTTTCACCACTACATGTCTCTAGTTAGCAGGCATAGCACCTGGTAATGCAAAGGTCTGTCTGAGTGAGTGAGGGAGATTAAAAGAGTGCATGTGTTTGAAAGAGAAAAAGGAATCAAGGGAGGAAAGTGTGTGTGTTTGGTGGTGTAGATGCTCTTTAAAGATTTAATTCAAACCTCCATGGTCTAACCAGTATTTGTGTGTTTCTTTGTTGATTGTTAAAAGTAGTACTTAAAACCTTTACAGTAATGTTACATAAACCTACTTAATCGCTGGAGTATCCCTTTAAATCATGGAATTGACAGTTTCCAAAGATGCCAAACACTGTCAGTCTGAACTATGTGTATACAATTATACACAAAACATAGACACACAGAATGGCCATTTAAGCATTGATCCAGCCATAAAACCACAGTACAGTAAGTGTTTTAGACTGGACTGGAACAGGTAGAAAAATAACATGTATGTCATATTGAGGTACAGTGGGGAAGAAATATTGGCACATTATCAACATTATATTAAAGAATTAACAGCAGTTCGAGGGATTGTGCGACTCCAAAACGATGCAAACAATCAGTCACTTTGGCCTATTTTTCCCATGGAGCTGCTTTTTAATCCCGAGCCTAGACATCATTCTGCTCTTTTGTCACTTTTAGTTATCAGACCTACATTAGTAAGTACGTATTAAACTTTTGCAACGTTCTCTGAAAACCCAGATATTTCCACTGCACCGTGGAAAGACAGTGACACTTAAAGCAACACTGAGCTCTCTGTCTCGGCCAAAGAAAGCAACTTTGTGTTTAAGCATGTATGCGTGCCTGAGACAGTATGTCCTCCCTCTCTGAGTGTGTAACAGCGCTGCACATCCAACGCTGTCTACACAACAGACAGTGAGAACGTATTTGTGTGTGTGTGTGTGAGCCTGCTTTCTTTCATAAGGGAGTGTACAGCAACAACCAGGAGAGAGATGGCCCCCTTAAGACCAGTCAATGAGAGATGGACGTGGAGACGGACACAGCTAGCAAGACTGGCGATCAATAGTAATCATGAAGCGCTGTGGCGTTAACAGCAGATGACACATCGCTCAGGCTTTTCTACTGCGCTGCACCCCGACACAAAGCTGCACAAAGCCATAATTCCTCGTAGGCCGAGATCAATAGATATACATTTGTAAGTATCCGCTCCCTCTTTTTCTTTACCCGACAATACTGTATCAGAGGCATTTTGACCCGGAGAAAAGTAAATGAGCATGGTGCTGCGGCCCTGCGATGCCTGGGACAAATCTACGCAAGCATGACACAGACTTGTCTCTGAGCTCATACACACCTCCCCCAGGGCAAGCTGTGATACACAACTATTACATTAACACGATGGCAAGATAATTGAACGAACATGTGATGAATGAATGTGCTGAGTTTCCCATAACGGATTCTGAAAAGCAATACAGGGAGCAAAAGTGCAAAGATGCTGGAAATAGTGATAACAGGCAACAGATGGCCCGGAGAAGAGGTTTACGCTGGAAAAGTGAGTGCTAAATCTGATTACATGGCCTGCCTAGTTAAATGACAGTAGGATGGGGTTGTACATGATTGGTGGGTGAATGAAACTAGCGACTTAAAAGCGACTGTTTCAGCATTTTTGGGAAACGGGCTTATTCGCTTTCTCTGAAAGAGCAAGATGGGTTGTTTGATCATTCTAATCCCTGTCCATCAGGTTTGGAGCTGGGGTCAGGTCTTGGCATAAAAACTGGGAGAGCGGGAGGCTTCTCTCAAAACACCTATATGTATAGTATGGATTAAATGAACAAAATACTGTGTGATAATTACATGTTTCTTTCACTTTGGACAGAGTCTATCTCCCTCTATTTCCTGTCCTTATGGTAGGCTAGGCTAATTACGCCTGGGTTCATGCACAAAAAACTACTGCAATACTTAACCCACTACCACTACAACTCTATACTAGGACATGATGATGATTGCATGGGGGGCATCATCATGCATGATGACATCCATGTGTGTCGGAGGGCATGGCTTCATCGTCTTAAGGGATAAGCTTTATTACACTCCTTAAAATACAATAATTCAAAGGCACTTAATCACACTGATTGCTTTGTACTTATTGTCTTATCTTATTGCAATATATGCTGCTGTTTTAATTGGTCTCAAAACCTGTGCACATAACAACTAGGCGCATGCACCTGATACAAGCGCTCCTTTGATTCTTGAATCGTGTTGACATAGCAGCATAGTGTCAAGCAGAAAATTATCACATAGGGAGGGTTGAGTTCGTCCTCATCACGGCAGGGCCGCTGCACAAAGGTCACTCGCCCACCAAGTTGACTTTTGTCAAGTTTTTTGTCCAGTAGTTTTCAATCATTATTTGAATCTGTCATGCACTCCTTTGAGAGCGAAAACCATTTTATCTTACGAATCAGAATTTTCTGACATACTTCTACTTGACAAAAGGCCTATTTAACACTATTTTCATACCACATTTCTACCCTTGTTTATTTCAGTCTTTTAAAATTGTAAATTCATTATAACATTTTCAAAACGACCAATTAAAGGAGCAGGATTTAGGGGGATATAATATTCATAACGATGTCTTCATCAGTGTGTAATCACCTGAAACTGGTTAATCATAGTGTTTTTGTTCAGAATTAGTCCGTCATATCTATGCTAACTAACTCTAGAGAGGGCCTTTAGTGTTTTTACACTCAGTGATCGTTTTTATTTTTATATCGTCCTATTGGTATTACTCAAGATCACTAGGTTATGAGGTGATTTAAATAAGTGTGTGACGATTTTATTTAAATACCTAAACATTAAAAAATATATATATTTAATAGCAATGTGTCCTCTATGCAAACAACATTTCCCTTTTAAAATGTCTGTGGTGGTGACGGTTGGTGTGGCGGTATCACAGCATCATATCCCTAACATTACCTACTCTTATGGAACACAAAGCAAAGTTTCGGTGAACAGGCGATCGTCAATCATCCCTTCAATTGCTGGTATATGAATTGGCACAAGCCCAGTGCAAATGTGCCTGAGACTACTGCTGGTTCTCCTACACACTTGGAAAGAGCAGTTTGGGGGCTGAAGTGTTCAGTTGGATGCAGTCTGCACTTTCATTGCTAGATACCACAAAATCCTTACATACTGCACCTTTAATCTAAAAAATGCTACGTTCATTGATAATGGAAGTTATGATTAGTCGCAGCCCTAAATGTGTCATTAGGGAATTAGGAGATGTTCAAAATATCTGCCTCCTCTTCAGCCACTCTTGTAATTTATCTTCTAAAACAGTATTATAAAACCATTCGAACATTGGTGGTTAACAGCGTACTGTAGTGTGCTAAAAAGGCCAGTGGATGAGGCAGCCATGCCAGTAATTCTGAATCAGAACTGGTCTAAAAACAGCAATCTACCAGTGCCGAGAAGTCTGAGTTATAGCCACATAAAAGCACAGACCCCCCACAGAAATACAGCCCTGAATATTACAATTAGAGAGAGGAGAGGTGTTAGTGTGTGTGTGTGTGTGTGTGTGTGAGAGAGAGAGAGAGTGAGAGCGAGAGAGAAAGTAGTAACACACAATGCTCTTCTCTAGTCTCCTGTGAGAGAAGGAATCAAGACTTCAAAAATGGCCCTTTCTGTGAGAAACACTTGGCTTCAGTACAACAACACACACTCATCTCTCCACTAGAGCTCGGCCATCACTGCAGATAATGAGCCATGAATATCATTAGCACAACACACTAGGCTGCATGCACCACACGCTGTATATCGTCACACTTTAAATTAATTAAAACTTTCTTTGTCTATATCTCCATCTTTTACTTTAAAAAGTGTCATGCTCATCACAAAAATAGAGACAAGATAATGTTAGTAGAAAAGAAATGTTAAAACAATGAAATATATATCATAGGTATGTTATTAAATTAAATAAAAGTTTTAAATATAATGTTACATTAAATGTTAAATGTTTTCCCTAAAATGGACAGCTCTTATCTCACAGAGCTGTGACCTAATAATAACAAATAAATAAAAATAGGAAAAAAGTTTTTAACATAACTAATAAACTGAAATGACATTTGGTTTTTAAAGTCATTAGTGAGCAGCCTATCAAACCATATCAATCTCAATCAGTGTTTTGGAATATAGCCTAGCTTTCTATCGAGAGAAAACACCAAGATGGTCCAAAAAGTAGTCTAAAGGAATTTTCCCTGCAGAACCAAATAAAAAGTAGTCTAGAACCACTCAATCTGGCAACACTGAAAGTGGCAACCATTGGACGTGCAGTTGCTGTGACGCTATCTGGATCAAAAAGACTAGTAGTTATAAGTAGTAAGTAGTTTTGCTTCAGATTATGGATCCATCTGAAATGTCCAACATCTCAGTAAGTTCTAGGAAGTGAAATAAAAGTGACACTATACCTTTGTGTGCTACATATTGCCAGGAGCTGACCTCGAAGACCAGTTAAATCACTTTATTAAAAAACTGTCATTCGGATCCATACACACACTGTACAACATACTCATTCAGGTAGAGGATTATCCTTGCCAACGCTTTCACTTTAACTTTGAGTGTTTAGTTTGAGTGGAGTGGAAATAGCAGGCAGAGTAACTTTGCACTTTTGGACCACTGTGCCAGGCAAGATTAATCAATCCCCAAGTAATTAAATGAATCCATGTCAAACAGTAATTCAAACCCGCTGTGCTGTCCAGCTATACAGCCAGTGCTACATAAGGCCTCCATTCTGCCAAAACTTTCCTCTTTAGAGCCAGTGATTGTTGTACCAAGCTTTAGCAAGGGAGCGAGACTGCTATGTACTGCACACCAAAGCACTCTCGGACAGCCGTGGCGTTCGAGCCCAGCCAACTATCATCAAAGTGCCGGTTTGGCAGCTGCCCTGAGGGAAGGCAGCCAAGGCCAAGTAAGTTTCTAAACCTGATACAACTACACAAGCACAGGAAGGTGTTAAAGGCATGTCCACTGGGAGCGCTTCTCCAGCAGAATCATATCGGAAGATTCTCCTGAACTCTTTATTAACCCGGGCCGTGCAACAAAGAAGGAAGTCCTCCCCGCCGCAACAGAGCCGGCCAACGCACCAAACACCAATGTGCTAAAAACCCCAAGAAACACAGCAGGTAGGGTTTTTCAAACCCCGTCCTCCATCTGCATCATCCGCCTGTTAACTGTAAGTACCGCTACTGAGCACACCACGGCCAGCAAGCTCACAAGTGTTCTTGTCCCACTGTGGCAGTGAAGTAGGTTACATCGCTGTGGTTTGCTTGGGTGGAGTTATACTCTGTTGAAGCAATAGTTTTATAGCAGGGACACTGCCTCTGAAAAGTGTCAGTTTTTTCAAAGCTTTAAGGACCACAAACAGATTTCCATTAAACTCTGTTCTGTTTGAGTTGAGGCACAACTGGACCCACAACCACTGTGAAATTTGGGTGAAGTGACCCTTTTAGCTACAGTGAAAGATTGTGAGAGCAATGATGACAGGGACATGGATGAATGAAAAAATAAAAGACACATCAGTTATAAATACTGCTATCAACTGTGATTCTTGTTTGAATTTTCATTTTGTCCAGTCACCTGCATATACTTCTAAACATGGTTTTGAAGGCTGTTTGGCTCCACCCATTTAAGATGTCGCTCAGCCATGAAACTCTTAGATAAGGATTCATATTTGGGGGAAAGACTGGAATTTAATTTTTGGTGCCTTTAAACACGTTTCCAGTGAGGTGTTAGGTGACTTGCTGAAATTCAAGACACAGCTATATCCCAGTGTGAAAAAAACCTGTTAATTAAGTACCTTAAATGTTGTCAGCACAGTACAGTGAGCGTGTACCTAATCTGGGCCTTTCTACATGGAGTTTACACATTCTCCCCATGTTCACATAGGTATGTAGCCACTTCCTCCCACACACTGAGTTTTCACTTGCAAAATCTAAAATTGTCCGTAGCATTTGGCTCATCTATGTGATCTATCTCTGAGGTCCAAGTTGTTTCCCTGCAGGCTACAGGAGTACTAGTAAGTATGGGAAAGCAGTGGATGGGTAGATTGTTTTAATTCAGCTAGTTTAGTCCAGGAGATCACCTGATAGATTAGCAGATTAAAGAAACATTTTAATCTTAATATCACATTACATTTTTGATCATTAATACCATGCCATTGAGACTGCTGCTACCGATGCTACTGATACAGCTGGTACGAACTTACCACAATAACAGACAGAAAGACAGAGGTACGTACACACATACATTCATACTGTCTCGAGCCATTAAGATGGATGGTCTTAAAGGTTGCAGGCAGAGTTATGTAGTCCAAAAAAGAAAAAGAAAAAAAAAAAAAGCACAGCACTCACCACTTTGTCCTCCTGCAGCCCAGTCAGCCATTCATGTATAATGAAAAGAAAGACAGAGAGAATGTGAGCAAAGATGAAATCTGAAAGCATGACAATGATCCTACAGCCCTGCAAGTGACTATCACAAAGCTGAGTCTCAGAAAAGTAACGTAAAGTACACTGCAGAGACATACTGCCACCATGGCACAGTAACAGTAAAGTAAAAAGTGTCATATTAACAGGTAAATATACAAGGACTAACTAATACGTTTAACAGTGAAGGTTGTGTGTGTGTGTGTGTGTGTGTGTGTGTGTGTGTGTGTGTGTGTGTGTGTGCACAAAAAGAGCTTCTCTAACTGAATGCAGCTGCCGCCCTCCCCAACACACCACCCAGGACCCCTCAGTTGAACTCTCCCCATGTCAGGCAGCAACTAATTAGGATGTACATGAGTCTGTGTGTGCGTGTGTGTGAGGTCATTAAATGCCACACTGGCAGCATAGGGGAGGGAAAGGGGGTGGGAGAGGGGATGTCACCTATTTTAGAGGAAAACTCGCCTCCCGATGCCAGCGCACACACACCTGCACCCTGCTGTGTGTGTATAGGGCACCTCCGGACCCCTGGGAGAGCGAGACAGAGTGGGAGACCACCCCCTTTTTCCACAGCTCAGTCTAATGCCCAATTAACCTTTACCAGCTCCTGCCTGGGTCTCACACACACACACACACACATGCAGGCATAGATCACATTCACACACATGGGTGGAGGCACACATAAATACACACTAACACACATAGACCAAATATACAGTACATATCAACACATACACACACACACTTGAAGCATACTATACAGTCAGTGTCATGGCTCATCACCTCCACCTGAGTTCTAACACCTGAGGCCCTGCTATAGTCCCACTGGACATACAGCAACATCTGCATGTGCTTTAAGTGAAAAACTGTAGATTTGGATGGTGTGACAGGACAGGATATGAGCTCGTGCACCTTATCTTTACATTCAGACCAGCTCAGACCATGTGACATAACTGTGACGAAGTGTACAAATGAACACCAACCGCTTACTTTAGTTTTTACTTCCTTTCTTTCTTTAGAAAACATTTGATTATTTAGCTATCTCATCATCACATTAGCATGAGGAAAACTTATAATGAGAATGAGATGAGAATGATAATATGTGCATTGCAAGCGAGCAAACAAAAAACAGGAGTTAAGGAGTTATTAATTAAATTCGCTTGGGCAAAATAAATTGAAGATTAAAATACATTTCAGCTTATTTTACCAACTGATTAGTGGTTAAAGGAAAAGTACATATTTCTTCTCTAACACTCCATTTAACTTATTTAATAGTCAGTATTATTCAGTAATGTCATGTAAGATCGTTTGACTTTTTAACTTTTTCCTGCCCTTTGTTGGTTTTGGGGCTCAATATACTTTTCCCCTAAACAAATCTACAATAAAACACTCCTCATGGGAGTGGTCTCTTCCAGGATCACTGAATGGTTTAATGACCATTAAAATAATGAGTAAATAGTGAATCCTACGCTACAGTCACATATAAGAGCAGTAGTACACTGATGGAGGGCGTGTTAGACAGCGCTCTCTCTTTTAGGGAGATGCTGTTCATCCCTTCAATTTTGTAATAATGTTATAATCATTTGTGCTCTTCACAGGATAAGTATGAATCCATGAGAAACTGTTGCCTAATGACAGTAACACGCTGTGGTCTGCGGTCACAGCCCCTCCCTCTCTTTTACCGTGTTGGATCTCAGAGAGACTCGCCCCCCACAGCGGGCGCAGAACTTGGTCTGGCAGTACGAGCACAGGTTCCCGCAGCCGTCTGCGAACTTGGTCTTGTGGCAGATGCCGCAGGTCGGCGCATCGTCCCGGTGAACGGCCGAGCCCGCCGCCACCGTGGCCTGCCGGATCACCGTCTCCCTGTAGCTGGACAACTGCTGCTGGATACCTCTGGAAGATAATGAAACAGGTATGTTAAGGTGAAAACGTGGACAATTACGAATCGTGAACACCAGATTTAAACTTACTACAGTTCATCCTGAGGGGGATAAACTTGCCAAACCTGATGGCAATCCATCCAAAAGCTACTGAGATGTTTCACTCTGAATTAAAAATGTAAAGCCTGCTGGTGGTGCTATACAGCAAAAGTCAGGGGATCATCAGTCACTGGGATACGTTCTCTTGTAGCCGTGAATGTCTGTACCAAATGACGTGTTTCAGTCTGCACCAAGGAAGCAGAAGAAACAGCAACCAAACTTTAAGCTGCCTGAAAAGTCAGCAGATCAAGACAGTCACTGTATTTCATCATCAAGGAACCTTCTGCTCCAAATTCACAAGACATTTCAGTCCCATCCAAAATGGTGGCACTACAGGAAAAGTTATTGTTATTGAGGCTTATCTTTAGGATGTTTGACAAAATTTCTTAGCAATCTGCCTAAAAGTTGTTGCATTTAAATCTGAAAAAAAAAGTGGTGGACCAACTGACCAACAAACACACCTCAACATGTTTGCATGAGTTCATCTCTTGAAAGGAAATGAATGAAAAATCATGACTCCATACTGCTCATTTTGATGCACTTAGTTTCAGTTTCATTCCGGGGTAGTTCCATAAACTGTGACTGAGCGCAAATCACATGAGTTAAAGGGTGATAAGGTACAATAAAAACTGGAAAAAAATGTTCCGTTTTTATTGGATAAATAATAAATAAATAAATAAAGGGGAGGAGAAGTGGAGTGAAACCGGAGAGCGAAGGAGACAATCGTTGCATTAAGTCCAGTCGATATCACCGCTCTCTGTACTGTTTGTGTGTTTTGGTGCAATCAACTTTTTGTGTGTGTGTGTGTGTGTGTGTGTGTATCTGCTATTGTTTCGGGCTGCTTTGCCGAATCAAGAAACTCTTCGAATCGATATGAGAAAGAGAGGGGAAGAGTATTGGTTTTTATCTAAGGCCCTACAGTATGTTGATTAATTGGATTTCGCGCTGTGGAGATAGAGGAGAGAGCAAATAGAGGGGAAACGGACCAGAGAGGAGAAGAGCTGATGTGCTGAGAAACACGGGAGGGAGGAGATTCTGTATGTACGTTTTTATTTCATGTAGTCGGGCGAGTTATCCTAACCTTGACTGAGCAGCCAGACTAGTTGAAATCACACAATGATTTACATAAAGGCTCTGAGGTGGAAGTGGAGGGAACAGAACCACACGCCATATTAAAAATACTGTGTACATGTATACATGTGCATCAAAATACAACTGGCACATGGTAATAACACATGAGAAGATAGTAAGAGGACAGTAAAACAAGCACAGAAGGAGAGGAGAGGAAGAGGAAAGAAGGGAAGAACAGAGGAGAAGGGAGGAGATTGAATGAGAACAGAGGAGAGGAGTGTACAGAGGGAAGGAGAGAAATAAAGAGTAAAGGAGAGGAGAAGAGAGGAGAGGATAGACTTCCTCACACCTTGGGAGAAAACAGCGAAACTCTATTGGCTACAGAATACCTGTACCTGCCACGCCTCCTTCATCCATGTAGTTAATGTAGTGTTTATTCTACAGTTTAAAATATTATTGATCTGTTCAGTTTGTATTTAATCATCTAAAATAGATCACCTTTAGCTTTGGCAATAATGTGACATTAACATCCATGTTAATTAATGAGTGAGGAGAAGACAGGAGAGAGGGGAAAACTGCATGTGAACAGAGGAAAGGAAATGTGAAAAGAGGTGGAGGGCAGAAAAGAGGAGAAGAGTAAGAAATGACAAGTGGAGAGGAGAGAGGGACAGCGTGGAAGGTAGGAAAGAAGAAGGAGAGAAGAAAGGAGGTAAAAAGGAGTAGAGGAAGTAGAGTACATTCAGAAGAAATTCTAAAAGAGGAGATGGGTGAGGAGGAGATGAAAGACAGAGTAGGACACTGAAGAGAGGAGGAAAGGAGAGAGAGAAACAGTGGGAGGAATGAGAAAGGAAGAGGAGAAGACACAGGAAGAGAGGTGAGAAGAGAGGAAGGAGAAGAGGGTTTTATCGGGGCTCGTATGTGAGAGACGACAGAAATTCTACATATCATGACAGAAAGCAAAAGTACTCTTTTGACTTGTTTGTCTAAATCTAAAACATCTGTTAGAAAAAACATTGAAAAGATTTAGATTTAGATTCAATTTAGAACTCCCAGAATGCATTTGGCAATATGTCCATGGTATGAAATAGATTAATCAGAGGACACACAAACAAAACAATACTCCTATCATTCATAACTCAAATACTAAACATTGACGTAACAAAGCCAGTCATTGAGAAGAAAAAACTTCTTCACAGTGTCCGGCTGCAGTACAGTACTTACAGACTGGGAGTCAGCAATGCGGGTTCCTCCCCCATCAGCTCAGCTCTTAAAAACTACAAATCCCAGCAGCGGAGGCCAGACGAAAGGAAGCCCGACACCCGGTCGTCCGATAGAGGAATCTGCATTGCTCCTTTGTGTGTGAGCGGACAAACTAAATACACCCCGAGAAGAAGTCTCCAGAGACTCAGGCGACCCAGTGGGTGAAACACAAGCTGCCCGTGGAAATGTTAACACCTGCCCACACCTCAGCCCATCTCCTGTCATCCCTGCACTAAAAACAACTACATACACACATTTACACGCAAAATAACACACACTCACGCAAAACTCACCGCTCATGACGTTAAGTGAACACACACACAGATACACACACTTCCTGGGAGCAATAGCCAAAGGTCACAGAGAGGTCACCTGCTGCTGCAGCACCGCAGGATTTACTTCCTGATCCGCGGCTCTCACTGTGTCTGTCCCATCCCCTGGCTCTGCTCACAGCCTAATAGAGTTAGGCCAACATGCAGAACGGGCTGGATATACGGTGCCTGTGGGATTGATTATATGTTTATTGTGGATTTGATCGATAGGACATCGGATGTTCGCGAGAAGCCTGTAAACTGAACTGAATCTGGTGATTCAACGTGAACATTGGGGGGGCTGTGCTGTGTTTTTGATTATAATTATTGGTGTCTTATTTGTTATTTCAGAGGCACTACTGTTGATGATGGGTGGCTTTAATCCAAAATAGCTTTTATTGATATTAGGCTTAATAAATCCATAGTGGCTGGATGTAACTACACTCCTCCTCCTTACTACATCTGTCTTATTGGGGTCATTGAGTTTTTACAGAATTTTCAAATTTCTTTACTTTCGCCCTCTCATTCTGATGTCCGCTGCCTCTCTCTGCAGTTTTTATTTTATTTTTCAATTTCTATTACCCCATGTCACAAACACTTTAAAGTAAAGCAGAAAAGCTCAGATGAGTACTAAGATGAAACTCCTGAAGAGGAATGAAAAGTGCGTGTGTGAGCAGGTCTTTTCATTTACTGTATCGTCTGAGAAAAGGATGATGGGAGAAAAATCAAACAGGACTTTCTCAGTTCATCTCCCCCACCCAAAGCTGTCCCCATAATGTCCTCATCATTCCCGAATGTCGGCAGGCCCAACCTGAGCGACCCTAGAGAATGTCAAACAAAAGCCAGTATTCACTATTAAATTATAACCCCGCTCTGCACAAATAAATAAAGAGCAGACACTGATAAAGGCCAGCTAAAACACACTAAGGGACGGAGGAATTATGGCTCATGTAATACATTCGGTCGTGCCTCCATTAATACAACAACAGGGTCACGT
Source organism: Scortum barcoo (assembly GCA_023238725.1). Taxonomy (NCBI): domain Eukaryota; kingdom Metazoa; phylum Chordata; class Actinopteri; order Centrarchiformes; family Terapontidae; genus Scortum; species Scortum barcoo. The sequence goes on from CM041544.1 coordinate 3,469,221, forward strand.
CACACTCGCAGATATACTGTTCTGTCTTTCACTAACTGCCGTACTTACACTCCCTCTTACTTTGTAGGTTTGTGAAGTCAGTGAAAATTCCAGCAGCTATTTCACATTAAAAGCCTACCAGGAGAGGGAGGGCTGAGCCTGCTGAGCCTCTGGAAGGCTTTTAATGTGAAACACACACTCCCTGGCCAGTTCAGTGGTTACATCTATACAATCTAATGCAATCCATTCCAACAAATCAGTCTACATTTATAAAGATTGTAAAGTTGAGAGTGATGACTAAGCTGTATGTTTACCACTGAGGTCATGATTATAGCTAATCAGACTGATCAGATAACTGCCTCTTATCACTCAGCACTAAACGGAGCAGCAGCAGTGTACAGTGGATCCATGTATCGCTTGGTGTGTGTGTTCCCCTCAGTCCACAGAAACCAGGTAGGTAACGGATAATTGAACACAAATGTGGTGTGTTACCCTTGTGTGTGTGTGTGTTTTGCGATGAACGTGGCAAAGTAGGACACACTGTGGAAGCAAACAATGAGAACGGGAGCAGGAAATATATCAAGTACGTCTCCGCAAATCAGTCAACCACAACAAGCCATCAACTTCTGTCTTGCAGGTGAGAAAAAAAAAAATCTTCATCACATCAAATAACAGTGCCAGGAAACGTATGGGTGGGAGGGAGGGAGCATGGGGTGGGGGGTGGGTGCAGATCATTATGAGAAGGAGACGGGGAGGAGGATAGAGCGAAGGGAGGAGAACGAGAAGCAGAGAGTCAGGGAGCGAGCGAGATCAGAGGGAAACGTACGGTGTGACGGAGGGACGGATCGCAAGCTCATTAAGAAAATGCAGGAAAAATATCCATATTCAAATGCAGCGAGGCGCAAGGTTAAAGCAAAGTGAGAATGAAAGCTTCACTTTTCTGTGTAAACACACGCAAACTCCAAACACATCAAAACTTTCAGCGTCTTTACTCTTCAACAACATAAAATGAGCCCTTTTGTGTGTGTGTGTGTGTGTGTGTGCATATATACATATTTTAAACAAATGGCCCATGATTCACAGCAGGAAACGGCATTAACATAGTGTGTCATAATTAAGCTGTGCAGCACTAACAAGCTCTGCTCTCTAACTCCACACACAAAGAGAAACCTCAGCTTTGTCCATGAGAATGTAAATTTAATTGGATTACATAAACGAGATACACTGCGAAAAAGGGATCCCAGGTTGAGCTGCTGAGGGGTAACAATCATCTTTTCCTTAATGAAAATGGAGAAATGAGTTTCCAAGTGTAAGTTATGTCGTTTCCAAAGTAACTACATGTTTTCCAGGATTTTATTGAATAAAGTTGTCATTACTCAAACAGGAGGAAATAGTGCATTTGTTGGGAGCTATTTTCAGCTGCGGATTAATACACTATTTCCGGCAGCAGAATTGAGACCAAAAAAAAAAAAAAAAAACTACAGCGTGTGTGTTCATGTTAATAAAAGAACATGTCATCCTGTGTTTGATGTGTTTTTAATTATTTTTGGAACAACAATGGAGCTAAATAAGACGCACCAGGCAATACTGAGAAGGTTTGAGGATGGGGAGAACAAAGAAGATGTTTGAAAAGGGTGTGGATGGATGGAGGGCAGAGGAGCCAACTTTATAGCATGACATACCGTGACAGATGCTACAACGCACCGTAACTCAGAGCTGGACAGCACACGGACCTTTACCTGGCAAGGACAAATGGAGAGGACACACACACACTCACACACACACAACTGTGTTTCTTGGAGGGATTCCCTCGTTGGCTTTTTACTCCTAAAGATTTGAACTTATGGAGATTTTGAAGGACACTTTGAAGAATTAGGAACTGAATCCCAAATGAAAACGTGACCGAAAAGCCGCAGAGTGCAACAGCAGCCTGAGAGTTTGATGACGGACATAAATCTTTCTTTCTATTTTACTGATGATTAAAGTTGATGTTTCTGCAGGTCACTGACCTTTTTACCTCGTCACCTGTGTGTGTGTGTGTGTGTGGTGTTAAAGTTAGCCCTCTAATCAGAGTGGTTGTGAAGACACACACTCAGCTCCTTGAAAGTGTTATCCTCCTTCTGGGCTGCACTGGGCGAAATGTACCTTTATTACTGTGAACACACACCCCACAGTTCATTTGGACTTTATCACACACACACACACACACACACACCATCATCATCATCGTACTACCATAAATAGGGCCAGATCAATCTAACATTGGGCCCCGAGGGAAAAATGAGCTGTGGTTCCCAGAGTGTCATGAGGTGAGCAGACTACTGTCTGTCCTCTGTTTGTAGTCTGTCAGTTAGTTCATAATACTTGTCTGCATCAGGAATTCCTTTGCAGAATATGGGGCAGTGTAATATCCACTGCAGACATAATGTAAGACAAGAGAGCGACCGTGAGTCCCTTATCATTTAAGTTTATACTGTGCTTAAGTTTATTACCAAACACAACATTCATTAATCAGATTCCCACAAACTCACTGCCTCACAGTTAAAGCGGGGCCTTTGGGGCCCCTGAGGGCCACTAGCACACCAAATGTTTATTAATTCATGGCTGAAAACAGACCAATTGACTAATTACTCACTGCTAACCCTTAGAGTAGTGTTTTCTAAAAACTACAATTCCCTGGAAATTTAGGTTATTCTGGGGGCTTTTTTACAGATATAAATTTGTGACACTTTTTAAAATATTCACATCTTCATCAGGAGCCAGTGAGTGAAGGGTATGGGACTGAGAGTACGGAGACATGGACAAAAACGGATGAATTTTTCACGGGAATTGGTGACAATAAGAAAAATACAGGGGAACACCTTTGTCTTCTCTTTAAACACGACGTGTTTCAGAAGACCGGTATGTCTGTTAGTGGGGATGCTCCTCTCTGCAGCAGCCCCACATTGCTGCATTTTTGCTTAAAACTGTTGCCCACTTTCAACTGCTCTGCAAATATTCAGCTTTAATGGAGATATTCTGGAGTTTGAACCAGAAATCATCATTGTGTGTCACACACACTCATTTTCACCCTATAACCTGCCATTTATTCCTGCAGGCAACGCGTCCTTCCAGTTTCCACAGTTGCCTCCAAAATGGTTTTGGACCGCTCTCTCTCTCTTAGAGCCCGAATCCTCAATCAAAGCTTAAGTTTAGTTTCAGTTAAGCAACTCCAAAAAGTTAGAGACCCCCTGCTTGACGTACAGTAGATGTGTCTAAAAATAAAAAATAGCTGAGTCGAGCGTCATTGCTGCTGCTAAGCCAAACCTTGGCAGAGCCCTCTCCAGTCCGGGGCCTCATAAAGGAGGGTGGCATCAGGTTGGGACGGGGAGCCAGCTTTGACTCTTTTCCTGTAGTGACTCAGGCCTCTGTGGCCGAGTATGAGTCACTCCCCCAGTTCCTGGATCGATATTCAAAAAGCAGGCAGACATGAATCAAATAACAATGAGTCAGTGTCAGGGAAAATCACCTCGCAGCCATTTAGAAATTAAGCACTCCAACTCTCTCCATCTCATTCTCATTTTCTCTCCAACACTTATTTTTAAAGGAACTTTGGTCCCTTGTTACTCACTTCTGATGTGGGATGTTTAAGGGAAGACCTTCAAAAGTCAAACTTTCACTCTCTCCAACTATTTCTAAAACCTGTCTCCCTCTCTCTCAGCATCCTCTTTACCTCCCTCTCACTCCTGCCTTTAATCTAGTCCACACACACGTGCAGACACACACATACACTCTTACAGGGGAGGAGTCATCTGCAATATTGATTGGAACTCATTCTGTGTCCTATAATAGACGTGTATTAAAAAGTTTCTTCCCTCTCGTGCTATTTGTGAAATTGAATGGAAGGTAAAAATGCATGCCAGAATTAGAGATGGGTTTCTGGTTTGCAGCAACTGTGCGTATGTTTGTGTGTGTGCACACAGAAAAATGAATTTGTTTGCATGCATTTGCACTGCAGATCCACCTACACTCACTTTAACACATTGTTATTTGCAGAAATGAGTTTATCACCTAATGGGCTGATAGAAACTGGACATATATATCGTGTTAGTTTGCATCACACTGACGTGAAAATCACTTTAAAAGTATTTTAAGGCACCATTGGTGAGAAAAAATACTTTTATTCTGCCAAAATGAAACCTAACTGAAACAACCTCCAAATAGAGAGATGTGTTTTTTTTGGAGAAATGTTTTATGAGACACTGTCATATGAACCAGACATTTGGCCACTGAACTACAAAAGCTAGGTTATCACAAAATTGTTTCACTGGTACATATGCAATATACGGTGTGGTTAAAAAATATGCTAATATTAAAACTATCTTGCAACAGAATGGAAGAGTGGTAAAAGAATGTGTGTCTGCATATTATATTTACATACAGCATGTATAGAAGTGTACACCCTGTGGAACTGCACATAAAATGCAAAAATTCCCTCGGCCGAAGCTTAAATGAGGTTAAGACAAATCAAGTGGGTGTCTTCTATCGTTATTGTCCTTTTAGTACAAAATGCCCTCTTTGAGTTTACCCAGTGTTTCCTTGCGGAGCCGCAGCAGAGGGATACATCCTGGTCAGGCGGGATTAACCCACAGGGGGCCCCCAGAGCAAAAAATGAGTTGGGGATCCCCACTGTCTCCACCATTTTACCCTCTGTGTGTATTATATATTAGTGTAATTAGTCTTTGGTAAATTGAATGAGCATCATTTTGATTAGTGGAAGTGACCATTTAATATAGACTGAAGTAATGAAGACCTAAAAAATAGCTTTTCACTTGGGGCTGTCACGATCATACAAGTACTAACAATCAAATCTACAAAAACTGGACCTGTAGTAGTTGATTTTTTTGGTTAGTTGGGGTCAAGAGGACCACAGGAAACACAACTCTAATATACTGTATTATATCACCAGCTGATGTGTTGAACGTGTCAACAAACAGATGCTTATTTTCATCCAGCAGACACAGAGTCGTGTTTCTGAACACCTGATGAATGTAAGTCCAACAATCTCTCTGCTTTTAGAAGCAGTCACTCATAATAAAACCTCCACACAGCCACCAGGAGGGAGATGCCCACTGGACTTGGCTAGACTGTCAGACTGCAGAAACTTCAGATGACATGTATTTTGAACTTTGCATTTCTGCATAAATCGAGGACTGTAGATTTTGTCCCGCCTCCACAGTGTAGTCGCACCAAGAAAGACTCAGTCCAGACAGGAAGAAGGATCACAGCCACATAACTCTCTAATATAACACGGCTCAGAAAATATCTGAACACATCTTTAACTTTTCTATGGCGGCAGATTTTTTATGGGCGTATTTTGTCCTTGGTGTTGTAAGTTGCTTGACAGATTTCTTTATATATTAATATATATATTATATATAATTAAAATTTTTTTCATATATTCATACATGCAGAATAGGATAATTTAAAAATAGAGTATTCTAGTCAAAAGCTATATTTTTCAAGATAAAACAATATGATCTGATACAGGGTATTATCTGAGCCTTCTGCTGTGCTCACCCCTCCATCATCAGTGCATATATGTGCTGTGCTGTGGCCTAGCTGCTCACCATATGGCAGCGGGGACATGGAGAATTTCTCGCTCTCTAGTTTTCTCTATCTGTGCCAAGCTCTGTTGTTCCTCCTCCGTCCCTTCCCCTCCCTCACTTCCGTCAGAGAACTCGGCATGCTGAGCTGCTCGGCTGTACTCCCACCTCCCTCACCCCCCTCCATCCCATCCTCCCCTCCTTTTCTTATGTCACACACTCCCTCTCTCTCTTGTTCCCTTCCGGTTCTGACAGTATTTACAACTTATTGGAGAAGAGACACGCATCACGTTAATCTTGCGTGCCCTCAGCAATGGTTCTTGTCCGTCTCCACAGATGGAGATTGATTGTTGTAAAAAATACTAAAGATGAACAGATTAGGAAATCCTAACAGAGGAGAAAAGTGATGATTCACGTCAAACTGACGGTTGTCATCACACACACAGAGGTACGAGTGTATGTGACGCTTCTCTCTCCTGTACGTCTCCTGTCCTCCTCTCTCCTCCTCTTCCTCTATACAACCACTTGCTCCTCACCCTCACTCTTTCTGCCCATTTGTCACTCTCCAACTCTCTCTCTCGTGCCTCCCATCTTCTTTTGAAATATGTCTAAATAAAACGTACTGTAATTCTAATGTAATATCATCGCTGCCCTTTTCCCCGTCTCTCCAGCAGCTGTGTTTGCCAGAACCACGAGGCCCGAGCCAACAGAGTGAGCCGACTGCACGTTTAAGGCTGGTGACGTTTAATCACACGTGACAGGTAAAACTCCAGGTATCACTCCTTTGTTACAGACAGTGATCCTGCCTATAGTCCACTCAAAGGATAAACTCAACCATCAGTGTTCATTCTCAGCCATTTGTAAAGATCAAAAGTTTAACCTTGATATTTTTACTCCACAACAGACTCCTCAACAGACCAGTTTCAGTCAGGACCAAAATCGTCCATCTTAATCAAACTAACTGCCTTTTAAATGAGATTTCATGCTGTTGATTTCAGACTAAGAGAACTGGTTCTGAAAATTAGCCACAGAATGACAGGTTGTGTGATTAAGAATGCAGCTTTGCAGAGAGGGTGTCTGATCTGTTGTGTTTAATTTAGGCAACATCCAGACATGAAACATGTTCTGATTTGCATATTTATTTTGAACTAACACCATTCAACGGGGCCCTCAGATGAATGGAACATACTGGCTGTACAATAGACACCTATGTATTTCTTTAGGCCTCAGTGACAGTGTTGTGTACAACATCATGTTGACGAGGTGTCAACATCTTTATGTAAAATACAGTTTTTTAAAACGCATCTGTCACTATTTTTGTTAACAGTCCAATGTACTTAACAAATGGATGTGCTCATAAAGGGTTTGTTTCACAGTGGCATGGTTTGTTATCACGTTCTGTCCAGTGAATGCAAATTTATCATTGAAGTGTAAAATAAATCACACATGCATCACATTATAGCCTATAACCTTCAAGCACACAGCTGTATTGAACTTGCTCTCTTCATGAGGTGTCTCTGCTACTTCACTTGCTATCATTACTGGGTTTTACAATATACAGTTTACCTTTGTCTTTTAAGGTTTTTCAAACTACGCAGTCAGATAGGTGTCATGATTATCCACTCAGCCATACTAGTTTTCTCTAGCAAAGAGAAATATCCAGCGATAGTCTGGGCAACAGGTTATCCAATGGGGATGCCCTCCACTGGAGCACAAGGCACAGCAATTACAGCGTACACTGTGAATTTTGAATTTCAACAGCTGAACAGGCCAAATGTTTGATTTACTTCCAACATTTGCACTGTGGTATGATTTTTTAAGTGACCTTAAAGCAGTGTAGCCTGGGTGATTACACAGAAAACAAAGTGTGTGTGAGGTGACAATATTTCAACCTGAGCAAATCCACAAGCTTTCTGATTTCACCCCATAAACACCCAAAGACAAGAGGAAGACAGAGAGAACCTGAGGGGAAAAACAGAAGTTTTCAGACTGAGGTTCCTCCGTTCATTCAGTCAAACGGTCAGTGCACACTGTGTGAGCTTACTTGCTTTAACGTCTTTACAGTTGGTACATCAGCTGTTTGAGGACAACAGATTCAGTCTTTTTCCTGCAGTCTGAACACACTTCCTTGGACTTAGAAACACAATCTGGTTTGGTGTTTGGTAAAAATGAGACATTTAAAGTGCCTACAGAAACAGCATTTAGGAAACGGATTATGATTAGAGCCCACCTGATCTGAAGATAATCTGAAGAATTAAAGAAAAAACAGATAATGATAGTATTTGAGTTAAAAAATTTAAGTAAACATGTCACATGTAAAATGTTTTTATGATGGTAAATTAAATGTGTTTATTAAATATTTGTGTCCATTTTATCAGTGGAACATTACAGCATCACTGACCGCACATAATGCTTTTGTCATCACCAGTTCACACTTCACCACAAGCTCAGTGCCCATAATGGACTTCAGGTAGATGTTAATGAGCACACCATGTGCTACTGCGTGCATGATGCCCTCTACATCCTTAGAAACACTGATCCAAACAAAGAATAATATAAACAATGATGCCTGAAATATAATGAAGATTATCAATTAAAACTTTTCCAGATTCTGTGGACACATCACATGTCACCTGGGATGTCTGGAGGCTGGGGTGACGTAGGATAACATGTACTGTGTTACCGCTTGTTGTCAACGAGCCGACAACAACAGACCCCCACCGGACATTTCATCGATTATCGGCTCTGGAGTCCCACCGTGGCTTCAGAATGAAAGGGCCTGCGCCAGTCTGGGGCCCACAGGAGGGCGTCCACCAGCCCTGTGATGTCGGTCAAACCGCGTCACCGTCCTCGGCTGAGTGGACGTTCGAGAGCGCAGCGGCTCGGGGGACGGCAGCATTTACCACCGAGCGGAGAGCGAGTGTGAGAAGAGGAGTGCTTGAGAAGACACTTAGCTCTGTCACACACACACCTTATTACTTTAAGTGCGCACACTAGCATACAAACACACACACTTGTAATTGTAATTGGACAAACACCTAAAGAAGACTATTTTTGGATTAAGACAAGATAAAGAACAGAACGTGGACGACCGAGGGAGAGAGAGAGGGAGGGAGCGGAGAAAGGAAAGAAAGAAGAGACCGAGCTCCAAGAAATGAACAAGGATAGACAGAAGAAAAGATAAAGATAGGGAAGGAAAAAGAGAAAGAGAAAGAGGGTGGGATGGAGGAAGGGATGAGAGAGAGGAGGGACAGATGGAGAGAGCACCAGAGCCAACAGCAGAGCTAAGTGGGTAGTGTGCTCCCCAGACAGCGCTCCATATGGCCTGGCAACGCCATACACAGCCAGGCAGCACAAACACACATATACACAGCATGTATACGCACAGACACACGCAGCATGTATACGCACGCCGATGCCCAAACACTCCTCGACACAAACAATCGCATTCACACGCAGTGCCTGTTCACACGTTGCGTCGTACCCACACATGTACAGAGCCCGGTCTGAGGGGGGATGCGAGGGGAAGCCGCCACCTATCTCCTTTGTATTAGTGTGCCAAATTTACATCATTTAAATCCCGACATTTATTATAAAATCAGACTGTTGTGTTGCCGGGACGCAGGTTTGGGGAGCACTTGTTTTTTGCACTTGCATATGGCTTTCACGCGCGGGGGCACTTCATCCGCGTTCGCTGGTTTATCCCAACATACACCAATAATCAGTGTGATTTGGGATGAAGACACGTCAAGAAAATGTTCTCCTTCTTGAAATTGTCTTTTGAATCAACTGGCTTCCTCTCAGACTCTGGCATAAAAAACTGTACGTCTACAGCGGGTCAGTAAACCTGGAAGAGTAGATCTGCCAATTACTGGAGAACTTTTTTCCACCACACGGACCAAGATGGCGGCATTAAGAACTGGGCAGCTGGACCATGGCCAGTTATTTTTAAAGAAGAGTGGAAGAGTGACATGATAAATAGCCAACTCTGAGCTCGTGCAGATATACTGTCAATTGATTTCAGGTGCGTGTGCATTGTGCAAAGTGCAATAGTACAAATAGAAAAGCTCTTACAAGTCAGTCTCATCGCCTGACAAAGCTCTTAATGGATAGTTTGGTTGTATTGGTGCTTGGGTCTTATTTTCATAGCTGTGGTTGTGATGAAAGTGTTGTAAAAGTAGCAGATCTGGGAACACAGCAACAGTGCTACACTGAAATCCCACAGGACAAGAAACATGACACTGTTTGAACAAACTTCTACGGCGTATTTTGTAGGTCACAGTTAAACCAGGAGGTCACTGTGTGAAGGCTCCAGCGTCTCTTAAACTGCATTTTTACCTCATCTCAGGTGGCAGAACTGGAGATGAGACTTTCTGAAAACAATCGGACGCCATCTTTACGCAGCAGATGGCATGGTAAAACTTCTTCTATCATCTCAGGCCATGAATCCCTTTGGAAAGAGACCAGTGGTTTGTATTCTTCATTGCATAAAGACTACAAAGTCCCTGGAGAGTGTTCAGAGAGTCGGTGTGATGCTTTTGGCCCTGTGTGGCCCTTCAGAACAGGTATAAACACGTGAAGAAGTGGTTGGAACAACGCATCAGAAGAACACGCTGAACCCTTAAACTGTAATGGACATTAACCACAGACAGTTTGGGTAATAATGTTAGTGTTCCCCTTTGTTTTCTTGTCTAAATACGTCTGGCTGACGTGTGGGTTCGTTTCAAATCTGCGTGCTCGTCTGACTGCTCATGTTTGCTCCGTCAGACTTCAACACAACATGCACAAATATGCAAATTTGTGGTGAGGAAGCTGAACATATAAAAGATAAACAGGTAAAACCTACAGGTCTGCGTGTGTGTTCTTGTAAAACATGAAGTTCATACCGCCAAATCATCAAACTCCTTTTGCTTCCTCCTGACTATGCTAAAGTTACAGTTCTAAGCCAGAACTCAACCTCCATCTTACCCAGTACAGACGGACCCCTCTCAAACACACAGAAATGTAACTCACGAGTGTGTCGTGTCCCTCTCCGCTCCCCGCTGGAGCAGAGACCCATGGGAAGACCAGGATAACAGCCAATCCCTGACGGAAGTGAGGAAGTGACTCCTCGCCAATCCCAGGGGTCACAGAGGTTACTACGGGGCTGCTGGGCCATCGCCATGGTGCCCCGCTGTCAGGGGACACCTGGCCAATCACATTCAGTGATGTGGAGTGTAAACACTCACCCTCACACAGCAGCGCATCAATGTCGCCTTTACAGAAGCACGGGGACATGGCGGGTTGTGGGGGAGGGACAGGGGGTGGAGCGAGGACCAAAACATCCTATTCGTGTTTTTTTAAAAAGTAATGGGACTTTGCCATAATTTGACCTGACCTGAGCAGTGGTGATGCAAATGCCAGTGAAAAAAGTCAATGTACCTATTTTATTATATTTTGTGACCACATCATTTGTGTCTATTATTGATACATTGTGTTATGGAGACTGTACCGCCACATTTGTTCCACACTCCCAAAACATGTCAATATTTCAGTAACTTTTCAAACAATTAGTAAAGCAATTAGTAAAGGTCTGCAGTGTGTGTTGTTCTATCATCATAACGATCTGGGATTAAATGAGTTAAACTCCACGCAACACTGGTATTCAGAAATACTGCATTAATTACATGAGAAGTGTCAATGTTGGACCTTCAACAGAACATACCAAGTGTTGAATGACTATTAAACATGGGGTACAGCATGGATAGAAAATGCTAATTCGAAATGCATTCAGTACCACAAGGTCATTAACAGCACACAAGCCCCGCACGTGGTGATTAACTACAGCTGAAGGATTACATGTTCCCCTACAGACTAAGAAACTTCTACAACTCCTGGACTTATTAAAAGTTTAAAAAGCCCAAGAGATTAACTCAAAAGTACACAGTGGTCAAGTTTAAAACAAGCCACTTTCCCTCTCAGCGCTCTCAGATTGCCAGCAGCTCAGTCAACATCTCACCACAAGTCCATTCTGTCTCTGCCGAGCCACTCAACCTGACAAATGTTTGGCAGGAGCCGAACATCAGCAGCCAGGTTTCCCTGCCCACTTTATTTCCTACAGACGTTACAATAATTCTGTGAATAAACATTATGGCTTGAGAAATACACAGTGAACAGTTGATGTCTGCCATCCCGGGGTTTCCCACTGCCGCGAGTACAGGAATGACCAACGTCCCCCGCCGTGAGACCTACGAGATCCATTTACTGATATTAAAAGACGTTGATTGGGTTTATCGGGTTTATCGGGTTGTATTTTTCCAGCTAAAATTCTAACCTTCCCTGATCAGTACTTGACCAGGTAGATGTTTACCAAATATCAACTGTTGTTGATATTCAATCCTCAAAAAGTTCAAGCCTCACAGACAGCACACTAAGTGTCACTGGACTTGCCAACAAATGATCAAGATAACAACCGGATTTATTTTGTTTCCGAAAACTGATTCTGTGTAATGTTAACATCTACTACCATACTGTAATGTGAAATTTGCCATTATAAATTTCTCTGTTGTGGTGGACACTGTATGCATGACAGACAGAGAGGGAGAGTGAAAGGTGGAGTACTGTGAGATGATCTCACTGAGCCTCCATGCTGAGGCTGTGTTCAGACAGATGTTGGCACTACATGTTGTAAAAATTAGATGCATGGTTGGAAGACAGTTAAGTTGGACCTTGGTAATGATTGATTCAGGCCATACCTGAACCAACAAGCCCCCATCAACACAGTTTTTTTTTCCCAACGCGGTACTGTCAATTTTATTTATAGAGCCCAATATAACAAATTTGCTTCAGTTAGCTCAACAGTCCTCCTGGTGAGTTGTATTTGCATTAAAACACACATTAAAAACACTTTATAGACATGATAGTATATCTGTCCCAGCCCAGCGGCCGCAGCAGAAGGAATACTGTCAGAATACTGACCAGAAAGGCACAGATAGTATATTGTTATAAATGGGGGCCATATTGTGGGATTCCTCAGAGAAGCAGATGTGCTCCAGCTGACTTACTCTGTAATCCCACCTCACTCTCTGATCCAACAACACACACACACACACACTCCAACACACACGAATAGAGCATAAACAAGCTTTATCCTTTGATCAATGTGTGGCAGAAAAAAGAAAAAAAAAGACATTACTGGCTGCAGAAGTCACCGCGCACAGAAATACATGGAAACTCGCATTTCGCAAATAAGTCTGCAGGGACGGAGATGCTCATTTAACATCAAAGAGCGAAAACGACAGAGCCTGTTTCAAGTAATGTTTGCAATTCAAGTCCGTATTAACAACCACTGATCAAATATCCAGACTATATACACAGACACACACACATTGTGGTGAAGGACAGATGATCACTGAGCTGAGCCATTATAAAGAATCGCTCCTGACCAACCCATCAAGCATCCGATGCCCGCTAATTGGAGACGAGATGGGAGGCGTTATTTCACCAGCTGTATTCTCAGTATCATGTTAGCTGGCACGCTTGCAGAAGGATAGAAGTGTTCCTCGATTTACAGCATCAGAGGAGTGTGGACGCAAAGAGGTTGGCACCGCCGAAGCCCAAAGTATATTTCCTAATGTGAATTTGCGTATAAAGTTTTTTTGATGTTGGTTTTTAACGATTACCTCCATGTTAGTCAAAATCATCGGAGCTCAATGATGCTATGATGACATGTATATGTCATATTTCAACTCGATACCAGAGTGGTATTATTCAGACTTCTGTCACTTTCTGATCACTCTGGCCTCACATTTGTTCACGCACCACCAAATATTTCTTACCATAATGCTGCCTGGAACTTGTAATGGACTTCTCTTCTAAAGATTGTGTTCAGTTTTGTACCTTTGACTTTCTATCAGTGATTCGACTGTTGACCACCCGAATGCTGAAAATGCTCCAAAAGTTTGTCCACCATCACAGTTCAAAAACTGAACGAGCTCCTCCTCTCACAACCGCACGTGGCTGAGATAATCCCTACTACTCTGCCACGCTAATGGCCCAAAGAAGCCTTAGTGTAGTCTGATGCAAAGTGGGAAAAAGATGGCGGGGAAGAATAACTAACTTTTGTCTTTTGTGGTCATGCCATGAAAATATTTAGCTAGCTTGCAGTGCGCCCAGGCTTAATTTATGTATTTTGTTGATAGTTGTTTAGTTCGCTGTAGCTCATCTGTGGAGTGAGGAAAAGATCGCAAATGAAGAATAAAGGCCTGTTCACAGCAGCACATGAAACAACTAAACTTTAACAAAAGTCTTTCCGTGTCAACTTTCACTATAGACGTCTCCACTAAAGGGGCAGGGTTTGTAGACAGGACAGAGAGGACATGGCACAGAGAGCTCCTGAATAAGCCTTATGGACTGTCTAGCGTGTGGTTTCCTCTCCTGCCACAGTAGTTTGCCAGCTATCACTCCACTAACACCTGTTTCACAAGGATGTGCGGATGAACATCACTGTGCCACTTTAGAGGTAAGAGTCGACAATAAAGCACAAGTTACCATATGTCCAAGGACCAAAACACAGCACATTCAAATGACCCATGAGACACAGTCGACAGAAAATGAGCTATACAAGTAAATAAAGCTGGTTACTCATTTGCTATGTTGGTTGATCTCTATATATACCATGTTTTTCTGTATATATCTATACAGGTGTGAAGAGTGTAACCCTGTCACACACACAGAGACATGATGGGAGACATTCCTCCAGATGAGCAGGGGGGGGCTGAGTAAGCTGTGAGATGCAGAGAGTGTCTGAATCCGGCCTAATCCAGCAATTCTACAGAGCAGGACGACAGCATCAGCTAGTCTCTGTGACTCAATAGGACCTGGGCTGGACTGATCCCGCTGACCATGTCCATCTTTATGGCGGAGGCCACAGGATTGAGTTGCTGTCCGATAGATGACAGACAGGCAGCAGTGTGTGTTTAACACATATTTTCAGTGACACCAGCTGAGGCGCGTTTCCTAAATAGAGCTCAAAAAGTCTAAATGAGGCGCCTGTGCAATGCCATCCCACTTAAAGCATCATACAAATTGCATGATAATGGCTTGAGTCACGCTCGTAAGGATCCACCACAACGCGGGTTTATCTTTTATACTGTTGACTCATCCGAGGTGTAAAATAGATTTCACAACAAAACATGAATGTGAAGCAGAAGAGCAGACGGCCAGCTCTCAATTAGATCTTGTTTTTGGGCCAGTGGGGTGGTGTGACGTTAAAGTGACGCAAAGGAGAATATTAAAGTTTAAACTCCATATGAACAGGTGGTATGGAGTTTTTTTGGTTGAATTACAGCTAGTTCCACTCACCGGACGTCGTTTTGCTGCGGAGGTTTCTTCTGGCCAACCAGGTTCACCGTTCTCGCTTGGATGGGCTTCTCTTCTCTGAAACATACAAAGTTGAGAAAATGCCGTGAGCAAAAACTGGTGACGCCTCGGCTCTCGTCGCAGCGTCGGAGATACCTTTGGGCGGCGATGACAGTCAATACATCCACCGACACGTTCACAGTGCGATTCAAAACCATCTCATCCATAAACATGAACAGCGGGCTCTGATCAGTCTGATCACAGAGGAAGCTCAAGAGAGAAATCCCCGCCAACACCCACGCTGTCTAAAACTGAAGACACATCTTTTCATCGTCAATACTGTGGGTACCCCTCTCATTATGAGACTCTTTTGGCACATTAGGAATGGTGATATCTCTTTGTTCATCATGGCTGTAACCATCCTCTGCTGTACTGACAATTTGAAATGAGTACTGAGATTTAACAGCCTGAGTTACACTGGTAAAGGACCCACAATTGGACCTAGTGATGCTACTTTTTTTTTTACAAATAATGTCAGCTTGTCAACATGAAGTTTAGGTTTGGTACCCTAATAATAGATTGAAGGATCGCACTGGAACTTTGGAAGTTTTAATTTCTTACCTACATATCATGTCTCCTCTATATTTGACATGCTGTTTAGATGCATGCTACGCATTTTTCAATTTCTGGACGTCTCCTAATGTCTGAGTGATCCATTGGTTTCTCATTTTGATGTGGTATGAAAATCAATCAGCAGAACCTTCAAACCTGCTTCATTTGTGCAATCGGGCTCACACCACATTATTATCACGTGGCCATGGAGCTGAAAGGCAGACTGACGTGGTGTTACTTTATGATGATAATGTCACTCAGACAAAAATAAATTCACGCCCAACTGTGATGAGTTAAACAGTTCCAGCAACTCTGAAGAGTTTGCTACTAGATTTTCATATTGCATGAACATGAATGGAAGCCAACAGCTGAAACTGTGGGGAAAATACATGTATATTTCTAAAATGCTACTTTCTAAAAAAGATAAGGACACTTTGGAGAGGCTAATACTGACATGAAGTGATCAAATTTACTTCTATTGAGGTTCCTGTTTCATCAGTTCAGTGCAGTTAAGAGGGCCATCCTTCCTGCTACACTGCCAATAAGTCTGATCACTTCCTCTTGACTGTATCAATCAACAGCACACACCTGGGCATTTGTGACTATTTTATGTGTATAAGGTGAATTCTTAGCTTTCTAACACAGTGAGGGAGAGCTGCTCATTGACAAGTGATGCTTTGTTATATTGCTGTAGGCAGGAGCTTCACTGTAACTGGGATTTGGCCTTCTAAAGAAGGTACACAGGATATATGTATCATATACCAGTTTGCTTGGTGATAATTATTCACAGGACATCACTGTGTACCCACCATGTATTTACCTTCACATCACTGATCCTATATGCTTTAACAGCGAGAAGACTACATCTTAAAATGCGCCTAAGAGTAGTGTATACTGTGCCTCTCTGCATTACAACCCACACTACCCTGCTGCTAGTACGCTCTCCATGCATGTATTAGTCAACCAGCGCTGCTTTTTCAGTGCAGACCCAATCGTAAAAGACACACACACACACGGGCACACACTGCTTTGCTATGGTAGTCTCCATCCAAACAGTGATGAGAGGAAACGGTGCGGAAGCCAATATAGTTTAAGACACGTACGTGCTGACAGCCTGCCTTATTTGCAGCCGCTACTGTACAGAATGACATGACTGAATCCACGGCTTCTAATACATTACTGAAAATGATGCATAGCCACTTAGAGTCAGAGCTATATATTGGACATTTCCTTCTTTAGATGCAACGAATCGATCTTCCGTTCCAGTGCTGGGCTATCAGTCCGCGCAGAGGGCTTAAAATAGAACAGGGACGTAAAGCTTGAGGAGCGCCTCGCTTAGGTGGGTCGGTCTATCGTTCTATCTGCCCATCTATGCACGCAGCCCTGCGAAGAAACCCCGCGAGAGAGGCGCCGTTTCAACTTGACGCGTTTCGTGGTCCTGGAGGAAGGGGGTGGACTTGGGTTCTGCGCCGATCGCAGCGACAAATACATCCGGAGGAGACTTTTCTCCACACATGTATGGTGGTTGTATAGAAGAGGAGGAGGTGGAGGTGGAAGGGGAGATGGAGGAGGAGGGGGTGGTGGATGCACACAGTGAATATAAGCCACTCCTGATTCAAAATGACATGACACAGGCACCTTTTCTGCCCCTGTTACAGGCCTACTGGTTCTATAACAGCCTGTGTGATGTCTGTGGCCTACATACAGTGCATACGGCTGGGAAAGGCTCAACCGCACCCCAGAGCTGAGAACAGCAGCTGTTGAGATGGATGCTGCACAGATAAAAGCCAACAGGGAGGGTTTTACTTTTACTACTCTCAGTGCCAGGCTTCAGTGAGACTTGTGCACATTTCCTGCTGCATCCATAAATGGGATATTTCAGATGAGGTGCAGATACTCGCCGCTCGACTCGGGCGGCGGTGTGACTGACAGCGATGACAGTCGGGACACCAGCGCGGCCGATAAATGACTTCTTATTTTTCATCTGAGTGGAGTGTGAGTCTGCTGACGATGGGGCATGGCGACACACCCCTTCGCCCTTCCACCACCCTCCTCTTCTGCCCTCCTGAGCAGGTCACACCTGACCCTCTGCCGCTCACTGAGCCGCTCACAGGAGCAGACGAGAAGCTGCAAACTGGACCTGACCTGGACCACGGTGGCCCGCTCTGGAGCCTGCATGGGCCTGTGAGGGAGTGAGGGAGTTCTGTGTGGGGGGACCTGCAGGATGTACACACACACACACATATGCATGCATGGTCAGATACAGTGGAGTGATGCTCAAACATTTCACCCATAAGAGAGGACGGAGGTGGATGGACTTCTTCAGAACGGAAATAGCCCAGGCCCTGTCTCTCTCTCTCTCACACACACCTCACACACACACACTCACTCACACACACACACTATCTTTCTCCTCTCTATCTCTCTTACTTCTTTAACATGGCCTCCTCCTTCGCCTCCTCCTCCCGCTGCCGAGCCAGCACAGCCATGATGATCTTCCTCTCGTCCTCCGTCAGATGGCTCAGGTCCGGCTCCGGGATGGCCGGGGCGACGGGTGGGCGCGGGCCGCCCCGAGGGCCCACCTGAGGCGAACATCTTCCCCACCACCACCACCTTCCCTCCTCCTCCTCCTCCCTCTCTCCCTCCTCCTCGCCTCGGTCGGGATCACGGATAGAAAACCCGCTGGCGGAGCCCACGGATCACGACATGGCCCACGGACAAATCGGCGGTCGGTGCAACTGATTCGGAGTTCCCATGTCGGCGGCGGGGGGCACCCAGGGCGGCGGGGCGGCGGCGGCAGAGTCGGTGCTAGCTCCGGTAGTAGTGGCGGCGGTGGCGCCTCGGTTCCCGGTTGCCGTTTTCAGCCTCTTCTTCTCCCTCTTGCTGCTCCGCTGTCTTCTCCCCCCACCCCCCACCCACCGCCCGCCAGCCCGCCTCTCCCCTCCGCCACCTCCGTTTCACGGGGAGCCCATATCTCCGGCGGTCGGTCGGGATGCTGGCACACGGAAGGGGGGGTCTCGCTTCCTTCCTCCAGGACAGGCAGAGATGTTGGGGGGGCGGGTAGGGGGGGGGTCCCCTGGAGGAGGCTTGGGTCTCCGCTCGGTCCGGTGGGCTGGCTGTGTGTCGAGGCGGCGACTTCTTGTTTTCCAGCGCCGCCGCTGATGCTGATGCTGCTGTCAGGGAGACGGAACCGTCAATGGGACCGCAGCCCCTCAAGCGCGTTCACTTGTCTTGCGGCGGGAGCGAGCAGCCCTCATTTGAGAATGGGGGGCTCCACTCACCGTTAAGATGCGCGCTCACGCCAGCCTATAGCACACGTAGGAAATAACGGGTTCCTCAAGGGTGCATTGTGGGTCCTGTAGGACCAGAGTGACTCATGTTACCGGGGTGGAGGTGGGAGTGTAGGCCCGCCCCTGAAAACCACCAAGACCCTGACGTGGATTATTTGCACTGGTTTCTACAGAGATGGGTTTTTCCATTATAATGGGTAACTCCCCTTAAAATGTACCAAATAACATCACATCTACCATTTAAAGGCCTTGTTTTCAGCTATGATGTAACTCCAAAGGCTCACTTGGAAACTGGGCTTCATTGATGAATAAAAAGGATTTTTAAGGTTTAAGAATCTCAACTATTGACCTGATAATATGAAAACACTAAAAAAGGAAGGCCCTCTTAAGTCACAAATGAATGGGTGATTTCCACATTTCCATGTAGAATCTCCTCACGCCATGCAGATAACCAATGAAAACATTTAAAAATGAATAAACAAATAAATAAAAAACAATAGATTTCACACAGTGTAGTGTGGTTCTTGTGATGCCTTAAAGAGTTCAGGTTAACCTCAAGTTCTGACACTGTAGGGAAACCCCAGCCATTATTCCAGTGTATCAAGGAGCTGTCAAACATAGAACAACATTTTTACAATCAGCCAAAAAGTAAATAAGACAAAGACAAATTAATGCAAAAGCTTCCAGTACAGACCATAAAAGATAAATGTAGGTCTGGTGTATGTGGTATGTGGGTCAAACTAAAATCATATCAGTAATATACAAGAAATTATGAATGCACATCTAAAGAACCATTCTCTAGTACTGTATGAAACCCTTCACAGTAAGAGTGTTTGCACTCTCCCACCAATCATTGCGTGTTAGAATGACGCGCATCCCCCCTTTTTTTTTCCTCCTCCCTCACTTCCTCCCTCACTCCCTCTACCCCTCTCTCTCTCTCTTCCATCTGTTCTTCATCCTTATCCATCCTTCCAGCAGTTCCCAGGTTACACGCACGCGCGCGCACACACACACAGACACACACATGCACATGCATAGCCATGCACATGTATGGCTATAGGGTGACATTTACAGTATGTCAGCATTAAACATTTTAATAAGGCTGTGTGGTCTAGAGAAAGGTTCCCAAACATTCAGATACACAAGAATATACCACAGCAGCAGCAAGTGTAAAAAAAAAAAACTGTGTAAGACGTGATCATTTACTGAGCCACATGAACCTAAATTTAGAAACAAATGTACTTCACTGGACTATTTTTAGCCACAGAGCCAAACTTGGTGAAAACTGCCATTTGATTCATTGTAGATTGTGATTTGGTTTAGAAATGAACTTTTCATCCAGCTATCAGGATCCTGTACCAAAATGGGGCTGTGCCACATTTTCCTACAACCCTCCAGGGACCCTAGAGATCCCCACACACACTGTACTGTAAAGGGGTTGAGTCCAGGTCAGACAGCACCACAGTACGCTTTGTAGCAGAGTGTAAAATGTTATAATGGGGATGTGTATTTCAGCACCATGGTCAGCTCACTGAACAGCAGAGGGGAAACAAAGTGAAAGGAGTTGTAGTTGCAAGCCTGGAACCGGTAGCATGTTGGGAGAACAGGCATGAGGAGGAAAGATAACTCTGGCTTAGCCCAAACCCTTCATCATCATCATCATCATTATCATCTTCACCAGCCAACTATTTCCTGTACATTACTGTGGGCTTGCTACAATGCATACTTCTATGACTTGCTCAACAGCTCTGACTCAGCCTAAAGGAGGTTCCTATTTAGGGCAGCAGTGTTTCAGGGAGAATGCTAAATGGTTTACACATCCAATTGCAACTGTCTCATTTAAATAAGTAATAGATGCTGTTCTATTGAGATAACTTTCTTCCAGACATCTCACTTTTCAGGAGGGCATAGAACAGTTCCCTCCCACAGCACTGCAACACCGGTACAGGAAAAGCGGGTGGAAAAAAAACACGTAGTTGGCTGCTCACACTGAGTATCATACCGTGTAGGCCGTGTCAGCAGCCTGCGAGATGTTCAGGTATAACAAGGATACAGCAAACATCAAAGGGGTGGATGCACAGTGTCCTGTGAACTACATTAGGTCTGCTTTTCAAAGCTGATAGTCACGCTATAAAGGTAGTTGGCATGTTTCCATGATTCTATCCCCATCTCCTACATGGCTGGAAAAGTTCAATCGCGCTTGCTGTCACATGCAGTCACACAAGACCAGACTTCTTCTTCTAGCATGTTTATGTTTCTATGTTTTGATATTTGTACTGGATTGGCATTGGTTGCATCAAGCAAGCAGGCAAAAATAATGGGACATGGGAATAATAATAATAATAATAATAATAGTAGTAGTAATAAAAATAATAATAAAAGAAGAACATTAAATAATGCTATAGTACGTTTATGCACATTCCTCCATCTATCTTCAGTAAAAGTTACTATATTACACGTAAAATTAATTGTAGCAATAAGATACTAAAAGTTGCTGTGAATTTTAAGAGTTTAAGAGTATTTTATTTTGAAAGTGCGAAATTGCATCATATGCCGGACGTGCTGCAGCTTGTCCTGAACTTTACCATTGTGTATATGAGTCTCCTCACCATCACGGCGGCATGAATATCGTGCGCAGCCCGCTGAGCTGCACACAGACCTCTGCTCCTCCAGGGTAAGTGGCTGCTCTGAGGACAGTGCACACCGCCTTTATCTCCGGCTGGGAGAATTAGAGACAGTCTGCAGTGTTTGCCCTGAACGGCCACCGGCAGAGCTTTAACGCCAGCGTGCGCATCAAATGTCACGTTATTTCTGCCCGGTTCCCCTCTCAGGTCGACATGCTGCCTGTGGTGGTAGTCCATGGCGGGGCGGGTCATATCCCGAAGGAGCGCTCAGAGAAGTCCATCGAGGGGGTGTGCTCAGCAACCCGAGCAGGGTACGCGGTCCTCAGGGGAGGGGGCAGCAGCATGGACGCTGTGGTCGAGGCTGTGACCCTGCTGGAGAATAACCCCCTTTTTAATGCAGGTAAGGGAACAACACTGTCAGTGACCACCGCATCTTTTCTTACACGCTCTGTTTGTTCTTCTGTCTGATTTAATACGCCACATATCCAGATCGCCATGTTTTTCACACGTTCAGTTCATGTGTATTTTCATATTTTTGTTTCGTTCATGTATTTTTGTTTTATGGCGTGTTTATGCAGGGCGTGAACACGCATGTGTGAGGAGGGTCAAGTGCCCCCCAATGACGAGAAAATACCAATGTATCTTCTATAGAGTAGAAAATATGTTGAATATTTTAATCAGTACTGTCAACGGACCTGTCTTGATATTTTTGGTTTATGTTTCATTTATTTCCGTTTGTCAAGGACAACACAAGTTTGTGATTCCCCCCTTGCCAGTTTAAGATTTGGTTGCGCCCAGTGTCATCCTGTTGACCGTTAAGGTGTATTGATTAGTTTACGACGTCCGATTATTAATTGGGTAACGTGACCTTAAACGTAGTCAGTACTTGCGGGTGTGGTTTGAGCAGCGCAGTGAATAAAATATTTTTCTCCTGTCTGTAACGAGGTAAAGTTAATTACTTATAAAGGGTTATTGCTTACTAAAGGATGTACATTTGCTACCATGGGAACAGTGTTCACAAAACGCACTGAACTGAAACAAACAAACAACACTGCACCTGTGACAGGAAGTAACTGTAGTCAAGCAGATAAGGCAATAGCTAATACCTCAGCTAACTTACTACTGCAGACTGTTTGAACTCAGTACAGAGCACCATGACAACATTAAACAATGAAATAAAACTACTACATGCAGAACATTCATTGTTTCACATTAAAATGATTCTTCTGGTAAAATAAAGGGGCCTGGTCACAAGCACAGAGAGACAGCAGTGTCCACACAGAGAGAGACGCTGTGTAGAGACAGGTGATCAGTTTGGTGACATTAGTTTTAACCTTAGCCAACACGTCAGCAGTTAGTAAAACTTATAATGTCTCTGAGAAAGCACAGACTATTCCTTTAAATGTGAGCGTAAGTGGTCAGTGTTGTCCTCAAAACTGTGTTCTAAATGTGCAGATTTTCACATATAAATATAATAGAGAAAAGTGTAGAGTGATAATACTGTTGAATAGACAGCAGATACTTTGGCCTCAGCAACAACACTGGTAAACAAATAACATAATTTATTGCTGCAAGTGAGTTGGGATCGGCCCGAACTACTACTTTTTCAATCCTGTCCTTTTAAAATTGTGTGATATGAAAGAGCTCATGTAAAGTCAATGCACTGTATAGATGATAGAGACATGATTTGTTAAAAAGCAAAGTTAGTGATTATTGTAATCATATTTAATGAAATGTTGAAACTTAAAATGTAAAATGATTTAAATGATCATGTTGATGAAACTTGTGTGGAAACACTTGCAAAATCTGATAACACCGAACTAAAGCCAGGATCTGCTCTGGCACTTATACCATATCAAACTTCTGTAGGAAATGTGTGTGTTTGAAATGCACTTATACCATATCAAACAATGAAATGTTCTGTAGGAAATGTGTGTGTTTTGGCAATTGTAAGTGTATATGTTAGAACTATGGCGTCATTTAGCTGTCATAATCATGAGAGCGCAAATACAGATTAAACGAGCACAGGATCAGGAATTGAGGGTGAGGGCGTAAAAACATAAAACTGAGAGGTTAAAAATAATCTTGTGGCGAATAAAGTTTTTGTCTCGAGCGCATATAAATCGTGACAGAGCGCAGATGTGGAAGCTGCAGCTGCTCGCTCTCACTTCAAACTTTTCCTCGCTCTCGATATTTTTCACAACCGGAAATACGTCATGGGTGTAAGGCTAAAACGACAAGACAAATTTAATTTCTTCTGCTAACCGGAAATTTTTCAGATTAAAATTTCTTCTGCTTTTTTCTGCATAAATCTCTTAAACAACTTCAGCCTGGCTCAAAATTTTTTGCTTTTCTGCAAAACATGCCAAAATCATTTTGAGGATTTTAACCCCTTAAATGCCAGTTTGATTACATGATGTCACTGTTGTTATTTATGAAAAAAAAGTATTTTTCATATAACTAATTTTGGGGGGCCAGGATTAGGATTTTATTTTAAATCAGTCTTGGATATGTCAAAGGTTAGCCAAAATATTGACTTTCATTAGTTTTTTTATTGGTTTTTGTGTAGCATCAGATTTAAAATGTACTACCATCTTAAGTCATTAAGGACAAAAATGTCCACTTCCAAAAACTGCTAGAAAAATAGTACAGATTGAATATTTTTTTCTGCTTTTTTGAGTCAAGTCTTTCCATCAACTTCAGTCCTGATCAAAATATCAAATATGTAATAATTATCAGGGAAAAAAAGCGGAGAATTATCATTCTAATCATTATAAAAATATGAATCTGTTAAGTTTTTATAGCAGTTTTCTGGAAGTGGACATTTTTGTCCTTCAATGACTTAAGAGGGTAGTACATTTTAAATCTGATGCTACACAAAAACTAATGATGCATCAATATCCAAGACTGATTTAAAATAAAATCCCCCTGGCCCCCTCAAATTAGTTATATGGAAAATACCACTTTTTTTTCATAAATAACAACAGTGACATCATGTAATCAAACTGGCATTTAAGGGGTTAAAATCCTCAAAATGATGGCAGTTTTGAGCCAGGCTGAAGTTGTTTAAGAGATTTATGCAGAAAAAAGCAGAAGAAATTTTAATCTGTTAAGTTTGTCTTGTTGAGCCTTACACCCATGACGTATTTCCGGTTGGGAAAAATATCGAGAGCGAGGAAAAGTTTGAAGTGAGAGCGAGCAGCTGCAGCTTCCACATCTGCGCTCTGTCACGATTTATACGCTCGAGACAAAAACTTTATTCGCCACAAGATTATTTTTAACCTCTCAGTTTTATGTTTTTACGCCCTCAATTCCTGATCCTGTGCTCGTTTAATCTGTATTTGCGCTCTCATGATTATGACAGCTAAATGACGCCATATAGAACTGATGCAGTAGCAGTGGTTGTGTACAGCAGTATGGGCAAATCACATAAATGTCACACAGTGGGGGGGATTAACAATTTTTCCAAAGAACAGGAGGTAAAACCACACTCTGAGACCCCCCCTTTTGGTTCACTCTGCTAAAGGATGTAAAGGTTTTAAAGAACTCTGGGGGACATTGTACTGAGTCGATGCTCTCCTGATGGACTTTGACACTTAGCGGGAAGGGAGCAATTGAATTTAAATTTTAGTTGTGGACATTGAGTCTTTGAGTTTTTATCTCGTAGTGAAGAAGATAGGTAGTAGTTTGCATACAACTTAAAGGTTCTTAAAGGTTACTCTAGCTACTCAAACCTATCACTGGGGCTTAAATCCTAGCCACTAAATTCATTCCTAGTACATTACCAAGTGCCCAAATCTTTAAGAGGAGAGCTGCTGTTAACAGGCATGGTTAATATAGTCTGACTCAAGGGCTGTTGAGTCAGCTGCAGGAGGACGGCAGTTAGGAGCTAGGTGAATCCCCTCATCACCAGCTTAAACAGTCTTTGGAATTCTATATGGTAATACCCTTTGAACCTATGGATCCGTTCCTTTAAACAGAGAGCTGGTCCTGTACTCCAGTTATAGGGTATCTCAGGGATCTAACAGTAGTTAATATTCCAAGTTCCACCTGTGCTTTTCCTGCTATAAGTTGTTGTGAAAAAATATATTTTATACTGGAAATAAAGATAATTGATCCTACCAGAGTGTCTTTTATATTTTAATGTATTCTTGCAAGAAGGTGAGCTGTCAGACAACCGAGTGTGAGTGTGTGCTCAGCTGGATGAGGACTCTCAAGCGATAACAGAAAAAGCACATATATTTATAATGGGGTACAAACAAAGGAAAGATGGAGAAGTCAAGGGAGGGAGTGTGAGGTCTCGTCAACCCTTTCAGTATATAGTTTCAGGGTTATATCATCTTCGTGCGTAAGAGGAGTCTGGCAGACAGATAGGTAATCAGAACATTGTAGTTAAGATTTAAAACCAGTCGGAGCCACTCTGTGATAGCGTGTCCTCCGCAGTGCGATGACCGCTATCAGTCAGAGGTCTCTCTTTACAGCAGGCCAGAAGTGTACTGTCAGTCAGAGGTTTGTCTTTTATTAAAAGTCAGAGGCCTGTTCCCTAAAGGAATTTAGGTCTGGTCAGTTTAACGTGTGACTATTGATTATTGACTATGATTATATAATAAGAAAAACATAATAAGGGCAGATTTCCATTACAAAGTCAACATATTGGGAATCAAAGTCTAATAAACAATGCTAACAAGGCCAGCTACATGTGTGGCGTACCATACCGCCACAGTTCTCTAAGCCAACACAGTGTGTAAAATAAGTCTTAATCAAACTGTGAAAAGCTTTGCACTTGTGGCTAACACGTTTTCATGTCCATGTAGAATAAAAATGAGGAAAAACTGAGAATGAAATAGCAGTATTCAGGGTTTTTATCTCTATCTGGGTTTTATATTATAATAAATGGTTTTGAAAATATAAATATATTACCATTAAATCAACTAACAGACTAACCTAAAAAAGGCTAAATCCCATAGACAGACTGCTGTGAAATATATGGTTTACACACATACTCTATCATATCAGAACATTTGTCCAATCATATTTCAGGGTGTGGGTCGGTGCTGAACATCAAAGGAGAGGTGGAGATGGATGCCATCGTGATGGACGGAAAAACACTGGGCAGTGGTGCCGTGTCTGCTGTACGCAACATAGCCAACCCGATCCAGCTAGCAAGACTGGTTATGGACAAGGTACGCACATTAAGATAACAGCATGGTCGAAGAATAACAAGGTATGCACACACACTGAAGGTAAAAGCACTATCAAGCATTGTGATGTTCTGAACATTTCATTTAACTCCTACAGCCTGAATGTAGTGAAGGCATAGATCCTACTGCACATTCACATATAGTCACAGTCATTTATTTATGTACTGCAGGAGTACAAAGTACACTGAATAGAGTACAAATAGGTTTTGTCATAGTTTTATAGATGTGTTTTATAGATGTGAACATCTGTTTCAGACGAATCATGCGTGCCTGACATCAGAGGGTGCCAGTCAGTTCGCCCGGTCCATGGGTGTCCCTGAGGTGCCCCAAGAGTCCCTCATCACTGAATACGCCCGTATGCGCTGGAAAATGAACCTGGCACCTGATGCCAACCCTGTGGAGTGTCAAATGTGAGGCATTATTTGAAGTTTATCAGTATTTGTTCCAAAAATACTGCGATCCGTTAGAAAGGAAATGTGCTGTAGTGTGAGTCCTTAGATAAATCTTGTCCCACCGCTTTTTGAAGGCAGTTTTGTTATTCGATTCAGACTCAAAAACATGGTAAAGACATGTTAAATCATATCAGATGCTAAAGATTCGTCGTTTTTTTTGTTGTTGTTGCTTAAATGGATTTTCTTTCGAAATATTTTTGAGCATTGTTCTAAGGAGCCTATGATTTAAGAATTTTATTGACAGCGATCGCTCCATGTAATTGTTGTGCACATGAAAATAGTCTTGAATCCAGACAACCATCCAGAAACTTGTGAAGCCACTCCAGCTGCATAATCCACTTCTCTCAATGTCCTAAATACTCAGATGGTGCTTTCCATTTGGATAATGTGTTTCTGTTGAAGGAAACTGTTCCCTACGTAATCGGTTTCATGACCTAAGATGTGTTTAATTTCAATCAGATAAAGCACTGAGTTCTACTCAGAGAGTTACAGAGAGCTACGTGAGTATGATGGGAACCAAGGTCGTCTTGCTGTGCAGAGCTGGGAAGTTCACTTACAAGCACTTTCCATCACGAGAGAGAGACAGTGATAGTTTTTTCTCTTAAGCACCTCCTGCGTTGGAGTCTGGGATGAAATTCAGTCGGACAGGTGTGTTGCTTAGCGACAATAAGAAAGTTTCCTAGTGAAATAGTTCCTTCAAGTGTGTTAAAATTGTAATGCCATTTAACTCATAACCAATCACAAATTCTCAGTGACCTACGTGACCTACCTTTGATTACTGACCAATCAGGAATGTCCCTGCCCATCAGGAGGAGTGTAACGCTGATCTCAGGACAAACCTTGTTGTCTTGTCTTGTCTTGTGTTTTGAGTCCAAACCCATCATATTCCAGATTCCAGGTACTTTCAGTAATCTGAAGAGTAAACTGCTTTGTATAAATGAAGCAGAGACTTTCGTTCGACTGTATCTTTGTGTTTGGCTCTTATGTACAGTGGTGATTTATTTAAAGTTACTGAGGCTGTACAAAAGGAAGGAAATCAACCATGACAGCTCCTTGCTTCCCTCGCTCACGCATCAGGAATGGGGGGACGAGCGAGGGCAGAATGAAGCATGATTAGCTGAATGAAAGGCCCTCACTGTCTCTCCACGCCGTAAACATCATACAATACAGGCTCGCCGCCTCATATCTCAGAACCTGCTGAACTTTTGTGGGACATACCAAGCACAAGAATCAACACTGACAAATTGGATTATGCAGCAGGAGCACCTCACTGGATGTTTGGACAGGTGTTTTCTGCCGTGGCTCTGGGTCATCATTGGAATTCACTGTTACTGCTGTGAGTCCCCGCTGACTACAGCTGCTCTCCTTTTATAAGCCTACAGGCGGTAAGAAAATGACTTATGATGAGGAAAGATTGAGTGTTCCTTAACCTAAACTTAGTTCTAACTCGATAACCAGGTTACTGTGTAAAATGTCTGTTCCTTTAGTCATCTGTAGAATAAAATGAAGAATTGTTCCTCTGTTTTGTAGGGGGAAGATGGGCACAGTTGGAGCAGTGGCAGTCGATAGTGAGGGCAACATAGCCTGTGCGACCTCCACTGGTGGGATCCTGAACAGGATGGAGGGCCGGGTGGGTGATACGCCATGCATAGGTCAGTCCTCACACATATGATATGGAAATATATGCCTTTATATTAGTTTTTATTCAAGAGAGAAAGACCAAAGTGCAGGCATTAATTATAGCTCCACCATTGGGCCGATCAGGGTCATATTCCTTGTGAAGCCGTTGCACATCATTTACAGTGATGGGTCCAAGTAATAAATATGTAGCTCACACGTCCACAGACACTCGTCAATATGAAACTTTGGATTTGGTTAATATTTAATACCAATGCGCCCGATTGGCTGGGGTCAAAGTGCTTGGCACGCCTATTCACAAACACGGAATGAGGACATTTAGGAGTGAAGACATGAATGAAGACATCAACCAGGATTTATGACGATTTGACAAATGGTCAAAACAATAGGAAGGTTTATCAAGATTGACCCATCGTTCTCTGTGTCCACCAGTTTGGTCAACCTTTGAGCAGTTTGACATGCATGATAAGTAAACAAAGCCCTGTTCGGTTAATAGTTGACTATGAGATATGTTTTTGCCCAACAGCTTTCTAAACAACATTGCTGACACATGTTGCAACTTTCTTATGCAGAAAACATTAGATGCATATTTCTTCTGAATCTTGTCAAAACCAACCAGTTCATACAGTTTCTGCATAACAGTGACTGTTTTATACTAATAACCTAATGTGGCAGGAGTCATATGCCAGAGAGTGCCATCTGAGAAAAGTAGTATCATCTCAGAGTGGATTTATACTGAGGCTTAATCAACAGCAGCAGATGGATTTTGGCCGCCTCTGCCCTGTGTCACTACCAGTAAATGAAAGATCAGAGTGTCACGAGTCAGTGGCTAAGTTACAGCCTCACTCTCAAACAGATGTCTGAATTCAACAATGATGACTGTCTGGTAAAAGACGCATCAGTGAAACCGGCAACTTCAGTTAAAAATAAAATCAGTCATCGTTTTGATGAAAGGCAGAAACTCTGAGAATACGACTAATTGAACTCACTCGTTACTAAAATAGTTATTGTCTGTTAGTCAGGCTGTTGTACTGTAATGACTGCACCTCTTCCATAGTAACAGAGCCATTACAAACTAACATCAGCATGGAAAATCATGAAAAAGATCAAATTACAGCAGAGATCAGATTGTTAATACAGTGTTTGCTTAAAAGTGTTACCACCATTGTTACAGTGAAACTACAAATAAAAAACACTGTACCCTGAAGTGAAATTTAGACCAACCACATCAAAATACATCATAAATAAAAATCAGGATGTCTTTTCTCATATTCACAATGCCTTTAAAGAGCTTGTGAGGGCCATAAATCATATGATATTTTGTGTCTGTGAGGTTGTGGAGGTTATGCTGACAACAACATAGGAGCAGTGTCAACTACAGGCCACGGAGAAGCCATCATGAAGGTTATTCTTGCCAGGCACATCCTATTCTTTATGGAGCAAGGTAACATGCGACAAGACACACACACACACACACCGTATTTCTACAGTGAGTGTAAATAATTCTTTCTTGTAGTACATCCAGAGATAGTAGAGTGGTTCAGTTACTGTTGGACTAAGATTAGTCAATAAAGAACCTCAGTGCTCAGCTTTGCAGTTGTACCCTCCACGCTCGCTACACACAGAAAAGCAAATACTCAAATGTTTCAATTAAAATATAATTGAAAAATAATTAAAACAGGCATAAAATTATAGTGCAAATAGAAAAGTTTGGTTATTTTGAGAATGAGGTGTAAAAGGTAAAACCAGCACAGTGATGCTGCACTGACCGGCTGACATCTCGATGAACCCTTCTTCCTGATTTCTAACCTTCTTTCTCTCCTCTCTTATCAGGTCAGTCAGTGGAGGCAGCCAGTGATTTAGGTCTGGCCCACATGAAGTCCAGAGTAGGTGGGCTGGGTGGGGTGGTGACGGTGGACCCTCAGGGCCACTGGGCCGCTTGCTTCTCCAGCCTGCAGATGACTTGGGCTGCAGCCCAGAAAGACACCCTGCACTATGGCCTGTACAAGGGAGAACACTTCACCCAGAGCATTGATGAACCACTCTGATGTAAAGTTCAAACTTCTTAGGCTTTATTTTTACACAGGTAGGAGAAAGATGTACTGGAGTCCATAAAAGTTATACTACTTAAAAATAATAGAAATGCCCCCCCGCCCCCGCCCCCCGAACACTGGGAGCAGGCTGAATAATCCATCATCCAACAACCTGCATGACATCTGACACTATAGAGACTGGACAGTTGTAATTCCAACAGTGTTCCACATTATCCTCATACCTAGACAAGTTGTGCAATTCTCATATTTTTAGAGGATTGTTAAAGACTTTAGCCCATGCTTCCTTTATTTCCAAGGTTGTACAGAGGACATTTGGTAAATATTTTTAAACTGGCAAAATATAGAATGTTGTACTAATTAGAAAAATACTTAAATATGGAGTTGATTATGTATTATGTAAAGTATTTTCAAATAAGCTTAAATAGACATAGTTTTGTGTGAGTGTGATTGTTAAATGACCTTTTGACAAAAATGTGTAATGAAGGATTTGAGAACAGATGTGAAGTTTGAGTTTCTCATCTGATTATATTTTGCCAAATGAAAAACACCTTGGTTTACATACAGAATCTGTGATTTTTCTGTAGTAGTGCTGTACGGTGAAACGCTGCTAGCACTACAAAGTTTGACCCAGAGCCAGTATTTGTGAAGTGCTTTTGATGAGATGATGACTGTCAGAGCTGAAGCTTTGTGTTAGGAAAACACTGATTCGTGACAATAAACGCTTATATCCCCCGACCACTGTGAGTGTTATGCTTCATTTACCCACAAAGTCTGTGCAGAGAGGGGCACTGATGTGTTAAGCTCAGACTGTATGCGTTACCCATTTGGATCCACTAGATGGTGATGTTTAAATACAGATCAACAGTGAAACACTCAAAGCACAAAGGTCATGACTTCTCTGTAGGAGTCTGAGCTTTTTTGTGTTCTTTTGCTTTGTACTTAAACAGACTAAAAACCCTTCATATGTGTTATTTTTATATTTTGTATTTTTGTAACATTTTTGACAACTGCCCCGGTATAGGTCCAAAGGTATCTTGGACCTTCTCCATCAGTCAGGCTTGCACATGGTCCTCCACAGCTCCAGTATGCTGTCACAAGGCTGTTTCTGACTGGTTTTAGGCTTGACATTACCGTCACCTATAGTCAGAAATAGTCAGTGGACACTTGGGAACACTGTGTTCAGTGGCAGTACAGTGTGTGATCAGACTCATCTTTGCTGTGCAGTATAAATAAACTGTTGGTGCTGAAACAGAGAGGATCACTTGCCATTTATATTTTTATCTTGAGCGAGAGTCCAAGAGAGAGGTTGCTTTTTGTCGGGTTTCTCCTGGCCTCTGTGGAGAGCGACTGTCTCAGCATCGACTAGAGATCTAGTTTTCCTCCGCATAAATGATGGCTGCATGCTGTGTCCATGTTGTGTCTATTATTAATCCACACATCAGTGAGATTTGATAAACATGAACAAGATCAATTTAGGATGTAGATTTTAAATCAGATGCCAAAGCAGTAAGGCACACAGATTAACACTTGATGCTTCTTGATGCTTCCTGGTAAGATCGTGTTGAAGATGTAGCAGCGCTCATTTCCACAATCGCAATGATGCTGATGCATGCATAGAGAGAGAGACAGGGGATGACAGGATCAGAAAGACAAGAGGGCAGCTGTGTAAGAAATTGCAAGTATACATGTTATTATCAATTTCTAACAAACAGCATATCTACTTAGTGTTTTAAGTTCTTAACTGCCATTTGTCCTGTAGAGAAGACAGGATACAGAAGTGTGACTGTTTAACAATCTGCTCACAGGCCAGCACCACCACTCTAAAACCATAGTCTTTATTTAAACTTATACAGAAAACAGTACATTTTCATCATTGCCCAATATTTAGAACTTGCTCAATTGGGAAAACTTGACACGGTTTGACTTATCTGCTCACAACTGCTCACAGTTCACAAGAGGGGGTTGCAATAATCCAGAAAAGGTGTTTTTAGTCAGTCTGCTGCACTAGAGTGAAACTCTCTCTGGTTTATTTAGAGCTCATTTAAAGAAACCTTCCTGTCCTCAGTCTATCTGTGCTGTGAACTTGTCGTGCTGTCTGCTGTCAGTCTGTCCTCGGGTACCTGCAGGCATGTCTTTCATTGTTATTATTTTATCAGTGTGTCTTGTGTATTTGATATAATGTAGGGTATTTTTATATCTGTGTTTCTACAATGCATGTTTCAGTAAGAGTCTAATATTGTTGCACAATGTTCTCCTTAGTCCATATTTATCTATTAACATTATATTATAAGCCACTGTGTTGCATGTCTTAAATAGTATATGACAATGTGGGATAATGGTGATATTTTTTACAAACATTAATGTTCTCTTTGTTCTGTGTTCTTACTATACGACTGATTGGAATATTTTTTCATTTCATTTTAATTTCATATTCTGTTTTGTCACATCTGACCAGGCTCTATACAGTAGATGACAAATAGCCTGTTAGCTGTGAAAATGTTTATCAATGCACAGTCTCCTGTCCAGTAAACCAGTATAGAACTGTGCATAACTGAATTCCTGCTAAATGGTACATTAGACTCCTGGAGCCCCTGGGCCACTGGCCTCAGCACCTTACAGACGGCCTGGGGAGGAGATCAGGATGACACCCTGCACTGTGGCCTGACGAACAGAGATGAGCCACACTGACAGAAAAAAACAACCCTTTGTTGTTTCTCTTTTTGTACTCAGAGAATCCAGAAAATGCACTTCAGACTTCGGGAGAGACAACAGTAAAACAGCTTAACTTAACCTGGCGGTCACTTGTACTCGGTACAAATATGTGCTTTCTCATCTGTTCTCTGCCACTTTTAACAGATCAGTGAAATTTGACCTGCAGTCCTCCCCTTCCCTTCCCTTTCCTTCCTTTGTCTCTCCACTGCCATGTTTGCATTCTCATGTATAGGAAACACATATTTGCTTAGACTTGCAAACACTACCTCTCTTAACTCCCATGGATTTCTGCAGTAAAGTTCTGTGTGTGTATTATGGGAACTGTTTTGGTTGCAGATCATTGTCTCTACTGAGACTGAATGTTTTTAGAATTGAAAAATTTTATCTTCTACAGACAAAAAGTAAAGATCTTTTCTCATTCCCCTGCTGCCGATCAGACTGTGATTACTAATGCAGGGACTTAATCCCTGACCGTCTTGTGTTTCATGCTTCATTTACTGTGGAATATGTGTGTTGAAGTGTGTATTTAAGCCTTGACTGTATATATGAACTCGATACAATGACTGGAGGGCACTGTTGTTTTCAACAGATTTTCCTTCTTTCGTGATGTGTTAGTCTTTTTACAGCAGAACAAATAATGTGATCAATATTTAAAAGTATCCAGTGAATCTGGTAACAGGTATTTATGAGCAAGTCCCTTTTTTATTTAGCTCACGTAATGTAATATGCCAACAAAAGCAGCAATGTGCCAGCAAATATAAAGAAAAAGGCTGCTTGCAAGTAAACATACATGTAAACAATGCATGGTTTAATGCATGGAAAAAAATCACTTTTACAAATGTTTTTGGAATGGAAGGAAACGCATTTGACACAGTCGTTAGGCCTTAAGGATACAAACTATACATTTTTGTGAGTAACACTGAATGTACACATCACTTTCATTTGTTTATAGTGCATATTTAACATTATGCAGTAAAAGCCTTATGTCCCGGTCTTAGAGCAAGAATCAGTTTAAATGGACAGATTGCTGACACTAAAAATCAAATGTCCTCTTGTAAATGATGATCTCTATGACATGGGAAGCCTGGAGGAGTTAAAAAATCCCCCAACAAGGTGCGCAGGGTGCTCAGTCGGTAGAGCATGCGCCCTTGTATGAGGTCATGAGTCTCACTGCAGCAGCCCGGGGTTCGATTCCCACATTCCCAAAAAAAAATCCCCAAAACATAAAGTAGCATGTTTAGGATGCCTGCATATGACCCAGTTGTGTGTAGGCTGCTGTATGTAAGAAGACATTTGTCATATGACAGTGTCATGAGGATTTCTTAAACTGTGTGGATCTGATGTGATGCAGTTGTGTACTGGTATACTGTCTTAGTCTAAACTGTAATGGGATAGCCTCTGTAGGTCACACATCCCACCACTGCTATGAGTGTCAACTCACTTACCTAATCCCCACCTCCTTATGGTGCTTAGAGTATAAACACTTATTCTTTAACCTGGAGGTGTTTTATCTGCGTTCAGATCCTGATACCAGCAGGCTCCCGCTCTAGTTTGTACCCTAAACAAAACAATAATGAGGGTGGTGGAAAAAGCAAACTGCAAAAATGTGTACTGCCATTTCAGGTTGAAAGCATGCGATGTGTGTGTGCGTGTGTGTGTGTTCTTGTTCATAATATACAGTATGTGTGAAAGGGGCAGTT
The DNA here is from genome assembly GCA_023238725.1 of Scortum barcoo. Taxonomy (NCBI): domain Eukaryota; kingdom Metazoa; phylum Chordata; class Actinopteri; order Centrarchiformes; family Terapontidae; genus Scortum; species Scortum barcoo. The sequence continues at coordinate 3,504,407 of CM041544.1, forward strand.
TGACTTTTCACCTTCTGAAGTGAGGACATTTGGATCAACCCTCCCTTCGTCAAGGGGCCAGTTCAGGGTTAGGATTTGGACTTACCCAGGGTTACCCAGACAGCACACAGTGCTGGAACAAAGGCTCTCCAACCCTGAGGGCTCAAAGTGGGCCAAGGCATATGTCACATGGGCCAACTTGGTCTTTACTTACATTAGATGCAACAGTTTATTCCTGACTACTTCGTGGTGTACAACATATGGCCGAGGTATCTGTGGAAATTAGGATGAGCATCAGGATAACATGGAGGGTCAAACTGATTCACATGGTCAATTGAGGCTTGTTATGAGTATAGCAAGATGTGTGCCCCTTTACATAACCAACACTGCAGGCTGGGGAACGTCTGCACATAAAAGGAGCCTCTCTATTAAAACACTCTCAGCTGATCTGTGCGGGATGAAACATCAGCATACAGTTGACCTCCCAAAAGTCAGCGGTGTGGAGGTCGAAGCAGCCTCTGCAAGGTGAGACAAGGCCATGCTATCCTTTCCTCACTGTTTCCTCACAACTTTTACTTGTGTTCAGGCCCAGTGAGGTTATATTGTTCCAGTCTGTGTCTAAACAAGGAATAATGTGGCAATGCACAGATTTCTGTGTAGGGCTGTGTAGGGCTGCAGGTTAGATGTCCTCAAATGTACGGGAAGAGCACACACATTGTAGGAATTTGCAGTACTAAATGAATTGTCTTTAAGTGAGTGTTTCATTTAGGAGTCTATGGGAAGGCCTTATTAACATCATATGTGAGTGCTGTCTGTGTGTGTGTGTGTGTGTGTGAGTACCAGCCTGTCTCCAAGGTGAGATCTGGCCCCTCTGTCCTACAGCTTCCTGTCTTTTGGCCAGTCTGAAAGCTGCGTCAAGTTAAACACAAAGCAACAACAAGTTGCCGAAAAAAAGGCATTAATTTCAAAATAAAAGCACTACCTTTACACAAAAAATGACGCTATGTGATATTAATCAAAGATTATGCAAGTATTGTATTTTTATAAACACGTAAAGGTGTGTATACGTTATATGGTCTGTATATCGTTGTATTAATACAGTTTTTTATTACGAAAAGAATGACCGGAAACAGATGCTTGTTGTTGCTAATGAGTGTGAATTAACACAAGTTTCACCGGTCAGTAAAAAGAGGGCCGGACTCCGTCCTGTTTTCTTCCTACAAAACCCAGCACAGTTCTCAGCGGCTTGTCAGCTCACGGACAGATGAAATGTTCCGGCCAAGTCAACTTTACAGACTGTTTGTCATCACCGAGTTCATCCCCGCTCGGCTGAAGTCTCAGAGGACGAGTGACCGGCGCTGACAGGAGACCGAAATGACTTTGTGACAGCGTTTATCTGATGTCAGTGTTTGTTAAAGTTCAACGGGGATGGTCACTGCTCTTTAAAACCCTGATGAAACTCAAAGAGCAGGTCCTCGGTCTCCAGCTGCTGTCCGCGGGGAAGTGTTGATGGTGAGTTAACTTACCTCCGGGCTCGTCCCGCTGTTTCTCCAGCACGGCGGCGTACCATGGTGCCAAACTCCGACCAGAAATGAATGAAGTTTGAGTTACCGCGACTTTCAGCACACCGGCACACATCGTAAAACAGTCTTTGAAGTATTCCCGACGTTGAAATATACCATTGTTAAATTCGGCATAGATTGAATATCAAAAGCAGCACTAGTTTTAACAAAAAATAACTTTGAGAGTCGTTTCGTGTGTTTTTCTGACAACTTGCATCCACAAATCGCGCCACTGAGAGCGGTCAGTCGATGTGAGCGCTGTGAGACGGTTTTAATATAAAAGTGCTACTTAGTGAATTTTCTACGAGCCGTATTTATTAGATGACACATTAGAGTCTACGCTTGTCCTCACCCGGGCTTTGTCAGGTATATACATATGCCGACAGTCCAAAAAACTCTAAATTGACAGATTTTTGTATTGAGTTTGTCAAAGATCATTTCACGCGAGAACTGAACGCTGAGTTTCTCAGCTGAGCTCAGGCTGCTGCTTTCATGAACTGAAATACCAGTGTTTCAGTGAAGAGGAGAGAAGAACTAAGAGTGTTCATTTCAACTTATAAAAAGCCCGTATGTGCCATCGGATCACATACAGTCACATCTGTATGAAATGGCCAAATCATACTTTGAACAAATACCCATTACCAGCTCATATGTCCACTGTCTGAAGTCCTACACACTGCAGTGCACTGTGGGAGTCATACTGAGGGGTGTGAAGGGTCTACAGTACGCCACTTAGTTCTGAATTGTACTCTTCTGTAATTGAGTCACATCATTTTTGAAGTTCAAGTAGGCTACTCCAAAAATACTGTGAAGTATTCAGGTCATACATTAATAGACTGTGTCTTTTTAAATTTGAGAAAATAGTAGCTCCGTAGATTAAAGAGAGGCAGAGGAGGATAAACCCATCTGAAGTGCCTGCCTCACAGGTCAGGGTCCCCTGTTGGATATTATATATTTGAAGCAGTGGGTAGGATCTTGAAAGGGTTAAAAGCCATGAAAGAGTGCTTTATAGTGAATTTGACTTCACATTGGTGGTTGTTTGCTTCACGGTAATCACAGAGGTCATAGTTCAACCGCATCGTCCATTCACCACTAGATTACTGAGTGGTACATTTCTGAAAGTACTTTTTAAGCTGGTAATGAGTAATCTTTAGTGGGCTGTGTATGAAAGTGACCCTCTCTGCCCTGCCTATTCATCTGTGTCCTTCCTCTCTTGGGATGACGGTTGGTTTGGTTCCCAGGCAGAATGAGAGTACGAAGGACCGAGGAAAGACTTTCACAGTGAAAGAAGTGTAAGTATTATTTTAAGAGGAGAAGGTACAACCTGTAATAGTATGCTGTTTTTAGGGACATTAGTTGTTGATGTGGAGGCTGTAGATCAGACTTGCCCCTGTGTTCCCTGTAAATCATTGTGTGCGTGTGTGGTGCTCCAGGCTAACACACCACTGTGTGAAACTAACATTATCTGAGTGTGACGTCTCTTAAACTCCGTGCAGATGATGTAGACATGTTTATGCGTGGATATTGCGCAAATAAACACTGAAAATGCTTAAAAGGACTTTTAGCCATTTACATTCCCCCGTAGCACACCCCATCACTTCCTGTGGAAGTTGTTCGACTGAGTACATTATATCTGTATCCTATTTGACCCTCTTACGCAACCCTGCCTAAATTAGCCACTATACTGTATCATTTAAGATTAGCTGAATGAGCTTTGTGTTTTTATTTTCTCACTCTTCATATATTTCTAATGTACTATTACTATACTACTTAATATAAAGGTTTAGCACGTGGCTTATATGTTTCTACTTTGGTCATTGGGATAATTGTGGCATCAGTTTGTTAACCAGTGAGCTGAAAGTCCTCTAAAAACTTCATGTAGTCCTTTAACTTGAATGTACAGTAGGCACCAATCCAACGCTGTTATTTAGTCTGCATGTTGCATACTGAGTGTGTGTGTTTCTGTAGACGTTACACAGGAAGTCCTTTAGTGAAGAGAATGCAGTTTGTGTGTGTGTGTGTGTAAGGTTGTTTGTGTTGATCCAGGCCTCTTGGCTCTTTGTGTTTGAGGAGGGGTCTCCGGCCCCTCAGGGCTGACCTCAGGGTTGCCATGGAGACAACAGGAGTGACTTCCTGAATTCTCGGCCCAACCCATAGTACATTACAGGGCAGGGGATCTGGAGTTGAACTCACAACAGGAAAAAAGGAGGAAGGCAAAGACAGTTCTCTTTTAATGAATGAAATGAAATCTGCTTCTTCTGTCTGCAATCTGCCACACATTTAAGGCACTGAATGTGATGCAGTGGAGATGAATATAGAGCCAATCTGGAACAAAAAGAATACACCAATACAGTGCATCTGTAAATTTAAATGAGGGCACCTGTCAGACTTGGATCCAGTTTTTCTCAGATCATAATAATGCAAAGTCAGTTCAAAGTTGAATTTTGGTTTCAGTAGTTGTTATTATCTGTTAATGTACTTACTTCCTGTTTAGTTTCCTGGCCAAGAACTTCATCTTTGTAATCTATACAATTTGGTTAAAAGCCTCCAAATAGTGATACCATTAGTGGAATATCATTGGTGTAATTGTTTCTTGCTTTGTGTCACTAAGGAAAAATGCCAGGGCTGATTTTTCACATTATGAGGTTTGAGAGGTGATTGAAAAAGGGAAAAACAGAATAATACAAACAGGGATAGTTAAAGTAAAGTAAAAATGCAAGCTGTCTTTCTTTACAAGACTTTGAAAAGAAGACTTATACAGCTCTAATGTCTGTGTAAAGCAATGGAAGTAGGGGGAAATGGCTAACTTGGCTTCATCTAAAGATTAAAAGTCAGTCTAACGCCTTTGAAGTGTTTCCAAAAATGTTGACCAATGTCTTTAATCAGAAACATTTGACAGTAATCAGAAGAACAATCAGTAGAATATACAAACGCATGAACTATAGCATATGCACAGCAGGTGTGAAAGTGGTGAAAATCTACAGCCCATGTTAGTAGGCGTTTTTAGAGCTTTATTAACCTTTCCAACATCATTGCTAAACATAGTTTCCTGCAAGCCACCGGTACTCTGCACCCGAGGGTGTCAAGGAACATTAACCCGCAGTGTTTGTCCTTTAGGAGTCAACAGTGTTAATAATCAGAGTGGTTCGGGTGTCACGGGCCACTTGCTCTGTTAGTATTCAGGATCCTGATCGGAATATCCGCCGGTCCGTTTAACTGCTGACAGAGACTGATACACAAGGTCAACTCGTCAGAGAGAGAGTGCTGAGCAAAAGAGGAAGGGAGGGCGTTAGAGAAAGGGCAGGATCTGTGTTATCAGATAAAGAGTGGAAACTTGTAGGAAAAACACAGAGACACACACACACACTAATGTAAAGGTTGTAGCCACCGGCAAATGTTAACGAAGGTTAGAAGGTGAATCGCAATCTAATTATGTCGTCAAGGGCAAAGATTACGCTTGTTTGAGTTGGGCTGAGATATGACGGAGTGGTATATCAATGTCAGTGCTTCGGTTTTACAAATGTTTTGGAGAACTGAAAAATGCGACTTGACACCCCGGCAGTAACCCTGTAAATGTAAAATCTGCTAAGCTGAGCTGGTGGAGTGCAGGTCCAGCCTGACTTCAAGTACTGAGTCACCTATTACATTTCAGTCAGGAGTGTTAGCACGTTCAGGTTGGAGGTCATGGTGTGTGTACACGTAAGATAGTTTGTGTGTGTTCAGTGAAAGTGTCATACACCTGCCAGGCGTGGTGGGCACTGTAGAGCTCTGAAGTCTTTAAAGGTGACAGTGTGTGTGTGTTTATCAGATAAGAATAGCATCCTCATTCTCATTATCTTGATTCCCTGCAGCTTCCTGACTCCATGATGGACTTTTTCATGTGTGACTTTGTGCGTTACAGGGACACAGGAAGTGTTCCCCCCTGTGTGATCGAACCCAGGGAGGGATTTAAATGCTCTGAAACTTTTCTGCATCTCAACAAGAGAAATCATGTTTTAACTTGTGCCGCCTGCCATAGTTTCTGTCCTTCACGCCTTGATCCAGGAACTAAAGTATACATTTTGGACAGTTTAAACACAAGTCTCACGAGTGCTACAACATATGAAGGAAATTCATTCAGACTGAACGATCACTGGTTGTTGCAGGTATCAGTGTAAATTCAATTTATTGCTATTGACAGTTTATAGTAATGGTGAGCTGCATTAAAGCACTAGGGGGCCACAAGACAAAGAGTTAAACACAAAACTGGACTGAGCAAAACTTAACTTATTAACTGTTTTCATAAAGAAAATGACCAGTGAAAAAGACTAAATAGTTTTTCTAATTTGGTCAAAAAGGCCAATTGGGATAGTCAAGCATGTCAGATCTACTGAAATAGAGCTTTTAAGTGTTTAAAAGGTACTGTTCAAGTATCTTGTTGTCTTGTAGCCATTCTCTTGGAAGAGTGCAAAGAAAGTAAAGTGGTTTTAAGTCCAGATTGGCTGGAAAAAGCAGGAGCTAAAATAAATGGATCATTAGCATTGAGAACCAAAAGAGCTCCACTCACAATAGCTAAAGTTTAATCAACAGAAAATCCAGAGAAAACAACGTCACACATGGGGAAAAAAAAAAAGAAAAGAGACGACTGTTATTCTTAAGCTCTGGTATGATGAAAGACAAGAAAAGCTGCAGGACTTCAAAGGTTCACTTTGGCACATTACACAGCTAGAGGTCATCTGAAGTGCCTGGGTCCTTGATATACTGTACTTTTAATGGGGTTAAACCTGGTGCTGTGGCTCTCTCATTGTGTTGCTGTGTTTGTGATGTAAGAGAAGTGCCTCTTGAGTGGATGAAACAACACACAGACACGCTGCTTGCCGTACTTTAAAGGTTTCCTCTGTAGCACTTTCAAACAGCCAATATATCACTGCTGAATTCACTGTCGCTGTGGCATGTTTGCTGTACACAGATCAGAGCGCGATAGCCTCCACCTTGCGCAATGACACTGGTAGAGTTAGTGGTTTTCAAAAGCTACGCTGCATTTTCCCTAACACTGCTTCAAATACAAAGACCATAGAGCGGTTTCTTTCTTTACAAACTTTAAATAAGGTTACTATGATGGAAGAGAGTTTACATTGGAAATAAAAAGTTTGGGAAATAGACTTTTTCTTTATTATTGATAGATTAGAATATTATATATAATATACATATAACATATGTCTGCATCATATTTTTGCATTAGCTTAACACATCATACGTCATTTCCACAGTATTTCCACATCCTGTATTGGATGGAATATGCCAACTTTTGACAAACTGGACGTGTATTTGTGGAGGCACACAAAATGCACACCTCATTACACCTGAAAATTTAGTTTTTAGTCTAAACCCTGTCATGCTGAATGTTGATCCTCTGTTTGATAAAATACAGCCGATCATTTTGTTCCCAACTTTTTAGAAAAAAGGACAAAACCGATAAAATGCAGTTTGACTCACAGACTCTTATTCTTGTAGAAGGCACTCACCGGACAAATCTCAGCTTTGATAATTGGTTGTTCACATGTTATTCACACAGTTTTTGTCCAAACCAAAATGCCACCTTCGATTTGGCAACGAGCAGTGCCAAGAGTTGAGATTTTATTGAAGCAAGAGCTGCTGGCTGGATTGCGCGAAAGCCAAACTGAAAAAGTTTCTCTTAGTCATGCACTACCAGGTGTGTACTTTTGCTGATAAGATGGGGCAAATTAAACAGCCGGATTTTTGAATCACTTTTAACTTTGACATTCACAGCAGATGAGAAGAGAACAATAAATTCATGCTCAGTTCAAAATAAAAAATTCAGCCATATTTTAAATATTAACAAACTCTACAGACTGTAAAGACTTCAGTACTTGTGTTTTCTTTAATAAAATGTCGTTGGTTTTGAGGCTTGTGTCAAATAATTTATTGTCCCCTTTTTCTCCAGAAAGCCAGTAAGTTACAGGTCGGTTTGAAGTTTTTGGTTGTAAATTAAACTGCGTATGTGCTTTTTGACAAAGTCTGGGATTTAGACAACTGACACTCTTGACCCCCTCACTCACACACACACACACACACACACACACCTACATTCTTGCAAATCCATCTGTACACACACAGCAGGATTTTTCTGGACAGCTGAACACAAAACTCTCTTTCTGTCCTTCATTCACACCACCAGTCTGTTGAGCAACACTGTAGATTATATTCCAACCTGTAGCCGACAGCGTGAGTAAAGACCAGAAGTTAGTGTGTAAACCTGCTGTTATTTCTCCTCCTCCTCTTTCTTCTATCATCCTCTTGCCTCCCTCCTCCTCCCCTTCCTCCTCCTCCTCCTCTCTCTCTCTCTCTCTTTCTCACTCTCTCTCTCCGCTCTGTGTGTTTGCTGGTTGCCAAGTGCTAAGAATCTGGGGAATGTAGGATTGCAATGTTCTGATAAAGTTTGCTTTGTTCCCCAAGTGACCTGAGCGAGCGAGAGAGAGAAAAGCAGAGAGAGAGAGTAGTACCCATAAGTCCACACACACACACACACACACTGTCCACACACATGCATACTTGCACACGGGCATCATATTATTCTCCAGAAAGACACTGGCGGGTGTAGACACAGAGTATTTGAGACATGCGGTAAAAGCAGACATGTGAACGCACTAACACACGGCGGTGTAATTAGAGCTAAATAACATGCAGCGTCAGAGAAGCGGCATTCCTGAAGCATTATCTTTGCCCTGCATCATCAAACAATAGACTGCAGGGAGTTAAGAGCATTCCGACAATACAGGGCCAAGAGTCAAGAGCTCTCTAGGCTTCCAGGGATTACTTCAATGGGAGAGGTTTGTAATTTCACTCAGTTTTTCACAGGAGTGGAAGCAGATTGACCATTTGAGTCTCCGAGGTGAAGTTAATGCTGAAATATGAAAGAGGTCCACACACAGTAAACTATTAAAACTAAACTTCTAAACTAACCGGGCACACATAAATGTGTCTGGCTCAATTTGGATGCGCTGTTTGACGCGCGTCCTCGGTGTTGCGTTCCTCTTGTTTTTGTACAGATCTCTGTTTGCTGTAACAACACTGAGCAGGCTTATGTCATTGTTTTCCTCGTCCACACTTAAACACAAGATGTATCCCATCACATTCATCCATTTCAAACGAGCTCTACTTCCAGGTGAAAGAAACTCTGGTTTACTGTAGACAGAAGGCCAAAACACAGAAATAGAAACTTACTTACGTACTTCTTTGCGCTGCATTCAGTTTTCTTTTTGCACAACCTGGAAAAAAAAGTATTGGGTCGACGCCATCTTGACAAGGCAGTGAGATCATGGCGGTTTTGATGGTTCTGATTGACTGAGTATGTTTAAAGCAATAGCTCGACATTTCAGGAATTCTGGTTATTTATGTCATGGCAGAGTTAGCTGAGAAGAGCCGGATAGCTTAAGTTAGCATGAATACTGGTAATGTCGGGGGGTGTTAGCCTGTCTCAGATAACAGAAACTCCCCACCAGCGAGCCCGCTGATGTTAGCCTTTAGCTCACAGTGTAATTACAGACTCACAGAGTTGCTAGCATGACTAGTAGACTTTTAGTCTTAGCAAAGCATTTGTGTTGTGTGAGTGAAAAACAGACACTTCCTGGTGTTCATCTTTATCTGACCGCTCTCCTCGTTAGCTTACGTTCCGGCTAAAAGAGAGAATCAGTGTGACGGTATTTTTATCAGGTACTGGTATTTTTAAATGTGTTTGAATCAGCCCTGATAATGTGCAGCTGGCTCAATCATAACACGCTCTCACCAACCTTTTACCTCCTAACTTCCCAGGCCAGGCCTCTCTTAGTCAGCTAACATACAACAGTTACACCCAGTAACTGTAGTTTTAGTACACGATGGTTTAAAAAAGTGCTGCTCTCTTTACACTAGCTTGACACTTCAGTGCTTTGTTGGTGAAGGAGAGGGAGGGCACGGGGGAGAAATGGCATTCCTGTCTTTATCTCAGCACAGGACACACATGTGATTACATGCTCTCCCACCTCCATCTCACACACACACACACACTTTCTCTCTCGCTCTCTCTCTTTCTTCTTTCTCACACACACACAAAGGCACATTCATGCTCACAAGGAGATGCACTCTTACACATACACATGCACTGTGCTGTTTCTGTGTCTCACGCTGTCTCTCAGACACAAAGACACACACAGACACACACTTTCACACACTCAAAATAAGTTATGAAGGCCCCCCTGTGGGCTGCATGCCATCCTTCAAGTCACCCAGCATGGCAGTCAAAGGTGTGTGAAGGAGAACTTGTTTTATAAACAGATATGGACACTGCGGTTCCATTGTGTTGTGTGTGTGTCTGTGTGTGTGTGTGTGTGTGTGTGTGTCAATATAAAGAAAAAGTAGATTAGAAATGGTGAGAGAGAGAGAGAGGAAGAAACAGGAAGTGAGCGTTTGGTTTGGGGAGCAGGGTCAGAAAGGGCACTGTGGGAGTCCTTCACATTCATTTGCGTGTGAAGAAGTAATTAGGTGTCTGTTTGTGTGTGTGTGTGTGTGTGTGTGTGCTGCTGCTGTGCTGTGGGGAGTGTGTGTGATGGCTAAACAGAAATGCTGAGTTGTGTTTACATGGTAAATATGTGTGTGTGTGTGTGTGTGGGGGGGGGGGGTTAAGGTTGTAGAATGTCACATGCTGATAGAATGATTACTGGACAACAAAGTGAGATAGAAAAATGTAGTAAGAGACCATTAACTGTGCTGCTCATTGATCAGATGTGTTGTGTAAAACACACACATGAAGAGGCCTCTCTCTGGCAGTGACATGTGAACAGTACCGTACAGGCCTGTGCACCAACCTGCAGCTTTTGTGATGCAGTGAGCTGTCATGGTTGTGGTTTTCATACACCGAACCTTTGAAATTCAACAGTAGAAAGTGTAGACGCTGCACTTATTGTTACTCCAGGTGTCAAGAAAATAGACAGATACTGAATCCAAAAATTGCTTCAAGAAATACTTTAGTAAGCTAGCTGTGGCTGTCCTTAATACAACTATTTGGGTTTTGAAATATGGGAGGATTGTGGTTCACTTTAAAGGTTATTTTTAGTCTTTACTAGTTAATATTAACTAGCTGTAGACTGGAGAAAATAAATGAATACAGGTGGAATCTCAGGTTTAATGTTTTCTTGTGTTGCCTTTCCAGCTTTGGTCCTCTGAACCGTAGCTGGGACACCTCTGGTTTCTTCTAATTCAAGTAGCCTGACTCTTTAGTTAGCTGGTAACTCGCTTCTTTGGGCAAACTCAGCTTTGAAGAACGGTCGGGAGAACTTGGGGTATAGTTTCATAAGACAGGAGCTTTATTTACTCAGTGCAGTGAATACATCACATGACTCTTTCCACAACAGCTTTACTTGCTGTCCTGAACTTATCAGGACACTTACTACTGTAACTTAACAAGACATGGAAGCATGAGCTTTACAGTATCTGCTGCACATACAAATAAAAAAGTAAAACAGTTTAACATATGCATACTAAATTTGACTTTCAATGATATTTTTAGACCAAACTGGTGTTTCTTTAGACCTGTTGCCCTCAAGGCTGTCACTGGAGAATTCAGTGGTTATAAAAAATTAAGAATTGAGGTTGTTTTAATAATACAGCTAAAATAGGGACTTATTCTTTAGATTTATGAATGTAGATGTAAATGTAGCACCTTTCGAAAACCATGAACAAACTGTTAGTCTAAACCTAGCCTAAACATGTATGTTTCAAATGAGATGTGCCGATAGCCAGGTTTCCCTTCAGGTACTGTACACATTTTAACCAAATAGCCAGAAAATCTGCTAAAGAAAATGAAAATGAGCGTTCCCAACAACTACCATTATGCAAATATTTGGTATAAATAGTTGCTTTATGGGGATAAACAGGTGGTGGTGCTCATTCTCCAGTCAGGTGCCATTTAAACATTGTAAAAGAAGAGGACACAACAAGATGATGTAATCAAAAGAGCAACAGTCAAACCTCAAACAAAGATGCTGTTGAAAATGAGTATTTTGCTTTGATCATTACCCCAATCTTTCCATATCAGACAATGGTGAAAACTGTTTTTGGGATACTTTTTTTGGGATATTTCTGGCATCTATACTTGTGTTTTTGAATATGTATAGTATACATACACTGGAAAAACGAAAATGTATGTACACAAAGACACGTATAGAAGCATGCTTTTACCTACACATACTCCATCATGATTTACAGTAAACAACATCTTGTGCAGAAGGGGTAGTGAGCTTAAACTCAAGGTAAACAGAGTTCCTTTAAATAGAAAAAATAAGGACTAGAAAGGCCAGTAGAAAAATACAGAGAAAAAGACAAACAGTACTTTTTGTGTGATGATGGATTAAGCCTCTCAAACAAGAAGCGTCTGTCAGGAGAATAAGAACAGAGCGCAGAAAGAGTAGAAGTGACACAGACAGGAGGTGTCAGCTGTGGAGGAAAGTCGCCAGTGTTTTCTCTGAGTTCAAGTTGGCCGTGGGACAGGAACTCAGTTTTTCCACTTCTGTAATTCTGTCCTCTCATGTCGATACTGGATGTGTGTGTATCCACTCCTGTATTGTTTATGATCATAAGATATTCAGGTGATGGTGATGATGATGATGATGCTAGCGTGCATGTCTGTCTGTGCGTGTTCAGTTTTTATTTACAATGGTGTTTCTTTATTTCAAGGTCAAATGATCTCAAATGATGATTTTCCCTTTGACCACATCAAATGTTCATTGTGTAGCATCGGTCTGTATAGTGGTGTGTCTGTGTGTCTGTGTGTGTGTGTGTGTGTGTTCGTGTTCATAGGTGCTGTATCCTCTCCAGGCCGGTTGGCAGTCGGGGCTACTGTAAACATCCTTGACTGGAAGCTGGTGTTCGGATCTGGGGCTTTCAGTCGGATGTTTGCAGCAGCCAACTGCTAGTACCATCGCTCCACCTGCTGTCTGCTGTCACGCTAAGTGCACTGACATTACACATACATGTATAAGTATAGTGACAGTTGATGCAAAGAATGGTAACATAAAAAATCATTTTGTTCATGAAAAACTGCAGTTTATTACAACCTGGATTTTCCTTCTAAAGCTCTTGCCATCGGTTCTGTTGGTTATGATAACACTGACGACGCAGCCACAAATCCTATAGGACAACAAAGGTGAGTTTCAAATTAGCTACCACATACTGTATAAGCTTCTCTGTATAATCTTCTCTCAAATTCTCATAACTTAATATAAATAAAAAAAAACAAAACAAAACTCTATTTGCCCATTTCAAACATGCAATAATAACTTGTGAATTAAAGTTCGTAGCTGTTGCACCTGTCATCTATTGCACGGCCCATTGAAGACAGCATTATCATAACCACTACAACCACTGAGACAAGCTACAAAAATGAAACCTGTGTTGTAGTTAACAGAAGTTTTTCTTTTGAAAGTCTCTAACAGCTCTGCTCACAGCTTATATTTACTGAGAATACTACGACTACACTACTTGCTTAAGATGGCTCCTAACACGAGTGACTTTATAAAGTCTGTGTGATGTATCAGAGTCATGTGAACTGTGGTTCCCAACCCTCTCAGTCCATGTGATAGTCATTGTCACAGTTAACAATAAATGCTGCTTGAACCAACTTGTGCCTTTTCAAATGTGAGACCTGCATGGCTGTTTGTGACAAAAACCATTATCTAATCTTGGGGGATGACTCAATTCATAGCAAAAGTAAATATGTACCAGTGGGACAAAGCAAAGCTGGCGGAAAAACTGTGGAGGAAAAGGAGTGTGACTCCAGGGAGAAACGGCTGGCGGTGATAGTTGTCTCCATTCAGGCCATTCAGTTCCCAGTGGATGGGAGCGGCTTCATCCTCTCCTGAGAAACGAGGACAAGGGAGGAGGGCGGAGGAATGGAGGGAAAAGGAAAAGGAGAACGAGGAACCAAGATGGGAAGAAAGAGAGAGGGAGGTGAGGTGAGGATGTGGGAGAAGAAGGTTAGAAGAAGACTCAGGAGGGAAGATAAGAGTCATTCCTTAATGGTTTGCTTTTGGTTTTTGTCCCCCTCCTCAGAGCTGAAGGGAAGTGGGTGTAACATACACTATAGGACCAAGACAGAGAAGGAAGGAAGGAAGGAAGGATGGAAGGAAGCATTCTAATATTACAGACTCCCCCACCCCCACATTCATCATACCATGAATGAAAACATGCTGGGCTTCTTGCAGCTTCTGTCTAAACAGTCCCAGCGTTCCTTCCTTGGTGCTGGAAAACCCAGGAAATGGACAGTCCAGCTCTCAAAAGCTCCTCTACATGGAGAGAGGCGGTCAGACCAGTCAGTTTAGGATGCAGCAATAGATTTGTTGCCGCTCCAGCATTTAGACGTAACTAAATCCTGTGTCAGTTTATTTGACTAGAAATAATCCAGGGGATTTTCTGCCAAATCTGTCTCAGAAATGTAATCGTCGGTCCAGGAGTGTGTTGGCTTAAGGGCTTCTCAGTGATGATCCTGTTTGGCAGTGTTAATGATACATTTCATACCAAGAATGAATGTTGTAATACATTTAATAATGTGAAAATGCTACCAATGGATTTTTAAGAAGTCAAGTCACCCTCATAATATTAAACAACATAAGACACACATTTTCTCTCTCACCTCTGTCAACAAATAGCACAGTCTGAAAACTGTTTTATGTAGTTTTTCAATGTGACGGGCAGCTCAAACAAAACTCCATTCAACTCCACAGTGTTTGGAAAGAAGCGGAAATTTAAGGTTGATATTTCAAAATCTGCCTGGTTAGATTCCACCAGAGCTTTGGTCAGGACCCCACTGAGAGAAAAATCACTTTTTGAGATCACATTTTGATTAATCTGGTCGAAACTATTACACATATACAACTGATGACAAGTGGAAACAAGTAGACTCTGCTTCTTTTTAAAGAAAAGTTGGAAACTAGTGCAGGAGAGTTATGTCTTTAATGTATGTTTACTGATCTGATTGAACAGAACACACATTTTATTCAACCTTTGTCTTCTCTAAAACAACTCATAAACAGCTTCACTGTCTGTGCTACTTCACACCAGTTTCTGAGACATTTTCAGGTCTTCAGTGTGGTTTACAATTTGAACAATAATATGAACTAACTCCATATGCTGTGTTAAGTTGCCTTTGGCCTCTGAGTTCCCGGAAGTGTAAACATCCTACACTCTCGGCATCCGCCCCCTGGTGGCCGGGAGTGGGACTGTTTGCACTGCCTGGCTCAGGAACTCAACGAGCAGCTCCAGATGAATGTATGATTTTTGTCAGAAAACAGTAATGCTTTTTACACATAATAGAGTATATCTATTGAACTCTGTCAACTGTTAGAAATGTTGAAGTCCTTTCCATGTTTTTCTGTGAGAGGGAATGTAGGAGGATTAAACCACAGCTTTACCCCCATTGTGATATAAATAGTAAAACAGAAAAAATATTGTTCATTTCGCTGTGGAAGTCAGTCCTCTTTTTTTAAGTACTCCTTTCTTTAAGAAGATATAAAATGTCTTTAATCAAATGATCAAACATCAGTACAGCCAAGTGTAATGTGTAATGTCTTTTTGGAGATGCAGCAAAAGCAGCCTGGCCACACACAGACTGACAGCACATTACCTAATTTTTCCCTTTGGTTAAATGGTGTGTCCATTCTTAGTGGCATTCAAAAGGTCATCAACAGTATTAAATTCAACTTGATGTAAGTGGCCAGCAGCCTGTGTAAATAAACTATTAAAGTATCAGCTGAAGGATTTGTGAAATTCCTCTGACATCCTTGGTTAAACTGCCGGGGAATGCTCGCCATTTGGGACAGGAAATAGGGAGCGGCACATCTCTGATTGGCCGGTCTCCCTGACCCATCGACCTCGGTCGTGGCTGTCCCACTGGGGCAGGGACACACTCACACACTTCAGAGTTTGTGACAGAGTCCAGGGAAAGGGCAGAAAGGAGGAAATGGGGATAAAAATCATGGAACAATTCAAACAACTGTTAAGTATTTTACTGTCTGTAACTATACAAATGTATAATCAAACATGTCTATGTATATAACCTGTGTGTGTGTGTGTGTGTACACTAGGTTTTCTTTGGCACGTTATGTGGCAATAGAAGGAAAGACGTACAGAGGAAGTAGAAACAGTGGGTGTTGTCAGTGTGTGTGCTTCCAAGTCTGCTATTCTAGAACTAAAAATATACAATGTGTAATAAATACATTGAAAAGGAGGATGTGGCTATTTAAAGCGGAGTGATCCTGTGTGAGAGCTGTTCAGCCAGAGCACTCAGCATAACTCACTCAACGCAGACTTACATAATGACTATAAGATGACTTTAAAACTGCCGTCATTCAGAGCCATGTGATTTCTGTACGTGAACACTAGAGGTCATACCAGGCATGCATTGTACTGGCTCTTTGAATGGCATGAATGAGCTTCCTCCATCTGAATATGGTCATGTTCACTGTGACATTATGAGTGCTTCCTCTAATTATGTTTCTGATCGTTTTATGCCGTTAGTAGAGAATGCAGTAGGGCGGTGACAGGGAATTGGCAGAGAGAGAGAGAGAGATGATGGGTGACATTGAACATTGGTTCATTGTGAGATTTGAACCAGGGATGTTGCATGTAGATGGTCAAAACCCTATAGTGTACATACCAACATATGACAATTACACTTGAGCCAATTAAAAGTGCTGCATAAAAAAATACAAAACAAGAAAAATTACTAAAAAGAGGCCCCAACCCACCAAAGACACCCAAACTACTAAAAAGAGATGTGAACGTACTGTATTTTTCTATTCAGTTTATGTTCTTCTGTGGTTATTATATTCTGGTCCTATTTGCTCTGTTCTGTTACAGTACACTGCTTCAGTTCTCCAGTTTTATTTCCAGTGTCCTCTGGAGTGTTCTGACTTATTGTGCTTACATAACCTGTGCACATACAGTATCTGAGCTGTATTAAATGGTTTTACATGGTCTGATATACTCTCTATTTGTTCTTTTATTTATGTATTTTTTCAACAGAAATGGTTACTGTTTTCATATGGGAAAATGAGAAATAAAAGCATAAATCTAGCCATGTGGTAGTCATCGTGTTCATTTACTGTATGTACTGTAGCTTACAGGAGAGAATTGTCAAATATGCAGTGTACACGCTTACCACAAGGAGGGGCCATAGTTACATCACTATTCAGGTTCAATTACCAACCAAGAAGATGCTATGATGTTTGGATAAACCCAAGGATGTATGAGACTTTATTGTGGCTAATAAAGATTTCTCTATACTGGTCATTGTGTCTTTATGGATCGTAAGGCAGCTGTGTGTACACACGTGTCAGTGTGTGCATGTGTGGAGGTAAGGTGATCATCAGTATCTCAGGCTGAGGTCTCTTTGGCTGCAGAGTTCGGACAGAAATGGGTGATGGAAAGAAACGTAATGTAATGTAATTTCTGCAGAGTAGAAAGCAGAAGTGGACATTTTGCCGCAGCTGCAGTTTCTACCACAAAACAGAAAGCAGGGAAATCCCCCGAAACCAAAATCAGCCACAGTTTCAGCAAGTGTCATCAAGACTGAAGCAGTGACACCACAGTGTGTGAAAAGCCTGCAGTCAGTGTGTCTTTAAAAAAAGATTACACACTGACCCAAGGAGAGCACAGTCTCACTACTGCTAATGTGAAGGGTCATCCGTTAGAAACTGAACCACCAACCATATCGATTAACTGGCATGCAGACATCTGCAGCCTAAACACATTGCAGATTCCAAGTCAAAGAGTCATCAATCATTGACTGATGTTAAATAAAGGTATGAGTTGCAATTTATAAACCCAAACTGATTCCAAATGAGAAAATATCCACTTTACAGTCTAATTAATAATTATGCAGTACTCAGAGACAGGTACGTAAAAAAGTTCACATTTACTGGTTGTCATAAATCAGACAAAATGTTGGAGAGTTAATATGTCGCAGGGAAAACAAAGCAGGCATGAAAATATGAAATAGGGAGTGAATGAGTGAACAAGGATGTCATTTTGGACCCAATCCTCTGCTTCTACAGAAACACCAGTCTTCTGAAACACAGCAGGTCTGTATCTAACAAATACACGGCTCAGACACGTCATGTATTAATTGTATTTAAACAAGAACCACCATTTCAACTGACATTGTGGAGTGATGAAGGGCGCTGACATTAGATGTTTTTAATCACTTGAGGATGACTCTTAGTGTCTGAGCGTTAGAAGGAAGCTCCTCAGCTCTGTCAATCACAAGCAAATATTATCGTCTAAATCAGAGCAGAACAGAAGTTTAATTTACATTCTAGTCAAGATTTACAAGTTGTAAAAGATACTATAGATGTCACATATTTCATTGTTTTTTTTCTGTCTGAATTTGGGGGGTCTGGAAGCAAAAGACATCTAGGACAAATATTTCTGATTTAACGGACCAGCCATGGAAAGAACATGAAAGAATGCAATGTAAACATCAGTTTAATTGAATTACAGTGTTGGATGAGCAGATACAGAATGTAAAGCTGTGTGTGGAAATAGTTATTTCTAATTTCTAACCTATGTAAGAGAAAAGACACTGGGAACCCAGGATGATATTGAGGTCATACAAAAAAATAAAGTTTATTAAAATGCTCAGAATCATGAAAATACAAACCAATACAAAATAAACTATCCTTTTATGAACAACAGCTGCCCAATTCAGGTGGCTGACGGACAGAGGGAATAAGAGACAGAAAATGCTTGGTTACATTTAAGCATGTTTGTCCAGTTGCTCGGTGCAATCTGCCAGAACTGGCAGTATTCGAGCTCCAACTGTCAGCCTCAGCTCTGATATCTGCAGAGCGGCGAAAAAGGAAAAGATCAGTTCTTGTCAAGCAGTTGAAAACAAAAAGCACTGCTGTGGTGCCCTCTGCTGTGTTACAGATATGGCCTTTAGACATACTGGTGTGAAAGTAAGTGAGTGTCGGTGATTACCAGTCTCCAGCGGTGTCTGAACTCTTACCATTTTCCTTCAAGGATGACGGAGCAGAATATTGTGAAATCTCTCTTTAAAAAGACACAGCGGCGCGCTGCAGAACACGCTGGGAGGAAATAGAAGACGAGAGGACAGGAAGCACATGGAGACGCCATCTGTTGTTGGGCAACAATGCAGAAGAGAGTGCCAAACTGGAGACACACACTCACATACGCACACGACACAAATGACACACAAATGACAGAGTGCAAGCACAGGCAGTTTAAACAGTGTGAGCGCAGTCGTCTGAGAATGATGCTTGAACATTTTAAAATTTTGAACTAGAGTGCAAAACTCTTACAGAGGAAAAAACAGAGGAGACACAGCGAGATCAAAAAAAGTTAAGAAGATTGTAAACCAGATCATCAACAATCTATGAGAATATTGTAGCATAATACAGCATTATAAGAATGTATGAATTCAAATACCACTGTAGCCTGATCCTAGACCTGTGTGACAAACAAACGATCTTTTACATCGGTGAATCATTGCACTTTCTGACTCTAATCAGGACACACACACTAGACATAAAGTTGGAGCTATCAAAACTTCTGTCACCCACTTCCAGAGGAGGCAGGTGTGGGTTGAAAATACAGAAGCAGGTAACAGTTAACAGGTACAGGTGGGAGGAGCCAGAGGTCATTAATAACATAAGAATATTGACAATCTGACAAAAGGAGCAGGTGGAGGAGGGCAACTGTAAACACTGCAGGACCGCTGAGATGAAAGTGGAGAGGAGTGGAGAATATGAGTGTTTCTCAGTACGAAGAGATGCTTTGTTGTGATGACAACAAACTTCCTCCGTCTACACAGCAAAACTCTGAATCAAGATCAAAGTACCATTTATTTCTGGAGTTCTCCACTGCGTGTCAAGATCTTGTGAAGCTGAATCTCACCAGATGTTTGCTCAGCTGTGAGGGGAACAGCTCAGTTCTCAGTTAATCACCAAAGTGGAACCTGGGTCACGTGACCACAGGTGACCTTTAACCCCTCACTGATGCTGTGAGCACTTTTGGTCAATTTCAGGTGATCGCTGAGTCTCTTGTCAGGGGTCTCTGAACCCTGAAGTCCTGTGCTTTGTGCAGCACCCGTTTGTAGATGAGACTTATTATGACAGTGAACTGCTCCACTGACATTTCAAGATAAGATAAGATAAGATCTCTTCAGAACTCTTCAAATGATGAAAATGAATAAAATCAAATAGCTTATCAACATAAAATAATTAAATCTGTACACAGTGCAAATGGACATATATATATATATATATACATATTTCATCTCTCCTGTCTAATGTTTTCTAATCAAGGCTTATCAATGGCTGCAAAGATGAGTCAAAGAATCAACACCATCACTGATGGAAAGAAGAAGAAAGGTTCAGCAGGACAGAGATGAGTCGCGCTACTACAGAGCGGATGTTCTTTGAAGACTCAGGCCGTCACATCTTTCTGCTTAAGCCCTCTCGTGTGATCGTGTCCCTCTCGTTATCTTCCCACTCCTTGGTGGGAAACACTCGTTCAAGCGAGTCCTTCAGTCAGTTTGCTGTAAGGTACGCCTCGTGGTGCCTCTCCAGCTCTCTTTACTGAGAGTTTCAATCCCATAATTCAGCTGGTAGATCTGCTGCAACACACGTGTCCTTTGTGCCGAAGAATCAGAGTGTCTTTCTTGCCATGGCACTGGAAGGCAGAGACATCGCAGGGCTGACTGAAAAAAGTTTCAGGACCGGTGGTATACATAATTTATGATTATCAATATTTTCAAACTACATTAGAGTACATTTACAGGCAGAATATGTGCTTCCTTTTTCGCCTTCTTGTTGTTAATGTGCCTGTGATGTAAGCCTATTTGAATGTGCCTTTATGTTTTATGCCTGCCAACACGGTAATCTGTAAGCTAATATAAACAGATGATGATAGCATAAATTAACAAGGTTTTATGCAAATAACATTCAGAGGTAATTAATGCAGGCTTCCAAGCAAAACTCTTAGCTGCTGTGATCACAAATGAGACATGAAATTACCCTACAGCGATGCATCGTGATGATGACACGTCTCAGCCGAGTCTAACAGAAGCTCATGACGCTTCAGCTCCAGCACACATAATATGAGACGGTTCACTGAAACGCCAGAGATGAACCTTTGCATTGTTATTTTGTGTTCTGTAACCTGGGTACATCAATCCTTTAAAGATCAGTCAGTCAGTCATATTGCTGACATTATTATCACAGTTATTATAAGCAGGGCTTCGCTATTTTTAAGCTTATAGCTGATTTATATACATATAAATATTCTTTAACAAATAACACTGATCACTGTTATTTTTTTCCAACCTCCTTCCAAGTTTTCAATCCTAAAGCTTTTTAATTGTACCAGTTTTAGTATAGTTAGTTCAATTGTGTCTCTGCATCAATTAATGTTGGCAGGCCAGCAATGAATCCAGCAAACTTGCAGAGGCAGCACAGAAATCAGGCTGTTAGGCAGTGCCGGGCAAACATCCACTAATCTCTCCAACCAAAGACTACAGCAGGTGGCTTCACTGTCTTTCCGGTTATATTTTCTGATGAGTGAAATCACTTGGTGTATTCTGTGTCAGTGCTACATGTAAAACTAGAGTGCAGTTATTGGTTATTCCCATACAGGTAAGAGGAAGACATGTTTTTTTTACTCACATGAGGCATAGCTTTAATAGGTAATACTTTCACTTTGTCCCAGAAAGGTGACATCTCTGTCAGGAGCGATGTATCTGGGGATTGTGGTAAGGGCTGTGTCAGAAACAATTAAAAGCACATGAAAGTACATGAAAGTGTGATGTCAGAGATGAGGGGATTTGTGTCTGCATCCCCTGCCTGCTCACACCAGGTTCAGTTTCCAGTGTAAACTCCTGGATATCAGAGAGAAAACCGGAGCTGGGCTCTGATTAGCCTAGCTTAGCATAAGGACCAGAAACAAACCAGGCTTGGTACCATCATGCCTTTGCAGAGTGATAATTAGTGAGCTTTAAAGATGCTTCCAGTCTCTGTGCTAACCTCAGTTAATTACGTCCCAGCTCTCAGTTTCTCACACAATTGAACTATTTATTTCACGAAACTAAAATAAATGTTTTACGTACAACAGGACAGACAGAATCAGATTTTATATACTGTCTTATATACTGTTCATGTCAACAATTGAAAATGTTATCACTTTCGTACTGTCACTGATTTAGAGGGGCATCAAAAGAGACCACTTGATTGCAATCTGAACCAAAATCTGTCAAACTGATGCGGAGAAGTTCACCTTCCCTCCAGCGTTTCCTCATTTTTAACACTTTTCTGATACAGAGCTGCTGTATGTTAGAATTAGATCAGAGCTTCACTGGAGGGCTGTGATGTGTAGAGACAGGCCAGCATGTGTGCAAGATGGATGTCAGCTGTTGTTTGGTACGTACCCATAGTAAACCTGTTGTTCATGATGTAGTTGCCCACTGTATCAGTCATGGATTATCTGCTCCTTTCTAACTGTGAAGATCAAACAATCTGTGTCTACGAGAAGATGTCAGTCATTTTGTGTCAATACTTCTACTTTCTATTGTTTCTAGATCTACTTTTGCTATCCTGTCAGTGTTCCAA
Organism: Scortum barcoo; assembly: GCA_023238725.1. Classification (NCBI taxonomy): domain Eukaryota; kingdom Metazoa; phylum Chordata; class Actinopteri; order Centrarchiformes; family Terapontidae; genus Scortum; species Scortum barcoo. Next base: position 3,526,602 of record CM041544.1, read on the forward strand.
CATGTAACCTGGCTCTCTGATGTTTAATGTAACACCAGTTACCTGCCATGTCTTTTTTTTTTCTGATGGAGCCTTTTTTCCATGTTTCGCGGTGCACAGTATTGTATGTGGCATCAATGTGCATATTAATACTGCATTAGTTCCAGTCAGATTAGAGGCTCTGACGTCAGTGACGTTTCAGAAGTCAGGCAGATAATCTCAGTTATATAAAGTGTTTGAAAGTGAATCCCTTTGCATGTCTAATCCTCCTCTGTGAGTTTATTTAACGGTGATATCTGTTCAGCCTTTGGCAGACAAACTGTGCTTCTCTGGCTCCAACCACCAAGTTTATCTCAACCAATGAGATTATTCCTGCTCTGGAGCTCGGCATCTGACAAATGTGTGCCTACCAGCTTTAAAATAAAATGTACAGTGATACAAATAGTGCTAACTTTATTCAAACACGTTCCAGACGACAAAATGCTTAATCCACATCCCAATTTTATTTGAGTTAATTGTGGCAAATTTCACATTTTAGGGCAAATGTCCAGTGATTGTGGCCCATCTCAGCTGAGAGACCACTGGTGTCTCCATCAAGCCGAGTGAATCTTCATCTATAGAACAATCACGTTTCATCAATAAGCCAGATACAAACAGTTTCAAGTATTATATATTATTAACCTCCCCTCTATACCAATTCTCATGGGATCTATTAATGCCATTACTGTACATTAATACTAATATTGTATGTGACTATAATGAAAACAATAATATAAATATCAAAATGCTGTCCAAAAAACAGGATGTACCGGAAATCAGTTGGGAAACACACCTTACAGCATACAGGTAAACATAAAAAATACAAAAAAGGCACTTAAGAATATCATACACACACACATACACACTCACACGTATATATGTACACGTACAGTATACAAAAAAAATCAGATACTGGAAAATGTTATTACACAATTTACCTGAAAAGTTATTTTTTACAATTATATCAGATACACTTGGCTGGGGAGCAATGCAGAGACCTTATCAGCTAATTTCAACAAGGCCTTCTTTACAGGAAGAACAGCTGATTGGGTCAGGAAGGGGTGTCGAGATCCCGATCGTATGCATCGTTGCTGTCTTACACCTCACATGGCTTTTAATTTCACAGAAATGTTTGAAACGATACCCAGAATAAAGAAATGCGTCCCTTTTAGCTGAGCGGACAGGCCAATACACACTTCCTGCTGTGTCGGGCTGAAATTGGTCTTTTATTAAGAAACTTTTATAATGTGAGCAGTGTGATTCTGTCGACCTCTGGTATGATGAGGGTGATATTAGATGTGGTGATAGATGGTTCTTAACAGCATCTCAGAGGTGAGTATAAAATCTCAAGAAAAAAATTTGCTTCACGTCCTCAAGTACCTGCTAAACCTTAAAAAATTAATTAGTCTGGCTTTCAGTGGAAAGTTTAAAATACCATAGCATTTTACGTGCTAATTAAGTGATACCTTCACCCTCAGACTACAGCTCTAGAGGAAATATTATTTTGTAGGGTATTTTTTGGCACGTAGATGAACAAATCTTAATATATCAAATGACAAAAATATCAGCAGCTGCACTTCTACAAACAAACGCCTCGAAGCTTTTCTCATATTCAGAGGGATAAAGTCAGCGGTAACACCATCTGCTATGTGTCGCCTGCTCGAAAACACGTGTTATTATGTATTATTATTGCCAAATTATTGCAAGGTGAGACAATATAAGAACAATCGATCCTGCCAACGAGGCGGCAAGTTCCTGACCACTTGTAGATTGTTTCTAAATCAACTATTTAGAGAACCCTACAGCGCCTTTTCAATAGGAAGACACAGATCGTCCAAAAAGAGCAACACGCCACACATCACCTGTCTGATCACATGAACTTCACTCACAGTCCACATCCAATCACCTTGTTCAGTTAAGTATAAAGGTATTTAGCTGACACAACACACTCTGCGGCTCTGTGCTGTTTCACATTCAAGTCGCCAAGTGTAACACACTTGAATATCTTATCAAAAACTGTCAATGTGTTGGCCATGTAACCACAGTAAGGCCGTCACCTCGGTGTCTGAAATGCACCAAATATCAATTCTTCAACATATTTGATGATGACATAAAATACTTCTACTTAGAATGCATCTAAATTATTACATGCTCCTCTGTATTTATTTAGGATGAGCTTTTTTGGACAAGTGGCGGCCTTAAACCACTAACCACCTCTCTCAAACACTAACTAGCTGATGTAACTTCACAAGCAAAGTAATCCATTGGAAACCAGCATTAACAGCAGAAGTTATCCAGATAAATAAGAGAGTTTACTGCGTCACACCGACCTACACGCTGACACAGATCTTTCTATTATTTGCTCTGAAAAGGTGGCAGACGTGTTGACTTATCATTTACTATATTTAGCCATCATTTGCACACAGTCACACAACCAGTGGACCTCCAAGGTGCCAGTCATAATTTGCAAGGAGAGCAGTTATGTCATGAAAAGGCCTCTATTCCTAACTGTTTCCTATAGATATCAAGTAGCTAACAAGTTTTTTTTACTCTATACTTATGTACAATTTTTAGAGGGAGCAGCTAACTTCAACTTGTAGACTTGCAGAGCGAATAAATGTGGAGATTTCCCTGCTATTAACAACAAAGTGACGATTAAATCTCAAAAATGATGGTTTCAAAGTATTGCTATGACACATAACCTCCCCAAGCCTATCTCACTTGTCCTGTTATGGGTTCCTTATGTCCCTTCACAGGATTTCAAGAAAAAGAAAAGAAGACAAATTCTCCCTCACCTCCATATTCACATAATAATTTTCACTTTACTGTGTTGGTATAAAGTGAGCTCAGTCCAGCCTGCTGCTCAGTGGAGCTACAGCTACAGCTTTTGAAGAGTAACCAGGACTCTTGTTTCCCAAAACCATCACAAGACCACCATGCCGATCAGACACCTTTGATTCTAAAGTGGTCTTCAGTACCTGCAGCCTCAGTCTCCTCTGCCACAGCTCCACACCAAAGCATTAAACGAAGCAATTTTCCTCCAGTGCTGTTTCATAGCCCTGATGAGGAAAAGCCTCGTGACACACGTTTGGGTCTCTACTGGTTTTGGGATTTGGTCCAAGGTGAGTTTTGTTTTTCTTGGCTCAGGATACGACCTGCAATCAGCCCAGTCCCATCCCATATTCAATACAGTGACACTGACTTCTTGGCAAATAAGTAACATCTTAGCTGTTATGGTAAGCCCTTAACGTGAATTGATTCTAATGACATGTCAGATTCTCCGAAAGTGTTTTACTGATACTCTCTTGGAGTTTTAGTGTCCAGAAGCTTCAAAAATCACAATAAAGTTCTGGCATTAGCGCGGATGGTTTTTGTCTTTACAATTGAAGTGATTAATTTCAGAACAGGCATTTTGTTTTCTGCCTTGATAACTTGATAACAATCAAAGCCTGTTCCCTACAAAGGAACAAGCTCATTGTACTCGCTCCTCTCTCCTCTGGCTCCCGCCATCATCAGCACTCCCTCCAGTCCAGCCATATTGGAGCCAAGTCCTGAGCAGCCCTTCAGCCCTCCTCCGGCCAGGTCCTGGCACGTCATGGCATCATGGCACAATAATCCTGCCGGTTGCAGATATGGAGGTGGTGCTCTCCTCCCCCCTCCTCTGTTGCTCTGGGGTTGGAGCAGGTGCTCTGATTCCACTACTTCCAGCGCCTGTGCTTCCTCCACCGCCACCACCTCGCTTTTTAGGCGGCGGGCCCCAGAGGAAGGCATGGGCGGGCCTGTAGTGCTGGCGGGCGTAGCGGAGTAGGCGTCTGCGGGTGGCCGGCAGGCGGATGGTGTAGACGAAGTACTCCAGGACACTGTACTGCATGTTAGGGAGGGTGCTGTGGCACAGCGACTCCTCCAGGAACAGACGAACCAGCGGGGCCTTGAAGGCCTCGTAGCCGAGCTCGCCCAGGGACTTCAGGATACGAGTGATCCGCAGGTAGTTGTGCTGGGACCTTGAAGGAACAAGGAAGGAGGGAAAAAAATGCTTGGCAAATATGACTAAAAAGAATAACTCTAGACCAGATAGTTTTCAGTATGACCAAAGTAGGAATAAACTGTTTTACATTTTCACCCCAAGACAAAAACTAAAAAGTACGAGGTGCTAAAATGAATGCTTCATGACTCATGGTGCTGCAGTCAGCCTTTATTCTGAGCTCTGTGACAACACTGTATTAAGAATAATTTGTTTCTGACGGTTGTTTGGCCTGAGAGGAACCTACAAACCACAGGGCACCACATGTAAAAGCTGCTGTGCATTTTTGATGGGATATTAAAAGCAAGAGAAGAGAATAAAAGTGTACTGAGCAGCTGCTTTATGGTGGAGGATGCTGGTTTTCCTGTGGTTGCGATAATGGCAACAATTTGCATCAGATCCTAAGGTTTGTGATTTGAGGAGGTTATAACAATAGTACTGAGGCTGTGCTGGGTAGAAGGAAGAAAAACATATCCATATCTGGAAGTACACACCCCGACATATGACACTAAGGGGGTTCTTTGGCAAGATGACAAGACGCCGACTTCTCTCAGGCAACGAAAGCATCCGAACGGGGTGTGAAAGAAAAAGAAATCACCCTTTAAATTTCCCTTCAACCATCTGTTTGCTGACTTAAAACAGGTTATTTCACATTTGGCTGCTGTTGGAAGAACAATTAAGCTGCATTAGATTCAGAATAATTGCTTCGCTAAAGGACACAAAAGCAGCAAGCGACCGAGTCGGAAGTTCACACGAATTCTGGCTCCGCTTCTGTATACCTAAGCTGCTGCACAACTGCACAACGTGTGTATGTGTGTGTGTGTGTGCGCGCTTACACTCATTAAGGTGCTGGAAGCGCTCCTGCCAGTTGCTAGCCCGAGCGATTCTCGCATTCCCGCTCTTATCCAGCAGTTTGATGCCATAGAAGTCCAACATCAGGGAATACGCCGCCAGGAATCTCCGTTTAGCTTCCCGAGTGCTTTGGAATTCCTGACAGGATTCAACACAGCAGGTCAGGGACACGCACAGGCACAACCACACACCCCTCTGTCTGCAGTCAGCATGCATCGTGGATGATCACATCATCTCGTCTCGCTGGAGTCAGTCTGAGGCACGTTTGTACTCATTAACAATGGAATGTAAATTAATTTCAAAGAACGACGTGTGGAAGTGGTTAACACGTTAAATACACCGGCTTACATAAAAAATCCCCTCACAGTGAAAGGAATGTTTTTCATTTACTGGTTGAACAGAAGATGCACTCAACCACGGCCAACGCCTGTAGAATGAGGAAGTGAAAACAAATCGGACGTGCAGCAGGTGTCAGGGTGCTGATGGCGTGCGGAGCGCCTGTACGTGCATTTGTCTGCCCGTGCGTCTTACTTTGATCTCGTCCTGAGTCAGTTCATGTGCGTAGAAGTTGAGCCCTTGTTCTCTTAATGGGAACAGCCTGCCACACGGAGAAGGAAGGAGAAAAGAAAACACACACACATATACACAAGATCAAATGAAAATAGTGGATGTGATGGAAACACACCAGCCAACATCACAGCAGCCCCTGTCGATATTAACCGCTCCGAGGTAGAGTTATGTTTGCCAAACACGTCAGTTAGTCCTCACTCTAAAACATTTTTATCTTTTAATAATGTTAAAAGTGAAACACACTGTTTGTAAATGTGAACATTAGCCAAACAGAGTTATGCTGGCGATGCGATCAGCCTGATTTTACGTTTCTCCGTATCACTGCAGTCCAACAGTGCTGTTTCTTTATCTCCAAGTCTTCTGCATGGAGCATCTTTTGGTGAGGTTGCCACGTTCAGCCGCAGACTTTAGCACAACATCACGTATGCAGCCATCAAGCACGTATTTAAAGGCACTTTTATAAGGTTCCCCTTTTTCAGACATTATTTTAAGGCAGTTGCAGAGAGAGAGAGAGCTTTCAACTAGCTCATGAGGGTGACATTAATTTAATCAGATAGTTCGAGAATCTACAGCCGACAACATCTGACAGCTACAGTCATCATCTCAGCGGTCCACATGGATGGTCCCTGCCTTTGGTCTGCTTTTTTCTAGCTCTCAGATGAAAGAACTTTGCATGGTAAATTATCCCCCATTATCACTGTGAACTGCAGAAAATGGACAGCTTGACAGGTGTACTATCAGACGCTAAGGAGGACGGGGTTTAGCAAATGGTTCATTTCAAATCCATTTTCACAATAAAGTGTTCCACATTGTACACTGAGGGAGCACAGCTGATAAAATCCTCACTTTACTTTTGATGACATTTGCTCGACAGGAAAAAAAAAGCAAGCTCGTAATTAACAACCCAGTTAATAACCAGGGGTTTGTGCTCTCACGTACATATTGAGGTCAGCGACAATGAAAATAGACAGATGAAATGTCTCACCACTGAATGTAGGTGTGATTGTGCTCCAGTTTGTCATAGTCGCCTCTCCACTTAGTCAGAATCTCCTCTATATAGATACCTGAGAAGAGACAGGGGCTAGTTAGATGCCACATTCATTTCTATTGTGAATGTAGTGTGTGTGTGTGTGTGTGAGAGCGTGTTTAAACATTGGATCAGTCCACTAATCTGCTGGTCTTCCCCAGTCAAACATGACCTTTAGCCAAACAAAACCCACTAAAACCCAAAGCCAACATTTCCTCGCTCCACAGTGGCAGTGTGTGTGTGTGTGTGTGTGTGTGTGTGTGCGGTGATCTCACCGTCAGGTACCAGAGGGATCTTGTTCAGGTAGAAGCGCAGGTTGCGGTACTCGTTGAGTGGCCGGGTCTTTCTGTAGTTCTACACACAAACACACATTGAGAAAGCAGCTGTGCATCCTGTGTCGACATGTGTGGGTATCAAGGGAACCATAATGCAATAACACCATTTTATTTTGTTTGAACGTGTGTGTGTGTGTGTGTTTTTACCGGGTAGCTGTGACGGTATTTAAAGAGGTCCCTGGCAGCATAGAAACTCCTCTTCATCTTTGGATTTGACTCTGGAGAATCAGTCAGCTGAAAGAGGACGGAAGACAGACAGACAGACAGACAGAAAGAACAGGAAATAGGAGGGATGAAAGGAGGAGAGAGAAAAGGGGGGAGAAAAAAGTTAGTTCAAGTGCATATCTGGAACAAAACTCGCCCTGTGTTTAAACAGATGCAGCGCTCCACCGTGCAGCTGAATTAGGAGCACTGACTTTGCTTTTGAGGTCGAGGGCTGTCATCATCCATTTCTTTCTAGCAAAGGAGGACGGTTCACATCAGCACTGCCGCTACAAAAGGACACGAGAAACTAGATCTGATTCTCAAATAAGTCATTCTAACTTTCACGGGTCAGAAAGGTTGATGTGAAATCTAAATATGTTTTACTGTATAGTCCATAAACTTATCCCAGGTATCAATAACTCAAGCTACATGATATGTGATGTTTCTTTTCTGTCTTTTTGTCATCACCTTTGAGGTGATTTTAACCTGAATCCTGAACTGACATCATAATCTGCCTCCTGACGTTTTCTTTTAGAGAAAATTCAATTCTGGTTGTAATCAGGACAGAAAGAACATGGAGAACTCTGACTTCACCAATCTGAAATAATCAAAGAGTGGGCCAGTGAATTACAGCTGCTCACATTACAACCTGCTGGTCTAATTATACTGAAACAGCGTGAAGTAGTCTAATCACAACCATCCAGCCAACATCACTGAGCAGACAGCTGCTGGGAGTAACCAACAGCCCAACATCTAACTATGACTTCACACACATACACACTGTACATCAGGTGTACAGTGTGTATGCAGGCTGTATGTCCTGTATAAGCTGACATACAGCAGCACATGAGCTGCTCTCCATCACTGCTCAGTGACACTCAGGATGCTGCATCCTCCTCCTGCACGACATGTTGTTGGATGAACTTGTGTCGCTCGGTGTCCCCCTCCTCCTCCTCCTCCTCCTCCCCGTGTCCCGGCCCTCTCTCTCTCTCTCCCTCTCTACCTGCGGGCTCGTGTCTCCGGGCTCCGCCGGGCTGACGGAGTCGGAAATGCCGCTGTCCTTCCTCGGCCGCCGGCTCGTCGCTCTCCGAGTCCGACCCCCACGTCGAGTCGCATTCCTCCACGGTGTTCGGCTCCCTGAAGCGCCAGCTGCCCAACAGATTTCCCATTTAAACACACATGCAACACCCCGAGCGCGTCTGCTGTCCTCCTGCCGAGCGATCACTACATGGTTTGACCGCCGCGCCGGGCTGAGGCTCTCTGCGGTTCTGTGCGGCTCTCCGGGCTGAGCTGGGCTGTGTCCGCCCTCACACACCGGAGCTCTTAAATGGCAGAGCAGGGGGGGATTTCCAGCTCAGCAGCGATGATGCGCCTCCGTGTATGAGAGGTGATCAGTGCCACACAGCAGGAGGAGGAGGGCTTAAAGATACAGACCTCAGGGAGGGAGAGAGGAAGGATGAACGGGCTGCTGCAAAGATCATCAGAGGAATTACTGATGGGCAATGGTGAAAAGAGCATTTGCAGTTTATTATCATTTATTCTATCTGTTATTATTCTTCAGTCAAGCCATGTCAGTTTTATTTATACAGCTCAGTGTCACAAATCAGTTTGCCTCAAGAGGCTTTACAAGCTGTACAACAGACGACACCATCTGTCCTTAGAGCCTTGATACCCCAAACAAACCTTTAACAGGGAAGAAAATGGAAGAAACATCACAGAGCAAAAGAGGAAGGATCCCTCTCCCAGGAAGGACACACAATAGATGTCAAGTGTATAGAAATGAAACCCACAACAACATCACAGTGTTAAAATATGATAATAAAGATAGAGATCATCAGCCATGTAGCCGTTCTGTATTCAGGCAGTTAGTTTTGCTTTAGATAGTTTAAGTTCCTCAGTCATACAGTATGACTGTGGGATTTTATATATATATATATCATTACATAGAATTATATATGTGTCACTACTGTATACCAAGTTTGATCCATGTGAATTTGTTTTTCCTCTTTAATGTTTTTTTTAATGTTTTCAACTTGTATTGCACAGCATATAAAATGTATGTCTGCGCTTAAATAGGAAGATTACATTATTATTGCCTGGGCTGCATATTTCATTTTGTTTTCCAAGAATTACTATTATATATAGAATTATTATATACAGAAGATATATTGTACATCTTGTACATGTTTGCTCCTCCAAAAGCACTGATACCATTTATAGACCTCTTTTACATTCCAGCGTTGCTTATGGATCTCTTGCTGCTCCTCATCCTGCTCCGGTGTGGCATTACCGACTCCTTATAGAGAGTCCGTGTGTAACAGCAGCATCAGGACCAGAGCAGCATCACGTGACACAGGACAGCAGCAGGTTAGGGTTCCCCGCAGCCCATCAATGTCACTACAGGAACAAAGGGGAGCTGTTAAGCTACCTTTTAATTCTACAGCATTATAGTTTTAACTAAACAAAACATATGTGTGACCAGTTATCACACTATTCAGTTTACTTTTAATTCAATTTACTTACATAATTCTCTGAAACGAGGCCGTGGGTAAACATGTTACTAGCACTGCATTGGCATTGCAAAAACTGTCGTCCAAATGATAAATAAAAGTTAAATGTACAGACTTTAAGGACATATTTACATGTGCTAGTTGTGTTTATTGGCTCATAATATGAGAATTACATTATATTTATCAAAGCTTTAGTTTAACATTATTTACATGAAAATGTAGCATTTCCAATCGATGTGTGATATGACCTACAGGGCAATTTACAGACGTAAATATATATAGAAAAATATAGAAAAATGGGGATTTCCCACCATATAACCTGGATTTGGTTTCATACTTGCAGCTGTTCGTTATTCTCAGCAATAGAAACTGTTGTTACTTCTTAAATATTATTTCTAGAAGAAATCACACTTCATTTGCCTTTTTAGTGTCATTCCACTCTCGGCCTTTCCATGAAATTATTGTGGAGAGTTAGATAATGAAACTATTGCTCATTGTGCATAATTACAGTCATAATTCTCATGTGTAGTTTAATCTATCTCATGACAACATGCTATCACATCTTTAAACCTAAAAACCAAGAGGAGGGAAACCAATAAAACATTACTATGTGATATGTATCTATCAGTGTAACAAGTGTGATCACTGATATGATGCATAGGATGCAGTTTAAACACTACTGGTTGAGTATTGAAAGTCCTTATCCTTATTCTGCTTTGCATAAATATTTTTTACTACTTGTGTATTTGCATTTTATGTTACTTTATACTTTCACTCCATTCCTCTACATTTTAAGAGGAAATATTGCACTCATAATTCGACAGCAATAGTTACTAGTCACTTTTCCTATTAACATTTTACACTACAAAGTTTATAAAACATAACACATTATTGAGGATTCAACATTTTTGATTTTAAACAGTGTCTGGTTTGGGTCTCATGACACATTTTAGATGTCTGAATGTCTAAATGTCTCTAATGTTGTGAGTTAAAAAAAGAGTGTATTAAGCTAAAGTGTGTTTTTTCCTCTTACCTCTCCTATTAATGATCCGGGGACTTGGACCTCTGGGCTGGAAACCACTGTACTAAACTAATGAAATGTATATAAGAACATTAAAAGTAGCTCCACCATAGGCTGCTATGTGCACATGGATGCATCAGTAACATGTCACATATGACCATTAATAGTCACAGGTGACATTTAGCTGCAGAAAGTAGTTTCTTTTGGTACTTTGAATATATTTTGCTAAAATATTTCTGCACTTAGTATCATTGTAGCTTTTTAGTCTACAGTTTATGTGTTCTGCTTTTCAAATGTTATTTGCATACTAATAGTATCAACCTTCAAGTGTTCTTGGCAGTGTGACTGACACCTGTGACATTGATGTGACTCTGATCATAAGGTGCCTGCAGCCCTCCAGCTGGGGCTGTGCTGTGATGGGTGGAAAGTTTAAAAGTGAATCATAGCGGTCAGCGAAAAGTCATCTTTTTGGTCAAAATCAAGTGAAACAGAGAAATGAGGCAATCGAGAGAGAATACTGCAGTATCGACATTATGGTCTCTGTTTCCTTACCACGTACAGGAACTGAAGTGGTAGTGCTATTCTGAGTGACCACTTACATTATATACATAATATTTCAATTAAAAACCACTTGATTCAATGCAATCCTCCACAAACTGTCAATAAAGGTGTAACCCTGATAATGCCTATTTGTCTGTTGGTTTCTCATGCTGGCTTTTGTTTGTCTGTAAAACTGGAAGTAGATGTAATGTTTGCAGCCAGCTTGGAGCCTCCGAGTTGGCTGAAATCAGTAAACAGTATCTGTTGAAACCTCCCAACCAGCACATAAAGACAGGAGACAACATAAATGAATTATTGCTAATTCATGGACTTCCCAGGATCAGATGACTGCTATAGTCAAACCAAATACACCACAAAGAGATACAGTTTTAAAATGTGCTGAGAAATGCTGATTAGACAGACAGTTTACGGATGAAAACATTCCTCTCTTAGTCAAACCAAAGGCAATCTTCACCTAATCAGAGGGTTGAGCAACAGCCTGTGAGGATATCAGCATTTCATCTAAATATGAGCCATATGCCACAGCACTAAATCAGTGGAGAGACTTCACTGCTACATTTCTTCAAAACACTCTTTTCCTTTATTGCTCCTATACTGTGTCAACCACAGAGGACTTGTCTGCCACTAAGAATTATATTGCTTTCAGTCTGGGTGGTTTCCTCTAATGTGTTATTGAAACACTATACCAGAGCCTGTATGCTGAGAAGTCATGACTCTTGTGCTGTATAGTGATAGGCGTATCAGACGGTGTTAAAACCAAACATTAATGTAGTCAGGATACAACTGATGATTATTATTGGTTAGGTTGCTTTTTCATTTCTCAATCAATCCCTTGATTGTTTGCTCTATAAAATATCAGTTTATAGTAACATCTCAAATTTTCATTAACAGTTTCTTAATTATCTATTCAGGAATGATAGATCTCAGTGCTCTTCATACTCTTTGTATATATTGTACTTTGTAAAAGTCTTTAAAGTAAAGTGTTTTCTGACACATCTAATAGGCACACCTTGACTTTCTCTGTACATTTTGACCTCTGTGGGAGTATCAACCTGTAGCTGCACTTTTCCTGTTTGTAGATCAAATGTGGTGTCACCTACCTGTATGTTCCCCATTGACTTACCTGTGTGTGGATCTGTTTCACACATACCCTGCCTAAATGCTCATTCTGTTTTTATGATGGCCCCGATGAAGGCCACAAGCTAAACCATGTTGGTGTAAAAACAAAGTTGTTTTTAGCACAAGTGGTACTAGAGTTTTCACCTCTTGTTTCAGCTTCCCATTAATGCAACAAAATTACTCACAAAATGCGACATGTTAACATGTTTTAAATATATACAGTGGTCAGCTTTGCTACTGTCTGACCGTAAACACCAGTGACATAAATGAGGGCAGTCCAAAATGAGGAATAAACTTTAGTACTATTTGATTTAAAGGAAGTACAAAACAGGATGTACTTCTGTTGTTGTTGGGTATTTATACATGACATATCAGAGTCATGCATCACAGAGAATTGGATAATTCTATTCTGCCACCTGAAGGAGAATCATTGCTGGTAAAGAGAGAGTAAAAAAGGTCTATGCTGAATTTAAATGTGTGAGTCTAAATCTGTATGTGTGTACATACAGATTCAGAAAGATCATCAACAAACCAATAAATGGTAATTAAAGAAGAGATTTAGATTTTTACTTTTGAAGTCATATATTGTGTTTCTAATCCGTCATGAAGTCATGACTTTACTTTTCACTTTAGGTTTGGGGAGAGCTTTAGTTTTCATGTTTAAGTTTCTTTTCATTCTTAACATGCACCTGCATATATATATATATATATATATATATATATATATATATATATATATATATATATATATATATATGTGTGTGTGTGTGTGTGTGTGTGTGTGTGTGTGTGTGTGTGTATACTATAATTACACCCAGTATGATTAACAAATAACAAATTCACTTGAGCCTTAATTTGAACTTGCTCGTAATGATAAAATGATCACTCTGAAGTCCACAGTTAGCGACTAGCTGGTGGAGCAGCTAAGAGAGAAAGACCCAGATATTCTTCTCCGAATAGAGCAAAGAGGGAAATCAGTATTAGACTTAATGTTCATCATTTGGCCAGAAACATGAGTCTCAGTAAATGCTAATCTTGCTGTGTGTCTATTGGATGTGTAAACAGGAAACTGCTACTAACACATTTGCCATATGAACTTTCTAGATTGACCAAAACCTAGGAAGTTGTGAAGTATGTGATGCTTGAGTTGTTGGGGGAATTTGCCTCTAAATACTTGCAAGATTTAATAAATTCACATACAGGCGGTCTTTGAATATTTAACATGATAAACAACATTTGTGATAGTCACGATTAGTTATTGAGAAACTGTTTCTGATAGACTCAAGGACACAGACATCTGAGACAGAGAGAGAAGAAATTGTACAGTTTCAGACATTGAGGGTGTATCTGTCCCGATTTACAGCCTCCATGGAGGGTTTTACATTGAGATATATTTTAGATTGGCCCAAAGCATACTTACAAACACTTCAATGATGGATGCAGACAGTAAAGTTTGCTGCAGCCTGTGAGAGCACTTAGTTCCTCTTTTTCTTCTCTGCTGTACTAACAAGACTTTTACCACCAGGGGGCAGTGTTTTCAATCTAATACTGTCAGGCTGTCTCATCCCCAGCCCCTGCCCAGTCAGTGTGTGTGTGTGTGTGTGTGTGTGTGTGTGCGTGTGTGCTGTGCACGTGTGTGTACATGTGTGTGTGCATCTGTGTGTGTGTTCATATATGTAGGTAGGTATATGTAGGTATCTGTGCCCATCTGTGCACAAGAGGAGGAGGGGAAGTGGGGGAGGCTGATAATGTACAGAGACACACTCATCCACAAACACACGTAGTATATACTCTTGGGGCCTGTGCTAAAGTACCAGCATACTTCGAGCTAAGACCTCTGGGTGAAATGGGCATCTCAGTGTTCCCTGCCAACTGTGTGTGTGTGTGTGTGTGTGTGTGTGTGTGTGTTAAAAGCTGTTATATTCCTCCAAGGATTAACTTGGGTGTGTCGCTGCCATTAACAGTATGTTAGCTACCTGAGCCGATGCTGGGAAGCCAACCATCAACCATAATGCAGTACAGAACGTGATTCTGTGTGTGTGTGTGCGCGCACGTCTGCGTAAGTGTGTCTGTGTGTGCAGCTGACTCTTCTTGGTGGCAGAATAGAGTGATAGAGTGAAAAGATGGCAATTTGGGGAACAGATTTAAGGGAAGACACCTTTCTGCACCATGCAGTTAAAGTATGTCTAAATTAGATGAGAAACAGAGCCAGACACAGTTCACACTCTCAAAGTGGTTATCTGTGATCTGTGTGAGGTGATTTTCCTCTTCTTTCTTTGGTCCCATCTTTGGTGTCATGACCTTATTGCCAGGATGTTTTTTGACTCCCAGAGATCATCTGCCAATCAGCTGGTGTGTTCAATCCGGCAATGTGACATCTGTAACCTCTGATTTTCTGTTGGTGGAATTTCGGTAAAGTGCTGCTCTTTTCTTTGATTTGCCACGGAGGCTATAACTGCTCGTGCCCTGTATTCAGCTGATGTACGTGTGTATGAGAGAAGTGGGAAAACACATGGCTACACTGCATTTCACAGAAGATTGAGTTGTGTGAAATTTGAGACATCTGAGTGTTTTCTTACATTTTGCTCTGTACTGTACTGCAACTTATTTGTCTTTATAGTAAACCTACAAAGCACTGTGTCAGTATAATCTGCAGAATTTGGTTCATTGCACACTCTATTAATATTTAAACCGAGCATTAAACATGAATAAATCCCATTAGAGGGATTTTCAAGTATAAGTGAATACTGTTTCCTCTAAAAGCTCCAAATCAAACATAAGTTTGGTCCAGTAATGATGTGAAAATCTAACACATTCTCAGATAATTAAAAGCACTGAAAGAAAGGCATGAATGTTTTTTTAAACACTCGATAAACCTGATGTATAAGTAATAGCAGTAGTAGCAGTAGTAGTATAGGAGGGTGTATACTGTGTAATATACTTGAGTAACTGAATAGTAAAGTAAGGGTCAATACACCAAGTCACTGTTCCTGTAACACTTATTTAAATCTGTGCTTAGATGTTCTCAAATGGCGCAAAATGAAAGATGGAGCAAGTGTATCATGGTAGTGATGTCACTGGTATTCAATTGCTCACTTAATTCAGGAGTGCCCTTTTGACTTGCTTCAATGGGTGCTGCAGTGCTGCTGTTTTTCTTGCTGGCACAAAGAAAACCTGTGGCTCTGAATGTGGGGATTCACCAGAGACCAAACCTCCTCCTTTAATCAGTAGTACAAGGCACTCCAGTGACATCCTGAAACCAACATTCATTCAGTTTTTTTTTTTGAATGTGTATACTAGTGTTCCAGACACTAGTACTAGACAATAGACAGGTGCCCAGAAGACCGTATTAGTGCTGGGTGAAAAAAAAAAATCAATCCATACATCCTGTACAAATCATTCTCCAGACTGTCTGCAGTCTGAAGTTGTGCATGATGACATAAATCAACCTCCCACTTAGGGTGGACAGCAGCTCTTCTGCTTCCCAGTCAGTTGCTTTCTTCCTCCGCCCACTCATTCACAAGCCAAACACACTCAAGGTTATGCACCTTGAAAAATGGCTTTTGTAATGCATGTGTAGGACCCTGTTACAGCAAACCTCATGATGTCCCTGTGCAAGTCCTTTTACACATGATGTAAGCACGGGACATAGGTCAGCCAGCGTCAGATATTATCAATAGATAGTCATTATCTCCATTAGGATAAGGGACAAGGACAAATAGACTGAGGCTGATCATTTAAAGACCTTTATAGAAGGGACAATTCAAATAAACTCAGAGCACAATTTATGTATTTGATGCAGTTATTACTAATTAATAAGTTTGACAAAAGAATTCAGTTTCCTGGCTTTTTAACTGCATCACACACTCTTCACTAGTGGATCGAACTTCAGGCTATCAAAGTGCTTAATGTGGTTTCAGCACAAAAATAAGTTGTCATGGAGACTGATTTGTTGAACTCATTAGCTGTCGTGATTGTATAACACTTTTAGGACTTCTTGTCCATCTTAACTTAAATGTTTAAGCTGCTTTAATGAATAGTTTTATATCAAAACATAGAGTGTGAAAGGCTTTTGTTTGTAAGTATGTGCCTACAAATATCACCCACCTCTACAGTCCCATCTACAGTCGCGTCTGTCAGCTCACTGCTTTCGTTTAATGACCCAAATCTTTACTGTTTTGCTTCAGTCTGCTCTCATCAGTCTCGTTGCTGGCAGTAGCAGCAGAGACACGTATCTAAATAAATGCTGATGTTGCTCTGTAACTGCTGGATGCATAAATAGGAAAATGTTTGCTGACAAATTCACCATATCAGCTTAGTAAGGTGATGTAATACATCAAAATTGTCTTTACAGTTTGTTGTACAGGCCAAAAAATCAGTGCAGGTTTCAGCATCACATCAGATACACCCCCACGGCAACAGAGTAAACTAATAACTTGTGATATGGTTGAAAGCTCCAGAAAAAGCCGGCAGGTCAACACTGACCTGAGACTGGTTTGTCCAAATACTGTTTCCAAGGTTAAGAATGAACTTGCTTGATAATTTACAAATGAATAATTGTTCTCTCGTGACAAACATATGTTGATACTGTATATCTGCTGGCCTATCTGTCACACAGTGTTAGGGTTCTGGATGTTTCCCTATGTTTCTTTCTCCCCTTTTCCCTCGTGTGTTCATGTAGTTGTGTTTGACTCCCTCTGTCTGTCATGTCCTGTCTATTGTGCTTGTCTGTTTCAGAGGATGAGGAGGTTACCCGCGGTCAATAATTTCCACACCTGGTCTCACCTGCACACCTGCCGCCGATCAAACCACTTCAAGCCACTACCTCTATGAAATAAAAGCCGGCATCTTCATCCACTCCCTGCCAGACTGTCTGTTTTGCCACCATTAGTAATCCTCAGCTCTAGCTCTCGTTTTGGGTATTTCTGCCTGCGTGGTTTTCTGTTCGTTTTGTCCCAGAACCTTCCACTCACTTCCCCAGCCCAGCTGCGGCTCCTCGTCCTCCCCCTGGACCCATTGCCACTGATTCTCAGCCCTGCCTGCCCGGCGCTGCCAGCCGCCCGCATCGCGCCGCAGACCAGGACCAGGAGCCTGGACCGGCACAGGTCCGGGCCGCTGTGACTCAGCAGGGGATTTTGCTGGGCCAGCACGATGCAAACATCAGAGCTCTGGTAGAGGCCAACTTTTTTGACCTTCAAGTGGCCACTCGGGCGGGTGTCCCCTTCGAGCCTCTGGAGAAGCCCCGGGATGCACTAGCAGTGGATGGGAGGATCATAGCCCGTGTTACTCATCGCACTCAACCCCTTACCCTGGTCGTATCCGGCAATCACAGCGAAAAGATTCAGTTCCTGTTAATCTCTGCCCCTAACACCCCCTTGATTTTAGGTTTCCCCTGGCTGGCCACCCACAACCCACATCTGGACTGGACCGAGGGGAAACTATTGGACTGGAGCTTCAGGTGTCATGAGACCTGTTTACGGTCCGCCCTTTCGCCCATGCAACAGAACCAGCCGGTCCTTGTGGCAGTCCCTTTGCACCGGTGGATGTATCTGGCGTCCCGGAGGAGTATCACGATCTCAAAGAGGTATTTAACAAAGACAAAGCCCTCTCTCTGCCCCCACACCGTCCTTACGATTGCGCCATTGACTTGACTCCCGGCTCCCCACTTCCCTCCAGCAGGCTCTACCACCTCTCCCGTCCAGAAAGTGAGGCCATGGAGAAATACATTAAGGAGTCACTGGTGGCCAGCCTCATTCCACCATCCAAGGCTCCGCTGGGAGCCGGGTTTTTCTTTGTAGAAAAAAAAGACTCCTCTCTACGCCCTTGCATTGATTATCGAGGTCTCAATAACATCACCATAAGAAATAAATATCCATTACCCCTCACTGACTCAGCCTTCACTCCCCTGCAGGGCGCCGTGATCTTTACCAAACTAGATCTACGTAACGCTTACCTACCACCTGGTGCGCATCCGCAGAGGAGATGAGTGGAAAACTGCTTTTAACACCTTCTACCGCAGATTTATCCAGAATTACAGCCAGGTGGTCACTCCGCTCACCGCTCTCACCTCCCCAGCCCATGTCTTCCAGTGGGGTCCCGAAGCAGATCGTGCATTCAGTCAGCTCAAACACCTCTTCTCCTCGGCCCCTATACTCACCAAGCCCGATCCGGCCTCTCCCTTTGTGGTAGAAGTGGAAGCGTCAGATGTTGGAGTCGGGGCGGTTCTATCCCAGAGACAAGGCCCAGACGCTCGTCGTCTCCACCCGATGCGCCTTTTTCTCCCGGCGTCTAACCCCCGCTGAGGCGAACTACTGACGAGGGAAACCGGGAATTCCTCGCTGTGAAGCTGGCTCTGGAGGAATGGAGACACTGGCTGGAGGGTGCGGCCAAGCCCTTCGTCGTGTGGACAGACCACAAAAACCTAGCTTACATCCAGACCGCCAAAAGACTCAACCCCTGCCAGGCCCGGTGGGCATTATTTTTCAGCCGCTTCAACTTCACCCTCACCTATCGCCCTGGCTCCCGCAATATTAAGCCTGACGCCCTCTCCCGTCTGTCCACGGCGGAAGAGGTGCCTCGCAGTGCGGAAAACATTTTTCCAGCATCCCATATCGTCGCGTCCCTGACCTAGGGAATAGAGGAGACCGTGCGCCGTGCCCAGGAACAACAACCCAACCCAGGGGTGGGCCCGCCAAACCGTCTGTATGTTCCGGATGCCGTCCGCGCTGAGGTTCTCCGCTGGTGCCACTCCACAAAACTGGCCTGCCATCCTGGAGTGAAGCGGACCCTGTCCCTAGTTAAACGCTTGTTCTGGTGGCCCACGGCGGAGAAGGATTTGCTATGTGCTGGCTTGTTCAACCTGTGCCCAGGGTAAAAGCACTCATACGCCCCCCGCTGGGCTCCTTTCGGCCCCTCCCGATTCCTGGTCACCCATGGTCTCACATCGCCCTAGATTTTGTCACAGGACTGCCTTCCTCTGCTAACAAAACCACTATTCTAACCATTGTGGACCGGTTCTCCAAGGCAGCCCACTTCATAGCCCTTCCCAAGCTGCCCTCAGCGCGTGAGACGGCTGACCTCCTCACTTCTCACGTAGTGCGCCTCCATGGCATCCCTCAGGACATCGTGTCTGACCGGGGGCCTCAGTTCATCTCCTGAGTCTGGAAGGAATTCTGCAGAGGGCTGGGTGTTACAGTGAGTCTTTCATCTGGTTTTCATCCTCAGACTAATGGTCAAACTGAGGCGTACCAACCAGGACTTGGAGTCTGCCTTGCGGTGTGTGGTCGCTGCAAACCCCAGCTCCTGGAGCTCTTATCTTCCATGGGTGGAATACTTGCATAACTCACTCACCAGCTTGGCCACTGGAGTTTCACCTTTTGAAGCTTCCCTCGACTACCAACCACCTCTCTTTCCCAGTCAGGAGGAGGAGCTTTCCGTTCCCTCCGTGCAACATCACCTCCAGTGCTGCCAGGCCGTGTGGCGGCGAACCCGAGCGGCCCTGGAAGCCACTGCTAAACGGAACCAGCTGACGGCTGACAAGAAGCGGTCTCCGGCCCCTCGATACTTCATCGGCCAATCCGTCTGGCTGTCCTCAAGGAATATTCCCCTCCGAACTGAATCCCGTAAACTTTCCCCCCGGTTTCACTATCCAGGAAATTATCAACCCCTCAGCCGTTCGTCTTAAACTCCCAGCTTCTATGCGCATCCACCCCACGTGTCATGTGTCCCAACTCAAGCCAGTTGTTACCAGCCCACTGAGCCCTCCGGCCGATCCCCCTCTTCACACCCAGCTCATCGACGACCACCCGGCTTACACTGTGCGGCGGCTGCTGGATATCAGAGGGCGGGGCAGGGGGCTCCAGTACTTGGTCGACTGGGACTGGGAGAGTTATGGCCCTGAAGAGCGCAGCTGGATTCCTCGCAGACTCATCCTGGACCCTGAGATGGTGAAACAGTTTCACCGGGATCACCCTAACAAGCCTGGGGGGTCACCTAGAGGTGCCCATTGAGGGGGGTGGTGCTGTTAGGGTTCTGGATATTCTCTATGTTTCTTTCTCCCCTTTTCCCTTCCTTGGTTTCACTGTAATCCTCTCTGGCCTGGTTCTTAAGTCTGCATTAGTGGATCCATTAAAATTCTAACTTAGCCATAACACGCGGGTTGAAAAAAAAAGGTTTTATTGTTTGTATTAAGTTTTTAACATGCAGTGTGTTTTTAAGTTTGAGTTTTGGATTTTAGTGTGTAATTTTGTTATTATTGTGTTATTCATTTTATTGCATGCTGCATGTTTTTAAGTACTGTGGGGTTGTTGCGTTGTTGGGCTTTTATTTTGAAAAAAACCTGTAATTGGATGTGACACCCCACAATGACCTGCACCTGTTGGAGTGTGATTAGGCGGCTTTTAAATGGACTGAGCGCAAGGCGAGAGGATAAGGGAGGAAAAAAAGAGAATACAAGAGAGAGAGAGAGAGAGAGAGAGAGAGAGACTGGAGAAGGAGAAAGAAAAGTAGTGAGGGGCAGGAGGCAGCTGCAACAGACACAACAAGAGCAGAGGCGCTTGAGAAGCCGCCGGTGGACGGAGAGCCACAGCGCTGACGAGCGAGAGAGGGCTTCATGGTGGAAGAGGGCAAAGTGTGACTCCAGCCTGACGTGTGAGTAGTGGCCCTGGATGAGAAGGATGTAATAGTTGTGTGTGGTAAAGTGCAGTGACTGCTGTCTTTGTCTTCCGCCTCCTCCTCCTCAGCGACGAGGTCAGAACCCGGCAGAGGACGACAGCGGTGGTCCGGCGGAGCCAAGCGACCAGCGGACGGATCGACGCTTCCCCACCGACCGACAGAGCCGCTCCCGCCGGCGTCTGGACCTCGTACTGCAGCCTCTTCCTTCCCCCACAGATAAGACTCTCCTTGGACCGTTCTAGTGGACTTCTGCCCCCTTAGTTTTAATTCCCTCTCGTTCTAGCCTTTGTTTCTTTTAGCACCCCTTGTTATCACCATTTTTAGTGATTTTTACTTGTTGATTTTATCCTGATTTTATTTGTATAAATATTGGTGTAGCTGCTCTGCCCTTATGTGATTGGTTTCTTGGTTTTAGCGACTGCTCTCTCGCCTGATTTTTAAAACACCCATTCAATCTTAATATATTATTTTTTAAATTTATAAACAAGCATACTCATCATCCCCACCACCTCCTTCTCCACCCCGCTACATATCTTTGTATGTTAGTGTGGAGTTCTAAATGACAGCCTCTCATCTGTAGAAAGAGACACGGAATAAGTTAAATAACTCAGAAAGATTTGTTCTTTATGTACAAATCAATTTCAGAGTCCAGATCATATTGTTCTTTTGAACAGGTTCAATTTGTTCCTATCCACTGCTGACACCTGCAGGGCTCTTGGCTGGAGTATGAGGAGGGAAAAGAAAGCAGATCCTTTGCTTAGGTAAGCGACACCTGCACCATTATCATCATGCAGAAATCATCAGAAATGAGTGTCACAATCTGAGAGTTCTGCATCAAGTCATTTGGGATTAACAATCAGCAATCAGCACATATTACAGCTTATGAGAAAAATATGATCTCTGCTTCAGTAATCAGGACCTCTGGCAAGTCAACTGTGTGTGTGTGTGTGTGAAGCACACAAGCAAAAAAAAAAAAAACTTCCTTCTAATAAATAATGCGTAACAATCTGTCAAACACACACCAAACATTACTCCAAGTTAACTCCTAACTGTTCGATGTTGCACTTAAACACATTTTGTTGCGTTTTGCCTCCATTTTCTATTCCTCCTGCAGCTCTTAAGTAGCAGCGTGCTAGCAGCTATCTCCCCAGCCGACAGTCTGGCTCATGGCTAACGACTAAGTGTCAGTGTAACAGATGAGGCTGTGGTCCACACTGACCTGTTTACAGATACCAAGGCTATAGGCATGGTAGTTGGCCATGATAAATCATTAATCCAAAAGGGATAGAAAATGAACTGGTGGCAAATGAACACTAGCCACCTGCCCAGAATGAAAGATGAATCAATCCATCAACCAATTATTGATCAATTTAATACCATCAAATGTGGAGTTTGAGTTGCTAGAAAAGTCAGTTTTCTTCACATATGACCACAAATAAAGACTAAAGTTGCCACATAGTGTGCAGTTGAAATAGAAAATACCCAGCTTTGGTGCCTGAGGCATTTTTTTCTTCTTCCAAACGAAAAAGAAAAACTCTAGTTTCATATTTGAATTAGAATATGAAATTGATTAGATGGACTCCCTGAGCAGACAGAGGAAAGTTTTTCAACTCAGACATAATGGCAGGTGACATTGTGAAGATGGATTATTCCGAGTGCACTGGTAGACAGTGAAGACACGGTGAAACATACAGACAGCTGTAAGGCGATATATTACACCACAGTTGAAGACACAGGCGTGTGCACAGAATCCTTCAGAGCCCCTGAACCAAACAGGGAAATGGGGGACAGGAGGACGAGGGCAGGAGAAATTATAGTCAATCAATTATAATCACCACTACGGCCAAAGTCTTTTGAAGAAAGTGTGTTGGGCTGGCTCCACATATTTTAAAAGAAGCAGAAGAAAACAACACCTGTGCTTTTCGGTACTGACATGCATCTATTGCTATCAGAGAGGAAACAACCGATCAACAATATTTTGTTCACAGGTCTCACCACGAGACCAAAGGTGGAAGCTTCACATGGATGAGGATGTGAGTATGAACAGTATGCATCAGCTGCAGAAAAGATGGAGAGCAGCTTGATGGGAGGCCTGTGCCAAGCCCATAAATGTCTTTAAATACAGAAGCAATCTTGTCCAGAAGATGAGTGCTCTAAAGAAAGACCAGCTTCCCACCGCCAACTTTCTTTGCTCAGAGAAATAAATGTCAGTAATCTATATAGGACTTTTATTTCAAACAAAAGGATCTCAACAGGCGATTTCGCTTCTGTGTCTCAGATCATTGTCTCATTAAGAAGATACAGGGGTGCCCTTGCTGGTTTCCACTAATGCTCCAAATAGACTTTCTCCTGTTCCTTCAGTAAATAATTTTCTGCAGTAAAAATCAGAGGTGTGGACTCACTCCCTGAGTGACCACGATTTGAGTAAGGCTTGGAAGAACAATTGGATTACTTGACAAAACAAAATAAAGAGTGTGAAAGCCTTTATTAAAAGTGAACATAATAATTATTTTTTTTAAACTATGGATTGTGGTGAAAGGTGTGTCCCTGCCGCGAGGCTTCACGCTCTTTTTGTCAGAAGATGTGGAGGAATATGAAGGATCACTACGATCTTCCAGAACTCATTGACTCCTTCCATATTCACAGAAGGTTTCCTCTTGTATGCCCTCTGGCATTTCGATGAATCCTGCAGCAGATGAGGTGTTGAGCATAAACACCTCTTGTGCAAGCTCATAGCTCACTCGACATTTGCAGAGGCCCGCGTCACAGAGTCTTGCATGAGCCGAAAGAGGACTTTACTGTGTCCCACATTCCATTATGTGACAATGTTAGCAGTGATCCCAGCTTGGCTGTTTTTCTATACTATCACTGGGAGTCACTAGATTTGGAAACCCTACAGATAGAGGCTTTAAATGATTAAAGTACTATATCATTTAAAAGTACCTGCTGAGAGGTGTCACTTCAATTATTTATAGTGCTGAAACACACACACACACACACACACACTAGCTTCCTCCTATCTTGTCCCACAACCAAAAAAGCACACACTGATCATCAAACGGATTGCCAAATGACTAAAGACTGACATCTAAAACTGTTCAGTGGAACTCCTAGCACTTTAACACCCATTCACGTACCCAAACCTCCGACATGTTAGTTAACATCGCACACACGCACAGTGCACGGAGTTTACATTGATGCTGTGTTTCTAAAGGGAAGGTCTCCTCTGTTATGCTAATGGGGCCAGATATTGCCAGTAATTCAAGGTTAGTCAAACAGCAGTTTGTTTGGTTGCCGGGCACGCTTGAGAGACTTTCCTGTCCTAGCTTGACAACATTCTGGCAGAGCTACAGCCATCAATGTCATGGCACAGACAGCGCGAGGTAGAGCATTTGAGTCCAGCCTTGTGTTGTACACAAAGACAAAGCCAGGCAGCAAGCCAGCTGACAATGTAGTCACAGGAAAAAGTATGGAGTGCAAGGCTGCACGGAGTGTGTGAGAGACAAATCAAGGAAGATGTGATTTTGCTACTTTGATGTACATATGGGAAGGTATGGGTTAAAGGCTTCTATTGGATATTCTGCCAGTGTCAGTCACCCCAATCGACTGGCGTGTGTGTCTGTGTCTGTGTGTCTTTTGCACTGTACTGTCTCAACGTGCACTTTTTTTCCCTCAAACAAATCAGCTTAGATTGCTTCAGCGCTCTCAGAGAGAGAGCAAGGAAGAGAGATAAATACCAAATGAAAAGAGAGGGAATGAGATGGAATGTGAGGGGAAAAAACAGCAAGCAAGCCAGAAAAAAGGCACGAGGAGCAAAAACAGAGACAAAAAAGAGAAACTGATAAACAGGGAAGACAGAGAGAAAGAATCTTTATTGCATTTTTTTATCCAGTCAACCTGGTGAGAAAAGAGGCACAAAAAGAGTTATTCTGTTGGAGATTTAAGTTTTAGAGGCAGAGAATAAATTCAGTACACTGCCAGGTTCTGCTATTCTGTTGGGAACACAGAAGAGCCAATTTTACCCTTTACGGTTTTTATCAAAAGGTCTAATATTGCATATATTTCATCCAAATGGTTAAAAGAATTATAACCAAAAAATCGACTGTCTCCAACCCTTCAGTGTATATCGTTGATGGATAATGGTGAAATCTGCAATGGTTTGACGCAGAAAAATCCACAAAAAGAACTGAGAGACTGTCTGTCTGAATTTCTTTGAGCTGTATTGTAACTATTGTTACAATAGTTGGGAACGTTTCTTTCCCAACTTCTATATATACAATGATGTTCCATGTTAATTATTTTTTCTCAAGGTTTCATGTAAGTACCCTTTACAGATGGAAGCCCTGGTGCACCTCATACATAATCAAGCTTCCACCAAGCATTGTCCTGCTGCTCAGGGAAGCATTAAGCTGTGGGCCCTGCTGACACAATGTGACCACAGAAAGCTCAGTTAAAGAATCTTTAGTAGGTTCGCGGTGTTTTTTTGACTCTCAACTAAAACTTTCAAAACGACCACAAAGAGGCATCGACAGAATATGAGGAGGCGCAAAATGACCACAAAGAGACATTAAGAGACTCTAAAAAGGCACAAAATGACCACAAAGAATTGTGAAATGACCACAAACAGATGCAGCGGCACAAAACAACTACAGAGGTGTAAAAAAAAAAAACCCCACAAAGAAACGCAGTGCAGCCTGAGAGAGACACTAAGTAACTACAAAGACATACATAATGACCTCGAACAGAAGCAAAACACACACAGTGAACACACAGACACATGAAATAACTACAAAGAAACCATGACCACACAAAGTCTTGCAGTCTGGGGGTATTGTTCATATGCTGTAGTGCTGGGGCTGCGTTTACATGTTGTTAGTCTCTCACCTTCATCCAAGGGCAGCTGGTGTGCCATACCCCAAATACTGGGTCAACAGATACTTTGATGATGGTTTACACATCTAATAAGAGCAGTGTGACAGATAACATTGATTATATCAGTAGTACCCTGGCTGTTTTTGGACACATGTTGATGTCTAACGGCAAGTGTTGACACTTGTTCCGAATGGCCACACTCGCAGACGGACAGACAAACTGCCATCACAGCCACACATTGCCTCCCCTATCTGACTCCAAGAGTGCTGTGTCTTTCGTGTGTTTGTTGTCTCAGTGGCATTTGTGATGGTACGCTCAGTTTAGCTTAAACACACTGAAGCTGTGTTATGAGAAATATCCACAGTTTATGTGAATTAATTTAACAAA
Organism: Scortum barcoo; assembly: GCA_023238725.1. Classification (NCBI taxonomy): domain Eukaryota; kingdom Metazoa; phylum Chordata; class Actinopteri; order Centrarchiformes; family Terapontidae; genus Scortum; species Scortum barcoo. Next base: position 3,552,772 of record CM041544.1, read on the forward strand.
TGCATTATTATTACACCATATAGCGAGTTAATCTAATAGTCAAAAGACCAATCTGCAGAAGTAGCTCTGTACACTTCACTGATAGGATGGCACATTGATTAAATTACTTTACACAATGAATTAAGTTTTAGTTTCACTCCTGTCCTTCTGTCTGTGCTCTCTCTTATTGATTCTTGAGATCCTTTTACGGCCCAGATTTTGCATTTCCCCCAATGGCCACATCCGATGGTGGGGTGGTGTAGCAAAAGTTCAGTCACTTCCATGTTCTTTAATCCTCAGTGGAAATAAGACTGTAGCAATGTGGTCTTTGGTCATGCTACCCCTCTACATGGTGAAAAAATATCTCCCAACTGGAGACATTACACAGTTTTGAAAATAGATACAGATATAGATACTTTGTGATCCTTGGAGTGTCCAGTGTTTCTTGAACTAAACTCTGTGGTCATTATAATGGTGGTTCTCAGTCCAATACATCATTGCCATAAACTAAGGCCTCACAAATGACCACAGAGTTAAAAAGAGTTGAACACTGATCTCTGACAGTCAAAGCCCCAGGTGATTACAAACTAACTGCTCAGGACATCCAGGAGCACAACAATTACTACAGGTTTTCTTAGAAGAGTGATGATGGGTCAGATGATTACAACAGGTACATTAGAACAGGTTTCTTATAAGACTATGATTCAGACAGTTTTCTACATTTCCCTCAACATCTAACAAATATTACCATCACATTAGCAGACAGTATATCACAGTATGTTTGAACGCATCATCTTTAATTGTTGATTATTTGTGTGTGCAGATGTTTGCAGCTGAAGTGTGCTGCAAACTTTGAGCAAACAGGCAAACAAGAATGTACCCACATCACTTACCTTCTTCAACCAAGCAGTCTCTCCAAGTCAGATTTTATGCTGCCTTTGAGTTCAAAACAGTCTTTTTATTATTTCAATTGTCCTTTCAGAAAGAAAACATTTTAATGGTGAAATTGTCACAAAAAAACAGTATGACAACAAATATCAGCAAGCAGCAGAAATGCATGACAAAGTGGCTGAGCCTCTGCACACAAATCTGGAAGTTGAAAGCTGAAATGAATGTCAGCGATGATTAACATCACGTTATGATGAGAGGAGAGCGTTGTTATCATGATAAGTGTTTTTCTACCTAATCATCTGCCTTCAGTGAAGTGTCTCAAATACCCCTATCATTATTATTATTATTTTTATTGATAAAGTCTGATGATAGAGCCTTCTCTCTTCAATGGACAAACTTTTTCTTTACAAGTACCTCAGCAGTAACATTAACATACAACTTCACAGTAAACTTATCAAATTACTTTGGTTCTGATGTTTGTCTTAGCAGTCAAAAATTATATTGCTCCCACAAACACACACAGAAAGCTGGTAAACTGGCTTTTAGTTTTTACAGTGACAGATGATTTTACAGTTAGCCTATATATATATATATATATATATATATATATATATATATATATATATATATGTACTGTATATTACTGTATATTGCTGTATGAAACATCTCACTGACGTAAATCTTGTGAGCATAAAATAAAAGTATTATTGCCTATTGTTATATAACATATAACAAATGACATAGATCTTTCAGATATACACAGTCCAACTAAGGTTGTCCTGCTGCACAGTTTGACAACAACTGGTTGGGTTAATTAACCTCTTTTGAAGCTTTATGTTGAATCTGTAAATGATGCTGAGAAAACTAATTAACTAACTGAGAAAACAGGGCCAGATGTCTTTTTTTTCTTTATTGTTTTTTACTTTATTAAACACAATAAATATTAGGTCCGTTTTTCTTCCCGTATGAAATATGAAATATCAGCGTTGGGAACTATGAATGTAGTCAAATACATTTTGAATAAATTTTGTTGTTTTCGGGTGGCCGGATATCTCAACTAGATGAGCACACACCTATGGATGTAGGAGACAAACCCCCATGCAGCAGGTTCGATCCCAACCCAGGAGTTCTTTGCTGCATATCATCCCCTCATCCCTTCTTCCTGCGTCTGACTGGACTGACCAGTCCAGGGGTGTACCCTGCCTTCCACCTTTGCCCAATGACAGCTGGGATAGGCTCCAGCACCCCGCAACCCTGTGAGACAGGATAAGCGGTACAGAAAATGGATGGATGGCCTGTTGTTTTCTTCCATACCTAAAAGAAAGTCAGGAGACTGGCCAATTTAACATCTAACGCAGTATTACGCGCTTAATTTTTTTAGTGCTGATACCATCAAATGTCAAGCGGCGCCTCTGAATGTCTTTTCATCCCGGCACAGAACGTATCAAGGCTCCCACCAATCTGCAGAAGTGCTGGACAGAAACTTATTTCTATGCTAATGGTGTTGACAAATGTGTTGTGATCGGGTTGCCATTTTTGAGCAGATTGAATTGTCCCCCTGAATTGAACTGTACTGCGAATTATCATATAATTGCGTTTTCAGCTGTGATTTATGTGCACATTGGAGTCGGTGCGCTTCAGTTAGTTGGTCGTGGCATTTCTGCAGCTGGGCTGACTCCAAACACTGCAGGATGTTTCTCCACCAGTAAACCCCCCCCCCCCCCCTTTCTATTTCTGCTCTGTTTCTTTTTTTCATTCATTTGTTCTTTCTCTCTCTCCCTTGTCTAGCTTTCATTCATTCATTCTAAGCTTTTTTTTTCTTTCCCTACAGGCGCTGCTTTCAGTTGCTCCTTTATACTTTCCATCTTCCATCATCTATCTCAGCTGTATTTTGGAGGAATGACAGTGATGTACCCTCGGGGTTATACAGTAGCTCTGCCTCCTTCAGAGCACACATGCACACACTCACAGACACATACATACACATGTGAGCAAACATAGCTTTTTTCCCCCCATCCCAGCACTTGGCATTGACACATTCTGTCTCCATCTCTTTGTCTTTATGCTCCAGTGTGCATCCTCCTGCCTACTGTGAACATATTAAACAAAACAAAACAAAAAAAAACACTGACCACATACTTTTCTCCATTTACTGAGGAACTGCACAGATTAGCTTCAAAGGATTCAGCATTTCTTCAGCGATCTCTGAAAATAAGAGTAAAAATGCACTTTCCAACAGTTGTATAAATGAGCTATGACTATCTATTTGACTATAGATAATCATATCTCAGCTGTAGAAAAAATAGTTCTGGCTAAGGGCTTTCTAAAGAAAACATGGTATTGACCAGCTGTACAACAAATAAGATATAGAAATGTAAGAAGTGGAGGATTGTGTGTGCTCTACAGTCCCACAGTGTGTCTCTGCTGGTCTGAGCCTGATGGTGGTGTGTGTTGCCCTCTGGAGACAGAGCTGTACTGCTCGTCTGTCTGTATTTTATTTTATTCCTCTAGCAGCATTCTGCCACTAGCAGGCGAGACCTCAGTTGTCCACGTCATCGTGTGTCACCACACTGCACAGCCCTGGTTGCCCTCAATCATACAGACTCCTGACATTTGACATGATGTCACATAATAGCCAGGCCACCAGGGTTAAATCAACAGCATCTCAAAATCTAGCCCTGCATTCCTGGAAAACACACCATCCGGTTTGACTTTACTGGGACCAGCTTGTTCACTGGTGATGCTTTTAATGCAGAGAGCAGGACTGGTTTGACCAGGTGAAAGGATAACGGACTGGTTTACCTGAAAATTAGCTGTGTCTGTTTTTCTAACTGCACCAAGTCCTGCAGACTGCAGTTTTAGTTGTACAAACATTTCTCAGAGCTGCTCTGGAGTCAGAGATAGAGAGAAACACTCCACAGAGTAGAAGTCAGAGGCAAATGTTTGCAAACCGCAAATGAACTCAACAGCTACAGCTGGTTAACACTGCACAAATCAGTATTTTTAGACTAACATTGACTCAGTGCTATGTAATGTAAAGTGAAAGGTGTTGCTCACTGTGACAAACCCAAAGAAAGAGCTTCATCAGACTACGGTTTCACTCAACTCCATTACTCCACTGTGGATTTTTGGGGCAGCTTTTTTCACCAAACTGTTAAACACACTATTCATAACCAGCATCAAACAGCTGATACACAAACCTAGTTGTTCTCTAACTCTCTGCCAAACAAAGATAGCAACTAACCAGTGAACATGTTGGAGCATCTTAGAGCTACAGAGCTGGATACACTAGATACAAATGTTTTCTTTTTCCTCTTAGTGGTATCTTGTCACCACTTTTGTCGTCACTTGTTTTACATGTGACATGTTTTAACCAAAGGCAGTTATTGATTCTGATGGACAATAAAGTTGCATTGTAATTCATTTCATTCTAGATTCTGTGTAAAATAAGCAACTGTTTTTTTTTAACATGTCAGCTGTAACAGGTTTACGAGGTGAGTCTGTGTTTGTGTCTCCAGGCTGAAGTGCAAAACTACCGTGTGTTTGTTCCAAAACTAAAAGCATTCATTTTCCTCCAAATAAGACTGAGTTGACTTGATGTAAACTACGGAACAAGTCTTCACATGTTAGCTTACATAACTTGCTAACAGAAAATATATTGTATATAAGATAAGTTCAGAGAGCATGTAGACATTATTGGTGAGATTAAAATAGTCCCCCTCCTTGAACCGCCACCGTACTGTGGTGGAGGGGTTTGTGTGCCCGAATGATCCTAGGAGCTATGTTGTCGGGGGCATTACGCCCCTGGTAGGGTCTCCCATGGCAAACAGGTCCTAGGTGTGACGGGCCAGACTAAAGCAGTTCACAAGCCCACCATGGATAAAAGAAGAACAAGGACCGTTACGTCGCCCGGATTGGTGTTACCGGGGCCCCACCCTGGAGCCAGGCCTGGGGTTTGGGGCTGCAGGCTGGCGCCTGGTGGTCGGGACCCACGGGACCCCCGGCCGGGCTCAGCCCGAAATGGCGGCGACGTGGGCCCGCCTTCCAGTAGGCTCACCACCCTGCAGGAAGGTCCATGAGGGGTCCGGTGCAATGTGGTTTGGGTAGCAGTGCGTGGCGGGGGGCCTCGGCGACCCAATCCCTCGGACCAAAACTCTGGCAATAGGGACATGGAATGTCACCTCGCTGGGGGGGAAGGAGCCTGAGCTCGTCGTGCGGGAGGTTGAGAGAGGTACCGGCTAGAGATAGTCGGGACTCACCTCCACGCATGACAGCTTGGCAAAGCTCTGGAACCCAGCTCCTTGAGAGGAGGCTGGACCCTCCACTACTCTGGAGTTGCCCAGGGTGAGCGGCGGCGGGCTGGTGTGGGCTTGCTTATAGCTCCCCAGCTCAGCCGCCATGTGTTGGAGTTCACCCCTGGTGAACAGAGAGGGTCGCTTCCCTGCGCCTTCGGGTGGGGATAGGTCTCTTGCTGTTGTTTGTGCATACTGGGCCGAACAGCAGTACAGAGTACCCGGCCTTCTTGGAGTCTCTGGGAGGGGTACTTGATAGTGCTCCGACTGGGGACTCCATTGTTCTACTGGGGGACTTCAACGCTCACGTGGGCAAGCGACAGTGATACCTGGAGGGGCGTGATCATCGGGAGGAACAGCCTCCCCGATCTGAACCCGAGCGGTGTTCTGTTATTGGACTTCTGTGCTAGTCACGGTTTGTCCATAACGAACACCATGTTTGAGCATAAGGGTGTCCATCAGTGCACGTGGCACCAGGACACCCTAGGTCCGGAAGGTCGATGATCGACTTTGTTGTCGTTTCATCTGATCTCCGGCCGTATGTCTTGGAACACTCGGGTAAAGAGAGGGGCTGAGCTGTCAACCGATCACCACCTGGTGGTGAGTTGGATCCGCTGGCAGAGGAGGAAGTTGGACAGACCTGGCAGACCCAAAGCGTATTGTGAGGGTCTGTTGGGAACGTCTGGCCGAGCCCTCTGTCAGGGAGGTCTTCAACTCCCACCTCCGGAAGAGCTTCTCCACAGATTCCTTAGGGAGGCTGGGGACATTGAGTCCGAGTGGACCATGTTCTCTGCCTCCATTGTTGTTGATGTGACAGTTCGAGAGTTGTTGTGGACGCTTAGGCCAAGGTCTCTGGTGCCTGTCGTGTGGTGGCAAGCCCCGAACCCGGTGGTGGACACCGGAAGTAAGGGATGCTGTCAGGCTGAAGAAGGAGTCCTATCAGGCCATGTTGGCCTGTGGGACTCCTAGACGCAGATTGACAGGTATGTCGGCAGGCCAAGCAAGCCGCAGCCCAGACGGTCCTGGAGGCAAAAACTTCGGGTCTGGGAGGAGTTCGGTGAGGCCATGGAGGAGGACTATCGGTCGGCCTCAAAGAGATTCTGGCAAACCGTCCGGCGCCTCAGAAGGGGGAAGCAGTACTCTGCCAACACTGTTTACAGTGCGGGTGGGGAGCTGTTGACCTCGACTGGGGACATTGTCGGACGGTGGAATTGGGAAATACTTCGAGGATCTCCTCAATCCCACCGACTTGCCTTCCAATGAGGAAGCGGAGGCTGGGGACTCTGAAGGTGGACTCGTCCATCACCCGAGCCAAAGTCACTGAGGTAGTTCGCAAGCTCCTCGGTGGCAAGGCGCCGGGGGTGGATGAGATCCGCCCTGAGTACCTCAAGTCTCTGGATGTTGTGGGGCTGTCTTGGCTGACACGCCTCTGCAACATTGCATGGAGGTTGGGGACAGTACCTCTGGAGTGGCAAACTGAAACCGGGGTGGTGGTCCCTCTTTTTAAAAAGGGGGACCGGAGAGTGTGTTCCAACTACAGGGGATCACACTTCTCAAAGCCTCCCCAGGGAAGGTCTACGCCAGGGTACTGGAGAGGAGAATTCGGCCGATAGTCAACCCTCGGATTCAGGAGGAACAATGCGGTTTTCGTCCCGGTCGTGGAACACTGGACCAGCTCTATACTCTCCGCAGGGTGCTTGAGGGTTTATGGGAGTTTGCCCAACCAGTCCACATGTGCTTTGTGGATCTGGAGAAGGCATTCGACCGTGTCCCTCGTGGTATTCTGTGGGGAGTGCTCCGTGAGTATGGGGTCCGGGGGCCTTTGCTAAGGGCTGTTCGGTCTCTGTACGACCGGAGCAGGAGCTTGGTTCGCATTGCCGGCAGTAAGTCAGACCTGTTCCCAGTACATGTTGGACTCCGGCAGGGCTGCCCTTTGTCACCGGTCCTGTTCATAATCTTTATGGACAGGATTTCTAGGCGTAGCCAGGGGCCGGAGGGAGTCCGGTTTGGGAACCACAGGATTTCATCTCTGCTTTTTGCAGATGATGTTGTCCTGTTGGCTTCTTCAAGCCAGGACCTTCAGCATGTGCTGGAGCGGTTTGCAGCCGAGTGTGAAGCGGCTGGGATGAGAATCAGCACCTCCAAATCCGAGGCCATGGTTCTCGACCGGAAAAGGGTGGCGTGCCCTCTCCGGGTGGGTGGAGAGGTCCTGCCTCAAGTGGAGGAGTTCAAGTATCTCGGGGTCTTGTTCACGAGTGAGGGAAAGATGGAGCGTGAGATTGACAGGCGGATTGGTGCAGCGTCCGCAGTTATGCGGTCGGTGTACCGGACCGTCGTGGTGAAGAAGGATCTGAGCCGAAAGGCGAAGCTCTCGATTTACCGGTCAATCTACGTTCCCACCCTCACCTATGGTCATGAACTTTGGGTAATGACCGAAGGAAAGGACAAGATCAGCGGATACAAGCGGCCGAAATGAGTTTCCTCCGCAGGGTGGCTGGGCGCTCCCTTAGAGATAGGGTGAGAAGCTCAGTCACTCGGGAGGAGCTCGGAGTAGAGCCGCTGCTCCTTCACATCGAGAGGAGTCAAGCTGAGGTGGCTTGGGCATCTGTTTCGGATGCCCCCTGGACGCCTCCCTAGGGAGGTGTTCCAGGCATGTCCCACCGGGAGGAGGCCCGGGGAAGACCCAGGACACGCTGGAGAGACTATGTCTCTCGGCTGGCCTGGGAACGCCTCAGGGTCCCCCCGGAAGAGCTGGAGGAAGTGTCTGGGGTGAGGGAAGTCTGGGCATCTCTGCTCAGACTGCTGCCTCCGCGACCCGGCCCCGGATAAAGCGGATGAAGATGGATGGATGGATTAAAATAGTCACCTGGAAGAAAACCTGAATGTTTTCAGTTCCTTTTAGAACATGAGGCAGTCAGACACTTGACCCTGCTGTAGCCAAAATTAGTGTTACGACAACAAACACATCTGCTGAAAAAAAAAAACAAACTACACCTCATTGTTTGGGTAAGTAGAAGGAGAGTGTGTCTTGATTAAATCAGCTAATTTCTCTTTTATACTTTGTTTTTCTGTGGGATCTTTTTTTTCCATTTCTAATTTTAACTATTTTCTGCCAGTTGAGGTTTAACTGTCTCCAGAGCAGCTCTGCCTCTCAAAAAACCTGAATTTGTCAACTGCCAAAGCTTTTGTTATTGTAAATGATCATTTAATTTAGAAAAGCATTCCTCAGCTGTGAGACTTGACGACATGCTGAGGTAATTTGTTTGAAAGCTGCTGTTCAGAGGCTGATGCTTGACACTGCAGTGCGGTGTATCTGCAGCATGACTGCTTGTGTGTAAGAAAGTTATAATTATTGTCTATTTCTGGCCCAGCCGTCCTCTCAGTTGTGATTTACATTTGTACTCACCGGCACACACACTTCCTATCGAAAAAACAACATTTATAATGTGAGACAGGTGACTGACGAGGCAGTTTGACAGGTGATTGAAAGGTGTCACAGCACGACAGAGGAGGAGATGGGAGAAGATTTTACAAAGATTGATGGATCAGGAGAGGAGTCATGACTTGACATTGGACGGATATGATGAGTGCAGCCTTTGACAACAGGATTTAAAGGAACAGGGGGGTGATCGTTATTGTACAAAGGCAAAAACCACAGGATTTCATAGATTCGCTCCACCCTGTAAAAACCTGAAATAAAACAAGTATTGCTACTAATTAGGTTTCAAAACACATGATTATCTAGTATGGGATTTATTTTTAACTAGCCCCTTCAATTCTTGTTTTCAAGGTCCTGCATGAAATAAAAATGCCTTTCTTCCTCTGTGTTAGCTGCTCCTATATAATATCTGAAGCAAATCCAATCAAAACGATCTCATGTAAAATTAAATTTAGCTTAATTTACATATTGCTCATTGTATGTGAAGAGATGGAAGAATGTGCGGTTCGAGTTTGATAAAGCATGACAGTTATAAGGGAATAAGGGAATCAACCATTCGCCATCCTCACATCAGTAAGGTAAAAGTGATTCATCATTGAAAAAGCCCATCACCTGGTTTCCACCCAAATCATTCAGCATGGGATTGATTCAGCCTGCAAAGGTCATTTTGTCCGAGGAAAATGTAATACTCAATAAGTCTCAAAGTGCCAAGTGTAGTGATAAAACTACTGCCAGTCTCTATTCCCTGAACATCAGCTTTCCCAGGCCGCTACCGAGTCTAAACAATCAAAGGTGCTTTCATCCTGTGAAATTATGAGCTTGTTTGCCTGCAATTAGTTTGGTGTGAACCAACTCCATTAACGTGGCTCAGTGATTTCTCTTCTCTTTCCTCCCGACAGATCTCTTGATCCTTGTTGTGTGCATAATTAACCACCAATGATTAGCTTCTCGGCTGAAGTGGAGAACACCAGTAAACCAGGAGCTCCCGCACTTAGCTGTTTCAAGGACCCCTAAATGGACTGGCAGAAGACCACTGACCCTGTTTGATCTGATTCTGTTTGGATGAACTATGTGAGATGTCAGCTGTGATATAACCTTGTGCAGTCTGATATCTGGGTGATAATGACATGAGGGGGGGACCTGTATCCTTGATGAAACACATTTAGGACTATTTGGTCTATAAAAAGTCAGAAAATAGTCAAATCACATGTTGACTCCTGTGCTTTCATATACTGTACTCCTATACTGTCACACTTATACTGTCTCCCATATAGGAGTGAACAGAAAATCTTCACATTTAAGAGGATGACTTTCTTTAAAAAAAAAAATCACAGTTAATCAAAATATCAAAACTGGATTAATTTTCTGTCAATCAAATAAAGAGTATAATTGTTTCAGCTCAGGCTATATTTCAGTGATGAGAACACTGGATAGAATTTATGATGAGGATGCGTTACCCAGTGCTTGAGGTGAAAAAAGAAAAAAGGTGCCAGTTCTCCGCTGATTGGTGTGTGTGTGTGTGTCGGCCGGTATCAGCGAATCATTAAGTATTTTATTCTGGATTTCTTTAGTGAATAAAAGAGATCTTGCTGATGTTAATAACAGGCTGACAACAGGCTCGTCTCTGCGTGGAGTGGCTGCTCCAGGTTCAGGACTGGTTGGGGAGGATTTGACCTTAAAAGCTGTGCTGTGTCATCGTCTAACTCTCTTGTGAGGTTAATGTGATGTTGCTCAGACTAGCTGCTGAGAGAGAATAGCAGGAAGGCGAGAACAGGAACAGGTGAGCGTCACGCAGTGCCCCCTGGGTAATGCAGTTTATTTAGGGGCGTCATGAATCTCCCAGAGAACCTGATCTGGAGAGGGCAGAGAAGAGTACCAGCAGCTTGTGAGAAGTGTCGGTGTGCTATAAAAAGTCACGGTACACCAAAGAGTCAAATGTAGAAGTGCTGGTACTGTGGACTGGTGGGTACCAGCCCACTTCCAGACTGCCATTACCCACAAATCCTTAATCCAATGTTCTCCAGACCTATGTCACCTGTCCTGCATGTCATCAAATGTAATCACCTCTCAACTATCAAAATTCTTGGCAGCTAAAACTCTTAAAAAAACAATCTCTGTGGTGCTGTGACCTGTGGGCGTCATGAGGTCACCCTGGACAGCCTCCATGTGACTGATTTCTTTTCATTTTGCCCAAACATAAAAAAAAAACAGATGTTTGTTTTGAGTGATTGTCTCCAGTTTGCAATAATCTGCAGGAGGGAAAGATGAAGGAGGCCGGGGAGAGTAGTGTGTTCGCAGTAAATCTATTTCTGACATGACATTTTTCTCCTGTTATTTGTAGTCTAAAGGGACTCCTGGAGGTATCCACGTCCGCCAGTCCTCATATCAAGTCCCCCTGTTTTTTATTTGATAATGTATTCTTGACAGACAGCGTGAGCCAAGACAACACAGGCTGCTCTCTCTCTCTCTCTCTGTATGTGTGTGTGTGTGTGTCTAGGTCTCTCTATCAGCTGGGTTTACTCTCAGCGGACACTGATGCGCACAACATAACAAGGCCTTTCTCCAGTTCCCCCTCCTCTCTCTCTCTGTCTCTCTCTCTCTCTCTCTCCCAGGTTCTCTCCTACATCCCGTCTCCCCTCCTCTGCTCTGCTGCACCTGCTCCTCCCCTCCTGCCTTATTATCCTCAGACTCAGAGCAGCTCTCCGTGCTCTCCCGGTGATGCTCCTCGGCGGCGCACATCGGTGGGTCATCACAGCCGCTGCAGTGAGGAGCGCTCCGGCTCCGGAAACACGCACTGAAGGACGAGCGGACATGGGAATTTAACGGGGCTGCTGAGAGAGTGAGCCGGAGGAGGGAAGGACGACGAAGAAGCATTAAGTCCCATCCGAGAGAGGAGAGGGAGGAGGAGGAGGAGGGGGACTCCGGGGAAACGGTCCCGGCGGGACAGGGGGGGCACAGCGGACGGTTCTGAGCTTTACATAGTTTGAAATGGACTCAAGAGAGCAGCTGTGTTGTTTGGTGGTGCAGACTGAAGTTGCGGTGGGTCGCTCGCTGCCTCGGTGTGTGTGATGGAGTGAGTGGAGGAGAGAGGGAGCAGCGGAACTTCAGCCTCGCCATGAAATCAGTGTTTTTCAGCCGCTTCTTCATCCTGCTGCCCTGGGTCCTGATTGTCATCATAATGATCGATATCGACAGTAAAAGGACGATCCGGGCTCCGGCAGCGGCTCGGGGCGGCAGGGCGCAGCGGGCGGCCCGGCCCGGCGCACCGGGGGCAGGTGGCGCCCACAACCAGAGCGCCCTGCCGGTTATCTACGCCATCACCCCCACCTACACCCGGCCGGTGCAGAAAGCCGAGCTGACCCGCCTGGCCCACGCCTTCCGCCAGGTGCCCCGCTTCCACTGGATCGTGGTGGAGGACTCGACGGTGCGCACGGAGCTGGTGGCGCGCTTCCTGGCCCGGTGCGGGGTGTCCTACACGCACCTGCACGTGTTCACTCCCCGCAGGTTCAAGCGCGCCGGGATGCCGCGCGCCACCGAGCAGAGGAACGTGGCTCTCGCGTGGCTCCGGCAGCACCGGAGCAGGCGGGACGCCGGGGTGGTCTTCTTCGCGGATGACGACAACACGTACAGCCTGGAGCTGTTTGAGGAGGTAACCCCTCTGTGACATGTCCCCCTGCTGACTGTCCGCGTCCCGCTCAGGTCTGCGCTCTGTGCGGCTCTGCAGCAGCACGGACCGGAGCTTTTCAGAGATAAGATATGGAAGTCCCAAATGTTTGAGTTTGAAAAAGACAAAACAAAGGCCTACACATGCTCAGCCTATAGTTTTCATCTGAAAACCATTAAAAATATCAGCACTGGTGGTAGAAGTACTCAGAACCTTAACTTAAAGGTAATATTACTGCTGTAAAGTAAAAATAGTCTATAACACATACAAATCCTACATTTAAAAAGTATTTCTGAAATATAGAATAACACGGGTATTGTCAGTTTAATACACCTGAGATTTTTGTTGCTGCAGCCCTCTTGGTCTGGGATGACCACTAGCTGATGGTGGCTAATGTTAGCAGACTGCAGATGTTGTGGCAGTGACATTACAGAGACAGCTCACTGACTTTGTGACTCCTCTGTACAGCTGCTGCTCTATCAGTGTCTTATAATTGCCTCCTGTGGCCTCAAAGCAAAGGTTATAGTCTATCCGATGTACTCATTATGCAGAATGGCCCCTTCCAGAGCCATGTTGTTATATCACATGATAATTATTCATTCATGCATTAACATGATAACAGTATTATAAGGTAGTGGGTGTATATAGATGCCATTTGTGTGCCACACATACTGTTCAGCATCAGCACAGTGAGGGTAAAGGTAATGTAATGTAAAGGGTCTATCTGTCTATCCCCATGTCTGGGTTTGTACTCCGCTGTAAGCATTATGGGTTAACCATTTCCCAAATGGGATCATCTGGAAGGAAATCAAACATTACAATTCACTGGCTGTTGGTTCACGTCGATGGGATGCTGACAACTAGCCCTGGGGAGGTTCCAGACCCCGTTTGAAGAACCGCTCGTTCCACCTGAAAGGCCGTTTTTAAACTGGGGCATGGTGGCAGTGAGACTGGTTAAACTACATGGTTCTGAAGGATTAATTGGTATTGAGAGACTGTGTTCACAGAGAGAGTGGGAGTTGAGTGAAGGCTAAAATGAGTGAGAGAAAGAGCAGACAAGGCGTTTGAGGGAGCACTGACTGACAGAGAGAGAGATGAGAGATAGATGGCGGCCGTGGTGGTGCTCTGGGTGTTGTGGTGCATCGGGGTTGCCAGTTCTTTCAAATTTTTATCTCATCACCATCGCTGTCCAATTTTCTACTGATCCTCTCACCAGCACAGAATTAATAAGCAGGATTGTGTGTGTGCAAGATTACTTTGTTTGCTCTATTGTAATTCACTGTGTGTGTGAGAGAGATTCTATACTAGGGTGAGATTGTAGGGGTTGGTTGATAGCAATACTAGTGAGTTTGAATTTAATTAAATGATAGAGTTTTCTTTGAATATTCTTGGTATTTTCCAGTTTTACGCTTTTCATGCCTTTAAATCCCCATACTTATCTGCATGTAAAACCCTGTGAAGTAGCATTTAGACCAATATGAGGGACCGCAAATCTTCTGATATATAAATACTGATAAAAAGACATTGACTAGCTGCGGTCTGCAAATCTGAGTTGGATGACAGGCTGGAAGAGATGCCAGTATTGAATCACTATATTGGCAAGCTGATACCTCCGTGCAGCTAAAGTCGATACTCGAGTGTGGTGCATGTACATTTGGGGGTATCTGTTTCACGTCACTGTTAACGATCAGTTGTCCTTTATATATATTTATATATGTGTGTGTGTGTGTGTGTGTATATATATATGTCCAGGTAACGAAGAAAGACGAGGCAGCAGCAGTGGCAAAAGCAACAAAACAACACTCATAAATGCGCACTCTGAAAGAAAGCTTCTCTGATTGCTGATTGCCCGCGCTGATTACTGCCATTCAAAGATAGCTGGCCCCAAATCTGAAATTGCTGTAATCTGCTCCAATGATAAAATGTTCATTACGCAAAACATTTTTATATAAATTAGCTGATAACTCTGCACTGAATGATAGAGTAAAAACTGAAGGAATATGTTATAGTTCAGCTGATTGTAATACTGTATAATCTACTCTTCAGTGATTCAGGGACTGGTAAGCTTTAATGTGGCGATCGCTGATGATGATGAACCTATTCAAAACTGTGGTTACCTGAGCATTATACTGGCCATGTTGATTTGGGAAAGCTTTGTTTTCTACTTTTCAAAACAGTCTCTGCTTACATCTAAAATCCCTTCTGCAAATAACAGGGTGAACCAAAGGCGCACTTACATTAAGTGTGTTTGATGCTTCTGCAGCTTTTCTTCTTTTTGTTTGGTTTGTCATCACAAAGCGTGATGACTGAAAAACTTCTGGTTGATCAGGAAAGACAACGTAACTAATGGAGTAAAGCAGTAAGGGCTTTAAGGGCTACAGCTGTTTCCACTGTTGATTTATTTTTTTCTAAATTAATTGTTTGATTTATAAAGTTTCAGAAAAATTTCCTAAAGATCAACAAGACAGCTTGTTTTGTTCAAATCCAATAACAGTCAGTTTACAATCATAAGAACATTAAAATCAGAGAATGTTTTGCTTCATAAATTAATTAAAGAATAAATCAATTTGCATAAATGTTTTATGACTTTTTAGCTCCTTACTAATAAATTAATCAATTAAACTTTCAGTGCCACTCTAAAGGGTTTAGCAAAAATAATGATCTGAGTACAAACTACTCTATGAGCTGGTGCTCAGTCCATCATGCTTAGTTAACATTACAGACCAATGACCCAAAGGTCTGTCTAATACAAAATGCAGAAAAGTAGTTTTTCACAGTGATTCAGGCTTAAAGCTTTAATTAGAATGACACCTTTACTCTAGCTGGCTTTTCCCTCCGTTGCATCCCTGAATGCAACACTTGGGTAAAAATCCTCTGGATTGTGGACCCAGCGTCCTGAAGTCGACTCTGATACATAGTGTGTACATAGCGATACATAGAATGTTAGATTCTGTGCCTGCGGCTCAGTGGTAAGAGCATCTGCTTGATTTGTTGATAGCACACTGTCTCCTCCTGCCTATTTCATTACCCAGCTTCTCTGTGCAGGTAATGGCCTGTCATAGAGAGATAATATGCTGTCATACGGCAGGAATAACCTGCAGAAACCGTCTGCAGGCTTTAGACTGATGGCAGCAACTGTTCTTATGGTGGGTGGCAGCTTCATATTAGAAACCATATATTATTTCAGGAAGATAAATGAGCGAGGTTTTTCAACTAAAATATTATTTTACCTTGACCTTTTGTAATACTATTTCTTAAAGTGATCTGGTGTTTCTCATGTGATGCCAGCAATGGTTTAGTAAAAAAAAAAAAAAAAGTTTGGATTTTCTCATGACCATCTTAGTGCAATACTACCATATGTACACAGCAGGAAGTCTCCATACTGGCATTAAAGCAATACCCTCATATCCAAACCCACAGCCCAAGTCCTATTCTATTTCTCATGCCAACTTTAATTTTGTATGGGATGGAGGGCCATCTCCAATCGTTATTGATAAAGTCAATATGGACATAGGAAAATTAATGTACTCTGAACATCTGCCTATGGAGATCAAGCTTCACTGAGTGCAGCAGGATTGATTTGTAGCATTAAAAGCATGGCTTACAGTGCAGGTCACATGTGCTTTGGTGGCACTCAAAGCCCACAATCACTATAGCTACGAGAATAACAAAATGGAAGAAAATAGACTCAGATACAAAAAATACACTTGAGGTCATAGCTACACATGTGCTGTACAGTGAGAGTAAAAGCCAGGCTGTTGTGCAGCCTGTGTAAACAGCTGTACAGACTCACATAAAGACCTTCTGTCTGTTTCATTGTGCGTTAGACTGAAAAACATGGATGAAACACATCCTGTGTAGACAGCCCTTCAATTTTGATCAGATACAAGTGTATCTGTTCTGTGAGTTGAGTGTAGTTATAGTATAGAGAGTCTATAGAGAGTCTATAATTCATTCTTCAACTCCCACTGATTCAGCAGGGAGGGATAATTATAACATGGAGATCTGTACACCTCATTTTTTAAAGTTGGGGAGAACTTCAGTAGAACTAATAAATCATATAATGCATACTTAGAAAGGGTACATGTAATAATAATCACTCATAGCTTTTGGGAGGTTAAATCCATGTTTATTTGACCACTGAAAAGTATTTTTATCCAGTATTTAGATTTGAACCAATTTTATCCTCCTAGTAGCTGCTGTGTAGCGAATGGCAGGGCTTCTCTGACCCACAGTCGCCCAATTAATAAACGAGGAACCCCAGCTGGGACAATCAGCCTCATTCTTGACTCTGGGTTGTTGATTACATGAAAGTAGCTGCCCCGGCTGTTTTGCTCCAAGAGTGCACTACAAACTATGTACGGCAGAGTAATGAGCAAAACGCGCAAATGTTTAACAAGCCTTACCTCGCCCCCCCCCCCCTCACTTTGGCAGCAGTGTCAGAGCGAGAAGTCAGGTGGAAAGGCATTTAGGATTAAGACAAGAGTTAACGGGTGTATCCTCCGTTTCACACATTAGTCAGGTCTCAGTTTCTTATGCACACGACACGTTCCAGCTGAGTCGCCTCCCCGCATTCAATAGGGTGTCAGAAAACGCAAGACTGCTCATTTAATGCCACCCATGCAATTACACCTTGATTGATTGCACACACACACACACACACACACACACACACACCGCTTCCTGCTGGTTGCTTAAGGTTATTCAGCACCTTTGCCCTCCAGTGTCAGTGTGCTGACTCACCTCGGACCACATAAACATGGTGTGTAATGGGAATCATACAGGTTTTCATCATCGTCTTTATGTGTCTATTTTCATTCAAAAAATTCTTTATGTACTCGGTTTCTTCCAGAAATACACTCTTGTGAGGACAGACGAGCTTGTGGAAAAGCCATCATTGGACGATTAAACTCCATTTATACCCAGAAAAATGGAACTGTTGTAGGGTTGGAAATCCCCTAAACCACAGTGAATGAGCCTTCAGTGATAGATTTTAGCTTATTTTAGTCAAATCTCTCCCACAGCACAGTGGAAGGATTTCTCTGGTGGGAGAAAATCAACAGGGAAAAAGGGGAAGATTTCACTTTGGTAGTCCAGTAACAAAAGAAGCTCCCTGGTGCTCAGTAATGCAGATTCTTGCTCGCTTTAGTTTATTCATTTCTGCCGGCGGGGATAACATGACAACCAATTTCATTTCTAAGATCCAGGAGCAGGTCAACATCACTAAAGAAGAAATATGAGCAGTGAGACCCAATTTATACTTAGCTACCTGATTTATAAAAAGCACCGAAGACAGATGATATCATTTGAGACAGATGTTGAAAAGGTGTGAATGCATCTGTGGGCTGTCTCCAAGACACATAAGCGGTCTGTGGAAATGTCCACTGACCGTCTGCCCGTCTTCTTAACACATTCACGGTCTGTCTCCTCTGTTCTTGTGATAATGGCAGTTACAGTTACACTGAAAAGAGACTGTTCAACCTTTGTTCTCTGTCTCATTAAAGCAACAAGGAAGAGGGACCGAGCCATTTCTACATACATGCTCACACACAAGGTTCAATGAGCTGTTGCGATTATCAGGTCAGCCACCGAATGAGCTGTTCAGATGAGAGACCACCGGTCTGTTCAGGTGAGGGAGTGGTGTAAATGAAAGGCCGCAGGTGATGATATAAGTGCGACACATTTTCATTTTGTTTTTCATTCAGATCATTTGAATTTCTGTTGTGCTGGCCTTAGATGAGCAGACAGCCAATCACATCGCTGGCTTTGTCCTCTTTGTGTTGATTGACGGACAAAGACTGTGATGAAAAGCAGCATTGTGATTTAAAACAGTCATTGGGCAAAAAGTTCTATCTCGACTTGAATTTGAAATCTGCTGGAGTTACATTGATTTGGAAAAAAACACAACTAAGTTAAATAAACATTATGGATATTATTTAACAAGTTATTATTTATCTACATTTATTCATATTCTGCTGTGTATCTCTGGTTTTATTTATTTAGTTCATAAAATCAGCACTCTGTCTCCATAATATCTGGGATCACCTTGGACTTACTGTACTTGTGCAGTTGTACTGTATCTGTACAATGAGGGGTTATTAGGGACATTCACTTTGTTTTTACCTCCAAATAAATGGGTTTTTAGAGAATTAGACTAAACTATTGGCTTGTTTACAACCTCTTCGATTGTTTGTCTACTCGTTTCTTATTTCAAATCTGAATTATAATATATTTAAATTATGACAAAGACCAAGTTCTGCTATAAAATTACTCTTGATGTGTAAATGATTGATCCAATAAGTCCATTATTTTGACCCATACTCTGTCTCAGGTCAGTTTTACAGCAGAGGAAGCCTTTCAAACTTAATTGTGAAACAAGCAATCAGGAAAATTAAGCTGTGCTTTTTCCCCCTCTTCATTCCTGAAAAGCTGACTCTGGGGATGGAGGGTTTTTCAGCTGACGGCAGCATGGCAGAGCTGTTTGATTCAGCTGCAGCAGCCTGTCAGCCAGGCAAAGCTTTCGTCAGACCTTTTTTGAATAATTGAACTCCCCCGGCCTTGAGAGCTCCACAGCAGTCACAGAGACTATTTTAGGGAGCAGGTACTTAGGCAAATGCTCTGTGCTGAAGTGTGACTCTGGGACACCTTTCCCAAATGGTGCCATACTGGGTCTAGTGTTCACTTTTTACTTTGCATGTGATGTGATGGCTTTTCAGATTATATATTGGTGGAATCCACTGCTTTGCTGAAATGATTTGAAGATCTTTTCTACTACACTTTAAGGTGTCTTCCTATATCCGATTTCTTCGAGAACTCTAATTTGAAATTCATTTTGATTTCCATTATACTTTCCTAGTGTTAATATTTCCTTCTCCCAGGTGTTATCCATTGTATTGGGGCGCCAGTTAGTATTGGGGAATTGGACTAAAGGATGTTCTATTTTTTGAGGAAAAGCTCTGAAACGTGCAAATATAATGCAAAACATTATGGATGTATTTGATCAAATGTCCAAGCAGCAGACTCCAGGCCTGCAGAGAATTGTGGGGCGAGAGGGGGTGGGGGGGCACAAAGACAATCTGTTGGGATAAAGGAACCAGAGCGAAATGGGAAATTCAATTTCCTCAAACCCCTATGAGCAATTATCATAATTACATAGTGTAGTGGGAGAGGCGAGGATGGGGGTGGGAGGTGTAATGTCAGGCAAGCAAAGCAGAAAGGAGACAAACCTCTCCAAAAGAAATTGTCTGTGGTTGGAGGGAGGATAAAGATGGGGGAGAGAGGAAGGTTATGGAAAGGTTGAAGGCTTTTAAGGGCCAGTGTAAATGTAAAAAGGTGTTATGTGCCAACTCTCTGCTTATTTTAACAGGTTTTTTTTATTCAGAATTTGCAGTTTGACTACACATGCCCCCTCTACTCGCTACTCACTCATCAAATCCTCTTTTTGCCACCATCTTTTTGTTCACCACTGTGTGTGACAGCACTTTGGAAACATTTATGATAAACAGAAGATGGTATTCATTACTGAAATAAACCTGACACATTTTGTCATCTGGGCTTGTGACAGACCCCTCCTTTCAGCTGATAAATTTGTCTAGAACAGAGCTGCCAAGTTTCACCAAAAGTTCAGAGTGAGATTGCGTGTTTTGGAGCAGAGTGACCCACAATTTTGTGAGTTTTGGCAGTGGTTGTCTTTTTCCCACACCCTATTATTTTTGTAACTCCAAAAAATTGTTTTCTGCAATTTTACACACTGTTCATAAATGAACAAGTCATGGAGTGATTCAGTTCAGCCCCGTGGTCAGCAGCAGCGTGCGGGTCTGTTAGGGGTGGGAGAAATAATCAATAGAACAATATATTGTCACCTTTGTTAGTGTGATGCATAATCAATACGCTTCGAGTTGACTTGCTACACTGTCATTACTTCATGTCTCCTAGGGAGGCCTAGAGATGTCAATAATAATGAGAACAGCAATCAACCAGTTTCATTAACAAGAAGAAGTAAACACAAACAGCATGTGTAAAACAATACAACAGCACCATTAGAACACCTCTGTCTCTACTGCCATGTTACTGTGGGAAACGTTTCCCACTACAACGGAAATAAAATCACAAATCATCATCAGTACAGACGCGGCTGTTGCTGTGTAACATATTTGTCCCACAGCCCGAGTCTGTGATTAACATGATTGCATATCTTACCTTTCCATGTCTGTGGCCTCTGAGCAGTTAGGAGACCTCTGCTTTCAGTTTAATGGACTTCAGTCTGCCTCATTGCTGGTGATGCTGGATGAACTTTTTATTTGTCTTCTGTGCTAGCAAACACGCTCCATGGCCTTTCAGTACCTATGATGCTGCAACCTGAGCTCATCCACACACTTTACAGACGAAAGTAATTTAACTACCTCTAATATGATGTCCTTTTCTTTGTCCTTCTCTGGACAGTCACCTCCCTCACAAACCTGCTAGTGAAATTCTTTGGAACTGATTTTATCGGCGCGACTACTCATTAACTATTAATGTGTGTGAAGGATCTGCTACTGTTGGTCCGATCACATCTCTGCTGGGATCTCGCCATCCAACAATGGTTGCTTGCACATGAGAATTCATAATGTGTTCTGTGCTGTATCCTGCATAGAAAACGTTGTCTTTGAGTTGTGGGATCCGTTGCAGTCAACTTGTGGCCCCATAAATACACTGTGGCTGGCTCAGTGGCCACTTTAGGTTCATCTAGAAACTAATGCAGCCCAATACAACAACCCTACAATCAATAATCCCTTCATGAAGGTTATAAAATAGAGAACTTTGATTCAATTGTAGGATCATTTTGTAGGATGTAGTCTGCTGTGGATCTGTATTGTGTTGTCATGAGAGCTGTTAGTGTACTAGAAACACCAGTCAGTATAACACAACTCAACATGTCTATGACTGTAGTGCAGGTTGCTGGATGCAGGTTGTGAGCAGGTCATGGTTTTGATCACTGTGTTGTCAAGACTTGGAGGATCTGCACACGGTCAGCGTACCAGCATATTATTGGCCAAGAAGAAGTTCCACCATGTAACTTCTCCTTTGATCAGAGTCAAAGTCCCCTGCTGCCATGTCTTATGCTAAGCTCAGCAAGTCCTGACCCGGCTCTGTGTATGAGACATGAGATTTTTATCTTTTCATCTCAGTCTTGGTAACAGAGCAAATAAGAAAACTTCCCAAAATGTTGAACTATTTTTTAATGCAGGACTTAATAAGAGCAGTCAAATAGAATAAAAGAAAGGGAAGAGTGACGTATGACATTTTAGAAGTGAAAGTAACTGGCTACCTTGAGGAAACACAACTGCTGGATTTTACTATAGATACTTGGGTTAGTGTACAACATGATGTTGTTGTGCAGTATGTACACACAAATGCATGTGCAGTATGTGCACACAGAAAGCTTGTTCCTCTGCTGGAAGAACACTGTGACATTACCGTATGTGTGCGTTTGTAGCTATTCTGCCTATTTTCACAGAAATCAGTTTCTTTATAAACATTGTTGCACACACACACACACACACACGCACCCTCATCTCTATTTTTTCTCCACATACACCCATAAAGCATTCAACATGCACCCATGTCATGCACCATTGCATCACAGTCTCATAGCCCATCCCCTGCACCTCTAATTTGATTCATTCATTTTCTCCCAGCTCATTTCTTCCCTCCCATTCTCAGATTGCCTCTGCCATGCATATTAATAACACACAGATAAAAATACGCTTGATTAAAATCACACCCAGCCCAGCCACCCGAACACTCGTCCCGGTGCACAAACACCACAATGACGTCTCTTTCTCCGGGGCAGGAGGCAGGAAACGAGAACATCCATAATGGATTTCATATACTTCATCATTAAGAGTCTCTTTGTGTGTACACACAATTCACTTCACACCTATGCGTTTGCAGGGATGAGAGTCAGAGTTGATTACCCGACCAAGCCTCGGCACTCCCAGACAGAGTGTCCTGGCTGCGAGTCAGATGAAATGTGATTCCTCTCAGCACTCTATTTTTCACCCCTGGTTTTTCTTTTGTTTACTTGTAAATAGCATGCGTTTACTGACTGAGCTGCCAGTGCTGTAATTTGTCAGGACTTGCAGGGTGTCGTGCACACAGCTGCATCTGAAATTATTTTTCATATGTGGCAAAGATGAATTATTTGTTATCTCAGTGCAGCATCTGCCCTCTGGTGAAGATATCCATGTTGATAATGAGACAGGAGCTTTTGTAACGCATGACAGTGTCCGCTGGTGGCAAGTATACAGCCTGAAGAGATATACAGTGCAGACCAAAAGCCATTACAGATACATCAGTCAAGCACAGAGAGCGCAGAGAGTGAGGGCAGCGAGCTTGTGTTGTCATCAGGTCCTATCAGAAGAGGTAGAAGAATAAAGTGACATTTCTGGAGTCGAGACATTTTTGACTTACTTCGGTGTTCAGACCTTTCACATATGGATTTAATTCCCATTTTACTTTCCATATGAGCACTGGATTGCAGGCTTGTGGTGACATGACTTAAACTCATCACTTCGTTGGACAGAGAATGACTGGGAGAAAGGTGTGTTTGGCAGTTTCAGCATGTCTCTCGCCACCACACTGAGGACAGATGATGGTAAGACACACACAGAGCAGCTGTCATACGTCGCACAGTGATCATGCTACGAGACGGTCACTGACGAGGTCATAGGTCAGATCAAAACCTCTGCTTTTCTTGGTGCCACCTGGAAGTTGCTCAACATCTGATCGTAACGTTATGTTGCTGTTATTCTGTTTCTGTAGTGATCGTGTGTGTACATCACCTATTACAAGTCCTAATCCTTTAAAGGATTTTTTATAGGATTTTTTTATGGTTGGGGTTTTTCCTTATCCAAACAGACCTTTTTTTCACAGCAGGAAAAGCACAGGTGTAATTGATAACCAATATTGAAAAAACTTCATTTATTCCATTTTGATGAGGGTCCTGGTGTTATTGTGCATGCCAGCTCACTGTCACAGCTTACTGGGTCATTGTTAACTATTCACCTGCGCATTCCCTGCATGACGAGCCAACATGCTTTCTACGAAAAGTGTGTATGGAGGGTCTAAGGACTGATAATATTGTATGTACACAGACTGGAGGTTGTATCTTGGTTTTCATGTTTTTGAGACACCAAGAGCTCAGATACCATGAACATGGAGGAAAATCCCACAAAATCTGGAATTATTAGCAAAAATGCTTTTATGCAACATTTGACAATAGACAGAATCAAAATGTAACCACCACTCACACAAAAAAAACAATGAATTATGCCATTGTTTGCTTCACAGACAAAGAAAAGGAGACAAGTGTGTGGACGCACAGAACATGTTGAGTTTTTCCACCCTGAGGAGAGATGTATTTGTGTGGAGCCATGGCACTTCAGGACTAGAGCAAACACTTTATCTTCAGAAAATCCCACTGTGCGCACTCACAGCAACCTTTACTATTTTTCCTTCTCTAGTTCAGTCCCTGTGGGGCAGCTGCAGAGTTTGTTCTTGATGACAAACCTGATCATAAGGGCTCTGTGGTTTCTGAGAGAGTTGTTTGTGTTCCCAGATATGGACTGGATTACTGCATTAGCATATCTGTCAGTCTCTCTTCTCCTCTCTCTCAGTCTCTCTCTCTCTCTCTCTCTCTCTCTCTCTCTCTCTCTCTCTCTCTCTCTCTCTCTCTCTCTCTCTCTATCAGATAGTGACTACATCTCTCTCTCTCTCTCTCTCTCTCTCTCTCTCTCTCTCTCTCTCTCTCTCTCTCTCTCTCTCTCTCTCTCTCTCTCTCTCTCTCTCTCTCTCTCTCTCTCTCTCTCTCTCTCTCTCTCTCTCTCTCTCTCTCTCTCTCTCTCTCTCTCTCTCTCTCTCTCTCTCTCTCTCTCTCTCTCTCTCTCTCTCTCTCTCTCTCTCTCTCTCTCTCTCTCTCTCTCTCTCTCTCTCTCTCTCTCTCTCTCTCTCTCTCTCTCACACACACACACAGTATATACAGTATATCTTATATATGTGATTGTCATTGTCAATTTGTTCTTATTCTGGTGTTCTTCCTTTCAAACCTCTTTCTTTATACAACTTCATCATTTTGTTGCTGTCATTTGATATTAGATATAAAATAGTGAAAAAAAGTTACAAATATGAGGTAATAAAGTAAATATAAAGTATCTATGTAAAGTAATATATAACCCAATAATAGTATAATTGTTAAGTCTGTTTGAAAAAAGAGAACCCAGAAGCAGACCCGAAGCGGAGGGCGGTTTAAAGTTGATTTAATCAGAATTAAACAAAAGGTAAGTCAAAAGGCGGTCCGGTAAGTTGAGGAGTGGAGGCAGAGCGGCGTGGCTGGCAGGTTACTGGCTGGAGAGAAATCCGGAACACGGGTGAGTATCACAGATAGTGGAACAATCCAGCGTCGAAGAGAAGCCCTGCTCCGGCTTAAAAAGGAGTGATGATGAGAAATATGGTGCAGGTGTGTCAGCCTCCAGTCAGCAGGTAGCCACGCCTCTTCACTCTAAAAAGAAGGAACCTCCCACAGGAGGCAGAAGGAAACACACCACAAGCACACAAAGTAGTCCAAAAACCCCACATACATAACAGTACCCCCCCCTCTAACGGACGCCCCCTGGCGGCCGACCAGGCTTATCAGGATGCTTAGAATAAAAGTCTCTCAACAGTACATTATCCAAAATGAGTTTGCGAGAGATCCAAGAGCGCTCCTCCGGACCGTACCCCTCCCAATCAACCAGATATTGGTAGCCACGACCCCGGCGCCGAACGTCCAGTACCTCCTTAACCGAGTATGCTGGGTGTCCATCGATGAGCTGGGGGAGGAGGGGAGTCGGAGGGCGGGCAAAGCTCACTAGGAGTGAATGGCTTGAGGAGGGAGACGTGGAAGGTAGGGTGGATCCGTAGAGAGAAGGAGGCAGCTTGAGACGGACGGAGGAGGGGTTGATGATCTTCTCCACAACATATGGTCCGATGTATCGAGGGGCCAGCTTGCGGGAAGGAACCTGCAGGGGAAGATCACGGGAGGAGAGCCACACCTTTTGACCCGGTAGATAGTCCGGCGCTGGGCGGCGTGGTTAGTTTATTGGCCGACTTCTGGCTGCGAGTGGAGGAACGAACCAAAGCGGCTCTAACGGCGCTTGCCAGACTCCGCGGCATCTGCGGAGGTGGGCTTGGACGGAGGGAACAGCCGTGTCCTCCTCCTGACTGGGGAAAAGGGGAGGTTGAAAGCCGTTAGCAGCCATAAATGGGGACATACCTGTAGAGGAGTTAGAGAGAGAGTTGTGTGCATATTCCACCCAGGCTAGCTGCGTGCTCCAGGAGGCCAGGTTACGAGCAGCAACGCAGCGGAGAGCGGTCTCCAGGCTCTGGTTGGCCCGCTCTGTCTGGCCGTTGGACTGTGGATGATAACCAGAGGACAAGCTGGGAGTTGCACCAAGTGCTTTGCAAAAAGCTGTCCATACCTGAGAAGTGAACTGGGGACCTCTGTCAGAAACAATGTCAGTAGGTAGACCATGGAGGCGGAAGACGTGATCTGTCAGCAGGCTAGCCGTTTCCAGTGCTGAAGGGAGCTTGGGGAGGGGAATGAAATGGACACTCTTTGAAAAACGATCAACTACAGTTAGAATGACTGTGTTACCTTGGGATGGTGGGAGACCAGAGACGAAGTCCACAGCAATATGAGACCAAGGGCGGTGAGGAATAGGAAGGGGTTTGAGGAACCCAGCTGGAGCACGGTGAGAGGATTTGCCACGGGCACAGACAGAGCAGGCATTGATGTATTCCTGGGTGTCTTGGAGCCATCCTGGGCCACCAGAAGCGTTGCTGAAGGAGGAAGAGGGTCCGACGAATGCCAGGGTGACAACTGAATTTAGAGGTGTGGATCCACTGGAGGCACAAGAGAGCGAAGGTTACTGGGGACAAACAGTCGGTCTTTGGGACAGTTGTTGGGTGCTGGGTGATCCTTCAGGGCTTCTTGGACCCGGGTTTCAATATCCCACGATGCAGCTCCAACTATGCACGAGGGAGGAAGGATACTGGCTGGCTCAGATGGTGAGGTGTCTAGAGAGAACTGTCGGGAGAGCGCATCAGGCTTGGTGTTATGTGAGCCGGGGCGGTAGGTGAGGGTGAACTCAAACCTTGCTCAGGAACAGGGCCCAACGGGCTTGGCGAGGGTTGAGGCGCTTTGCGGAGCGCAGGTAGGCTAAGTTCTTGTGATCAGTCCAAACCAGAAAAGGTTGCTCAGCTCCCTCCAGCCAGTGCCGCCATTCTTGCAATGTAGGACTACTGCCAAAAGCTCACGGTTCCCCACATCATAATTCCTTTCAGCAGGAGTTAAGCGACGAGAGAAAAAAGCACAGGGATGAACCTTTTGATCCACAGGTGCAGCGTTGGGATAGAACCGCTCCAATACCCTGTCTCTGAAGCGTCAACCTCAACAATGAACTGGAGTGAGGGATCAGGGTGAGAGAGGATGGGAGCACTGGTGAAACAGTGACTTTAACAGGGTGAATGCCCTCTCAGCCTCAGGGGTCCAGAGGAATGGCTTGGTAGTGGAAGTTAAACAGGTGAGGGGTGCCGCTACCTTACTGTAGTTGCGAATGAACCTGCGATAAAAGTTGGCAAAGCCTAGGAACTGTTGCAGTTTTTTACGAGTGGAGGGAGTGGGCCAGTTTTCTACTGCTTTTATTTTGGAGGGGTCTGGATGAAGTTGCCCAGGAGCGATAATGAAGCCAAGAAAACTGACCTTGGAGACATGGAATTCACATTTTTCTGCCTTCACGAAGAGTTGGTTTTCCAGTAGGCGTTGGAGGACCTGGCGGACGTGTTGGGTGTGTTCAGGGAGAGAACGAGAGAAGATGAGGATGTCGTCGAGATATACAAAGATGAAACGGTTGAGCATGTCCCGGAGGACGTCATTTATCATGGCTTGAAAAACAGCCTGGGGCATTGGTTAAGCCAAAAGGCATTACCTGGTATTCAAAGTGTCCAAGGGGGGTGTTGAAGGCGGTCTTCCACTCATCTCCCTCTCTGATGCGGACAAGGTGGTAGGCATTTCTCAAGTCCAGTTTGCTAAAAATGGTTGCTTGATGAAAGGGCTCGAAGGCGGGATCAATGAGAGGCAGAGGGTACTTATTTTTAATGGTGATGTCATTTAACCCACGGAAGTCGATGCACGGTCGAAGGGTCTTGTCCTTCTTCTCAACAAAAAAGAATCCAGCGCCGAGTGGAGATGAGGAGGGGGGTCTGATCAGGCCTGCGGCCAGAGATTCACCAATATATTTTTCCATGGCCTCTCTTTCAGGCCGAGAGAGATTGTAAAGTCTGCTGGTAGGGAGAGAAGCACCAGGGAGCAGGTCAATGGGGCAGTCGTAGGGCCTGTGAGGGGGGAAGGGAGGTGGCCTTTGCTTTGCTGAAGACGGGGAGCCAGGTCGTGGTAGACTGAGGGAACAGAAGAGAGATCTGGAACTTCTGAGATGGTAGGTTCCAAGGGTGGAGGTGAAGGGCTGGCTGAATGGAGGCAGTTAGCGAGACAGAAGGGGCTCCAACTGGTTATAGTACAGGTAGACCAGTCTATGTTGGGGTTGTGAGCCTTCAACCAGGGGAGACCAAGCACCAGGGGATAGGAAGGAGAGGAGATAACTAGCAGAGAGAGTGTTTCAGCGATGGTTTCCTGACAACAACAGGTTAGGTTACTGGAGCGGTTTGGTTTGGTGTGTTACCGAAGCTAGTAATCTACCGTCCAAAGCGTTTACAATCTTAGGGGTTACTAGGGGCTCGAAAGTTAGGTTAGCTTGGGAGGCCAATTCTGCATCAATAAAATTATCATCAGCTCCAGAGTCTATAAGGGCCGAGAGAGGCAGAGACGACTGACGCAGTAACAAAATTCCAGGGACAGTTAGCTGCTTGGAGGTATCAAGTGAAGTGGAGAGGGAAGGGGTTTATTGTTGAGTTTATTGGTGAGCCGAGGCTTTTGGGCAGGATGCCAAAAGGTGGCCTGAACATCCACAGTACAAACACAATTTACCCTGCATTCTCCGAAGCCTCTCGGCTGGGGAGAGCTTAGCCTGGCCAAGCTGCATGGGCTCCTCAGAAACCGAAGGCAGAGCTACTGGCGGAGGTGAATGTGAATGTGGGGTGGGAGCAAAAGACAGGGGTAGAGGAGGACTAGCACTAGCTGGTTGGGCTAACTTAGGCATCAAAGTCCCTCTTTCCCTTTGTCGTTCTCTGAGTCTGTTGTCTATTCTTATGGCCAAGGAGATTAAGGAGTCTAGCGAATCTGGTTCATCCCTAAGGGAGAGTTCATCCTTAATTTTCTCAGCTAGACCCTTGTAAAAAATCCACCTTAAGGGCTAGGCTATCCCAACCTGATGCTGCAGCCAAGATGCGCTGAAGTCGACAGAGTAGGCCGCCACTGACTGTGAGCCCTGGCGAAGGTCTAGGTCTAAAAGGCGTTTAACCGCTCTTCCTGGCCCTGAACAGGATGATCAAAAACTTTCTTCATTTCAGCTATGAAAGAATCAAAAGACTGGAGAACCGGTGAATTAGCTTGCCAAAGCGCAGTAGCCCAATCACTAGCTTTCACTAGCTTTGCCACGAAGAAGATTTACCACATAACCAATCTTGGCGTTATCAGATGAGTACGAGGAGGGCTGCTGTACAAACACAATAGAACACTGAAAAAGGAAACGACTGCACGAACCTAAATCACCAGCATAAGACTCAGGGGTAGGAACAAAAGGCTCACGTGGGGTTGAAACAGTTGATCCGGCAGCCAGGGAAGAGCTAAGGCCTGGTGGAGTTCCTTCTGAGCCTGCTGAGCCAGGAGTGAGTAGACTAAGTTGAGTCTGCATCCTGGCCATGCTGTTAGATAGGTCGCGAAGGGTGTCCACCATCTCCTGAATTTGCGAGTCATGCTTCCCCACGATGATCCCCTGGGCACTGAGAGCTTTAGTAATGGCACCTGGGTCGGCTGGGTCCATGCTGGCTGGATTGTTCTGTTAAGTCTGTTTGAAAAAAGAGAACCCAGAAGCAGACCCGAAGCGGAGGGCGGTTTAAAGTTGATTTAATCAGAATTAAACAAAAGGTAAGTCAAAAGGCGGTCCGGTAAGTTGAGGAGTGGAGGCAGAGCGGCGTGGCTGGCAGGTTACTGGCTGGAGAGAAATCTCCGGAACACGGGTGAGTATCACAGATAGTGGAACAATCCAGCGTCGAAGAGAAGCCCTGCTCCGGCTTAAAAAGGAGTGATGATGAGAAATATGGTGCAGGTGTGTCAGCCTCCAGTCAGCAGGTAGCCACGCCTCTTCACTCTAAAAAGAAGGAACCTCCCACAGGAGGCAGAAGGAAACACACCACAAGCACACAAAGTAGTCCAAAAACCCCACATACATAACAATAATAATATAATAATTCTATAATAATAGAAAATAGAATAGAAATAGAGAGATTAAACAGTATTTTAACACAATGACACTTTTTATTTAAGTAAAGGTAAATCTCTTAACAATGATAAGTCAAATTGGGAATATGTGTTTTAAAATGTTTTTTTAGAACATGAGATGATAGTAAAATGAATAAATAAATGATAGACTGAGTTTACTTAACTGGCAATAAAGAAAGACTTAGCAACATCCAGAACCACCTCACTGGTTAGCAGTTAAAGGAATGAAGGCACAGCTGCAGTCAAAGCTGCCAAGGCAGGATAGTACTTCCACTTCCTCACAAGTTCCTACTCAGAGCAGCTTCATTCTGAAAGGTAAATTCAATAAATCTGTAACTTCCTGTATGAAATGTGCTGTTTATCATTAGCTCAGAATGATCTGCACTCCCATTTTAACAGACATTTTGCTGCTGTTGTGATTTGTTTGGGGGTGATCACACATATATATGTTCAGTGCAGAGGAACTACCAGTCTGCCATAGATGTTGTTACATTTATCCACACCTGTCAATTCAGAGCAGACTACATATGTATTTGACTTCCATTATTAACATTTCTCCTCATGCTGTTTGGAATATGCAGAGACATGGATTATTACAATTTTCATATATCTAGTGTGACAGAGTCACAGAATATAAATATCTTGGCATTGGGCTCTGTGGGAAATATGTAATTTAAGATCTTACAGACAACTTGCAACACAAACTTGGTTTATAAAAGCAGTTTTATAAGCCCTCAGCTCTGAGCTGTAAAAAGAGGATTGTCGATGTGATTTTCCTCTCAGTTCTGGAGTGTTTGTGTGTCGTTTATAGATGTAATGCTGCTGCCCCCACTTTTACCATTCAGCTCTTTGGTTCATGACTGGAGATAATTATAATACTCATCTGCATGCAGATTTGATAACCATTTGTATTTATTTATTTAAAAAATCATTGTCTGAAAACTGCCATCTTTTAAGAGGCTCTGAAACTTTAATTTACACAGAACTTAACCCCATACCGAACTTGTTGACACTTCAAGGACCCCATGCCAGGCCTGATTTAGAAAAGACTGCCTGCTGTTAACAAACTGGGCTCATGGAATAATCTGCATATCCACATAAAAATCAGAAGACATTTAATTTGTCTGTAACTGCTTGAACCAACTCGGTTTACTATCTCGTGTCTGCTCTCACAATATCGGATTTTTTTTCTATATACCTGCCAACAGGACATTGCCGTATGACAGCATGTGCTGTACGCTCAACCAACCTTCCCGTGTAAATAAAGGTACAACCAGTAGTTTGTGTTGCAAACTTTTCCTGTGCCGGCAAGAATCTGCAGATGGCGGCATGAAAACCAGCATGTGCAAAAGCAGTCGCCACCGAGCAGAATAATGTACCATCTGTCGAAACACTGTCACCCCACAGCTCTGTTTGGCTCCCAGCAAACGTTGTGACATTGAGTTGTTGTTGATAAGACACACAGCATTGAAAATGAAAATTGAGACGACATCTGTAGTCAGCTAATTCTTGCATCAGGACCCAAACACAGTATCTTTGTTATGTCAGATCAAAACTGTCTCCACAGCTGGTTTAATATAACTTTTTTTTTTTTTTTTAATCAACCTATGATATCAAGTTGTGAAAAGGTTGTGCTTGATTAAACTGATGCTGAACCTGGAGACCCCCTTATCATTACTGTCTGTCAAAGGCTTGCTCTGCATGCTGGGGCAAAGATTAACTTGTCATTTTAATGTGATTTTTATCCTCAGACCTTGTGACAGTGTGATTTTGAGTCTAATGACACTGTCACCCTCAATAGATAGACAGACTGACTTTATACACAGATAAGTGTGCAGACTGGCCACTGTCCAGTTATAATGGATAAATGAAAGCTATAAAGACAACAAGAGGGTAAGTAAGCAGTAAAATGTGCTGTTGATGTAGCCTGGCACTGGCAGCCCACAGTTTTCATCTCACTCAATTTAATGCAGTCTGCAGAAGCTCAAGGCTTTTGCTTCAGGCAGGTGTCATTTTAACTGGGCTATACAATGGATTATTGGCATCTTACTCCTTCAGACATCAGCATGAACCCTTCATGCATCTGACTGCTGGAATTAACTACTCACTGAGATGTCATTGTTCTGTGCTTCTAATTTTCAGACCTGAATAATAAAGCAAATGTGAAAATAATTTGTTCCAAACCACCAAAACTTAGTCAATTTGAGACAAAATTCCTAATCTTTCTTTCTTTCTTTCTTTCTTTCTTTCTTTCTTTCTTTCTTTCACCAAATTAAAAATTGCACTCATACTTATTTTTTTTTATTCAAATGAAAGTGGTTGCTTGTGGTGGTAAACCCAGAGAGAATTATCACCCGACTCCACAGTACCCCTCAGCTCTGCAGAGCGCTTTAGGGTCTCTCAGCTCTTTTGGTTTTACGGCCCACAACTTTACTGCTCTGGTTTGGTCTCACAGCTCTCATCAAGATTATTTCCGGCAGTGAAAATCAGAAAGCTCTGATAAACCCACTGTATGCTACCTGCACCAAAGACAGACAGACTAAATTAGTTACTAGTTGGTAAACATAATGGAGCATTACCCATTACAGAGACCGATTTTCTTAAACAGAAGTTTAAAATAAAATTCTACGTCCAGCCACGTTCAGCTGTTTCTGAATATATTTGCGTACCTACGGACCCCATTTCCACTTGAACTCTTTCTAATAATGTGTGAAACTGAGCTTTGAGGTGCAGCATTCGGACCAACCGATCATTAGCAGTCAAACTAGGACTCAACCGCTAAGCCAAAATAATGATTGCACTCTAGGAATGATCCGGTAGCGACCGACGCACAGGATCAGACTCGCTTTCTTCTCCTTTCTCTCCGTTTCATCTGTGTTTTTATAAAGCAGAAGAGCCGCGGCCTTTGAAAAATGACCTGAGAGACAGAGGCAGATTGCAGAAAAAGAGAAACGAGGGGGAAGGGTTTCAGCGCCACGCAGGCAAACTCAAGGGGCCACGGTATCAACGGGGAAAAGGCTTCAAAGCCACTGGCATCGCTCAGGGGCCCCGGCAGGAGAGACAGAGAGGTGTCAGGGTGTGGGGCATAAGAGAAAGAAGAAAGGAAGAGGTGAAGGAGAAGAAAAGATGCTTATCTTTCTTGTGGAGGTGAAAAAGTGAGGTCAGACGCTAACTCGTTCATTTAATCCACTTCTCTTCATTCTGCAGGATCTAAAGACGGAGCCGCCACACACCATGTTATTTACTGGAAGATGAATAAGTTGCAGTTATCATCTCCGACAGTTCGATATAAATAAATGTCAATTTCCAGTTCTTTATCTCATTGCTTTAACACAACAGGGATTCAGACAGCTCATGAAAGCTTTTATTTTTGCTGCTTCACCTCCCTTATTTTCATCAAAGTTTATTTTAAAAGGTAAAACGATATTCTCATTTCACTCTGGCCTGCAGGGGGGCTGCAGCACACCTGTCCCCTGTGTCGACAATTTGTTTGAAATTTACAAGAAGAAATGAGTAGTTATCATCAACAGTGGGCAATAGTATCAGTTTAAATCAGTCTTATGTCTGGAGCAGGGATGAAGTTATCCTGGCTCAGCATAAAGACTGAAAGTGTGAACAGAAAAAGAGTTCATTTAGATTGATATTTGAATAAAACAGCACCTAAACTAATTAGAGTACTTTGCATTTTGATGAAAGTACCGAGGTTTAGATTTTTTAATACAATAACGTGACAATATTTGTTCACCAGTACATCCCTGTAATGTCAGTGTTTTTTGTTCTTACACATACTTTGATTGTCTGCTATGTGATGGTTTTTATTTATTACATAAATGAGTGTTTTATGTACCACTGGTGTTTGATGTCAACATAGGATCTGATATTGTTATCAGGTCTGATACAGTTTACTTCAACATGGACTGTCAGTGATGTAACCTTCCCTTTGGCTTTTATTGGGCACTCCCTTTGCCTCTCTGCCAGTCCGGCAGTGTGACTGGTCTGAAGCCAATATGTCATACACCCAGCCCATCAGTGTAGATGCTGATGGAGTGGATCTGATTGGTTGTTGTTCTATACACTACATGTGTGTCTGGAGTTCTGACTTCTTCAACCTGTCTTTGACCAAAGTAACTGTAAGTAGCTGACATATCTGTATCTGTAGAAGAATTAAATGGATGGGTTTATTGTCTTTAATTCATTTGAGTATGAAAAACTTTTCACTGAAAAATAAAATAATTTAGACTCAGATAATTTCTGTCTGGTTCCAAAAGAAAAAGTCAGGTTTCAGTCATGGACCAGACATCAGATTCACGCTGGGAAACAACAGGGGAACAAGTCTCTCACCAACATGCTGCTGAGAATTACTCAGGTGTCTCAGGTGTTTGAGATTTGGCTCGGGTGGTTTGACATTTGGTTCTGCTTTTTCATTGGTTGTTAAGAACAAAGATTTGTTGCTTCATGTTGTGAATTTGATGCCTGATGCAGGTCCATGGCTGAAACTGTAATAAGTCAGTGCAGACAGTAAGCAGGGTTCCTACTCTTTCCTCACATGTTATCTGCTGTACCATGTGTTGGGTCACAGTCTTGTACATTTGCATTGTACTTAACATACTGTTTGTCATTGCATTTTCTTTCCTTGCACCTCCGTTCACAGTTTTGCTTCTGTCATCGAGTTTTGGCAAGATTCGATATACACTTTGCTCAAGGCAGATATGATTTAATTAGGCTGTCAATGGCAGATAGACAGTTCTCCCCATCACTAATATATCAACATAAACCTTTTTCTTCAGATGTTTGGACGCTCACAGGGGTCTCATTGGTTTTTGCTTACATTTATCGAGCTAGAAAAACATGGCAAAAGTATCAAGTTTCTCCTAAATTATTCACTAATAAAGATATGTTCACTTGAGATAAACTCTTTGGAATATTTTTTCTACAGACCATGTTATGCACTCAGCCATTCTGTGCACACAGCTCAGGTCTCCCCTCCATGATTGCTTGGAAGTTTGCAACAGAACTGTAAATCCTCTCCATATCATGCTATACATACACTTGGTTTCCCGTGGCTTTAAGGGCTGGAACTCAATATGACGTTTGGGTGCTGCTTACTGATTTGGTTTTGCTCTGTTGTTTTGTCATGAGCGACTGGCTGGAGGCTGTTTGGGTGAGCGATGAGGAGAAGTGACTGAATGGGCTTCAGGGTGGCCAGGGATGGAAAATAGAATCACACATCACGCACAAACACACACACATACATCCGCATCCATACACAAAGCCATGATACAGATGTTTACAACACAAAAACTCAGCCATCCTCACACACAGTCCACTCTCTCTCCCCGTCTTTTATCTCACTCTCTCCATCTCGTTTCTCATCGCACTGCTTCCGGCTGTGTGCAAATTCATTCACTGTGAAAATGGAAGACGGCTCTGCGCGGCACAGTTTCATTTAGTCTTTTATTCAGTTAGCCACAGAGTCCCTGCATGCTTCTCTCACCCACATTTCAGATGAAATTAAAGATCTCTAATCACTCATGCAAACTGGCGCACAAGGAATTCATTTCGGAGCCCACGTCAGCGGCGCGCTCGCTGACTTTCTGCCTTTATTGCATCCGCTCTGAGTGGACATGGCCCGTAGGCTCAGACATCATGTCTGGTTTGCTTTTGCAGATCTTGTCTTCCGATTCACAAAAGAACTGAGTGTGGATCAGCAAAAAGTATGGCCTTTGATGGCATCATGACTGATGTTACAGCAAAATATGTTTTTACCAGCGTAGCACAGACTTCTGGTCCCCTGTGAGTTTAAAATTGTTATTACTCCCCTGACCAGCCCCACAGAGGAGAGTGTTAGAGCTGCCTAATGCCTGCTGATTGAAAAAAATACAAAAGGAGACTTTATTACAAAAAACCCCCCCTGAAACTAAATCCTGCAGTGTCAGAGTACAGCAGATAGCTTTGTGTTTAACTTATTTCATCTTTATGCTTGAAGTGTATAAGACTGGTGTGTGTAAGTGCACTGTATGTTATAATTAAACAAAATCTTTTCCTTTTTCCTTCTTTGCAGATGCGAAGTACTCGAGGTGTGTCTGTTTGGCCTGTGGGATTTGTAGGCGGCAGAGCTTACGAGCGCCCCCTGGTGTCCGGGGGTAAAGTTGTGGGCTGGTACACCGGCTGGAGACCGGACCGACCCTTTGCCACCGACATGGCAGGTAAGGAGCGATCACTAATAAAATATAAAATTACTTACTGTGTTGCACCGCTGATGAAGCTGATTGCAGAATCATTTTTCTCACGAGAGTTTCCCTCACAGTGGTTATCAACGTATTGTTATTGTTATCGTTTCATTTCCCATCACACTTATAAAGCTCACTGCAAAGATGTCCAGAGGTTGCTGCCTATTGATTGTGGTTAGCGTCTGACTCCAGCTTTTGTGCCATCTTTATGTCAAAATGTCCACTCAACCTTTTCCGTGATCTCGACAGGCTGGCATGAGATTTAAAGAGCCCGTTCCATTCATCGTCTGATCTGAATAAAACGCTTTGATTCCAATGACCCTGTACATACATAACAAACACAGCATTTTTAGCTCCGCAGCTGCCAAAGCACCATGCAAAGGAACATCATTAGCATGTCGTTTGTTCCTCACAAAAACACAGGCTTTCTCCACAGAGTCCTCTCAGGGCCACCAGCACAGCTTTGGAAATGTGTCTGGTTTTCTTTCTGCTTCTGCATTTGATTTTACACATGAAAATCTGTTTACTCTTCACAGACAGCACTCCTCAGCCTTTGAAAAACACTTGTGTCATGTTCTCTGTGTCTCTCGGAGCTTTGTCATGTGAGGAAAGCAGATATATTTACTAGCTGGTACAGAAATAAAATATTGATCTCTTTTTTTTTCATTATCTCCTGTTGCTTTGTTACTCTTATTTTTATCTAACACAGCAGGATTGTTTAAAAATGTATTCTGACAGAGCAAAACAGGGAATTCAGGATACGTCTGGAGGTAAGAACTCAAAAATGTTTGCAGAGAGCTTGCTGACTCTGGTGTGCTGTTTAGGAAATGGTTGTGAAAATGAAATTGTTCCTCTTTTTGGTACTCGCCGCTTTGTGGAAAGATTTTTATTGATCAGCTCATTGATTACGGTGCAAGTCAGCTGGAGTGTTTTGGCCTGCTGGCTTTCATCAGAGCAGAGAACAAACAGAAAACAATAACCCGCGCACCTTCTTTCTGCGAGTTTACCTGAAGAGATCAGACGGCTTTTCTATTGAGCCTCTGTTTTTTCATGGATTAATTTACCATAAAATGAGATCTGATCTTTCCAATTTAATATTCTGACTGCTACTCCTCCACACTGGAGCTCCTCTGCTACTTTGCTTGATTGTTTATCCCTGAGATAAATTAAAAAGCAGGATTGCAGATTCTTGTTGAATAAAACTGTTGTGAAAAGTGACAGATTAGAAGGAACCGAGTAGTCTCAAAATGAAGATCTGAGGCTTCAGGAAACTCAGCGGTGTATGTGTCAAGTCTGTCCTGCTCTCCTGAAGCGTTCAGTACATACAAAATGTAACAGTGATTATACTAACTTCTCAGTGTTATTTCTTCTTTATTATTTTATTGATGGCCTTGAGCTTTCTGCAGTGGTTTCATTTGATGCTTTCACCCCCTTCTGTTATTACTTATTCTAAAATAGTGTACTATACTGTAGTGTTTGCTCTTGCAGGCAAACTTTGCGATGTTTATGAGAGTTCCTCAGTAAAAAAAAAATTAAAATACTGGAGCCCAAATGCCTGAAGATGAAAAAACTCATATGCACAATGTTATTTACCATTAATATATTTCCGTCTGTCCCATTTTAGTGATTTGTTATATAAAAACCTGCAGCAGAACAGCTGCAGCAGATATTAAAAAGAACACATCTGACACACACATCTACAACCACAACTCTGGTTATTTGGTCAACTGCCCAAACTGAGCTATGTGTACATTTTCCTCATAGGAAATAAAATTCTGTCGTCTCCCAGAAGGAAGGGCAGACATATTAGATAACATCATTACACAGCCTGAAAGTGTCATACAGAGGTTGGGGGAATGGTTGTGATTTATAATCATAGCAAAGTAGTGTTAGTTGACTAAACTAAACAACTAAACAACAGTGAGTTCTTGGAGTCTTCACTGTAATCACAGTCGAGGTAACCAGCAGAGACGAATAAAGATGAATAAAGTGTTGTTCAATACATACACCACATAACTCCCTCTAACACTACAGATAGTTGTTTTTACATGCATGTTAAAGTACAGATTAAACGATGAAGATATAGTATATTAATTAATGAACTCTAGAGGTCTTGGCAGGTGTATTTTTTTAACTTTAGGGAGAACCTAACTAGCTTCTCGCAGTCTTTAAGCTAAGCTAGGTTTAAAGACCTCCTGATGGAGCTGCAGCGAGAGAGCGACATGAGAGAGGTATCGATCTTCTCGTCTCAGGCTCACAAAGACAGCGAATGAGTGTGTTTCAGTTCCTGTAAGCACTGAGGCATCAGATTCTAAAATGCCCATATGAATCACTTTTGTAAATGCCATCCTCATGATCGAATGACAAATGACAATGACAAATTTAGGTTGTTGGCTCCACTGTTTGCATTGTTGATGGAAACACACACACACACACACACACACACACACACACACACACACACTTGTCTTTCACCAACTTCCTTAAACTCAAATGGAGTATCTGTTCCCTCTGCACTGATGATAAAGAAAAGTACATCGTGATGAGCTGTGACCATCCTTTAGGAAGGAGTAATGTACTGCGGTGATATGAATGCAGCTGGCTGGTTTCGTGATGAGGTTTTTATATGGAGACACTCGGTCCAAACTTGTCTTCGAGTTTTAACCGTTCTAATGGAGAGTAAAGACTAAGCAAACATCTGGATGAATCTATTCACGTGTCCCTGTCTCCAGCACGTAAATCCTATCAGGGGAGTTTTTAGCAGCAGCGTTCCCTCTGACCTGAGAGGGAATCATTCATCACACTGACCAAATAATGACAGCCTGTCAGTCACCACTCATTATCCCACTTCACCCACACATGTTCTGCATTTAGACTCTCTGGACTCGCTGGACACAGTTTGTGTTGATGAATAACATCTTTTGTTTTACTGTAGACACAAATGATGACTGCACGCTCATCGTTCCAAATACATATGTACATACATATGTTCCGAGGGCAGCGCCGCAGACCACAAATGCCCTCGTGCTTTCTCTCTCACACTCACACAGACACACACACACACACACACACACACACACACACACACACACAGGTATGCCCTTGAGATTAGTATTAATTAAACCAACAAGACTGAGCCTCTTTTTTTCTCTCTCTGTGGTCCACCACAGCCAAGATCTCATCCCTCCATCCTCCCCCCAACCATCCTGTTCCACCTAATCTCACCCTCACACACACACACACACACACACACACTGTAATTATCGGCCTTACTTTTACACAGTGCTATATAATTACACTGTCAATTTGCAACACTAAGATTTACTGCCATGGCTGTATTACGAAGCATTTTTTCGCTGTAAATTCTGCAAGAACAACAATGGCTGTAGCGAGCGAATGGCCCAAACTTTATTCACTCTTAAATTATTATTCATAGGATTTACAATGGGGTGCCTGCAGAGTACTGAGTGAGTGCCAGTGTGTGTCCTAATAGTATTGTGTTATACAGCGCTGTATTGTTAGCAGATCACTAAAGCCTCCCATCTACTGCTCTGTCTCATTTAGCCAGACACAATGGAGCCTGGACAATGATGGTGTGGAGTACTATTCACCTCAGTGTGTGTGTGCCCAAGATTACAGACACACACACACACACACAATTACTATATCATGCATTTATTTGAAAGACAAGTCTTCACCTGCCTGCACTTGAATTGATGCGACTGGACAGGCGTATAGTACATGCGTGATCCAGGACACTCACATATACACACACACAATTTTCCAGAAGCACGCTGGAGCTGCATCTTTGCAAAACAGGGCAGTTAAGTATAAATGTGTGTGTGCACATAGCAAACACAAAGACACACCGAAACAAAGACGCTTATACCTTTGCTGAAGTGGTACTTGTGCCTTGGGAGTGTTCCCTGAGATAGAGACATGAAAGTGTTTAACCCCCAGTAACCCCAGTGTTTATGCCCTGCTCCTGAGATGGTGAGATGAGAGGAGCAGAGAGGGGGATAGAAACAGTGTGCATGAACAGTTAGAGACCCGTCCTCCTGCACTGAAGTACTGTGGTGAGAGGTGAACCGAAACAGCTCAGCAGGGGAGAAAAATGCATTAGCAAAATGTGTGTCACTTGTAGCAAAATAGCAATTAAGCAGACAGAGGTCAAATGTTGTGGATCCCAAGTTATTTGACACATATGTGTACAGCTCAGTCAAGGTTTCAGATGTTTATTTTAACAATGAAAATGTCATTTTAATTTTGCTGTGGCTCAGATAACGTAAGCTACAGAATGCTATGGACTGTTGTGTTAGAGATAAGTCATGGACATAAATATGATTGGACAGTGTAATCTCTGTACTCTCTACTGTAATTTCCCAGCTTGGGATCAATAAAGTATATCTATCTAGTATATCTATCTATCTATGTGACCTTTTAGACGACTTCACTGTGGCTTTCAAAGTTATCTTGTTCACAGAACTATAGAAGTATATCACTCTTTCTACTGTGTTTCTGACTTTAATCATAGCACTCAGGATTATTAAAATTTTCTCTTGCTCATATTTCACATTTGTTAAGTCATGTAACAGCAAAGTAATTCTCTTTTTTATTAGCTTATCCTCTGATCAGTTCTGATAAATCTGGTTGGCTATGACCGTCTTTACAAAGCAGACATGAGTTATAACTGTGTGAAGTGCCAGGAAAGGAACATCTGTCCCAACCAGCCTTTTCAGCTTTAAAGAACAGGAGTATGCTGCACAGTTGTTGGATGTTTAGCTGTAAGGGGGGGCGTTGATAGGCCGGTTTTGCTGCACTTGATGCTCCAATGTTTGAACGCACTGCTCTGCATTCTGATTTGGAGATGGCGCCCTCATCCTCTATGTCTGATTAACCCACTTGCTGAAACTTCTGCATATTTTTGCATTCTTTGCTCACGCATATCCTAAAAAGTATTTTAGCATTTTAGCTGGAAGAGAAACTGGAAGAAACCTCTGGAGGTAATAAGTTGATTCAGTCATATTACAGTAATAGTGGCGTTTCAAGGTCAGACTTGAAGGATTTAGTTACAACAGTTGCGTAGTAGCATCAATACAGTTTTGGAAATTTGTCTGTGTTTCAGTACAGGAAGTGCAGTGCAATAGTATAAAAGAGACACAGTGCAAATCCCAGATCATGAAAGTATTTTCTGGGGTAAATGTTGCAGACTTTGGTGAAAAATATTGAGATCTTGATTCAGGAAATCAAACACTAATTCTGGACCTGCCCAGTAGTTCTCACCTGATTTCTCATTTATTTCTTAAGAGAAGGAGGTCGTGTGTGTAATGTCACATGTCGGACACTTTCAAAGCCTGGGTTTGGGTTTACTGCTCACCTCAAAAGTACTTCTGTTTTAGTCTTAAATGAGCAAAGATCTTTGGAATTACCACCTAAATACACATTTAAAGAAGTGAACCCAGCTGATGAGGTGGAAAATAATATCTTTTCTGTGTCTCCTGAGAGATGTTGGGATTGTTTTTGAATAAACTTTAATACAGAGTTTTCCTGGACCTGGCTCCTACTGTAGTGGTCTGTAGTGAACATGGTGGTTTTTGCTAGATTTTGGCTCAGTTGTAGGTACCAGGTACTTGTTGCCATGATGTTTTTGTACAGCACATCCCAGTGGTGACCTTAACTGTGTGGGTGGTACTGTGGCACCTTTCCCCTTGGATTTTTCTTTGTCTTTATTCAAAACATAACAGAAAAGTGTTGGAGGACAGAGGAGATGATTGTGTGTGTGTGTGTGTGTGTGTGTGTGTGTGTGTGCGTCAAGCGTGCAATGTGTGTGTGTTTAGAAGAGCCTATATACAGGTTTCTTGAAGTGGATGTAAGTGGAGTCACTGAAGTGTTACATGAACTGGTGACTGAGATTGCCTAAACAGTTAATTTATCTTTGGCTTATGATTTCAATATCACAGTGTCGTGGCTGCTGAGTGTGCTTATATCTGTTTTTGCCCTGGAGGTAAACTCTTTGTATTTCATATCAGCCTCTGAATTGAAAACGAATCACAGAGCGATGGGATGGAACAGAGACGGGGGAGAGGAGATGAAAAAAAGGGGGGGAAACAAAAATAAAAATTGATTGCTTGCTCGCATGTAAACCTAGAAGACAACAGAGTGATCATATAGTTCCTTCAGGCTACCAAAGCTTCAGGTTACACTAAAGTAAGACAAGTCAATAAAGCACAGGGGTCATTGTTTTCTAGCTCATTTCATGTATTTATTCTTTTTACTCTTTCCTTCAGATCTGTTTCTATTATTCCGTGTGTGATTTCAATTGCTGATAAATGTAAATTAAATGGTTTAATAATGCAACACAGCAGATTCTGTGTTGTGGGGTCATCCAAATCAAAGTATTCTATCACCTCTCTTTTATCTCCATTAGCTCAGAACATGCAATCTCCTGCGTGCATATTGAGTGTCCTGACACTTTACCCTTGATATTATCATACATGTATGGATGGAAGTTCTGGCCTGGACGACAGGAAACCCAGCCAGTGTTTGAAGTCTGATAAATTGCCTATATTAGCTGCCACTGCACACCCAAATCTTTTACTGAACTGTCTGCAGTCATTTTGCATTGTGGGTAAAGTTTTGATGAAATAGAAAATGTTTGGAATAAAAATGATGATATGTTTGGTTCTGCTGCAATGATTTTAATCCTCCTTTTTTTATTCCAAAAAAAAGAAAAAGCTCATTGTCAGTCTGACTGTGACATAGGAGTGCAATGTTAAATCAGTGGAGTGCTCTTTTAATGACAGTCAGTAGCATTGCATGTCATCAGCATCCTTAGGCCACTGATGACCCTTCTTGACCAAGTAGGTCAAAAATCTGTTCTTGTTCGCAAGTTTCTATTTCACAGCCTTTACTTGTTGGCATATGAGTTTGTCTCATGACATTATGTGTACAATAGGCACGTTATATTGACGTGCCCATTGATTGGCAAACTTATTTCATAAAACTGGTGAGCATCAGCTAACAAAACTCACACAATTGCTCCCCTAGCATTTATGTCAGCTTTTTCCCTCAGCTTTTACATCAGTAAACATTACAAAAAAATTCCACACCTTGTCCTAAATTAATATCA
The DNA here is from genome assembly GCA_023238725.1 of Scortum barcoo. Taxonomy (NCBI): domain Eukaryota; kingdom Metazoa; phylum Chordata; class Actinopteri; order Centrarchiformes; family Terapontidae; genus Scortum; species Scortum barcoo. The sequence continues at coordinate 3,595,872 of CM041544.1, forward strand.
GCATCAAGTAGTTACTATGTGAATGACGTTGGGACTCTGGAAGGAAGTATGCCGGTAAGTATGCTGGTTAGGTTCCTGGAATGGTTATGAACCAGGCCATGAGCTCACACAATACAAATAGGTACAATTTCATCTGTTGATAAATGATTGCATGTACACTGCCATGTAAATAATGAACTGCTGAGGTTTTTTCTCCACAAAGGGTAATGTGGCAGCCCACAGACAGTCATATAGGTCAGCTAGAGTGGGTCAGGAGTAAAGTGGGACAGATAGTTAGCGCAGAGTCTGTACAATAGCCTCTTGGGCAAACATGGCTCAGATAAACTGTGATCTCCATATCACAGAGGCTGGCTGCAGGTTAGAAGATGTCTATCTTGTAATTGCTCTCATATCTATCTGCTCCACCTGAGCTGCATTTATCTCTGTGATTAGCCTGCAGTATCACACACAGAGCAATAATAAAGCTGATAGTGGAGTAACCTAACAGCTGTATAGATATTAAATCAGTGTCTGTGCATGGCTTTGTGTAGGTTGGGCAGTGGAGGAGGCTTGCTTTTGGCATGAGTTAAAACTCTTCCTAATGTAAGGGCTTTTATCCTAAAATTGGCCAGTTAAAATATAGTGGTTATCAGAACAAGGTATACCATTCAATCTATATATATTGGTTCTATATGAGTGTTTAAGTTTGCTCTCAGTCTCAGTCTGGTCTGTTTGTGCCTGTATGTACGAGCAAGTACAAGCTAAAGGGGTAGAGTGTGTGTGACGGCTGACCTGGCTTGAAATGCAGTATAGGGATAATAAGCTGAACCCATTTGCATGTCTCTAATTTTAATGTCTGCGTGACCCATGCTGACACTTGCATTACTCAGAGGAGGATTGCTGTCTGCTGGCCAGTACTTCGGGATAGCTACAGCCTCGAAAATGCTGTTCAGCCAGGGGAAGAGAGAAAAGAGCGGAGGTGAGGATGGTGAATTACTTGGGGTGAATTCCCACATTAATGCACTGATTGCCAAGGCGTGCCACCCACCAACAATTTGCATAAATAAATATTCAGTAATTATGCCGAGACCTTGTGCATGGAGGATCGCAGCAATTTCTGAAAATATCCTCATGTCACGCTCTAAACTAAAAACTTCAGCTTCCCTGAGAGAAAGTCTGCTCTGCTTAAAACATAACTACACCTACACTTTCATTTTTGCTGCCTTGATGGAGCATTTAAGGAGCAAACCAATTTTTAGCCAAAGTTTTAGCCCATTTACTACAAATGACCTGTGCTTTGAATTATGCCATAGAATTTTTCAATGCATTGTCTCTACCTTCCAGACAGCCACCAATTTCAGGCTGTATGGATACTAACTTGCATAAACTTGACACTGAGTCAGTTTAATTTTTTTTTTGTCAACTTGCATAATTGAGGTGAAAGATAAAAGCACAGATCATTTTAAAAGTGTCTGCTTTGGTGTATTAGTATTAGTATGAAACGTCTGAAGACTTGAGGCCAGAGTCTGGTCAAAGAGCAAATGAGATATAACATATTGAGTGATTTTTTTAGGTTTTTGTAGGTGGATTTTCGAACACTGGAGAGAGTAACGCCCTGCTTTCAGTCTTTATGCCAGGCTAGGCTAATCACCTCTCCTTCTTGATGCACAGATCTACTATTCATCTACTCCTCTAACTTGTCTTCTAACTACCTACTCAGCTCATGAATACACTTCTGTTTTGCACTCATAATGTGAGGAGGGAGATTTTTGTTGTTTGTTCAGTTAACAAAATATCTTATTTTGGCATCTCTGTCTGACTGACCTGATCATCTCAGTAAGAGTATTAATATGTGGGTTTGACTCTACTCAATCTTTGACTTGCTGAGCAAATGAATGCAGACAAAATGTTGGCTCAGTGGTGGATACTATAAAAACAAGGCTTATATATAAATATATTGACGGAATGAGTTGTTTATGTCATATAAGAGACAAATGTGAACACATACAACCATAAAGAATGACTTTTAAATTCCTCTGTGTTAGTGTTCAAGTTTGCCTCCAGGTTACCAATTTCATCTTGAATTTATGTGAGTGTAGGTCTCGTTCTCTCTTCTTATTTCTGTCAGCTGACTCAGCAGGAGGGCCGAGAGACTCAGCAGGCAGGGTGAAGGAGAGAAGGTGCTGATTGGATTTCTTTTCAGCCCAGTGGGGGTTTCTTAACAGGGAAATGCCAAAGAGGACAGGAGAGATTACAGTATGTTATCTCTGAACAGTCCAGTTTATGAAAAACGCTCCAGTCAGATTAGGATATTAAAGTTAATTAAGACATTTATAATATAAGTTTTACTTTAAGAATGAGTGGTGACAGTATTTCACAGCAGTCAGGGCCACAGACTGGTCTTTGCATTGAAGAGATTTCCTAGCCGTGCTAGTGGTAAAGCTCCAGGCAATGTTGGTCAATTGGTCATCAGTCTACCACTTCATGTCCAGACTGAAATATGGGATGAAAGTATTGATGACGGCCTGGAATTTGACATTCATGTTGCTGACACAATGAATTTTAAAAACTTTGGTGATCCCCTGACTTTTTATCTAATATCATCAGGCCAAAAGTTCACATTACCCAATACTCTGCTGTATGACCAGGTACCTGCAAAAGTCTTTCCCATGAACCCCAGCTGCACTTTGTGTTTAGCAAATTTTAGCATGCTAAAGTGATAAACTAGCGATCATGGTAAGCATCACCTGCTAAATGTCAACACGCTAACATTGTCATACTGTGAATGTAAGCGTTGTGTTGGCTGTAACTATGACTCATGGAGCTGCTGGTGTGACTGTAGACTCTTGACCTGAGTCTCGGATTCACTTGTTGAACTCATCACTGAAAAACCAGACGCATGTATCGTACATAATCAGGCTTGATCACGTTGTAATCATATTTTCCACAGTGACTGTATTGTTTTACTCAGGCAACTTTGTGATGTTGATTAATGGTGGGCTTACCAACATACTCAGTGTGCAAGAGTTACATCCAGGCTACTCATGAGGTCATTTCGCTTTGAGTGCAGTGATCGCGTTGAACCAAAGGTTTTCAGCAGAGATGGCTTTGCTAGACGTGTTTTGCTGAAAAGGAGAAGACTTCTGAGAATCGTTCTTTCACTTGGTCAGTGTTGACTTGACTCAAGAAAAAACACAATCATCCAAAGCCAACCAATCACAGTTCTTGTGGTCCACACATCATCTCCTTAGCTCTGGTATCCTTAACGTTACATTTTTGACAAAGCGCACATCAGCTCCAGTATTAGCTGAAGGCATAGCTATGGCAGCAACATATGCAGAGTCTTTACTCCATAACACCACAGCAGCTGAGCTTAAGTGTTATCTATTCAGTATCTTTGAAAAGCTAGCTGTTGTTTCAATCAAAAGCCTTGTAGTCTCTTTTTCTACACCAGAGTGTGAGAGTGTGTGCTTTATTGTTTGCCTCTTACGTATACTGGCAGAAGTGTTAGGATTCTTAAATTAAGAAAGCCGATAATATGCCAACTAACCGAACAACAAGTGCCCCACACAGTTCGGTCATATTGAGCTGAGGGCTAATTACCAGCATTTGTCAGCTTTAAAAGATAGTCTTCTGATAATGTGTTTTTAGAGCAACTTGAGGCAGTTAGAGATCTGCAGAGGCCAGAGTCCGTATTTTAAAGAGTATCAGTTAACAAAAGGGCAAAATGACTTAATGTGGCAATAACAATAATGCAAAATAGACAAATTGCAGACTGCTGGCAGAGGAATAGAGGCTGATCCCTCATTGCCAGGCAGAGAGGGACACTTAACAGAATATTTGCTCTTCTTGGAAAAAAGCATTGGCAGGGTGACCATCCTGAAACAATTTATATTAAAAAAATCCATGAGAAATCTTTTTTTTTTTGGCCTGTAGCATTCTACAGGTTTTCTTCAATCCTCATCCACAGCCATGTCTATGCACTTTGCACTGTTAGTAAAGGGTCAGACTAAAGGGGAGTCAAAGAGATGTAAAAGAGATGTCATGTGTCCCCTTCAGACCTGTGGCCTCAGGGTGAGACAGACAACACATCAGATGTGTGAAAGACGTGCTCTCCACACAAGCTGATGGGAACAAGGTGAAGGAGAGGCAGTAGAGAGGATGAACTTCAAGTATGTAAGTTATAGTATGTAAACTGAACACGTCGAGTTGTGGAAAACAGTTTGAACAATAATCTCTTTTTCAACCTTCAAACATATTTCTGGTAGTAGGACAGCCATTATCTTTTTGCTTTCAAAGTAATTAAGTAGTGTCCGTTACCAATCTTTCTAATCCAGTTGATTAAATCTGGTTGCAAGGCAGCCATTAATCCACACCTCTCCTCTACTGCAACACATCATAAGCATTTTGACTTCCCTCTGACTTTCTCATGCTTTCTCTCTCATCTATAGTACAATTATAGCAGGAGAATAGCAGACCCCTGTGGTGAATGAATTTCATATCAGCCATATCATAGTCATTAGATACACTAATGCACTCTGTCATTTTCTGCTGTGATTATAATAGACTCATAATGTGCTTTTAATCCATGCTGGCTAACCTCTTCGACTGTTCTCTGCCTTTGTCCCCACGCTCTCTCTCCCCCAGGTTTCGCAGTCAACCTCCAGGTGATCCTGGCGAACCCGCGGGCGCAGTTCAAGCGGCGCGGCTCCCAGCCGGGGATGCAGGAGTCCGACTTCCTCAAGCAGATCACCAAGGTCACTGAGTTGGAGCCCAAGGCCAACAATTGCACCCGGGTCAGTAAGCAGGCACTGCTGTCACCATGGCAACGGATTGAAATGACTTTTGACTACATAACAATGCAGGTCAAGGGCCTTATTTGCAGCTCACAGCTTCATGCTGAAGTCAAGGACTTTAACTGCAGATACAGATAGCCAGTAACTTCCATTAAGTTTATACAGGCTGTGAAAGATAGGGGGGCTTGGGGACCCCTTGACATTCAAGGACTCCCAAAAGCCTCAACAGCAAAAGTTTGGGGGGAGTTCTTTTAAAATCTTAATATGTCCAGTATTCATTGTTTTAAGTTCAAAACAAATGAATACATACATGAATACAGAGAAATGTTGTTTTGGTGTTTCGTCTTCCATTGCTAGTGAATACCATACAATTGATTGTTTGTGGTAACTTCAATGCGTGGTGCTGTAGCATATGGCCTACAATCCAAATGTTGTGTAGTTCAGAAAAGCTAACATAACCCTGTACGTGTGTGTGTGTGTGGATGTTGAGTTAGACAGAAAGAGGCAAGTGTAGATTCTGTTTCAGGCCATAGTTGTTGTGGGGTGGTGTGAGTGGCCTTCGACTGACATCGATATCAACTTTGGTGATGTGTGTGCAGAGTGTATGTAGCCTAGTTGATTGCTTTGGCTTGCATCCATGAAGTATTTTATATTGTGTATTGAGTCTGCATGAGACTTCAGCCTAACACTGGAGTATTTGGTAGTGAGGACCACCTACTGCTATGGCATATTTCACACATTGGTCATATACACAAATACAGATGAAAAAAGTTTTCACATTTTTGCAGTAATGTTTGTTTTACCAGTTTGACCTAAAAGGTCTCCATAAAGAGAGAGTTTCCATAAAGAGAGTCATAACTGAGTCAGTCAAAGCACACAGACATCATTCACACACTGTTAACTGACTTTTTACAGCGGTCTCAGGAAGTGATGTCCGTCAAGAATAACCTTCTACAAATTTGATTAGAAATCATACAAACAGTCACAGTCAAACTTTTTATTTGGTTTTAAGTGTAATTCAGCTGACAGCTGTATGAACAGTGTGAACAGTAAAGTAAAGCAGAAGGACTTTGTATGATACAGATTTGCCAAAATAAACATATGGGCCATGGGCAAAAACACAGTGGTACAGTTCCATATTCAACTTAAATAATTAATTAATACTTCAAACCAACTTTATTATCATCTAGACCTCCTCCTGCTATATACACACCTTCCATTTTTTAATTATGCAGTATGAAACCAATAAACCACTGACAATCTGTTTTTTCCTCATTAGCTTTCTCTTTTTAATTTTTTCATCATACTGTGGACACCTTAGATCAACTTTGAAGTAAAAACTTTAAAATCATTTGAGCCTCTTTTCATTATATAATCAACCTTCAGGTTTAAAAGAGCAATCTTGCAATACAGCTAAATGAAGCCCCGAAATGTATTTTCTCATATAAATGCTGAAAATTTGAAAAAAATCTTGCAATATCACAAAAAGGTCTTTATGCTTGGTCAAGGTAGAAAAGTTGCTTTATAGATAAAAGCATATGACTTAAACATCTACTGCTCCACTGTGGAAACAAAAAATTGCAGTAGATAAATACATCAGATCTGTGCGCATCAATGACGAAACTGTAACGTTGCTCAAATTAACACTTGAAACAAACATAAATGCCATATTTCCACTGTGTTTTCTACATTGTTATTCACTGAAGTTTGACTGGCACTCATTTAAATAACATCTTGTCATGCCCTCTTCTCCTGCAATGGTTTAATGGCATCAGACTGGAAAATTAGCACAGCGTGATGGTAGTGAATAAAAACACGCATACTCAGCCATAGAGAATACTGAATTTAATCATATGTGCATTTTAGTCAGTCCAATATGCCAGTATTTGAGTACCTCAGCTGTTACAGTAAGAAAGTAAAAATAATACAGGAAGTGTTTTCAAAATAAATTACATCATTATCTGCCTTAATATTGCACTTGTGTGTGTGTGTCTGTGTGTGTCCGGGGCAGATATTAAACTGCAGTCATAATAATGGCAGCCATCAAAGCAGTAACTAACCATGGGCCATCTCTCCCCACTATTGACAGCATGAGTCATGCTTTAAGCTGTTGGTATGGGCTAAACTTAGACACACACGGCTTGAATTGGATAGAAATGGCGTTATAGCGCTATCAATTCTAGTTGTGTACTTAGACAGCTTAGATCGATGCAGCTCATCTCAAATCACCACAGCCCCTGTTGGCACTTGGCTTTATGAAGCCACTCATCCTCTTGACAACCATCACAGAGCTGCCTTAAAGGACTTTTTGTGAGAAATGGATTTTATTACGTTTTTACCTTTAAAGGAATACGTGAGCTAAAAGCGGCACGTCCCCAGATGTTCCAAACAAGAACCCAGTCTGCAAGCGGAAACTTACCCACGGCCTTTTTGTTTTCGGTTAAATTGCTTTTCTGTTGCTGTCTATTAGCAACGGTCATGTTTGTCCATCAGAGCCTGGTAATCAAAGCTGAACTGTTGTCTCCTTTCATGTCATTATTTAGTGTGACACCATGTTCATCAGCCATTTCTTGTTTGGTGGGAGGGATTATTTTCCTGAAACAATCCGCAGTGACCAGAGTTTTCCTTCTCATCAACATCATGTTCAGTGAAAATATGCAGATTTGAGAGTCCATAAAAAAAGCATTAATAACTGTATCGTACCAATCTCCTCATCATTTTTGTGGTTCGGACAAAGAAAAATGACATTAAAAATTAGAAGAGAGTGCTCTTAGTTTGAAAATTAGAGCTAGTACCCTTCTTCTGTCTCCATGGAGCTCATCAGCTCACCTCAAAAGCCTCTCCCCACAGTGTCGCTCAGTCTAATTATCTTTTTTTTAAACTTGCTTTTCTTCATTGCTCTTGTCCTGTTCTTGTTGCTTGTTGGGATGTTGTTTGTCCGCCATTACGCCTGCTCTTAGTTAGCACACGCACAGTGGAGCAAAACCTGTGCAGGAGCAGAGATTGACTCTGATACTCTGATTGGTTGCTTTGATTCTTCACAAATGGCCACAATTGATCTGGAGGTCTGAAACCTCGGTGTGGACACTCATGAAGACAAAATACATCAACGATTACCAGCAACATTGCCATGACATTCTATAGCGCCAGGTCAAAACTGGTTGATGACAAAATCTGTCAAATCTATTTGCTTCACCCTCAGGTAACAAAGTAAATATGCACACAAGACATCTTAGAATTTAGGTTAAGATTTGGGCAGAAAATTTGCATTCATGAATATGAGCCCTGCTGTTGTCCAGCAGCATCACAATGTGCAGAACAGTTGAATGAATCAGGGTTAGATAGCTCAACTAGATGAGCGCACGCCCACGATGTAGAGACAAACCCCCATGCAGCGGTTTGATCCCAACCCAGGGCTCTTTGCTGCATATCATCCCTTCTCCCTGTGACCAGGGTTGTACCCTGCCTTTTGCCCAATGACAGCTGGGACCCTGTGACCCTGTGAGACTGGATAAGTGGTACAGAATGGATGGATCGACGTCATTCCCCTAATAACCTCTAAAAATGTATGTGTTAAGTTACTGAATTAGTTAGGTCTACATGTCACTGGATGGATTAAGGTTGGGATAGAATATGGTCAGTGCCCAGGTTGCCCTGCTACACCTCTGCTGATGATAACATTCAAACAACACCAAAACTCTTGGTTCAGTCCAGGTATTATAGTTGTGGGGTGCGACAGGTGGCACCAGCAGGTTTTGGTTTTTAGCTTTGTTGATGAATAATTTTGTAGAATTAGTAAACTTAATTCTTCTTGTAGCCATGTCCCCATCCTGCATCTATCCCTCCATTACATTGCAAACAGTATTTTCAGTCTCAGTTGAGAAAAGAGCAGCCACCCACTGCTTCACATGGAATCAACAAATGTGAAATCTAAATTTACTGTTTCACCATATGTGTGCGGGTCACATGGTTGCACTGTAAGTCTCTGGTGTGTAATGGGTAAATGTTTCCTGCAGGGAATAGGATAAAGACCCCTGGTGCTGCTGGATCATCACTTACATCTGGCTGCTGCTGCTGCCGCTGCAGACAGCTCTGTGTTGAAACTATCATCATCATTATCAGCCCCATTACACTAATGGAGGTGCCCTGCCGCTGATATTAATACAGGCCATTAGCAGGCTGTGACATCATCAGTCATCACCCACAACTGCACAGACAAGAGAGTGTGATATCAGCATTTATCACGTCACAAAAGCAGCAGGATATGACATCATCACTCATAAAGCCTCTGCTGTGAGGCGTTTGAGGATACGACATGACTCAGACATAGTCATTGTGATGTCACAATTAGTCATCCATTTTTTGTACAAAGAAAAAATATACAGAAAACAATACAGTAAATTATTACAATAACATATAATGCTGTGCAGCGCATACACTACAGGCCAAAAGTTTGGAAGCAACTTCAAGTTTCTGTTCACAATGCCTTTCTTAAAAACCAGCATGAGTTATATGTATTTTGGGATGTATTTACTGCATGATCAGACTTTGCTTTCATTGATATGCACCATTTTCCTCAATTTACCTTTAAGGTATACATTGATGTTACCTAGACAAAAAAGAAGAGGAAGGTGTTCTTCAAAAGATGGTTTGGCCCCCTCAGTCTCCAGACCTCTCTCCAATTGAACTTGTGTGGGATGAATTGGATTGATCAAGTCAGAAAAGCGCGTCCCACAAATCAGCAGTCTCTTATTGATGAACTTAAGAAAGCTTGGAATGCAATTCCTGGTACATACCTTAAAAAACTTGTGGAACGAATGCCTCGTATATGCCATGCTGTTGTTAAAGCCAGAGGAGGTTACTTTAAAGAAAGCAAAGTCTAAATAAGAAAAACTCAAATACCTGATTATTATAGTAAAAATGTCTTCCCCTGATAAAGTTACTCTTTATATAATAATCATGTTTATTTTGTTGCAAAGTATACCAATGAAACTATGATCTTTTTTTTTTGTACAAATTTGATCTTGCTTCCAAACTTTTGGCCTGTAGTGTACATACAAAAAGTCATCAAAACATTTTTCATTTAAGATTTAACATATACTAAGAATAAAGGAAGCTTCACTACAGTTATAAGGAGAAGGAGTTTGGTCTTAGTTTAGAGGTAAAATGACAAAATATATTATTAAATATGAAAACTACTAATATAAAATTATTTGCTTTCTTGAGATAAGAGTCAGCTGATCTTAGCTTAGCTTATCTTAAAGACTGGAAACAGGGGGAAACAGCCAATCTGGCTCTTCTCAAAGTTCAAAATCCAGCAAACATAATCTCCTCATAAGATTACTAATTATGATAATGGCATATTTTATTTGTTTCCACAGACAAACAGGCAATGTTAAAATGAAAACGTATGGTTTCAGAGGACATTAGTCCATAAAACTGCACCTTGTCATTTTTAAACTAGCTTTTGAACAGATTCAAATATGTGATATAAATGTTATTTGGTGAGTCTGAAGAGCTGTTTGTCCCTGTTTCTAGGCTTAAGGCTGGGTTAAGTTAAGCATCTCCTGGCTACAGCTTTAAATTGAATGGGCAGATGTGAGAGTCGTATCAATCTTCTAATCTAACTCTGCAAGGAAATGATTCAGTGTGTTTCCCATAATGTGGAGCCACTGTTTAAAGAGGAGCCGGTCTTGTTATAAATATAGCATTTCAGGGGAATCAATCAAGCTTTCTTCAGATCCACAGAAGAAATCCAAAAGGATTTTCTTAAAGGGAAAGAGTCTATTTTGAGAGTGAATTTAACCTTCTGTGTTTCTGCTGTCAAAAAATTTACTAAACAGACTCACACAGAGGAATTCCCTTTAAGTCCTTTAGAACCAAGGTGACAATTCATTGGGTATTAGAGACAAGAATAAACATCATTCATATCTCCATTACCCATAACCATTCTGATAGTTCAGACTACTAATAACTCTTAGTGTAATTATATCATCATAATTTATTCATGTGAAGAGAATACAGTACAGTACATCATTAAAGGGGTGCTGAAATCCTGACAGACCTATAAATATCAGTGTCTAAAGCACTTTTGGCTGGTCTGAACAGGTGTAATTAAAATGATTTGATTTTGATGTCCTCTCCGGCTCCTGTGACATACCCTCACTCCAGCCTCGATCCACTTTGAGGGAAGGTATCTGGGATCAGATCACAGAGCCTGAATCCCGACCTTGACAATGGAGGGCAGAAATGCTCATCTGATGGCCGGGTCAGTATCTGGAGACGACTGACAGGAGCTGTAATGTAGTTAGAGCAGGAGAGTAATGGCAACAGACAGCAGTGACAGGACAAGGGAGGAGGGGGGAGGCAGGACCAGATGGAGACAGATGATAGCACAGGAGGAAAAGGAGATAGAGGAGAGGAGGGAGAGTAAAAGCCTGTGTAGAGAAAAGGGAATAGTTAGATGAACTGAATGAAGGTGGAGTTTAAGCAGAAGACAGTGAGAATGGCACAGAAGAAAGAAAGGGGACACAGGGACATCTGCTGACTTGGACTGAAAGACTACACCGCTGTCTATTGCATTTGCATCGGCTCTCAGGTTTTCTGCTAAACCTAATTTTTATTTTATTAATGTCGCTAAATGCATCTCTGACCACCACTAGATCTGGTTTGGGTGACCTGATCCTCAAAGCATCTTAAGTGTATTTACAAATTGATTGAAAGTTTTTCCCTCTCTGTCCCATTATGGGATAATTTGCTTTATTACCACTTGGGTCTTGAGATTGAAAGTTTATTCTTTGGACTTTGGAAACAGCAGTTGACAAAAACCAGTCGGAAGTTCTTGAGGTGCTCGGAAATGCCGAAGTCTGAACATCTACAGTGCCGTAAAAACTGAGCATGTGCTGAGAAAAAAAAGTGATCAGATCTAAAGCTCCAGAGTGGATCTCACGGTAGGATCTGTTTTGATTCAGCTGGGTCTTCTTAATGCAGGTATATTGGAATCAGCATGCTGGCCATTCAGACAAGAAGCTACAGTACAATAGTGCTAATGATATGTTTGAGGTAACCGTATCTCTATCACATAATTTGTCACCCAGAAAAGACAGACTGTAAAATATATAGTGAGTACGTTTTCATAACTGATGGAAATAATGGCCAAAGCTGCAAAATAAGACCCAAGTTACAACAAACTGGAATGTAAGTGCAGTCATCCAATGTGTGTGTTGTTTGGAGGTAAAGCTGGAGACTGAAACTGCTCCTCAATCATCCCTCTACCGCCGCTCCACAAATTCCTCCCTCTGAGTGGAGAAACAGGCCAGTCCTCTCCGTGTGCTATTAAGGTAAAAGAAGCTCTAACCTGGTAAAGCTTTTTGTCTCTGAGATGCCTTCGGGGAGGAGGAGAAGGATAGAGCAGGAGAGAGGACTGAGAGATAAAAACGAGAGCAATGCCATGAGAGGAAAAGTGGACGTGATGAATGAGGGAAATGGAGAGCAAAGCGGGGGAGAAGGAGACTCGTGCAGAGGTAGAAAGAGAGGTGTGTGAGTCCAAGGGAATGAGGAGGGCTCTCTGACTGCATAATTGGAGCCTGTGCATGCACACATGCAAAGGCTCACACACATCCAGAGCCATTTCCCCCCACAGCTCTAGAGTGATGCTTTAGTGGCTGCTACATTAGCCTTGTTAGATATGCAAAGCGGGCCAATTAGTGGCACAGTTTGCAGGAAGTGACATGTTCCACCTGAAGAAGCCCTGAAACAACGCCAGTGTTCACAGCCAGCAATAAATCATGCCTCTGTGAGCCTGTGTGTGTGTGTGTGTGTGTGTGTTGATTTGGACAGAGAAATGTCATGCACATGAATTAAGCTCATTAGCAACCGACGGAACAAAAAACATTCTTAATCCAAAAACTCACTTGAGTCCCTGAGACATGAAATGTGTCCCTCTCTCCAGGAAAATATCACTCTTTGCATCCACTGGTGTCTCCTCACCAATATATTGCTGTGAAATTGGCTGCAAACACAAGGCAAACAGCTGCAGTGAGGTGCGTGCTGCTTTTGATTTGATCCATTTCAGGAGGTGTCAGACTGTTTCCTGTATGTGGAGAATCCCTCCTGGCACACTGGTGAGCATTAGATTCAACAGCAGGAGGATACAATCCAGCCTTTGTTTCAAAGAATACGGCAGTGTCTTTTTCATTTGACAGATATTTCATCAGAGCATCATCAGAAAATTCTTTCCAATGACTGAAATACGACTACCCACCAGATTTAGCCCAATATGTTGTCCTTTTATTCGTGCCAGGCAGTAGCCAGTCACCTCTGATGTGATGGAGCTTCCTCCTATATTTAGCCTCAGAGCTGTCAATCTGTGAGATCAAAAGTGAACCATTTAATTCAGTGTGTGAACTGCTGAGCTCATTTACAACACACAGCTATGGCAATAATTTTACTGTTCTCCTTTGTTTTCTCCTCTCAAAAACTTTGGCTAAGCTTGAGGTTTACTTAAAACCTCTCTGACTGCCTGTGCCTTTCACCATTGTCTCCTACTGAAGTTATGATTTCATTCGCTCTTTATCACCGAAATGTATTGTGTGTATTCTTACAGTAAGGTTAAATGAGCTGAATGCATTTTCTTCTTTCTTCTAAAACACTTGCAAGGCTGCTTTTTGGAACAAATACTTGGAAAACTACGTTGGTTATATGCATGTTTGTGACATATCAGGCCTTGTTGCTATTTGCTTGAACCTTGCTGTGTTTCTTGACATGTAACCAGCACCAAGTGTCAGTCAGTTGAATAGCATGAAAAGGACAGTGTATGTAAACCATTGTACTTGCATGTGAGATTATATACAGACAAGATGGAGACGCACACCTGATCTTTGCTTCACAGCACTACCTCATAGGGGTACCTTTGACTTGACTGAATATTTTAGAACAATTTGGTAGGAAAGACTCAACCCGAACCTAAATTATCCTTTAACTCGCCTTTTTTAATGTCACTTTCAGTGTCCCGTGATTTTCCTAAAAGCTTTTTCAGTCATTTTTCTCCACAGATGCAAAAAAAAATCTTTCATCTTAACATGCTGTCAGTAAGACTGTGCCATATTTATCCAAGTATAACAGCCTGCTCACACTTTATGTAGTGCCCAGCATTTCCACTGTCAGCACATTTTCTCATTATCCCTCTCCCTCTTTCAGGTGCTGGTTTGGCACACTCGCACGGAGAAACCACACCTTGCAAATGAGCCCAAACATCGGAAGGACACTGTGGTCATCGAGGTGTGAGAGGAAGAGCCGAGCGGCGGATCCAAAACCAGGAGCTGATTGTGGCCGGCCATCGTCTCTGGGACTAACCCCGCTCCCTCTCCTTATCGGGTTAATTCAATCTGTTCTCGAAGAATACCGACTCCGAGGAACTGCATGATTCAAGACTGGCTCTCTGTCAAACGGCTCTGTGAGAACTGGACGGAGTGTGTTTGTTTTACAAACTGGGGTGACTCGGACTGTTCATTTCCTCCATCCACGGCTTGCTGATGAAAAAAAAACAAAAGTATAAATGTGGAAAGAAAAGAAAAAGTCGCTGAACTGAAAAGTTCCATGTGAATCATTTACGTCATTTTTAATCATTAACACGTCATTGTCAAATTAACTGTGATACCGTGATATAATTATCATACACACATGGGTCATGGTCCAACTGCCTTTATCTTCTTCTGACAGTGCTATAGTGATGCCGTTTTATTTTTTAACGGCAAAGGAATTTTTAAGTATATTTCACAAACATCTGGGGAAATATACGTTTTTGTTTTCTTTACAACAGTGAGGTAAAAGACTGATTTCATGTCTGTACATCAAATAATAAGCTGGTATCAGGATGCTGTTAGCACAAAGTTAGCTTAGCATGAAGGTCTGGCCCTCTCCAAAGTTCATTCACTCATTTCGGGTGTACATAGGGAGAAATGTAAAACTGACAATTTGGTAAGTTATGTGGTTTATGTCTTGTGTTTTTGGACTTTAGAGAGAGCCAAGCCAGCTGCTGTCCCCCCACTTTATGCTAAGCTAGGCTAACCACAGCCCAACTGCAGTTCCATACTAAACACACGCAAAATGTTTTTTTCTCATCTTACATTCAAAAAGGAGGGAAGTAAGTGCATTTCCTGAAATACTGAACTATTTATTGAACCCTACTTCCCATAATCCCCTCACACCTCTCCCTGGGCGATTTTTTTTTTTTTTGCCTCAGCTCTTCGCTCCTTTTATCATCTGCCAAAAGTTTTAGGTCATGTTTTTTTTTTTTTTCTGGATGAACAGCAGGCTCCTCGTGTCTTCATGGTGACTCATTCCTGTCAAGTGCCAATCAGAAGCCGCGAGATTCCCCAGCTCTGCTCCCCTTTGTTCAGATTGGTCACGTTAATGTCTCGAAGTGAACGTGGTAATGATTTATGGATGAATAAATGCTATGTAATTCTCCTTTACAACACCCCGAACTGATCGTATGTAATGAACAACCTTTGTCGTCCTCCCGCTCCGTGCGTAGGTGGAGTATGTGATCAGGTTTGAAAGCGGCCCATGTGAAGCCAAAATCTCTCCTGACAAGGTGCCATCAATAATGTAGACTCTGTGGGCCGACAACAAAGAAAACTCGCCTCACAAGTAAACGCACCTGCCAGCGGAGGAATAAAAAGGAATGAATCGAGTAGACGGGCCATAAACAGCACATCAGACTCAGAGTGGCCGCTCGTTTCACAGCTCAAATGTGAAAGAACAGACGTCTTCAGTGTATTTAAACGGCAGTATTGTCCCGATAACTTAGCTTTAGAGGGGACTGGTGTATGGTGTAATCACAGGAAATAAACACAGGATTAAATCCAGGATTCAACAGACTTTATTTCAAATGACCCTCTTGTAAACTTGGAACAGAAATAAGGAGCAAAGAAATCAAATTCCAAAAAGATAAAACGGTACTTTTACGGTTAAAAGAGTCATTGGACAAAGATGAACACAGAAAAAATCCTGGATATTTATATATATATATATATATGTATATATATGTATATATATATATATATATATATATATTTAATGCACGGAAACCACTGTTTTTTTCTGTACTAGGCACCAGAAATTGTAAACACATTGGAAATAAACCTGGAGGACAGTAGATCTATTGAATATGTGTATGCGTTGCTCACACTAACCACATGTGTAACAGAGTGCTACAGTTATTGCATGGCAGAGGGACCCTGTGTATATGAACATGTATCTCTGCATCGGCGCTCTGCAGTGTGATGGTAACTTTGTGTGCATATGTGTGTGTGTGTGTGTGTATGTGTGTTTGTTCATTTCTACTCTTACTCCTCTGTTCTGACTGTATTAATAAACATGGACTGGACAGTGGTGACGAGACCCATCCAGCATTTTCATACAAGTCCCCCTTTTGCAAGCGCTATCCGCTCCTGTTCCCCTTTAGGTCAGTCTAGCCTTCTGACTGGTCATCCAGGTTTATTTGCATCAGACTAACTGTGCTTCTCTTGTACTGCACACAACAACAAACAAAAAAAACACCACAATAAAGATGGTGGATGGCAGAACATACGGTCACAGCGTCATATATGAAGGGAGCAACATGTTGGGCGTCACGTCGGTCCAGTTTTAAAAGAAAAAGATCATGGAAATCCCGCCCTGCACCTGGAAGTGAACTGACACTGTCCACTATCTCTGCTGTTCCCTGACGACGATCTGAGAGACGAAGCTACAACACAGCGATTGATACAGTACCTGCTCTGCTATTTAAAGTGCTGTAAACACGAACCGCTGTGATTCCAGTCGTGCTTTAATTTGCCTCGGGGAGAGCTGGGGAGACGGCTCATTTCAGCAACAAGGAATGTCTTAACTGGGTTGGAGCCCAGTTCCCACTAAATCCAGCTCGTGTGGTTTTAAAACACTTCAAGACACCTCAGCGTGGCTACCAAGAACTCCCAGGGGACCCAAGGGCCACCCTGCGATTACTGAGAGTTAAACATTTGGAGTTCTGGGTCATTTTGAACCAGCTAGCAGTGTGAGAAACAGGGTTGGACTGATGTATTCTGATCCACTGATAAAAGTACCTTCACTGGATCATCAGCCAGACGGTGTTGCCAAGTCAGCTGCTTGGTGATGTAAGGCAGATGGCTTGTCAAGAAAGACAAAGATCGGAAGCAGATAAATCAGTGAGTGGACTTGTGAGAGCGAGATGAATAGATGGATAGCACTCTCATGTCTGTGTGTGTTAAGTATGGGGTCAGGAGGCGAGGAGGAGCTTAGCTCGTCATAAACACAGGAGAGGGAAACAGAGAGCCTGGGTCTGCCCAGAATTCATCAACAGTTTCAGCACATAATTATTTTAAGCTACAAATAGATTTTTTTTCATTTTGTTTTGTGCAGAGATTCAACTAGCAAGATAAAACTAGATACTGACTATTGTGAACAGCTGATAGGCATGATTTTGAATTGAAACAGGCTAGCTGTTTGCACCTGCCTCCAGTTTTTATGCTAAGCTAAGGCTAATTTCCTAGAAAACGTAACCTTCAAGTGGTTGTAACGAGACACTGTTTGACTTTTAGAATTCTCTGTGGGGAAGCTGCTCATATTATGCGGCAATGACTCAATGAATTAGTGCAAAATAACATCTACTGTATAAGCACCTTTGAACATATGTCAGTCAAACCCCATTTAGGATATTTTAAAGTAAACTGAAGGACCTCGTCTGCTGATCGTTTCCCCCACATGGAGCATCACACGATGAAGAGAACTCAAACCAGACAGAGTCATCGACAGTCAAAGCATCAGCCTTTCTCCTGTTGCTGTGAAAAAGTGGAAGGTTCACATCTTATTCACATAAATACAGTACTGTTCAGACTATTATCTGTTACAAGGCTCTGCTCGCCCTATAGAGAGGGGGAAGGGAGAGGAGAGGAGAGGAAGGGGGGAGGATTACAATATACACAGCAGAAAGAGGAGAGAGGACAGGGTAGCATAGACCAACCACAAGATAGCCATATCTACTGTAGGTATTGAAAGACTATTCACTAACTATCCATTTTGGTAATGATATAATTTGACTAGAACACACTTGCAGGTCCAGCAGCTTTCTTTTCTTTCAATTCTGCTGTTTTGTCTCTTTCTTCAGACAACAACAACAAACGGAAATCAAAAAGAAAGAGGAAAGTTGAAATAAAGACAGGAAACAACAGCTGCCAGTCTTTCTTTTTTCTTTTTTTCCACTGCATCCAGTGTGTACCATGAGAACCATGGTGGCGGTGTGTATGGTCTGGGAAGGCAGTCAAACTACCCTCGCTGTGCATCTGATATACGGAGCTGTGAGGAGATGGGTGGAGTCCGGAGCCATTTTGTTGCCATATTACCACCCTCCGTCCCCCCCTCCCACTCATCTCTTGGACCTCCTTCTCGTCACTTCCACAGCTGAGTGCTGAGGGTCTGGCCGGAAGCCGTCGGTGGAGCCGCGGGCCAACCAGCCTCAGGGGCCCCTGACTGGCTAAAAGTGGCTTGCGCCGGCCCTCCACCACTCATGGCCATGCCTGACATCTGCTGGGTCATCTGAGAGAGGAGAGAAAGAGGGAAAACTGTGTTTGAATTCATCAGTGCAAGAGTAGACAGTTCCTTAAAGCAAAGGGGGGGGCTGGTCCCTCTCTATCCTTTAGCCTGACTCCAGTGCCTCCATCCCTCGCTTTTTTATCTTCTCCTTCACCCTTGAAGGTTGCTCGCTTCCCCTGTTCTCAGCCCACTCCCTCCTCCCACCACTCCCCACTTCCCCGTTCACCTCCCAACTCTTCACCCCCTGCCCCTAATCCACCTCCTCGCCTCCCCCTCCCCCCCTCCTCCTTCCATCCAGTCTTATCTATTATGAATGTGCTTTGGAGCGATGCTACCCGCTTATCTGGCCATCTGAGAGCTGCAGATGAGACAATGTGTGGTTATGCATGTGTGCGAGCCGAGCACGGACATTCGTTCAACCAAGCGCTCGTTTGTCAGCCCACCATTCCATTACGTCTCTCTGCACAATATGCACACACACACACCTCCCACTTTGACTGTTCAAAGGCAGTGACGTGTGTGTGTGTGTACCTCTGCGTGTATGTCTCAGTGGTGATTTATGATCTCTCATTAACCTCCCCCGTTGTCAAGATGCTGACAACGGTTGAATGCATCCACACACACATCGTCACACATACACTGTATGATGAGGACTGGGTATGAGCAGTGTGTGTTTGAGCAGCAGGTAACGGACTGATGAAGCTCTCAGACAGATGTGTTGACAGGCCTCACAGTATTGATCCAGCATATGTAGTCCTTAAGTCAGAACGTTTGGGTATTTTACATTATTTTCACATGGAGAGATCATATCTGATTCAAATGCGGTGGTGTAGTAGAACACAAAACACAATAATCTGCTGAGGTTACAAGAGCTGGAAAAAGGTGATGTAGGGGTTATGATCTTTGGTGCACCATTTAGGATTTAGCAACATTTGAAGAAAGCTATGATATCACTATCAGGTTCTTTAGGTTCTCATATGTTGCCAGGCCACAGTCCTGATGAAGCAGATTATCTAAATGCTTTACTAAGTTTTAACTCCTCTTCTTCATGGCATATAGAGACAAACTCCCAGATCTATTGAGCAGTCTGCCAACCCCACCTACCTGATTTGCTTATTTTGATCCAATCGCAGCTTGCAGTCTGTAAACGCACTTGGCATGTACTGTCTGGTACTGTGCATGCTTGTCGCTGCTGAGAGTCAAAAAAGGAGTAACTGAGGTGGGGAACAGAGCCAACCCCCACACCTGGGTTTTATTTGTTTCAAATCAATCAAACACATCACATGTGTCACCCCGGAGCCGGACAACACAGACTGGAGCTGATTGGATTTTAACTAGAGGACCAGTGCTGATCCAATCCCACTGTCATCAAATGTTTTACCACTGGCTACAAAAATGTAGTATGATGTGGGGTAATAATGGACTTAATAACATTTTGACTGAAAACAACAAAACAAAGATTGGTACTGCACTCTCACTAACTACATATCATATTTGACTCCAAACAGTTATGTGTCACTCTCAGAGTTGAAATGACTTCTTCCCCCTGCATCAAATAATCCCACCAAATTGTTGATGGATTTCATTTTATTATTTTATTTCATGGAGGGGGGCTTGAATTAGGGACCAAGGGAGAAGAAAGTGACCTGACAGAAATAAAGGGAAACAAACACAATATTGTATAATAACCTTGGTTGTAAAAAAACACTGGCTAGTTTCTCTTCTTGGGCTTTTAGAGACGCTGAAGGAGTGAGGTCATTACAACACTGGGCTTTGCACTAAATTAAGAAGAAGAACATTGTGAAAGACCATAAACTGGATTAACTTTTAGGACCAAGATAATGGTCTACACAGATGGAGTAGAGGGAATCCACTATATTTATGACTTATTTTTATTTAGCTTACTAGAAATACAGTAAACATTTAAGTGTACTTCCTGAAAAATTAATATGCAGAGAAACTTGAGTGGAATTCCAATCGGTTAAATATTAAAATGAGTAAATCATCATCATAAAATCAATAAATCACCCTCACTCTGAGTGTGGTTGAGCACATTTTCTATCTGTCCCGAGTGTTACCTGGCTCACATTCCACTGCCCTTGCTGCTGTCCTTGCTGCACGTTGTACACGTTCTGTCCTTGGGTGGCTGGCATCACGCCCTGCTGCTGCATGCTCATGTAGCCGCCATTGGGCAGAGCCATGCCGGGCATCATGGCCCCTCCGCCCATCATGGTGGTGGGTGGCATGGCTCCGCCCATCCCCGGGGCGAAACCCTGCGGGGTGAACTGCATCTGAGGCTGGCCCATGTACATTCCTGCTGGAGCTGTGAACAACACACACACACACACACACAGGACTTGATGTAAACTGTCTTACTACTGAGCACATTTTCAACTACACAAAAGAGGAAACAGCCATGTTGAAGTAAAGAACCAAATGCAATGAATCCAGTTTGGCTTTGAGTCACTACAAGGTATGTATAAAAATAATCAGTTTAAAGACTAAGTAGTTAGTCTTTAAAATCCAAAGGTGTGAAACAAAAGTGTCAATCTTCCATATAACCCAGCTAAAAAAATTCAAATTCAATTCAAATTACTTGGTCACCACAGCCACTATATCATGTTGTTGTACTTTATTTTCTCTGAAAAGCTCGTTGCACTCCTCCTTTAAGAAATGTTTTAGTAATTTAGGGCTCTGACAAACATCCACCTTACAAATGGTAAAACTATCAGGAATGCTTTGATATGTTTGGGCATGTTTTTAAGAAAAGCTGCATTTGATGATTATTCTGGAACAGCCATTCAATGTATTTACACTCTGCAATTACCTGTCTACATAGTAGTTTTCATTATTATTGGTGGAGTCCACCATTCCCACAGGATTCAAATTTGAGGATTCACAGAAAAAGATACAGCATGTAGTTAAATGTTAATATTCACAACATGATCTCTGTAATAGAGGTCTTGCTGTTTGCTCTCCTACAGAGTGGGTGCTCCTCCTGAACAACACACAGGAACTGCAATGCATCCAGCACCAAGGTTAGCCCTTAATGGGTCAACTCTAGGGCCTGTGCTGTCAAAATGCACTTCAACCAGAGCTTCAAAGTAAATAAAAGACTACTTTCATAACTAACTAACCATGAATGTAAAAATGAAGACATCAGATTAGATTTGTTTGCCTGATGGGGCTGATTTCAAACAGCGAAAAACAAACACTTTTCATAACTGCCTCTAAAGATTAAACCGAAGCTGCAGAATAGTTTTCAGTAACAACATATCACACGTGAGTCCATTTGCCTATTAGCACTACACAAGTCCAAGTGAGAATGAGAATTGATATAGATTCCAAGTATCAATAAAGGACCCATTGATTCATGGGCTGCTCACAATACTTTGTCAATTCAGTGTGTTCACACACACACACACACACACACACACACACACACACAGGATTGAAGTCAGTGATTTGGGGTATTAGCCTGGCAAAGTTCTCCTGGCTTCCATCTCCATCAGCATTTATTTGGATTCAGCGCAGACAATAAAGCAGCAGAAAGCCCTTCATCCTGATTTCCATTCCTAATCCTCTATATATCAGCGTAATCATGCAGCAATACAATCAATATGCACATGTGCCTGCTGTACAAATCTGTCGCTTCAGTCTTTACGCATAATAACTGTGAGATGAGTGTGACTCTACAGACGCTTCTCTATTTTTACTGCTGCAGTGGGACTCCAGTAAATGCAGCGTGGAGTGGACTCGCCTGCTTTTCAGCATGCTGACCTTTCATCTGCCTTCACTCTACCTCATTTTTATGATGCATCTTTCCTCTGATGTATGTGTAAAAGTGTGTAGGTGTGTGCGTGTGTGTCTGTTTGTGTACAAACACCTATGTCTGTGTGTGCACAGCCTATATGGCTGTATGTTTTTCCTGACATTATACACTATATGTGGATGGTGTTTGTCTCCACTCCAACACATTTACATTACATTCACTTGATCTGCCAGTCTATGCATTCGGATAAATGGTAGCTAGTGAGGATCCCTACGTCAACAACTACCATTTATTTGCCCTTGAACAAGGCACTTATAACTGCAATATACCATGTTTTTACACTGCAATAAAAATGTGATGTATTTCCCATGACTCTCTTTATTTTCCTAAAATAAGTTGGGTCCCAAATCAAAGTGGATCAGTGTTCTGTTTTTTCATTCTAGATGAGTCTGTAAAGGTGTGGTCAGACTGAATTTTCAAGCAATTCTTTCTTCATGTTATTTGCACAAATTTGACCACTGGCCTGTTTTGGGCAGTGAAGTGTAAAGGGTTCATCTGAGCTTTAAAAGTAGCTGGTCGATGAGAGTGAATCCAAAGCTAAGCTGAGACAAACTGCAGCGTTAGGTGATAATTTTGGGGGGTCTATAGCTGATCAAGCTCAGCTGACTCCGTGTGGATGAGAAAGAGTTCTCAGCATCCAGAAATGCTGTGTGTGTGTGTGTGAGCGTGTGTTACCTTGTCCTGGCGCAGGCTGCGGCTGGCTCTGCGGCTGACTGCCCACTGAGCTGCTGGCGTACAGAGACAGGATGGAGTCTTTAGATAAAAGCTTCTTCTGCTCCGCCTTCGTGGTGGTAGTTGTGGAGGTAGAGGAGGAGGCAGAGGAGGAGGTGGAGGGGTCTGTCTGCGGAGGTGCTGTACTGGATCCAGACTGTCGGTGACACCGAAGGGGGGGGGATTTCAGGATAAAGAGAAATGTCATGAAATATGTATACTTTCTCCGAAACATGTTTTTTATCTTATGGTGCATAACAAGCTGCTCTTGGTCACCATACGCATGCATATATAATACAGAGCGGAGCTGGATATGCCAATAGCAGAGCTAGGTCATTTTTTTATACTAATGCTGATAAGACACACACATTTTGGCACTGAATCCAAAATAGCCCTCCAATATCTTATTTTATTGAGTGGCTGCAGTCTTCACTTATCTGCTTATATTACAGACCTCTAGACAAGACCTCGGTGCCTATTATATCATATGTTAAATTAAGAGCCCTTCCTTCATGTTAATGTCTTTTCTTGATAAATTCAGCATAATGTTCATTTCCACAGCACCAGTACAACAACCGAGTCATCGTACTCGCCACTCTGCTGCTCTAAGTTTCCCTATCTTACAGACATTCTATTCTCCCTAATTAATTAATTCCAATTACTCCTGCTTTGCCGTTCTTTTGATCCGTGTTTAACCAGATGGGGGAGCCTTATAGTAGCTTAAAGGGTGTAATTCCCCCTCTCACTTTCACTTTCGCTTTTAATGCAAAACATCTGCAGGAAGTGTTTAGTGTCATTGATGGAGGCTGAGCACCAATTGAAAGAACTGATGTTCAAACACAAGCAGCTGTACAAGAACACTGATTAAATAAAACAGCTTGAAGTTGGTAAAACTCTGAGTGAAATCCGAGGCCATCAGCACAGATAGTAAGCAAACAAGAATTCAATGCCAACTTTTGGTCTTCATAGTTTCTTTAATCAGTGCCAAAAAAGAACCTATGCCTCTCCTTAAAGGATTCCATGTCATCTAACATTTCTTTCTCTTTTGCACAAGAGCTAAATTTAACAGGTCTTTCTATGTTTTAGGTCATTATATTGCCCTTAAGTCTATGCAGGTACATATTATGAACTGTGCATACAGACTCGGAGTATGTTCACTCATACATGTACTGTATATTTCAGGGTGAGAAGAGATGAGACGAGACAGGAGAACAGGAGAGACGTGGGAAGAGGGAAGAGGGAAGAGATAAAAAATAAAGGGGAAGCACAGGAGTTGAAAAAAGGACAGCGAAGGAGAGGAAAGAATGGAGGAGACAATAGAGGGGAAGAATTGTCACTGTAAGTGAGACAGATGACATTAATTAGGCCACTGCAAAGAGAGGTAGACATGAACAGTTGCAGACAGGACACACACACAAACACACACACACACACACACACAGACAGACAGTCTCGCTTACATGCACCTTTTCATTTTATTTTAAAAACCCTTCAGGCACACACCCATTATGGATGGAGCTGACAAAAAAAGTAACACCTGCTTAAGAGCTCTGTACAGGTGAGTGTGTGTGTGTGTGTGTGTGTGTGTGTGAAGTGAGGGGACAGAGAGTAGAGAGGAGGCGACAGTCAGCTGGACTTCATGAATAAAATAAGGAGAGACAGTGTGATAAACAGTGGCTCCTGCAACAAACACACACACACACACACACACACACACACACGCTTTCTGGTGAATAAACACTCAGAATTCAATGTCAGTACACCACAACCAGTCACACAGACATTATGCATTCTCTTAGTCACACACAAACACAAACCTAATACTCAAATGTGCATGCCCATACACATATGCATGCATACACACACACACACGCACACACACACGCACACAAAGGGCCTTGTGAGGGTGTTGTGCTCAACTGCTTAGCAGGCAGTGCTGCTCCCCTCCGTCTCTCTCTGATGACTTCCCTGACTGGAGGAGGGGAGGAAGGAGGAGAGGAGGGAGGCAAAGAAAGAGATAGCAGAAGGAGGAAGGGGAAAGAGAGGAGAATGAAGAAGAAAGGGAGGGACAGAGGATGCAAGCCAAGGAAAGGTAAAGAAGAAGGGGGAAGGAGGGCAAAAGGGGAAGGAGAGAAGCGGACAGGATGCATAAGGAAGGGGTGGAGAAGAGGGAGAAGGACAGAATAGGTAAGGGAGAGGAAGGAGAGAGTGATCAAAGGCCAAAAAAGGGTAGAGGAAAAAGAAAGGGAATGAGTGGCTAATCATGCCAACACACACACACACACATATGCACAGAGCCCATTTTCTTTCAAGTGTAGCCAGTTAAGGTGAGTCAGGTGTTGAGGGAGGCAGGATGGAGCTTCCTTCCTATTAATAGCTGCAGCACATACACACGATGCTCCTGCAGAAAAGAGGAGTGAATGGAAGGTGAGAACAGCAAACTGTCCTCACCTGATCTGTCTGATGTCAGGCAGCTATGTAACATGACTCAATCAAGGAGCTAAGCCTATTTGCTGCTAAGCCTGTTCGCAAAGTTGAAAAATACATTTAACAGACCTCAAATCCCCCAAAGTGCAGTAATCGCCAGCCATTCAGCTTCCTTCTTGGAGATAAATTTGTAGAATGAACGGTGTGACTCAGGCAGTCTAGCGGCTCTGAACTTGTGCGATAAGACCATCCTACAGAATGATTTGGGGAAGGAGCAGCAACATGTGGAGCATGTGGAATGAAACCGATGAAAACCGCTCAGAGGTGGGATGAGATTAATTAACGTTGTAGTAAGATATGGTCGCTAACTTTTCACAGCGCATATGTAGACGTATGGTTTTTTTATGGCCACTGAGAGACAAAGACCCAGAGAGAAATATGCCCTGACTGCAGTTCCCCTACACAGTTTGAGTGTCTAATATCTTGTTCTTTTTTTGTACTTTACTGTTTTGGTTCACTTTTACCGCTCACATCGGTGCTGTTTCCAGCTGCAGTAGGAGGCAGCTGCTTTCAGTAAAAAAAAAACACAACAAAATTTCAAATCCATTGTATGCTACCTGGTCAGCACCATACAACAGACAGACACAGCTAGCGGCTCTCTGGTAAGCACAGCAGAGTGTTTTAACAGCAGGAGCCAGCTATTTCCCTGAGAGGGTGGTGGAGACCAAAACAGAGGGGGAAAAGAGTGAATATTGAACATAGACAACTTAAAATGAATAATAATGTTCCATATCCGCTGAATGTGAATAAGTGATTCTTTGATTATCTGGTGCATGTGTATTTAACACATACACCAGATCAGAAGGTGACTATGTGTCAAAGTTGTGTTTCCCAAACTGGGGCTTGTGACCAAATGAGAAATGATTAGTGAAACTGAAACTGAGTGAGCCTTTTTCACAGCCGACAATCTGATGTGAAACTCAGGTGTTACTACTAACATTGTTAATTGTTGTACTGTCTTGCATTGATTGCTGGAATAAAGCCATTTTGAATTTTACTAGTTCCAGCTGTTGTCTAGTTGATTTCCCTGCCACGGCCAGTCTAAATATGAAAAGGTCTACAAGAATAAAGAAACAGCAGCCAGGTGTTTTCAGCTTCCAAAGGGGCCATGACAGAAAATGTTTGGGAAGCAATGATACAGAATATTCCTGGAGACACACAATATAGCATTGCTTAATTCTAATCAATTATATTGATTAATTACATATATGTATTGTAACATTAATATTCATTACAATACTTTTGGGATACACTTTTGTCCAGAACAACTTCTTTTTTCCTCTGTATCCTCACACAGTGGAGGCCAATTTCAGTGTATTGCTCATGGACACATGGATCAAACCACACACTACATAATTTATATGGTCTACATGCCCATATAACATAATATATGGTCGATCAAAGTGCATTATCAGAGTCAAAGACAGGGGGATATCTAGTAGTCTGTCACTGTGGAAATAAGTATACTAATGGCACATTAGAGATGTTTAGTAGTCTTTATGCCATATTGCTGCACGTTTCTAACATTAAGACCTCTTTTGGCATAAATGTAGCTGCTAAAACATTTCAAATAAACATTTCCCATCTGCCCTTCACTTCTCCCATCGTCTGTGATTGCCAGACACTCCAGGAGTATTAGCTCAGCTTGCACTGAAAGAACAGTGAAGTAATCCAACAGATTTCTTGCCAAAGCCAAAGTGGTGGCACACAACATAAAATGCAATGATACATCAGCCTAACCTCACTGCTAAAGGACTACAAATTCAAGTTTAGAATGTCAGTCACATGTGCATCTACTCTTTTGTTAAACACACACACATACATACACACAAATACAGCGTCCACATAGTGTATGATGTGTTGCAGTGCTCCTAGCAGCACATTGTGTAAAAGAAAGCCTCTTCAACAAGGCTCCATTCTTCTCAGCCAATGTTGGTGCTGATGGGTGCAGCCAGAGCTCTGAATTACCACTCTGACAGCCTTTTCCTCACTGTCGCTATTCATAGACCTCTACAGCCAAACACGCACACACACACACACACACACACACACACTAGACTATCTTTCTCCCTACGGTTTTCCATCACTGCTTGAAATACTCATGCACTCCCCTCTGATAGACCATCTGTGGCTTTAAAATCACGCTAGGCTCTGTGTGTGTGTGCTGAAGGATTTGTGCTAATTTACTGAAAACAAAAGCAGCGCTTGCCTTGGAAATCTGAATTCGAGAAAGAGCGTGACAACAAGGAATAGGATGGAAAAAAGGGATGAAACAAAAGACAGAAAGAAACAAGAGGGAAGAAATCAATTACTGGTCAGTTCATTACCTCTTCTCTCTCTCTCCAGCTCCCTCGAAATTCTTTCTACTTTCAACAAACTGCATTCATCACCCCTGATACACAACCTCAAGATTTGGTGTGGCTTAGATGTATGTTTAGGATATTTCTGCTAAATGAGAGACAGAGCGTTCCTGTTCAGATGGTGTTCTGTCTCAAATGTCCGTGTTTTCCTGCTCTTCAAATGGTGTGCTGACTGCTGGTCTTGCTCCAGATGAGAATCTCTCCAGCATTTGTTGCATTGCCCACTTAAGAACCTTGAATTTAGCTGCCATTTGGTGGTGGGATGGTTTTTCAGCACTCAGGAGAACAATCTGGTCCCCCAACTGCTTCATTAACGCTTCACTAACATCATTAAGAACAACTGGGAAACAAACAAACCCTGGTAAAAGAGACAATTAAGGCAAGGGGATCCTCCTGATTTGGTGAATTTGTTCTTACAAGAGCAAAAACTATTGAAAGAGTAAACTATGAGCATATGAATAAAATACTGCATACACCAGAGCATGACAAAAATGAGTCACTTTAGAATGACAATAATCGTTAAATATCTTCTGAACACTGAGGACCAGGTTTACTTTGAGTTTGTGATCACTATGTGTGTATTCAGTGCATGATTTACTAAGACAGCAGTTCATTACACAGTCTGTCCGCAGGACTGCCCTCTGGACGCACACTGTGAGCAGAGGAGAGCTCAGTCGGTGCAGTTCAGCTGTGGGATTCCTATGAGATCATTAAGCTCAGAAAACTGGTTCCAAAACATTTACTTTGGCCAACTCCACCTGAGAAAAACTGCAATTATTACTTTAAACATCGCTCATAATATAATCATCTTTAGCACGCATATCATTGTAAATACCTTAGGAGGCAATAGATACCTCTACAGGAGAAAAGGAGGTGAAGTGTTAGACAAATCAAAGACACTTATATACATATACAGATATATATATAGTATATATATATATATATATACACACACAGAAGGTACAGGGAGGTGGAGCTGGTTATATAGCTGTGGATGTTATTACTGAGGTAAAGGCAGCTAAAAGCATTTAAATGTCTCGACAAAAAAAGAAAAATGTAACTGAAGCCTGATTCTTCATGTTCAACCAGCCAAAGGTCCCCATCCACTATACATCTGTGTTACAGTAATCAGATACTATGTTCAGTCATGATTTACTCATGCCTAGTGCACGTTTTTTGTCATCACTACCATTTGTAGCTCGTGTAAAATCCCATCTGTGCTGCCTTTACAACTCCTTTTCAGAGGCGGAGAATTTTCCAGCAAAACCGACAGTTGCAAATTGCGTGACCTCAGTAAATCCAGAGCAGTGCATAATCAACCTCTGCCAACGACACACAACCTGCTCCAGCCTGCGGCGTCTCTTTGAGAAGTACACCGCATGTGTCACATCCTAAAGGGCGCAAAAACCTTATTAAATCTGGTGGTGGGTCTCATATTGATTACTCACAAACCAGGTAGCCCGAGTGAATCCAGCAGCTTCAGGAAAAAAAGCAGAAAAAGGATTGGTAGTGGTGATTCAAACCAATACTTCTGGAGTGTTCGCACCATTGAACTTACTCTGTTAGAGCAAGTGGGACTTCATGCCCCATGTGTTGTGTGTCCTTGTCCTTGTCTCCCTCTTTTGTCCTTCTTTCCCTCCCCACCACTTCTCGTTAAATGTTTATCCTATTTTCACTGCCTTTTTTTAAAGTTTTCTTGGTAAAAGCCTATTTAATAACTACATTTTCCTCAAACGGGGCGGAGTGAATGAGAGACAGAGGACAAGACAGAGAGGAAAAGTGTGAGTGTGTATATGAGAGAGACAGAAAGAGAGAGAGAGTGAGAGAGAGGAAAGAGGAAAAGCTGGGGATAACACAAATCCTCCCCCTCCT
Source organism: Scortum barcoo (assembly GCA_023238725.1). Classification (NCBI taxonomy): domain Eukaryota; kingdom Metazoa; phylum Chordata; class Actinopteri; order Centrarchiformes; family Terapontidae; genus Scortum; species Scortum barcoo. Next base: position 3,625,502 of record CM041544.1, read on the forward strand.
ACAAGGCTGTAATCGTATTTTTGTAATTGACGTATTCGCAGATAGGCGAACGCTCCCTGATGCCAGTTAATAGCTGCACGAATCAGCAGGCTGCCAGCTTCCTCTTTCTTCACGCACTCGGCTAATCACAGCTGTAAAGCAATATCCGCCTGCTGAATCCTAAATTCAGCCCTCTGTATGTGTGTGTGTGTGTGTGTGTGTGTGTGTGTGTGTGTGTGTAAGGTTAGGTGGATGTGTATTAACTGTCAAAACTGTGCCCTTGTGTGTACTGCCTGAATGTATAGGAGAGGGAAGTTATCAGAAAATGGAAAGGTTGGCGCTGCAATAGGGGCGCCACAGGAAAGTTCATGGAGTTTCCTCTTGGGAGTGTAAAGCCGCACGGCGCATCTTACGAGTGAGCGGGGGACCAGGGGATACACTCATTATACAACTGAGAGTGGCCTGATGGTGGCCCCACAGCAAAGGTCACCTACACCCAACGCTTTCTTCTTCTAGGAAGCAGAAACATGCAAAGCCATTAGTTTGTCAGACTAGTCGGTTGCAGACAAACAAACACAAGGAGGCAATCACAGGCTAACCTTCACACCGAGGCAGAGGCAATTATTATTCCCATACTGTGAGGTAACTGCCTTTCCTTTAAATGCTGCTGGAAATGTCAGTGACAGTCTCCATGTTTCACTGGAGATAAAGACAAAGACTAGCGAGATCGCTGCAGGTGATTTTGAAGGCAACATGTGCAATGTACGTGAAATTCCTTGGGTCTTGTTGGTGTATTAATACTCAGAGGAAAAAAAAAAGGGTACTCCGTCTTCTGAATAGAGGGCTGTGGCAGAACGAAAAATGTACTGTTTGACATTCAAATAGTAGAGTATACAGGACTGACAGTGCTGCCAAGCAGCGGAGGGCCGAGTGAGAGCTGCCAGTCAGGTATCAAACAGCCACTGTGGAGCAATCACTTGCATTGTGGGAACTGTTGTGTGACAGGCAAGGTCTTAATAGATAGCCCAACACAATTTCTAATCTAATGACTAAAAACACTGGGTAGATGAATGTACATGGATTTTACCATTATTTCTCTGATGAACAGTCAAGGAAAGTGACAACGTACATTACGTGTGATTTAAGGGCCTCAAGATAAATCTGGGCGGTCATAAGGTGATTCATGGGTTGACAATTACTTTTACTTTGACACTCTGAAATTATGACATCAATATTTTTCCATTCCTGTTTCTTTGTCCAGTGTTACAAAAAGGTGGTGTCAGAAAGCTAAAAAACATGACCGAGTTTAATTTTTAAACATAGTCTTACTTTTGCAGATGATATTACAGACTATTTCTTGTCCTCTCATCTATTATATGCTAGTACAGTTTTGTAATGCTTATTTTAAAAAGCCTCAGTTCATCATTTGCTTCCCTTTTTGTACTGGTCTTTAGAAAAAGCAATAATTCTCCATTTTGCTCTTGGGGCTGTGCACCAGCATGGTCTTGGCTGCATTTGAATTTATGCACATTGAGCATAATTTATTAACCTGGATTTATGCTGAAGAGAAGCCTGTATAGCATGTCTAATTCACGCATATATTTATATTTACGTAACATTGATTAATGAGGTCCGATGTAAGAACAGATATAAAATGGAGCATGAAGGGGAGGATGCAAGGAGTGTAAAAGAGAGGAGGTGAAGGACATACGAAGGATGAGGAGGAGGAGAACAGGAGCAGTACTGCATGTACTGATTCAGGGAGAGAATAAATGGTGAGTGACAGTAGAGAGAGGGGAGAAAATGGAGGGACAGTGGAGAGGGAGAGAATACAGAGAGAACAATGGAGAGTAAAAACTGAGAAAAATAAACAGTCTAAGGTGATGAAGGAGAGGTTATGCTATGACAGGGAGGGTAGAAAAACTGGTGTAGCAATATAAATAACTTGTAGTACAAACTTGTGTTCAAACCTTTTTAGGGATGATAAATGTCACACAACAAGTCACACGAACGATGCAGCAAATTCACATAAACCTTCAGTTACAGCAAAAAATTGTTCTGCAGCGACTAAATGTCAAACAAGTAAATCATGTAGCTTTCACGCTTCAGTGTTGCCTTTTCCAACATTACACTGTTGATGAGTTAATACTGCTACAGTAGCTGTATGACCAGGAAAAAAACAAGAGATTATTAAAAAGACTGGGTGGAACTCCAGGCATTGTCTTTAGGACATTATTTAGTGATGTCTTTAAATTGAAATTGGAAAAGCATATAATGAACTGCTTGTCCATTTTGCATGTATTCTTAATAAAAATACCTGCATTAATAGGGATGTTAGGGAGCACAGAAACAGCTGGTCGTTAGTTTCAAACAGAAGTAGACACAAGGAGCTTTTCATTTTCAGTCCAAACTGAAAGCTCGGTTGCAAACTCTGGTTGGCTTTTTAATGTCTTTAGCTGGCTCTTATAATAATGTTGACAGCGCAATAGGCTTTGTGGTTGAAAAATGTGAGATTATAACTGAGTACCTTATAATGATGTGAAAAAGATGAAAGGTTGAAGCCAACAGATCCCAGAAGTTGCACCATAAAGCTGCTAAGTGTTCTTATTATGATGAATATATGTGATTTAAGATTTCTTAAGTCATGTGGAGTAAACTTCCTGCAGTAGTTTCTGACATTATCCACTAAATCCCAACTGAACCCTCCAAACTCCCGACAGTTGCAAAAGGTCAAAATGAAGGAAGCTGTTAAGCCGCGTTGGGCCGTCCAATTTTATACAACCCTGCTTTGCCAAATCAGAAGCAAAGCCATGAGAGCTTTCCTGTTTTTATTCACATAACCAGCCACAACCAATGGTAACTAGTGCACAGGTGGCCCCTCAGTCACAGAGCTTTGGCAAGAACATGTTGTTGAAACACTCTGTGCCACTTTGCAGTTTGACAGGACTTGTATATTCACATTAAATGAGACAGATGGAAGAGGTGGGAGAGATTTGTATTATCCTCTCATATTATTGAATAGCAATGTAGATACACTGGAGTTTAATAAAAATTGCTGGATGTTGTCAATGTTGATGCTATTTACCAGTCTAAATCTGGTAACTGTGTTAATTACCATACAGAGCAAACACTCCATAACCAGACAGAAAGTGAATGTACTGCTGATGAATTTATTTAATATGGAAGTGTTGGAAGGCTGATTGGCCAAAGACGGGCTTCACAGAGAAGAAAGAAAAGAGGACAGAGGAGATGAATTGGGGATTAATGGGTATACAGAGATGAGCAGAGGTGCGAGGCAGACACAAAGCTGCAGTAGATGGAGTCATCGAGGAGGTGAGCGTGGAGGGGAGATTAGAGGGTAAGTGGGAGGCTGGTAGTAGCAGAGGGGGAGCTTGCAGTTACAGCAGTCCATAATTGTTCTTCATGCCTCGCTCCCCAGCGAGTCACTGCCTGGTCTGGTCCTTTGAGGCCGTGTGTGTGTGTGTGTGTGTGTGAGTGTGCCTGTACCAGAGTGAGATACACTATTTGGAATCTAGGAATAGGTCACAGAGTGAAATAATGAATTTTAAACCAAGGAATGGGTCACTGTGAATTTGTACTTTGTGTTTGTTTGCGTGTGTGTATTCTGCTCTTATATGAAATGCATGCGTGTTTGTTTTCTCTGTGTTTCTATTTCATGACTAGAAGTTTGCAACTGCACATATGCATCTTCTGAGTAAGTGCATGCGTGAAAACCAGCCTGAGCAGAGGTCAAAGGTCACACTCAAGGGATCACAACAGCATTTTAAACTCAACGCTTCCATTGAAAATGTTTAATTCAACCAGCTTTACTCCTCCTACTGAGAGAAGTTCATAAAGGAGTGACAGAGGAAGAAATGGAGAATGAATGAGAAAAATATCTAGCAAATACAGTCAAGAATGTACTTTTTTCCCCATTTTCTCCATTTTTCCTCTCTTCTTATTCAGACAAACATCCTATGTTGCTGTTGTTTTGTGTACATAGAAAAAGTATGACCACCCAATATGGCTGTAGGCACTAATTGGACACAACTCCAGCTGAGCTCTTCTGCCTCTCCTCAAATATCTGTGATCCTTTCGACCGACGGTGGAATCGCAATTTAAATTGTCATTGCTTTCTCTAAAATCTAGGCGTGCATTTGTGTGGTCTGTGTTGTATTAAACCAGGCTGTACCAAGCACAATCACAAATCTATCATTTTTACTGTTTTGTTCAGGGTTTGTTCAAGGATCATATGAAATGATGCAGTTGTTTGTTTTGCTTCGACCCTGAATACCATAATTCAGAGCTACAGTATGAAAACAATCAGTTCTGTTTTTAACAATCTACTGTAAAAGTTTGTCAAGTTCCAAACACTGTTATACTTTAAATACTTTCCACCGTTTTTTAGCAAGGTACAATCTATCACTGACAAGTTAGCTGCAAGCTGCCTGACTGAAAATGGTGTAAGGTGATGAGCTACACAGAAAAGAAAAACTCACTGCACATACTTTAGTTTACTTTTACTCTGGCTTACTTGTGGAATTCACATTAATTAGTGACTGCTGGCAACAGTTGTCATTTTAATTCTGCAAAATTGTGGGTCGGCAAGTAAAGCTTGAACCTCTTACAGCTTGTTGATGATGTAAGATTGAATTAACATCCCAGCCGTGGCGATTTTGAAAATTGCACTTTCAAACTAAGAACGATTCATCTCTCAGCCGTAACTCACACCGTTTTTCTCTCTCACTCCATTTCTCCTCCTGTTTTTTTAAAATTCACTTTGCCTCTCCTTGCTTGACACGTTCCTTCTCAGTCTTAACTTGTTGTCATTTTGCAGGGCTGTTACAAAAACAGGTGTACATGAAATTATTCTATGTGAGTGATAGTCACCTTTCCTTATCTGTGTGTTATTAGGTCTGTTGCAATACACTTAAACAACATGTAGATGGGAGGTTTAAAATGTTATTGCTTATTCTATATTCTACACTAGTACTGTATATTTTAATCTGACATATCTATAACACCCAGCTGCTGCTGTCATTCTAGAAGTTCACCATTATTCATCTGTCTGTCCATCAGGCCCACACGCTCTCTTTCTTTGAAGGACATTGATCAAATTAATGCAATAAAGCAGAGCCTATGACAGTTTGCTTTGATATGATCCTCTGAAAGTGTGTGCCTGCATGTATAAGGACAATGGCGTGTTTGTGAATATGCCTGTGTGTGTGTTTGCATCATGGGAGTCTCCCTGTGTTGCAGTCTGCCTGCAGTGATAAGCAGATGATGAACGCTTGAGACAGTGTGTGTGTGTGTGTGTGTGTGTGTGTGTGTGTGTGTGTGTGTGTGTGTCTGTACGTGTGCTACCTGAGCCTGCTGTGTGTTGTTGGATGAGGGGAGAGGGTTGGAGACCATTGGTCCAAAGATGTCCAGCTCATCGCTGATTGGTGCAGCACCGCCCGATCCCTTCCCACCACCCTCAGGAGCATCTGAGAGACAGAGAGACAGAGAGAGTATAATAAACCAAAAGGCATCCCAGGCAGATTGGTTGAGGCTTCTAATGAACCTGTATGTATGTGAATCCTGAATTGAGAGAATAATTAATAAACAGCAGACATAAAAGGAAAAACAGTAAAAGTGAGGGCACAGGGCAGAGACATTAATAGAATTATTTAATATGACCTTTACTACATACGCAAGGGGTATTCATATGATTTATGCATTCACACACATTTCCAAAATGCCCCACACAGCTCAATTTATAATTTCCATGCTTGTTAATTGGAACACCCGCCAGAATCTTGTCACGACTGTATTCCTTAAATATTTAGCTTGCCCTGAAAATCATTTCATTTATGCTTCACATTTTGTCCTGGAAGGAATACGGACTATATAATTGTGTGTAATTGCAGATACAGACAGACACACGCGCGCACATACATATATATGTATTTTTATTTCACTTTAGTTGAATTAACTGATTAACTGAAGACCTGCGCGGCAGAACTTTAACTGGGGAATTACCATACAACGGATCTTCAACCTCAGCCTGCAGCATGCAGATTGGGAGATGTACCCTCTTGAAGACATCCCGCATCGTTCCAGTTCCTGAATGAACCACTAGCAACGGCTGTCTTCAACCTCAGACTTCCTGACCAGATCTGGTGAAGCTTAATCTCCCAGCGATACGTTGGAGCGGCTCTTCCTCATCAGACATACCAGCCAGGTGTTGGTGTGGAGGCCATCCTCTAGCTCCAAGCCCACTCCCATCTGGTCTGATGAAAGTGAGTGGATTCTTTTCTTGGACTTCGCCTACCAACCAGGTGTTGGTGTGGAGGATGCCTTCAAACCTGCTCCATCCAGCCCTGGATAAGGGAAGCCCCCTCTGCCCAGCCAGTGAGGAGTAAGGGAAGCGGCACAGTGAGGATTCTTTTCTTCGACTTCTCCAGTGCCTTCAGCCCAGCCCACTGAGCACATGAGCAGGATGGGGAGACCCCCTTGGATTGGATGGATTAATATGACCTTTACTGGCAGACCACAGTACGGGCTGAAGGGTCTGACAGTGCTGGCCCCTCTTCTCTTCACCCTGTACACCTACACCCCAGACTTCTTACAACTCGGAGCTGTGTCATATTCATATTCAGAAGTACTGATGACACGGCCATCGTTGGGTGCATGACAGGGAGAGAGGAGGAGTATCGGAGACTGGTAGGGGACCTCGCTGCATGGTGCCACACTAACACACCATCGTTGGGTGCACATGCTCAACACCTCTAAGACGAAGGAGCTGGTAGGGGATGGTTATGGTGCCACACTTGGGAGGTCCACCTCTAAGACCACTGAAGGAGCTCCTGTTATCGACTTTGGGAGGTCCTGTGAGACCAAGACGAGGCACCCTGCTAGAGGGATGGGGTGGAGGCAGGCTGTGGACTCATACAGATACCTCGGGCTATGGATAGACAATAAACTGGACTGGACTGGACAACGCACACCAGCCACCTGTGTGGGAAGTACTTCAAAGCAGGATGTACTTCCTGCTGTGGAAGACACAAAGCAGGATGTACTTCAACATCTGCAGCAATCTGCACTTCTGCAGCACTGGATGTTTTACCAGTCTGTCCAGGCTGTGGTTGCCAGTGTCCTCTTTTACACTGTGGTATGCTGGGGGGCAGCATATCCAAAAAGGACACATCCAGACTGGATAAACTGATCAGGCGGGCCGGCTCTGTGGGCTGTGGTTGGCATGAAGCTGGACTCTCTGGTGACGGTGGCAGAGTCGAGGACTCTGGACAAACTCCTGGATATTATGGACAATGCCAGCCACCCTCTGCACACCGTCATCAGCAACCAGAGGAGCCTGTTCAGTGAAAGACTGCTCCTTCCCAAGTGCAGGACCAACAGGCTCAAGAACTCCTTTGTCCATCATGCCATCACACTCAACAACTCCTCACAAGGGGGGAGGAGGACATAGAGTAGGGGTGGTAGCCATTGTACATTTACTTGTACAACACTTACAACATACATTCGGACACTTTTTCCCCTAGTGCAATAACCCCATCATATGCAATAATGTGCAATAATTTTAATTTATAACACTTAACTTACTTATACTATACAAAGCCATAACTTATTTCACACACACGCCATACTCAGCTCTTTCTATTTACTTATAGTATTTTATTATTTTATTCCCATTCTTTATATTTTGTATTTTAAGTACTTACTGTTTTATTTTTCAACTGTGTGCTTTATACCTGTAGGCTGCTGTGGAATTGGAAACGTAAATTATCCCTGAGGGAGTCATCCCAAAGGGATCAATAAAGTGAAGTCTAAGTCTAAGTCTTTAACACAAGTCTAATATTGTACAATTCTAAAAAGGGTGTTGAAGATGGTTGGCCGAACCCTTATAACACAAGGGGTGGAGATAATCCAACTACTAAATAACAAATGATATGTACAAATAAACACTAGGCAGACAGTTTGCTAACTCCTAAATATTAATAATGGACTAACAACAAATTACTTTAAACAAGACTTCATTTGACTCAAATAAAGAGAGCAAACAAACGTATATCCCAACATTTTAAACTAAGGGAATCACAGTGATGGAGAGGCAGAAAGGGGGAGGTGAGGGAGTGTGTGAAAGGGAAGGGCAAGTGAACAGTGTGAGTGTATGTGTGTATATGTGTGTGTGTAAGAGGGAGCGAGCAGCGGAGGTCATTTATATAACCACAGTGATGAAACATCCATAATTTAGCCCTTTTAAAGTGTGAACAAGACTGAGCTCCTTTAGCCAGACAGCAGGGTACAAGGAAACCCATTTACTGTGAGAAGGCCAGAAAGACCGCTCCACATCCTTTCAAACTGCTTATTAAAACTCATTTTCAAAGAACCAATTTGACCGTGACGTCTTCCATCCTAATATTTAAACTATTGATTGTTGCCAGTTATCCAGCCCGTGATGCCTTCATGTCCTTTAGGAGCTTGGCTTTTATTCTGATAGCTAAAGTACTTAAATTGCTAGAAAAAAGTGCTTGAGGAATACAGCCTTTTATGACTATGATTATTACTTTAGGGGTTGACAGGAATGACAGGTAAGAGTCACACTGTTATATATTGAAATGGAGTGAAAAATAGGATTCCATGTGCATCAATTACCCTCCTACCACTCTAATCCCCCCCTCTATTACCAAAAACTCATTCACCCATTGCCATGGAAATGAGCCTGAGGGAGAAAAGGGCCCATCATCACTGCCATGAGCTGCTTCTTGAGAGCACTCTCAACTTCACCATGGAAACAGACCAATAGTTCAGGCGGGTTGGGGGCGTGGGGGGGTTTCTAATCACCCCGAACCCCTTTGCCCCAAGTACATTCTCTCTCACACACACACACACACACACACACACACACACACACACACACACACACAAATACAGTGCTTCCCAGTATCTTCAATGAATAAAGCGGCCTCATTCAATGGTAGGGGGCTGTCACATTAAGGACTTGGCCACCACAACAGGGAGAAAAATATCTGACTTGATTAAGGCCCTGCATTGATTCAAATGCAATAGTTGTCGTTGGTTTCACATGAATACATGTGAAAATGTCAAGTCAAGTCAAGCTCCAGTTTTTTTTTCCATCCTGTCAATAATAAATTTCCAGGGTCTCTGAAGTGCACAGCCATACACCCAAAAGTATGTTCACTTAACCCAGTTTTTTTCACAACTAGGGCATGAAATGAAGCTTGTCCACTGCCCTGCGAGCGATCCTGGGATCAAGTGAGTCCAGAAAAGGGAACACAAGCCCAAGTTGGTAACAGCAGTCATTAGCTGCTGGTAGGCTGAATCATTATGGGGAGGGAGGAGTGGAAAATGACCTGCTCCTGGTACAACGTGTTTGTTTACAGGTGATGAAGTGCGGTTCTATCAAACGGTGAACAGATCATTTATATTGTGGTGTTAGTGTTTTGATGCGGCTTTCCACACATGACTAATGGGTTTTTTAAGCCTGTGCTGCAGAAAAACAGCCAATTTTGAGAGTTGAACAATTATGTAACCAGAGTCCATGCAAACAAACACCAGCCGACAGACAGCGTTGACGGACGCTTACACAGTTTAAGTCCGTTAATACAAAGTTGGGTGATGGTAAAATCTTGGCAGTAGTCCCTTCACAGTCAAGGCGGCACAAAGTGAGCAAGAGTGAGAGTCAGTGCTTCTTCGTCTTATTTCTGTGGCTAAACACACAAGCTTGTGCTTCACAGCCAACATGTGGTGAGGGCTGGTAAAGATACAGGGACAAGTTACTCTGCTGTGCTGCTTTGGACTCTACTGAGTAGTGACGGTAGTAATTTCCTTCTTCTTACTTCTTTTGTTTCTGATGTCAGACAAATTAATTAATATAAAATAATGACTTGATTGTGGTTCATAAATACAACCTGTTAACATATAACTCACTACTGTTCAGAGAATTTTGTCAAAACAACAGTTTATGATGTGAATTGCCTCATATCAAAAAATACATTTTTTTAAATATAACTATTACTTGTTTTTTAACCACAAATAGCACTATGAAGCAAGGTTTTCACAAGTGGGTCATCATGCATGTGCCACAGAACAGATATTCATGCATGAGCTCGCAGGTGCTGGTGATACACATCCAGGCTGCCAGTTTCACACTTTTCTGCTAACTGACAGTTACTGTAGTACTAGCAAGAATACATGGGTGTAAATGATATTTTAAATAACTGGCTTCGCAAATGTTTTATAAGGTATATATATATGTCGATGTGACTCATGTGTTAGGGCCCAAGAAACAGTGTAAATATAAATAAGTCTGTTGACAAGAAAACTCCACAGGATCCTGTAATGATCTACGCTGTGATCAGTTATACTGACATTAATATAGAATGATCACCTCGGAGACAACACAATGCTGTGTGATGCTGCTGAATAAACTAAACTTTTTCACAAGAGGTAAAACCGGGACCAAAACCAGGACAGTTGCTCCTGGAATAGAGGAGAAAACATGGAGTAAAAACCCTGTTTATTCTCTCTGGACACAACTGTCGGTTCAGTGTGTCGGGATCATTACGGTGGAGAAACACTGAGAAGAAGAGAAAGGAGTGAAGAGACAGAAAGAAACTGAAACAAACAGACTGGGTGCTCCATCAATAAAAGCTTCTGAAATTGATTCAGTGGCTCCTGAAAAGATCTATTCTTGGCAGGATGACACTTCTGAGACAGCATTTGTCATCAAGGGACACAAAACCTATCAAACAGAAGCTGAAATAAATACATGGAGTGTGTTTTATTGTTGCTGTAGGCAAGAATAAGCCTTATTTTTGTGATACTAGATATTTAATTTAAAAAAGCCAATATTGGTCCAATTGTTTGACAAACCAAGGAGAAAAATGCAAAAATGCAAGGATGGAAAGAACACTGGTGTAAAACTGCTTATCTGGATAGTCTCACAATATTGTTTTTCCTTTCATTCCAGCACAGCCTGCTAAATGAATTAAACTGAACAGAGGAATTGACAGAAACACACACACAGACAGAGGAAAAGGCACAAAGAGGCTGTTTGGCAGCTGCGGAGCAAGGTAACCGAGACACGGAGGGATGGATGGAGGAACGGGGGGATGTGCGAGTGCTGAAGGCATACTGCCACGGATCTGACTTATTGATTATGTGTGAAATCTCATCCACTCGACATGGCTGCAAGGTGTGTAGCATTGGTTATTTATAGCAGGGCGTCCACTCTCACACTGCCATGCTGTGGTCGGGAATGTTTGATCAACGTTGTATCCACTGGCCCTTTCTTCTGTCAGCACAGCTTACCCTCAGCTAAGTCTAACACAATACAGTATTGTATTGGAAAAACACAGGGTGATTGCATATTACAAATTCATGGTGAAAACCCTGAGCCAACCCTGACTGTTTCTGCCGTGTTTTTACCGAGCGCGGAGCGGAATCTCCTGGTGGTTACCAGGCCGAGACCCACGCCGCGTACTCAAAATGTCACAGGTTTGACTCCAGCTTGTGACCTTTGTTTAATGTCATATCCTCGGTGCATTCAGTCTTTCCAGCTATTCTACCGTTGCGTTCTTCAATTAGGCACAGATGCCATTAAAATGCATGCGAGCAGGAGGTGAGGTGACATGTGATCTCTAAACTGTTACTCCACATCTAAAGATTTGTCAAAATGATAATAAAAATTCCTGGCCTGCTGTGGCTTTGTTTTTAGATTGTTTTACACCATGCACATTTAGATGTTGCAGCACACAATTACATCAAATGTCATATCAAACATTAGATTTTTAATCATTCTGATTGGACCTCTTGCCATGTTGAAGTTGGGGAGTAATCTGAGGTCATCAAACCACGTACTGATAACAGTCAGAGGTGTAGTTTGTCCTCTCCAATCAGGACTAACAGGTGAGTTACTGTGTATGCTTGAAATATACCAGTTTGTACGATGTGGCCTCTGACATCTGAAGACAGGAGGGTTTATAACTGTTCCAAACAGCCACAAACAAAAGTGGGACAAAAAGGCTGCGGGCCAAGTAGTGATAATCCACAGAAATGGCACCCTTTCAGACGGTCTCTCCTCACAGGCATTCATGCTGTAGCACCCGTTTGTCCATGCAGGAAGTGATGAAGTTGTGTGCAGAACGACTGGACATGCTAATCAGATTGTTGGTTACAGAAACCTGCAAAAATTGTTGGATGCAGCCCCTCCAGTGTTGAAAGGCATCCAAGCAGCCAAGCTACATTCTCATTCTCTACTGCATGTATTATTTCACGGTGTACACATAAAAAAATCAATGCATCCTGAATATGTGGTCAGTCCCATCCCCTCCCTTAAATTACATGTACACTGTGGATTGTCTGAACTGAAGGAGATCAATTTGCAACCAGAAGTGAATGCGTCTTATTCTATTCTAGACTGAAATGAATGGCGATGAAATTTTGCTACTACTCTTGAATCTTAAATATGGTCTTTGCACATGGTACTGCCATTAGCTGTGTCTGAGTGGTTTAAATTGTTTAGCCAGAACTGCAGATTCTTGCTCTTTGCTGACTCTGACGCATTCGATGCCCTCTTTCTTCTTCCCCCTCTTCTGTTCAAAATTTCAAAGCAACAGAAATGCATTGAGAATAATTGTTTCCTCTTCCTAAAATGACCACATTTGTTCAATAGTGCTGTAGTTTTTACACAGATATATGTTTTGTTTTCATGTTTTAATGAGTCTATTAGTGACAATTATTTAATCCCAATTAGACTGAGCCCTGAACCAGCTGAAGACAGATGTCATCCACAGTGAGTCTGTAAAATGTAACTTTACTTGACAGTTCAAGACTTTCCATAACTTTATAATTGCACTTTTTAAAAGGCAATCAATTGATTATCTTCTCACAACAAAATTTTTTTTTTTTTCTGTTTGGATTATACCTTAAATCATATTTAGACAGTCCAGCACATGACTGGGTTTTACTGTAGTCTGCTCACAGAGGTGTCAGACATGGTGGCCTGAAGTCACCAATGATGCATTAACTGCCAGCTGCTATAATAAGATCTCTGTATCTGACTCAAATAAAGCCTGACAGCTTTAAACCTTTCCCCTTATAATGTCACACATTACTTAACCTGCAATTAATACAGTATCAGTCTAAAGTGTTATTATATCACCTGCACAATCGGTTTAATTTGCATATCTGACACATGAGGCAGACATCTGGATATAGTTTGAAAACTTTTTATATTTTAAGTTGGTAGAAGGTTGGTCACGTCTTACCCAGGCCCAGCAGGTCCACAGCCGGCTCTGTGCCTTCCTTGGGACTGGCTCTGGACTCTGACTGCTGAGAAAGACAAAGAAAAAGGCAAAAAGAGAACAAAATACATTAGTATTATGTCCAATTCACCCCAGTTTCTGTGTTCTCAATTTACATTACTATAGTGTAATCACGTGCAAGAATTTGATCTATAAAGGTTTTGATCAATACTGTCTTTATTAAGTAGAGTAGTAGTAGAGTATTAGATGATCAATTTCACCTATTTGCCATATGATGAAGATTCCTGCCCCAGCACAGCTAGAGATCAAAAACCCATTTCTACTCAAGATTTGATTTATCATCATTAGATTTGGTAAATCATTGATTTATTATGCAAGCCATAGAGTATGTTCTGAAATCCCTAAAATCCCAGAGTAAATGTTTGAGGTGACCCTCCTTGATCTAGAGATGTAAAAAAATCCATTATCCTGGATTTCAGTGGAGGGTTTTGTTGTTTAAACAGACCCTGTGGAGTTACAGGTGACACAGTGAAGGATTGTTTTGAGGGTCTAAGTCCTTTTTTTGTTTGTATCCTGTGCTTTTTGAATGTGGATGACATTCCCTCTGATGTGCTCCGCAAACTGTTCTCTAGTTACATATCCAGTAGACATGTGAGCAATGTAAGCAGTCATCTGATCTAATGTTTCTGTCCACCTTGTGAATGAGGGGAACAGGAGAGTCCTGTGATAATTCTGTGTGCTTCTTACTACCAGTGACACCTTTCACATTAGTCATTTCATTGGTCATCTAAAGATACTGATCAGTGAGCTTTAACAACGCAATGTAAAAAATCCTTCTGAAAACTGTCAGTAAATGAAGTAAGTGAAGAAACCTGTGTGGGGTCATACAGTGTTTTGCTGGGAAATACTAAATGTGAACTGTTTACAAGAAAAGTAACCAGGGTAAATTTAGAAACGAGCTTCTACAGGGGTCCTCCCTCTGCATATTTTGTTGTATGCCACAAGTTATTTGTACAATTATCTTACAGAACAGAAAGACAGCACTGCTTTTCCAGACCAACCAGGATCTAGCTCTACATCCTGGAAGACTTCTGGAGGTTCTGGCAATAACAGACACTACACAGAGTAAAAAATAAATATATGTACTGTATGTTTCACAGTAAAACAAATGTACAGCACAAAAACACAACACAAAAAATCAGTCAAGAGCAACATAACAACATAATACCTTAAGCATTTAAGTCACAAACCAAGTAGAAAATACCAAATATTTGCTGTTTGCTGTTTGTCAGTGGTATACTGCCTTTTTAATACTGTGCCTGATAAGCAATCATGCTAATGTAGTTTTTAAATTGAAAGCAAATTAGCGGAGTAGAAAGGGGGAAAAGAGAGAGAGCAAACCAAAAGACATAGAGGCAAGGAGAAAGAGGGAAGAAGAAAAGTGTAGGTAGGAGAACGAGACAGGAGAATAAAGAATCCCTTCTTTAGATAGAGATAGTGTGAGACTGGAGAGAAAAATGTGGTGAGGGAGAAAGAGTAGAAAAGGTTAACACGTGGGCCATGAGAGATCTACAACGCTGGTAACAAACCCAATTTCCCCCCAACAAAAGATCGATGGACCACATTAAATTCAATGTCGTTCCAATCCAAGGCAATGAAAACAATTACCGTGTCCACGCCTAATCAAGAATGCATTGGCTGCGAATTGATGTGTGTTGGGACTGCAGCAAAGCTTGAACAGCGGCGGCGTGAATTGCAGCAGGAAGATCGTTTGTGTACAGCAACACAAGGCTGGTTTGCGCTCTGCATTCATATTGACTGATATTGAAGTGCAATTATACAGGAGTCTGAAATAGCAGCTATCACAGGGAGGGCATGAACTTTGTTACTAGTATACTAGTTAGGGTTAGGGTGAGAGGAAAAACTTATGATATATTGTGTTTTTTTAGTGGCATCCCAATACAAACAGTTCCTTGCTAATCAAAGTAATTATTTGATATTACAATAAACATTTTTCTCATAGCAAATGCTTAGAGTTTATTAGATTTGGCAATAACAAATATTTGGCAATTATTTGATGAAACTGTCAAGGAATGAGGAAGGAATTTTTTTAGGGAGATGTTTGTAAAGCCAACAATACCAACAGCCTAGCACATTAAGAGGTGGGGGACGCTGCAACATAAAAAGAGTCGAGTGCCAGGTTACAAACACCGCTGTGTATACCATGAATATGACTGGACATGATTACTAGTCAGCTGATAAATAGAGCATGAATAATTTTACTGATGCCAATCAATTCTCCATTTCTAGTAGAATTTATTCATTTAAAGGCAGTATTACATTGTAAATTTTGGCTTCCTATTTGAAAAGTCACCCTCCTTAAAGAATGTTAAACCTAGAAGGATATATTTAGCACTACTTTTGATATAAGGTGTCTTCAAAATAAGGATTCATAATTGAAGGAGTCTGCCTTGGAGTTTTGGTGCCTGACAATAAATATATTAGTATATATGAAGTGTAGCAAGTAAAAGAAAGTACTGCAAGTAAAGAGGCAAAAACAGAATATTACGAACTGACAATAAAATATGAAGAAATTATATGAAATATGTATAATATAAATAAATATAAATTTTAGAGATTAAAGAACTGGACAGTTTTGTGCAGTAACGTAAAAAAATATTGCCGAGGGAATGTGCAAAAGCATAAAGTATATGTACGATTGACAATGCAGTAATTTAAAAGATGTGTTAATGTAGTGCATCAAATCATATGCGTAGACTTTACATGATGTAACGTAATGTTTATAGATGTAGGATGAGAGTCAGTATCAGAGGAGTTCCCAGGCCTTGTTGATGAGGCCAACTGCAGTCAGAAGAAATTGTCCTTGCAGAGTGAGGTTTTGGTTGTGAAGGATAGCGGACTCTTGCCGGAGGGGAGTGACTGAAGAGGTTTGTATCCAGAGAGGGAGGAGACAGCCATCATCTTTCCTAGAGGGATGGCAGATTGCAGCCAATCATCTTCTCGGTGGAGAGAATGACACGCTGCAGTGTGCCCTTGTCCTTGGCAGTGGCAGGAGTGTACCAGATGGTGATGGAGGAGAATGAGAATGGACTCAATGATGGTGGTGTAGAAGTGCACCATCATTGACTTTGGCAGGTTGAGCTTCTTCAGCTGCCACATCAAGTACATCCTGCACTGGGCTCTCTTGGTCAGGGAGCTGATTTTCAGCTCCAACTTGAGGTCCTTGGGTGATGATGGAAGCAGCTGTGTGGGATGTAGCATGTCCCCAGGAAGTGGAGGGATTCCACGGTGTCGACTGCGGAGTCACACAGGGTGACGTGGAGAGGTGGAGCTAGGCGCTAACTGACATCTACAACCATCTCCACTGTTTTTACAGCGAGTTGGTCTGACTGCACCAGGTCACCAGATGGTCAGTCTCCCACCTGTAGGTGGACTCATCGCCACCAGAGATGAGCCCAATGAGGGTGGTGTCACTAATGGACTGACCACTGAATTAACAAAAAAAAAAAAAAAGACAAAACTGACCAAGGCAGCCAGCTTCTCGCTGAGAGCAGCAAAATGTAGCAGACTTACACTGATTCACTGATTTTTCTTCTTCCCAGTATCAATTCTGACACATCGATAGAGAGAATTTTGCTCATACCAAATACCTATGCAATACCAGTGCTCTTTTCTCAAATCTGTGAACCACTAAGTAGACTCTCTAAGACACGTAATTTTTATGTGAAGTAACAAGAAGTAAGTGATTGGCTGTGGCACTAAAAACCTAAAAAGTCCCCAGCAAGCCATGATTTCATAAATGTAGCTGAATATTATAGCATCAGTGATGAACAAACTGCACTCATCATGTCTGGTCAATACCTGATGTGCTTGATCAGGTCAACCTCAGCACAAATGGCAAATGAGATTTCTGAATCCTTAACCATAACCCCAAAATGAAGGGGAAACAATACAATTTTTCAACAAATTTGTACATCTAAAACTCTTATAGCACAAAATAGCAACACACATAAACAACATGTAAAACACATCGAATCATTGGCAGCAAAACACACATTGGTCAAACCAGTAGGAATTCTCCTCGGAAAAGCCCACACTTCCATTATGAGTATTTGCAGGGACAGTGCAATGAGAAAACATTTTAGGGTATGCCTGTCCATTTGATTTCAGACATTTCAGACCATGCACAGTGTTACAAAAATGAGATTACACAGCCTTTCAATGCTACATCCCACACAGCTGGTGAGAGACAGAGAAGAAAGAAATAAGAAAATCCTAAATGTCACTCTGCATAAAAAGCTTAAATTCCCCGCTGTATGTTCAGAAGGATTTGGAAAGACATGCTGCCTATATTTGTCTCAAAACGCTGGCAGAGAAGTTGGGTTTTTCATTAGTTATCTGGAATGACACAAGGTGATGCGGCTGACGGACGGCGAGCGACAGATTGTGATTGGGTGTCAGGGTCAGTTGTGTTTGAAGAGAGAGAAAGTGGAATCGTAGTGGAGGCCAGCAATCGATAACCACTCACCCCCACCAACATGTGAATAGAGTCTTCTGCAATGAAGGTGACGCCAGTCTGAATGAAAACCACCGAGCAAACCAAACTCTCTGATAACTGCTGTCACATCAGATCGCTGTCAAATACACACCAGACAAAGCCATCAGCTGACGGCTGTCATACTGTGCATCTGAGTGGGAGCAAAGCCAAGACAGAACGGGTGACAGAGAGCTACTGTTGAGTCCCTTCAATCTTCTCTTATCAGACAAGGTCCACACACTATTTATTCCATTAGTATAACAATGTAGACATAATTAATTACAACTGCATTTATGCAAATGTTTGACATTAAAAGCCTAGCCCAGGAAAGCAACTGATTGTGCCCTTTGAGCGATTGGAAGGTTTTTAATGTGGAACATTTCTGCAGGATGTTTTGACTGGCAGCAGTTTATCATGGAACCAACAACGTAGAGTAAGAGAGTTTATTAATCAAATGAGAACAGTATCTCTGAAGATTCTTAATCACTCAAGATCAATCAAACTTCTCCAGATTAAGTTCAAGGTAACAAAGATTCAACAGCTAGTATTAGAAAAATAATTGAAAATCACAACCAGCATGGAAACAAACGCCGAGGGACCCATGAAGCACAGAATTAATCAAGATAAGGAAGCCAGCTGCCAGAAATGGTAATACTGTATATAAATATTCATTAGGTACATGAAACTGGACCTTAGATCCCTGGGGTACCTGTGGCATCCTAATTACATCAGAGCATGAGATAATGCTATTATAAAAATTGCTTGATGAGACGATAAGCAGCGGTTTGAAATCAGGCAGCAGCTTGTGTAACTGGCATTTATGCTTTAGACACAGCTTATATTAAGTGGACAATACAGAGTGACATCTCAAAAGGAAAATAACAAAGTGAACATGCACACAGAGGCGTGACATTTAGTTTTTGTAGATCTCCACCACCTTCAGGACCTGCACAACAGCGGGTCAAACAATGTGGAGGAAAGAAAAAAGGAAGCTGCTGTCAAGTCAGCTGAATGACAATACAATAATGAGCAAGTAATGTGGTTTTCATGGCGAAATTTAAAGGGCAGGTTTCTCAGACAGGAATTACCTTGAGCTCGGTCTCAAACAGAAGCTCATTTTTCAAGAGATAGCTTCCATGAATATAGCATAAAACAGATACTTCAATCCAAGAACTAAGAGCTCTCAAAAGGTCTAACAGTTAAATCCGTTCAAGTTCAGTGCTTAATTTTTTAAATATATAGTGAATATAATATTTGTAAGTTACATGGCACTTATGTACCACCCTGAAAAAGGCAGTGGAGCAGCTGGCATTTCAATGGACCTACTCACTGCTTGGGTCCACAGGTCTGCACTTTATTGCTCAAATCCGGGCTTGGACCACCAGGCACAAGGAGTTATACAGTCATCTTTTCACCAGTTGACAAGTATCTCTAAAATCAAGCCATTTTTGCCTGCCGCTGACATAGAGAAATGTTTTTATGCTTCCATTTCACCCCCATTGTAGCTTCCTGTAGCACTATATTTAGCACTTAACAAAAGAACAAATCTGTCCTGCTGTGGTCTGCAAATTGGTCCAAAATGAAGCCACAATGCTTTTAACTCTAAGAGAGGAGAATACATTACCACTAGCTGCTTTAAGAATACAGCTCAAAATGATATTTGACCACTTAGAAGGCATTAAATGGACTGTCACCAAACTAAACCTACTAAGTCCATATGAACAGTTGAGTCAATAGGAAAAAAAAGCTAGAGCCTAAATTTACTGTTGTGGATTTACACCACAAATATGTATTTTCTTAATCTTCATAAGAATCAGCTAAAAACACACCTCTTTAAACTGACTTCATATTTCCTGGACTGTACTGTAATATTTTCTTTTTTTTGTACTATTTTACTTTTTTTCTGGTTTTATCTTACCTTTATCTTATCTTACTTTATAATTGTATTTCTCCCACACATTCTTTGTTTAAGCATACTATAATTATGTTACCTGCAAGATGGGTCTAATAAAGCTTTGGTTTCAATCTGACATTGTGAGACATGTCAGATTGTGTGATGGACTTTCAGAACCCAGTGTCATTTGAACTCTGGGGAGTGCTGCATCCCCAACTACCCCTGCATAAATGATGAAAGTTGGAAACCACAAAGCTTGTACACATACATAAAAAACACACCTGGAGTTCCTACCCTTTACAGAGAGGCTAGTGACACACTGAGACGGTGCTCAACACAACACTCCACTGTCCTCCTTCATACGTACGAGAGACAGAGCGAGGTGATGGAACAAACAAAGAGCAAACAACACTAAAAGAGAAAAAGAAAAACAACTAGTGCGGAAGGAGACGAGTGGGAGATGAGGGCTGCAAATTGGTTAGTGACAGGAGCATGAGTAGGAGCTCGGGAGGGAAGGAGAAAAACAGAGGACAAATACAAGAGGGACAGGAAATGGGGACAAAAAGGATAATGAAGAAAAATTAAAATGAGGACTGTGTGGCTGACTGAGGGCAGGCAGCTCCAGACAGTCAGTAACAACAGCAAAGGTAGCACTAAGAGCAACAGCTGCAGCAGTGCACCACTGTAGCAGCAGAAAATTCTAAAATAGTGTTATTGACCTTAAATGAAGGGAGAGCAAGGCTTTTATTAGGGATGAACCAATCCCATTAGTTGTATTAGTGTAGTGAACGAATAATGGGGTTCTGTCTGTCAAAATGCTTTTTGTCCCTCCTTAGAATCAGTTACCGTAGATGCTACACATCCACAATAAATACAATCACACTGCACCTGCTGTGCAGCTGTGTGGACACCGACAGCACGTCTTCAACCTGAGCCTCAGACCTGAAAGGATCTCCGTCATGCCTCATCCTGGTACCCAAAAAAGTAAGTTACCTAAATTCCTACACGACTACTGAAAAGTGGTCCTGACATCTCAGGCAGTTTCTTACCAGAGTAAAACATTTGTGTGAGCAACGCCACCATCCACCAACTTCACCAGGCTTTTTCCAGTACCAGTGCTTTTGACGTTATACAACCTCTGCTGTTGGGAGACAAGGTCAGGACCATGAAGGTGAAGACTCCACTTGTTTCCTGGATAAGCACCTGCAGGCCACAGTTTGCAAGACTAAGGAACAGGATGTTAGGAACTGTAATGAGCAACCACGGTCATGGGCGTATCAGTGGACAAGAGGAAGAGGAACACTGAGACCTGTCTGATGACTTCATTGGGCGGCGTAGACTGAGCCACCTGCAGCTGAACATTAGCGAGATGACAGAGCCAACTGCAGATTGTAGATGTCCTAGATGATTCCTATAAATACCTTGAAGTGTACCTGGATGACAGGATAGAGTGGGCTTGAAAGACAGAGACCCTCTACGAGAAGGGCCAGAGCCGGCTTTACTTCTTCTGGAGGCCCAGAGACTTTGACAGGATGCTGCAGGTGTTCTGTCAGCGTGTGGGGACCAGCGTTTTCTTTTACTCTGCTGTGTTCTGGGGACAGAGTGTGAGTGCGAGAGGAGTTAAGGAGGACATCCTGGATATCTCCCACCCCTTTATGATCTGCTGGTTGAGAAGAGGAGTGTTAGTAGCCATGGGCTTAAACCCTTTCACTGAGCGGCACAGGAGGTCATTCCCAGAAGGATGATTTCTGCCCTGTTCTGTCAGATTGTTGTTTTACTTTACTGCATGTTAAAACTAATGTTTGATTTTAATAAATATTTAACACAGCTTGCTAAAGAACAGGCAAGACAACGTGGATTGGCATTACATCTCTATTAACATTCAACTTTTAGCAACTGCAGAACAAAAACTGTGGAGGCAACAGTTGCTCAGTAGGCTCATGAGCCAGTCTCCCTCTCACAGCATGTTGACACAGAGGCCTGTATGGCTTCAAAACCTGGGTAATCCCATGGCACAAACTGTTATTCATGTAACACAAGCATAAAAAGTTTTAAAAATATCTCCTCGTACAGTGCAGAAGTTATGTGTTACAGTTACAGCATGGTGTAGAAGATGATGAATGAATAATGAATTCTGTGCAGTGTGGTGTCACCATACACACCTGGAAAAAGAAAGTCACGTATTGGCAGCAAATACCTTGATTTTATATTAAGGACTATGTGTGAAAAAAAGTCATAATGGTGCATCCCAAGTCTTCATATGTCATTTCCCTGTTTATCATATTTTAGCATAGAAATTTCCCTACTGCTGTTTTAATTTGCTGTTAATGAAAACTGCTCTGCCTGCTGTCTTGATGAATTTAGGAAAATGTAAATTTCCAGACCAGTGGAAACAGCATCAAAAACAATTAGTTCATTTATTCATTTTATTAATTCCAAACGCTTTGCCTTTTTTGTCAGGCTGTGTTGAGCGCCTGTCGATTCCGATCGCTCCAGAGTGGGAGTCTACCGGGAGAGGGAGGGGCCGTGTCCTTTAAGCTGCTGAAAGGTTTTTAATGTGTAACATCTGTGGAGGAAGTGTTGCATTGACTGGATGGTAACAGTGACCAAAGCAAAGCAGAAGGTATTGCTAGTGAATGAGAGCAAAGTGACAAAATAATCTCAACTCAAGGTCCACTTACTAGCTTTTCCTGAGCTTCCACTCGAGGCTAACACCGGCTATGGTTAAAGATTTAAAAAGTAGGTGGGATTTCAATTAAACTGTCACACTGTACTTATTTACTACTTATTTACTTTTCATTTTAATACTCTCTACTTACCCATTTTCATAAAAACTTTCCAGCAGCTCCAACAGCATAATCCAAAGGTCCAGAAGAAACAGTATGTATTTGAGATGAGTGCCACTTTTTATTTGACCATTATTTATGATAGTAGTTAGTTATTAGTTGTTGTAGCTGTACTGGTGACAGCAGTAGCACAATGTCACTCGTAGCAGCGATACTGTAGTACATTAGCAGCTGTAGTAGTGCTGCAAGGAGTGGATTGTCTTCTTGTGGCTGACAGCTGCCTTATTAACACTATAAAAGGGAATAATAAAACTGCCACTGGCTGGATGGAGCCAATGATGCCAACGACGAAACAAAGGATGAACTGAGGGGATGACAGGAGCAGGCAGATAAGGAGACATAGCAAGGAGAGAGTCAGCAGGAGGCCAGTTGTGTGTGTGTGGTGTGTGTGTGTGTGTGTGTGTGTTTGTGGTGTGTTTATGTGCAGGGGGTATGTGTGGATACATGGTGTGAGGAGAGGTGTGTTGAAAATGCATTATCAATAGAGACTGAGATACCCATATCATAAAGAGGCAGCACCTCAGCTCTACCCAGACACACAGAACAAAGTCTTTTGTGTGTGTGTGTGTGTGTGTGTGTGTGTGTGTGTGTGTGTGTGTGAGAGAGAGAGAGAGAGAGAGAGAGAGAGAGAGTGAGTGAGAGAGAGAGAGAGAGAGAGAGAGAGAGAGAGTGTGGCACCCATGCAGTAAGTCAGAGGCTGTTAAGTGTGCAGGGCTGCTGCAGTTCTGCACCATTCAACACGATCTGTCACTCAGCTGGTGGCACTGACACAGACACACACACACGCACACACGCACGCACGCACGCACATACACACACACTACCTAAAAGGTTTTGTCACAGAGAGGAGATCTTAAGCTGCCACACGCAAGCATCTCTTCCACCCAGTTACATTCATCTGACAGTCATGGAGAAGCCATTGCATTTTAACACACACACACACACACACACACAGCATCAAGACATAAAGAGGTAAAAAGACATATTCTCAAACAAAGGCAACAACAAACAGAAATTTAAGTAGTGCATGCAAATGTGCACCAACAACCACAACACAAACTCTCACACATTGCTACCAGGCACACACACACACACACAAACATCCACAGAGACATAAACACCACACTTAAGTTTTTGAGGAAGGTCACGGTATGGTCTGACGGCTGATGCGTGACGGTGCTGTTCAGGGAAAGAATACCTAATCAAATCAAAACACACACACACACACACACACACACACACACTGACACTGACCAATTTAAACAGGCCATTTTAAGGTGTTTTCAGAAGTCAATCTTATTTGTTACTAAACAGGAGAGCTTTCAGAGCATCGAGAATCTTGTTAGGATGTTTTTGAGAAAGTGGCAGCCAGCTTCAGGTTAGAATTTGTTTGCTGGATTTAGGGAACACACACACACACGCACAACAGCTGCTTCAGCTTGGAAAGCACACACCCCAAAGCCCAACCTGTCTTGAGGAAAACACTCGAAGAACTGGAGTTGATGGACGCACACACTCACACACATGGATTTAATGAATTTAACACACAGATGGATTTGGGAAAGGCATGCGTGACAAGTTGGAATAGCATGCTGCTGCTACCGTGGAGCGCCGGGCCACTGCTCTGCTGGACACGGAGAATTTACTTTGAGCTTTTAGTGTTTTTAACTTTTAGAAATGTGAAAGTGTGTGGGTGTTTGTGTGTCTGTGAGGGTTTTTGTAGTTTAGTGAGGCTGTTTTTTTTTTTTTGCTAGTCTCTTCCCACGTAGCCATGTTCTATTCCAACGGTGAATAAGCAGGACTGGACAACATGTTGTTGCCGTGAAACCAATCTCCACCACTTTGCATAAAGTAATTGGATTTATGGTGTTTTACATATGGTGTCCTGAATTAACTGCACTAGTGACTTCAGCAACATACACAACACCTCTAGTGTGCATGTGTGTGTGTTTGTGTGTTGACAAAGAACTGAAAATGTAATTTCAGTATATGAGCACATGATAGACTGTGTGTTAGTCATTCTGTTTGTTTGTAAGACAGTTGCTGTTTTAGCAGCTGTTGCATGTGATATTCAGATGTGTGAATTAGCTTTTCACTATCATTACAGTGACGTGTGAACAGCATTTATTCTTTCATTTCTAAATACATTTTACTCTTGTTTACTCTTTTTTTTTCTTATTTTCAGTTAAAGTTTTCTTTAACGTTTGTCATGCATTTTTAATATTTATATCCACTAAGCATTTTGAGGCTTCAGCTGTCTTCATTGGGTATGGTTACCATGGTTACAGGTATCGTTCTCATCTATCGCAAAGTTAGTGGAAAAAGAACCGTTTACTTGTTCATGCAAACAGTGTCAGCTCCATAGTAATGCAACAGACCGACTCTCCTCAGTAAATCAAGTTGTCTTTTTCAAACTTCGGTTGTTTGTACAGCTTACCATCATTACCGCGGCTACCTGCTACAGCTGATCTGATCGTTCACAGGCTGAACTCGTGCACTAAAACACTGTCCATGGTCTGACAAGAGCATTTATTTCTTCTGATAGCAACTGTAAGTTTTTATTGGCAAAATGAACACTGGTTATCTGCCACACAGATTTCTTCCTACACTATACACTAGAGGTTTGCTTGGTAGAAATAAACAAGACCCAACTTGAGTCCTGAGTCAGGCAGCATCCAAATAATAATCAGTCTCACTGGGTCAGTCTGTCTGTCTGTTGATAGGTCTACAAAGAAATCGATCCAAGCTGACTCATTATCTGCTCTCATCACATGATGTGTCATAATCATTAAAGGGCAGAAAGGTATTTTATGAGGCAGATGGTGAATGTGAACTTTGAGGTGCAGGAAATACGACATGTACTGCTGCTCTTTTGTGGATTTAGTCAGTCTGTCAGGCCTCTACTGTAGAACATTTAAATTAAAGTCGAATTAACGGAGGTGTTCCCCCTACCTTCCTACATGTAAAATCAATTGAATGAAAAGAAATTATATATATATATATATATATAATTACAGTACATCAACAAGACAATAAGGAAATTACTCACCTTTACAACACAGCACATTTTACTTATGAGGAATTTGGCAGGTAAGCTCTGTGGGGTTGCACAGAGTTTGATAGTAAGAGAGGAAAAATAAACCTTAGGACTGAATGGTAGGCGACCCTGCAAATTCTGAGAGAACACCATCTGTAATATGTTGTTATACCAAAAAAAGCACAGTCGTGATGTGCATGCCCGCCTTTAGAAACTCTATATTCATATTTCAAATGTAGCTACCATTTGCTACCACCAAGAAAATCAAGGTCATCCTGTCTGATTTCTGAAATAAAAATACCACAAAAATACTATAAATAATAATAGCAACATGGAGCACCTATAATATGATTAAAAGACTTCTCCACTAGTCACTTTCATGCAATATCAAAAAACAGAGGTTATGGATCTTCTCCTTCAAATATTTCAGCACAGCTTAGACACAAATCTATGGCTGACAGTCAGTTTGTGCTATTATATATTTTACAACGTCCTGAGCTCTGTAAATGCCAACTATCTGAGTGGATGTGGCCCACTCTGTTTGGAAAGGTACGCTGGGATGTAACTATCTCAGTGGGATATAAGCTCTGCTGCATCACAGGGGGGGAGATGTGTGTGTGTGTGTGTGTGTGTGTGCGTGTGTGTGTGTGTGTGTGTGGGCGAGTTGGGAGGGGAGCATGTTGGTGCTTGTATTTGTGTATCTGTGCATTTATAGTGGGGGAGGTTGGATGTGTGCGTTTATGATTGCATCTGTCTTGTGTGCGTGTGTGTGTATTGTGTGTGTGTGTGTATGTGTGTTTTCCTGGGAAACAGGTTTGATTCTCTTCCTCCAGCAGTGCAAATCCAGCTTATTGATTAGCCTCCTTGTGGCTACTCTATCGATCCTTTGACTGCTAGACCTCAGAGAGCAATGCTTTCTATGTGTGTGGTGTGTGTGTAAGTGTGTGTGTGTCACGTTATTAGTCACACAACGCTGCTCCTTTGGCTGCCCTTCACACCATCCGCTCAAACTAACTCCCATCGACCACAGATATGCTTTAGCTGCTGCAACTGCAGCGGAGTGTGTGTGCACGTGTGTGTGCGTGTGCCACATCCAATCACAGGAACCTTTGAGGGCCCAACTCAGTCCAGATGTACAGAGCACCTAGCGATAACACACTCCCCAAATCCCTGCACTGAATGAACAAAGATACACGCAAACGCATTAACACGCGCGCACACACTCCTTCATTTCTATCTCCAACAAAGGCAAGCGCCAGTGTTTTCCATGAAGGAAAGCAGCCTCTTGTTCTCTTTGATAATTTATTCATGGGCTGAAAGAAAAAGACAACATATGCCGGCAGTCTAACGGGACGACAGTGATTTAGTGTTTGTAGAGAGAGCGATAGACATACGGAGAGCTGGAAAGAGAGAGGAGGGGAGAGGCAGAGGGACAAATGAAGGAGAGATGGAGATGAATGGAGGTGAGGGGAGAGTGAAAACAACTAGAGAGATAATGGAGTCACTTCTTGCCTAAAAAGCACTGTGTGTTTTTGTAGCTTGAGTGCTGAGTACATTCTGTCCTTTCTCATCACTTTCACTCACTCGCTCGTCCCGTCTCTCTGTCATGTGTGTGTCATAGAGAAATCTTTTAACTCACTAATCTTAGGGCCAGACGTGTGGCAGGTGTTATCTGACAAAAGCTCCCTGCCACCGACAGTGTTACCCCGCCTAGTTTGTTTGGAACAAAATGTGAGACATAACTCAGTAACACTAACAAGAGTTGACTCTATGCACAGGGCTTCATTAGTTTTAAAGAACGGGCAAAAAAGCAGCCTATTGTGCGTATACATTATAAGAAAGTTAAAAATCAGGCCCCATTTACACTTGTCACTGCATGCATCTTGGACAGGTCTCATATCAAAAAAGTTTAAATAAATCCAAGAAGAATTCAAGATGGACTGAAATCCTGGTAACACCACTGCAGTTTTACCTCCTGAGGTAAAACACCCCCCTGGATGTGAATCAATGAACGCAGTAGCTCCAACACCGACTTTTCTAAATGAACATGCAAGCAAAAATGTTACTTAAAATATAACATGCAAAAGAATCATGATATATAGTCACAGGGATAGTAAATATTGTTTATAAAGTGCAACACAAGCTAAGAACTCTCTTTAGTTAAAGAACAATAAAAACTCTGATGATATAGTCCTCATTAATTTCTTTTGGGTGGAAGCCCAGAAAATACTTTAGGCAATGTAATGCAGTCTAATACAATAACATAACTCATCACTGTGAGGCTTACAATGTTCATTTTTATGCTGTGTTGACTGATGCAGTGATTTGAGTGTACGGTAGCTTCTTAAGTAAGGCAACACAATGACTTACACTGTTAAACCTTATTCTTGGGTTGAAACATCTGGGGAGTCATTTTAATTGCGCTATCGAAATGTTTTATTTCTTTTTTTTTAATCACTACAGAATACACAACCAGTCATCCAAAGTAAACAATAAACATGGTGTCTGTACCACCTTTTTTTCTGTTTTTTTTTCTTTTCTGCTCTAAATGACAGAAAGACACTGTTAGACACTGCCATCCAAAATATATTATGGCCAGTTACAAATATCCAGTTGACTTGACTGCCACCTTGATAGTTAAGGCTTAGGCTAAAAAAAGTAATTAGTTGTTAGACAAAGACCACCCTTAGAAAAAAAAGAAGCAAACAGTCAGAAGTCACAGGATTGTAACATCCATCCCAACCTACACTACAGCTGCTGCCTCCGCCTTGAAGACACAAGAGTCATAATCTGTACAGCCACAAGAGGCGATTTTCAGGAAAAATTACAGAAATGTTTTAAGTCATCTGTCATTTCATGATGAAAACTATCTCACAAACTAATCACAAGACTGACAGATTAACAGGTCTGTGAACAATCATGAGGAAATAAACGTACAAACCCAAAACCTTGACCTTACCTCCACCCACATCTAATCCTAATCCCCACTTTAACATTTAAATATAATTATAATAAAAATAAATAAATAAAGTGCGGCCGAATGGCTTAATCAGAGGACTTCCTCAGTTTTCTATCTGTATGAGGACACAGGTACGTGCAGCTTCTGATCAGTGCTGTGGTCTAATTAGTGCCTACAGGCATTGGATAGGAAGTCTGGAAAAAGGAGACAAAGTTGAGCTTTGACAACCCCAATCAAGCTGAATAAAAATAGTTCATTTGAATGCAGAGAGAGAAAAATGACAACTACTTTATATTCTAGTGCGTCAGTCAGGCTGAATGTCTGTGCATGACGGTCTACATCCATATCAACATCTGTATTCAGTTTTATTCATATCATCTATACATCTGCCTCTAGTATAGTACTGTATATTTAATTTAAATCAGAGAATCACCTCTGACATGAAAATTTCTCCCTGACTGCAGCTGCTGAAAATGTTATTACCATTTAATTTAAGATGGCTGAGCAGAAAAGTCTATGCTTTAGTTAATTTTTCATTTAAATGCCCAACATCCGAAAGCTCCTCCTGTCAATTAATAGATACATCACCCTGCCTGCCCTTCAGCTGAAAACACAAAAAGAATTTATTTAGTCTCTGAGGAGATAATTTGAGTGGATTTGAAGGTCAAAAGGCTGTTCAAGAGGATTTTCGGACAACTGAAAACAACAAAGCATAAAAAAGGGCAAATGTGAAAATAATGAGTATTGGCACCAAACCTTCCTAAGCTCGTAGAAAAACATAAGCGTCAGCCTTCGGAAAACATCTATCACCATTCTCCAATAAACAGAGGACTAATAAAACACATTTATAGGCCATATGCCCCGCTGGAACTCATTCAAACATCTTCTGCAATGCCACAATTGCTGATGTTATTACATTAGACATGCTTGATGTTGTTATGTTCAAGCATGAGGATGGTGCTAATTAAGAAAATGCTATAACATGTAAGCTTAAGCACCTCTAGAACTAGGCACGTCTATAAAACATGGATGAGCTACGAAGCAAAGCTCCAGATTTACACATCGATTTTATTCAGAGCTTTGGGCCATGAGCTTTTCTTGGTGACCAACTACATGATTAATGTGATTAATGTTCCTCAGTGGTTATGTTGAGGCAAAGGTAAAGGGTAGCAGAAAGCCTTGGTAAAACACTGAAAACAAAGGTCAAGTTTAATGGCCTGAACCTAACCCTTGTCTCAGGTGTCCTGAGGCCTACACTACACAGACAGTTTCTGTGTGGTACAAGAACATCTGGACTAGTGCAAAGAGTTGTTGACACTCTCACATTTCCTTGAAAGCTGTATTTGGTTATTTATAGCTGACACTACCAACATTACTGTTGTCTGTAGTAGCTGCGCATTGCAAATATGGTACAGTTAAGGTCAGGGAAAGATTGTGGTTATAAATAACAGTTAAGGTATGATGATTTGGATTTGGTAATATTTCTAAGAGTGGACTTCCAATACCTTTCGCAACCATCCCAAGCTCCATACTGTTGTCTCCACCTCAGTACATACAGAACACACAACTGTCTGTACTGGCTGGCACTGGACATAAAACACAAAGAGCAGATTTCTCCCTTCAAGTTTAAACTTTTCCTGGATACTGGACTGCTTAATACAGGATCTGTACATTTTTTTACAAAAACTTACAATTTGCTTTAACTTCTCTGATCTAAAGACACATCTGCTACATCTGAACATTCCTATTCCCAAGAATAAAAAAAACATACATTTGACGTTAAATCAATACAGTATAATATAAATATTGGAGCAGCTCATGTAAAGAGCCAGCTCAGCAACTGCACTTCCCCGTTTCTCTGCATTATTGATCCAGTCACATCTCACCTTCATGTCATGTGACCTGGCGTGTCTCTCTCCATCTTTCTGTCCCTGTCATTGTAAAGATTCATGCACAAATGAAGCCACTGTTTGGGGGACTGATACGCTGAGGTGAGGTACGGCGCTCAGGTTTCAATCACTATCGCGCTGGATTGACGTGCCGTAGCGGCACAACACTGCCTAACATCTGTCTGAGCACCTGTGTTAGGGTACACCAGGGAAAAAATATACAAATTAGTAAGCTTGATTAAAGAAGTAGAAAAGACAGCGTCAATTATAAAATCAGCGTGTTCCAAAATATAGCCTCCCTAAAAGCAATGTGCCATCCAGTTGTGCAATTTTCTGATGATTAGCAATACTTTCTGGGGTAAATGTTTAAGATTCAGTGAATCCAAGAAGTCAGCATCCAAGACAGCATCTAGACTTTATGTATTTTATTCAGTTTATCTCATTAATGTTGAGGCCTGATGTACAGATACACAGTCAGCAGAGAAACACAGCAGTACCTACTCAAATGATGAAGTAAGTGAACTGAATTTTTATAGAATAACTCATAATGATTTGTTGAAAATTGAATGGTACTTTTACATTAGTGAAGGGATTCAATGTATAGCAAAAAATGTTAATGTTTTGGTTGCAGAACCGTCCTACTATCCTCTGAGCAACCATTTCAATTCTACCTGAGGAACAGATATCAGCCTCTAATGTCACATCCATCAGTTTTATATCAGTAGGAGGGAGTTTGATTGACAGAGCGTTTGACATCACTGTTCCAATAAGTAAAACTTAGCAATTTATTTCCTTCTCCTCAGCGCACACTATTACACACCCACATTTTAATACTCAATTTTCCAAACACAAGTTGCACCAAAACAAATTAAATTGTAATCAAAACAGAAATGGATGGGCAATCAAAACCCAAATAACCCCCCACCAACACCGCTGCAAAAACTGCGGGGATATAATGAACGCTTCAATCATTTTCTGAATTTACAGTCTTATGAGGCAGAGCCAACTGAGTCCTGCAGCAAGAGCGACAGCATTTATTTATTTTTATTTTTTCAGTTGGGCAAGTGGCACGCTATGAACAGTACCTCTGTTTTCCACATACTTCTACAGAATTGCACATCTTAATGAATTCTTGTACAACTGAAATGAGGTGCATCACGTGATGAGACAGGCTTTTCATTCTCTCCATTAATTGATTAATAATTTCTATAAAATGTGTCTATAAAATGTCAAGAAATTCTAAAATGTCCATTGTAATTTTCCAAAGGCACATTTTCAAATGCTTTGTTTTATCTAACCGATGAAAGATTTGGATATTTATGATAATCTGTCCCATATTTATAATATATAATAATAATAATTTATAACAATCCCAAAGATATTAAGCCAGTTATCATTTATGATGAAGAATACAAGTGAATCCTTACATTGAAGAAGCTGGATCAAGTGAATTTTGATTTTCTTTAAACTGATTAAAGTAGAAGTTGATTCATTTTATGACTATCAAATAATCAATGAAGTGACTAATTGCTTTGACTCTAAAATGTATTTGATCTCATGTAATCTAAATGAAACACAAGGAGGAAAACAGTGGGGTGGAAGAGTGGAGCTGAAAGGCACAAGATAAGAGACAGTACATTTCAATGTCCTACAGATCAGAAGGAGCTTTGTCAAGTCTGAGAAAATAAACCTGATGCTGAAATGAATGTAATCTCACACTGGACCTGAGACACATCAGTAGATTAGATAAGCATTTACTGTAACTGGACTCATTAATAATGCAATGTCTGTATGCAGGAATCCTGAACGTAGGTGATTATCTTTCATCCTGCTGTGAGTAAAAACCTGAGAGAAACACTGAATTCTTGTTTCTCTTTATATAATTTAATTCATACAATAATATTATACTCCAAAATAAATATAAGAAAAATGTCTGATTTAAAAATATGGAAGTGCAGCACAAAAATTGTCTCTTAGCAGCTGCAATCCGATGGGAATTAGCCTTGAAAAGTCCATATTGATTGTAGCCTCTCTCTGTAAAATTAGTTCTGTAGTTGGTGCATTATAATATTATAGACCCAATGTTTTGTTTGAATTATTATAAAAGCCAAGAAAAGCTCAAGTGTTGCTTGTGTAAACTGCTGAAGGAGAAAGGAAAATAAGTTAAGAGACAGGAGATGAAATATTTCTGCTGATGAAAGCTTGGACAGCTAAGTCGTGGAATCACTGCGTCTACAGATCAGCGTACAGAGGGGCTGTTGCATGCCACGGTAAGACTGTGTCATGGTACAGTATGTCTTTGAAAGAAAAGGCACACGGCAGACTGAAGGGTAAGAAGTAAGAGTGAGACAAGGAAAAAGTGAGGGAAAACATAAAGTGAGACACAAGGGAGAGGAGTGAGAGGAAAGACGGAGGAGAGAGAGAGAGAGAAACATGGCTGTCAGCATGTTTCCCTCTACTGGAGATTAAATAGTGTTTAGCACGTCAGCATACACTTATACAACAAGTCTCTCTCTCTCTCTCCCTCTCTCACGCACACGCACACACACACAAATGTCCTCAAATATCTCCTTGACACTGGGGCTCACCGACAGCAGGAGCTCAGCTGATAAGGATGAAGAAAAGGAGATGAACAATGCCACATATCTCTACTAGCGTGCAGGCAGGCACACACACACACACAAAAGATAGTCATGCTTGAAACATAAAACATATATCACAAATGCAAAAAGACCCATATGTCAATTTGTAACATGCAGTATTTGCAAGTCAACCTCCTTACTTCTGATTCAAGGCAGATTCTCTCTCTCTCTCCCTCCTCACACACACACACAGAGGAACTGAAAGAGAAGTGCCATGTCTGCAGTCAAAGTCCAGCTTTATCTGTCTTTGCTGCTCCTCCTGGCTGAAAGGTGGCGCAGACTGAAGGGAAACTGAAGGAATTTCCAAATCCATTTTCTTCTTACGTGGTCTCCATTTTGCATTTCTGACTTCACGTGGTAAATATAAGGAGAAGATGAAGCAGCACCTTATTTGTTTAAATTAGATTTTTGCACTTAATGAAATTTCCAGATTCTGTATGATGACAATAAAGCCTGAGGCTGAATCAGTCGATGGTAACCACTTTAACTGCGGTGCACACCAGTCATCGCAGCTCTGCCCTGTTTGTGGGTGCATACGGGAAGACAGTGTAACAATATACGAAGAGTGTGGAGGTAAATGCGTTTTTTATGGATTGGGAATAATCATGCGCTGATTGCTTTTGAAGCAATTATTATAAAATGCAGTATTTCATTTCAACGTTGACGCTGTAACAAATGTATTACAGCACCTGAGACGAATGACTTGATATTAACAGAGATTTATAATTATTCCAGTTTTGACAATGATGTGTGGGTCAACCCAAATAACAGGACGATAGTGACAAACAGTAAGGTCTAATACAGACATGAGACTCTGATGGGAGAAATTTCACTGTGCACTGTGCGACTGTAGGGGAGTTCATGGGGGAAACTGTCTGTACCTCACTGGTGGGAAAAGTCAGATGAAGTCTTTCACAAGTTCAGAAAAAATGCAGAATCTTAATCTACACAAGTCTGTCAGCAGAAAGACTGTGTATTAAAAACGAGCCTGTTTGTCAGGGAAAAATAAGCAATTTGATGTCATCACCTTCATAAAATGACCAGCAGACTAATCAATAGTGGAAAAAAAAACCTCATTTACCATAGCGCTGCACTGTACATGGTGATAAAGCAAATCTTATTTTCCAATTATTCTAGTGCTAAGCTGAGCTCAGACTCCGACTTTCTCTGTTGTAAGGAATAGCACAGTACAGAACATTCACCTTCACCTGAAAAACAAGTACACTTCTAAACTGTTTTATGGGTTAAGTGCACTCCTTTATGAGGGCAGAGTCTCCACTCTGTAACATCGCTGTACAACTGTGAATATGCTGACAGTTTCTGCAGGTCCCCCAACAGTGACATACGTCTTCTCTCTAGTTGATCGCATGATGTCAGCGTCGGGAGTCGTGTTCTCGCAGTCAGACTTTCCATATAAGGTGATCAGTTTAATAGTTTTGAACCAGGGCATCCAGTATTTGGCTTAAGTCGCTCTTTACAAATAAAGTGAGCCAAAGTCAGTACGCTATAGTTTTCAGTGTGTCACATACCAAAAAAAAGTTTTCTGGACGTCCCTATGTGTGACCTACAGTGGATCCAGAGTAACACACCAGCAACCACAATTATTGATGCAGTAGAGAGGTGGAAGGAAACATTGATACAAAAATAAGTGAAGACAGAAATATTGCATTAGAATACGAATGTGAGAATATATTTTAAAAGGTAATAAAAGGCAACAGAGTGCAGTTTATGGGCAGATGGAGTCAGAAATATTAGCTACGCAGTACAGACCCCTGTGTTACATTTCACTCTCAGTGGGTACAGTTGCCCATAGCCTTCATTCCATTTCCCTGTAGAGCATCTGAACTCAACGCGCACACACACACACACACACACACACACACACACACACACACACACACACACACACATCCAGAAGTACCCACACCGCTGAGAGCTACATTATTCCCTCACTGCTTCACAGGCCATGGAAATACTCTGAATTTACTAACCATGACCCAGAAACACACACATTCACTTCTTCAGTTCTGCCCGCCGCACCCCCCTCTCTCTCTCTCAAATAAAAGCATACAAGGATACGCCCCACACACGCCCACACACACACACACACACAGTATAGATATGCACGAGCACATTCCACAGCCTTTGCACGCATAGCACACATATACTCGGTTAAAAGCAAAGACAAATGCACAGCAAATGACACACGTTGTGCTTTCCACACAAAATGCATTCACATCACACACACACACAACCTCTGTTCCAGACATCAGTAACTGCAGCTCATTTTGACGTCAGACTGAGAATTACATTCTAGTCAAAGCGCACTAGTAATTTACTTCAAAACACTTAACTTTACTAATGGCAGTCATTTTGTCTTTCATTTATCTTTACATCAATTTCCACACTTTATTTTGAATCACAGTGTTATGTAAGCTGTCTCTCATGATGTTAGGGCATCTGTCTCTGGTGCAGTGAGCGTTAACAGTCAATCTACATTTTAAAAAAAGCTAAATTTAGCTTAATCTGCCGGCAGCAAGGGCTTCACTTACTACACTGAGTGACATAACACATTTTTTTGAAAGACAAGAAGAAGAGTGTTCAGAGATGGTTGGCAACAGCTAACTTGTTTGATGAGGCTGAGGTTGAAGTTAAGGTATCCAGCACGCACTCTCAGATATTTGCATCCCTGTGCATGACTGAGAAATGAGCCACATGATGCATGGAGCAAAACTAAAGCAGCTGTCAACAACATGAATGTTTATGAGCAGAGTCCCTTGAGGATTCGGTCCCTGCTCCGTGGAGGTGGAGCGACCACGCAGCATCTCGCCCTCTCCGTTGTCACACATCATGCATTCATAACAGCACACAGCACACAGACACACACACAAAGAGCGGCACTTCTCTTTGTCCTCATTCTGGCCTCCACAATGTTTAAAAAACAAATGTCCATAAAGCATGATCAACGTCAGTGCACTGCATTTTCATCCCTTTTCTCCTTTACTTCTCTTTTCATTACTGTTGGGGAACTTTTCATGGCCAAAACTGAATTCAAGGGCTCTTAGAGCCACAAACCTCAACCACTACTGAAAAAAACACAATAGTGATGGATGACATTGGTTTGTGATTAACAGAAAAAAATGATTATAGAAGAGAGTGGTTGAGACAAACTGCTACTTTTTGTTAGATAACAACAAAGCTGTATGTTCATCCTAGATTCAAGACTCGTGGGAGTCCACATGTTTAAGTGACCATGGGAAAGACAATGAAATCAAGCTGCTCTTGATGGGCAGGCCAGAGCTTTGGATGGCTTTGGGCTTTGGGCTTTGTCCATTTTGGCAGAATAACACATGTATGTAAGTGCAGACCACTTTCTAAAACCCAGTCTGAGAGTGTTGGTACGAGTACATGGTGTTCTTCCTACCCACAGTTCATTTTCCTCTTTTTCAAAGACTTTGTGAACAGATGCTCTTCTGTTGTATTCCAGACAAAGTGGCAGCTCGAGTGTTTGCAGCCTCCAAAATGTATCCACCTGTGCTATTAAACCACACACTGATACCACAGTAGCTAAAAGTGACCCAAACTTAACCTACGCCAGTTTAAATCTAACAAACTGACTGATTTCCAGGTGACATGTAACTTATTATTGCGAACATGACATATACCTTTGTGTTGTTGTGTCTCTCTGCTTTATCAGTATCCCTCTCTTTCTTCTTCTCCTCTTTTTTCTTTTCACGCTCCTTCTGTGAAGAAAAAAGGCAAAGATGGTGTAAGAAAGTTGCATATTTGCTACAACATATACAGCCTATACTATAAATGTATATGATAGCATCCACTAAAACCTAAGCCTGACCCAAATGCTTTGAAGCTTCAACGCTTGCCATGGTAATTGACATCTGAATTAGTATTCTAATGCTGCAGGGATTTTTTTTATTATAAATGCATTACCCCCAAAATCCCAAGTATGAATGTAATTAATCTGATGTTGTTCTTGTGCATCTTGTAGTAGCTTTTGTTTTGTTTTTTGTTTGTTTGTTTGTTTTTTTGGCACTTAATAATCCATCACCAAACCGCATGTAATGCACGAGGACCAATAAAATGAAATGGAATGGTCAAAGTTGCTGTATTCACATTTCAGGTGTGTTGACAGATTCATCGCAATGATTGAGTAGCAGGAAAACCTTTCACCTTGAAGGTTTCTGGTAGCTGCTGGTGCCCTTTGAGTGAATTTGATTATTTTCTTTCCGGTCTACAGCTAGCTACCTTTAACAAGCCGAGATGAAAAAGCAGCAAAACATTCTTTCATTTTCTGGAGTAGCTAAAAAGGTAAAAGTTTACGAAGATATGGTTAAATTATGTATCCTTGACACCGTGGGACTATTGATTACATAACCTTCACTGAATATACTACTATACTGCTACTAAATGCACACTAAATAGTATATGGAGGAAGTCATTCTGCAACATATCACATGATAACTGAATTTCTGTCCTGCAGTACCTTAATTAGCATAGAAGACTGCTTAAGCATGCAGAAAGAAGGGTCTTTTCTCACCATTTGACAACCATTATAATACTCTATAGGAGGAAACATGAGGCCTAACGGTAAAGATTTGCTGCACCTCATAGCAAGTAGAAAACAATTAGATCTCATTCCTTAATGTGATTTTAATGCACTCACAATGCAGTTTTAATGTGCAGACATTATTAGCGAAGAGAGTTGATGTAGTGTTTTCAGGTTAATGGTTCACTCTTGCTTTGTTATATGTAAATGAGCTGGTGCTGATGCCAGCCACCAACAGGCTTTGGCTAATGACTGTCAGAATGCCAAAGAGAAAAGCTTTAGCTTAGCGGGTGAAGCCTTCAATCTAGACGTTATGATAACAAGAAACGCCTCTTTCTCCCTCTGTCTCTGTTCTCAATGCAATTACTTCACTGCGTGTTGATAATTATTAATGCTGAGATATTTATTTGTCTTGACAACATAATGAACTAGATGACATAATCATCAATATTTACTACAACAAACAAGAATGAACATAATCCCTTTCAAGAATGAATTATTAAATCAAAAAGTATTTGTTAAAAGTTAGTTATTACTTTTAAACAAGTAAAAAATATGCAATTTTTTTCCAATATGTATTTTTTTGTCTGTATATATATATATGTGTGTGTGTAAATCCATCTTATTTAGTTGAAAAATAGTTTTCTTAGTTTTTTTTCCCCTGTCTGGTTTACTGAGAATAAAAGGATTTAATAGTTATTCCTGAGATACTTGGTGTATCTCCTTTTCCCACTGCTATTCAAAATGTTGTTTTTGTTTAAAAAAAAAAAAGAGATACACTTTATACACACTTTGGTCCATATCTAGCAGTTGGGACATGGTACTACAAGTAAAATGGTTTCCAAGTATCTGTTGACTGTAGTGGATGCCATGCACAAAAGGGTTACGAGCATTTACCATTATTGTAGCTATCTTTTGTGCTCTTGCACATGCATTAGATCTTTTTTTTAGACTAATGAAATGAAATATTTTTCATTAGAATGGTACAATATACAAACAATCACACACAGAAAACCTGGGTCAAATATCAACGTTTGCTATGTGAAAAAAAAAAAAAAACTTTGAATTTCTAAAGTTTTTCTCTAGACTTCATGGGATGGAAGCAACAACATCTACAGTTTTCATCTGGACAGTGTGACAGATAGTGGCCTCTCTGCTGTTTTAAACCCACTGATGTGATTCATTATTCATCTACGGCACACAGACTTTATTTTGGCTGAACTTTTGTTGACAAATCCATCAGCAAGTTTGAATATATTATCTTTGAGGCCCTGGCAGGCACCAAGTCTCTGACTCTATTAACTACAAGCTAATGAGGCTAGCATTGGCCAATTTGCTCCAGCAGCATTAGCAGGCTATTATACTCCCATCTGATCATCACTCATAAAACAATGCAAATTACAGCTGGGATTCTCCTCCAC
Organism: Scortum barcoo; assembly: GCA_023238725.1. Taxonomy (NCBI): domain Eukaryota; kingdom Metazoa; phylum Chordata; class Actinopteri; order Centrarchiformes; family Terapontidae; genus Scortum; species Scortum barcoo. The sequence continues at coordinate 3,664,580 of CM041544.1, forward strand.
ATATAATGTTGACTTTGTTTCCAACTTTATTTAATCAGTTCCTCTCTTCAAAGCCAGCGTGACTCAAAGGACCGCTGATCCCATGCAAAGGTGCAAAGGATTATGGTCAGTGAAGACTGGCGACACATGCTAATCCTGAATATGAAATGTATGCCCTGTAGTGCCCATGGTATGTACAATCCCACAATGCAATCTGTTGATAGATGCACATTAAAGTTGTGACATAGAACACAAAACAATGCTTGAAATTTCAATTCACTGCTCACCAGAGAGTAAACTATTGAGTGTCTACTATACAGGGAATAGTGCCCGAGTGAAGAAGGGAAGGATTTCAAACAGAATCCCAACAAGGCTGACAGATAGCTGCTGTAAGTGTTGTTTTCTTGGTGCATTGAATACTAGCGTGTATGTAAATATATGGACAGAGGTAACCATGGGAGATTCATAATTTGACTTTGCTTTTGCGAGTTAATAGAAACATTACTGAAGAAGAAGAAGAGGAATTACTTTATTAATCCCTTGGGGGAAATTCAGTGTTTTCCCTACACTGAACACTAAACACACAGACCCCAAATACAAATGTTCATTCAGGATCCGTAGACATGCAGGCTACACCTATTATTTCAATTTGTGAAAATACATTTGATCAGCTTTTCATTTTTAATGCTGCTCTTCTCGTGTTAACATTCATCAGGCAGATCTCTGAGTTTTAGTCATGGAGAACTTAAGGTGCTTGCATATGTTGAAAATAAAACCCTATTAGATTCAGCAAGACATATGAAAAACTTGAGCTGAACAAGATGATTTGAGGTTGGATTTGATTAAAAAAAAATTGTTGAGCCTTCACTTTATTAGTGGATGGATGAAAAAAAAACCCTGCCATGCTGGTGCAACATTATAAACAAAGTATTCATTTTGCAAATGTTTCGTACATACGTCTTAAATTCATTAAGAAAGGGGACAAAAAAGAAATATGTATGATGTTTCTGATCTCTCTCCTGCTTCTTAAGACATCTTTGAGTTCATCCGAAGTTCATGCGACAACACCGCAACAGATCTACAATACAACAAGGCAACAGAACACAGCAAATCAACGCAACGCCGCAAAATATAAGACCTGTACCTCCTGTCTGCTCCTGTCGGCCCCTGAGGACGGCGAGGTGGAGGGAGGAGCAGCTTCAGAAGACTTCTGCTGGAAGAGAGAGAATTTCAGAAGGTTAGACAGGCAGACGGCGACGAGGGAGGAAGAGGAGAAGAAAAAAAATGAGGACAGACAGAAAGAACAAGGACAACTGGGTAAGAAGAAAGAGCATCACATGGGGAGGGAAGAGAGGCAGGGAGAGCAGAGTTAATTAGAGGGAATGAAGGAGGCTTTTCTCCACCACGGCGGAGAACTCTTCACTTCGGTGGATGCCGCAAGCTGAGGTTATACTCAGCCTTACAGCTGCACAGAAAGAATGGCGTCGAAATAGGGTCTCACACACCCACACGCACAGTTATGGAGCGAGGGGACGACCTCTGTTAACCTGCCGTTGACCTGTGAGACAGACTGAGAGCAGGCTTGAACTCTGCGGTCTACCGGCAACAGACGCTGGCTGTCTTCACAAGGCTTTTTTTTTTATTAACTACGCCGCCGTGTTCTGCAGAGGGGGGAAACAGGGATCAAACGGGGTCGAAGCAACCACGTCTTCCTCTGACCCTGCAGCCAGTCTGAAAGAGGTAAACAAGTCCTGATGAAGCACATTAGCCGAGTCTTTGAGTGTTTAAGTTCTAAATAAATCCTAAAGATGTTTGCAGACTTTGACTCTGCTTATTTAGTCTGAGTGAATATTTAATGTTACAGAGAAAAACCTGCAAAAACTCTTTGGATTTTTTTGCCAGTGAACACAACAGTAATGTTTTAGCATATTTCTTATCTTAGTTAAAAAACAATTACTACCCATCTAGCAGTCATGGATCACGTTTCTGTCCACCTGATGAATGTCAGCCCCACATTCACACTCTTTGACCTCAGTTTGTCTCTACCATCTCCTGGAGGAAATATTTGGTGCTTTGGCTGCTAAATGCTCTAAATTCCCGGTCTTGGTGTTAAGCTAAGCTAACCAACAACCGGCTCCAGCTCCATCCTAAACACAGATATGAGAGCGGTATAAAACTTCTCGTCTAACTCTGAGCAAGAACACAAAAGTATTTTTCTCAATATGTCCAACTATTCCTTTTAGTCTAGTATTCACTCTTTTTTTTTATTTGTTTTGGTCTCCACCGTTTCCTAAGAAATGGGGGCGGAAAATAAAAATATTCATCAATAAATGTTTGTGGATTTGTCACAGTGAAAGATCATTTTGTTTTAATTTGATCAATTAATATAAAAAGAATTACTGCTGCTTTAAAAGTATGTCTGCCTGTGTGTAAGGCAGCCAAGCTCAATATGAATTTCTCCACTGACAGAGATTATCACAGTGCCAGATGGACAGAGAAACAAAATGGGTGGAGACTGGAAGGAGACACAGAAAGGAGAAAGTAAAGAAAAGATAATTCCAAAAAGCACATTTCCACGCATGCATCTTACCACTTTGATGTTGGGACTCAAGAGAATTCAAACCAAGCTTATGCTTTCTACAGCTTGCACATAAGCTTGATCATAAAAGCAGCCATTACCAAAAAATGAACACACAGTCTGCAATAATTACTGCCACTTTCAGACTCGCTTCAAAATCAATACCAATCCAATCTGACAAAAATCCCATCAGCTGCTTCACCACCGAGCTTCTTAAATCTTTCCGACCTGTGATCAGACCTGTCAGTTAACAGCTTTGACTAAGCGGCGCTGATGCTACCTTGGCCTTGTCTTTATCACATCCTTGTTTATTCTTTGCCATCTGGCTATTTGTTCCCTTTCTATACGCACCACAGCTTTAGCTACCTCCCTCAAGATTTGGGCCTCATCTCCGCTCGCTGCCTCTCCACACAACAGCTGAACAGATTGATTATTCATAAAAATAATAAAAAACGTGCATATTTCTTTGTAGTCTGATGTAGGAGGGAGAAGTGAAAGGACATACACAACAGTTAAAGGTGTGTAGGATTTAGGGGGATTTACTGGCAGACATGAAATTTAATATTCACAACTCTGTTTTCATCAGTGTCTCACCTGAAACTGGTTATCTTTGAGTTTGAGCTTAGTCCTTCATGTCTACACGGGGAGCACACCATGTTCTCTTCCAAATAAGTTTTCTAACACAGGGGTTGGTTTAAGACCTTTGTGATTGATAAAACACTCTTGCTAGATAAATAAGCCCAATAAACTGTAGATTTACTTGAACTCTGCAGAGAAAGGAGAAAAATTAAATTCAAAGAACTGCACACCTCTGACTTTGTAGTTATAGCTTGAATTTCTTCCTGTTGTTTTTCCTCTTGTTGTTGATTTCATTTTCTGCTGTTCACTGTCTTAAGCCACCAGTCGCTTCCTGACCACAGAACTCACCACTCACCAATGTCCATGCATCAACTTAGACCACCGATGACTATTTTATGTCCAAACATTTAAACAATTGACCAAATTCTTCATGGAGATGTGATATATCACATCTGTGCTAATGTTACCCCACTATTCCTTACCTGATAAATCTGATTTTGGACTGCTGATAAAATACACTAAGCACTCCTTAGCATCTTAAATGTTAAAACCAACCAAAGAAAAACGAATTTACAGAAAGAGGTGACATCATTAAGCTCAGCCCATCTCCTTTCCTTCCTCGCTGTCTTTCTCTCCTCCTCCTTTGCTCTCTCAAACACTTCAGGGCGGAAACTAACACTGACTGTGTCTTTCTGAGGGCAGAACAGAGGACTGTTTTCTCCATTTTTCATCTTTCTCCATTTCCATCCTTCTCCCTCCCTCCTCAGCTGTTAAAGCATCAACAGACTGCTTGCTCTTGTTGCCTGTGGTGGTGAAAGGAGCGCAGCAGAGATGTGAATTCACAGAATTTTCTGTCCCCCTACTTATTCTATTGACGTCTTTCAGGCTTTTTTTTCTCTCCCCCTCTCTCTCCCTCTCTCAAAACTTCCTCCTCTTCCGACTTTGATGCTGCCGGAGATGTCGACACAGCACTAAACAGGCACAGATGGGCTGATGATGAAGATAAAGAGAAAAGAGGCTGGAGGGTAAGAGGGGGGAGTGAAAGGAATACAGAGGGGGGGCAGGATGATAAAGAGTGGCTAGATAACAAGAGTAGTGCACACTGGGTGAAAGAGAATGAGCAGAGGTTGAAGAGATATTAGGACTTTGAGATAGAAGTGTCTGGCTACCTGCTCTGGCGACTACTGATAGTAAGACTGAAAGATGGTTAACATCTTAACTGGAACTCATCTGTTGGGTAGACCTTTAAAGGCTTTATCTGGACGCGCAGAGAGGACACTTGCTTAACTTAAGTGTTATAAATAGGTATATTTATACAGAGATGAATAAAACAAGAACCAAGGCAGCTGAGGTTTTTAAGGTTTAAGATGCAATATATCTCCACAAAAGAGTACTCAGTCGTGTTCAACTGAATGAACAAGAGCTGTGAGCTTCCAGCTATCTCAAATGTATCCATTTTTAGAGGACTTTTAGAGGACGTACGTTAATAACAAGGGTCAGAAAGAAAAGATACACACTTATAAATCAGCAACATGCGCCAAAAAATTAAAGCCAACTGTTCGCAGTCTGATAGGCCCTTCTTTCACCTCACTTTTGGTAGCACCAACATAAGCTGCGAGGTCTACTTTTCTTTATTTGCAAATATAAGGTTTACACAGAAAATGAAGAGAAATATGCATCAAATTAGAGCTAAAGCTAAAGTTTAGCTAAAGTTTGGGTGAAAATGAATGAACCTTATTGGAATGACCTCCATCAGTGATTTGCTCACAGACACAAACTAAATCTGCACTGAACTTTTGTTGAGAGTTGAGAAAAAGAGTCTATAGCCAGACTAGCTTAGGAATTTCTTTACGTTTTGCAGGTATTTGGTGATTTAGTCTGTACTGGACAAATTTCAATTTTGACCTGATGGTGATAGATAAAAAGTCAGAAAATGGAAGAAAAAAAAAGCGTTAGAATTTATTCATTCAATAGTCATTAGTCGAGGCATTTCAGAGATAACCACAGTCACACACATATATATCGAATACTCACACACAAACACACTCGAAAATATCACCTGGGAACCATGAATCTATGAATATTATGTGCCAATTCATACACTAGGATTCTGGCTTGCTAAGTTATGGACATTAGCAAGCCAGCATTGTAGTGTATGAATAGGTATACAACCCTACAATAGGTAGGAGGGCAACTGAGTGCTGGCATGTTACCAACAGGTTAGCAGGTAACTAGCCACCAGCAAGCCAAAGCAGTTCACCAAACTAGCTCCATAAGTGGTCTCTGTGTTATTGATGAATTCTGTGTTGCTGCCTCCCGGTGTGACTGGGCAGTGATGCTGAAAATGAAAACTTATATTAGACTAAAACAGAATGAAAACTGATAACAGTAGAGTTATTAAAAATTACAGCATGAATTATGTAAAAGTCAAATCTGTGCTGGTCCATGTACCACAGTTTAAACTTTAACCTCTGCCAGAGGAATCTGTGTTCTCCTGTTCAACAAAAAAATAACAAAAGTGACTTCAGCCAAACTCCCCGTAGCTCTTTTGTTGTTCACTGACGTCAGAATACAATATGTCAGTGGATGGCAGAAGTTAAGTACGCTGCCACAGCTGGCTGCCGGAACACACAGAACATTGCCAAGTGCTGTGGACACAGCAGACAGGACATCCCTATGACTAACACAGGCAAATAAGGTTGGGAATCAGCAAAGTCTTCCTCCAGGGTGACTGTGCTGCTCTCTTGTGACATTTTTAGGCCAATCACTGGGTCATCACAGAGGGTCCGCAAGATGCACTCTGAAGTCTTGTTGATTCGAGTAATGTTGAAATAATGTGTGGTCCATATACACACACATACACACACATACACACACACACACCCCTACGAATTCACTCAATACACACACAAACAAATAAAATCACTTCAAACTTACATATGTACTAGAAATTACAGTCCATGTCTGCATCAGTAAGGCTTTTTAAATACCATATATTTGGTTTGAGGATATAAGATATTTTTCTGTAGAAATGTTTGAAAGTGCCAATAAAACAACTAAAGCTGAGTACTGATACCAAAACAATGCCTTTTTCTGGTGAGTATAAATGTGTTTTTCAACAAACTTGTCTTGTTAATTTAATGTAATAATGATATTTTTAAAGCTTTATTCAACTCAATCAACCAATATAGGGCCCCGCCCTTGAGCCGGACCTGGGAGGGAAGCTTGCCAGCGAGCATCTGGGGCTGGCCTTGATCCATGGAGTGTGACATGGCTGCAGACTAGTTGGAGGGACGTGGACTGTCACCTTTCCAGCAGGGAAGGTACCAGAGCTGGTGAGGGAGGTGGAGCACCTTCATAAAGTGATGTTGGTGTTTACAGCTCGTTCACACTGACTCAAAGTAGCTCAAACAACACAACACAGGTTTAAAGCAACACGCTCAAAAGAATCTTGGGAAATTAACGTGTGGCTGTTGACCAAGAGTAACAAATGTCTAAAGTCAAAAACTTGTCACATGCCTACATGTTAACAACACAAAGAATTTGATCGAGCAGGTGCCGTCTTACAGTATTTTTTCATCCTCAATGGAATGCAGTCAGAATGTGTCGTTACCATAAATCTGGGTTAAATGAATTTTTCTTGGACAGCCAGAACAGGACTGGTCATTTCTACACCAAGACCGGAAAGCACTGCATCCTTTTAATCCAATTGCATCAAAATTCTTCCACCATAACACACTGACCATATCCAGCTTTAAACTAACATGATGATGTAACTACAGTGAAGAGGCACGCAGAGACACAAACTGTTTCTTGTCTATAAGTGCTCACTCTCATTCCAAGACACACACACACAAACGCACACAGTGACACATACACAAACTATAGCTCAGGGTTACTGTAGCCCACCCTCTCCTCGTCTTTCTCCATCTGCACCAAACTGCTTAAAGTGATAATGAGTTGTTTTTAATAATTAATTTGCATATAAAAGCTGAGCCGTCTGTGTGGGTGGCAGAAACAGATCCTAGATCACAGTCTGGCTTCTGGCAACGCTTCAGAGAAAGCCATGGAAAACAGAGAGAGAGAGAGAGGCAGGAGGCGAGAGGAAAAAAGAAAAAGTCAAACTGACAAACACAATGAAGAAGAGAATGAGGGAAACAAAAAGGGAGACAATGAAAGGAAGGAAGCGATGAAATAAAGATGTGTCAAAGAAAGACTGCTGTGAACAAGACATTTTGCATTAATGTAAGACACTTGGCATCTATGTTTGAGTGTTTTCCTTTTCCTGCAACATTTTTTAAACGCTGTTCAGTTTGTGTGTTTGTGTTTCAGTCTGTAGCCTTGCTAGCTTGAGTCTGTGGCTGCAAGCATATGGATGTCTGCCAGTTGGCAGGGTTTTTACACTGCACTGTTCATAGTATTTGTGTGTGCGTGAGTGAGTCAAGTTTTACAAAATCAAAACGACATTTTGAAAGGAAATCACTGATTGTGCTGAATAATTATTATTTCAATCCCAGGAGCAGCAGTTCACATGATGACTTACACTGTTAACGCTGTCTTTAGCTGTAAAAGCTGAATTGTATTCAGTGACTGTTCATTTTCCTGGATGTAATGACAACTGTCCACAGCACATTTTGTTGGCTAAGGCAAAGTTGACAGGGTGGTGCATCTTTTAAACATAAACAATCAAACTAATCATTTTCAGCCATGTTTAGGACGTTACGTGTCAGTTTGGTAGTTGCTGAATTGAAAGAACTAACAGTGAACAGTAGCCAAAATCTCGAAATTCAACTTTACATCCTGTGTGCTAAATCTTCATATACTGAAAACTAAGTTAACTTCTAAGTTCATTTTTCTCTGACTTGTCTGAAGAAAAAGAATCATAAGAAGGCACCAATAGTCCTTTTCATCCTTTGATAGAGCTAGAGGAAACGTTTTTTTGCCATTTACACCTGGAGCACATAGTCCATGATGGACTACATCTTTATGGTGTAAGTAATCAAAGTGGGGGCTTTAATATGAAAAAGTTAGTTACTACAAAGCTGTTAGTGTTGACTTAACATTCAAAATTAAGATCTGCTGGTGCCAGAGGCCCTGGAGTTTCAAATAACACTTGTAATTTGAATTGTTCAGCTCCACCTTACATAAAATACAGCCAGGAACACTGTGTTAAGATACTCAGGAGTGTAATGGTCGATTTTAGCGGGGAACACAGGAGGTTATACATGAACACACACACACACAGCCAGCCTCACACACATTTTGGTGAGCGTTCACACTGCCTTGCATAACTCGCAGTATAGAAGCAACCCACTCACTGAAACACTCTAAAACATGCACCTCACACAGATAATCTCTGTGGAAACAAGACAAGGAAATATGCACCCACCCACCCACCTACCCACATCCACGCCTACACACCCTTTCTCTCCTATCATCCACACAAAAGAAGGTTCCCACAAACACATCCACAGACATCTCCACAGCACTTACTGATAAAGACCTGTATCAGAAGATTACATTATTTTTGAAAGGTTATTCTCTTCCTGTGTGTGCCAACTCTTGGTATCAAATCCAATAAGACTGTGCTGTTTGGGCTGAAATCAAGTGCAACGACAGCAAAAAATAGAAACTTTACAGGCTTTATGAGTGAACGACACAGGTACCATAAGCCAACCACGAGCCCTGAGCACGGACATGTCAGTGCTGGAACTCAGTCAAATGTCTTGTAAATGCAAAAGACGCCAAGTATGATCTCGAGTTTTAACACAGCAGCAGCCAAAACCATGCCCACGCTCTGTGATGCTTTCTTGTCAAAAGCGAAGAGATCATTCATATTTGATTACCAATATGAAGTCTCCTCAAACACAAGCCTGTGTATGCAGATTTTGCTGATGTTGAAACACAACAAAAGGAAAAAGTAAGTATGCTAAAGGGCTGGAGAAGCTGTCAATTTGTATTTAAATAGGTGTCTGTCTCTGGCATCAAACAGCCTAATACCAAGCATATGCAACTGCAGTTGGTGCACACGTTCATGAAATAGCCTCAAACCATGTCAGCTCTGTACACAGTCATAAGGATAACATGGACTGACAAGCCAAAAGTCAAAATATAAAAAATTAAGAAGTGATGTTGGTACTCACTGGAGCTGTAGCCAGGGCCTCCTTGTCGTAGTACTTTTTCCTTTCGTACTTGTCACGGATGAAGACCTCCACTGCTCTGAGGATTCAGGATTAAGGACTAAAACGCAGCACAGGAATATGCAAATGCCCATTATGCAAGCACATATATGCATATATGTTAAATTACTAACATAATGCCGTTCTCGAGAATACAACAAACTCACACTCACAAACTCCAACTCACACACTCTCAGACACACAAGTACACCCAGGCACGACATTGACGCTAATCCTGACTCCCTTATCTCCCCATTTCAGCAGCAACGCTTCTGTCGCATCGAGTAATAAACTGAAAAAGATTGAAAAATGATGACCACCCGCACAAGTCGAACGACGAGATAGGATGGAAGAGTCAGGCTGCTGGAGCTGCATCTCAAACACGGCACTTATTTATTATTGTTGACTAGAAACAGCAGAACAAATAGGATGCTACACTACGATTCTCAGCACGGCACTACAAAGAGCGCGATGGATAAATGCGTGCCAGATGACATGGTGGTAATGTACATATGACTGCAAATGAATGCTAGATGAAGACAGATGGCACACCAATGAAGGACCTGGGAAACACACCTAATGGAGCAGAGAGACTGATGTATGGGCACAGCGCTGACCTTTGACATAAATCATATCCGGTGCAGTCAGTGCTGTCCAGCTCTGATGAGATGGATGTCATTCGGCTGAGCTGATTGCTTATTTATTACTCCTCTGACCAACATTACACCTGTCATCAACGGAGAGATCTCACGTATAGATGGATTATTAATGAATGCTTTCACAAAAATGAACTGTAAACACCTCTGAGAGACGACTTTTTTGATCTGTTAAAGACTGTGTAGCACAAGGAGTCAGGAAATAAAGGCTTACTATGGGTTACTAACCAAACTGAACAGAGTGGCGAGTGGGACCACTGGCTTCAGAGGCTCATTCTGTCCTCCTGTTTTAATTGCAGAGCAGGTCACATTGTTGGGCAGGTTGCTGCACTCAGCTGTCAATAGTTATGTTGGCTAAGGTTGCATATTGAGCAGACACAGTATATACATGACATATACATATGTGTAATTCCCTCCTGTTGGCATTGTATCTTAACTAAACTAAGACAGCCGGGTGAAATTGCCCCCGTTCATAACTGATTCGAGAGGAAAGAATGTCAGTGTTACAATGAACTATGTTGCTTCCACATATCAATATGATGACAGTGATCAAAGGCAACGTCACTGTCTGCTGACAGTTGCTATGGTGGATTTCATAGTTGTGTAATGAGGGGTTACATATAGTAGACACTGTAGCTTTGCTGTAGGCTTTTCCTTTGACACACACCTCCTATAAGATGTAGCTACACATTGAGGCTACAGCTGTAACTGAGATACTGCAGGAAGACAGCGAGGAGCTTAGGTGGATTGTTTTCTTCAGCAGGTTTTTGACACCAGAGAAACTTGTTCATAGTGTAGGCAAGTTAAAGGTAAGACAGTTCTCATCTCTTTTTCAAACTCTTTTCAAAGTCAAACTCTACAATTCTATCAGTAAAAACTCAACTTACTGCAAATAGACCAAGACAGCATGAACAAATCCACACTGATGTAAAACACAGAAAAGCATTCATAAATACACACTGTTATGTAGCAGTTGAAAACAAAATAGCAAACATGACGGGGGAATCAAACGCCATTTTGTCATTTACATACATAGGTTCGGTAAATAGCGGGACCAAAATGATGTGTGAGGAGCACACCGAAAACGCTCACACACATTCAGGCGGTAGCTCCTCTAATCCTGGGTCTGTTATCTGCTGTTTTCAGCCAGCGGCGCTGCTGTCAGAACGACTAATGGACTTCAAAAGAGTGAAGAATGATGACCACCCGCACAAATGGGCCTGCCAGATACAAGATAGGGTATTAGAGCAGCATTTCAAACAGGGAGATTATTTATTTCAGTCTGCTGGTGGAAATATGAACATATGCTATGTTAACCACACAGCTGTCTTGTCTTGTATCGTGGAAAAGGGCAAACTGGAAACCGCTGTTACACCGCCGTATACAAAGACACTGCTGGAGGTGTCCTGGTTAAACGTGTGGAAAGACGTTAACGTAGCGAGCGTGTTGCTTCTTATTTGATGCTGAAAATGATTGCGGATGTGCCGGCAAAGCTGAAGTTTGATGATGACAATGAATTAGATTTCGTACTGTAATTGCTCTGTCTTGATGCATCAAGAAAAAGGCCCGTTGGAAGAGTAATTCAAATATGGTTAAACTGAAGAGTATGCTGATATACTGTACACACGAAACATTGGATATTAGTGTCATTCACAACTAACATTAAAGAGCTAACTTCTATTAGCACAGCTCAGATGGGTGACAAATTAAAGTAAAATTACTCATTACTCATTACTTCAGTGAGCATGAAAAGAATGTGCATCATATGCGATGGCTTCAACAGTCACCAAATCTCAGTGTAATTGAATACCTATGGAAGATTTTGGAGTGGCAGCACTGTCGCTATCATCTAAAAAACAAAGGAGGTAATATCTTAATATAAAATATTTCTTATTATAAAATATTACAAAATACAAAAGTGAAACAAAACCTATATGGGTGACAAAGGAACAGATGTAAGAATAATTACATAACTTCCATCTGTATGTGACATGGCTATGGTGTCCTTAGTAATTCTTATGCAAATGTATGGTGACATTGACAGTTTGTATGCAAATTTATAGCGAGTTGGAACCTTTAAGATGTGTATGTAAATATAGGCTGACATATACAGTTAAACAGAGACTGGTTATGCAAATCTATACTGACATGTATGGTGACTGAGAGCTTTATACAAATATAAATATATATATACACACACACACACATACATACATACATACACTGCTCAAAAAAATAAAGGGAACACTTAAACAACACAATGTTGTTTTGACTCCAAGTCAATCACACTTCTGCGAAATCAAACTGTCCACTTAGGAAGCAACACTGATTGACAATCAATTTCACATGCTGTTGTGCAAATGGAATAGACAACAGGTGGAAATTATAGGCAATTAGCAAGACACCCCCAATAAAGGAGTGGTTCTGCAGGTGGTGACCGACAGACCACTTCTCAGTTCCTGTGCTTTCTGGCTGATGTTTTGGTCACTTTTGAATGCTGGCGGTGCTTTCACTCTAGTGGTAGCATGAGACGGAGTCTACAACCCACACAAGTGGCTCAGGTAGTGCAGCTCATCCAGGATGGCACATCAATGCGAGCTGTGGCAAGAAGGTTTGCTGTGTCTGTCAGCGTAGTGTCCAGAGCATGGAGGCGCTACCAGGAGACAGGCCAGTACATCAGGAGACGTGGAGGAGGCCGTAGGAGGGCAACAACCCAGCAGCAGGACCGCTACCTCCGCCTTTGTGCAAGGAGGAACAGGAGGAGCACTGCCAGAGCCCTGCAAAGCAAAATGACCTCCAGCAGGCCACAAATGTGCATACATGTGTCTGCTCAAACGGTCAGAAACAGACCCCATGAGGGTGGCGGTATGAGGGCCCAACGTCCACAGGTGGGGGTTGTGCTTACAGCCCAACACCGTGCAGGACGTTTGGCATTTGCCAGAGAACACCAAGATTGGCAAATTGGCAAATTCAGCCACTGGCGCCCTGTGCTCTTCACAGATGAAAGCAGTCTGGAGACGCCGCCGTGGAGAACGTTCTGCTGCCTGCAACATCCTCCAGCATGACCGGTTTGGCAGTGGGTCAGTAATGGTGTGGGGTGGCATTTCTTTGGGGGGCCGCACAGCCCTCCATGTGCTCGCCAGAGGTAGCCTGACTGCCATTAGGTACCGAGATGAGATCCTCAGACCCCTTGTGAGACCATATGCTGGTGCGGTTGGCCCTGGGTTCCTCCTAATGCAAGACAATGCTAGACCTCATGTGGCTGGAGTGTGTCAGCAGTTCCTGCAAGACAAAGGCATTGATGCTATGGACTGGCCCGCCCTGTTCCCCAGACCTGAATCCAATTGAGCACATCTGGGACATCATGTCTCGCTCCATCCACCAACGCACACATTGCGCCACATTGCACCACAGACTGTCCAGGAGTTGGTGGATGCTTTAGTCCAGGTCTGGGAGGAGATCCCTCAGGAGACCATCCGCCACCTCATCAGGAGCATGCCCAGGCGTTGTAGGGAGGTCATACAGGCACGTGGAGGCCACACACACTACTGAGCCTCATTTTGACTTGTTTTAAGGACATTACATCAAAGTTGGATCAGCCTGTAGTGTGTTTTTCCACTTTAATTTTGAGTTGTGACTCCAAATCCAGACCTCCATGGGTTAATAAATTTGATTTCCATTGATCATTTTTGTGTGATTTTGTTGTCAGCACATTCAACTATGTAAAGAACAAAGTATTTAATAAGAATATTTCATTCATTCAGATCTAGGATGTGTTCCCTTTATTTTTTTTGAGCAGTGTGTGTGTATGTGTATGTGTATGTATGTATGTATATATAAAAAAAAAAAAAAAGAAGTTGCCGAGGCAGGAAATAGACAGTCAGGGACCAACCAAACACACAGGAAGCAGGCATGAGGAGGATACTGGTCTGTCTGTGGCCGTCTGAAGCTCTCGGGTAGGTGAGCCTCATACAGTTGTCTGGCCCTGCTGTTGCCCATGTCCACCATACTCTACAAGAAAAAAGAAAGAATATGTGGAAGGTGGTTGGTTAAATGCCTTTAACAACATGTAAGACGCACACAACTCCTTTCATTCATCACATTTGCATTCAACTCAATCTGCCCGCTGACTCCTTCACATGTGCACACTCGCACACATACTAACGCACAGTGAAAGACACACTGGCCACATGTGTCAAGGCTAAATTAGGAGGAGGGTGATAAATGGGGTGATGATAGGAGAAGTGGAGGAGATGGAGTCGGAATAATCAGCCATCCAGAATTAATTAGTCATTGAAAACAGTGATTAACATTCAGAGTGAGACCCTTTCTACTCACACTCAGCTGATGGATAGGCACTGCCTTGAAGAATCACACACACATGCACACTGAACAATTGAATATATTAACAGCTGGAAGATTAAATAAATTACTGGCATGCTCAGATGACTTTCACACACACACACACACACTCCTGATTCACTATGTGTAATTTAATCAATATGACATGCTAGTAACAACGAAATACACCTACACACAGACTAATTGCACTTAGCATGGGTGTGTATATACTGTAATAAACATAATGTGCGTTACTAAGCATGTATATGCATGGATAGTAAACACTGTGTTTGTACTCGTGTGTGTGTGTACAGACTGACAGTGCTGGTGTGCCACTTTACATGGTGCTGACCCTTTGAAAACTGCCTCTGCTCTGTGTTTGTTTGTCTGTATATTTTCAGCTGGAATACTCTGAAATACTTTCAGTTGGCATGTCAGTGGTTACAATACAAGTTATATGAATGTTTTATGAGTCAGCGTGCCAAAGATATGAGGTCTTAGTAAGGTAGTGACCCGGACTAGAACAGATCCAGATCTTTGTCTGATCAGAATCAATAGATACAGATTAAAAATATAATTAGTGTAATGGTTATTATACAGTATGTGTCCTCTCCTTTATTTAACAGCAGTTCAAATTCAAATTCAAACTGAGCAACAGTAATGAGAAGTAGTGAGAAAAAAGCTAATACACGGCTCAAGTCATCACTTTGGTATAACCATGCTGGTGTGAACAGTTTCCTGTGTTGAAGTGTGTATGTGTGTAAAGTCCTGTTTGTGTGTGTATACCTGGATCTGCTCAGGTGTCC
Source organism: Scortum barcoo (assembly GCA_023238725.1). Taxonomy (NCBI): domain Eukaryota; kingdom Metazoa; phylum Chordata; class Actinopteri; order Centrarchiformes; family Terapontidae; genus Scortum; species Scortum barcoo. Next base: position 3,679,698 of record CM041544.1, read on the forward strand.
ACTGGTCCAGATTGACAGATTTGACTCTGGAGATATGGACACCCAGGTTGCGGTGGATGCCGGCGCAGCGGATACACATGAACACCCCGAGGTTCCATGACGCCCATCGAGGACCTGAGATGGGAAAAAAGGAGACAGAACAGAGAAAGAGAAATAGAACCAGTAAGAAAAGACAATGGGAAGTTTCTGCTTTAAAGCTGCACTGGTTAAAACTTTAAAGTCCTGCTGTGTTATCGGTTTAACTGACTCAGTGGCACTGCTGCAGAGAGGAATATCCCACTCTGACTATGAAACAATGTAGATTCAGCCTCTCAATTAAAATTGAAATTGTGGAAGCAATAGAACAGCGGGAAGTGATTAATTAAAACTCGGCTGTGACATGAAAAGGTAAACGACTCAAAAGCAAACTCTTTGAACCTTTTGAACCTTTCGACCACAACACAATCCATCAAAAATGTGCCTTTAAAATTCAAAGGTAACTCTCACTTCCACTTGTGTTCAGTGTGTGAAGTTGTTAAGTACAGTTTTCAAAAGCCTTAAAGCTTCTAATAAGTCTTACAAATAGTCTGTCAGACACAAATACAGAAAGAACTCTGTCGTCATTATGAGCAGTGACACTGAACATAGCTGCGAAGATAAAGAAAACAGTCTCATCCACAGAAACTCAAGCTCAGAAGTCGCAGTTTGGATAAACTGTTTGACTGACAAGGGCTTTCTGGAAAGTGCAGTAGCATGCAGGTTCAGTGCATTATCAGAGTCAAACAGAAACCCAAAAGGTTAATACAAAAAGATCAAATCCACACTGCAAACATTAAGAGCCTTTACTTGCTTTGGTGAAATGGCCCCTCTTGGAAAACTTGGTTTAATATTTCCGAACGTGCACACTTCCTCTTTAGGTTATCCTGAGACTTTGAGGACATTCTTATCAAAGTTGCTCAGGAAGTTATATCCCAAATCCCTTCAATCCATCTAAATGGGGTTTTACAAAGAAGCAGAGTGCAGTTTATATTATTTATAGATATCATTTGATTACAATTCCTGTCATTTAAGAAGTATTCTGCTCTAAAGTACAAGCCCTCACTATCAGTAATTAGTCATTCTGAAGCAAAATACAATGTGCAAATACAGTATATCTTTTTTTCACATTAAATGTGTCTTAGTCTTTAAATACTGCTTAAAGTTTGGTCTTTAAAAGGCAGAAGAATTATAAAATTCATGTTATGTATTTGTATGCATTCTCAGTTACTTTTATTTAGTGATTAATAGCTTTAATTAAATGCCACTATAATTAAAAAAATGAGAGGTGTTGAGAGGTACTATAAAAACAGCTCTTTTAGCTCAATAAGAGCAGCTTTGAGTTTAACAGACTGGTTTTCAAAAGCTTTCACTAGCTTGTTTTTTTTATCCATAAAGGCTAATCCTCAAATAGCAGAATTAGGAAAACTGCTACATTATTATGGTATGACGACCAGCTGAACACCACATCTAGACCCATTCTTTACAAGTGCAGGACAAATTTTCATGGCTCAGAGGGGAAACCAACTCCATTTGAATTTTGTACCTTTGTTTGTTAGACAGAGGCCACTGCAGAACCAACCAACATGGAGTTGCATTAAAGTCTGACAGAGAAAAACAATGTGTTGCACAGAACCAGAAGACACAAAGAACCTTCAGGCAGATGCAGACTTTGATTCCTCTTGACACACAATTGTGCAATATCTGTTGAGAGGAGAGATGGAAATTTTGAATTATCCCACAAGCATCTGCCCCGCTGTCTGAACCAGGGTCTGTATTTTTGAAGTCTGATACCTTTTAGTTGAGTTTTGATTTAGCTTATTTTTGTGAACATTCAGTATCTTAAAAACACTCTGATCTTTACCTTTTTCAACATAACATTGCAGGAAGGTGTTGTTGAACTTCTCTGTCTAAATCTCATTTAACTTTACATGTGAATAGCCAAGTTCAACATTATTAATGCCTTCCATTTTGAATATCACATCTCTCATTTCTACTGTATAACAGATAGCCTCTAAGTGTGGCCCTTTGAATTCAGTGTCAACACTTCCCATTTCAACACATCGTGCAAACCACTTCAGTGTTTCTCACAGGTAGAAGTCACAGGTTCACTTGTGGCGGTGGGTGGTGGGCGTGTGAGGGAGCAGCATTTGATGGGCATTGTTTTGAGTCTATAATTAGCACAAGTGCTTTCAATGCATATTAATATATATTGTTTCAAATTAGGCAATTTGTATTCCAGTTGACGATCTCAAGACAAAAACAGGAGATGTCCATGGGTTTCCCATTTTTTAATACACAGGAAAATCAGAAACACAAAATAATGCATTGTGTATTTGTTTATACTCTTATTGAACAAGTTGAACACAAGTTGGACAGAGGGTACAATGACCACGGAAAAAGATGGATGAAGGACTTAAGATTTACTTGTCACTTGTGCTGATTCAGCCTCCAACATACTTTCCAGGTCTGCGGACAGCTGAGGACTTGCAGATAGGCCCGCTGTTCCTACTGCTGTTCATACTACGATCAAGGGTCCGCACCCTGAATCTCATCATTTGCACGGTAAATCTGCCAACATTATCACAGTAAACTGCATATGTGCAGCACAACAACAGAAACCTTAATTCACAACTATCTTTGTTGTACTTTAGGCAGAATCCAAGAAACACAGGAAGTAGAGCTGGACACAAATATCTGGATATTTGTTGGTTGGGTAGGTACTCGTTTTCAATTTTGGAATTTGAATATTAGTTTTTTTGGGGTTTTCTTTTGTCTGTTGATTGATTCACGAAGTCAGCTCACTAAGTAATGTATTAGCAGCCGAGTCTTTCCCTTTACGGAGGGTGATAAGCTCAGGTTCAAGTAAAGTGGTCGTAAAAAGGGGTCATGTATTGTGCTGCTGAAGTACAATGGGGGTGAGAGATAGGTCATTAGATGGGCACATTCACAGCTTATTCACTCAAATTTGGTCTGTCACTTTGTGAAGTGGGCCTGATGCTCAGACTTCTTTTTGTCAGACAGTTTTGCACAATTCCACAAGTGAAGAAGGGTTCCAGGCGCTGCAATGCAACCTAACAAGCATTTTGTTTAAAGCGTTTGAAGGCCATTAACTCTTGGAACCTCCAAATATTAACAATCATGTGCAATCAGTTTAAGAGCCTCCCATAGAAATCTGTCCTCCAAATGCATCATCCATCATATATACAAAGTAGCACACAACAACTCTAGCTCAAATCTAGCCCCTAGTGTGGTGTCCAAATCTCCATGGGCATAAACAGGGGATGGCACGGAAATGACAGTCAAATCATTTTAATGGCCAAGTGACTACAGTCCCGACAGCACTACGGTTGGCTCTGTCCCGCTCCAGAGCATGAAGCTTACTATCTGTCAATTTGACGATTGAAAGCGGCTTTGAACGCGGCAAGTTGCGGATCAACATTCATGGATCCGGGCTACATAATGGTGGTGGTGCGGCGGGGCCGGTCGAATGGCAGCACAGTCTAGTGGGCCTGCCGGTCTCGGTTAAGAGCATCAGCGTGTTAATGCAGTGGCACTAATACGCTAGACGGCCTAAAGGAGCATTAAGGCAGGGATGACTGAGTGTTAAGCTCAAATCAAGCAGCTCAGCCATTGTAAGCTGGACTCTATCTGTATGAATTGGACTTTACTATGGTCTGCTCTTAGATGACCTCTTTCTCCAAATTTTCCAAAACAAATGCATATAGTATGTTTAAGTTCTCAACTACAGTGACATACAGAGTGCATATTTGCATACCTTCATATTGCCCATGTATGCATGCAGTGGCTGGAGATCAATTTTTGGTACACTGATCATCCAGATACACTGCCATTTTATGAACCGTAGGTTTTCATAATGGAATCTCATTCTCCACTGGCTTCTGAGTATTTCTATTACTGTGAGAAAATCAACCGTTCAGCAGAGTCTGACTGTACTTAGAAAAGTGAATGCCTCACACAAAATATACTCCGAAGCTTTCATCTGTGTCTTGCGTGCTAAAGTGTGTTGCGCTTTTTCAACCAGCCAATCAAATTTGACTCTTGGATGCTGAGCAGCCTACACTGATGGCCCTCGATACTTTGAGTTCCAGTGTCAGTAAATGAAGACTGGCAATTCGTCTGAGTCACTTAGTGTAATCTGATTATTGCCCACTTTTGGCAGAAACTAGATTTCAGAAAGTTCATCTAAATGGGTATTCAGGCTTCCTTTGTATCTTTGCTGTATCTTTGCAATGTTTTCTTTTTTAAATGTATCACTGTGGTAGTAAGATGTAGTAAAATGAAAGCAAAGGTCATTCCTTGTGTCTTTGGGTTGTTGTATCCAGACAATATCAATTCCAGTCCAACTTAAAATCAACACAACTATATAAAAACAACTAACCACCAACCAAGGTTGTATCCTCATCTGAAGAATGGGCTGTTTTTAAGATGCAAACACAAAGAAAAAAACTGAACCACCGTCCTACAGAGCCTGTCCTCTCTTAATTAATGCAAATTTCCTGACTTTCACCACAAAGAATTTACTTTACCGTAATAAAATACAGTCAGAAACTCGGTTCAACAATATGTTACAGAGTACCAACGACATCTGATTGCTGACCAGCTTTATGCAAATGAGGGTTCTGCACACTTGTAAATGTGTTATCAGATTCCTTTGTGTGTATCCTGATTTCTCATAGTAATCTGCTTTTCTTCACTGTTCAAGCATCAGCTACCATGATTTATTAGTTCAAGGTCCATTTTCACACATGGTGCTATAATCCTCAATGCGCACCACGGCTGATGCTTTTCGAGAGCTAAGTAGGTCAATTTAGCTTAAATTCTAACTTGTGGTTTCTGTGATAGAAATCTTATTCAACAAGGGAGCATGTTGTCCCCTACATATATGGGCCAATATTAGCTCAGTGCAGACATATCAGCATATAGTATGTCAGTAATGACAACTATCATGATAAACAAGAGTCAAGTACATAAATGCCAAAGATATGTTTTAAATCAGTGTCACTGTTATTGACCGTTATATCATTATCATCATCATTAAACTCAAATATCGAAATATCAATATCATTGTCAGCCTCAGAAAAACCTGTACTGGTCAGACTATAATCTGGACCAGTCAGTGACAAATATATCTCTTGACTGAAACTGTCATTCACCCTCTAGACAAACTGAAGTCAAAGCAGCTGAGACAAAGCTAACAGAGGGCAATTTACCAATTTTGGGGTGCTGTAATGGTAACAAGCATGAATCTTTTAGGACAGCAGGATCTTTACTCAGACCTGCCGGGGCCTGTACTGTTAGTTTAACTGAACTCGATAAAATGAAACAGCTTATATCTTTATCATTGTAATTAGTACATGTAGATTTTTCAGGGACACTCTTACATAGAGATTGTTAACGTCATGTAATTTACACAGAAAAAAATGAACATGAAAAAAAGAACTATCTTTATTATGCTATTATGGCTAAATAATACAGAGCATCTGCATCCATATTAGAGGGGGTCTAACCCTTAAAAAATACTTAAGTGGCACAAGTTATTTTTATTGACACTTGAATGACACGCACTTTGGTGTTATGCTAAATTTTTGTGGCAGGTGCAGTATAAGCAATTGTTTAAAAGAGGAGCCTTGGCCGTGGAGTGTAAAGCCACTCTGGTTTATGAGAGCTGATGCTGCACTGGTCTGTCTCTGTTAACCTGCCCAATCTAACACATAATTACTGTTTTAAGAAGACGTCAATGATTTGTTTATACACCTGACATACACCCCTCAAGCACACACACACACACACACACACACCTTAAATGACCTCCCCTGAGTCTTCAAATGAAATAAGAACTGAAACTGATGCAAGTATGAAGTGAACGTGGACGAGCAGCACTTTCATCATTTCATCTGTGGCTCGTGGATCATTCAGACTCACTAACATTTTCATTACGCTTTTCATCTTTACACTTGCTCTGCATTTAAGTTTGGACAAAAATAGACAGCTGAATTGAGTTCTCTCAGTAGACATGAGCCCCGTAGTCCCCCCCCTCCTCCCTCCATCCCCCGACACACACAGAACATAAACACACCAATGCTAATTTGGTCAGACTGCTGACCTGATTAGACACAAATGAGCTCTCTCTCTCTCTCTCTCTCTCTCTCTCTCTCTCTCTCTCTCTCTCTCTCTCTCTCTCTCTCTCTCTCTCTCTCTCTCTCTCTCTCTCTCTCTCTCTCTCTCTCTCTCTCTCTCTCTCTCTCTCTCTCTCTCTCTCTCACACACACACTCACACACACACACACACACACACTTCCAAGCAGGTAAGTCTGAGCACATTCTGCAGAGTGCCATAAAGAAGGGCACACGCATGAGCACGCTGCACAAAAGGACACACACATGCCAACATACGCTGACACACAGAGACACGCCCACGCGCAGTGTGAAGGTGCAGAGTTTAATAAAGAAGCGCACGCAAATACAATACACACATTTTTATTTTCACGCGCGCACACAGAAACACACTGAGCCAAACATAGTCATCCCAGCTGAGAGACACACACCCTGGAGCTTCCATGAGTGACAGCACAGAGAGGGGGGGGCGGCCAGCCGAGCATGAAATTAAAGCCCCAATTGTCAACCTGAGGATAGGATGACGACTGGCGTGTGTGTGTGTGTGTGTGTGTGTGTGTGTGTGTGTGTATAAATATGTGCGACAGCGGCAGCAAGGTAGGGATGGTGGGGATGGTGGGGATGGCGACCACAGATATCAGGTGAGGCGTCGAGCCCTTCCGTAGAGATCAACCCGTGACCCTCTTTGCTCCTAACCAATATGTGACGACGGGTGTGACGACGGGTGTGACGACGGGTGTCCGGACTTTTTGTGAAGCATCAACTAAGTAAGAGCAACAAATAAGGAACATCTTAATTTACCGATGTGGTTCCTGCAAGCTAATTTCTTCAGGGACGGAGCAAAGATACACAGTTTAAAGCATCACGGCTGAAAGAAGCAGACTTTGTGGATTCATATCATGTCTGACTCCACTCATACAAATCCCACGGGACTAATAAATACTGCGGTCTTTATTTCCTGCCACAGCCTCCATTCTGTCTTTTTATTTGAATAATCATTTTCATAAGTTTTGCTCTAATTGTTCTTTAGCTTTTATATCCTTCTATTTCACCTTAATGTCCTTTTGTAAAACACCTTGAAAGCTCGGCACCACCAGAGCTCTGCATTTAATATTTACAAGGTCTTTAAATTGTGTTTGGCTGTGTGAAACCAGTTCAGCTCTTCTCCTCTTTACTTCTAGGAATGAGAAATAAATGTTACTGCACGGAGGGTTGAATGGTGCCACAGGCAAGAAAACAAACCATCCCTGCGTTGAAATTCAGCAGTATCCTCCTGTAAAGAAGGTCAGCAACCTCCATTTCCTAATTAATAAAATGTCCTCTTAGTAAGTCATCGGAGGGCTGCCAGAATCTTCGGCACAGGCCGGAGGAGAGAGGAGAGTCCGCGAGTGATGAGCAGGATGCTGAGGGGGAAATAAAAAAAAGAGCTGTGCTGCTCCCTGCTGGTCCATTAGTATGAGTCAGTGTCAGCAGTAATGAGGAGGAGTGGATAGGCTGCTTCTACAAGGAAAAATGTTTTCCTCTGGATGCAGCGCTTCCTCTTTATTATTACAAGAGGAACGCCTAATAAAAAGCCATCATCTGGTCTTACTGTCAGTTCTAAAACAAATGGAGGGACATTATGGGCCAGACAGTCTATAAATCACGACAGATGGATACTACATAAAACCATTATCAGAGGTAATAAAGACTGAAACAGCTCGAGGGACGCACACAGGGAGAGAACCCCGCACTGCAAGAGACATAACAACACTTTGGTGCACAATGTGGCATGTGGTGTGGTTCATTATGTTCTGTACAGGAACGTGACAAATGATACTATAGCCTCAGCAGGCTTCTTATCTGTTCAGACAGCAGACAGACGGCAAGAACGATGGATGGATGGATAAAGTGAAGATAGGATTCCATCTGCTGGCGACAAAGGGCAGTGTGGTGGATAAGGCCAGAGTAAGTTTAAAAGTAGCACTCTTCACATGATCATCTACATCTGAAGTACAATTCGTCATTAAGTCAACTGACAGAGCATTAATTAGCATTAATATTTTTCTTACTGATTTATCTTTTTTTCAGTATGACACAAGATAGATCATCAGCACCACTACATCCTCGAGGATGATCATACAGTAGAATAAAAGCAGAGCATCATAACCTTCATGGAGGCAGGATTTACTGCAGGGTTGGGCTGGTTTACTTTAGCTAGGTACACCTGATAAACTAGGAAGAAATCCAAAAGACCCAACTCTGCTTGTTTCATCTCTTCCATACTGCTAAAAGATATTCAAACCGAGTCTTCTGGTCGCTCAGAAGTAAAATGCCATCCATGTGAGGGTTTAAAGCGTGGGTAGGCAACGTTGGAGAAACCAGCAAGAGTCAACTAGATTTTGAAAGTATCCATCCAGCCCTCCCTTCAGGCCTGCCCCCGAAGCCGCTGAGCTTCAGATGAATCTGATCTGAATCTCCAACTGGAGAGAAATGTCATTCACTTAATTTATGTTGTTGTAGTATCGTAGCCATTAGCTGTTGAGTGAGAACACTAAAGTACATGTCTTTTAGTCTTCGATCAGGATGATTCATGGCCGACAATAGCCGACACTCAGATAATAACAATACATCAGTCCTGCAGAGTCTCCCTCCATTACACTGATGTAAACCTGTGCACGTCCAGGAACTCAAGAAGCTAAAACGCAGAACCACATGTCTAACATTTGCATGAAAACTACTTACAAAATCCTGGACACTGCAAGGCCAACCTGTCCTTCACACCTATGAAAAAATGTGTACAATTGCAGGTGTGTATGCAAGCTTCTGGGTCCAAATTAATGTGAGTGTGGGTGGGCCTGTGCCAGCATTTTATGTGTGTGACAGCACAGAGGTACCAAGGACAGGTCGTCAAAGCACTGAGTGCCCTGCAGGCGCTTGCCAAAATCTGCTGTGCCAGCACAGAGGAGAGCATGTGCCAGCTCAGAGCACCCCCAGCCACAAATCAATAACACTGACACACTGCCAGCCTGTGTGTGTGAGTGCGTGTGTGTGTGTGTGTGTAGCGTTTGAGTCACATCGGTGAAAGGATTGTGTTAAACCAAAGGCGAAAATTATAGTCTAGACTCTAAGTGGTGGACAGAGTGAGATGCAGAGGAGGACAGGAAAATGAAATTTGCAATCAATGAGGACTCCATCTCTCTCTCTCTCTCTCACACACACACACACACACACACACATTCACAGCAAATGTAGGGCAGTGTATGTAGACAGGAGACAGGAGTGAGGATGGAATTACAGCAGAGAGGCTAAGGTGAGTCACCACACTGCAGTGGTCACGGCAGGGCTGCCACACCCAGACAGACACACTGACTGCAGCAGGCAGAGCGAAGGACGGGCACAGTTTGGTCGGGCCAAAGCCTAAAACAAACCGATCAATCACACCAGAGCCCTGTCCTCTGAGTGGTCAATCAGCCACAGAGTGAATGCTTGTTTAAAAAATCAATACCAGCTAATACACTGCCTCTATGATGTTTAGAGCGCTCTGCATCCACTGGAGACGTCCACGTTCAAACTCCGTGAGAGAAGTAAGGAAAATGACAGCACGATTTGTGAAAGCCCAGGGTGACACCATCAAATGTCCAACAGTCCATCCAAAGACTTTCAGCTCTCACAAGCAAGAATAAAGCAGACAAAAGCAGAAAATCCTCACAAATGAGAAGATGAGAAAACAACCATTTTTGCTTGAGAGATGACTGAAATGATTGATTACCAAAATACTTGTTGATTTATTAGGTTGATAATTATTATCATGACCATTTCTGACCAGTTTTGTGATTTAAACTGCTATTACATTCTGTGTAAGCTACATAATGAAATGCTTGGTAGATAAAACATCCAGCAACAATAATGTGTGCAAACTTTTCTTGTTTCTGCATGAAAAGAATCAGGAGATGATCACTTGGATCATCAATAGACACATTCAGCTTGTATTCAATAAGATATCTTAAGCTCAGTGTGAAATAATATTTATCGATAACAGCTACAAAGACTGTCACATGTGGGCAGTGATGTCCATCGGTCAGTCTGCACAGACTTCTCGTGCTTGTAGAATAAGACTTTCTTCTTTGTTGCTCTTTTTCCCATCTATGGTGCAGAGCATGAAGTAATGCCGCACACTGATTCTCAGATGATTCATAGTCACGATTATGTGATCAGTTCGTCTTTGCTCACTAGCATTCTTCATTTTATTTATCAGCTTACTGTACTGATACAACAGGTAATGTAAGAGGCCAAACTGATGACCTTTAAAAAGAACTACTTTAAACTGTTACACTGGTAGACAACCTGTTGAATTTAAGTATTTCAGATAAAAAATGACAGCCCTAACACTTCTCATAAGCCATGCATTAACACATAATTTATTTTCAACTGTTGTGGTTGCTTTTTACATCACTACACGAGTTAGCCTGAGCACAGCTTAATAAGTACTAATGAGGAAACATTAAATGAAAATAAACAAAAAGAAAATGCTTAAACCTCAATAACAAATACCATCTGTTCCAACGGCTTTGCTTTTCAGACGTCTTATAATTTTGTACATGGATCTGATTAAAAACAACCTATATACTTATTCAAAGTGTGCATGTTAAGCTAGTGAACGAGAAAAAACACAAACACTGATTCCAGCACTCATCTTTGGACTTGTGACACTTATTGACAACATCTATATATCATCTGGATAAAAATAGCCGTGACATCGTCGATATGAGTCACAGGGCATGGCTGAACACTGCTGCTTTATGACTAACATAAGTAAACACACCTCAGGCTGCACGGTGCAGAGTCACCGACTGATGGGGAGAACAAATTCAGTAGATCAGGTTTTTTATTTGCAGTTCAATAAAAAAAAAAGATGATTTATTTGATAAGCTATTATAATAATTTATAGTCTGGATAAGATAAAGATAGATATCAAATGAAACCTATCTCTGAGGGAAGACTAAGGACTTTGTTGCAGAGATGGGCACAATCAGTCACACTTGAGTTGTGTGGACTTCAGACCTGACTTGGAGTCTTTAATAATGACTTTATAACAGTGAGAGCTTTTTAAAGACTGTTCAGGTTGCCATTCCATATGTGTACTGCTCATTAAAATATGTAAAGAAAACTCAACTCCTGAATGTGTTTCATGTTTCCTACACAGGACGCTAAATAAAACCATATCACTACTTATTTTATAATTTGTCAAGGATTCGCAGAGAGTAACTACAATTATAAGAAACATTAGACACAAACAATAATCATAAAGTGTGTCAAACTCTTAAATAAACTAGAAAAAAACTATACAATATCATCTGACCTTTCAATAAATGAACAACATGATTCAGATAATTGGTGTTTTAACCCCATTAACCTGCCAGTATGACTCATGTGGTACTTCGAGACTCATTTCTTCCTCCTTGTTACTATAATAATCATTATAATTATTATATATTAGAGTTGTTGAAAAAGAAAAGCAAACTTCAGAATTGCTTATTGCAAGACATGTTAGGATTCAGTACTTGCCTCTCAGCTGTAATATTTAAGAGGACTTACAGGAACAATGCTCTACGACCTATCAAATACATAACCTGACTGTGCAGAACAGTAAATACAGACTTTCTCTACCCAGTAAGGGTCTCTTTCAATTGGCTTTCATCATCAAATGATCCTTTCCATTCAGAAACTCATATTGACAAAGAAATTTAACTGTGCATTGAGTCAGCCTATTCGTTAACAACAGAGAGACAAGGTCAACATCAGAATGGCGTGGTGTGTAATACTGAGCCAAGGTAATTCAATTCTAATTACTAATGAACAATAAAAAATAAAAAGGGAAGTGAACTAATTGGACTTTGAGTTGGAGAAGATTACAATCCTGACCAATGTGAATAGACAATAACAATATTCAAAAGTCTTGAATTCATTCTTGCAATATGTCATTTAAATGAGTGCGATTTTGAACATTAGACTTCTTGAACTTGAGCTCTTACCTACTTCTGACCGTCTTCATCAGTGGATGAACCTGCTCAACAACTGAGACATGTGATGACTTACTTGTGGTCTCCAAAGCTTTCAGCCACATCTCATGGCTTTCCTCAGTGGACGCCGCTCCTCAGTCGTGATGGAGATTGTTTAGTTGTTATCTCGTGACTAAAGTGTGGACTTTCATGTGGTAACAGGTGGCGGTGTAAACCGGCTCTGTGACACCTGAGCAACTCCACCCACTGAGGAGAGGCCATAGGACGTGGTCAATGCCACCTTGTGATGAGAAACTGAACAAGCTCAGTCCTTTGAGAGAGACTGTGTGAGGCAGCTGAAAGAGCTGTGAAAAATTTATGATTTTTTTTTAACTGGGATATTACTCATGAATACATGAGTATATGTACATGGACGACACAGTGACTTTTGGTCTGAAAGCGTTGCTCTACTGTGCAAAACTGTGGGTAATTAAGGTTTAGCTCCCACTGTGTGTCTGCTGCCAGCTACAGGATCATGAATTACTCTTTAGATGAACACCATGAGGACACAAAAGACCTGAACACAACATCAAAGGTAACTTTTGTCACGCTGACAAAAGATGCAGCATCAGCATCAGCATCAGAGGGGGAGGGGCGGGCCTCTTCCGATTACAGCTGTCAGATGACAGCAGAGGCACGGCGATGACGCAAAAGGCGTTTAATCTCAGCCATAGGTAGCCCCGATACGAGCCGTTCAAGCTCCTCTAAAAAGTCTGGGAATTGCAAACTCCCTGACTTACCGGCAAACACACACACACACATACGCTTGAACAGTCACGCTCCTCCGGTCACTTCGCTGCTTCAATTATGCTGAACATAATTACATGAATGTTATATTAAGTTCATGACGCTGAGTGAAGACATGCATGTCTTATGAGTCTACATCTTATCAAATTGCATGTTACTGTTTGATGTGATCATTAAAGGATCAGTGAAGGATGCCGAATCGAGGTCTGCTTCCTAAAGACTGACAAAAAACTCCTGGATCAAACTACACCTTAGCTTCAGTGCGAGAGAATATTAAACCTTCAGATTTTTAAATGGGGTTTCGTGGGTGGCTGCTCTGCAGGGAGGGGAGCGTCGTCAGTCTGAGGTTAGGTGTTGGCTGCAGCAGCATCAGCCTGACGGTATCTGAAGAGTTTGTCTACAGTGAGCGAACTGCACCCCCAACTTAATGTTGGATCCACAGCACACGCACGTTTTCCGCTCATAAATAAACCAGTCAAGGACACGATATCGATACTGTCTGCGAAACCTGAGGAAAGCTACAGGCAGCCATGAGGCATAAAACGGAACTACAGGCCGTCCGGTTTCAAAATAAAGGTCCCAAGATTATTATTATTATTTTAAAGTAAAATATTATAATATATAATATATTATAAAATATTATATTTAATTTAATATAAAATATTAAATTAAAAGGTCAAAGTGAGGAAAAAATACAGTGTCCCAACATTTATACAAAATGAGAACGAATACTATTTAAAATTAAAAGCCACTAAATAAACACCTCAGCCCTTCACACTGAATGATCAATATCACTCCAAACTCCTCATGTAATTTGTCAGAACTGCAAAAAAGACACGACACAAAATATAACAACTATGTGAGTCAAATTGTTAACACTACACTATAAACTGTCTGATCTAATGTGTATCCAATATATGTAAGGAACAATTATTAAGACTGTTTTTATCATTACCACTCATTTTCATTTACATATGGTGTTCACTGCTCCATGTTTCTTCTTCTTCTCATTAGTATTATTATTTATTATTATCATCATTAGTAGTAGTACTGGTATTGTCGTGTTGCCTGTGAGGATTTTACTTTGAACGTGTCAGACGGAAGTTGTAAGTTGTCTGCAGTCACTTGGACAAATGTCGCCTAATATTTATTCATTTAGTCTTCATCCAAAGTGCACGGGCTTCAGCGTGAACTGTGTTTGCACTGTTCAACATGCAGGTGTGTGTGAACGTGTCAGTGACACGGCAGCTCTCTGTACTGTGGATGACACACACACACACACACTCACACAAACACAGTGTGTGTTATGAGAGGGATGAGAGAGCACAGCAACACATGAGCGGCTCTCATCACAATAACCTGACGAGATGCTAGCTGTCCGCACATCATGTCCTGCTCTCTCTCTCTCTCACACACACACAGCAGACAGTATGTCAGCTCTACCTTTAGCCTCGCAGTCAGCACAGTACTTGTTGTCGTCCTCTCTCAGCAGTTTGGACAGGATGGCCTGATGCTGCTCGTTCAGTTTCTGGGCTTTTTCCCTCTCGGACCGCGTCGTCATTTCGCCACAGTTTGAAGCTGCTCCTGTCTGTGTGGAGCCGGAGGAAGCCGCGGTGCTCTGCTCGTACTAAAAAGGGTGGGACATCCCCCGTGTCCGAGCGGCGGTTAGCTCCAAACCTGCTAACAAGGTAACATGGAGCCGAGGCAGCATCACCCTGCTGCCTTCACGACGGTCGGAAATGTTACTACAGCACGTCAACCACAAGCACAGCCAGCTTAATGAAGTGTGTTTGGACCATAGACTGTATGTACAGTCAGTGGTTTGACACACGAAGTACACACACATGCAAATGTGCGGGAGGATACAGATGCAGATACATGCAGAAGGCATACAGCTAAAACAAAGACATCAAGCTGACAGAGATGAGAAAATAGCTATTATGTACAGGCAGGAGAATGGGGGGAAATTGAGATGCATTTGCTGACACAGATTGAGTTTATTACTGGTAAGGTAAGAAAGCCTTCAAGTGTCACAAGCAAAAAATGCCCAGCGAGCATGGGCTTACTAGACACTACAAACATGAGACACAACATAATGAGAGCGAAACAACAAATACATCATCTTCATCATCAACATCATCATCATTATTATCAAGTCAAACAGGTTCAAACAGTGTCAACTCAAATATAAACACAATCCTACTTCATCACTACTATGAAGACATAACTTGGGAACACCTGAGGCACAGACTGTGCATATAAACGTATTGAAATTACACAGAGGAGCTGACAGTGCGTGAGAGTGAGGGTGGTGGTTGCTGTGGGAGGAAGATGCTGTGTTAAAACATGTGGAGTCACGGACAAGACTGCAGGACTTACTGGATGGAACAGGATGTCAAAATGTCACCATACAATGTGTTATCGTCAAATGCAAATGAACCTTTAGCACAACAATTTCAGACAAGATACACACTCAAGAATGTGTGGTCTTTAACAGAACTGCAGGTATTTTTTTTACTTAAAAGCAGAAAAAGCAACACAATATGTTAGCAGGTGTCTGGAAAACAACATTTTTAAGTCAAAGAAACAAAAAGAGTAAAGCTGATGTTATCTTGCTTAAAACATTTAAACGATTATGAGGTGAATAATTATTTGCTATTACATGCTATTGCTGAGCATTCCTGTACACATCAGATTATTTTATCAAAGCACAATTTTGATTATAAACTGATTCAGTTATGCAGGAAAAATTAGAGAAACCAAGAGCATTTAAATCAGTGACTATATTCACCATTCCTACATTCAAAGCTGTTCTGGGTGCAGCAACAGATGGAGATGTGGCACCACAGGAAGTGTCAGCAGTTGGTACTGGGGGCGAAGCTGTGGCACCAGTGAGAACAGCTGGACAGGCACATGATGATGATGGTGATGAAGGTCATCACAGTCAGCACACAATAGTGTTATTTGAATATCGGGTCAGTCAAACAAACATGTCATTACCTTTTCTGAATAAAGCCACAAAAAAACAGCTGTGTTCCTCCAGTGAATATCTGCCCTCTGTGCTGGAGACTTCTCTCCATCTGAAACATATCAAACAAGACAAATCCAACTGATGACCAAACTCACAGCTTTATAGTGACTTTCAGCTCATTGTTGTGGAGCATTTAGTTGCCAGAGTGCCAGAAAGTGCCAGAAACACAATTCCAAACGAATTATAATGTTTATTTGTGTCGCTCAAAAGTCATCCTTGCTGCATCTAATTGGCCAAAAAATTAGTTACTGCAGCTTTAAATATAATTTATAATGACCTCTCAATAAAGAATGGTCTGTTATTATTCCAAGATAGTTTTCCTATTCATGGCCAACGATTATTATACTATTAGTCCCACTATAAGTTATTAGTAACTTTAGCACTCCTGCTGAGGGAACAGCAGGATGCTCACCAGCCACCAATACATTCTGTTAACAGCCTGTTATTACACATACCGCTGATGCATTCTGCTAATGTTCAGGTCATCACTCTACCTGCAGAATACTGCCTGCAGTCATATTTTATTTACTTTATTTTTATTACTGCTTCATCTTGTTAATATTACTGCAGCTGTTACTGAATCTGCTGCTCCAGGTCTACCACAAGTTTTTGAAGAGCTCACACAAGCTCCACTGCAGGAACCATGTGGAGGTTTGGATCCCTGCTGGGGCCATGGAGCCTTGTTTTGATCACTTCCTGTTTTTGTTTGTGTCTTGCACTCTACTAGCATGTGAACAAGGACACACATGTATGAGTATGTGTGTCATGTGATTCCACATCCCTACCAACGGAGTCACAGTATTTGACCAATGAACGGGACAAAAAACAAGCAAGCACAATTACTGAGCTGTTATTCTGTTTTCCATGGATGGAAAAATACAGGTTTTAAAATAACTTAAAAATTTACTGTACAAATATTTCATGAGGAAAAAAACGTTTTCAGCACATCTGTTAGGCCTCGAGGAGTGTATCATTGAGGCCCAACAAATGTGTTTTTGTAAGAAATACTAAGTACATTATCTGTTTGCTTATTAAAAAAAGAAAAAAACACAAGGTATCTTTAAGATCATAACACTGTCTTGGCCACTGTCTATAAATGATTTCCTATTCCCCATATGTATCTATGTGAGCAGAGATAATAACTTACTTATGCTTGGAGCTTCTTGCTAAGCTTTTATTCTGTTCTATGTCTCAGTATCCCAATGACATTCACTACCAAAAACATGTGGAGATGAAAGATTGCCAGAGACTTTGACAAGCTGAGAGCAGACTATGATGAGATGAAGACCATGGTAACACCAAGACCTATTCACTCCTGACCTCTTGTGGCTCAACTGAGTCTGACATAGCATAGTTTTTTAATTTTCACATTAAAAGACTTACTCTGCCATTTGCAGTGCAGCTGGGTTGCTTGGGAAAACATGATGCTGAGTGATGACTCTGGTCTCTGCTGTAATATCCACAGGCCACAGTGACATTTAAGGGATGTAAGAAACCTAATCGACTGGTTCAGGTCTTGGAAGTGAACAGTGAGCTCAATGGGCAGTAACCGCAAGGAAGATCCAATCAGAGAGTCAGTAGGTGTCATCAATCTGGAGCCAACACAAAGAAATTAATCAACTCAAATGTATTTATTTAAAGCCCAAAATTGCACAAACATCGTTTGCCTCGGAGGGCTTTACAATCTGTACAGTTGTGACACCCTCTGTCCTTAGACCCTCAAACCGGAGTCAGGAAAAACTTCAAAAAACCCTTTATGGGAAAAAGAAGAAACCTGAGGAAGAGCCACAGATGAGGGATCCCTCACCCAGGGCAACTTTCTGCTGACTGAGCATGAGGTTGTTGTCGCTGAAGCGCCAGAATGCAAGGTTTGACTCTCCCAGCTGTTGGTCCTGAAGCCTGAAGGAGCTGTCCTGGGCTTTCTGGAGAGCCACGGCCAATTTCTGCCTCTCCTCCAGACATTGTATCTGCTTAGAACTCTTTGAGTTCAACACAGTACTGCTCGCAGGTGGTCCTTTCCTTTTCGAGAGCGGTGATGATTCGATTGACTGTCCGCTAAAACTCGCCATTCCTGGTCTTCTCCTTTTTAAGGGCATCTTCAAACTCTGCCTGATTTGGCCTTCTCTGTGACTGTTGTGCTGTGAGCTCATCTACAGTCCCGTGGAGCTTAGTGACGGTGATCTCATTCTGAGAGATAGCTTCATTTTTCTTTGAGAGCATCTCATTGTGACGCTCAAAGAGGGTCTGGTGTTCGGACTTTAGTCTATCGTATTCCATCTCAGTAGTGGTGATTTTAGCTCTGATATCTTCATTCGCCATCTTCAGTGTCTGCATGTCATTCATGAGGCGCTCTGAGAATGCAGATGCTTCTCTCAGCTAGTTACTGACGACTCCCACTTGATCGACTGACGCCTGCCTTTGTAGATCCATCTGCTCAAACTGCTGCCTCTCATTGCTGAGGATGGACCTTAAGAGTTCCTCAGCGGCCTGGCTCTTTTCTAAAGCAAGCGTCTTCTCAGAGATCTCTTCCTTTTGAGCCTTTATCCTTCTATATGCTTTTTTGGACCAATCCCTCTCCTTCCTAATGGCCTCAGTCAGTCTGCTACAAGCTTCTTGATCATCCTGAAGCTGTTTTGGATCAACCTGCTCTTTTTTGGCGGCATCAAGCTCTGATTGCAGCCTTTTGTTGTCAGTATTGAGCTGCTGATTTTCCTGAGTCAGGCATTTCACTTCTGCTGCTTTATTCTTCTGCTTGGAGACAGCAGCCTTATAGTCCGTTTGGAGTTTACACTATTTTAGCTCTTGCCTTTTGATGTATGAGGCGCACCATATCATTTTCTCCTGCAGCAAGAAAACAACTTTGTCCTTAGCTTCGATGTGATCTTGAGGACCCCGAATACCGGAAACTAAGGATTTAATTTCGCTATCTTTTTCCAAACATTCCTCCTGCAGCTTAATGATTTGGCCCTTTAGTTCCTTCATTTCACCGCTGTTCACCTTCTCACACTCTGATGTTTTCTTTTTGTCCTTCAGATCATTCTTGAGCTCCTCAATCAGCTTCTTGTCCTCTTCGTGCTTAGCTGTCATCTTCTTTGCGCTGCTGCTGTGCCGTCTGTGATTTCTTCAGATAGGCCACTTGCTCCTTCATCAGCTTCACTTCAGCACGAAGTCTTTTTCAGCTCACTCGTTCTCCAGAGTCTTTGTGAGAGCGTCTTTTTCTTTTCGCTCCTGCTTCAGAGCTGCCCAGTCTTCATCGGGACCATAAGATTCTTCTATTGATTTATCATCGATCTGTAAAACATAAAACAATTACTAGTTGTGAAATATTTTTTATTCAGATGTTCAATAACAGCATGTGTGTAAAAACTAGATCCTTTGTTTTCAGCAGTACAAAACTAAGTGTGTGGGATAACAATCACAAGCAGATGATGCAGAATCGTTTAAATGCTGTCAATGATATGGTGACTGTTAGCATCTTTATGTTTAAGTTTTATATTTACTCCTTAGATGTGAACTTTTGAATAACTTACATTATGAAATAAATATCATTCGTTAACGCATCACTGTTCTTGTTAGAACAATGAAGATGTGGATGAATTCATACTAGTAGTAGTCATCAACCAGATAAAGTTAATTTCTCACTGTTCTGATGTGTAAACTTGTGCAACTAATCTTACCCCATTGACGAGAGTGTTCAGGATCCTTGGTTCAGAGGTGTCTTCCTCCTCTACATTGTTCTTCTCAGGGTTCTTGCGAAGGAAGCAGTTCCTTGGTTGGCTGGAACAGGAGGAGGAGAAGGTCTGCTCCTAAACCTCCTCTACGATGTCCTCCTTAGGTTGCCTGTAGAAGTTCCCAATGAAATTTATTTCCTCATCTCTGGAAATGTCTCCAGAAGGACTCCACGAAGAGTCAACATAATTGTCTCAATCGTCAATGTACTCTCTCTATAACTCATTTGCCACAGATTTTTCTACATTTTTTAACCTTATGCAGCATATCCCTGGTCCCACACATAACCATAGGCACATGTGTGACTTTACTTGTCACTTAAATCCTTAAATAAGACTGATTTTGTGTGTCAGCTTCTAAATGTATTACCTTTTATGCACCCTTACCCTTGCCTACTACAATAATCCAGAGATGTACAATTCATTATAGTTTCTTTAACAATCAGTCATCAGCCACATTTTCCAGCAACCTTTCTAATCCGACCAATTGCCCTCCTCACTTTGCCAATATTAATGACCAAGTCAGTTGGTTTAACGATGTGTGTACATCAGTCCTTGATTTTTCTACTCCATGTACTTTCAGCCCTGCCTCAGTAATTATACAAACACATAGTTTGAAAAAATCTAAACTTGAACTTGTCAAGATTATTAATCAGATTATTATACAATCAGATTACTAAAGATGCACAAGGTGCTTATCTTTCTGGCTTGATTAATGGTAATAAACACAAACTGAGGTTCCTGTTTAGGAACTTAGGGTCATGTTTATTCTACTTTACACTGACCATGAATTTCAGATTTTGAAAATGAAAATCATTCCAGATATCATCATGTAAATTTCTAATATCTAAAATACATATCTACAGTTAGAATTATGATTAAACAAGACAATTGCAGATAGTAGCATAATAAATGCCTTATGAGGACACATAATTGAAACAACAAATAGGTGGCCTATTATTAATATTATTATTATTATGTACTTTATATACTATTAAACTATTATATACTATTTTTTGTTATTGTATTTGTGTAGTTTATTTTGACTGATGCTTTGCCAAAATTGTTCTTCAAATGTCCATGCCAGTAAGGCTTTTGAAGTGAACTGAATTGGGAGAAGAGAGAGAGAGAGAGAGAGAGAGAGAGACTGAAAAGCTCTGAAGCCATCGTGCTGTCCGTTCACTTCATGATATTCATGGGACAAAAATGGCAGCGCGGACTTATAACTAATAAATACATCCATGTAAAAGACATATGACACCACGACTGAAGAGGAGGATTTAATAACTGTTAATAACAAGCAGAAGCGTAGCCAGCCTTTCAAACCCACACTCCGGATGAAATCAATCAATAATTGAACATATAAAGTGATGAAAACACAGACAACAAAATTTGATTTGATTTTGATTTAATATCTTTATGAAGTTTGAGGAGCACTTTTAGTGAAGTATCGTGACGGGGCTGTCGGTATGTTAGTTAGTTTAAGTTTAGTTAACTAGACTAAGATGGAGAGTAACGTTACCGAGGAGGGAAACTCCGGCGGCGGCTTGAAGAGATGTTGGAGTTATTTTCTGAACTTATTTCTGGTGTCGAGTCTGGCAGCTGTGGTTCAGGGTAAGAGATGACCGAGCAGTAGGAGCTAGCTAAGGTTAGCTGACATGGTGAAGTCAGGCTGG
The DNA here is from genome assembly GCA_023238725.1 of Scortum barcoo. NCBI lineage: Eukaryota > Metazoa > Chordata > Actinopteri > Centrarchiformes > Terapontidae > Scortum > Scortum barcoo. Next base: position 3,701,074 of record CM041544.1, read on the forward strand.
ACACCATTAACTTTATTACTACACCTGCACCAGTTAACGAAAACTTCCAGAAGAAATGCTCTTTTTAATTAATTCACTTTAAACATATTAAAACAGAACTGACTGACAAAACACAAGCAGCTTTACGTTTTTTATGCATTTGTAAGAAATATGGACATTAGAACAGAGGCGCAGCGTATATTTCCGCGACGAATAATATAACATGATACGTTATGTATAGTATAATTACTGTCTGAGTTTTAATAGCGCCATAAGATGAACAAACATGTCGGACAGATGTTGGGGCAGGGAAATGTTTTGTGTTTCATCAAAACGGCACATGCCGCTGCCCGGGCAACAGAGCATCCTTTCCCGCCGCTCGTGGTTTTTGCACACGGAGCTGGAGCAAACTGTGGACAGCGTCAGTGTGTGTGTGTCCTGACGTTTTGTTTTAATGGCAACTTTCAGAAGAAAATATAGCCTGCAGAGTATTAACATGAAGTGTGACGGCTGCAAAGTGGGGGGAGAGAAAAAAGAAACCACAGAAGCAGAGAGGGTCCCCATCTGACTTCACCTCTGGTCTCAGCTGGTCAAACAGCCCCATCTAGTGGACAGTTAACTATCACAGCTGCGGCCACTGAAATCTCAGTTTTACAGCTTTACTGGCCAAGTGTGTGGACAACATATCAGCTCTGAACAAGGACAACAAAGCCGAATAAATGATGGTTGAAAATAGACAGGACTATGTGGTGTGTACATATATATATATGTGTGTGTGTGTGTGTGTGTGTATATATATATATATATATATATATATATATATATATATATATATATAAAGGTAAAGGTGAATATACAAGTCAAGTGTTATTGTAAGTTTTAAACAACACAAATAGTTCAAAGAAATGAATAGTAAATGGACATGCTTGGACTGGACTGTGATTTACAGTATGTACATATATGTCTATATACAATGAAATAAATACAGTATGTATAGTGTGCAGGAGAAATACGGATGCTTCAGGTGGTCGCCGTTCCACTTATTGTTACAAGTGTGATAACAGGTAAGCCACAGGAGTATTGCTCACACTGTTAACTGTTACATTAGGTCTGTTCATTATACACATGGCATTTCAAAGGAACATACACACAGTTATGTCTGACACAGCAGTATCTACCTAAAGTTTACTGACATTAACATCAGCTACTGGCTGTACCAAGTGAGTGTACTGAATTTAGCAATGGTACATTTTATTGTTTCTGGGTTCAAGTATTGTATTTGTTTGAGAAAACATTTGTTATTTCTTCGCTCAGATTTTATGTAGTCTGGAGTTAAATGTCCTATTGGTCAGTCAGTCAGTCCTAATCTGAAAGACTGAGTGCTTTTATTTCTTCATCTTCATCATGTGATCCTCTGATCCTCTTCTAAGACCATTTTATCATGTGCAGGTGAAACTTTCACCCGTCACTGAAGAAGTACATATTTAACTTGTCTCATATCTCTGGGACTTTCAGTAACCAACATCTGATGATGGGAGACTCATAAAGATCATCAAGTATAGCTGCCCAGTAGAAAAATCACAGTGCTGTTTGCTTTGTGCAGCAAATGTTGTGTATATTGATTGTTTGTCTTCTTACAGGAATAAAGATAAAAAGTTTGAACATAAATAATTTTATTAATGGAAATAGTACCTCATTTGAAATCAGCTATATTGATTTGTTGAAGTCAAGTCCAACAGGTAGTACCTGATTAATACACTACAGGTCTGACACTAATGTCTCAAAATGATGTCTTAAACAAACCTAAATTCATGTTTTATTCCTTAAATGCAACTGTGCTCTCCTTACTTTCCATGACATTACCCATCTGTCTCACTCATATCACCTGACTGACCTTGAGTCTGCACACCATTGGTTTTATTAGGAAAGGTGCCCTTCAACACACATGGTCTGAGGAATTTTAATCTGTCTAATTATATTACTTAAATGTGCTATTTAGAAACCACTAATTAGCCTTTGTTGCCATTTCAATACAGCTAATTCAAGCAGGTAAGACATGTACTCATTTCTTCCGTGGCCATCTTCAAGTGTGTGTTCTCCACATTTTAAATATATTCAAACTTTCTCACAGGGTACAGTTTGACTGGTCATATCAGGAAAAGTACAGGTGTTATTAATATGTCCGTGAGCCATCAAGTGCAAACTAGAGCCACTAAGGCTATTATTAATTAATGTTATTGGTTACACCTGCGTTTGACAAGTCAACACGTGTGCTGTGAGAAAGATCTGCAATCACACAAAGAAATAGTGAGTTCATTTGTTTAATAAAGCCACAGTGGGACGAGGTGTTTCATCCTCTGGGGTGGAGCTAAATTCTGTGAGGTCACCAAACTGCATGAGCCAATAAGCATGCTCCAGGTGTAACGTCTCCCACATTAACAGAGGGACATAACTAAATATTAAAATGACTTTGTATCATGATTTAAGAAGGTGACAGGATTTTTTTGACTTTTTAATTAACAGGGAATCTTTTATTCTCAGCAGCAGTAGTATCGTTAGTCCAGCGTGATATTTTCGTCTAGCAGCTGTGTGGTGTCATGCTCATGCTGTATTTGAAAGAGCCAGGAGAGGCTTATGCTGTTAAAAAACATGATTCAGAGGAAGAGGAGTCCATCTCCACTCTTGTTGCCTTGTTAGATCTAGTAAGGTGAGAAGATTTAGGTCTTACATCATTTCTTGTATCTCTGCATAATCAGTTCAGATCTTAAGATCAAAAATCAACAATCACCAGATCATTTCCATGACAAGGCTGCAGTTCTTGTGTGGTTTACCAGCATTTAGTGACTTTCTTTTCTTGTTCAAAGGAACATGGTCCAACAAAACCTGATTCAGGCTTGCTTCCAACACTTCAGTACATACTACTAATTTCCTCTCTTCCCATGTCATATTTATGATGTTAATGCTATTTTTTTATTACAGTTCAAGACTGAGAGGGTGATGTTAGACATTGAAGATGATGGGCAGAATATGAGTGTGGGAACAGTAAATACTCTTCCCTTGTCACTATGGAGATTTTTATGTTTAGTTTACATTTGTGGTGCTAATCTTTGATATGTGAAGTCACTTTCAGACCATTATTCTTAATGAGTTTCTGGTGTGAAATGAGTTTCTGGTCTCATCACAGAATGAAACTGAGGTGCGACTGATGGGCCAGCATGTGGATGGACCCGACACACTGGGCCTGATTGTTTGGTCTTTTGTTTTTGGCCTGACCCTCCACAAGATGTGTAGTGGCAATCTTTCGTCCACCCAGTACTCCACATTACTACTATTATTAAGCTACTATTAGCCTTAAGTCTTCTTGGCAATAAGCTTGACACGAAAAGAATCTTCTGAGGCAGTAACTCTGTAAAAATAAAAAAATACTTTACTTAAAAAGCAAGAAACAAAGTTACAAGATTCAATCTTGGCTCAACTAGGCGTATTGGTCAAAAAACTGTCTTGCTTCTTAGGCTGCTTAACCTGGTCAGTCCTTGTAGGCAACTAAATGTGTGGTCAACATGATTATGGGGTAAAGTGAAACAATATACTGTACCATCAAATATATGATTCCCTTTCTCCACATTTGAAACATTTAGAAATACAATTCATATCCAGAGTGTAAATACTAAAAGTCTGTATGTATATAAATGTATACATAAATATTTTGTCTTTCCTGCTCACAGAATTGAAATTACAGAAACATACCCAGTTTTAACTTAAAATATTCATAGTATTCAGACAGCTTTCCCCAAGTCAGTTATTATTTCTTTAATTGTATTCATTTCATGCTTCTCTTTCCAGCTACTTGCCATTTGGAGTGCTGTTCCTGATTGCCAGCCACGTTGTTGAGGTTCATGATTGGGACATGGCCTTCAAACTGGCAAAGTTCATGTTGGTGGTTGTTCTTGGGTATGTTCACCGTTACTGTTTTAGCACCGATGCAAAATGTCACGTTGGTTCCAGCCTGCCAAGCAACTTGTGGTAATCTTTTTATTTTGACAATTACTCTCAATATGATTTATAAGTCTTTAAGTGCAGGCATTCAACAGCTGTTCTTAATGATTTTAAAGACTCTTGTAAAGTTAGAAACAGCTGAAATTTATATCAGTTGCCAAACAATCAGTGAATCGTACTCAGGTAAATACCGGCTGAGCTCTACTATACAGCTTTCTAAATAAGCAACAAATGTCCCTCACAAATAAAGTTAAATTCATCAATATAACTAGGAGCTTATGTGGGCTAATGTTAGCAAACTTTGCCTTTATTAGTTTCCTGTACTTGTCCAATGTATGTGACAGAAATCTTGCATATTCTTGCTTTGAATAATACGTCAAACAGGTTATTGTGCCTTTACCTCACTGAAAGTGAGCCTAAGTGACAATTACAGGATCACAGTGCACAGAAATGTCATTTATAGTCTGAAATGAGTAAAATGAGTGGAACCAGGCAAGGATGCATTAAGCTGCTTATGAAATCAATATTCTGTTGTTGAGTGTTTTAAGTGTTGTGTTATTTCTTCTCACAAAAGTCTCCTACTTAACAGCTGCATTTTGAACTAACTACTGATGTTTGTTTTAATCAGTAATGATTGTGCTTTTGTTTCAGGCTAATAATCCATGGTGCAATAGTTCTACCACTGATTTATGTCGTGTGTGTGAGACGTAACCCCCTGGCTGTTATCAAGGAGGTTTCTCCTGCCTTACTTACTGCCCTGGTCATCTCGTCCAGGTAAAATGATGTTACACTATAGCTTCAGAAAGCTGTGAGTTCATCACCACTGTTTGTTCGTACAGTCATCATCAGAGCTGTCCTAGCAACTCATCATTGTTTTCAGAGATTTACAGTTGACATGTTTTTCGTATGAGTAGAGCACTAATAAGTGGGTCACTGTGTTTCTTCAAGCTCTGCCACACTGCCACTCACTTTCCAGTGTTGTAAAGAGCGACTCGGGGTCGACAAAAGGATGTCCCGCTTGATGTTGCAGATAGGGACCAACATCAACATGGACAGAAATGCATTTTATGAAACGGTGGCTGCGGTTTTCATTGCTCAACTCAACCACATCCATCTGGACCTGAACCAGTTACTTACCATTTCGTAAGCTGTTCTTCCTGTTAGTTAGTGCTGATGTTGGATAAGCTTATAATATGGGATGGTTAAGAGGAAATGAAAAGTGTAAAAATCCATCTTATAAAAGCCACTGAAGAATGCAGTTCCTGTGTTTGATCTGCAGTGTGACATCAGCCGTGTCCAGCATCGGAGCAGCAGGGATCCCAGCCACAGGAGCAGTCACCACTCTGTTTGTTTGGACAGCGGTTGGTTTACCTGCAAGGAAAGCCTCCATTCTGGTGGTTATAGAATGGCTCCTGTGAGTTTAATCTGGTGTTCAGGGCTAGAAAGTGATACAAAATGTGGAATGATTGGTTTACTACAGCCGATTTTTTCCTCAAATATTGATTAATCTGTTCCTCAGTCGTTGAGCTCTATTATCTGGTTTCAGACTGCTGATTTAGTAAATCAAATTGCACCATTAAAATGAGAAATATTAAGGCTTATGTGATGTGTATATTGGCAAGGCAGGAAGGAAACATTTGCAGCGCTGTCAAATCAGAAGCAATCAATGAGATCAACTGAAGTCGCTGTAGCATCACGGACTAGAACACAACTTTCAAATGTAACAGACCAATTGATCTCTTAAATTAAGGAGCCAATTCTTTGTAAATGTAGGTGTTACTTTGATTTTTTTTATGTATAACAGAATATTCACACAGTTTTCAGTGAGTGAGAAATGATGCAATAGATTATGCCAACCTGTCATTTGGTCATCCTGTCATTTGAGGTTCGTTATATACGGTCTAAATGAATTATCACATTTGTACATTTGAGTTACTTGTTTATTGCTTGAGTATTATCTTTGCATCCCACTACATTTTAGAGGGAAATATTTAAACTTTACAGCATTTTTTCATAGCTTTATTCACATATAAAACATATGAAGGGCTTATTAAATATGATGCTTTGTTAGAAATAAACCGTCCAACATAATGAATCAATTAGTTGACTGACTTTTTTAATTTCGGTATACCAAATTTTCAGTTGATAAATAGATCATTTAATCCACAGATTAATCAATTTAAAAAAAATGATCGATTACACATTACTGCATTAGTGATAATAACCTAATGATGATATTCACAGGGACCTTTTTCCTGTAACAAGTACTTTTATTATATACAAGTACTTAAATACTTTTACTCAAGTGACATTTTCAGTGCAGGACGTTAACTTGTCATGGCGTGTTTTGGAGTGGAGTGTTCTCTGTACTTTTTATTCTAGTAAAGGATGGTGGAGGTGCTTCATCTACCACCACTGGAAATGTAATTTAAACTTCTCAGTTAAAATCATAATAAAATTAATATTGCCTCCTTTATTCTTCATGCTAAATAGATCAAATATTAGCAAGCGAAGCTAAACTCTGATTTAATTTTAAATCATGAGGCCATACACATTCAAGATTAAACATGGCATCTAGTTATAAATAATCTATGTATTTATATTCAAAACATTTACAATGACTGAACTGCACCCAGTCACATACGCTTATAGTTACATAAAGAATGACTGGTTTACATCAACTCACCTCAGAGGTTCATCCATCTTTGAAGCCAGACATGGACAGCAACACTGAACGGCACTTAATCACACACTTTATGACATATAGAATATGCTTTGGAATTTACAAATCTCCATACAGTAAGTGCTTTAAGTTCCTGCCCCTTGAATGTAATATCACACTACTCCCAACAGATTTAGTGTGATCACCATTTCAAGTGAGATTTCTTTCAAAATTGTGGAGTGATGAATGGCAGCTGCTCAGGTGGATGCTAAGATGGAGACTGTTTCCTCTTAATATGAAGGAGCTTTTGGCCTTCTTCTGCAATCATATAAAGTCATAAAAATGCAACATCTGTAACCTTGTTGCTGCTATTTTCCATCCCGACACGTGCTGTTTAGGTCCTAAACACGGTCCTATCCTATTTGTAGCAGCAACAAGGACGTTATTTCTCAAGTCAACTTCAGTTTATATGATTTCATAATTTGTCTCAAACATCTGAGCATAAAGCCCTCTTAGTCCTCAGACCCTGCAGGAACATTACCGCCAGGCCAAGGAATCACTGCATTGTCCTGTAAGTACAATCTCATCAATCCCACACTGACATGCAAAGGTCAGAAACAAATAAACCGGCCCTTAAAAGATCATCAAATATTCCAGTGTAATGATGCTGCAAAAGCCTTTAAAGGGCACCCTCAGTTTACAATATATATATTCCCGAGGTAGACTAAGCTACCTCTTTTTCATCCAGTCACATGCAAAAGATTTTGTCGATGTTGACCTCCTGTGTAACTCTCTGATTAACAATATGACCTAATAATGAAAAAACAAAAAACAAAACAGTAGCCTTTTGGGTTGCATGAAAAATGTACTGTATCACCTTTAATGTTGACAGACAGCATGACCAACAGCAAAGAGACAACCGTACACTGTTAGATATTGGCACAGGCAAGGAAGCAACTATCCCCCCCAAAAAAAGGAAACCCACAAAAGAAATTAAAGTTAATTTCTAATTTATCATAAACACTGGCAGAAAATTCATTAAAAATGTTATCGTAACAATAAAAAAGTTGACACAGAGAGAAAGTGTTAAAAGGCGGAAGTACAAATAATATAAAAAGTTAAGACAATCACAAATAAATTAATATCAAAATATCAATTACATATTGTACATCACATTATTGGTAATTATATGTGACTGTACCAGATATACTCAACAAAATCTAGCCATGAAACTCAGCATAAGGTTAACAGAGTAGTGGTTAGCTTAGAAAAGGTCTGTTAAATCTCAAATGATGAGGGAGAAATTTTCAAAAGTACTAGTTCACTTCCTCTTTAAAGCAGAGTTTCAACATACACCATAGCCCAGAACGAAAGCAGCACTACCACGCCATAATGAGCATCTCACACATACGGTGACAGCAACATGCATCACGTTTATGTTCACATACATGACGTTCCTTCACCTCTTTGTGGTCTTCACTTTAAAAATACAGTATAACATCACAAGACTCCGCACTGGGGCAGTCTCGTTACCACTGGTTCCTCATGTTATGAGTGTTAAATAAAAGATCACCTAAAAAATAAATATTATCACTGTCATCGTTCAACAAAGCCAGCTGAAGAGTCAAAAGTGTTTCAGACAGACACAAAAATAGTTCAGCAGTCATCCTCAGTTTAGTGTTTTCAGATTAATGCCTGTCACCACTAGAGGGCAGCACAGTTTCATCCTGACAGCTCCATAAACCTCCTGCTAGACCATCAGAAAGCTTTCTTCATGTTAAACCATATACCATATACATATACAGGATAGACTAAGGCATGGTGCAAGTCTAGTCTTACAATTTTTATCTTGAAATCCAGGAAAAGCACCGGGCAGTATCTACTATTTTTACAATCCCACCCACCATAATGTCAATGATCAGTGTTCCCTTTAAAATGACCTAGCAAACACAACTGATAACCCGCAGACTTGACGCATGCTGAACCATCACCTCAGGTCTTACAAACAGTGAAAATACAAACACCAACAAACATCTTGTAACTTTCGGGCTAGGATCACGATAAAAAGCTCTGAACCACTGAGAAAAACTGTAATCGAGTCAGAATAATGACACACAGTGTGATGTGAACTCACGAGGCATTTTGGTCCAGTGTTTGTGTGTAAATGTGTGATGAAGTGTCAATATGTGAATGAAGCCCATGTGGGTTTGCTGGGATTTCCTAACTGCTGACCTAATTGACAACCATAAATCTGCTCTTTAACAAAGGGGAGACTGGAGTGTTTCCATGATGCCCAACAAATAAGTGTGTTCAGGGTACTTGCAAACTGACGTCTGATTTGCTGTGATTACATCCCTTAAGCAGATCTTCAACTTCATCTTGTTGCATTTGTTTCAATTGCTTAGTAACTTTGTTATCAGGTCTGCTGAACAACACTTAGTCTAAACACCTGATATGATAGCTACGCAAAGATTAGTTAAGAAATGAGAGGATTAATCATACCTACCTGTTAGGGTCATGTTTACACTGCCTTGCTTAAGCCAACTAATTCGCTCGAAAGCAAAGCCCAAGTCCTAGGTCAGCTATTTCTCCATAACAAATAAAAACGATAAATAAGTTGCAACTCTAATACATTGTTTGAAAGTATTTTGTAAGAAATAGGTAAGAAAGATGTCAGCACACACAGATTGGTGCTGACCCGGCTGACTTTCCTTATTCAAAAACGTAAAAACTGTCTAGCTTTTAGTAGGAGCAAATGTGTAAAGCAACACTAAGATACACTGCTTTCATTAAAAGAAAGTCATGTACCTTATCGTGCTTGCAGCTAGCTTCTTACGAGGTCTTTTTCCACAGAATTGGAGGTTAAAGGAACAGTAATGACACAAACGACACAAATCAGCGGTTTTTCCCCACATCATAACGGTAACACATGCATATAATCACACGACTTCAAATGCTCCAACTAAAAATACTTCACCCCTGAACAGGTCTGTGTGAGTCTTGTCCAAAAAATGGGCTGAATTCTTATCCTGTCATTTGAAGGGTTAATGTTTGACACTGTCTACTGACAGTCAGCAAACACAAGTCCGAGCACATTTTGTAAACATGAAAAACAGGTGGAGACGTGAAAGCTCCCCTTACAATCAGATTGGACAGAATTTGGTGTTTCCATCCAGCTGACAACAGAAATCCAATGAGCTGAGTAAATTAGATGTGAACACATACGTTTCCACCAGCTAAGTTGAAGTGATTGAACAGGCATCCTGAGTGTGAGAGTGCAGCGTTTGTTAAACACAGTCAGCACGGTGTTAGTGTTCTATAGTTAAAGTTGGTCATTGTATTTGCTGTCTGAAGATGAAAACAAAGAAATTCAACTTACGAGCATCTCATACAGTACGTGAGACAAACAGAACTACATTTATGGGAATGTTTTGGAGGCATTTTACATAAAGTGTGTTTCTGTAACTGTTTATCGCCAAATGTTTTAATCAAAATTTTGAAAATACGAAAAAAAAATGTAGTGAATTTAAATAAAAAAAAAATTCAAATTCATTGTATCCTAGTCTGCATTAATATGCTCGGATGGAAACCCAGTTATTGATACATGAGAACTGACAGTCTACAGTGCACCTGGTGCTCTACAAAGTTAAGATGGCACGTTGTTTTCCCTCACAAGTGAAAGCATCAGCGACCTTGTTTTTTGAATGGGCACTGAGTCAGGATGGTGTCCAATCAACAGCAACGTCAGAAGTGTCAGAGGGTCAGGGGGCAAGAGAGAAGCTCTCGCTGAGTTCACAGGACAGACTCGATGGCTTCCGGCGTGGCCCCTAAGGCTTTGGTTTGGTGTGTGACGAGCGGCGAGGTCTCCTCCTCCGCCTGGACGTTGGCCACCGCCTCTACCTGGACCTCCGCCAACTCCCCCTCCTGCTGCTCCTGCTGCTTCTTCATCTCTTGCTGGTTGATGTGATGGAGGATTCCAGCCCCCAGAGCGTCGCCCTCCACGTTCACCACTGTGGTGGTACGATCCCTGTAGGCACAGAGAGAGATAGCTGAGGTTGGTCCACTTTCAGCAAACAGAGTCGACTGGATGACATGGTTGAAGTTACTCCTGATGTTATGATTTATCATCTGTCACCTGCTAAATCTGGACCATTTAAGGTTAACTTTGTTCTAATGTGTTTCCATTGATGAGGCCTTTTTTCTTATTTACATTAACAGTCTCTTCTTTGGAGTTAAATGTAAAGTATTTACTCAGTAAGAGAACCAAATAACAAAAACGGCTAAGAAGAGCACAACACACTCCTTATCAACTCCTACCAGCAACTACATGGGCTGGCAACAACTCTGATAAAACTCCTTCTGCACAAGGCCATGTGTCTTATCTCCATAGTTGGATAAAATAAAAACAAACCCTGCAGGGCCTTGTGAAAGTATGACTTTTGCACCACCTGGGACCTGCACTATCAAACAGGACTGAGACAAATACTGCAGAGCAACATTGCTTGGGAACATACAGCAAACACCCTTTCTCTTGGTTTCTCCCTGTTACCCCACTTTGGACCCCTGGTCTAGTTTTGCTTCCTGGAAAGTTGGAAATGTGTGTGCGGACATGATCGGAGGCAGCTACGTGTGTTTCCTAATGTAAGTGTCAGTGAGTTCAAGGGCTTCACTCACACAATCCAGTCAACAGCCAGCATGAGAGACAGGTCGTTGGTCGGCAGGCCGATGGCCTCCAGGATGATGGCGATGGTAATGATGCCGCCGGCTGGGATGCCTGCTGCACCCACACTTGAGGCTGTGGCTGTCACCCTAAAATAATGATGAAATAATCATAAGAATGATACAATACTAGTACTAATATGGTTTGAACAGAATAAAATGGGGTTGTGTTATACTGAGCAACAGGAAGAAAGCTTTTTATCATCCCCTGAACTCACAGGATGGTGAAGATCTGTCCAGCGTTGAGCTCAGCATTGTTGAGCTGAGCGATGAAGACGGCTGCGATGCACTGGAATATGGCCGCCCCATCCATGTTAACTGTGGCCCCGATGGGAAGGATGAAGCGGCTGATGCGTTTGTCCACGCCGTTGTTCTCCTCAACGCATTTTATCATAGAGGGAAGAGTTGCCGAACTGGTGAGAAAAAGAGGGAGATAGAGCTTAATCACTTCATCTTTTAGCCATTGAGGTTCCAAAATGTCAACATTCAAGCTACTCGATATTTATTCACAAAATCAGTGTAAGAATGTCCAGACTGCCTGAGCTGATTAAGAGTTTTGATGTTTAAATTAGAGGGTGCAGGCATTGTAGATGCAAAATATCATTCAGTTAGTGTTAATATTAGATAATAATATCTATAATATCTATAATAATAATAATATCTATAATAATAGAGTGTTAATATTAGTTAAAGGTGTAGTCTACCATTTTAATCCAATGCACTTTAAATTTAACAAATATCTCCTCATGCTCCACTAACTGACTGTTGTTTGTGTGCACTGGAAAACAGTCTGGTGTTCCTACACAGCCCTGCCTCTGTAAATGGGAAACAGCACCAACTTGTTATTGCCCCAAGGTCTTCATTTTTTTTATCAATCACATCTCACATATATATACATATATGTTGTACAGAAAAATACATAGTTCAGGTAACCATATTGAAAAATGATAATTTAAGTATCTTAGGTTTATATATAGGATAACATTGTGTTTTGTCACAACTGGTGTTTGTGCACCACTGTGAAGGAGCACTACAGGGAGGAGTGTATTTGTTGGGCTGTCGACTTCAAATATAAACAGGCTAACTCCTGGATTATGGACTATACATTTAAACTGATCTCACCAACTTATCCTGTTTGAATCTGAAAAGCAAATTCTACTATCCCTCTGCAGGTATGTGAGAAGATTTGAAAATGTTATATGCATGTTTTTGCACACCATGTAACATCTGACTAAATTTCTAAACATAAGTGTGAAAATGAAGGTGGTACTGCAGCAAAAGTCACGTAGATCACCAACCTCTACAGGGTTTATCCCCTTTTGGAACTTATTTTTGTAAAATGTGTAAATGTGTGACTAGCTAAAGGATAGGTCAGGGTGTCGAGAGAAAAAGAGGTAAAGCTGAAAAGGGTGAAACAACTTACCCATTTTGAAACCCTGTGCCTTATTACTGCGGTGCAGTGCTAATACATAATTTCATTGAGATGAACTCCTCTGACACTTGTCTTACATTTGATCCAACATTTACATCCGTCTGACTTTTAATTCACACAGATGTCTATCACTGACATCCAAACTCTTTTTCTCATTTCAGTGTAGTCAGCTGTTCATCTGGGAGCCTGCGATGTGACAGTATACCTGGAGCAGGTGGCGAAGGCCGTGGTGAAGGGTGTGATGAGGCCCGACAGGAAACTGAAGGGGTTCTTGCGCGTGAAGCCGAAGTAGATGAGAGGCAGGACGATGCCTCCGTGGATAATGTGGCCCAGGATTGACGCAAAGATGTATTTTCCAAGACTAGTGACCAGAAGAACCACATCTTCCATCTCCACAATCTTACTGCCCACCAGGAACACGATGCCAAAGGGGATATACCTTAGAGACACAAGGGGGAAGAATTTACCAGGAAGGAAAAAACACAAGGATTATGGGATGATAACAGTAACAAATGGCTGGTACACACAGTCAGAACTTGCTTCTTAACATAGTGCATATTGTTAGGAAATGTCATCTGATGCAGATACCACTATCAACAGCACTTTAAAATCTGCTATGCATCCAACTCTACTCACCACATGATCCAAGACACCAGCACCATGGTGGCCTCATTGAAAGCGTTGAAGAAACGAATGAGTTCCTCCCCCTCGTCTCCCAGCTTCCTCAACGCCACGCCAAATACCATGGCAAATAACACCAGACCCAGGATGTTCATGCCATCTGTTTCTGTACCAATGGGGACCTAAAACACACACCAGAGTCAGACTGCAGAGACCAAACACAGTGAAGAGATTATGGGGAGGACAGCTGGCTCGTTCAAAGAAAAATGAGAAAAAAAAGTTATTGTGTGACAATAAAGTTAGATTTTACTTAAAAAAAATACAACCTTGAAAAGAAGAAAGAGGGAATGCTAACATTTTCTTTATAGCACTAAACACATGCACAAAGTGCATGATTGGATTAGTTTTGTAGACATTTAGTCATAAATCAAAGTATTGGAAAAATGAAAACATTTTGAGCTGATGATGGCACAAGTGGAAAAGTCAGTTATGCCAGTTTCTTCTGTGGGGAACATGAATGGCTGTATCAGATGTCAAGGCGATCCATCCAACAGCCAGGAGACTGCATTAGGAGACCTCATATAGGGTCCATGGATGCCTGCCATATTTAGAGCCAATCCACGCAACAGCTGTCAAGACATCTTACTCCAAATCCAAAGTGCCAAGCTCACTAGGTGCTACAAATTCAGCGGATCACTAAAGTCCTTGGGACGAATCCTCTGTGGACCATGGCAGCGCTTACATTAGCTGCTGAAATATTTCAGTCTGGATCAAAGCGGTGCACCAACATGACTGATGTACTGACCCAAGATCCATAACAGAGTGAGTAAAAATTTATGATGATCAAACCTTAAACAAGACTGCTTCTCTGAGATCGTGGGACACTTTCACACCACAGCAGCTGTTTGGTGACACACTGTCAGCTTGAGCTGGGACCTCATTCGTGGCCTTTCATTACGGAGGTGGAAGCTAATCACACAATGGCGCCTATATATTCCGTGGTGGTTTGATATGACAACTCTTGCTACAGAGCGTGCGTGCGTTGGCGTATAGGTCTGGAGGTGGCTGAAGGATTCACTGAACTGGATGATGGATAACAAATAAGGACAGGGACAAATCCTGAGCTCAATCCCCTCCCATTGTCCTGAGCTCTCCCACAGCTCCACCAGCTTCATCCCCTGGCACTGGGGGGGACTGTCCACCATGACCCACGACAGACAAATACCATGGACCAACGCCAAGATCAGATCCCCCAACTGTTCTCTTATACAGGGTCAGCAGGGACTAGTCATGGAGAGAAGTAGTTGGATTTCAAAGACTATTACTGTATGTAGTATATTAAAGGAACCTATGACTTATTTATACACCATCAGTCATGAAAGGTATTTAAAAACGAGTGTTAAGGAGCTTTTTTTCATGATTCAAAGGTTTTTTAGTACCTGCTGTGTTGAACCATTCAAGGGCAGTGCTGCAGAGAAATGGTGCTTTGTGGCAGCTAACAGGGTGTTGCTCTGATAGAAGCCTAAAAAGCCTTTTGTGCTACCACATTTTTATTCAACAGTCTGTAGATGTTGTCACTCATCTGTTATTCAGTCTCTGATCACGTCTCTCCTTCTGACAAACTAACAAACTCAACACACACCAACATCCACCACATCTAATTACATAATCAGGCACTGGGGGAAATCTAGAAATCTCCAACCAGGCCGGCCTGCTGTGTTTGTTCCCCGTTTAGACCAACACATTATCGTCCTCATAGGCCCAATCTGTGGGGTCAGGCTAACCTGTCAACCTGACTGACTGAAAGCTCATCACACAACAAAAACACAAACCATTTTGGTGAGCTGCAAGCCAGCCAGATGCCAAACTATAACTCTACACTATAAAAAATACAGTTATTGGGAAACAGCTGTACTGTAAAGAAGATACACGTTTCACGGCAAAGTCCAAAGTTGCTTCTGTGAAATCAGTGCCAAGAGAAAGGTGGACCCATGATTTCTGAAGCACTTGCAAACATATAAAGGATTCTAAAGTTTTTTGTATGTTTCTAACAGACCATGTTGTTCAGATGCATCTAAATGAATACATCAAAGTAGGGTCAGATGGTTTAGTGCCTCTATCTTACCACACCACCAATAAACCTACCAGAATGAAGACACACATTTCATTTGGCTCACACAGTTAACTGGAGCCTCAAATTGCTGCATTATCTGAACTTGTATTTTAACAATGAACACAGACTTTTGCCCTCATATGACATGACTATTGTATTAAGATAGACTTGAAAACAATGGAACCTTTGTGTCAAGCTTAATGTTTTTTGCTGACAAACGCTAAATAAAGAACATCTACCAAATCATTGTTTATTTGATTAAGGTGGACTCTGCAGGCTACAGAAGATCTCATATGCTGATATTTGCTTTTTGCAAGTCTGTACTTTTCCACACTTTTACGAGCAGAGTAAATCTAAAGTCTTTTGTCCCTTTCCCCTACTTTCTGTCCTCAGTGCTGCACCTGCACTGGTTTACTTAGATCTACTCATGGTTATTTGGTGCCAGTGACTTGAATCACTGAGACATTTAATCTTTAAACATAAACCAATTACCCTTTGACCTTAAGTGCAGATCACAACCACAATCTTGTTTATAATGACTAACAAAACAAAATGGCCTTGTTTTAACAGCTCACATAACCACCTTCACTCTTACAAAAAAACAGCATTTCTCAATAAAACTGGAACCCATTCTCCCTAAACCTGTCATCTATTTGTCTCTCACATCCTGCTTGTTCAGCAGGTGACTCATGAACACACACAAGAACCACTCAAAACAAACATCTACCACAAGGATGAACGCTTTCGTGTTTTATTTGGCGGAGATTGTTTGACACAGATGAGTCTCTCAAAAGCACAAGGTTAAGCATTTTACACATTTTACATGTATAATATGTGTGTATGTGTTTGTGTGTATGTGTGTATGTGTTTGTGTGTGTGTGTGTGTGTGTGTGTGTGTGCTTGGGATGCTTCCTGTTCG
This sequence comes from Scortum barcoo, assembly GCA_023238725.1. NCBI lineage: Eukaryota > Metazoa > Chordata > Actinopteri > Centrarchiformes > Terapontidae > Scortum > Scortum barcoo. The sequence continues at coordinate 3,717,515 of CM041544.1, forward strand.
TACCTTCTGATAGAGGGTGGTCCCGTTGGTATCGTTCCCTACAGCAACCATCTTGTAGTCAGTGGCGTACTGCAACATAAAGGAAAGTGGAACATGTGGTTCATTTTCTTTGATGCTGTTCACTCATACATTTTTCTTTAGTAAATATAAATGTTGTTACAGCACCAGCATGAAACTGTTTGCACTTTTCTATACTGTTTTCTGATACTTCTTAATTTTGATCCAGAGGTCAATAATGTCTCATTTCAAGTACATAAACTGAAGTAGATGAGTGTGTTTACATGCAAACGAGTAAACCATGTAAGATTTGTTTTTTCAAGTATTCCAAAAGTATTTCTGGGCACTGGAATTAAAGTATAACTCTGCTAAGAAGTCAATCCAGCAATGTGACAACTGCAGCAGTGTCCTGTTTATCAGAAACCAAACTAACTTCTGAGGTAACTCAGACAGTAGACACCTAGGGACAATCACACATTAGAGGGATGTATAGAGGGAGCTAAATAAACCTGTTTCTCTGTGTCACTTTTAAATATGATCAAAACTTGAGTATTTGAATGCTTATGAGCAGGTCAAGGAGAGATACCAACGTCATGTCTGTGCGGTTAGTAAGAGTTGGATCAGTTAGCTTTGCATTGAGATATGAAGCAGGGAGAAACAGCTAGCTTTAAATGTAAATAAGATATATTTGTGGTTTACTTGGTATAATTACTTCTTGGACAGCCAGCACTTCAATGCAGTATTTATCCTGGTTATCTGGTAATCTTGTATTTAAAACAAGGGAAGTCACAACTCCCAAATGTTAAAGTTTGTAACTCTGAGCATTTGTTGTGTTGGTAGATGAATTTTAAAATACAACTTAAACACAATTATAATCTTTTATTTTATTAAGTTATCACAGGTTAAAACTGATGGGAAACACCTGAAGGTGACACGACAGCGCTGGTTCATTGCTCTTCTAAGGACTGCAGCATGTGCATGGAGCTGGGGCCAGCTTGACGCAGTCCAGACTTTCAACAGTAAAGAAGACAACCCGCTCTGGTTCAATGCTGTCCCTCTCTCTCTGCATTTCTTTAAACAGGCTAATAGGGTTAAGGCTCCCAACATCTTGGCAGATGTATGGACTTTAAATTAGACTATAGGCTCTTGAAACTGCAACATACACGGACGTGCAGAGATTAATAATACATGACTGTGGTCACAAAACTGTCTTCCCGTTACCTAAATCTTTCACTTCATTAGTTTAACAGTGTGTTTTAGTATAGAGCTGCTTGTCATTTTGTGGTAAAGCCTCCCTCTCCTTTGCTTTTCTTGGTTTAATCCACAGTTGGACCCATTCCACAGGGGCTCTACCACACTATCGGCAGAGTGGGGGTGAATACTGAACTCTATGACCTGGCTGCACTTTGAACCTCCATATACTCTCTGTAAGAAGTCCAACTTGTTTGTGAGTTTATAATTCACTGACCTGGGTTTAGCGAGGTTTAAGGTAACTGGTTCAACTATGTGAGTGTGTGGCTGAGTGTCTGTGTGTGTTCTTTGCTATCTGCGTGTGCAAAGTCGTTTTGAATCGCCGCACCCCCAAATATTAAACTTTCCTGGTCCTTATTTTAACACATACAGACACGATCATAATTCTAGGAAGTGGAGTGGGGCGCGTTCAAGAGCAGCGAGGCGAGGTGGGTTGCTAGGCTTGCTGGAATGGAATGGTTTCGCCATGGTAACGGCTGGTGAGGGACCAGGAAAAAGAGGCGTTGGGGAGAGCGGAGGTCTGAACGTCTCCTCATTAAGACGCATTATGAGGCCCTCAGCGTTACAGCCACGATTTACTGCCACTGGAAATGAATGCAGGGTGGCATCCGCGTGGTTGGTGAAATAAATTCTAATGAACAATCCACAGAAGACACAGGTGGTGAGGAAAAACAGACAGGCAGTAAAGATAAAAAGAGGGGGGAACTGGTGAAAAAATGAAGACAATGTGGTGTGGTGAAGTGAGGTGCTGGCACTCACAGAACGGAAAGCCGCAGCCACCAAGTTCGCTGGGAATAAATTCCTGAGAAAGGAAGAGAAAAACAAGTTAGATCCACAGAAAACGACTGCCATCCTGCTGCAGCTTTTCCTGTGTGATTTCGTGTAATTGATCAAAGATTGTGGTGATATGTAAGCCTGCGCTTTGTTACTAAAAGAAGCAGTCAAACATGAAGTGAACACTGGCCTCAAAAAGCCTCTCAGCACCGTGTGGTTAACCCATCTGAATGACAGATTGTTCGCAGGATTGGTTTGTCATCACACGCTCCCTACACTCTGGCTCTTCTCCCAGCGTCTTCCATTAAGTTCACTGTTCTCTAAATTCCCTGACAGAGCAGTTGTTCTGGCACTGATCTGCTGTCTGGTATATCTTTTATTAAAACAAATCACTAAAGTCTTTACTGGGATTATATATTCCTGGATGTCGCTCAATGAGTTTTCACATTCACGGAAATGAAAGACGACTCTTAGTTTAGTCATGTGTTTTCCTTTAGTCAGTCATCAGCTTGGAGGGTTTTGTTATATCTAGACTGACTGTTTTTGGGTTATACAAGCATATAATTTCACATACTTTTTTTAATCTTTAAACACCTCAATACACTACAGACTCAAAGCTTAGAATTAGTAACAAATTAACAGTTCATACATGGACAGGAGTCTTTTTCATCATTCAAGAAGTTAGTCAGTGAGCCAGTCAGCTAGAAAAAAAAAAATTATTATTTCTTATGCAAACTTGAAAGGGAGTAATCTAAAATAATCTACTGCAATGTTGCACCACTCATGAAGATGGAGTCTGGGCACATTTTGGTGTTACTGTAGTTAATCACAGAAGTGTAACACTATATATAATTGACTACTGACGCTGTTTGCAGATTGTTCCAAAGATCAGGGTTAACCAAAGGTCAAAAATAAACAAAGCATACTACATGGCTGAAACAATGATCTACCTATCTGTTTACAGCTCTGTCCTGTTGTTTGCAGACACCACACCACCCGTCACGCACGAGTCAGCATGTTTAATGGATTCCATCTTTAGTTAACACCTTCTTGTTTGTACATGAGCTGCTGTTGGCCAGTCTGTGGCGACAGCATTAAATCAATGCTTAGAGCTATAAATCAATGCTTTAATAAAGATAATAAAATCAGTCAGTGATTGCAATATATCTACTACTGATAAGTTGCTCACAATGACCGTTATCATTTAACACATCAGCATCAATTACCAGTTATTGTAGTTGTTGAGCCATTTCACAAAAAATCCAAAATGTCAACTTCATGGTGGCTCTAGAGGAAAGGTTGGGGATCACCAAATCTTAATCATTTTTTAGATTTATCCTCCAGGGAACATGAATATCTGTATAAGGCTGTTGAGATATTTTAGTCTAGACCAAGGTGGAGGACCATCCGACCAACAGACTGATTGATGTCGTGTCTTTGAACCATGCCACTAATGTGACAAAAAATCATTTGGATCAAGATATTACTATTAAAAGTAACTAAAAATTCAAACAAAAAAAAAAAACTAATTTGCAGCTTTTATGCATTTTAAAGTTAAAGAAGTCAAGGTAAAAAGTCTCAATATCTCAATACATTCATGAGAGCCACACTGATGGAGAAGATGATAATATCCAGCTCGGAAGGAAGTTCTTTCTTCATCTCATAACTGCTCTGTTCAGTTTGGTACATCGCCATTTTTCATGACTGTAAATCCATTATGAAAACGTTTTCCTTGATAGTCTGTCTGTACAGGCAGGCACCATGCTGAGTTTATTTTCACTGCTGTAAAATAAGCATACAGGGATTACTGGAAGCTTGCAGGTCTTTGCCATGTATTAGTGTGTGTTTGTTGTAACTTTATCCTCTGAGGTCACACTGTATTGTGCAAAGAAATACAGACTTTGCTCACATCTCTTCCCATGGCCAGACCACAGCCAAGCAATTCAGCCCATAACCTCATGACCCCCCTCCCCACCTCCACCCCCATCCACCCCACTCCCTCACTAACTATGCCTTCAGTCAAGGGCCAGATGCTGCTTCAGCTGATAAATATGTCAGCTCCACTTGTCACGCTGGCCTGTAGCCATGATCGTTGTCAGTCATTTCTTTATTTATAGTCATTTATTCTTTATTTCCAAATATTTTGAAGCAGTTTGGTTAAGTTCTTGCACCCACAGTCACATGACTGAGGCGAGGATCTGGATTAACCCTGGGAAACCGGAGCTGAGGACCTGGTGTGCTTTTCCCACATGGTCTTCCCTGTGCCCCACTGCCTCCTCTCTGCAGACTGATTTCTAAAGCTCTCTTATGTAACTTGATTTTCTACATAATCAAAGCCAAACATTATGAATGATCTTTTAATTCAAGGCAGCAGAGATGGGTCATTCAGCTAATGTGCTCGGCAGTGTCTCTGAGTTTCTGGTGTCTCTCAGCCTCTTAACATTCAAACACTTGTTACAACGGTTTGCAGGTTCTCTCTACTGGCTGGACACTTGTTTCCAAAAAAGATCCATTCTCCACACAGAAATACAAGTGAGAAAAATGGTCATTATTTCCCCATACCTTAGGTTTATTGAATTTGGTCCTTACTGAAGTGTGTGGATTTATAGTTCACAAAATGTCTGCAGACTCTGGCATGGTGAGAAAAGAAGGTGACATGACGTGTGACAAAATATTGCTGTAAACCAGCTCAAAAACTCAACTTTTCAGACCTTCTCAGGAAAAACAGTAAAGGGATCACTGAAGTTGTAACAGTTCATCCTCTGTAGGACATGAATGTGCATACACATTTTCATGGCAATCCATCTAATAGTTGAGAAATTTCACTCCAAGCCAGAAATATCAACCTCATGATGGCGCTAGACGAAAAATCAAAATCAGCAGGATCCATCAGCTGGGGTTCATGAATGTTTGTACAAACTCTGGTGCTAACGTGAGTGAGGACCAACGTAGTGGACCGACCTCCCTCGCTCTATGCTAAGCTAGAGAAATCATACAAATCCCACTTATCAGAAGGGACCAACTGATTAAAACAACTTTTGGACTTTAACTTTATCGTGTAAAAGAAAATATAAAATCGGCCTTTACTGGGCACTCAGTGAATAAAAATGATCCGATTTAAAGACGCCTCAAACTTTCTCCATCAGCTGGTCACCAGTACAAATATAAAGTCTGACTCTGCAGCGGGAGGCTGAGAAATAAAAGCGGGCTGTCCACCTGCTATCGTGATATGGCAGAAGTGCTGACGGCAGCAGACAGTGTTTGGTTTGTACAACACCGTGCTGCTGGGGTTTATCCCTCCACCTCTTTCTCTTCCTCAAAATACACTCGGCTCTCCCAACAGCTGTCAGCTTTCCCTCACACTGTGGGAACTTATTATTAGGACTGCTCCTGTACAGGCCACTGAAGGTCGGGAGGCATGCAGATATTCACAGGCTGAGGCTGGTGGTAGCTGTTTTTTTTTTTTACCTTTGCATAAACTATTTTGATGTTCATGGTCGCTAAGTCCACATTTATCACATCATGTCACTCACAGAGATATGCAGCTCTACAGTGCAACCAGAAACCAGCCAGACTATCAGTAACAGGTTTTACACTGTTTCTTACAAACGTTTGAAGCACTAAATTGTACCAAAACTACAACTAAACTTCTACCAGTTTGATAAAGAGTTTGCTACAAAGACACCAACAAGAGGAAGAAGATGCTTTTTGTCTGTTTAATGAGAGCAAATCCACAGCAGCTAATATTGTACTTCAGCTACAGTGAGGGTCCTTCTGGAAGAATCTCACCAGCTACTGCCGTCCCATCCCAGAACCTGCAGTCTACAACATAGTGGGCTTGGAGTAGACCTTTTCTTCAGTACCCTGGTTGTGTGTGTAATAATGGCTCCAACAAGATGGCACTGACGAGATTTGGCACTCTGCCGCTAAAAGAATAACGCTGCCAAACACTTGAGCTCATCCAAAGTTCTTCAAATTGACAAATTAGGAAAAGATCTTCATATTTGTGGCGCCGACTCAGTCAGACGGCAAGATCTTGACATGCCTCTGGAAAAGTCTACTGTGCATTTACCTTTTTACTTTTCCACTCAAGTGACGAATCAAGAAGAAAAGCATGACGAAGTGGCTCTTCAGCGCTGCCTAATGCTGCGTGCTAAAATCAGCGGGGGAAAAGTACTCAGATTCCTTTTACTTTCACAAAGAAGCAACAAAGTGAAACTTCTCTGTTAGGGACAAAGGAGCAACACTCAAAGTCTTGTCCATGTGAAGGCACAGAAATATGCATTAGAAGTATTCAATATGCAGGAAAAATGGCCTCTGTGACTGTTTTCTTTGAGTTGCTGCTGTAGAATTCAAGCAAAAGCAGGACAGTTTGTGCACTCTCCATTTGAACTGCAGAGTTCAGGAGGAGCTCAGGAGACACAGTGCACTCAGGGTTAACATCTTTTTAAGCAATCAGAGCCGCCTGATCCACCTCAGCTCTCTCTGTGATGCTCTGTGAGCAGCTGCTGGTTTTAACAGACAGCTCATTATGACAACTACACAAAAACATTATGGGCTTCTCCATCAATGCAACCTCATTAGAAGTGCCATTACATTACATTCATTTAACCACCTCACAGATACATGGCAGGCACAGAGGGTAACATGGGGGTTTTAATAAAGGTGTGACTGCTCACATGTGGACCAAACCGTCCTCACAAGTACAAATCACACCAGTCTGCTTCATGTTCAGTGTCCTGCAGTCAGTATTTCATTGTTCAGGTTATTACAGAGGAATCAGAGAGGTCTACAGTACCTGGCCAGGTCTAGAAACGAGTCCGCGGTCTCCTTGTTGCTGCTGACGCTCTCCAGTCCCAGGTTGTTGGTGTTGAGCGCTCCCGCGCCCACGCCGGGTTTGATGATGAAGGCCAGAGCCACCCCGATCCCCGAGGCGATCAGCGTGGTCACCAGAAAGTAGGCGACCGCGATGCCCCCCAGCTTGCCCAGGGAGCGCGTGTCCAGGCTGGCCGCCCCGGACACGAGGCTGCAGACCACCAGGGGCAGGATGATCATCTTCAGCATCCGGAGGAGCATCTCCCCGGGGAAGGCGAAGTAGGTCATCTGCGCCTTGGTCAGGTCCATGCTGCGGACCATCATCCCGAGCCCGACGCCCACCAGCACCCCGGACACCGTCATGATCACCAGCAGGTTCTTCCTCAGGAAGTCCAGCAGCCGCTCCCTGCAGCTCCTCTGTGCGCTCCGCTCCACCATCCGCTCCGTGGAGGCCGAGCCGGCCCCGGCGTGCCCGTTGATTTCGCTCTTTTTCTCCATCTTTGCCTCTTCGGAGTGTGAGGAGCCGAGTCCGCTTTCAGGCAGCGTGGGTTTGATGCGCACACACGCTCACACTGTGCGCTCCGTGAGGGCCGGGCCGGTGTGTGAGCGCAGGGAGAGCCAATGGAGAGGGAGAGACGGACAGAAAAGGCAGCGGGACATGCGCACTAAAGGCCAGCGCTTTGAGAGGGAGCAAATGATGCAAGAGCAGGGGAGATTGCCAGGGTTTCTGACAGGGTGGCACATTTAATCTACTGACTGTATACCCGTGATGATTAACCAGGACAGGACGGACTTCTCTGTCTCCGGGCCTGCTCCTGCCCCCTCTCCTCTAGCCTCATGTCTCACATGGACAGTGTTAACAGAGATGTGACTGTTACGTGCTGCATCTCACTTCTGAAATGCACAAGAGAGACAAAGAGTCTGTCACCTCCTGCACTCTTTGACAAACCCTGTTTATCACTACAGTGTATTATTTTCAGCACAAAGTCCAATATTCTACTATACAACTTATTTAGAAAATGCTTTATCTGCTCTCCTGCTTTTCTTTGTTCAGAAGTGCACCAAAGGTTTTCCTCTCAATCAGATTATAACCTTCATTATTTCACATTTATCAGCTGAACGTCAAACAGGTCCGTGAGAGAGGAGACACCTGACTCCCTCAGTCAGCTGGGCTGCTTTCACACAGCTCCTTTGTTGGATCAGGTGTGATCTTGTGAAAACCAGCAGCCACTGACCCCACATTCACGGATGAGTGTGAGACCCCTGATGTGAACACACATGAACGCATTTTGAAAAGGAGGGCCTGATCCTTCACAGAGCTGTTTAAACGTATGGTTTACAATCCAGGAGAAAGCTCGTTTATATCTTAACTTAACAGTCAGATAAAAAGCCTTCAGTAATCTTCAGGTTCAGGTAAGCCTCAGTGATGTCCTGTGTGCCAGCACCTGTTGTGACAAAGCATCAGTATTTGAGGAGCTGGGAATAAGAAGGAGTCCGAGACACTCTGTATGTTTCTTATTTACAGAGTCAGACACATAGCAGCCTGTGAAGAGATATTAACAGACTAACCCTTTATAATGCACCTGGATAGTCTCAGTCATGTCATAACTATAACTGTCTATAACTAACACTGAAAATCACACTGCAAGAAACTCGTGCTGAGCTACTGTTGCCAAAAATCTGTGCAGTCTCCTTATTTATTGAACTTTATTCACAGACTCGAGCACTCTAGCATTTTAAAAGCATTAAACGGCTTTGGCCCTCTAATAAGTCCATCAGGTCCACAGCACAATGATGGACAGCAGAGGCCTGTCAGCACCATGGTCAGCGCTCTGTCACTCTTAGAGGGCGCTGTTGCTCTGTCTCACCTGGTCTTTGTTGAGGCAGTTCATGAATGGAAGAGCAGCTCTGAAAGATCATAAAAAACAAAGGTTATTCTAGAAGACAAAGGCTTTAAGCAGACACTGCTCCTCTCTGAGGTATGGTGGCACATAATGTGCATTAGATTTGTCCACATTTGCTCATGTGAATCCTCGTTGCACCTCTGCTATTTAACCACGAGGTGGCAGTATAATAAAGTTATTGTACAACTATTTACAGAACAGACAGTTAAATTTAGTACATGAGAATAGAAAAATATGTAGCAATAAATACGCTTGTGGCTCTGCTGGAAAAGTTTATAATGCTCACTTTCTTCCACCTCTCTTTTTATACGTAATTTAGGTAGAAAGTGCGTTTACTCAAGTACAAGTTTTGAACTTAAGTATAAATTTGATGTACTTAACTTAACTCTTTTCTTACTTCTTTCTACCCATTTTCTTATGCATTTAACAGGGAAGTATTTTACTTTTACTCAACTACATTTATTTATTTATGTAGTCTAGTTACTTTACAAATGAAATAGTTTTAACACAAAACATACAAGATTATAAAAAAGATTATACAATATATTTTGTTTTAAGTTTATATAAAGATTCTTGATTTTTGATATAAGTTGAGCATAAACAGTAAGTAAGTGAATAAATTAACTGACTGACAGTAATGAATTAACAACTATTTTGATAATCATTAAAGCCACAGCTCTACTGCGTGTGGGAAGAAAGTTGGAAAAAGCCTCCAGAGGGAGCTGTGTGAAATCTGATAAATCATGTCACAAGTGATGTCACAAGTGATGTCACGTGAGTCGGTATCAATCTGTGTTTGAGTTTGTTTGAGTGACCTTACCAGACCTCCGTACGCTGCTCCACCACATCTCTGCTCCACGTTACATTAGATGCTTCTTCACAACGCGCCTGAATCTCCGACCAAACAGGCAGAGTTGAACTGTGGGCCGACATCAGTGTTAATCCTTTTTTTAAAATAACCACCCATACATGACATAGAAGTGCAATGCTTTATTGGTAAGGGAGGAACTGACTTATTTTATTTATTTATTTATTTTTGTTGTGTGGTAATGTTTTACTAGCTTTCGTTGGTTTTGGGGTCCCATCTTTAACCCAGTCTCTGTGATAACGTAATTATTCACAGAAGATCACAGAAAAAGTGGACTTTGCAGCAAACTGACATATAAAGTTTTTTGGGGGAAATGAAAGACTTCTTAGAGGACTGCCATGCTGTGAGTATCCACGGGCCATTAAAGCCATGTAAAAGCAGCATCGAGACAACAGCGAGAGATAAGCTGCCCTCTGTCTCATCAGTGTCGCTCTCAGTGTCCTCGGTGACCTTTTAGCTCCGATGTTGCTAAGTTGAGCTAAACTTTCCCTCCCTCCGCCAACAGAGACAGACTGTCCCCCTTCCCCTCACAGCTGTGTGGCCTGAATGCTGGAAATAACCACGGGCCTGCGGATCAGGAGTCATGGCTGTTTAACAGTGGCAAGTGCTGGCAGTGTGCCGCGGTAAACTAGAAGAAAAAAACACAAACAGAGACAGACACAGGCTGAGCTTTATAATGGAGACTATCAAGCTGCTGTCCAGAGACGCACAACATCCAGAGTAAAGAGGAAACAGCCAGTGCATCAAGCAGGTACTGGTACTGCAAAAATACTGTTTTCTACGGGGACATCTGAGCTTGAATGATTCTAGTTTTGATTAACTTTTATAAATGCATGTACTGTTTACTGTTAGTTTCCTGGATGAACTGGACATACGGTGCAGCTGCTGAGAATTATAAACATGACTCAAGTGTAGAGCATGCGGCCCAAAAACTGACAAAAGGCAGTAAAAGGTTCAAATGAGTCAGAATAAAAGAGAATGCATCAATAGATAATATTGTTAGCACAAAAATTGAAATGGAATGTAAAAAGAACAAAAAAGCTTTACATATGCACAAAGCTGCTAACTAACTTTTTAACTTAAATTAGCTAATTGACAATTATTCTGAGTTTAGTTTATCAAAAAGGAGACATTAAAAGTACTCCACTGAACTTTTAGCTGGTTATGAAACAGTCTCAATTTAACACAGATGCCTCACTATGACCTACATAAGCAAAAGAGACCAACAATGAGAAGCCTGTCTATTTAAAGGGTTTGATCTGGCTGAATTTGAGTCGCATCTGAGGGTCTGTCTGTGGAGCTGCTGCCTGCTCTCCTCCTGGGGAAGCAGTCTCCTTACAGCAGGCACTAAAGTGGAGGGAACTTGTAACCTGACGTTAGGTGAAACACCACCTTTGTCCAGAGAGACTGCCAAAATCACCACAAAATGATCCACAGAGCTGCTTTAAATCTGACACATCAACAAAATGATGATGAGAATGACACAATAAGTCCATAACTTTTTTTTATTGTGGTTCCTGATGACAGAGACATGCACTTGAAAATGACTCGAATACTATTTCATTGATATCCTACCAGCTTAAACAAGAGTTTACACAGTGAAGCCAGCCACACAGTCCTCTCGACTTTACTGTAATATTTTTTTCTACTTCCTCTCCTTTACATATTAGATTGAAATGTTCTACTTTCCACTCCACTATATTTATTTGATAGTTTTAGTTCCATTTTGATTTTTAATACCTATGGAAACTAATAAATTATAATGTTTTATTAAATGTTAGTATATAAAATAATTCAAATTAGCTCCACCTTTGTCAGCTGCAATATTGAAGTGACGTACACATTGGTACATGATACATTAAGTTTATTCTGATATACTAATATTAGACTACTATACTACACTAATCTTTTTTTTTTTTTTACTAAAATAATGAAATCTTCCACCGCTCTGTGTTTTCTCTGGGAATATGAAGTTTCTGTACCCAGAATTCAACTTACAGGCAGTTTGAATTTAGCCTGAATGTATTTAAATGTGACTGTCTTTAGGCCAAATTAAATGACAAAATGAAAAAAACATGTTGGACTTGAACAAAACATCATAAAAATACAAGGATTCTGTGTGCCGTCCAAATGACATTAAGGAAGTACATTCACAGAAAATGTGATTTTACAGTTATCTTTACAGTTATGACATTTCTTTCCTTTTGCTGTCTAGTTCAGTTTTCTCATGGGGGATGGGATGCATTGGGAAACTTGGAATCATGACCGCAGTAAAATCCAGGCTGCAGTGCTGCGTGGGGAGTTTGTTTTTGACATTTATATGTAACCACAAAAAGTCCCAGCGCTGAATGTCATTTGCAGGTGTCTGTGCTCCAACGGCCGACACTTTGGTTTTGTTATTAGGCAATTCAGGAGCTGTTGCATGAATACTACTTCAAAAGTAGTAGTATTCATGTGACACATCTAAATATATAGACATAGGTGAAATTGCTCTCATTAAGCGTTGTTGGGATGTTATAAATGTGTGTCTTTCTATGTACAGTAGAGTCAGCATGTCTGCATTCACACTAACACTGTTGGTTTGATTAGGACTACATATACTTTATGTTACTGATATTCAAAATGTTCTTGTATGTACACGATAAGAGCCGTTAATGGAACATGTAGGTGGCCACTGTATCAATCTATTTAGGTCTCCATGTATCGAGTACTGCAGGGCTGTGGTTGAATCAATCACTTGTTTTCAGAGGCAGAGTTGGTGAGATGTGAGTGTAGAAAGTCAGTACTGAGCCTTCAGGAAACCTTGAAGATGAAAAACCTGGTCACTTAGTACCATGTACTGAGAAACACTTGAGGAATATAATCAGTGCACATATGCAGACATATAATATGCCAAAGGGACTTAAAATTAAGATGATCAGTGGCATGACACTTTGCTCAACATAATTTAAAAAAGTCTTGTCATGTTATGTCAACTCATGTTTTGATGGTGGGAAGGAATAGAATTAATTACCAGATTATCTGTTGGCTTTTCAAATTTGCCTTAGTAGACATGGGTCTGAATAAATTAAAAAAATCTTAATTGTACCTATTGACTGTATCATACATTATTATTTTACATTCATAAAATCTTTATTTTGATGTAATTGTGATTAAATTCTCGACACAACAAAGGTTCACTTGGTTCACTTGTCTTTCTTAGCAGGTGCAGTATATAAACACCTACTATCGTGAACAAAACTACGTATGCAAGAAGACCCGTTGTTTCCAAGGTCAAGAACAAACTTCCTCGCTCATGATGTAACTTCATTACCCACTATGAATTCAGTGGCTGTATTACCTCCTCTCCTTGCTCAGTGCATCACTGTCAAGTTAGAAAGCAAAATTTCAAAGCTTTTATATCCCGTTACAAAAATATCAAAAATGGGCAATATCAGTAAAACGTTTGGAATTTCACGTGTCACCTGTCACGGCACAAAAAGGACGGTATGGTATGTTATAGTATGTTATAGTATGTTATGTGGTCACATGGTAAAAAGCTTTTAGCTGTGAGAAACTGCTGAATGCTCTGGAAAAAAAGCTAGCAAGTAGACCTTGAGTTTAGATAAAAAAAAAAGAACTCATTATTGTTCATTAAAAGCACAAATTGGTCAAAGGTCAGCTAATGATATAAATATAAAGGTTATTGTGTTTATGAGAATGAATGACAAAAACCAAAACTGAACACAGTATCAGACAGTAAGGAGACAAACCAGACATCTGCTCTTTTTACAGTTTATTGTGTGTGTGTATATATACACATCTATACACATGCATGTATATAGATATGCATATAAAAACTACAAAAGTAAGACTGTTTCAAATTCATAGACCGCTGTCCATTATCTCATATATATGTGTACATATATATATATATATATATATATATATATATATATATATATATATATATATATATATATATATATATATATATATATATATATATATATTTATCTATATATATATTATCTACAGTCCATATTTGAATCCCGATACAGTGATCAGCTGACAGTTTCTTTCTGTGTGTTTGTGTTCTATTGCATAGAAAAAGGCACAGCTCTGAGGTCTGTGTAAAATACAGCCTTCATAGAGGAAATCAGCCTCGAGTGCTGTCAGTCCTTACCGACGAAACGAACCGCCACACACACGGACAGCGCTAAAACAGATTCGGTAACAAACACTGATCAAAAAAGTCTCGAATGTTGTTCATACTATGTACATTACTTTTGGCATTGAAGCGTCTATGACAGGCTTTGGAGTCTTGACATCTGAAAGTTGGAGACGGCTTTTTGAGTATTGCTGCATGAACTGTTCGCCTTCAACTGGAAAATGATGAACAAAGAGTACAAAAGATGTAAAAACTTGTGGCCGCCACCCCACAAGGATCAATAACAAAGCAACAAACAAACAGATAAACAAGATAATATAACTATGTATATAAAAAATGGCTTCCACCCATAATTCCACACTCAGATACATTCCTATCTGAAGTACATTCCTACCACACATTCTGTACACACATTTACAATCCAAATGTTCACTTCACATCAAAAATAAATATATTTACACAGAAAAGAAAAATAATATGAATAAATAACTTCATTGACCAAAAAACAAGCACTCCAAAATTCAAACATGGTGAAAGAAACAAGACACAGTCGTCTACAAACAGTATTAGTTGGTACTGCTATCTGCTCAGTTCACACTGTTCTGCTTTGAATTCAGTTCAGATTCAAATGTAGTTTGTTAACATATTAGCTAAGATCAAACGCACACAAGGATGATCTTGTATCAGGATACATTTTCACATCACCCTGACCTCCCTGCTGTTGGCTAACATGGTCAGATGAGTCAGACTTCCAGATAACACCAACTGCCCCATTAACAACTACCGAGTCTCAACAGCTGGGAACTAGAAATACTAATAACATCACCATTTTACACCACAGCAAGGCGGCGTGGGGACACACACAAGCGTTCAGGGTTTCTTGTTTTAACTATTACTGAAATATTTTTGAAGGAAAAATCCACCCTTATTTATGTCTAACAGCTGCTGTTGATGTACCACTACAGTGTGTGTCTGTGGTGAATTTTTATGTTTTCATATTGCCATGATTACCTAGACAAATGTTGATGATATGTATGATGATAAGACAGAGTGCACAGCAGTTACAACTAACACGTTCGGCGAAACAACTTAATAGGGTGATTAAATGTCATAATGTAATGTTTTGAGTGGCCAACAAACAACACAAAGCACTGAAAGCAGATTTAAACATCAAATTGAGAGTTTGAAAAGCGACAATTCTGCACTTTAACAATCATATGGAGCAAGGTGGAGGCAAGTGCTGAAATGCACTTAATATTAATGAATGACAATAAGTAAGTGTTAAAGGATCCTAGGGTGGATTTTTTCTTCAACGTTTGAGTATATTAGTTGAACTCTCACTGCATTGTCAGGCTGTAAGAGGCTAGGTGCAGAGTTTTTGTTTAGCTTTTACTCATTACTCATTGCTTCTGTCTCTCTGAATATTGCAACAAGAAAAGGCATTTTACAACTTTTTGTTTTGCTGTATCAGCTCTTAAAAACGTATGTGCACCGTTATGACTCCTAAAACTGTAACTAGTTTGACTTTTAATAAATGTGTGTATAAAAAAGAAATCCTTTAAAAGCTTTTGTGTGGTTGTGGATGTGATCATTCTGAATGCAGGTCAGCAGTTAGATATAAGGTAGGTCTAGATTACTATGAAACAACAGTTTTCAGCTTTTTGCCTCTTCAATACATTTTTATACCTTTTTACACAGAACAGCACAGTTAATAGAAATATCTGTAAAATGGTGAAAGTTGTGAGCTGGTTTGCTGATGAATTATCAAACTTAACATCAGCTTCATTATTTTAAAAAAGTAATGTGAAATTTGTGTAAACAGGACTTTTTTTAACAGATCTCATATGAAAGGCTAAACTGTGGACAAAGCATCAGACTGATAAACTGAATATTATATCTATTTAAAACCTTTTCTCTGTGTGTATGTGAAAAAGTCGACCTTTTTTTTGCACCCAAAATCATGCAAAGTAGTCTGTGCAGGAGGGTGGTATTTTCAAACAGAGTTTTTTGCATGGTTGCAGTATCAGGTTAACACTGTGGTTTGGGTTTCCTTCTTCAGTGGAAATCCACATTCAAATTATTTACGAGACAGATTTAATCGTCCTGCTATTGTACGTGTTTAAAACATCTTAACTTCCGGCTTTGGGGTCAACCTCAGAACTGTACTGCACAATGTACAGAAGTGAATCCTGAGATTTGGCTTATAGGGCTCCTACTCTAAACACAAGTAAACATACTCTGCACGTACGGGGTGTGTGTAATACTGTATGCTGTGCTGTAATTTCTCTGTCAGTTGTGTTGCTAATTCTGTAGGAACCAAACCAAAAATAAGGCATTAATGCTAAAATATTACATTTTCTCTGTATGATTCTGAGAAATTGAGTTCTATTGGTACCACAATGACTTTCCTTGCTACCAGTGATAGCTGTTTTGTCTTTGGGCAGTAAAAGCCAAATTTAGTGTGTCTGGAGCCTCAAGTCTCTGCTTAGACTAGAGATCATCTACATTTGACTGGGAGGGAAGAGTTGGTGATGGTGCTGCTGCCGCTTCCAATGTAAACACATCAAGCTTTCCTGTGGGTGTAGCTCATTTGAATTCTGCTGTAACTGAAGCATGATAACCGGCCGAAATGACTGGGCTCATGTAAAAGAGCATCCAGCACAGTTATATGTGCCTGCCAATAAAGAATGGAGAGAGAAAAAAAAAGTCTTGAACTGAATTCATAGACATGATGTGTACAAGAACTCCTACCAAAAGAGGTTAACAAACAACCAATGTGTTTCAGAGCTATTCCCAAAGCGTAATTATATAGCCAAGCTAATATGTAATGTAGCACACTAGTAAAACAATGTATTCCTCGTATAAACTTTTTATGCCTGCTTTACAAATAAAACACAGCAAATGTAATAAGATAAAGATTAAATAATTATTATTTGATCATGATGAATTACCTTACTTAATAATAGTTTTAATACAATACAATAAATTAAAAAAAACATTGAGGAGTGACCTCTCTAGGCTGTTAAAGTGAAAAGAACTAGAAAGAAAACAAATACTGTAAAAACAGGAATTGAATAAGTGGTCATTTTGAAAGGCACTCGTCTGCTAAAAGCCATGAATTCAGTGTGTTTGTGTGGTTGTGTAAAAGGTGTGTGTGTGTGTGTGTCATGTCTGTTGACTTGTATTTCTATACCTGTGAGGAGTATTTGTCTTCACAAGAGTAGAATGATTGCAAAAATCCTCTAGAATGAGGACGATTTGTCGGTCCTCATTTTTTCTATCTACAGTTTAGTTTACTTTTTAGGGTTAAGGCTTAGGTTCAGGTTAAAACTAGGATCATGTTCAAATTTGGTTTATGGAATGAATGGAGTCGATGTATGTCCTCACAAGTATAGAAATACATACATATGTGAGTCTTTGTTCCCCAGTTACTTCATTTCCATATTTGGAAAGGCGAGCACAGTGCATGCACAGTGTTGTGTAGTAGTAGTTGTCATAGTAGTACTAACTGACATCACCATCGATGTTTACAATTACCGACCTTTGAAGAGAGTATAAAAACATAAAAACAACCATTAAAACCCCCAGATCTATCCCAAATTTTCATTCCAGTCTATTTTCCGGATTAAACTGTCTGTGTTTCTGAGGTTCTGAGTCACGAACCCACCAACACCTCCATGATGTGGTCCAGTTCTGTCAGATCAATTTTGAAAGGCTGATTGGCTGAAACCTGGGGGGCGGGGCCACTGTACGGCGATGCCAGAGATTTGAGGAGGTCGTCCGCCGTCACCACCGGTGACAGTTTGGCAAGGCCACCACCTGCTGTCACCCCCACAGCCCCCGCCGTGCAAGGGTCAAAGTCATACATGGATGTGTCGATGTCGGCGAACAGGACATCATCCAATGCCAAGTCTGAGAGAAACCCCGAGGGAGAGAAAGAGGAAGAAGGGGGGGAAGGAGAGGAGGAAATGTCTACTAGGCCAACAGGGGGCAGTGTGGGCAGAGTGTCCATAGGCCGGAGCTCGGCACAGCGGCCTTCTGCTAGCAAGACGCCAGCTGCCTCCGGTTTAGCACCCATGGTCCTGCAGTCTCTGGGTGGGCCTGTGGGTGTTGGGGAGAGGGGTGCTAAGTGGGAGGGCTGGGTGAGTGGTGTGGAAGCTGGGGAGGTAGTCACGGTCGTAGTATTAGCTGCTGCTGTCCTTGTTATGGCTGTGGGAGGACCCAACTCCATGTCACTCAGAGCGGGGGGGAAACCGTCACTGGACGAGGCAGGCACAGGGACCCTCGGGGACACCTGGCTCAGAAGTGCCGAAGGTAATGGGGGAGGCTGTGCCGAGGGAGGCGACAGAGGAGGAGTGGGTGGGGATGGAGCGCAAAAGGCTGAATCTCCACCATCCTCCTCCAGTAAAGAGGCTGGAGTGAGGCAGGCTTCCAGAGGGGCGGAGCAGGCCTCCACACGGTTGGGGCAGGCCTGGGATGCCTGGCAGTTGGGAGGCACCATTGGGTGGGGTGAGGGCGGCGGGGCGATTACCGGCATCAACAGTGCAGAGGGCTGAGATACCTGTGCCGTCGCTGCCGCTGACAAAACACCAAAGGAGGGTGGCGCCTCACGGAAACCCTCATCCATGGGGTCGTCTGGTGGTGGTGAGGGTGGGAAGAGCAGCGGCCGCAGGGAGCCTTCTTGCTTGAGTTCATCCTGGATGCGTCGCAGCATGTTGTTGATGAGGACGCGGCGCTCCAGGCTGGGCTCGCCAAGCGGTCGCTGGCTGTACAGCTTCATCAGGGAGATGTTGAAGATGGTCTGTCGCTGCAGGGTGTACGACACCTTAGACAGACCCTCCGGGCCGAGGCCTAGTCCCCCTCCTGCCACCGACACCTCCAGCGTTTTGCCTTCCAACCCCTCTTCATCCTCATCCAGCTTCCGCTTCGCACCTTTACCGAACATATATCTGAAAAACACAAAACCACATAGACAGAGGACAGGAGTTTATTTGTTGCTCAACTTAGAAATCAACATCATCACCAGGCAAGCACATCATCTAAATTTGCAACTGAAGATTCTTAGATATTTATTTTCTCAATTTTCCTTTCCTTTAAAAAACCTGGCAATTGGAGGCTTTAATATGTTCATTCAAATCCAGTAGCCCTACTAGATCTCAGCATTAGATTATCATTGTCATACCACATCTCACTTAACTGAATGTTTGCAGGCTGAAAGCCAGCAAAGCCAGCATGGTGATTCAAAAAGCTGCTTAAACACAACAGGCTTACTGCAACAGGGGAATTAAAAAACATACATTGAGACCAAGAGCCGCTGCAATGGGAGGCTCACCGCTGCATACTGTAGCCCAGCGCACACACACACACACACACACACACACACACACACACAGACATGTTATGCAATAGCAGCGTTCCCTGCTGTACCAGAGGATCATAGGCCAGCTTTAAAGCCCAACCCCCCATCACTCTCCGTCCTCCTGCCATATTAGAGTAGCACATTGAGTTACTTATACCACTTTCACATAGCATGCATGTTTGAGCTGCGTTGCACTCATTCATATGAGACCACTCTCACTCTGCTCCTCACACTTAGCAGAGACTTCGGTCTGCTGTGTAGTCTCAAACCCCTCTCTGATAAACTGCAGCGTTATACTGAAGTATGTCAAATAATTTACCAGGTAAAAGTTAACTTTCAGTTACACCTCTTTGTCTGCCCATCTGCACGCCCACACATAAGCTTTCTCTCTCTTTCTTTCTGTCTTTCTTTTGTCGTTTAAATCGGTTAAATTAACTATTTTATTTAATCAGTTTCCAATCCTGGCTTCACCAAAGCCAGGCAGTATCTGACCCTGACTGCATCCTCCTCCAGTCAGGTCGTAGGCTGGAGCTGAACCATACTGATAGACCCCCGACGTGGGCTTGACCTACGTCACTGTGTCAGCCTGAAAGGGGTATTAGTGAGGGGGTGGGGCAGGGTGGGCGGCGAAAGACACGCAGCAGGAGCGAAAAGAGAGAGGGAGAGCCACAGTACATTCACTACAACATATACATTTCAATAAGGTAACAGATCTGTATCTAATCAAACGTTCAAGTGGCGTCATTAGCGATGCTCAAGAGACAGAAGGAAGGCCTACAGAAAGACCGGAAAATGAAAAAGAAAGAAGGACCGAAAGTAAGAAGGAATGAAAGAAAACAGGCATCGCTGCAGTGTGTTTGACTCTAATCCAGGCTGACAGGCTCATGCAGCCAGTCGCTGTCTACACACACACACACACACACACACACTGCGCATGCGTCTCCTCACACACACACATACAACCACACACACAGGAAGTGTGAGCTGCAGGCCCAGTCACCACGACTGGTTGGTTGCCATGACAAACAGAGTCAGCTGGGAATTCACCCAAAGAGATGACAAAGAATGGGATGGGGGAGAGGAGCTGGGGGGGTAGGGGGTGCTGGGGGCAGGAAGGAAGAGGAGGAAGACGAAGAGGAGGAGGAAGGAGAGGAGTAGGTGAGAAATTGGTCTGGAGAAGGTGGGAGGGGAATGAGCAACTTTCTGTCCTCCCTCTGCTAAAATTGCTGAGGAACTTATGAGCCAGGCACTGCAAACCCAACCAGTTTGATTTAAGTCGAAGCAAATCGCACAACTTTACAATCTGTTCATACGTCACACTCAATTCTTACACCATCTCGTCTTTAGCCCCAAAATGGTGAATTACTGCTTTGGCAAAATAAGAGTTGCTCAACGTGCAACTGTGAAGGCCAAAACAAAGAGCTCGACCTATGAGTGCTGACATGAACATTTAATTCTACGACTATCTTGACAAATGCTATCTTGGTATCAGGACCCTAACAACAAATCAGCCAACACAAAATAGCCTTACATAAACTGTCCACCAGAGAGAGCTGACTAATTCATTTCTCACTGCAAAATGTCCTGCTCAAAAAACAATGTGAAATGTAATGTAATCTTTCTCCAGAACAATAAATCTGCAACTTTTATTACTTACTTTTATTGCATGATGCAAATGTAAATCAGTAAACAGCAACACAGGACAAGTTGTCCGGAACACGTATGTATATTACCAATTTATGGATGCTTTGACTGTAATAAGTCTCTTTGTTCATTTCCTTGGCATGATATCTCAGTCAGGATGGCTAATGTGATGGCTCGGCCTTAGTAACAAACACCTTAAAGCAAGAGAACTATTTGTAGCGTAGAAACAAATTGTAAACAAGCTGACTGAACACATCCAACTGTTTTTGTAGCACACACTCAGGCTACTTGGTGTTTTTGGAGTTTCATACTGAAGTTGGAGAGTATTGGAGAGTCCTGGCTGGACAGACAGGAGAAAAGGGTGTGTAAGACAGGAGTGTATCCTGCCATTAGTGATATTACTTATTGATAATTCTTTTCATTGTTCTTATAAAAGAGGTGATCTGTGGAAACTTCAAACCAGATAAACACAACGGTAGTAAATGTTAGCAACAAAGATGAGGACAAAATCATACTGCACTTTGGAAGAATAGCAGACATTCCTGGGGCTCATTTGGGTGCCATCAACAACTAAAAAGTACATTCTAACATTCAGATGAACGTGACTTGTACTTGAGTTTCTGCATTGATCGCAGCTGATAGAGCTTCTAAGAAAATGGCGAATCAGAGTGTCAGAGAGAGACAGAAACAGAGAGAGTCAAAGAGAGAGCAACAGAGTTAGTTTCAATTCAGTTTGCGGGTGTGTGATTGAGAGCTGAAGCAGCTGCTGCGCAAGTCTGACTCACTGACTCATGGCAGGGTGTTTAGACTCTCTCTCACACACACACACACACACAGTGCAAGTGGGGCTGACATACCAGAGGTGCCCCACCCCTTACATTCCACTTCATTATCCTCCTCTTCCCTTTCCTTCTCCTCCACCTCTTCTCTTCTTCAGTCATCCGTTCACCTCTTTTCCATCCATCTTTTCCATCCTCGCTCTGTTCTTTACCTCACACCCTCCCCCCCTTCTTCCACTGCTGTCAAAGTTCAGAGGCCCAGAACCGTCCTACACACTATGAGCCATGTCTAGATATGAACACACCAGAGGAAGAAAAACAGATCATAAATGAGTCGAGTAGATAAAGTGCAGCAGTGGAGGAGTGCTGCGCTCCAAAATGGAGCCACGGCCTCATTCAAGGTCATTGTGACTTAATGTGCCACTGTTAACTGTCTCACAAAGAACTGTCCTAAAACTACCTTTTCCATGAGGTAAATATGACTACAGGTCTCTTGAGACCTTCAAAGAAGGGGCAAGCAGTGATGACTAGATAACAACCAACCTACAGTTTTGAAGGTCAGTGCCATTACTAATATTTTTGGACTGAAGCTCACAATAGCTCTTTATGTCCAACAGCTGTTATGTTTAAATTGGACAAAAAGTTGCAAAATATGATCACTATTCAGTGCTTGCAACAGAAAATATCACGACTACTGTCAGATTACCAATACAGTAATCTAACAGTAGTCTTGGTATTTTACAAGATAGTATATTTTATTTGTTATTGTGTGTATATGTGCTTCTGTGAAATCTTAGAACAACATCAGGTTCAGAGCCTCCAATAGTTCAACAGTGTGATCAATTTCAAAATAAATGTGTGAACAATCAAACTGTATCAAACCTATCATATCAGAGGCTGACGAGGTTTTACATGAATAAAAGTCCCTATCTACCAATCATCTTATCAATAGATGTAACCAAGCTAATGTAATTTTATGAAATGTGTTCCGTATGCAGTTTTCTCCTTTTCTCTCATCCTGGTAACTGTCTTCACAATGTGCAACAAAAACCAAACACATCAAAATCAATACATAAACGCTTGTTTCCCGCAGAGCGATCTGATCTGTGAAAAGAATGTCAGGTAACAACATTTCTCAAAATAAACACTTCTCTGACTTTGCCTACAGCATTAAATTTCACTGAACTCTGAACAATCTCCGTTAAATGTTTTTTTTTGGACGACCAAATAAAAAGACACAATGCGATCAAAGAGAAACAAAAATTTAAATTTAATCTCTAAAAGAAACGGCCTGTGAGTGCTTGTTTAGATAAGATTACATGACAAGTTGATGAGTCCTTCAGGGAGGTTGGCACTGTAGTAAAATAACAATATAACGCAGAGACAACTAGAACATAAAGAGCGTGAAGTGAGTTTGAAAATGAAGGAAAAGTGCTAATTTGTGATGTGTGAAATTTAGAGGTGAGGTCAGTGGGTGTCCACAAGCATGAGAGTGTGTGTTAGCCTGCCAACTGTGCCCGCAAACACACATCAGACATGTGGGCCGAGCATATTATTCCAGGAGCTGGCTGTAGTGAGTGAGTGTGAGCGTTTTGAGTGTGTGTGTGTTGTGCGGTAGTGCCGTGCTAGTGGATGGACTCTGCAGTGATATTATGATCCTGTAACCGGATACGCTGGTTTCCATGCCTGAGCTGCACATCCACCCCTCCCCCTCAACTCCACACCGGGCTATTTCAGGTTCTCTGGGTGCACAGAGTATGGACGCACACTACGTGCTGTGCTGCTGCAGGTAGACGACCGTGGCACGGCGCTGTACGCTCGGTGTGACGTTATTCATCTTGGCGCTCGCATGTGCACGAAGGCATACAGCGGTGCACTTGCAGCTTGCAGTGACTGCTGTGCCTCCACTGCTCCTCCTCGCTGTAATACATCCCTCTCTGCACACGAGGACGACACTGTCCAACTCACTCCTGTGTGTGTGTGTGTGTCTCTCTCACTCACACACACACACACACACAATGTAGAACTAGTAAACACATTCCAGACGAAACCCAGAGGAAGAGATAGTGCGTTGTAATGCTCGCCTGACCAGACCCACGCTCAATAACAGCTACGCTTCCAGACACACACACAACTTAAGATACAGTTACACCATGACGATAGCTACTACTACTGTTTCTACTATGGCCCTTACTGTCATGACCACTTCTGGTTCTGCTGCGGCTCTGTCCAGTAACATGCTCTCGGAGGCTTTGTGACACTGGCACCACGTAAGCTTAAAAGTGCCACAATTGTCAGCTATTTTTCCACAAGAAGTTTCAACACACTGTTTTTCACAGCTCCACGATAAAACAGGTGAATACCCTCAATCAGAAAATACAGTGTGTGTGTCTTTTCCCGGCAGCTGCTCTCAACCCGACTGGGACTGTCTGCGGTGCTCAGAAATCTGAAACAAAGAAGTTAAACTGCTGAAGATGTATTGTTGAACAGAACGAGCTCAGTTCTCACTTGTGGTTTAAATGGTGAAATGATGTTAAAATGTTCAGTGTTGGTAAATAAAGGTCAATTTAATTTGTTTCCTCATCTCAAGTCACTTGTCGTGCAAGTTTGCAGCTAACTAAAAGGCTATTTTATCATGAAAATGTATATATTATATTTGGACTTGTACTAATTTTAGCTATATATAATTGTAAAATGACCCAAAGAACTGAAACTGTGGACACTTGACCCCAAAATAAGTATAAATATACATGAAAACACTATTATTTTGAAATTGCAGGTATTGCAGGTTCATAACAGATTCTCCAGAGCAACAACAGCGAGGGCAGATGGTAGAGGAGAGTAAGAACCAAAATAAATAAGCCAATCATGTGGCTGGAAACAATGTCTGCGTGTGTGTGTGCGTTTTCCCTCACAGTGATCATAAACACTCACATGACAGAGGTCAGCTGGGTATCAGACAGGGAATTCACTACGATCTCTTCTGTAATGACGGACCTGGTTACAAAACACCACAGCTCCTACTGCACAAGGTGCAGCATCCCATTAATAAAGAGACATGGGTGTGTGCGGATTTAACCACATACACAGACAAAAGATGTTGCTTTTAGTTAACAAAGAGCTGAAGACCGCCTTGATGTGAGAGATTTTGCAGCACAGTTTCAGTGCCCAATAATTAATTAAAATTCATTTTAGAGAGTAAACCTTTCTTATGATCTGAACAAACAGCTTTGTGAAGATAATTTGCAGATTCTAAAGTCCTCTCAGAAGTTAGTTTGACAGATCAACTACATTACAATCAGTGTGAAGGAGTAAGGACTGTGAGAGTGCAAAGGTCAGACTCAACTCACTTGTAAACACTTTTTTAGTTACCACAACTAGAAACTTTCCAGCGGGGGTTGTAGTTTCTAACATTTAGTTTTCTTTCATTGACAGATGGGGTGGCAAAACATTAAGAATATCTCTCAGTATGGTGCAATACAACTCAACAGCAACTAGTGAGCATAAATGATATAACCATCAAGGTGGGATTTGTAACAGGCCTGTGAATTCGCTAGGTGGAACTGGGAACTGGGTATCTACATGTTCAACCAACAACCAAACTTGTGCAGAGCCAGCACACCGAAACACTGAGTCACAGCACAGAGAGCTGGCAGGTGCCTGTGTTTAAAGGCCGTCTTCCCTGGGATTAAAGGGACTGTTCTGCTTAAAGGGACAATCCAAAGTTAACGTCATGTATCGCTTTTACAGATCTGCACAACGTTACGTGTTGTGTATGTGTGTTCACATTTCTGGTCATTAGTGTTTTCACACTCACACACACTCTCACACACACTTAAGTCTATAAATAAAAGGCAGAAGAAGAGAGCAGATTTAGGTCAGCCGACGTGTCTACATGCTGTTGAGTGCTCCGCTCTTTCCACCACCGAGCCTCTTCAGGGGGAGCAGCTCGACATGTCCAGCGACAAAGCCACAAATCTACAGCGTCCATCCGTCTGGTCACTACATGTACAGCGGAATCTGCCTTATTACAGCAGTATCTGCCTTATTACCATAGTGCACACCTTCTAACAACAGCACCAGCTTTAGCGCTCCAGGTGTCATCATTTTTACCTCTGGCCTTATTACCGAGCACCCTTATTACTAAAGTATAATCCTTGTGAACGCAGTACAAGCCTTATTACTGCACTTGAAGCCTTACTGCAGCACTGTGAGCCTTATTACCGTACCTACTGATGGGTATTCAGCAACTGAAGGTATGCAATATAGAGTAACCTGCTACAGTCATCACTCATGGAGCAGCCAATGCAACACGACATGCTCCTTACTGTTAAATTCAAGCCTCAGAGATTAAGAGCCTTCAGCTGTCACCTCTCCCCTGATGTCCAATACATTTACCTTCTAAAATGCCGGTGAGGAAATGGGTTAAAGATGATTTCATTGTATTGCCTCCAAATCACCCAGATTCTCTCCCAGCTCAATAATACTGTATTGAGTTTAAAAATAACAGCAGCAAGCTGGGAGAAAATTTGGGAGATTTGGAGGGAGTGCTGGGTGAAAAACAAAATCAGGAACTGCATGTTAAAACTAAAAGGCCCACTGTTTTTTTTCTCCTGGGTTTTTTAAAGTGCAGGGTGGAAGCTGGAAGGATTTAACCACAGTGGTGTCTCTTATTAGAAATGTTCCAGTAAATGAAACAGCATTTAAAATCATCGTCTCTACTGTACTCTGAAGTCTACGAGGAGTCCGGGGACCTCCTGAGGGCAACCCCACTACAAAAACCAGGCTTTCCTCTCCCCACCATGGTTATCTGCTCATCTACGGGCACACTGTGTAACCCTGCATCACTCTGATCAGCTCTGATCGAACGGGGCTCTGTGGCCTGGTGTCGGTCTGTGCTGTGGGCGCCGGTCCAGACAAAGTAAGAACCTCAGGAGTGACCGATACGTGCAGCACGGGAGCGGCAGAAATGAGGGAGAGCTGCTGTCATTATGAGAGCAGACTACTGTGTTGTGGTGCTCGTTATGAAACAGAGCCACCACCACCCCCTCACACACACACACACACACACACACACACTAACCACAACAGCTGCACTGACTGACTAAAGAGCAAAATAACTTCACAAATACACGAAGACATTTCACCATTTACCAACCAGGTGTACACCAACATGATTCACACCAGCAGTAAAATGTACAGTGTGTGTGCTTGAAAAGGGCTTGTGTGTGAATATGTCTATCTTTTCTGTGTGTTGTTGTTGTTGTTGTTGTTGTTATTGACAACATAAGCAACCTCAGCCAAGTCATTGTATTTGACCTCAAACATATTTCCACTCAAAGCACAGTAAGAGTATTTAGGTCATTTTAAGTCACTTGGAAATGACTTTTTCCAAATGAGAATAACCAAATGGCGAAACGATTCATCTGTCTAATGTGGGTCCTTCCAGCAGTGTGGGTGAGAGTATTTGGGGCAAACACAGTGTGTGTTTGAGGTCAAAAACTTTATCAGAGTGACTTCTCTCCGTAGTGATGAAGTGGAAAGTGGCGGCCGCTGCCTCGGCTGAGTTTCCAGCTCATACAGACAGAGGCTCACTGAATATGTGGCAGGCACCGGTACGGGCACAAATTATCCATTTAACACGAAAACTTTTTAAATGGAGCCCTCCGACCACAGCAGCAGTGAAGGCAGCCTCCGCTCCGCCGCGTCTATTATTCATTACAAACAGCCTACACTGCCGAGCCGTACTGTATTTCCTCGCCGCGCTTTACTTCGCTCTTTGAAAGATAGAAACGGTGTCTTACCGCGTCCAGGTCCGCCGGGGGGTGAGAGAGAAACATGTGTAGTAGTGAAGCAGTCCTGTCGGCCGCAGAGGAGCAGGCAGTCTCGCTCCCGGAGACTCTGTCACACAATGGCGCTGGTCGGAGGAGGAAACTGCGCTGCTGCCTTCACGGGCCGGCGGACATACGCGCCAGGTCCGCTACACGTGTTGTAATATAGCGCAGTCGGTGTCATTTGATGCAAAAAGTTCAGAAAGATACGGTCAGTCAATGTGACAGCACGCTACACGCAGAGGTCAGATGTATTCATAAATGTATATAATTATTTGATTGGCATGGCCGTTATTACGCATGAAGCTATCGTGCGGAGAGGAGCGGTTAAAGGTCCCTTTTAATAGCTGGGGATAAAATGTGCAGATAAAATGCGCACTCTGGAATTTGATTCATTAATGTTTCTTAGATACACCCACGTTTTTGACAGTTACTCCGCTGAAAACAACCACTCACTGATACAAGCGAGGTTATTATTAATGTAACAACGGCACAATTACTGTCACGACTGGACGCACTTAGTTACTATCGGAAAATTTACGAGCAGCACGGGAAGGCATCAGGAGAAGCTGAAACCGAGCAGCTGCCTCGAGAGTGACGTTACAATTTAGCCCCGCCCCCCACACGGTATGTTCAGCTATGTAGTCTCTCTCTCTCTCTCTCTGACTGCTTAATTAAACATTAACAACATTTGAAACTGTAAAATGGAAGCAACGTTCAATGTTTAGAGCTGTAACTGCTCTGCCAACGCATCACTTATCAATACAGTATCAGTACTTTTATTGTACACTTGTATAGGCTTTTACTTTGCAAGGATGTTTTCAGAGATTTTTCTATCTGCCTGTAATTTGTCCTTCTTTCTAAATCATTATTTTCTCCTTTGATTGACACGAGTATGGTGAGTGGTCACATCCCCGGACTGATGGTGGTGTTTGGCGGGTTACTGGTGCCGTGCTGCAGCAGATGGCAGGAAGACGTCCGGTAAACTCAAACAAAACCCAGCGGAGTCTGCCTCCATGCAGCCAAAACACCAGCGGAGCATCCCGGGGCAGAAAATGGGCATCTTTGACCGTTTGTGCCCCTGATGCCCCCTGCTGCACACTCACCCCGTTGTGCACTGATTCACTCACAATCACAATACAAGCCTCCCCATTTTTTCAGACAGGCCGCCTGTTTTCAGGACAGGCTCTGATCAATCTGCTGCCACTAGTATTTCCATCTACTGGAGTCTAGTGTTTGCAGGACTGATTCGCTGAGTGTCTCCTCTTGTCATAGTGGAAGACAGCATTTAGGCCCTCAGGGTGCACCAAAACTATCGTAAAGTCCTCATCACTCCAGAAAGTGGCACAGTAAAATTCATCATTGCAAAATATTTCGTTCTTGAACCTTTAGCTATGCGCCTGTCTTCCCAAGCTGCTTTTCTCTCTATCCTGTATTGTTAACTCCACTTTGGCATTGTTTTCAGGACTGTATGCCATTTAATTCAGTAAAATGTTTTCTGCAGAGCAAAAAAGCTCTCCAAGCTAACCTACATGCTAACTATGAGCTTGGTAACAGACACAATAAGTCCACATTAATTCAAAAGATATTTGTAGTTTTAACTCCTGTCCCATGACTGCTAGCCATTTGTCTCTCTTCTCCTTTTGCTTCTGCAACATAAAACACGTCAGTAAATACCCCACTGAGGAACTCTGAAGTTTTTGCGTGTTTTTAAAAAGGTGGTTGCAAATATGTGGCTATATGAGACTACAGAGGTTTTTGGGTACATTAAACGTTGTCACGCTGAACTTGGAAACTCATCTTTTCACTTGTCCACCTTCACAGCCTCAATAGAACTCTTACAAATTATTCAAAGTAACTAACCCCACCGCTAGCTAACTCAGGTCATGCTAAGAGGACATTGTTAGTGATGTTGATGTCATGTGACCGTAGTGTAGTTTGTTTATAACCTAACTTTAACTTTTTTTACTTCTGTCGATAGCATTTACACTTGAAAAATGATAAAAGTGGTGTTTATTTGCCGAGATTATCCAGCAAAACAAAACATCTAAGTATCACAAACTTTTGTTTGGCACAGAGCTAATCTTCTTGATTAATGCAAAAGCCAGTAGAAAAATCCCACAGAGAACCAGGGAGATGATAACTTTCAGGTCATACAGATTTATTTCCACTGGAATGAACTGATTTAACCGTGAAATTTCTCCATTTAAAATACTGGTGTGACTTGGCCTTAGGTCATCGTTGGCTGAAGGACACAAGACATAAAACCTCCATCATTGTTTTTTTTTGTTTGTTTGTTTTTAAATAAAAAGGCTCAAATTACTCAGCTCAATCAGTGCAGACGGCACGGAAACTGCCGGTCAAACAATAAAAGATGAGAATATTCTGTTATTCTTGGCAGCAGGGACCCTTGGTATATTGGTACCATGCAAACAGTTAAGCCAGAATGAAGCCTCAGCTGTAGTGTGTCGAACAGGCGGGTTAGCTTGGGTAGCTCTGTGCGTGCATGAATACGTAGCTTCTGTGGTGAATGGAGATCTGATTTTAGTCCTGTGTTCATCTCTCTGGACTCCGAGTTGACTCATGAATGCAGAGCAGCGAGGAGGGATGGCTCTAAATAAAGATTTCAGGTCAAAAACAGGAAATGGCTCAGTGAGCAGGGAGGGCAGGGCCATAGCAACACCAACTGGAGAGCTGCACCCACAACACCCCTCCCTCCATCTATCTTTATTTATTTCTCCCTCGCTCTTCTTTTATTTCCCTCTATGTGTAAAAAGAGCCAGCTCCTTGTCTTTCTTGCCTTTTGCTGTTGATTTTTTTCCCCATTTGATTAAATTGTCACAACTATCAGATAGAAAACTGCTAAAAAGAAAGGCTAAATAATTGTTTCCAAACATATACAATCAATTTTAACATCATTATCAGAATATACAATGTTATAAAAGAGAACATGTTATGCTTGAAGACATTAAAAAAACAGTAACATAATAGTAGTGCTCTGTTCTGTAATTATGTCGTGTGTGTATCTGTGTCTATGCTTCTCTGTGCACGTAGCAGGTCGCCTGTGTGTGTGTGAACTTGAGTGCTAACTGGGCCCATGGTGAGTCCACCAGTACGAGTCATCAATCCGGCTGAGCGTGCGAGGGGACACGTTGCCTCCATCCATCGACGCGTTGCACCTTTGGGTGGTAACACACAGGATTGCGACTGTCACCAGAATTAGTTCGCCGACGCATCATGTTCCATTTATACTCACCGTGACAACACACAGTGCAGTTTTATATCATCGTATTAATTCGCACAGACGCAAGAGCAGACAAATGCCAGGGTGACACACACACACTGACCCGGAATAACTGATTCACACACACATCACGTGAGCGTGTTACTCATCAGTTTTGTTGATGTGAACAGTATATTGATTATATCCTCTGCTACGTATTTTTCTTAGTAATAAAGGTGTAACTACACACAGTATAGTATTATTATTATTATTATGTCACACATGGCTGGTTCTACAGTAAGCTCTATTTAGTAATCCATTACTGTGACTTTTACTACTACTGTAAACTACTACTGCTACTGAAACACTGACCACCAACATAACCACTATAACTATTAGTACTACAGTAAAGACACCTACTGTGAACAATTACACTACTACTACTACAAACAGTACTACTTCAATTTATGTGTACAACCATTATTAATATCGTCATTATTATATATCATTATTAATACTATTGGTATTTTATTCTGTCATTTCTGACTACATGGGTTTGAAGTAGTATCTACATAAACAGACTATAACATACTATAGGATATTACATTATTATACAATACAGGCAGTCACCTCAAACTTAAAGTCACCTTGTTCTAAAAAATGTCCACCAGATCTCTGGGGGAAGTGAAAGCCAAGATGTCCTTACCCTGCAAAAATACTCTTCTCTTATACTTATATACTAGTTATATAATTATATATATATTATACTAGTTGGACAAAATATCTGGAACACCTGTAGAGACTGAGACTCTCTAATACGACAGTATGTTGTCAGGTAACTGTTGATTCGACTTCATTCAGGCCACGGTTTGTGCTGTTATAGTATACCTAATACTTTGTCCCCATCTTTTCTTTTCTCATCATCTTATCATATTATTAATCCATCGCCCCCCCACAACTGGACCAATCTTCTCAGTCTAATGCCTTTTAGATTTGTTTGAAGAGGAGTATGGATGAAAATGTTTAAGCCCTCTTGCATCACATTTGCAAACTGCAAACCCACAGGGAAGCGCACAGGCAGGGCGATATCACCTTTAATCACCCAGCTTTTAAGATACTTCTACTAAAATTCTGTACTATTTTGGGGCAATGTGATTCTAAAAACTAAAATATTTCGATTTTGTCTTTTAAAAAATCTGAGATAAATGGAGTAAAACTATCAGAAAACATCCATGTGTGCTGGCAGATTTGGGGAGGGTGTGTGACGGAGGCCAGAGAATATTATTAATACTATTAGACATGGGCGTGGCACATAAGCCCAGAATGGAGAGAAAGAGGGAGGGGGGGCAAGGAGGGAGGGGAAGGGGTCCACACCAAAAACACCCATCTGCTTTCTTTCCCATTCTCTCTCTCTCCCTCTCTTTGTCTCTGCCTCCTCTTATTCTCTCTCTTTGTCTCCAGTCTCTTTTTTTAGTGTCCATCACTGCCTCTCTCTGCCCCACACACAGCTCCTGCCTCAGTGACACACACACACACAAATGATGGTTTCTCTTTGATGGACCATCATATATTCACGATTAAGGCCACATTTTTTAGCTATACTATTTTAATTGATCTACTCTAATCTAATTGATCAACTCCCACACAGACACACACGGAGCTGGACAGAGCCCGTTGGTGTGTGAAGTGGAATGTCTCCGTTTGTCCGCCCCCTCCCCAACACGTCTCACCATCTTCCTTCCTTTTCGCTGCAATGAGACTTTAAACACTTGTTAAGTGCCTTGACTCATGCACTTCAAAAGGGGAAGTACAACTAAGCAAAGCAAGTCGGCCTCCGGCAGTGCTGCCATTTTAGTCAAATATTCTCCCAAAATGTTGTCATGCCGCCGAAACTCATTACCTCCTCTCTGGTGCTTTCTGGTAATGTTGGTGATCTAAGCATTTACACTCATCCTACCATGACACTCAACAGCAGCCTTCCTCACTTGACGTTATGTGGAGGCTATCAGGAGGCAAAATAATGTAAAAAAAACGTTGCACATCCAGAGGAGCATTAACTTTTGCTGGTTTGGGTTGTTTTTCCTCACAGGAACCTCTTGTCTTGTGTAATATAAATGTACAGTCAAAAGACCGTTCCCTGAGTTAAAGGTCGGATAAAAAGAGCTAAAGTGTTTATTCTCCACAACATTTTAGGTCAGGTGTCTCAAATGTAAATCCACAATTTCAGACAGTCAGGATTGCATTATTTAAATCCTTCAGATCAATTCAAATCACATTTTTCAAAAGGAAAAACAAAAAATCTGCATATTGATCTGCATGCCATCCCTATTTAGCTCTCTCAGTTTTCTGCCTGCACTCCACTGTTTTCACTCAGTTTGGGATCGCTATGTCATTTTTTAATGGACCTAATGAACTGCCAAAGTACATGGACAGTACATGGATACAAACAAAGCACACCAGAGTTTACCTGCTCAGAAAAAAATCATGCACTCATATGAATACATTGCCATGGTTACCAAAATTATTATTATTATTTTGTTTTACATAATCAATCATAAGATGGCTCCTTGAGTAGTTCATGATCATTATTAGCTCTTATTACATGTTAAAATCACACATTTGCTTTCACACCAGAGTTTGACTACAAGTGGGTCTTGGAAGACCCTCATTTTCAACAAGTCTCAGTCCGGTTGTTTGGTCTGTACCAAGGTTTAATTGACAGCTTTAACACCGGCCAAAACAAACTCACTGTGCCAACGCACCAAGGTCTGTTTTATACGAAGTAAACAGGCTTGGTGTCAGAGCACTCTTAAGGATCTTGTCATCCCAACATATCAAACTGTTATCTATGGTCATGACTTAATATTATATCCATCCATTCCATTAACTACACCTCTCATCCTCACATAGGATCACTGGGGCGCTGGAGCCAATCCCAGCTGGCATTGGCCAAGGAGGGGAGGGGGGGTAAACCTTGGATAGGTCACCAGTCAATCACAGGGCCCTTAATATTACACGTATGTCTTAATATGTTTTTTTTATCCTGTGAGAAGATTAAGTTTAATTACAGTGCTGTCTCCACATAATAACAATTATTGTCTCAAGATGATCAGAGCTTAAGTGTGTCACTGTTTCGATATAACGGGCCTCTGTATCTCTATCTATCCAAGCTGGTTTCAATACTGAATAATACCTCTTGTTTTTGAGAGAGCAGTTTGTTATCTAAATAACATTTGACAATGAAGCTGTGATTCCAAGAAAACATCACTAGATCATTAATGACCTTCTGACTCTTATTATCAGCAACCACATCTGCTGTAGGCTTTGTTCCAAAATGGACAGCTTGTGATCAAAACAATGGCACACTGCCTTTAATTATGTTATTATATGTTAACAGTGTTGGCCCGACTACTCAAACTATGTAATCATTCACTGTCCCAAATATACCAATGCATGCAACAGTATTTGAAACTTGTGCAGTGGTGTCTGAGTTCCTGCTCAGCTGTGATTGGACAGCTGAGAGTATCTCATAGTTCACCATATGATTTTACAGCTCACCATTTACCATGCAATGTCATTAAATCAACACTCTGGTTACTCAGAACACCAACAACAGTTTGATTTGTACAATTTGTATTTTTGTCTTGTCATACTGCATCTTTAAAAGTCATAGAAATTTTAGTTAGTTGGGGTTTACTGTGTGCTGTGCCAGGAAATCCTTTTTTAGCCATGAACTGATACCACAGCAATACCCAGACCCATTTCAGAAAGGTTCTAATGGTTCTATATAATACAGGGTGTCTATAGTGGTTGGAGAAGGGTATTTTATCAGAAGAAACAAAGAATGTCACAGTTTCACACAATCATAATCAACAAATTCAATGAAAAGGCCCAAACCATCAAGCACTGTGTGCGTGTGTGTGGGTATCCAAAGCCTGATGTATCTTGTTGCTTTTGTGCCACAGAGCTCCATTGTTGTCCAAAAACTATTTAAAAACACATCAAAACACTGCAGTGTGGCTCAATGATGAGTGACATGTTCCTTCATTATGATGTACACACACTGTAGCTTATTCAGATTTGATCCCACATATATCATCCCAGTGCTGTAAATACCAACCAGACTCACCAGAGATGATGGTACATAGAGAAAATAGTCCCCTAGAAATGTATTATTTCCTCCTGTTTGGGTAACAGCTCATTCTGCTGTTTCAGGGAAATTATGTAGTTTTTTTTTTTAACTAAAACTAGGAAACTAAATATTTTTTGACTATTTGTGAAACTTGTATTCACTGGTACTCATTGCCTCGTGTCTGAGAGCCACAGACAAGGTAAGAAAGTCAGACAGTGTGTTGTTTTGACACAATGACACTTCTTCGTTTTGAGTCTTATCTTAAGATTAAACTTTGTTCACCAGAGGTGTTGCAATGGCATGTGAACAGAAATAAGTACAGATTAATGGAAAGTACAAATAATAACCATCATGTCAAAGAAAAACAAAAACAGAAACTCTAAATGAGGATTTAAACTAACAGGGCAAAGGTGACACAGAAGTGCCCAGAAAAGTCTGTCTCCTGAGCACAGACTGAAGAATTCAGGGTCTGTAAATACAAACCAGTTACGAGTTAGGACGCACCGAACAAAACTTTTCATCGTCCAATAAAACGGCCTGTGCCTTCACTAAAAACACGGGCGAGAGACACAGTCAGAAAGACAGCGAGAGCGAGCGAGAGCAGGAGGGAGGTGTGTTTACTCATGGCTGTGTGACGCCACCAGTGTCAGGTGACTTACAGGAAAGAAGCTGTTGTTCTCTTTCTCTCTGTCTCTCTTTCATTTTCTCATTTTAGTGTGTTTTATAACTTGTGAGATAAATTGTTTCCCTCTTTCTCTCTCTCTCTCTCTCTCTCTCTCTCTCTTTGTATTGACTGGCTTTACTGGCATGTTGTTTATCAGATGACCTACTCAGGATACAGAATGTCAAAAGTAATCAAAAGTTCATGTGTCCAAATCCTATTAGATGAGAAATTACTTGATTTGAAAGCGCTCACTGTAAAATAAAAATTAAAAAAATTGAGTTTTAAAGTTTTAAAGTTGATTACATGATGTTGTTCAAATCAGTTAAGCCAGTCAAGACATTATGAGACACTACAATAACCACATTCAGTACAGTGCTCTCTTGTATGTTTTCATGGCTTTTGGCTCGGGACTACGTGAAAAAGTTTACTCTAAACCTTTAATGTGTGTGTGTGTGTGTGTGTGTGTGTGTGCCCATCCATAGCAAACTGGTGAGTGTGACACATTCCAGCGGGACAAGTCACCGATAGTCTAGCAGCAGATGGGACACAGATACCTCTGTTCAATGGGAATAATTCAACAAGAACCACTGACGAGGGAAAATTCAGTTCCCACAATTCAGCTCACAGGTTATCTCTATTCTGTGTCGTCTGAATGTTGGAGGCTGTGACGGTTGTTGTAGTGGAGGGAGCAGTGGTAGCAGAGGGTGAGACTGCTGGTGTTAGTGGCGGTAAAGGTGTACAGTCATAGCAGCAGAGAGATTAGTAATAGTTTTAGTGACAGTAAAAACATGTCAGTTATTGCTCGTTACAGACTTGTGCTCACACTCCTCTCATTTTGTGCGTGCGCGCGTTCTTCCCTCCCACATACCTTTGCTGTCTTCCCTCCAACAATAAATTCTGCAGCGTTTTTTTTTTTTTTTTGTGCACTTCAAGTCAAACTGAACTGCAGCAAAAACTCTGTGAAGGGAGATCCTGTAGCTGAAAACAGGAAGGTCATTAATCTTCGAGAATAAAGTGAGCCGACTCAAAAGTCACAGCCCAAGGAAGCAGCCGCAGCGGTTCAGCTTTAGAGACTAGCAGCCAGCAACTACAGATTAGCTGGTTATCCATCTTTCTTTTCTCGCCTCCTCTGCTCTCTGGCAGCTTCATTTTTACTAACCCTTCTCTCCCTTTCCAGCCACAACGTCCACAGAGAGCTATCTTTGCCCTCTGGTGTTGCTTTATGTTCTCTTTTTTATTTTTTTTTTTACCAGGAACGCAGTCAGAACGATACATGAAAAGAAGGAAATGATAGACAAAAGGAAAGAAAGCAGTGTGATAGAATGAAAAAGAATATTAAAGCTTGTAGTGGAAAGTGGAGGTTCACCATTCTTTCATGCCCCCCAGAAAGAAAAACTTTGGGTCACAACATGCCAGGCCCCAATTTATATAAGATTTCTTATCACCTCTTTTCTCTGATATCTCACTGTGTTAAGAAGCTGCACTAAACATCCAGGTGAAAATGCAACTTTTTATCTTTTTTGGCTCTTTATCCACACACGGCCGGCCTTCCACTTCCAAAAAATGTGGAAACATTGTCCTCAGTGGATACATTTAAAAACGCCGTTCGTGGTTCTCATTTTTCGTCTGAAAACAACCAAAGCAGGCCCCACTAGTCGCCAACCACGATCTCAACAAGAGTGCGGCCTGTTTTGGTGCACCAGAGCTCACAGTGAACTGATCACCTGCCTGGAAACATGCGGCTACTGTAACAGATAATGTCACCTGGATGCTCGAGGCAGGTGTTGAGTTACACAAATTTCTGTCCTGGTCATGGTTAAAAGTTAAAAAGTCACCGTCACAGGGGCTGCTCCACATCCTGATGTGAGAAACCTGCCTGAGTTTTAGAGTTTTATTGTCCTCCACCACGCTTATCTTCCAGCACGCAGATTAAGAAAGGTGCTGGGGATGGACCCTGAGTCCTTGCTACCTGCAATAAATGATTATTTTCATTCTTGACTCATTTATTTAGTCTAGAAAATGTATGACAAAAATGAAAATAAATAATGAACAGTCATCAGTCATCATTTGCGAGAGCACAAGTATATATGTGTATGTATACATTTTTATTCTTCTAAAGTGTTAGATTCAGTTCACATCATCTTCAGTGTATCCACACATTTCATTTGATGAGCAATGTCTCCCAGTTTAATTAATTTCTGTGGCGTCATCGTCACGTTCCAACATGTCTCGTTCATTTTCTTCGGTCTCACTGTGAGCTCCCTTTTCAAGAAAATCTCAACCTTCTTATAAGACGTTTTTTTAGTCATGAAACCTCATGAAGTCACAAGTCATAGAACTTACCAAATTTGTTGCCACAGTCATACTGTCTGACTGATGTTAGAAAACTTTAGCTGTCTATCATTCAGCCCTTGTTGTGCTGTGTTACATCAGGTTTTAGCATTCATCTTTATTCTGTATTTGTAACACTGTGTTCAGCAGAAGTTACGCTGCCTCTCATTAGCTGCACAGTTGTCAGTGTGTGACAGAATATAGTTAGCATCACTCCGTGTTATCAGATCAGAAACAGAACAGTTTTTCCACTTGTGTTGGAATCAAATGATAAATCATTTTACAGTCACAACTCAATCAGATTAGTCCAATCCTGTTTGATGTTAAAATAGCACTAAAACTATACTTTGTATTCATCTTTTATTTAAGCCTCTTTTTTATGCTGATATTCTACAAAAACTGTAATCTGATCATAGTAATTCAGTTCAATGCACAGTAATCTATTACTTCTCCCCCTGCTGCTGCCCTCCTACGCCAGACCAGACTGGCTGAGTCAGCTCTGCTGCTCTATCACGATTCAGCCTGACACACTTTCCCTCCCTCAGCCCCCCCATACTTCCCTTCATGAATCTCTTCATTCACTCTGCGCTGCATTCAAAACTTCCTCACCTCTCTGCTCTCAGCTGTCAGTCTCTTTCTGTTTCATCTGATTGCAATCGCTCCCTCTCTATCGCTTTGCAATAAGATATAACCTTAACCCCCCCACAACCCCAAATACACACTTATACTGCTGCCTCGCTTTTCTCCTCCATTTCATTCTTTCAACCGCCTCTT
Source organism: Scortum barcoo (assembly GCA_023238725.1). Taxonomy (NCBI): domain Eukaryota; kingdom Metazoa; phylum Chordata; class Actinopteri; order Centrarchiformes; family Terapontidae; genus Scortum; species Scortum barcoo. Next base: position 3,756,011 of record CM041544.1, read on the forward strand.
TCCCTCTCTCCCTCCCTCCCTGCTGGCTGCCTTCAGGGTAGCAGAAGGGAAGTGAATGGCTTCAGCCCTCCCAGCTGGTCCCATCACCCCAGCAACCCGGAGCAAAACAAAGAACACACACACACACACACACACACAAGCCCACGAACAGGCAGGCGATGCGCACACACAGATGGGTTCACTAGCAGATGAGTATATGCATGTTCTTAGACACACGCAGACAGATATCCAGATGAATGCACGCATGCACACACACACGCACACGAGTACCCCCACCCTCGCCCCCCACAAACTCACATCCATAAACAGCCAGCCATCCAGCCGCCCCCTACAGACTCCCACCCATCATCCCTTCTTCCAGTCCCCCACCCATCACCCACCAGCCCCTTCTCCCATCCCCAGAACCCTCCCAGTCCTTTGTCCACACTCACAAAAAACATATTTGAGGAGAAAACAGATGAACATGTGTTGGCCCAAAAAAGAAGTCAACACCAAGTTAAGAGTAAATGCTGTGTTTCTGCATTTGTGGTTCTCACACACATTCACATACAAACATAAAAACTGCAGCTGAGCGTCCAAACAGAGGACAATTGTTATTTTAAATTCTGTAAGTAGTCTGTGGGAAATCACAGCTCAGGAAGCCTGCAAGTTCTGTGAACAGCAGACCAAAACAAGTCACAGCATTGATTGGAAGGAGGTCAAAGATCATCAAACAGAGGTAATATATGGAAAAATGTTGGTCCTGATAATGACCTTCATCCCACCCCATCACCACCAGCATCATTATCTTTCATCATTATATTACCTCTGCGCAATCACAAGCAATAAGACAGCAACATGTAGTAGCATGACTATATTTCTGTGACACTCACATGTGAATCAGCTCATCTTGTACAAAGCATTAAAAAAGTTAATATATAATACAGGTTACATCTAGACAGTACACTTTACTATACTCTTACTGATTCTGTATTTCCTTGTTTCTATGTCCTATTTTCATTTGCTGAACACACAAACACAGCAGCTGATTTTAGGAAAATGGAGCAGCTAGGAAATAAAATTCATCTTTAGAAAAAAAGATGGAAAAGGGAACGCAGAAAGAGCAGGGCAATTTCTGGAGGGGAAAAAAACAAACCAGACTACTAAATATTTAGTTCAACAATGATTTTGAGCCAAACCAAACCTGTAAGAAAAATGCTTTGCTTCCAAGATTTTGCAGGCCAAACTGCTCAAACAAACAAATAGAGTGAACATGAAATGGACTGAGACTTTCAGGAAACAACGCAACGTGGAAAACCTGAGAATGAGAACTGCTTCTGCAGGTTTCGGGAATACATCAGCAAATGGGATGGAAAACTGGAGAAAAACGACCTAAACTGAATCCATCTAGTCTGATCCTGTCTAAACACACTGCTCAAATATCAGTCTGCTTCCAGACCAGACCAACCAGACCAACGGCCCACCTGAGCCCAGGCAAGTCCAGAGTGGCTCAGTTTGGTTCATTTCAAGGCAAAACCTCTGTTGTCTGGTCCAGTCAGCCCATTTCTTAAACAGTTCTGTCCCAGCCTCAACTACAACAGTCTTAACCAAATCCCTCTGAGGCAGCTCGGTCTGCAGACTGTCCCTGCACAAGTCCCACTGAACACACAGAAACACAAGACAACCCACAACACACACAAACACCTAACCAAGCACGCACACACACACACACACACACACACACACACACACAGTCCTTATAAGGCGGTGGGATATGTTTGCTGTTGTCCACATTAATTATTGATCAGAAAGATCCGCCATGAAACAAGCCTGCTAAGAGTCATGGGAACTGGCCTTAGCCACACACACAGTGTCTTATAAATGTGTTATTATCTTTATATGTGGTGCAGCCCAGTCTGCAAGTTTTAGTAAATGTATATACTATCTCCTTCCAGATGAATAATTAAGGACTCAGACAAACTATGAACATAAAATCTACATGCAAACCTACAATATTTACAGTATTGCAGATGATATATTGCTGGCTCATAATCTTTTTGACTTGTGATCCTTTATAGCTAAGCAATGCCTACACACGACTCCTCATCACAGGTTACATGTGTCCACAAGTAGTGAGCAGGTCAAATAAAGAGTTATTAATCCCTTTCAGTTCACATAATTGTAATTAATTCAGAGGCTTAAAGAGGTAAACTAACTGTTGAGTCAAAGGACCTCAGCTTTTTCTTGATACTCAGGATCCCGATCTGGGGTTGGGAGCCACTGCAAGAGGGAGCAATGCAACCTAAACAGAGGGAAACCACTTTCCTGTTCGAGCAGCAATCTGTGCATTTCAGCTGTTGGCATTATGTACTGTATGTGCATGCATGGCCAGCTCTGAGTACCAAGAGATGGTGTGTGAATTTGCCGTCCCAAGCAAGCATGGCTTGCTTCCATGCAAAGCCCAAATTACGGTATTACCCACATCATTCAGTCAGAGACCCAAACAGTAATCTCCCCAAATGCTACTCTGCACCATTGACACAGATATCAGCCACTTGAAAGGATGCCAAGCTGACACAGCACTGTATAACAAAGTATATAATCATTAGGCCATAATTATATAGTGGCTGCAAGCCAAATATCCCAATATCAGGGCTAACCTGTTAAGACCCTCACTCATTTGCCATGGCTGATTTTGTGCATGATTTTTCTGGGCACCACAGTACCTAATGCAATACTGCGTTAGTGACAGTACACTGAAAAACTCAAGAGTCTAGTGGGGGCTCAGACTGTCCTGGATATAGATTTTTATGTACATTTATAAGATTTTTATTTTTATGTACACCATATTCAGTATCAGCCATTTAAGCAAGCAACACATTTTAATTATCTCAGTAAACAATAGTCATGATAAATTCCTCTGCAGGGACTGAATGAGTGACAGCACATCCCAACTGCAGGGTAAACTTATAGCTCAACGTACATAATTGGGGCAGCAGTAGCTCAGTCTGTGAGGACTTGGCTTAGTCCAGGGAGTGTGGACTGGTAGTGGGAGAGGTGCCAGTTCACCTCCAGGGTACTGCCAATGTGCCCTGGAGGCTCAGAGTGCCATCCTATAAGCCAACCCCTTTACTCTGACACTCTCCATACATTAACGCATGTGTGTAGATCCTGCCTGTGAAAGTGTGTATTTTGGGCCTGTGTGCATATAATAACAAGAGTAACAACAGAGTGAAAGAACTGAATTTCTCCCGTAAAGTATTTTTCTTCCTCTATAATGTTCCTTTGTAATAAAGTTCAGTCACTGAAATAAGACATTATGATTTTATTGCTTATCGTGCTTTATAATAATAATAATGGCAGTTCAACAATCGTACTACTCCTTAAAAAGGTTAAAACATTAGTGTTAATTAGTGCTAATTGGCAGATGTTAACGTGCCAAGACGCTTTACTGAGATGATGAGCAAGCATTACACCTGCTAGATATCAGCAGAGTAACACTGTCACTGTAAGCATGTTAGCATGCTGACATAAGCATTCAGCTGAAAACAACACTGTGTGTTAAGTACAGCCTCACAGAGCCGCCGCTGTGCTACCGGGCCTGTATACACTCCGTCTTGATGGGTGACAAACGCCTTTCAGCCGACCTCCCGGACCAGCAGCAATTATACAGTGCATCCTACCTGCTCAAAGAAAAGGCTGGTCCTGCAGACGACAGTACGTTTGACCTGCGTGGCCTTCATTCTCCTTCTGTGGAATCTGATACACTGACCAGGTTCAAATCTGACACAGTGAACCGCCAAGATGCCATGAAGCTTCGTGTACACCACTTTAATAACATCACTTTTTAAAATGTTTTCACTCTCGCCATCCCTTGACTTAGTGAGTTCTGCATGTGAGAGATGTAATCAAAACTGACTCATTTTGACTGAAATGAATATATGGGACAGGACACTTGCCTTAAGGTATTTACTTTTCAGAAGCACTCCAGAAAACACAGCGTGATGACTCTCGTGTGTAACATTGAACTGCTCCAGCTCGGTGAGTCGACCACATTATGTGAAGCACTGAGCATCATATTCTCACTGTCGCATGCACACTTGCAGAGTGGGAGGAGGAGTAAGTGGGAGGGGGTATTCCAACAGAGGACATGATGTAACATGGACTACTATACAGGTAGTGGCGCAATGAGTCATTGTGCTGAGGGAGGTAACATGATAACATCCCAGCAACTCAACATCTGTTTTTATGTAGTGTTCAGTGTTTAGAGGATGTTATTTTCTCAGCATAGAAGCGCCCACTGTTACAAATCATTTAAACTCTGTAATCAAATCTGAGAAAAATGAAATACTGTAAATGAGACTGGCAATATATGATTCTGTGTTTTAAATGTCGGTATTCCCCTTGATATACTTTGGAAAAACTCACTTGACCAACAAAAACAAATCTTCATTCATGGTCCACCAGCTTTTTCCGTAGCTTTCAACCACACGGGCTCTTTATCTTCCTCAGAAGATGGGGTTTGTTTAGTTGTCATGGAGAAAGCTCAGTTGTTACCACAGGACCTTAGAGGGGAACGACTGAGTGAGTGAGGAAGACCACAAGAGCCAATGAAAAGGTGTGTGAAAACTAACACTAGTCAGTAGACGTTGAGTTAAGAGCTCTGTTCAAATGAGGTAAGTTGCAAGTAAGCTATCTATCTATCTATCTATCTATCTATCTATCTATCTATCTATCTATCTATCTATCTATCTATCTATCCATCTCTCATCTATCATCTATCTATCTATCTATCTATCTATCTATCTGTCTATCTATCTATCTATCTATCTTCTCTCTGAATCGGCCTTATGTATTATTCATACTTTGCTCTTTTAGCTTTCGTTAAGAGGCCTGCTCTGCAAACGCTGCTCTTCTGACATCCGATCCCCCTGTTTGTTTGTTTGTTGGTGTGTGTGTGTGTATGTGTGTATGTGTGTGTGTGTTCCACATGTACAATGTATGTGCCTCAGATCTATCCTTGTTTCATCTTGTCTCCTCCGGCTTTCTGAATGGAGCACAACATTTTCACAATCATTAGATACTAAGTGCACTGCGGTGCACGTCACAAACATACTGTAAGTAATATATATGTTTGCACTGAGCAAGGAGCTAAAGGATGACTCAAACAATAGAATTTGATCATCATTTTAATTTAAATCACTATTAAAATACTGTTGTAAGAGTGCTTAAATGTACGTTTTAATCAAAATGAATGGTTAAATAAAAAAAACATAAAATAACAACTGAAACTGACCAGCCTCTGGGTTAACCATTTGTGCTATAATTACAAATTAAAGCAAAATATACAAATATAAAAACAATTGTTATTATTTAGACAAGACAACCTCAACTCATGGTCTACTTACTTGCTTTTTTCACAGCTCTCAACCAAATCACTGTAAGTTTTAAGCCAGCACGGGCGCAAGGTCCTGAAAATGATATGGTTAAAAGCGCTGCAAAAAAGCTTGAAAGTAAATCATGAGTTGTTTTTTTTTGTCAAGCTTCTGTTTCCAAGGCCAAGACTGAACTTTCATGACTAATTTGAATCATTTTAAAATCTTTTTTTAATGTCCGTCAGTATAATAAGTACCAGTTAATCTATTCCAGTGTGCCTTACTAAGCATATCCTGACTGTTACAAGATCTCTAAAGATAGGAAAGCCTGTCATTCATGTAATGATGCAGAGGGGCATTTATCACAAATGTAGCTATGATACATATTCACACACCACAGATTCACATATCACACCCAAGCACCCAGAAGGTGACACAGATTAAGTATCAAATATCTAAACATTAGTGTGTGACGGCGTCCAACATTTCCTCATAATGCCTCACAGCTGACCAGTTAAGTCAAGTTGGACGAGGTCAAACACACACATACACAATCACTGTGTGTGACAGAAAGAGAAAGAAAGAAGCGAGAATAGGTGCTGCTTGTGTGAATAATGAAAAGGAGGTCAGTGCCTGAAGGGGTGGGGCGATGGTGAACGCTCTGTTCAGAGTGAAGGCACCGATTGAGAACATGGAGCTGCCACACACACACACACACACACACACACACATTAGTTTGCCTATTTGTGATAGTGCTTTGACAAGTAATGTGGTAAGCTAAACTTGCACGTCTCCTCTTTGTACCTTCACCTCTACTTAAATAAGCATCACTGTTAAGATGAAAAATACCTTCTAAATCCTTCCTTTCACATCCATTTCTGACTTACTGCTTCATTAGTTAAAGATACATTATGGAAATGTGTAGTTGAGTTGCCACAGCGTGTATTTGGTCAAGCTCTGTCATGTTCCTACTGGTCAATTTACTGACAAAAAGACAAATAAAGACTTTGAAATAATTGATTGTTGGCTAAACCCCTCCCCCTGAACAGCGATGGACCAATCGTAGCATAGCAACTGTAACTGGGGCTGTCAAGCTTTAGATTCCTCCACATGTCGCAGAGGTGCACAGGGCTGTATTGTGAGCAACACTTTGCAGTTAAAGAGTTTGGAGGGTGTTGTCTCTTCGTCTCTCCGACCCTTTTAATTTGTAACATTGCAATCAGAGCAAGTCAGGAGCAATATTTCTGGGTGCTGAAGCCGATAATGGTCAATATTCGGTTGGTGAGTAACAGCCGATGGGAGCTGTAGTGAGAGTCTAATGGCAGGTAAAGGCAAAACACTGTGAAAATATCATTCCTACCTCTGCCTGCTGTCTGAGTGACCAGTGAGCTCCCGTACGCTACAAATTTAAAAGGATTATTCTGAATTTAGATCGTTCAGAGTGAAACATGCCCCTTTACCCACAGGTCCATATTAACAAGCTTAATACAACATTCACACACAGAGAGTCTGAGCTGAGGGCCAGAGGCTCAGGTTCAGCAGATAACCTGGGGAAATTAGGAGGGAGGGTAGATACCTGTTCACTTCTCAGGCTGCTGTAGAGCAGTGGAGCAATGCCAGTCCTACTGAGGGATTATTGTGTGGCGATGCTATCATCACAACCACTCTCCCACTGTCTATTTATAGATCACAGAGCTCTCCCCCCCTCTCTCTCTGTCAGATTCTCCATACTGAATGCCAAATGCATTAAAAGGAGAAGGTCAGAAAAAAACAGCAGTTACTGGTTTCAGACTCGGGGAGAAATATAGCACCTGTCCCTAATCTTAAATAAAGTGCTATTCTGAAGTTGGTAAACTTTACATATCCTCCAACATGACACATAAATACACTATTTATGCCACAGAAGATTAGATTAGATCATATTTCCATGTTAAAAATAGAGTGGGGATGGGTGGATGCCATTCAGAGCAACTTAAAATGAGTGAGAAAGTTTGAAGTGAGTGTCTTGTTCAAGGACATTTTGGCTACAACCGAGCCTGAAATGTCTGTGGTCTCTCCCAGCGCCGGGCTCTTCTTCCCTCTGAGACAGCTGTCTGAGGGCACAGGTACAGGTACGCTCAGACAGGCATTTACTGAGGTGTTTCGTTTAGATTTCGACCTGCCGTCATACCTCGTTTGTGGAGCGGTTTATTTGAACTCTACAGTGTCAGTGTCAGTTGGTCAGATGAGATCAAACCCAAACATGCGTCACTTCCAGAACCAGCTGCTCTGTCTTGTGGATCAGCAGCTCAAGGCAAGGGGAGAAGCACTTTATCCCAAACTGAGTATGAATTCAATAAATACAGTAAGACTTCTATCTGGAAAAAAAAATGTAAACGTACTAGGTCAGTCAGAAATGTGGACAGTTAGAAGAACAAACTGCAGATGTGCTGCAGAGACCTGACTATAGTTCAGCGTCCTGAATGGATCACTGCAGTGTTCAGACAGACACTGAATGCTGGATGGCTGCTGATTCTGTCTGCCAGACGGGCCACGGCGTCTGAGCCCCAGGCTGGGAACACAGACGAACCCCGGCACCTTAATCTGGATTAGCTGCTAAATTAGAAGCCTGGTTGCTTGTGTAATCCCATTGACAAAGTTCTGGCAGCCCCCATAGCCATTTGACAGCAGCCGATTCACTGAGGCCAGATCAGACCAGACCAGGCCAGGCCAGGCCAGGCCAGGTCAACATGGGCCAGGGGGGCTGACCGATGCAGTAACAACACAGAAAATACAGTCATCTTAACAGAAATTTTAGACGGATGCTGTGAGAATATCCATATAAGAGCACATAATTAAAGCTATGACAGAGAATCTTCTGGTACTACTATCAGAGGAAAAAGTGATCAGAGTACTTCTGCCTTTTAAAGCCATCACAAGCACTGTGGTCGAAGAAGTATTCAGACATAGTAAAGTAAGTTGAGTAAATGTACTCAAACATGTAAAAATACTACAGGTACAAGCATTCAAAATGCTACTTAAGTAAAAGTACATAAGTATAATCAGCTGAAAGTAAAAGCACTCATTATGCAGACAAATTGCTTCTGTGACTGGTATATTATTATATTGACATTATTAAACTGTTAACAGTGAAGCACTGATGAACATTAGTATTTTAGTAGTATTTTAATGTTGTATGTGGCTGAGGAGGAGCTAGTTTTAAATACTTTTTGTACAGTTGAGTAGTTTCACCACACAAAAAGGGGCAGGAAAGAAAAGATGATGTTCTGATTCAAATTTGCATTTATCTATAGACCGTGATGTCTGGATAATTTTACCTCTTTGGGCTGGAAACGTCTTCTAAAAGAGACCATCTGAGACGTTTACAGGGGAAATCACTCTTTGGTGGAACTGCTAATAACTCATAGACATCTGAACCATGACAAGGAGCCCAAACTGTAGTGTCTGCTTTATCATAAGTGTAAAACGGTTGTGAACCAGTACTTTACTCCTGTGCAATGTATTGTATTTAATATGTTCTTTCTTTGTAAAACCTTAATCTGAAAAGAAACCAGTAATGCCTGTCAAATAATTGTAATAAATGTAAAAAAGTCATCTTCCCTCTGTGTAATGGATTATAGAAGTATAAGTCCATAAAATGGAAATACTGCATACCTAAATCTTACTTTCTGTCAGTGTTTTACTTTCCATCACTGTGTAAGTATAACTAACAACCGAACCTCTATGGAGACATTTTGTTCTTTAAGTTATACCAAAGGCAAAAAATGTCAAAAAAATTAATATGAATGACAACACCACAACCCCCCTGCAGAAACATTGCAATAGCATTACAGCAATACAGAACCTACTTATGGATACTATTATCATGCATGTGCAAATGAATGTAGTAGTAGTAGTAGTACTATTACTACTACTACTATTGTTGCTACTACTGATAGCAGTAGTCATTTCAAATGAACCTCTCATTAAAAGAAAAATCTCACAATCCTGTTTGAACTTGATACCACACACACACACACACACACACACAGAGAGGCAGAGAGAGCAGTTTTACACAGATATGTGAATCAGGCCCAAGTAGGGAGTGCTGTGCTGCAGCAGATCAGGATGTGTCTGTCAGTCAGTGCTGTGTGAGAGCTTAAACATAACTTGGTTATATAATGGAGGCAGACAAACAGCGGGCTGCTCTCCTCAGAGCGACAGAGAGAGAGAGAGAGAGAGAGAGCACCGTGAACACTGTGTCCAACCCTAGACACCATCACGCAGCTCACAGACTCCCTGAGAAACACACCGAGTTATTCCTCAGGCTTCATGTGAGAGTAGTTCTGCCTCACTGAACATCAGAGAAAATATATATTTATCTGTACAACCATTTACCAAATTCGTCATACAAACAATGTGCTGAACAGGACACATTTACACATCATCTCAACTTTTAGACTTGAATCATCCTGATTGTGAAGGCAGCCCCACTGTCTGTTAGACCAGAGACTGAGAGACTGTCAAAACTGGCACCGTTTACATGTAAGATTTTATAATCATTAGTCATATTTGATTTTTCAGATGTATGCCGATTTGAAGAGCGTCTCCAATTAAACATGTAGAAAATATCTGATCCCTTTCTCTGTCTGCGTCGGATTTAAACAACAAGCAAGAGCCGATAAACAGCCATTTTTCCAGTGCAGTTTGGCGGAGATACACTGGTGCGTAACGGGAATTCCACGCTGCGCTTTTCCTCCTGAGAAAGCGTATTCTGATGGTGACAGCCGAGAGCACCCACCTCCCAGACACGTCCTGTGTTTACCAGCCCGAGATCGGCTTTCTCTACATCTTTAAAAAAGGAGGAAAGACGCGGGCGCGCACCTCTCCAAGTCCAGGTGGAGAGGCGCGGACACACACACACACACACACACACTCAAGAGTTCAGGATGCACTTTGAGACACTCACCCTCTATTGCAGATCTGTCCAGCACGGTGCTAAAGTAGAAAAGCAGATGTGAAGGAAACGTCTTCGGAGGTGTTTAGTCGGCGCACGAAACTCGCTCCGCTGCTGCTGGGACGTCTGATGGTTGTTTCAGCTCAGAGTGATGCGCCGTGGAAAGGCTCAGTCCGCCTCCACTGTGGCTCATCGAGACCAACGTGAAGTCATGTAACCGCGGCCAGGCTGCTGCTGCCTTCACGGGCCGGGAGGCAGGTGGGACGCACACACCTCACAACACCGTGCCCCCGTGTCACGCGTAGTAAAAGTTCACCTCACTTTAGATTTTACCAGCTACAAACGATTATCATTAACTATTTACGGTATTTTAACTCCCCTTTAACAAGCTTTAGGGCTACTGTCAGCTGTTGAAATATAAGTAGGCCTAATTTAACTTTTACAGAAGAAAGAAAAAATAAAAAATATTTTTAATTAAAAAAAAACATTACATTACCAATACATATAACAAATAGTATGATCAATAATTATACACGTACAGGTTGCCCTGTTACCCGCCCTCGACTGATTACTCTCCTCCTGTTTGACACGACTTGAAACTCTTTATTTTCTCCCATTGTACCTGAAGGCATCAGCAGGCAGTGTGTGACAGACGTGTCGTGCAGTGACTCACAGGTGAGTCAGAGCCTCGTGTCCCGCCCACACCGCGGCGGCGGCCAATAGCGCGCGTGCGGAAGCGGGGCACAGAGAACAGTCACGCACCCCCCCGCAACCCCCCTCCCCCCGGTTTAAAGGGACGCCAACTCCCGGTCCATGTACGGAAACCAGTCCTACTGACCATTAAAGGCAGGTGGGCGGGACACAGGATATATGTTCAGATTCAAATTCAAACATTGGATACAATGTTGACAAAGCTTCATATTAGTGACATATATACAGTGCATCCAATGCATTGTTTTCCATCCACATTTATACCATTTCTGACATATTCACATTTATTTTTATTCACATTTGTATATGAATAGAAATAAACACAGTAAGAGGACAATGTAAACAGGTAAAAATCATCACAAGGAAACACATGACAGAAATGAAAGTCATGACAGCGAGGTTTCACCTGCGTCAACATGGTCTAAATCTGAGTCAGCCATCCAAAGCAGCATGTCAGTTACCAGCATCAGTAAACAGCCTGTAAGTGAACGTGGGCCTATCTACGTGCGGAGACGAGTGACTGTATAAAGATACACGGCGTGTCCGTTTCATGCACATTCCACCTCTGAAGACACCTAAATGTCAGCAAAAATGATTCTGACCATTCTTCTGTTGGGCTATTATCAGGCTGGTATCGTTATCATGTAGTCTGAACTTGGCATAATGTGTTTCCTCCGTCTTCTTTTCTTGCTACTCTGGAGGAGAAACAAGGGGGTCCTAACCCGACCGGCTGTCTGTGATGCTTGGTGTCTATTCAACATCATAAATCTCTTTGTATGAATTCATAGTTTATTACCACAGACAGCTCATCACCAGGCCGTGATGCTGCAGTGGTACCACAGGAGGTACAAATACTATAATCTATGAAAAGAACCTTACAAACTCACTGTGACTACACAAGCTTGTATATAATTATGTTCTTCATATTAACCAGTCAGCTGCAGGCTTGTCTAAATGAAGTGTAGGACACACTTTAGTTCAGCCCTCAGTATCAATGCATGCATCGATGTGTGTTTATGTGTGTTTGTGTGTGTGTGTGTGTGTGTGTGCGCATGTGTATAACATGTACATAAATCTAGTTACACAGTGATATTGTGGGGACTCACCTTCTTTTTGGGGACAAAAATGCAAATCCCCAAAATGTATCATTACATTTTAGGGCAATTTATACATACACACCACACACAAACACACACACATACAAGATGCATACTGAAAGCCTGCTGCTCGCTGCCTTTTGTTTTGAAATCTAACTGAGCAGGCAGGCTAACATGGGAAGCACTAATCTGCCACAACGATTTCCCTCCAATTTCCTTCCCGCTTCTTCTTACAGCTCCATCAACACCCAAGGGACTGACAGTATTTGATCAGCAGTAATATACAGGCTCAATTAGGTAAGTGTTGATTTGCATTGACCTCTTCTGGCAGTCAGAGGGAACTGCCACACAATTAGTCAGGTGCAGCTGCTGACCCTCGTAAGGTCTGACTGCCTTGATACCAACTTTATTCATGTCTCAGGATCAACATAGACATTATCAGTCTCCCTATGAGAAAGTTTATCACTCATTACTCAATTATCTATTCTTCCCCACACCTTCCATCCTCTCTTTTCATCCCAGTGCAAGAGTGTTTGTGCGCGCCTCATTCCTTCAAAAGGGAGTGTATGAGTTTTGGCAGTGGTTGAGTTTGAGTAAGACAGCAGCTCATGAAATAGACTGACATGGTCAATGAATGTATTTAGCATTAAAGCAATGAAAAGTTACGTTGACTGTTGCTATGCTGGTGGTGTGAAGAGTTTTGAAAAAGTGAATTCACTGTAGGCAAAAGCACATGACTCCTTCTTAACTTCACCGTGTGGACATCACATTTATTTTCTTTTCAGAGCAGCAGGGTGGCATAGGTGAGCCTATCCTTCATCTGGAAATCTTCAGTTAAACTCATTGACCTCTGACCTCTCTATTGCAGGGAATCAAGAGAAACGAACAATAAAGTATTACCCTACACATTGGGCTCTCAGCAAATCTAGATGCACTGATGTTTTATTTCTTAGAGGAGAGCTTGTGTTTTATTTCTGTCAGATGAGAAGCTAGATTGCAACTGTAAAGTGTCAACTGTCAATAAATGTGTGTATTATGGTTCTGAACTGATGAAATAAAAGTATATTTTAAAAAGTGTGTTACTGATTATTAAAAGCATTTAAAGACCCCATGAAATGAAACTGACCCAACACAATAAGCAACACATTTGTTTAAAGAAGATCTAATGAAGTTACAATGATTACAATGTTACAATGGTTAATATCATTAGTACCAACGGTGCTAGTCTCAAAGTTGTACTTGCTGCTCCCAAGTTTCCATCAAATAGTGCACACACAGAAGATACATGGTGGCTTCATTATTTGCCCACACACCCAGAAACTAAGCTGTACTCGTGAACTAACACTGTTTGGGTCCAGGTCTTATATGTGTCCCACTGACTGTACCAGTTTGATTTAACACAGTTTCATTTGCACCATGGGAGCCCAGCACAAACTAAAAAAATAAAGATCATAAAACCACATTTTGACACTGGGTCCTCTAAAGGACCATGAAGGCCACAGTATCAGGTATTAATGCAGGGCCCACTCAGCTTGATGGCACTGGAGCAATTGACTGTTTAGTCCAGTTGGCAATCCACCCACACATGCACAACAAAACAACACTTTTGAATCTCTGAGCATTGTAACAGTGAAGTGCAAAAGATTTCAAGTACAGTTACTGTTAACAATCTAATTGAAATATAATTAAGGAATAAAAATGAGATTCTATGAAATTCCATTCAGTGTCAGCAGGAGACTAATTAATCAAATCGAACCTGTCCTAACTACATTAGAAGATACATTTTTTATGAATGTTTCATTGTATCATAGATGTGATGTAAAGGCTATCTGAATCTGGATTCATACAAACTTGAGACAAGACATAGAAAGTACCTTAATTAGTTATATAAGATTTGCAGTCCCACTGTATGTACAGCCTGTTAGCTGACAGGGGTGATGGTTGATTTGGAAAGAAAGATGTCAGTGCACTGAACCCACCGCCTGACACTTCTGTAGATAAATGACCAGTTAATGACACCGTCAATGGAGCCTAATGAATCTAATCTAACCTGTCCTAACTACATTAAAAGATATATCTTTTATGAACGTTTCAATGTATCATAGATGTGAAATTAAGGAGCGAATCAAGGAAAAACTCATACCTGACCGGTGTTCAGTGATTTTGGAGCACTATGTGTGAGTGCGAAACCCACATTACGTGTAGAATTAAACTGTTAAACAGTTGTGTCAGTCTGATGCTCAGTGTGTGTGAAGTGGCCCTTCTGAATCCTCCATGTTGGTGCGCTCCATGATTAAAATGGTTTCTGCTGAGACAAACAACTCAATCGTTACAATCAGTCATCCATTACAATCACAATACCTGTCGGTATTATCTGTTACTTAATCTACATGCCTTTGTATAAACATTCTAAAGTTTTTTTTAGTCTCCACAGGTGTTTCAGGTGTTCAGGCTGTCACCCTGAGCTGTGTTTAGGAGCTCCCATGTTATGTTTCCTGCCCATTTAAAATGAGACAGTCAAAGGGGTTCATCTCAGCATTATTTTTTGTGCCCCCAAGAAACAATCAGCATCCCCCTTAACATAAAATTAACTTTTTGTCAAATAAATAGCATTTAAATCAATTAAATCACTTTTATGCAAAAGATGTCTATCCCTTTATTTCCTGTAAATCCCTTTGAGTAGGACTTTTAATTTGTAAAATGTCAGCAGCGTGTTCAGAATTTGACTAAAAAAATACTAAAATACTAAATACTTACTTGAAAATACACTAGAACTGTGTCGAAACATTTAAAACACCACAATGAAGAAGCACACAGTGAACCTGCTGGTCAGTAAATCTCATGAACCAAACTACCACCAGGAAGATCAATAATTTAACTTGAAGGATCTTTAATTTGTACTTAGAGAGGTTTGACATTTTTTTTAAGTCTGTTAAACCCTCTTTATTAAACCCTCTGCTGCTTATTTCTCTTTGACAAAACTGGAAAGTTGGACAAAGGACTGAAACTGACTGACAGATGCTCCTCTGCTGTAAACATGACCACTGAACTTTGTTATTTCTCAGGAGGGAAAATTACCTGAGCTTAACTCTCATATTAGTTTCATATTTCTCCATCAGATTTGCATGATACCTTGGAATGAAGAAGAAAAGAAGAAGAAAATACTTTGTTCATTCTTAAAGATCTTTATTCATTATGCAAACCCTCAGTTTGTTCACACGTCCATCAGTAAAGTCTGTTAAATCACTCTAGTTCAAACATTTCATGCACAGATTCACTTCATCCACACAATCAGTTTGTTTGACCCAAGTCTCAGAAGAAAATATTAAATGTAAATGTGATTAGATTTCTTTGTAAATATCCATAGTGGTGAGATATCTACAATAATAGAAGATGTGGAGCTTTCTCCTCTAAGACCCATGCAGTTAAAGAGAAACAACAACATATAATACCTCAGTACAAATATTCAACAAACGAATAGCACACAGAGAAGACGTCCTGTGAGAAATGTCAGACCAGGTAAACAGAAATCTGATCTGAACCATGTGTATCTGCAGTGAACGGGGCCTCTCGGCTCTTGTACGCCGCCACATTTTGGTAACAGCCATCTTCAGTCTGCAGATCTGAAGGGGAGGGAACAGTGAACGACGGAGTGGAGCTGGCTGTGTTTGAGGGCAGGAAGGAGAGCGAGGGCTTATCACGCTTTGATTTATTCCAGGACAAGAAGCTGTTTGAGAGAGATGTTGTGTGTTTGACACTTTTACTTTTCTCACTCTTTACAACAGAGCTCACTTCTCAAATAAAATATTACCTCAGTTTGTAGGAAGTCAGCTCTTCTTAGGGTCAGAGGGTTTGGCAGTGATGTTTCATTGAGTTTAATGTTATGATTACAATAATTCAAACACAGAAAATAAATGCATCACTGCTGTGGGAGGAATTCATTTTTATTACTGTTTTGACTTATTTTAAAAAGTCTTTGAAGTAGAAGGAAACTGGTTAAAAAGATGTACGTTAATGTTGGATGCATTTATATATATTTATTTTAATTCCTGATAACTTACAGTATATTCACAGCTCTAACCCTGTATTCATTCACCTTTGGCTTGGATGTAGTTCAAATATGAATATCAAAATATGTATTTATTATAAAACTGCCTATGAGAAAGTTGTAATAGGCAGAAATTTCACACGGACAGCTTTTAAAAAGAAAGTTATTTTTCCTTAAAGACAATATGTGCAATGTGTGTATGATATGTTTCCCCTGTTTTTTAAAAGTTAGTTTTCACTAACATAAACTTTGTGTGAAAGGCTGCGCTCTGAAAAGTTATATATACATTATATAACCATCATTGACCTTGAGACTGTTTGAGAAGTTTTGAGTGCTTCATTATTTCAATTTTGTGCTTACATGTAGCATATCCATAAATTAATATATTTATTCAGATTAACACAGTGAATCTGGTGCCTGGTAGAATTCAACCATAGAAAAACTGTAGATGTTTACACAGAAAGCAGACAGTGTATGGAAGCCTGCAGGCTACAGCGTCCAAAAAATATATAAAAATAAATTCCAAAGTCTTCACAGTGTGATTCTCAACTAATATAAAATCAGACAGCTTTATAAAGTTAAAAACACAAAGCGGTCTATATTTTCAAAACTGAACATTTTGTGACACAGTCCAGGCTTACTGTACGGGAACACATGCCTAATAGACTCATTTACATCACAACATTCCTGTTAACTTCTTATTATTTATTAACTAAATATATAATTGAGTTGAAATTCCTCTTGCAGCCAGGTGAAAATTTAAATAAAGGAAGGGTCTTGTCATTTTTTGGTCTTGAGTATCAATAGATGGATAATGTTGCTATATAGTGTTGTTTTTTCACTGACCTCAAGTCATCTGTAAATGCGATCAATGAAATGCTGTGGAGAAACTAGACAGGTGAAACTCAGATTTCTTTCTGTATATACAGTATCTTAGAATTTTATTTTTCATTAACAAATTACTGTCTTTATATATTCAGAAGTAACAGAGAGGGAAAAAATCCATTTTGTAGCAGTTTTCAAAATATTCTCTATTAAAGTACATACACAACAGTTTATTAACATTAATCCATAAATTATCCTTAATCAATCTACACCCGTTAAATGTTGAAACTGAAAGTTAAATTTTTTTATAACTCATGACAACCAACTCAATGTGCATCAGACGTAAAGCTGTGAGTGGCAGAGAGGAGGAGCTGTTGGACCACAGTGACACCAGGTGCTCTCTGTGCAGGTGAACAAGTGAAGTGCTGATATTTGATGAGCTGCTGCTGGATGCTGTCAGGATGTCAGGTGATAAACACACTGGTCAATGTAGTCACCAACAAATATACCATTTGATCCTGTTTGAGTTTCAAATGTACCTACTTTGTGGCTGTTTTACATTTTCATGAGTAACGAATGAGCGGGTAGAAAAGAAGAAGGAAAGAAAAGTTGGGAACATTTGTTGTTTGTTTAACATGTTGTTGTCTTGGGTCATTTCATGGGATTTGTTGACACTGAGAACAACACCAGACTAGATTTTATGTTGGGCTGCCTCTCCCAGGTGGATCCTCAAGTTTAGGTAATAGATAGGCACTAATTGTATAATTGGAATTGGAGTGAAACATTTTATTGGCACATTTGCAGTAGAGCTGCTGTGAAACAGCCCTCAGACTTCTTCTTCCTCTTGGTGTGGAAAGTGAAACACTGACGCACAGAGTGATGCTGCTCCGCGCACAGTCCCATGAAATAAACTTTAGGCATGAATAAAATCTGGGAAAAAAATAACATCAGTGTTTGTTTTGATCACTTGTATGTTACAAAACGTCAGTCAGCACCTTCCCTCCCCTGCACACACGTTACACCGGAGAGCCTGCCGTGCGTAAAATGGTTGGCTCCGCCTGCAGCCTGCTGCCTATAAGCTCCTCCAAAGCTCTTTAAGTGCCTCACTTTCATCCCTGAGTCACAGCAAAGATGAGCCACGGGGACCGCTACACCTCCTCATCCTACCGGAAGATTTTCGGGGACTCTCCCAGGTTCCCCGTGTCCTCCTCCCGCATGAGCAGCTCCTCTCCTCGGGCCTCTCCGGCCTTCAGGGCCGTGGCTGCGTCCCGGAACAGCGCGTCCTCCCTCAGCCTGTACAGGCGGACCGGCCGGACCTCCGCCTCCTTCTCTGCCATGTCCACAGACTCCCTCGATCTGAGCCAGACCTCCGTGGTCAACCATGAGCTTAAAGTTATCAGAACTAACGAGAAGGAGCAGCTGCAGGTGGGTGTGAAACTACTGCATGCTGGGTCTCTACAGAATATTTCTTTTTGTAATGGTCTGTTTCCATTAAAAAAATCCATAGTCTTTACTTTTAGACATTATGCATTCAGTGGACACACGTGAACACGAAGAAGACATTTAGACATGACACAGTAAGAAAAGAAACACAGGTGAAAATAATTAAATAAAAATAGGCTGAATTCCATTTAGCTGCTTCAGTTTTTTAGACTCTGTTGTTCATACTGTCACAATTAAACAGAGCCAATGTTAATGTTCCTGATAACAGCTGTGTTTTTCCTGCTATGTCAAGTCAAAGTGTCTGTTGTGTAAATGGACTGTACCTTAAAGACTGTGATGTTGGTAACATCTGAAGTTTTATACCAAAGGATACCAAAGAGGTGAGAGAGGCCAAGCTTTCTCCTGTGAGCATGGCCTTTCAGATGTTTCAGAATCAGTTTTGATTTAGCACTTCAAGACTGTAACAATCACAACAATGTCAGCAAGGCAGTGAAGAGAAATAATCGGGATTTCATTTCACAGGGACAGGATGTTTTTCTTCAGTTCAGCCATATTTTAAAGCCTCAACCACCAAAATTAAAGCTGCACCAGTCCATATTTTACTCTCATCAGTGGATCAAAGCACTATGTGTACTGTGAAAGAGGTCATTTGTTGTGATGAACCCACTGAGAATTATCACCTGACTCTGCAGGTCCCATTAGCTACTATTAATGATTTTTCCCAGGAGTGGTAGGAGACCAAAATAGAGCTAAAATGAGAGTGAATGTTGGACTCAGGTAGTCATAACATACTGGATGTGTAAATAGGTAACTGTTTCCCAACACTGTTAGGAAACTCTCCTCATCTCACTGACTCAGTGTGCTCTTAATTTAAAATCAGAGCAAGCGTACATTCCAGCCTTCTCCACTTTCTCTGTCGCACACCAGCTCAACTCCAAAGCTCCTCCCACACTAACTTTAACTCATTTTTCTTCATTGCTTTTCTTCTGTTTACTTATCTTTCTTCCAAACGGTTGTTTTCTCATTACTTGATAGTTCAGTTGCATTATGTCCACTTCAGGTTGGCACATGTGCAGTGGGGGCGGAGCCTGTGCAGGAGCAGCAATTGGAGTTCTGTTCTGATTGGTTGTTTTTGACTGCATCAGGATGGATTCTTGTCAAACGGCCTTAGAGGCAGCAGGTGGAGCTGGAGGAGGATGATTTTTATCACATTATCTGTCTGTCATGTACCACTGTCAGGACATAGTGACAGTTTAGCAGTTATTTTAAGTTATTTTTAAATAATAATAATAAAGTTATAATAATAAATACAAAATAAAACCTAGAATCTCAAAGATTTTCATTTCATTCTCTTTTGTTGCATCTATGGTGATAATCAGCAAGTGCAGATGTGTTTTTGGATCTCACTTCCCAAGTTTCACCTTCTGTAGTCACACCTTTTCTTTGTTCATTTGGTCATAGTAACTCTTTACTTGTAGTATTAGCAGGGACCAGAAAAAACAGTATGCTGCCTCACACAGTTGAAGAGTGAGTGTGCACTGTTTGAAATCCTGTTAAAATCTAAACTTTGTGCCACTTGTGATCTTAACAGGAAGGTTGCTACACACACTGATGTCATAATACTGCAAATACTGCAGGCTTTCATCAGTGGACCATATGCTGAATCAACATTGTGCTGCATCATTCAGTCATAGTGACAGACTTTTATTTAAATTAAAATCTTCCAGATTATAACTTTAAGTGAATCAAAAACATTAAAGGAAGATTTTGTGTGTTTATCCTGTTGTTTAGGGTCTGAATGATCGCTTCGCCATGTTCATCGACAAAGTCCGGAACCTGGAGCAGCAGAACAAAGTGCTGGAGATGGAGCTAGTGACGCTGCGGCAGAAGCAGGGCGAGCCATCCCGCATCGCTCATCTGTACCAGCAGGAGATGAGGGACCTGCGGTCACAGCTGGAGGAGCTGAGCCGGGACAAGAACCACATCCTGATCGAGAGGAACAACATGGAGGACGAGCTGCAGGTAAAATCAATGGGTAGTATTGAAAAGGGTAAAGAGCATGTAAGGAGATATTTTTTCTTCTATTCTGTTTTTATTCTCTGCATACTATTAGTATTTACTAAGTTTCCCCTCTAAAATCTGTCATTAGTTTATCTTCATCATTGTCTTTCCCTTTGCTGCAGTGTTTTACACACTGATCATCTCAAGTCTCATCTTATCTTTCATATTTTTTATCATCTCATCACTCAACCTTACTTTCCCATTAAGTCAGCCCTCTGATCTCTGAACTTCCCTCTTCTGTCTCACTTCAGAAGCTCAGTGTGAAGTATGATGAGGAGGTGAGGGCACGGGAGGAGGCTGAGCAGACCTTGAGGTCCTTCAGGAAGGACGTGGATGACGCTGCTGTCGTTCGCCTGGACCTGGAGCGCCGCATGGAGTCGCTGATGGACGAGATCTCCTTCCTGAGGAAAGTGCACGATGAGGAAATCCAGGAGCTGAGCAGCCTGATGGAGGCGCAGCAGGTCTCCGTGGAGCTGGAGCTCGCCAAACCGGACCTCACCTCGGCTCTGAAGGAGATCCGCAACCAATACGAGTCCATCGCCTCCAAAAACCTGCAGTCGGCCGAGGAGTGGTACAAGGGCAAGTTTGCCAGCCTGAGCGAGCAGGCCACCAGGAGCAACGAGGCCATGAGGGCCAGCAGGGAGGAGATCAATGAGTTCAGGAGGCAGCTGCAGTCCAAGACCATTGAGATCGAGACCCTGAGGGGCGCCAATGAGTCTCTGGAGAGGCAGATCGCAGAGATGGAAGAAACACACAATGCTGAGGTCACAGCCATGCAGGCAAGCTAACACAGTCATTAAAAATCTACCAGGCCCAAACACATGATTTCAGAAATGCCCAAACACACAAACTCTTCATATATCATAAGGAAATTGCTCTTAAAATCAAAAATTTGTTCAACTTAACGTGCAACTATACTCCAACCACAACCTTCTCTCTTTTTCCCTACAATTACTGCCAGACTGCATAGTTCTTACCAGGAACGCCCTAATTATTAGTTAATTACAGACTGTTTGATTAGCCCTACTTGCTGCTACAAAGCACTCTTCACACTGTCAGGAATATAATTCTGGTGAACAAACACTGAATTGTAGCGGGAAATATTAGGACTAAAAATACTCACAAATTTTTAACCGTAGAATGTAAACTTCCTCGATGCTGGTAAAAACCTCCAACTTCTGAGAATAAAGTACACGCGAGGACATGATTACACTGTCCTTAGTGGAAGCTGCATCTGTGGTATGGAGCCAGTAGAGTTTGATATTTCTGACTCCACCCCAGTAAAGTGGCACCCCTGTTCTACCACCTCCTATTGACTTTCATTTTGGGTGCTCACAGCGTAATATTTTTTCCCAGAACCAGTGTCATAACAGTGCTGAAGAACAGAACAAACAACAGTCTTCATAGGGACTAAGTACATCTATTCATCTCCATTGTATTGGGTGTTGGACTTTCATTTTGTTTTGGCTAGTGGAAGAAACAGAGGCAGAGATCTCAAAACCTGAGCAAATAAAAACAAAACTATATCGAATTCCAGTTACACAATATATATGCACAGTAAATATATGATAGATATTTGGGTGGAGCAGCCCTTTAATATTTGCCTTAACATGAAGAATGAGCATAACACATTATTATTATATACAAACACACCAAAATCTTAGAGTTTACTATGTTGCTGAGACCAAATGATGATCATGTATAGAATCAAATTATATACAAAAGATACTAAAAATACTTAAATACAGTCTTTGGAAATTGAGATTTTACACATAACTAGGATTCCTGCCATACCATATTATACTTTGTGAGAAGCACTACAATTTTAAATGGTCAGTTAAAGCTATCATTCAAACGCACAGGGGGGAAAAAAGTCACCTGCTGCAGCCCTGTTGGCACAGTCTGCATGGAGGTCATTACCGTCTACAACTCTCTGGAATAATAGGATAAGACGAGAGTAGATCTCAGGGTCAAGTTCCTCATGAATTATGTCACAGCTTGAGTAAAGCTATTAGCACCCAGCAGGGAGCCCCCAACCTTTCAGTGTCAAGGACTGAGCAGCAGCATACTGACGACCTGATCATTTCAAACAGCCCCGCCTACGCCGTCTGATTGTAAAACTTCTGCCCGCTTCCTTGTGGCCAGTTTTGCGGACGGTAAATTCTCAGATAAAAGCAGAAGTTATTTAAATAATCAGTGGTTCTCTAAAATGAGCCAGGAGAACCCGTTTTTTTCCTCTTTGGTTCTTTGTGTGAATTAAATCAGACAGACATGAGAGTGGCATCAATCTCATCCAAGTCTTAACAAGAAAGTGAATAAACACCAAAACTTTTTATTTCACAGCAGAATCACCCCGAAAATGAGAGCAATGAGGCTCCCCACTAAAATAAGACTAAATATATTTAAATATGGGGAGGATTAGAAACAACACGATCCTGCCTGTATTAAGGATCTAATAATACACTAAGTTTTACAGTGCAGTGTCGACATCATGTAATTCTTGAGGTGTGAAGTCAAACAGTGACGTGTAGTGTGTGACTTTAACAGGCCTCTGGGACTGCGGGACTGGCCGAAACAGTTCTCAGTGAACTGACCCCGCGTGTCACTTAGATTAAGCTCTGACCTGCTAAATTGGATGCAGGAAGGCCACCTGCGTTCACTGGCTTTTCAGAGACGGTAAAGCTAAGCCCCAGAGGCTGTCGTATTCCTTTAAGGGATAAAAGAAAATCCTGTGATGGACAGTTACACCAGAGAAAAGCCTACACCCCCCAGTGGATTAAAAACAGTTTATATGCATGCTGAGTAAGTGAATTTGGTAAGAAAACACTACTGATAATCTCTCTGCTTCTCATTTCTTCTTTCCAATGTGACAGGACACTATCGGCCACATGGACACCGAGCTGAGGAACCTGAAGGGTGAGATGGCCCAGCACCTGAGAGAGTATCAGGACCTGCTCAATGTCAAGATGGCCCTGGACATAGAGATTGCTGCCTACAGGTGCTGGCCGCTTTAAAGGACAAACCCAACATGAGATCTCTTGACTTGCAGGCATTAAAAGCCCTTAAGCATTGTGCATTAAGCTTGTGTGTCCAGTCTGACGTTTTGTTTCCTTTGGTCCTACAAGGAAACTGCTGGAGGGGGAGGAGACTCACTTTAACTCAGGGATGTCGTTCGGTGCTGCCAGCTACAGCTACCAGCCCCGAGCCTCAGCCGGCTCCTCCAAGAGCAGCCAGAGGGAGAAAGAGGGGGCCAAGAAGGAAAGCTTCAAGGAGAGCAGTGAGGATAAGGATGAGGCAGACATCAACTCCAACAACTGAAGAGAGACAGGAAAGAGAGAGAGATACTGTTCATGTATAGTAAGTTTATAGTCACATACTGTATTTATCAAGGGCGACATCAACACGAATGTTTTAGAATTAGAGCTGAAAGTCAGTATTTTGGGTGATAACCTATATTTTGTAGCTGGAAAACTCTTCTGAAAATACAAAAAGTGATGTTTTTCCTGGGGCGTAGGTCTCAGTATTTAGGTTATATTTGCATTATAAAACTGTCAAACGTTCCTGAAGGAGGAGAGGTTAGTGTTACTATGGCATAAATATGCAACATTAAACAAACAAATGCTAACCTGAAAATCTAGACCAAATGTACGGTACATCTCCGGAGATGAACACGATGCAAATATTGTCTGTGACCAAGTAGTGAATGTTCCCGGGGGTTTGCTGCTGTTTGAGACTGAACTAAAATCTGTCTGATAGCTGACAAAAAACAAGATTGCTCAGATAAGAGACTTGAGGCACACAGGGTATTTGGAGGATGGCTCCTCACACCTTTTGTTTTAAGACAAAGTTAGCTGTGTCGCCCTCTTGCTCATATAATCAGATGCCATAGTAACCCTGTAGTGGCAGAGAGAACAGCCAGTTTATTATATGTACACGTGCTTTCATGTGAAAATGCATCCAAAAGTACACGTAGTCCAGCTGTTGCAGATCATCTCACCTGGCTGCACCGTCACACTGGAAAACCACCCAGTTGTTTCAGTTGCTCTGAATAACAATGAATAAAACAACATGACTGACACACTGCTCTGTGCTTTCATATGTAGGGAAGTGTATTCACAAATACAGAAGAATGTTCACTCATTCATTCCCCCAGTTAGATGTGAATCTCCACTGGGAAAGAGCCCAAACTCAGCTTGCAGTTGTATTTCAATGACTGTATTATCAGAATTCTCCTGTTTTCCTGATTTCTCTGTCAGACTGTTGGGACTTGCAACACTTTGAGCAAGTCACTTAACTCATCTAGGTAACAGCAAAAGAAAATATTAGGTATTTGAAATGAATAACTTATTTTGTACAGTAAGATTGAACAATTGGCAGACTTTTATCACAGGCTTTATATTTTCTAGCTGTGGTCACTAATGAAAATACAAAATGTCTTAGCACAAGGGTGCTGGTGTTAAAGATCTTCAGCATAAACCAATATAAAACAGGAAACATTAATTACAAAAGTTGTGCAGTCATTTATTAATTAATTATGACAAAAGCAAGTAGGAAAGGTACTTTTAATAAACCTATCAAAGACACTCCTTTTAAATAACTTTTTGCCCCCTGGAGCGTTACTCTACAGCAGGTTTCATCAAGTCAATCGACAGTTCATACAAAAGTTAACAGCTCTTAAATTACATGTAAAAATCAACAAAAAGCACGCTGTAAATTCAAACTACATACCTTTGGTAGTGGTGGTCCTTTTGTTTTAAGCCCTTTAAATCACAATTATCTATCTGAAATTAAACTCACAATTATAAATAGAAAAAAAAACAAACAAACTTAAGACTTCAATATAAAAAAAAAAGGTATCGGTCCCTGGTTTCCAAAGATAGGTCAACTCTGCAGTTACTTTCACAGAGAGGAGAGCGTTTCAGACCCACAAACAGTGTTTCAGTCCAGTTTCAGCTACAGCGTGGAGTGAAAGCACACAGATCACCACCGAAAATGATACCTCGGCAGTGGGAATCGAGACCAGTCACATCCATTCATCAGGTAAAACTCATTTTTACATGGCACTTCAGTAAATCATATCACCTGTGTCCATCACATTTACAGCAGAGACGTAGGCTGTCCTGAATACAAGATGATGATCTTAGAGGAGTTAAAAAAAAATCTAATGCTGCCGTGTGAGCAGGAGAACAAAAGGTTTACAACTTTTCATTACAAACAGTTTCACCAGCCATCTGTGACACTTTGTACATTCAAGTTTGAGGTTTTATCAAATGTTTTGTAGCAGATAGTGACAACCTAACAACACATCCAAGACAGCTGTGGAGTAGTTTTAATGCCAACGTGGAAGCTTTGAAGTCCAAAAGGTCAGTTCATGCCCAAAGGAATTAACACATCCACATCTTGTCGTCAAGACTGGGAGGGCAGGACCAAACCAAAGTGCAGCACCAACAGACCGTCCTGGAGTGGAAACAAGACCAAAAGGATCGCTCTTAAGTATTCTTGGCTTTCTACAAAATCTCCATGTTAAAAACTGTGCTGTGTTCTTGCTGTGTGAGGCTTACCTGCAGTGCCTCTTCACCCACAGAGTTCTGTACATCTTTGAGAGACTGGTAGTGATCGAGGAGGTGATCTCCACAAACCACATCCACCTGCCACAGAAACAGAAACACTTCAGAGCACTGCAGCAGACAGACCTGACCAGCGCAGAAATACACACAAAATACGTTTTTGCCTTAACATCTCAAGACATTCAGGCCACATTCACATAACTCTTCAACATTTCTACAGCACTTCAGAAATCGATTGATTATGTACCCAGTGTTATATCAGTGATTCAGGGATGTATTAAGTGACCAAAACACTGAGCATACTGCCGCTGCCTCAGATATCTATGATAAACTGGAAGGAAATGACGGTGTAGACTAAAAATTCAAGGTTAGCTGGTCAACTCCATTGATTCTTAATGTGTTTTAACAGTATAACAATTTAAAGAAAAAGTTATATAACTGTGGTGACCTCTGCTACGATGGACAGAAACCCTTGGCAAGTCTTCCTCTGTTCGCTCCAGGTTTGTCCAGACAGGTCAGGGCTGTGCAGTACTGAGGCCAGGAAGTCAGTGTAAGCTGCTAATCCTCATCCACGTGTTACGAAATACAAAATACACCCACACCTCAGTAACACTCAGTTAACATCTGTGTTTGTGCTGAGGAAAGCAGGACACCTCGGACTCTAACACTAATATCTGAAACCATGAGCCTTCTCTTACAGCAGTACACTGAGACAGACGTGCGGTATCATGGCACTAATTATTTGATTCTAATCAGATTATGGTTGTTCTTAAGGAGTGTCTGTTGTCCTTTAGGTGTAGGTAGCCTGCTGAGTTTTGACTTTAGCACCTGACCTTTCTGTGTTGGGCTCTGCTTATATTCAGCAGTTGTTTCATCTCTTCATTGTACACAGCAGCATTGCTCACTTCACTGCTTGTTGCTCTGGTTAGTCTTCATACCTTATCTGTTGACATGAATCTCTCACAGAGGAGAAATTTTGGTTCTCACCAATCAATAAAATGGAGGATGTCTCTTGGATGAGTGAGGGAACGTCTTTGACTTATACCATTACAAACAGCCCTTTACTGTTGGCACACACTTCCGTGTGCAGTGTGGGCTCATACATACTTCACTGATAAACTGCAGAATTACATCAAATAATCACCAGATAGAAGTGAAGTTTCATCTCTTTCTGTCCGTGTGCATGCTGCCTCTCTTTCGTTTTCTTTTTTCCCCCCACTCATTTCAGCGAGCCGGTCATATTAGCGTTGATATCAATGAATTAATTTCCATTCCTGGCACCAACACCAGTTCAAAAAGCCAAACAGCCTTGTTGCAGCCTCCACCTTTGATCAGCAGGAGGATCATGAAGGAGGTCTGCTGACATGCTGACCCATAAAGACCCGTTTTGGATTTCACTCTCATCACTGTATTGTTTGAATGGTGCTTTATAACTGAACAACATTTTTTTTTTTTTACTGACGGGGTGCTGCATCTTTCAATGAGACTGAAGCTAACTTGCACCTTGTCCACTGTTCCTGACAAGTCAACCCACTGTGGCTCTGTGGCTTTAAGATGTATCTATCATATGCTGCAGGTGTTGCATGAACAATAGTGCTCCTTACTGCGCATCATTCCGATAACACTGTTGGCTATTACAAGATCACAAAACGTCTGTAATGCAGACTTCGTTTGCTGCCTGGCGTCCAAGTCTAAAGCAACAATCAGGATCAAGTCTGTGGTCATGTCACTCTGTGAACTCATTAGCTCTAGGTTTGGCAGACTCACCTGGCAGGTTGGGCTCAGCTCCATCTTCCTCCTGATGAACAGCTCCACGTGGCGGACAGTGGCCTCGCCTGACACACGGACGTACCGCCTCTCTAACGGCTAAACAGGGACAGGGTGGAATATACTGTATCACACTTTTTCAATACAATGAAATTCATCAAAAACAGTAGAAAATACAGGAAAAAAAATATGATATTGGGTCTGTCATTGTACAAGTGTTTTTTCTACATGCACATTTAAACACTCACATGTCTGACCTTAACAACATGGGGTTGCGTTTTAATTTTTTAGCTCCTTTAGTTCAACATTTATTCTTTATTATTAACATCTATTTATCATACTGTCATTACAGTTCCTGTTACAGTGCATTAAAATCTATTCACTATTAAAGTTCAGTAAAGTAATAAATTATATTTAATGTCATTACCTTGTAGTTACTGATGCCCTCTTCAGCCCTGAAAACAAAACAAGAGTCCGTAACTTTTATGGTACTAAGCAACCAGTTGATGTTAAACAATGGGACCATCTGGTGGCAGCTTAATGTATTTTCATTTAGTGCTACAAATTGGCTTTTATTTTTTCCTCAAAGAGGAAGACATGATCTTCAGGTGGGTCAGTTGTGTTTACATCTACAGGCCAAAAGTAAAGCACCCATCCTTTGAACAGCTTGTTACATCTCTTATTTTTACAGAGATCCTCACAAATCAGAGACCAGAATACAACAGCGCTTCCCTAACTGTGAATTACACATAGTTTTTTCTTTTAAATGGGATATGGAGTATACTGTTTGCCCAGCAGCAGGTCATTTTCACAAAGAAATGTAAAGTAATGACAGCAAATGTACAGGTGTGATTAAACATTGATATTGGCTGCATGTTTCAGGGTCCTGGTATAATGCATCCTGACTCACTGACACGGGCTTGCTGGTGGCCATCATTAATCTTATTAACTCCACCTAATGAAAATGCCCATCAGTTACACTTGTTCGAACACTGTTACTAGGAAACTGACAGATGGCAATGTTTTTTCACATTTCAATGTCTTTTCACATTTCAATGTCATGCTAAAAACGACTAAATAAAAACAGACAGCAGATAATCTGTAAAACATCAGATTCCTCTGCCTCCACCTGCTGCCTCTAAGGCCATCCACCACACCTGAATCAAAACAACCAATCAGAACAGAGTATCTGATGGAGCATCAATCGCTGCTCCTGCACAGACTCCACTGCACTGTGTGCATGCACTAATTAGAGAGTGACGGCGGATAAACAACAAGTAAATGACCAAACAACAGCTTACATGAAAGATGAGTAAACAGAAGAGCAATAAAGAAAAACAAGTTAAAAAGAGATAATCAGAGTGCAGGGAGGGCTTTGAAGGTGTGCTGGTGTGCACTGTAGAGAGCACTTTCAGTCTTTAAGATTGGAGAATCTCCTAAACATACCGACAGGCGCTTTAAAAACAATCACAACACGCACTGTTCAGTGAGATCCTTACCCAACAAACTCCAACAAGAGAGATACATCCAGCTCAGGAGGAATGGTAAAAACAGACTGGGCAGTGTTATCCTTCTTCTGCCTTCTTACCACAACAGGGCCTGGAGGAGACACCACCACTGCAGAGCAGGAAGAAGAAAACACAGCACAATCACTCAAGTGACCAACTATTAAACTTGTGCTACTGTTGTGAATGTGAAAAGCATTTAGCATGTAATCTCCCAGATTACATGCTAAATAAAAACACTGAAGTGGTTGTGTAGAATGGTCAATCATTCTTTGCTCCTCTAAATGCTCCCATAATCCATTGACACAGAGAAGGAAAGTGAATACTGTACTTCACACATGACAAAGCATTAAGCTAACATCGCACCAAACGTGTTTACTTTACAGACTTTAAGGCTGAACTATTTTACCTGGTTTTGGCACCTCCAGCCCTCTTTCTTTGTAGAAGTGATTTATTTGTTCTCTTTCCACTGTCATACAAAAAACAGGTTTACATTAGAAACAGAAACTGACAGGTGATGTACATGAATTACATTAAATAATAATTGGATTGTAAATGTACTCACAATCCTCCAGGAAAGGAACCATTTTGTAAACAATGTCCTGCAATTGTCTGTCAGGCCTGCAGGAAAACAGAGGCACACATCTGAGTGACAGCGGGACTTCCAAAAGTAAAAATCATATATTTCTACATCTGAATTTTAGAATTCATGTTTTGACAGTAAACTAACTGTAGGTATAAGAAAATCAATACATCCCAATTTCTAGTTTTTACACACATTTTTAAAGACTTTTCCCTCCTGAAAAATTTTAAATCAACTATAAAACAAAAAGAGCCTGATGACATTCCTTTCATTTAACAGGTACAGACAGTGATCAAAATCAGCAAAAACACATGAACAAGCAACAGACGTACCTGATGTTATAAAGTGGTTGTGTCTGGTGGACTATGATGCTGCACGTGGGACACCTGTTGCTGTAGAAAAAGTGCTTCACGATGCAGCTTTTGCAAACTTGGAAAAGATGAAACACATCACCATGTCAAACACATTCAGGACATCGTGCACGTGGCACAGCCAGACTAAAGCTGAACTTCTAAGGCTGATAAAGTACATACTAAAATTTGAGAGTTTAACAAACATCTACATCAGCCAATATATATATTTGCTTAAACTCATTCAACATGAACAGCACTGGTCCCATACTATGAACCCACATTAGATTAGATTTTTTAGATTAGATTCAACTTTATTGTCATTACACATGTATAAATACAGAGTAACGAAATGCAGTTTAGCATCTAATCAGAAGTGCAAAGAAGCAGCAAGTGCATTATATATAGTATATATAGTATGGACAGTATGTACAGGTAAGAGTAGTTATGTGCAGTTATGTAGAGTTAAGGGCAGTAAAATGTATGGGTTAGGGTTAAGTTATCATAAGTATACAGAAACTATATAGATATGGTATGAAACAAATATATATATATATATACACATGTGTGCTATACTAATATACAGAAGGGCTATACTAATATACAGATGGACAAGTGTAAGGATGGATATGAGCAAATATGTACAGGAACAGAGATGAATGTGAACACTATATACAGGTATGTATACACAATTATGAGGCGTAACAGGAGCGCAATGACAGTGGACAATGTAGGGGGTGGGGGGGTGGGGGGTTAGGGGGATCAGCATCCACCCCCGTGTTAAGTTTAATTCTCAAAGGAAACCCAGACAATGCTTGTATGTTTCTATTTTCTAGTGGTGAAAGAAAGAAAAGTATTAAATGAATCACACAGTTCATTTAAAATCCTCTTTAAGGAGCTCAAGTAGACCCTTGTTAGGACTCACATGTGTGTAGGCACTCCGTGATGGTGGTGGCATCGATGAGGAAGCCGCAGCAGAGCGCACAGCGGATATATGGATAAAACTGATTGAGGGGGAGCTTAGGCTGTAGGGGTGGGAGGGTCAACACAGTCAGTGGTTACAGGTTGAGTAGTAATGAATAGTCAAATCTCTGCATACACACATCACATGAACTAGAGTCTGCCTCATACACACATGGACAAAATTGTTGGTATCCTTCTGTTAAAGAAAGAAAAACCCACAAAGGTCACTGAATAAAAATAAATTAACACTGACAAAAGTAATAATAAATAAAAATTTACTGAAAATTAACTAATGAGGATAATCAGACAATGCTTTTGAATTGTGGTTCAACAAAATCACTTTAAAAAACAAACTGGCCAGGACAAAAATGATGGTGAGTTTTTCTTTCTTTAACAGAGGGGTACCAACATTTTTGTCCACGTGTGTAAACTAATGTAGATAAAAACAATACAACTTATCAGTATGCAGGATGCGTTTCAAAGTTGTCAGAAAACAGTCCAATCCACAACAACAGAGCAGACATGCTGTGAAGACCTACCTCGTCCTCGGAGTCACTGTCTGACAGGTTGTTTGACCCTTCATGACTCCTACGACCACACGGAGGAGGTGACATACCCACGACTGTCAACTACAAACCTCACTACTTTATTCTATATACGACAGCTAAAGTGTAAAATTAAATGTGCAACTCGGCCCTATCGGAGTTACCGGTAAACTTGTGGTGAGTTAGCTACGCGTGGCTAGCTGGCTAACATTAGTAAACACATTAACTAATAATTAAACACAGCAGCTGCAGAGTTGCTGCTAACGTTACCGAAACAGACCTGTTAAATGCTCCAGACTGTTCCCACAAAATAACACTTTAATACGAAATAAAAAAGATTTCCTAACTTTATCTACTTTGGCTCACATTCACGTTAGCAGCTCATTTCCCTCGCTCGTGTCCCGCAAGCGGCCACAACAACACAACTTCCGGCCTTCAGAATAAATGTCCGCCCTTCAGAATAAATGTCCAACCTCTTTCACATAAAACTACGCCCACTTCTGTATGACGCAAGCGTTTATATATGACAGAAAATATCATTATGAGTCCTGAATGTGTTGAATTTATTGTTTATCAGACCAGAGGAGATGAGAAATAACTAGCTAGCTATGAGTGTTGCTAGTGTTGAGTATACATTAACTCTGAATCAGTTAACACTTCGACTCAAGCACAAAGGCTCTGTATTAAAGACTTATGCTTTTTTGTGGGAAAAGCTAAGGTGGTGGCAGAAAGAAGAGATTAACATTTAGTTGTCTTGTTTTAATAATAATAATTAATAAAAAAAAATCCAGGTTTGTCTTCACAGACACTGACAATGAAAACTTGCTGTGTTGTTGGGTGCCAGAATTGAAGGAGTAAAGGCTCAAATGTGAGGTTTTATCACCAGATGCCATTGCCAGTCAAAACAAGTCAAACACATCTGTGGTTAAATGAGATGAAAGAACAGAGGCGATCACCAGACATGTTTGTAGTGCACATCTCACATCAGATAAGATTAAATAAAGTATTATTTATTGTATGTTTGAATAACATGTGTCCAAAGGTCTGTTTCACCACAGTTGCATTTGTTTTTCTCGACTGACTTATGATAAACAAAATAGTTTTCAGCCTTTATCCACTACCCAATGCACAACAACACAGCAGGATGATATTTATAGCAGGTCATGAGGTATGGCTGGGGTGGTTGTGTTTTGCAGCTAGCTAACATCATAACATAAACATGTTGGCACAAAAAGGGTCTATTAGCTTATTATGTAGAAAATGGCAGGTGAGACATTTCTTCATGATAATAATATATTTAGCCTTTAAAGCTAGCTGTTAAAGTGACAGGAAGTTTCCACAAACATTAACATAGCTACCTGCTCCTGCTGAAGACGTCCTGCACTCTGTAAACAATGTATATGAGAAACCAGAATTAGTTTGTTAATTCTAAATAGTTCTGCTAAGTCTTGCCACATTAATACTGACAGATTAATTACCTGAGCGCTGTGGCGGTCAGCCATCTTCATACAGGCTGCAGCCCAGCTGTGGCATTTGGCGGGCCAGCGTAAGGTCGGTTTCCATGGGAACAAGCATCCGTCGCGATTTACGTCATACGGAAGTGAGTCTAAAGTCTTTTCGACGCAGATCTGAACACACATCATGTTGACCTGGACTTTATCTTTACATATCATTTTATTTGTAGCTGCAGAGGAGACTCAAAGCCTTCAATATAAACACATAAAAATAGTTACTGGCAATTTGGTGAGCTCACTTTAACAAAATTATTTCATTAAAATAATAAAGAAACTGAACAGGAATTAGAGCTGCAGCGTGAAACATAACCAATAGCAACTCGTTATAAGCCTAACAGAGAACATTAACACTTTCCATACATTTATTGTGACGACACAATGACGTCTTTTCCGGTTATGACAATGCACGTGGGGAGAAGGGTCTACTGTAATGTTGTCGACAGGGGGCGCTCAACGCACAGCATTACTGTTAATGAAAACGGCACAGAAAGTCAAATAGGTCCCTCCTGTGTTAATCCTGTATGTGTCTCTACATTTATTATTGTCTGTTTTCTCCTCTTCTTTTTCTTCTGCTGTGTGACTTGCAGGTGACATGGTCATTGATGCCAGAGGAGCCCATGTGTGATCTCACATGACCAACACTTTACAGGAGGTGGGAAGAAATAAAAAGGGATAAAGGAAGAATGAAACAGTAAATATTGCAGAATGTATTTAAAGTAACCATGTTATGTGTGAAAATAACAACATTTGATATGCAAAAATGTATCAACTCATTTTAATCTTCTAGCACTAAACAGCCTCAACACTGTGGACAACACTGTAGATCCACCAATTAAAATGATTCATTTTGCAATTAGTTGTAAGCATGCATAGGCAGGCTACCAATCAGTATGTAAGATATATGTCCCATAATTTCATAGTAAGTAGTTAGACAGAGTACAAATATATTTTCCTTTATGTGAATCAAGACTCTTGTCTGAGGGCTCTGCACAGCGACTTGCAAGTTTTAAACAACAAAAAACACAACATTCATAACAAAGCCCATAAGATATGATCATTTAGAGTTCCCAAGCTAAACCCCCTTTCTTCCTGTGGTGACATTACAGGAAGAGCCACAGTGAGTTTGGTGTTACACATTGCAGTGACATGCCCACCAGAGTCAGGACATCCGCTACTAGACGATTCCAGCAGCATGTCGGAGCAGCACAGAAATTCCTTCAGGACACAATTTACGTCATGTTGTTTATTGAAGATGGGAAACCCATCCCCGCCTCGAGCTTTACACTGTGTTTTTTTCCTCTGCTAATGAAACTTATCCTCTGGCACTGGAGGTCATTAGCCATAAAAAAAAATGGTTGCTGCTGTGTTTATGGTGATGAATTGTAGGTTATTAATGGATGTAAGGCTGCAACTACATGCAGGGGTTCAGGGTGCTGTGAACCAATGTGATTGAGCTGGCTTATTGTTGTGATGAAGCTCCTGTGGTGTATTGGTTTTGTACTGTTTCATGGAAGTACCTGCTTCAAATCCTGACAGGAGCATTCAGCTTTATAATTGTGGTCTTGGTTTACTCTTAATGCCAAAAAAGAGTTTATTTGTATTTATTCATCTTAGCCAGATTTCAACATCTGGAAAAAAAATAAAACAGTAAAACAGTATTAGAGTATTAGTAAAAGACTACTATTAAAATCCTTTAGTTTGCATGTCACATATTTAATCTGATAAATGGGAGAGTTCAGTAAAGTCCAATCTACTAACAGTATACACATCATGTTTGAGTGTACATTTATGCTGGCAAAGCAGGTAGTGTTTTCATTTTGAACACACTTAAGCCCCAATATTAGTTGGGGAACTCCAAGTCCTCACCTCCACCCTCTACAAAGCATCCTTTATAGTTACTGTGTTTGATTGCACTCTGGTGAAGCAACATGGATCATCTTACACTACTCCACTCCTTGATCATTGTTATACAAACCAGCATGGCCTGAGTCATTTAACAAGCCTGCAGATTCAACAATCCTCACAGAAAGTCTGAGAAAGAAATTATTTCAACTTTATATTTATTTGTTTGTATTTCCAACAGAGATCCACATATGGTACTCAAACTCTTTCAGTCTTTCTATATATAATTATGTTTTTTTTGTTCTCTGAGGACCATCAGCAGGGATGTGCAGCTGAATCAAACACACCACACACACAGTATAGTGTGAACAGCAGAGGAAGTGCTCTGCATGCGAGAGATTACAGAGATATGAGGGGGAAACAAAAAGAGTGTAGCATCAGACAATGACGGCTGAGACAGAAAATTTGAAGGTGAATCATTTTCTGTGCAGTTTATGGCAGTTGAAAGATGACAGAAAATTAGCAGAGAGACATGGCTAAGCTTTTTAAAGATCTCTGAGCTCAATGCTGAATACTGTTAATTTGTCACTCATGACTCGCACTGTCCCCACTCGCTTTAGGACTGTCACAGTTAAACCACAACTTGATCCAGGGTCCCTCAATGATTATCAACCAGTCTCTAACCTCCCATTTTTTTCAAAGGCACAAGAACAAGCTATCTCTCTGCAACTCTCAGCACCTAACAGCAATCTTTGTGAACCTTTTCAGGGCCTTGAAACTGCACTTACTAAAGTAAGAATGATCCTCTGCTCGCTATGGATTTGGATTCCACTTCAGCACTTCTATTACTAGGTCTTAGTGCTGCTTTTGACACCATAGATCTTGGCTGACTTTTGTCACCTATAACCATAAACATTATCCAGCGGGTTGGTGTCAGTTTTAATGAAGCTGTTCAAGCTCAAGTCCAGAGCTAATAGTCCATGTTTGTCCTTCTAACAAGAATACTGTGTCTACTACTACTACAGCTGTGTCTCTCTCACTCTATCACTCTCTCTCTTCTCTCCCTTGTCCTCTCTTTTCACTCAGGCTTCTCTGAGTTAGCTCATCGGCCTGCCTGCTCTGGGACCTCTCTCTCTCTCTCTCTCTCTCCCCTGGTTGTCGGTGCCTCACTCCAGATATTTGGATCCGGATCTTCGTCCTCCAGGAGATCCAGCCTCTCCCCTTCTCTGCCTTTCTCCCTTGTGTGCATAGTGCCCTTGTCTCTCTCTGTCCATTTGCACGCTTGTCTCCTTTCTCCTGTCTGTGTGAACTGTGCTTTCGAACCCGAGAGGTTCTGTGAGAGATGTTTGCAGCGATGCATCAGTCATCTCCACTCGTAATAATCCTTCTCTTTATCCTCTCAGCATTCCCTCCACTTGGTGTAATCAGGCAGCTCGTGTGCAGGTCGCTGAAAGCTCGCTGATATCTGGGACTTCTTGTGGTTCCTGTGGACTTCTTTCATGACACAGTTGTTGTGTGCTTGTGCAAATATCCTGATGTCATGACTGAGAAGGGAATTTCCAGACACTGTATAAAGAGCTTTGTGCTGTCTGTGTCTGTGTGTGGTGCACATTCTTGCAGCCATGTATGTCTTCATACCTGCATGATCACTTTGTATTTACTTGTTCTAGTGACATTGTGAAGGACATTCTTAGCACTTCATTTTGTTGATGTTCACTTGTGGGAATCAGGGAAGCCCCATTGAGAATTAGGTTAAATTAATTGGGACTTCACTATTGGTTTACATTAAGCAGTAAATATAGTTCTGTAGCCAGGCATCATTTGTAGGTTTACTGGGAATTTACAGGACAGGGGAAGAAGTCATCCTTATAAAACAGCAGGAATCATTGGTCTTGATTAAGATGATGTAACATGGTTATTTAGTCTCAGGTTGTCTCCTGGTGTCTCTTGTTTATCTTCAAGGAAAGTTTATACAGATGTTGCCAGATCCTATCGCTGTAAAAACACAATTTGTATGTACTGTATGTAGATTACTTTCATCTGTATGCATCTGTATCCATCTGTATCCACTTCCCTGATAATCTTCTGTGTTTACTGGTGAGCTTCTGATGATGTCATTAGCAACAAGTGTGTGTATAAAGTGGTTTCATTTGGATAAACCTCCTAAAAATGTCCTGTTGTGTTTTTCAAAATTAAGAATATAAACTGTCATGTTGGACCTCTGGTGGTGCTGAGACACTCGGAGGACGAGAGAAATGAAGCTGCTGATAATATTGCTTCAGAGTTTCTTCAAGACTGTTGAAAGGAAAGGAACATACATCATATGAGTCCTGTGTGAAGTTGTTCTATCTACACTGCAAATTTAGCATTGTTGTTTGGACAATTATATGAAAATCAGAAAGAGAAATATAACACGGCACAAAATTGCAATAAGAATTTAACACTTTTGGGACTACTTTCTTTTTCTCGTGAGACTTCTTCTGAAAAGGATTTCACCTTAGAAGAAGTACAAATTTTAGTTATGTGCACTCCACTGAGCTTTACCCAATAAGACAGTCTGCAGCCATGCTAGCAGCACAGCAGGGCTAAAATTTAATGTCAGCATGCTAACATACTATATTTAGCAGGTATAATGTTTGACGTGTCTGCTATCCTAGCTTAGTTTGTTGACATGCTAACTGAGCACAAAGTACAGCTAAGACTGATGAATATCATTAGTTTAGCAGGTATTTGGTCATGAACAATACTAAACAACAAAGTATTGGATAAATGATAAATTTGTCCTGATGGTGGTGCTGGATTGATTTGTAAAGTTATTACAGTTCATTGTAAGAGGAAAATGAATGAATGAACCAGATTTAATGGCAATCCATCCAAAAGTCATCAAGACATTTAACGAAAAATCAAAAATGTCATCCTCATGACGATGTTAGAGGAAAATGAAATGGGATCACAATTAATAGTTAGGGTGATCATGAATATCTGTCCACAATATAACGGCAATTCACCCAGTAGCTGCTGAGATAAATAAAATAAATAATTAACTGCAGAGGGCAGTATTTAGCCTCACAGCCTGCAGCCTATGGAAGGCTGGAATTTCATAAAAAGATGAACAATAAAACCAATTTTTGAATAAAGGTATGGTGATTTTTTTCAGGCACATTATATATCAGAGGCAACACTTTATAAACCCCTTTAGTCACATACACAAGTACGATCGGTATGATCAACCAAAACCTCCTAAAGCAAAGGTACCAACAGTACAATGGTACAATGTTTTTACATATTATAATGACAATATAAACTAAACAGTTTTAAGTGTCAACATGTGGCAAAATTAGCAAAAAACACTTCAGATCCAAATGACCTTATCAAAACACTGGTTATATTTGTTTGTTTGTTTGTTTTTTCTAAATTCAGAAAATTTAAAAGCATTTACAATTTACACAGTACTGATAGTATATTACACAGTACATACAGAGAATGATGTTTATGGTGCACCTCACTCAGACGAGAAACCAGCTCAAACAGGCTCTTCGTATCAGTGCAGCATGTCTATTTATATCACTACACTACAGAGCAGTTCTTAGACATTGGGAGCTAAGATTTCACTGGAGAACGGTTGCTTCAGCTCTGTCCCACTGGCAATGATGACATTGAACTATTTGACAAATGACAGTCAAAACAACTGTTTTAGCATCGCTGACACACAATTTGACTGAAAGCCAGATATGATACAAAACAGTTCCTTAGAAATAACTTAAAAACCATGTATATATATATATTTAGGGTGGTGTGTGTATGTGTGTGTGTATGTGTGTGTATGTGTGTGTGTAATTTTAATAGTTAAGTTACTCAGGACCTTAATTGTAGCTGAACAACCTTTTCTATCACATCCCATATGACTCAACTGTCTTGCCATTTAGGGCTTCTCTCAGCTCGGCGACTGTAGGATGGAGCTGAGTGTCTGTGAGACAATGGGAGGTTACTGCACAAATATACACACACCCCTGATTCTTGTTAGTTTACAAATGTACTGTTTTGTTAAAAGTCCTCTTTTTCCCACCTGCACATCTCAATACAGTCTCTGCATTTGCCATCAAATTTGGGGCAACAGTGAGCCAAAGAAGGTCCTGATATCTTCAAAGCAGGTGTGTGGCGGTTGAATCTTCTTCTTTCCAAGCCCCAGGAAAGAAAAACACATCATATTCATGCGGCACTGCATGTCATGTCATTTTTGGGCAAACTGAAAATGAGCAGACTGGAGTTAGGGTCATATAAACATTTCTCAGAGGCAGAGCTGCTCTGGAGGCAGTAATAATATCATTAGTTGTGTTGCACGGTACCACTCCAACATCCTTAACACAACTGTTACAACTGACACATAGAAGAGTTAGTGTCTCATCTCATCTGACCCCACTTGTCACTCAAATCAGGAATCTGAACATTTCCCAAACAGCTGATTTACACGCTCTGATAATGTTGCCAACAGTATGTTTTTGGTGATGGTAAAATGTTGATGCTGTTGTCTTGGTATGGTGCTATAACGGACTTGTTTTTTATCTCCTCCAGAGTTTCTCCACAGCAAATGATCAAGTCATCCAATCAACTCAAACTTCAGTGGGTGAAGCTAATCTCTCTTTTCCTGGAGGGTAAGTAATTTATTAAACTAAAGCCTGTTTAACAGCCTCTCTCATGACAATATATACATTCAGCAAAGGCGAAGCATTGCATTGTGGTAGTTTTAGCAAAAAGCCATGTACATGATATAGACAAAAGACTCATTTGTAAAAATTGAATGCTATGTATGGTGCACTCAATAAATGTAAATGTTGTTTCAAGTTCTTCACCTATAGAGGACAGACAGTCAAATAAAATGGCAGAACCTGCCTGTCAAGCAAACATCACTCTTTAGGCCTTTCTGCTCTTAATACAATAATTTAAAGATTGTCACCACGACACACATACGATGTAGAAATAGCTAAGTGACAAGCAATCTTGATAACTTGAATGAGTCTTTTAGTGGCCTTTAGAGGAATATGCAGCTTTAAGGCACTTGTGTAACTTAAGCATCTGGCTATGTACTGGAATATGCAGTATACAGGCTTGATTGTTAGCCTTAATCTGCTACCATCAATATTAGTATTAGTGAAAAGTCATCTCAGTGTTACAGGCTGCACCCATACAGTGTGCCAGGTAGGGTCTTTGGCTCGGCTTATGGTTAAACAGTTACATAAGTAGCTCTGCCTCAATAAATGTTTGAATGACTAAAACTACAATCTGTTGGACGGTTTCTAGTGACAGGTGTCAGTTGACTGAAGAGCGCGAGGTGCTGCTGGACATACTGTATGTTCCCCTCTCAGACCTCCAGCAGACTCTGTGGCCGCTCAGGTGCTTGTGGGGGGTCCGGCTGGAGGCGACAAATGGGTTTGTTGCACATGGGGCAGACACTGCGGATCTCTAACCATTTTAGCAGACACCTGAGAAAAGCAGATGAGATGACAGACATGTTGGCTTATTTTGTCATTGCAAAGGAGGATAAAGTGTGCAGGCTTACACAAGTGTCAGTAGACGTTTAGTAACAAGAAAAGACAAAGAAGCTCAAACAGCTTAATTAGCAGCCGCAAAACAGGACTGAGCAGATGGAGGTATAGGATATTTACACAGCTCATAGGTTATGGTGATACAGGTAGAGAAATGTCAGTCAGAAAGACAAGAAAAATGGTCTCAAAGCACTGTTGTTAATGTCACACCTACACTGCAGGGCAAAAACAGATATCAGTTGCATAAAGCTTGCTCATGTACAAACATGCAACGACATATGTTTCAGGAATTGGCATGTCATTTTGTGCAGGGCACTCCAAAAAAGATACTTAATATCAAAATCACTGACTGTTCAGCTGTTAACTTAAAACCCATCGTGAAGTGGAATTTGTGAGTCATTCCTCTACACTGGTTCATCAACATTTTTGGCACATCAAGAAGTCTTTGACAAAACTTTAAAAAATCAAAGCCAGATTAATATTAGGTACTTTAATAATAAGGCCTATGGAGCCACTGCGTGTGGATTTGCAGACACAATGGCTGTCCCAAAAGTACAATTCCACATGGTTTCACTTGAACATAGCTTCGTCTTCAGTCTCAAAGGTAATGTACGACATTAAGATTAAACATAAGATGTAAGCTAGCTGCATGATGAGCAGTT
Source organism: Scortum barcoo (assembly GCA_023238725.1). Taxonomy (NCBI): domain Eukaryota; kingdom Metazoa; phylum Chordata; class Actinopteri; order Centrarchiformes; family Terapontidae; genus Scortum; species Scortum barcoo. Next base: position 3,797,327 of record CM041544.1, read on the forward strand.
TGTGAAACAGCAAAGCAAATTAACCATGTCTGGAGTTTTTTTTTTTTTTAAATATAGGGGTGCATGTTCACAAATATAGGGTCAGCTGTTCAGTCTCGTGAAAGTTTGATAATTGCAGAGCAAAGTCAATAAAAAAACTTACTTTTTGTGAAAAGCATGGGAACAGGGGCACACTCCAAGCTCATCTCTGCTGCGAAACTCTTCTAAACACACTGCACATGTTTGCTGAAAAAGGAGAACGACATCAGTTGTGAAACCATTTCATAACTATTTTCAGTCTATACAGTATATCAGTATATATACTGATAGAGGCACTATCATAACTCCTCACTTCAGTGGTGGCTGACTTCTTCGAGTATGCTCAGTTTTCTCACTTGTCCAACTCACAGTTAGTATGTACTGAGGAATTGAGACATAACTCGCCCTTAAGAACTGTCACATGACTACAACAATGTGCCATGCCAGGGGGGTAGCTAGCTGCTGTGTCCAGCAAAGCAAAATGTCATAGGGATTTATTTTCACCAAAACTGAAGAAACAAGTGTATTTTCTGCATACAGAACAGCCTTTAAAAACAGCCAGAGTGAAGTACGATAACTCATCCACATTACTTCTTATCCAAGGTTGGGTGAGGCTTAGGTGGATCCTCTGTTTGGTTGTGTGGTTATCCTCTAAACTTCAGTGACAGCAGTGACTCAGACTTTGATTACATGGGCCACATTTTTACGCTATAATTGGACAACATTGCCAACAGTAATGGTGAAAAATGCTTTCCTGTCTTTCCAGCAAATTACAGATTTACGTTAGCTCTTTACAGCAGTGAATTTGTTGCTGAAGATTTTGCTACATTTTAAACAGCTGAGTCTCTTAGTCTTCCACAGAGTTTTCCACATTCATTTTATCCCATTAGTCAGTTAGCATTGCTCATCTCTTTTCATCTGAAATGTCTCATAACAGTGCCCATCCCATTTACCCTGTATTCAACTTACACCAAGAAGACTCAGTTTCTTTCCTGCTCCTTTCAAAACGACCTGTTGACAAGAACAGACTTGTGTTAAAATGCATATAGATCACTAGGCAGAAGCAGAAGAATATAGTCTGAACTACGATGAGTGGACATGGCATTAACATCTTACCTCATTGTAACCATACTGTTCTCTTGCACCTTGTCGTCTGAGTCTGTGAAGCACAAAAAAACACATTTATCATGCTGTAATTTAGAGTCATAAAAATTCTATTATGTGCCTGCTGGCTCCATATCTGTCTTCCTCAGGACATGTCTTGTCATGCTGTATGAATCAGCTGAGATGCTGCTTAAAGCAGTCCTGGAATTCACACAATGTCAGATTCAAGATACAGCCTGCACATCTAGGCTCACCATGAGCAGATCTATAACTCTGTCCAGAAAACACCTCGTTCTGACTGAAATTCTGTTTTATTAAGTTGATCATAAGTGGCTAAAAGCGTAAATAGATTACTGTTATTTTGGACTCGTGGGTAGGAATGTTTATCATAATTGAGATAGATGCAAGTTTCAAGATTGAAACCTTTTAGGCAAATCCCACAGTCTGTTATAGGTTTTTCTAGTATCTTTCTGGCAGCCAGATAATGAACAAGGCATAACCTCTTCAGCAGAGGTAAAGCCTTGAACAGGTTTATCCAGAAATCCTAGAAGTTGACAGCAGTACACTGACCTAATCCCAACCTATCTGTAATTGCCTTAAGCATGCGCTTGAACATTTTTGATTTGTCTAACAGCAGATAATGAAGTGTGTGTTTCCAAGTAACACAGTGAGAGGCCTCTGAAAGATTAGCTGTTCATTAAAATAGTAAAATCTGACTGCAAGTCTGCAATGAGTTTAAAGATTTTTCAGAGCGTGGGGAATGCTAATGCACATAGTCAGTCAATGAGATGTCAGATCATCTCATAACACAACTTATGTGGTTTCAGCTGTGCTAGTGTCGTACCACTGATACCACCTTACCCAAGCCAATTGATAGCACCTCTGAGTCTGGCTATGATAAAAAACATTTGCTAATAAATAAGACTTCCTCACAATTGCTAGCATGTTGAGGGTAGAAAATATATTCCACCACTGACAGAGGGAGTAGACCTGTGCAGTTTAAGTGAAATCTAAAGTCATGCCTTCATTATCAGCACTGAAATTGTTATTTCAAGGCTGATGTGGTTTAACAACAAGTATTACAACTTAATTCCTGTAGATGCAAAGTTACAGACAAGGGTTACAGGATAGATCTCCTCTCTCTCTCTACAGGAAACACAACAGCTAATATTGTGTGCTATGAGTGCAGGTATGCTCTGGTGGCAGGAGGAGAGAAAGTGTAAACAAGAAAGGAATAAAATTGAGGATTTCATCATAAAAGAATATGTTTAGAATAGAAAAGATTTTTCAAAGGAACTACTTTATTTTGAGTCAGCATTAAGGAAGGAAAACTTGCCTGTTTGACCAGAGGCATGTCCATTATCCTAAACTATGACTGGCAGCCTGCCCGGTCAGAGGACCTCAGCTCAAGCCAACTGTTTTGGGCAGCTTTTGTGGCATTTCACTATAAAACATTTTCTGTGAGAGATTTGTATTGTAAATTTTAAAGTATTGTACTTTGACTATCTTTGAATGTGTGTTTTTGTCCCTTGTAAGTAGCCTTCTATTGAAGGTACAATTTCTTTATGAGGAACAAAAGACAGAAGCTTTATATTACATTTTTAAGATGCCGCTTTATTATGTTGTGACTGGGTTTATTTATCTTTTTAATTAAAATCTTAAGCATAGACATATAAAAAGCTGTAAGATACTGTGATGTTAGTGTTAAAGTAGATGTCAGTAGTGGAGACCAAAATGTTAAATTAATGCTACTTGGTCACCTCAGTCACAAAAGTCCTGACAAGCCACTGTGTTTGCCAGGCTAGAATGATGCCTGATGGTCAGAAGCAGATCAAGCTGACTGAATGATGTCTGATTTTTGGGAACATGCTGTTACTGCTCTTATGTAGCAGTGTGACACTTGTGTGAATCCTGTACAGGAGCTCTAAGTCAGCCTTGTCGCTTCCCTTGTACCTGAACAAGTAGCAGCAGAAGATGAGGCTGAGCATGAGGATGAAGGTGCCGATACCCAGGATGATGATATAGACATTGAGTGGCAGGTGGAAGAGCTCTTCAGATGTCATCTTGCAGTGGGGGTCGACGTTTTGCAATCCAAGGTCACACAGACACCCTGAGTGGAACAGACACAGGAAGAAAGGTTACACAGAATGGAAACAGGAGTTTATAAGTGCAACTAAAGCAACATAGAGTGACTATCAGGAAGAATAAAATCACAGATGGTCTTCATAATAAGAAAATGCATTTTTTCCTCAGATTTTTATTCTTGTCAGGGCGAAAAGCCTCTGACACAGCATTCAGAAAAAGACATCCTGATATATTCATTTGATATGTATTTATACCAGTATAAATATTAATATATACTTGTGTGGGAGTGGATCAAAATTAAATTCAAACAGCCTACAGACAAAGAAATATTAACAATTTTGACAATAAATACAACCAGCTGCATCTTATTTATGAATATCAATATTTAGGTTGGTATTCATCAGTATGTGAGTCTAAACCAACTGTTCTTTGTTTTCACACAAAGACAAAGGAAAAGTCATGAATATTGCCTGGCAGTAATGCCAATGCATGTTTTCAAATGCATTTAAAAAATGTATGAATGTGTCATTTTCTGATCATGAATGGCTGCAGTTAACAAAGCTATGGTCAGTTAATTCATATGTGAGGAATGTAATTCATGTCATGTGGCATTTAGAAAGTCAGCATAAATTACAAAGACACTGTATGACTTTCCACACTAAGTGCATAAAGAGTGTTTTACCCATGGCATTTAAAAACTGTGCATGCATTTAAAAGCGTTTGGAGATTTAGCCCCAAATTTTTTCGCTTAGAATGATGTTTGCATAAATGGCTTGCAGAATTTGTAGTAGAGTAGCTGAGCAGTCATGTTTCACTTCTTTTAATGAATCATCACATCACTGGACTATTTCTTTTCTGTCTTGGGTTTCCCAAAGTACCCAAAGTTGAAAGACCACCCTTGTTGTGGAGAGCAACTTTACTGTTTGCACACAATTCCAGTCTCTAGTCTATTTTAGCCTTTCAGCTTACTGTATAAGGTTAGAATTAGATTTAGGTTCTTATAAAGTTCCAATAAACTCACTGTTCACTCCATGCCCAGTACCAACAGAAAGACAAGGTTAACTACTAGATGGTGAACATAGTGAAGCATTTAGCAGCTAAAGAGTCATATACTTTCCTCAGGAGTTGATGGAGACTAATAGATTAGGTGCTAATGCTATTGTTGCTCTAATGCTTATGTTGTTGTCAAGGTGATTATACGTCATTGTGGTGTTTACAGCGTCTTGCATTGCCCTCAAATAACCAAAAAATTAATTAATTGAGGGTTAAAATAACATTGTAGCTCTGTAAATAAGTGACTCTGGTGGTTAAGATTAAGGGGATAATATAATTAACTGCCCCTGGATGGATTTGTGTCCACTTGGTGGGATATTAGCTCACTCAGGTCCATCATTTATTGCCAGTGTGTTTCCATGCTCCACACAGGTCCTCGTGACAAAGATATCCCATCATACATCACCCTGTCTGGATTGCGTCTATAGGTGTGGGGTGGGAAAGGATTTGGTGGTAGGTTCTTAGGATGCATGTGTATGTGTAGGTATCTGTGTAACTTGTAAGGACTAGCACACATGCGGCACACAGCATCTGTGAAGCCTCGTGTTTCAAATTGCAACCTAATACTGCTCACACCGTTGGCATTCTTTAGGTGCACAAAGTTTTTGAACTTGGGTGAAAGTTGAGATATGAGCACACGTGAAACAGCGGTGTGTAATAACAACTGTGGAGGTGCCTAGTTTTGTGTTGAAATAAGAAATTAGTGGGGAACGGGGAGAAAGTGAGAGAAGTGTGTTGAGGAAACAAACTGCAACTGGCTTTATCACCTTTTAATTTCCAAATAAATGTTTTCTTGGCTTTAAAAAAAATAATCTCTAAGCACTTGTACGGAGGCACTGAACATGCTTTAGATATTTGTTTAAAAAGGGGCTTGAATGCACTTATTGTAAGTCTTTTTGGACAAAAGCGTCACCAGCCAAATGAATGCAAAGTACAATCATTATGGCATAAATCCATAGTAATGAGGATCAAACTGAGTTGAAGCAACATAAGAATCAGTTATGGAAGAACATTTCTACTGGTATTTGCTATCCTCATAATGTTCACTGGCTATACCAGGAAAGAGACCTTACACATAATTACAAGGGTCCCACAGCAAAAGCAACTCTCTCAAACACTGCAAAGCACTTTCATATGAACTTTTACAGCCATCCTTGTGTCACACAGGAATGTCCCCTTGCGTCTTGGCCAAAGAGTAGTTACTTGCTGGAGTGTGGGCTCAGGGAGAGAGACTTGTTTTCAGCCTGTTTTCAGCCTGAGGGGCTTGTACACAGCACTTTTCCTTCCACACTTTGGCCAAAAACACAGTTGTTAATTATTTCTTACGGTCCAGTGCCATAACTCATACAGTGATAGTGACCTGCTGGTTCAACGGTCATTCTTTAATGGACGGGGGTCACGGCAGGATGGTAGAGTCTTCGACTGTACAGTAGGAGGGGGGTTAGGTTAGTTTTGATGGTAAGTTTGGGTGAAAGAGGAGGCAGCTGTAATCTTAGCACGATGTTAGTAAATCATTGATAGTGGAGCACTATAAGGTAGGCCACTGTGCAAATGCATGCAGTCTGAGCGCTGTTAAAAAGGAAGAGGAGCTTTGGTTTTATGTGTCTGGGCTGGAAAAATATTAAAACCTGATTCCATAAAAACATCCTGTAGAGATCTAAGTTGTTTTTCTGGAATATTTGATATCAAGTCAGTGGTAAAACACATCATAAACAAATTGTGATTATGGATCTTATTGGTCATGCTGTACATTTGTGTATAAAATGGCACATTGGGATTGGCCTGTGCCAGCTATTCATAAATCCAGTGTTATGTTTGTGTGAAAAGTTCATAGTAAACACTCACCCTAGTTTCAAACTACTGATTTACTAAATTTTCCATGTTTTTTTTTACTCATGCTTGACTAAATTGACTTGTACTGAGGTAGGAAATACTTGTGTTAATCAGCTGCCTTGGAGACATCTGTAGCACTGTCCAGTCATAAGCAACCTATGTAAACAGGAAGTCACTGTTGCATCACAAGCTGTAACATAACATAATGTAACAGCTTTATCAGGGCAAACAATAGATTATAACTTAACAGCCCATCCGTTGTATTAGACATTGTATATGTACATTGTATTAGCTTCATGCATAAATGGGATCAGTAATATTCATGCAGTTTAGATGAGTGGAAAATATCCAATTAAGCTAACCAACATTATGTAGTAATTTAGCTCACATTACTCTGACATTCTGTGGTTGAACATTTTGAACATTAAAATATTCTCAGTTAACATCTTTATTAAACAACTTCTTTATCCATTTTTTATTTAACTTTTAAATCCTAAAAGGTTTATAGTTTATTACATCTATGCATTGTATCATTTCTGCACACCTGCCTCTACAGTATTATATATCTATTTATATTCTATTCAATACGTTTATATTTTATCTTACTGTGTTATATATAATTGTATATAGTATAATTTGTATATGTATTTTGAACTTTAGCACTAAATATCTTATAAGTTAGGGTTAGGTTACTTGTGGGATTTTCTTTATACTTATTTGTGGGCATTGTTGAAGCCAGAGATTTAGGTATTTTATCGTCAATTGCTTTATTGTTTGTTTCTTTTAACTGTCTCATTCATTTTACAGGATCATTTTTAACTATTTTACTTGTGTGAAGTGAACTTCACTGACTTCCTTCCATGTAAGTGAAGTGCAGCCCTGTCAGTTAGGTCCATAACATGCACCTGGGTGTCACAACTTATCTCTACATAAGACATAAAAAACAAATAGTAGCTACCTGGATATAACTCCAGTTCTAAGAGTATGTGCATGAAACCAGTTGGGTTTACCTGTTGTGTTTAACCCAGATGTGGTTCTGCCTCTGGTGAACACATCAAACAGAGTTTAAGGCAGAGACAACATTAGGATGAGAAGAAAGGGGGGAAGAATGTCGACTTTCCTTAATTTACCTCACCTGAGACAGAAGCAACCCCAATGCCTCCAATATGACATGCATCTGAAACAGCCTGTATATCAGTGAAGCACTGTGGAGCTGCTTGGGTTTCTCTTTACTGATGAGATGAGGCATGTAGTGAGGACAGAGAAAACCTGAGGGGGTCAGAGGAGCGCCTGACACTGTCTCACCCTCATTCAAAACAAGTACCCCCATCTCATCCCAGGTGGGTGCCTCTACCTGGACATGTATTACCACTGAAAAACAACCTGTGCATCAGTGTAGCACAGTAAGCTGCTGCTCATCTTCCCTCAAAGTCAACAAGTCCAGCAGAGGAGTCTGAAGCAGACGGAGGCTGTACGTCCTGGTGAAACCCTGGTACAGTACGAGGAAATGTGGCCACCTTGGTGTTGGGAAGTAGTGTTGCTAAATAATGCCAAATCAGATCAGCAAGTGCTAGCAAGTCATGATGTAGCTTGAGCAAACCAGCAAGCCTTACCCTCATCAGAACTAGCCCAACAGTTTGAAGAAGTGCGCTCTGCCATCTGGACAACACAAGACCTCTGTTTTGGATGTGATGTCGCAAAAAAACCAGCAGTGGATATCTACTGGTGTACGACTGAGCAAACCAGCGAGGGAGGTCACTTCCTAGATAGTTCCAAGCCAGACTGGCAAGTCATGATGTTGCTAGAACTGGTGATCTTCTTTTTATTACTGGGACCGTAGGTAGTTAGCTACCGCTGCCTCCCTCCACAGGGCCAGGCAAAGTGGAGGAAACAAGCTAGCCGAAACAGGCAATGAGAAACTTTATGAGGACTTGCTTAAGGGGACAATGGATGAAGGTTTCACTGAATGCTGTGTTCATACTCAAGGTGGTTGAGTGGAAAGAAAGCCCGGTGAAGGGTGTGCCAGTGTTTTATTGAACATGTATACTACCCCCTAATCAGACAGTTAGTATAAAGATCTGTCTCAGGGTGTCAAGGCCAAGCCTGCATGGGGTAAACCAACAGTGAAGTCTGTAAGAGGTCGAAACATGTACGAAACATCACTAGTTTGTATATAAATCACCACTTAACAGTAGCCCTCGGACAAGTTTAAACTTCAGGAAAAGATTGTTCAAACGGCTCCAGGTCACTTACCGTTACACCATTGGACAGGATGCATCAAATGTGCAGACGTTCAGTCGGCAAGCCCAGAAAATCTTTGGGGTTGTGACCTCTCCAGTATCACAAAGACTGGTTTCCGCAAAAGAGCAAGCCTTGACCTGTGCGTCCACTACTTTTTAGGTTAGACTAGTCAAACGTGATAGTTGATAGAGAGGATGTGCAGTGAGTTAAATCCTTGTGGTCTGGGACCAGATGAGAGACTCCTCAGTTCCCCAAAATAACCAGCTGCTTATTTGAATAGTAATACCTCAGTCCGCAGTGATGATTTACCCCTCTAAAATGTGAAACAGACATCCACCTCGGTTGAGAAATGGACTCCCAAACAACTGTGAATGAGTCAGAGGATGGTCTTGACGAGGAACCTGTGATCCTTGTGGATTAAAAAAACACCAATATCACTGACAGTATGAGGAAATATACTCCAAATCCCATCCAGCACTCTGGTTATGAACCTCTGGCCAAGTGCTGTCCCTGCTTTTTTTTTTTGTTGTTTTGTTTTGTCTCCCCTTCAAAACATTGTCACGAGTCTCTCCCTCCCCTCCTCTTCTTTTCTCCTCTCCCTTTCTTACTTCTCTCTCCTCTGTCCTCTCCTTTTAGATCTCCACGTCGCTCTCTTCCTCTCTGGCTGTGAAAACCCACCGTGGCCAATTATGGAGAGACAAAGGGAAGGACATGGATGGGTTTCCCGGCAGCACCACCAGCCAACCAGGCGAGCAGGCAGACAGAGAGGCAGGCAGGCAGTCAGCCTCAGTGTTCCTGTGGAAAGCAACGTCTCATCTCTTCCCCTGCCTTCCTGCTCTGAACAAAGAGCACAGTGGCGGTGTGTAAGACAGGAAGACAATGCGCCTAATGTCAGTTCAGACCCAGACTCTGCTCTGCTCTCCTGTATTTTCCCCTCACATTCACTCTCCTCCTCTCACCTTCCTTGCCTCTCGTCTCCACTTCTCGTCTACAGCCCTCAGTTTGTAAACAGATCCCTGCTCATGTGATTCGCTGTCTGCATCACAGCTATGCTTTCACCACCCCCTCCTTCCGTCTTCCTCCCTCCCTCCACCACTCGCCTGCCCTCCCTTTACCTCTCACCCCTCTGGGTTTTTCCTTCCACCCCCCACCTCCCCCTTCCTTTGCAGCTGCAAGCTATTATTGCAGTAGCTGCAGAGCAGATGGCAGACAGGCAGATGTGGACGCAGGAGTGGAAGAGGCTGTGATATGATAGTTAGATAGTGGTCTGATTGATTAGAGTTTTACTGATTACATACTATTTGTAGAGTGAATCAATAACAGTTGTAACAGCTTGTTTTTTCTTGTTTTTACGAAATCTTTCTTTGTTTCAGAAATCCTCCTCAAGGTTCCTCAAGGTTCAGTTAGGTTGTGGTAAAGTAATTCACTATAAATATGTTCTTAATGCTGCAACTGAATACTAAAATGCAACATAAACTGAAATGAGGCCTACAGCCTGAATACTATCCATCTTTGATAGGGGCTCTTAGTTAAAATCTTTGATAGGGGCTCTAGTTAAAATCTACTGTCAAGGTCTTTATGTTTTTTGTTTGTTTGTGGTCTTTATTATTTTTGTTTGTTTGTTTGCTTGTGTGCTTGCTTTGTAAACAAGGTGAATTTAGCTACATAAAGTTAAAGGTGATATATACAACATTCAGAATAAGTGGATGTCGCACTGAAAGACATAATCTTAGACTACAAATGGACACGCTTCATTCGACAGAAACAAATTAAACTCAGTAAAAATATCTATAAATGGTATATAAATACATACTACTAGTAAATATTCAACTTGAGTGAAACAGGAGAGACAGGTCCACTCCTCACTGAGGAGAGCTTTAGAGGAGAGAGCCAGAATCACCTCGGGTCTGATCCAGAGCCGTGTATCTGTGGGAGGAGAGAGTTTTTTTTTAGTTTTGGAAGGAAAAAGTAGATTCAATCTCAATGTCACTTGTCAAACTGTCAGCGACAGCGAGCGGTGGAGGTGCTTACTTCCTCTGTAAGTGTTATAATGTAATAAGTCTCTCTTCATCCATATTGACTGCTGACTGGGGGGGAAATGTACAGAAGAGAGGGGAAAAGACTCGAGGAAGCAACAGAAAGCACCGCATTCTCTGGTGAGTGCTTTGTTTAGTCGCAGACCAGATACAAACACACAGCTTGCTAACTATTCTGCTAACTCTGGCTGTCTAAAACAACATCTACAATCATAGCCAACGTTTGATGGTTGTGAAGGCCTTCAGTTAAACTCTCTTGGTGTAGTGCGCATTCACACACACTAACATGAATCAAAACAAATGTTCAAAATAAAGAGCAGCTCAGATCACAACACACACACAAACACACACACACAGGAAATGTGACTTAACCCTAAGCTTCAGTCTTGATCACCCACGTTTTGGCAGCGCTTAGCGTCTGACACTCAGTCACTCTAGTTCCACATGTGAAACTGAAGAAAATTGACATAACTCATAAGAACCCACGGTGACACAGGTGTCACAAGTCACTTAAATGACCTGGAAAGTTCCTTATATAGCTTTATCCTTATATAGCTTTGTCCTTGATTTTAACCTGTGAAGTCCCTAAGTGAACCCCTACTGAACATCCTGGTGGGTCATGTGACAGGTCATGTGATTTTGTGTTCCCACAAGCAACTATTTAGTCTGTGATATTTCTCCCATAATTTTCCTTGAAGGAGAAAGGGGTCTGGGTTCTTATGGGTTAAAGTGTAACTTCAGGTTGGGTAACGCACTTATGTCATACGTTATATGCATGCTGTATAAACAGCTAATTGATTAAAGCAGAATAAATAACATTGAATAAAATGTCTCCTGTGTAGACAAGATGAAACGCTGACGATGTCATAGCAATGTCATCAGAGTTATCTCTGACTGGATAAACTGACGGTGTGGAGTTTTGAAGACGTGGGAATAATCTTCAGGAGGGTCTGATGAAACAATTAGTTGCATGGGAGTAGGTAAATGTAGGATCCAGTATTTCTGGAGCTTGACCGATACTCTGGAGTAAAAGTTAGAATATCTCGGCCTCTGCTGCTTTGATTTGGACCATTCTTTTTTAAATCTGTCTCTCACCACTTCCCCAGCCTTTTGAATGTGCAATATTAAATTGATGTAGTGCTCCTTTAATTGGGTGAATAAATTATTTCCCCCATCAGATAGCCTGGGAACAATCTAATCTTAACCATGATATCAGTCAAACCAGGCATTCAGTCAGTATTATGAAGATAAATAGTGTCAACAACAGACAAGGAAAGAAAGAGAGAGGGAGATGTGAGCAGAAAGTTAAACATGATAGGTAAACATGAGACACACAATAAGGTCCCTAGCACAGGTATGATAGATGAACTCTGACATGAACAGTCATCAGTCTGAGATGTGAGAGGAATATAAACCTGTTTCCTGTAATGTTTTTACTTTGTCCTCACCTCAGCAATGGACTGCAACACAGTTTTTGCTGTTTTACTGTGTGTGTTATTTGCTGCTACTTTATTTCAAATGCTCTCACCTGACCAAATGAACCGAGCCAAAGAAGTAAACACTCCAGAGTTCAACTAAACCACTACACACTTGATGTGAATGTGCCCTGAGGTTATGGGCCAAATGAGGATTAATGGAAGCACTGAGTTTATTTTTTGCTTCCAGAGCAGCTTTGCCATATTTGTAGAAGTAAAACTACAACCTGCTGGGGATGTCAGTTATTAGCTTTCAGTCTAAAGTGAACAACACACATTTTTACAGAAAGAAAAATGTGTGTCCACATCAGCAATTTTCCAAGACTAAATAAAAATTATTTCCAGATGGTTTTAAAAATAATAAAAAACGTTAGGGAGTTCTTAAAGTTCTTCAGCTGAACTCAATTTCTTGTTTTGATTATATTTTATATAACTAGCTGACGTGATATGAAGTTTTAATGAAAATAGAAATGTAAAATTGGCAAGATGAAGAGACATGAACACAAGACAAACTAATAAAAACATAAAAAAATAAAACATTATTCATCTTTTATTTACTTGTGAATAACACTTTTTGTATTTTGTACAGAAAGGGAAGTTTACGTCAGACAACATGTCCATCTTGTGGCTGGTGTGCAGAGGTGCAGCATGTGGCTGACAGCAGCGCTGGGAAGTAGCAAGTTTGTGCACCATAAGTTACTCAAATAAGGATTTTCAAGGCTGATTGTGCTAAACACACAGCATGACTCAGTATTTGAGAATTAAGCCACCACTGAGATTAATGTTTAAGAAAATAATGTTTCAATGTCACCCCTATAGGGATTGAAAGTGTATGTATGAGTAGTAGCAATAAAATACGACCCAAATTTCAAGTTTACAGCGGCAGCTTTTGGGATTCATGCAGATTCACTATACAACATTTATACAATATTTGTACATGTATACAACAGACTCAAATTAAAAACATCTATGACTCATGGCTTTTAACTCTCCTGTATTTTGAAATTATTCAACAGACTCCCATATTTCCGTACTGAGTGAGTTTAAGGTTATTGTTAAAATGTAAACCTGAACCTTTGCCAGCCTTGCCAGCTTTGTATGTTAGTGAAAATTATCATTAGGGTGCCCACATGAAGGCTTTTTGGCAGCTTGTGCTCAAATTTGACGTTACCAGTGTGACTTTATAAAGTACGCGGCGTGAGAACACTGAAAATGATCACCATGAAAAAAAACCTGTAAAAATGTTCAGTCCTTTGGTTTGATGGTTCCAAAGAGTTTGAACACGTGAAGTCTGCTGTGTTCAGGTCTGTGGTGCTGCTTGTATTTCCCATATTACTGAAAACAACATACAAGTTTTTTCACGTTTTTACTTGGGTTTAATCATGTAATCATTTAATCAGTTTTGCAATGAAATGTCCAACTCGAAAAGTAAAGTTGTGTTTAAAGAAGACGGTGACCAGGGACAACCAGGGAAAACAGACAACTAATTAATATACAGCAAAGCAAAAGCAGCTCTTAAAAATCACCAAACAAGTCAAACTGCAAAAGCTAAAATTTTGGACTGGATCACCAAAGTAACTGAAATTCATTTATCCCTCTGAATTACTTTTTATTTTACAAGGTAAGGAGATGGACAAATTAACAAATGATGTTGCTGCTTAAAAGAAGCATGTATGATTTTTAAAAGAAAGATAAGAAAGAAACATTTATGTGGGAAATCTATTTCTACATGATTGTGATTAATCATGTGATAACTGGTTATTCCTACACTGCATGAGTAAGTAATTTATAAACGTGAGACGGACTGTCTCGTAGTTTTAACAGCATTCTTTGGTGCCTTTCTTAGAGGAGCCCAGCAGGAGAGAACTGGTTGCTTTCTCCATCTCTGGGATTATTAAAGCTTCCATCTTTATTGTACTGTCTGTAGTGTACTCGAGGGGAAGTTGAAGGTAACAGGGAACATTCACAATGCACAGAGAGCAGGAGGGTGTGTATGTGTGTACGTGCGGAAGGGATGACATTAGAGAGGTAACTGTACGTTTTTGCCCTGTGGGTCTCCAAACAGGTTCATCCAGCTACAATAAATCCCTGATCAGGCTGCTTGATAATCTGAAACTGCCGATTCAAACTGACATTTAAAAAAGTGCTGGCTCTGTAGCACTGACTTCTCAATTCACTAAGTTTTACTTATCAAAGAAGTTTTTACTGGAAACATACAGGTCAGTTGAAATGAAGCCAGTGGAGGTCCAGTCCACAAACAGTGGATAGATCCTAATAGGTCAGTTTTGTGTTCTCATCATCAATCATATACTTCTAAATCAAACTGAAACATAAATTAGATACTAAGAGCACTGAATGTGAAATCTGAAAACTGTTAAGTGCTGCTTATTATTTTAGTTTGTTGTTTTAATTGATTCTCAGTTACAGAGAAGATAGATGACAGATTTTTCTTATTAAAGTTAGGAAAGCATTAAAGATTTAAACAATTTTTGCATATTTCAAACTGCCACTGATTCAGAGCGGACTGAGAACAGGCCAAAGGCTATGTGTTCGCTTCACTTTTGCTTGGTTGCAACAATAGAGTTGTTCTGAACACTACAAGGTTGCTGGAGTTTGACCTCTTTAGTCACTGATGCTCTGCACCACCTCGAGGATGATTCAAAGCAGCTGTCTACCAAGGTGAAGGTCGGCCATTGTTGAATTAAGATGGCAAACATATGCTATAAATCCACTTGTGGACATGTACCTACTGCACAGAGCAATGGACTCAAAGTGAAAGACAAATTACACAAGATGAGTCTGCTGATGTGTTCAAGTACTGCAAGTTCAAGTTTTAATTGTCACATATCAATGTCACATACAGTCATACAGGGTATAATCATAGTAAATGTGTCACTGTTAGCAAGCATATTAATGTGCATAACTAGTGAAAACAAATAATTCGACAATGGACCCTTTTCCACAGAAGATGTTTTGATGTATCACAGTGGGAAAACACAGGTGTAAATAATAAAAATGATGAATGGCTGAATTCCAATAGGCTTTAGTTTTAGGGCCATCAGTACTGATTTTACACCTGTGCTTTTCTAGCATGATGAATACAAATATGTGCTGTGAAAAAGGCCCATGCCATCAGTAGTATTTACATGTGTAAACTTAAATGTAAAATATTGAATGAGCATAAATACGCATACACAGAATTAAGCTTGTGAAGACATGAACTCTGACTGGACAAATCAAAGCACTACAAGGAGCCCACATCTTGACTTCAGTGGGGCATAAAAACCATCCATAAAAACACTCCTACAAAGACAAGGAGATCCTACTGTCATCACTGTGATGTGCACAAGAGCAAACTCTGTTACAGTCACACTAGGGGTGTAGCTTTCTCATAAACTCAAAGTTAAAGTTGAACGTGATCTGTTCAGCCAGACCTGTCCTGACTATCTGACGGTCACTATCCTCTATATACGATATATACATATACAGAGAGATATAGATATAGAGGATCAACTGAGGCAGTGTTTGACACACTCACGTTCACTGACATATTGTCTGATCATTACAGTTTGTTCAGATAGACGCATTTCCTGGGTGTAAGAGGCTCACTTCGTTTTACTGATTGTTGCAGGTGTAAAAATATAACTGCCTTAACTGCCTTTTCAATTCAATTGCTTTAATAATAGGTAAAGTCAATCAGGGTAATATCTTGACATTTAAGTGTCTCACAATATATTTTATTTTTAGGCAAAGAAATAAATAAGAATGGAGATATTTATAGAGCAATGGGCGAGCAATATTTTCAGGAGAATTATGTCTTCAAGAAGTTTTTGAAGATTATGAGAAACAGATCTGAGCAGATTTCTGATTAATCCATTTACTTCTGAAGTATAGGAGATAAACTAAATGAATGACTGTGGTCAAAACCTGTAGACCATGGATGAAGCTCAGCAGTGCAGGAGAATCAGACTTCAGAGCACACCCAAATATTCCACAAAAAGGCAAATTACATGGTAACAATAACATATCAAATACAAACAATATCAGTCACTTTACTAAATTATTAGGTGTAATTAAAATATCCCCTGTGTTCCTTGAATCTGTGGTTGTTGAACTTGTTAATTTCATGTACATCACTCACCTATAATGTGTAATTTACAGAATAAGTTTGGTTTATTTCTGATTTTATGCTGTATTTCATTTAAAATCCTATTTTAATCTAGCTTTCAGATGCTGTTTCAGCAGATATGCTACATGTCTGTCATTTTTTCCCCCAGCAGAGGGCTCTCCGGGATCACATGTCAAATGCAGTGATTTCAACTGTTGTGGCAAATTATGGGAGCAGACGAGACACCAACACAACACTTCCACAGGGAATTTATCACAGACTCATACACGTTCAGCAATGGACAAAAAGCAAGTCCAAAGCAACACCTTTGTGTTGGTCATTTTATAGTTTTAAGCATCAAGAGGAGAAGTGTCTGTGTGTGTGTGCATGTGTGTGTTCTGAATATGTGTGTGTGTGTGTGTCAGACAGTATTCATGTGTACTAGGAAGAAATGTGTGTGTTTTCCGTTGTAAACAGTTCTGACCAGCATGACTCTTGGCTATCAGCTTCCAATATCTGCGTGACTCTGAACATGGAAAAACAGGAAGTATTGGGCAATTGTGTGTAACAGTACAGTGCAAAAAATTATATAGTTATGCTTTTTCCCCCACACAGCCACTCTGAGCTGCAGAAGATGGCGCTGTTATTTGTTTATATAATGTCCTGACAGAAGCATGGACTGGGGCACTGGAGTATGCCTGTCCTGTGATAACAGATATCATTGCCTGCACCAACTATCACAAGTATGAGCACATGAAATGATCCCAGTGCCTTAATCAGTCCAGGAGACCTCAGACATCATTCACATGCCCACTTTTGTTGTCACAGTGGTGCTATGGAGCGACACCTCTGAAACTCTGCTCCAGGTTTCATTTCTTCATTTGATGGCTCATGTGCCAAGGCTGACCATTCAGGCACTGGAACAACACCAACAAATTACACTTTTTTTTTTTTTAAAGTTGATTGCCACATGGAGGTCAGCCCCGTAGTGTGGTGCAATGATAGCATATGTAAATGGACTACCATGCCCTAACCAGACAGAACAAGATTTAACCAGCCTACGCCTGACTGAGGTTGCTTACCTCCAAACTTCACACGTGTAACAATAAATTCCAGAGCAGCTCAGCTCTGTTGACAGTGAGGGCTTCAAGTCAGTCGGCTGCTGGTGAGCAAAGTCACTGTGAATGAAATGATGCAGATTTTCAAAGGACCACATTTGTTTTTAATGATATGACTCATATGATAGACAGGTGTAAACTTTGTTAGGTATGACCAACTTCCAGTCAAAGGCCTTTGTTAACAGACTGAAAATATTGCTGATGTTTTTGCCTTATGAAGATCACGTCATCAGTGGCAACACCTTTCAGTCACCATGACTTCACTCTCAGTTACTACTTCCGATATATTCTCTAATTCCCTAATCCACAAATACACACTTATTTGGGGGATTATCTTTATCTGCATTTATAATATATGTCTTGAGCATTTAAGCACTATATGGGTGGGTACAGAAAAATATTATCCATACTTTAGACTGAATGAAAACATAGTGGAAGACACAACCGTCTGTCCTGCAAGCTTATTTGTTTGCAAATCTGATGTCAGTCAAAATCACAAGTGCGGAAAACTGTGAGCAAATGGTGCATGTAAATGATAAACCACAACAGTTAAAGCAGCAAACAGGTCAAAGTGCTATCTGGACCTATATGAATATCTCTGCACGCTGCATGTCGTAAGCTGAACTTGAACTTGAAGTACTAGTTCGTCCTAGACTGCTGTATTCCTAAAAAGTGGGCTGACCCTGTTTGTTTCTAGAAATGTGTGTTTTTCTTTTCCCTCCAAGTGCAGACGCTTGTTAGGAATGTGACAGCACGGAGGGCAAACCAAATGGCATTCATGAATCAACACATAGATAATAGGCTTTGAAATCTTGTTTGTTAATAACAAAGGCTCGGATATAGGCCAACTGTCTGGGGTGTGAAGCTGATCCAAGGACACTGACACGCCGGCAGTGCACAGATATACAATAACTCACATTTGGGGTGGAAAACCACATTGATCTTTGTTTCAAATTAATATAAGTAAAATTTCAGGTCACTTTCTTTGCGGGATTGTATGAGACCTAATGCATTTTAGTATCATTCCTACATTATGATCAGAAATCCACTTGTCATGTGCTGCATTAGGACATGCTTTAACAGCATGAGAGCACACCTCTTCTAATGACCAACTCTGAAACAACACAACTAAAAGCTACAACAGTATTCTGCAGATATTACACATTTACATCAGCTGATATCAAAGACAGGAAAAGGACGAATCCGACAGAAAACTGAAAGGAGGGGACTCTGTTCAAACAGCATCTCGGCAGCAGACCACTTCAGATAAGAGAGGTGATGTGTGGAGCCTTCTCTGGGTCTCTGAGACATATAAAGAAACGGGTGGTGGACAGTGTTGCTGGGTAAAGGCTCAAACGCCCTTCGAAAAATCCTCCCTGAATGACTTTACTGGGTTGTGTACTGTCTCCACTACACACCAAATCCAGTATTTTTCCATCAAGTAGCGCGCTGGACCACGTGACCACAAAGGAGGAGGAAAAAAAATGCTGTCATGTTTGCATCCTCAATTGACGGCGGTGCGCGCTGAATATGGCTCACAACGAGTGAAACGGACGCAGCGCTGTCACATTTCACCTGCGTGGCTGCTGACAGCACACATTTATAATGTGTGCCGATCACTTTGCTGCTGGTTGACCATTCGGGGAAACAAATTCTCCTCCAGGTCGTTTTTCTAACCCCGTGCGTTCATGATCATGTAACCACTCCCACTCGTGGCTGGTGGAAAATTACCAGCTTACAAGCAACAGGCAAATGAATGGCGCTCGCGCTTTAACGCACCGATCAGCGCAAAAAAAAAAGTGTACCTGCGTGACCCAGCCGCCGTCCTCTAGGGATATATTATAGCCTTTAAAGCGTGGTTGAACCCTCACACAGTCTAATGCATGAAATCATTAAATGGCTTTACTTTAACGCCTCGTGTCGCGTGCGCGTGCTGCAGTGCGGCGGTGCGCACACATGAATGGCGGTAATGTATAACTTGACCCCCCCCCACCCAGGAGCCATAAACAGTGGTCGCTCACTTATTCTCTATTGCGATGAGCGGAGTCATGAACAAGTCCGCTCTGCAACACGCGAGTCTGCCCTCTTTTTCTCTCCGGGCGGAGCAGCCGCGTGGGCGCTTGAGCGAATTGAAATAGACGGACAGCACGGCCGTCCAATGGGGCGCCGAGTAGGGAGTCTCCACCGAGGCCGCGGCCAATCGGAGCGTGCGGTGGGCGTGCCCGCGGTCCAAACTTTTACGCGGCGCCATCGGCTGAAAACTAAACCGAGATGGAATCTCCCAGTCTGAACCGGTTTCAACCGGTTGAGAGTTAGTTGCTTGAGAGAGGAGAGGAGGCGCAGACACACAACCTCTACACCGCCCCGCTGGAAAACCATTACAGTAACGAATTAATCAGTCAATCAAGCTTTACTTTGTCTCGTAACATGTATCGGAGGGACACGTCGCTGGGTTTGCCGTGATAGTAGCTGTGGGATCAGTGGTTGTTAGCAGCCAGACATCAGTCGCTGCTGGAGCTGGAGACAGTCATCGCTGCTCAACATAGGAAATCTCTTCCTCTAATCAACATACTCAAGTGTTTCTTGTAGCTTCTTTGGCAAACGCCGCCTCTTTTCAGTCAGAGCCTCGGACTTTAGGTAGGTAACTGGGGTGAAGTGCAAAAAAACCTACCGTGTTGTGATTGACGTCTCTTGGCTATGACACTATCCAGGCGATGATGATAATAACGATTATAGCAATGATAATAATGAAACGCACCTCGGCGCTGTGTTGAGTTTACGTAGCTTGTCATCGTGTTAGCGAGGAGACACGCTAATTGAGAACAGCATCAGCGGAGATGACCAGGAAGCCTCCCGCTAGCATTCCCCTCCTCGCATGTATAAGGATTAGCTAAGGCTGGCCGCCGGAGAAAGTGCCGTAACTTAACGTAACTAATAATGCTACGGGGGTAATAAGTGATTTAAAGCCGAGCCTCTCCCACCGCAGCAGCATCACTCGCGTGTGTGTGCGCGTATGTGTGCGTGCGTGTGTGTGTGTGTGTGAGATCTGCGGATGTCAAGTTGATGTTGCCAGGTGCCGCTGTTAACTTTGCGTCTGGAAATGTGACTATAGCGGGACAAACAGCGCGTTTATAGAGCACCGTCACCCCCCTCCCAGTCCCAAATAAAAACCAGTGTTGTTAATGATAAGAGGGAGTAAGAGAATTGACGCGTGTGTGCGTGTGCGTCCTCCGCCCCTGGTGTCCTCGGTGGGAGTGGTTGTAGTGAGCTGAGCTGAGCTGAGCGGAGCGGAGCGGAGGAGGACCACATGTGAACGGTCAGACGGAAATAAAGCGTGAGGACGCGCTGATGTGGCCGTGTGCCCCGCTCGGTCTCAGGTGGTGCCGGTCTGTGTGAGCAGGGCTGGAGAAAAGCCGCTCTCATTGTTCGCTTTGGCGGCCCGTGTCTGGGGGAGTGAACTCCGGCACGTACAGATGTAAACAACGTGACGTCGCCCAGTATATCCGGCACGTGGCTCGCCTTTAACCCTCTTAATATGGTCGTGGAAAGAGGCGCTTGATTAGCGCAGCAGAGCGGGCTGTATGGGCGGGGACTGCCTGCTCGTTTCTGAGCGTGAATCCGTCGTGGGGTTGTTATTTTAAGGCCGAAGGGGAAACGTCATTGACTTTGGTTTTATGAATGGTGTACTCAACCGTTCACTCATCAACATTGACCCCATTGTTTTGGCAAGGTGGTGCTGTGCCAATCTAGTTAAGGTGCTCCTGTCACCATTAGCATTAAATGTATCTGAGGTTTTAAGACATTTCTCCATTAAAACTCTAGTGTTATAGCCACTGGGTGATATAAAGCTTTAATTTGTCTGTAGCTGTCAGTTCCTACTTGCAGGTCCTGACTGGGGTAGAGCGGAGCACAGTGTCCAAAGAAAACCAGCTGAAGTGTAGTTTTCTGAACTCAGTCCAACAGAAGAACTGACAAAGCTTTCCTTTCCTTTGTATGCGTTTTGAACAGTGACAGGCTTGTGACACCATGAGCTTAACTTGTTAAAATGACAGCTCACTGGTGGGTCTTGGGGATTTTTTGTTTAATGGTCAGCTGTTTGGAATAGTTTCTAAACGCACATTCACATGACTTCTCCTGTTGAATGTGCTCTGTGCACTCATGACCCCTCTCTCTGCTGTCCTTGTTGCAGAGCTCTATGCCAGCAATTATGACAATGTTAGCAGACCATGCAGCACAGCAGCTGCTGGACTTCAACCAGAAACTGGATATCAACCTACTGGATAATGTGGTGAACTGTCTATATCATGGGGTGGGACCACAGGTACGTTGTGAAGCATGTACAAACCTTTTATGAGACATCTGAAATGTGTTTCAGACATATGACCAGAATAAATGGGGAAAAAAGTTTGATTTGACTTAAGTTTTTGATTTTTTTTAATGCTACCAGTCCTCTTTAACCCACACCTGATTGAAAACACAGCGTTAACTCTTTTTTATCTTGTTCTACCTGTAAAGTCAATCTGTCTTGGAGTGATAGATTTTTGATGCTTAACAAAGCATTCACAAGTCTCCTCTTGTGTAAAATCTAAAGTGTCATTAATATTTGCGTTACAGCAAAGAATGGCACAAGAAGTGTTGACACACTTAAAAGAGCACCCAGATGCCTGGACAAGAGTGGACACCATCCTGGAGTTCTCCCAGAACATGAACACCAAAGTAAGCTAGCTCCAATCTAAGATGATGTCGGTGGAAAGACGCTTGTTTGTGCTTTGAGGAAGTGTATACTGTCACAAATACAATTTGTAAAATAAAAAGTAAATATTATTCTAGGCCACAGTGGTTTGCTGACATTCTTTAAATTATATTTAAAAAAAGCTATTTGGTGGATGTTGTTTTTGAGAACAGCTTTGTGTACTGTGAGCACATATTGTGGGTGCACACAGAGCCAGTAGAAGTTTAATATGTAGTCCTGGTGGTATTTGCATCATGCCCTAACCCATAAGCTATACAGGACCTCTGTCCTTCTGATAAAATTAATTCTGATGGATCTGAACCCACCACTTACAATACAATACTACATAAGGCTTTAAAGGTTCTTGCATGTTGGGTCTGAATGGGAATGAGTTTCTGCTATTTCACTTATCTTCTTTAGTTATACCAATCAGTTATATTTTTGGTACCAGTTTGACTTGTTACCGTGGAACTAGCAACAATACTGGTCTCCATCTATGAGAAATGCAACTTTGATGTCATTGTGAAAATACTAATTAATAAGATATTTGACATGTACAGTTGACTAAATTTTAAGTCATAAATAAGATGGAACAAAATAAGGCAGTTTAAACACATTTAGTGCATCTTTAGTACTTTACTGCACATACGTCAGATGAAACTGAAGTGCAGGGCAAGTCCAGCCTGTCTCTGTATCAGTGAACAGGGTTGTGATACACAAATGCCAACATCAGTAGGTACAGTAAGTGAACTGCTCTGATCTAGTTTGTCTTGTTGATTTAAGTTTTAGTGTATCCCACTTTAGCGACTGTGAGCTAAAGTACAAAAACCAAACGTAAACACAGTAAATTGGTCAGATAGAGCCATAGCCAGCCATCTTCAGTATGAATGAACTTATGCTTCCTGTACATTGTCAAGGTCAACAGCACCTTTTACCCTACAGTTTAAAAACACTGGCGCTGTATGCATGCATGGACTCAGTTTCAGCATATTGGCTAAAAACAATATCCTATATTATCTGTAAAGAATAACGTGATAAATTCATTATTGATAAATCATGAACATCACTCAGTATCTGTTGTTTGAAGTTCTCAGATTTGGGTCGTACCTCTCAACATGTCACATAAGTGCACATTGTGCCCCTCTCGTGCACTGATACAGCTGATAAAGCAAGCTGCCTGTCAATAGTGAAACCAGTGATTCAATCTTCAGATACATTCAGGGAACCACAACTGTGTCAACTAAACAAGATAGACTGTGATATATCAATGAATCAAGCCAAATCCATAAATCTAATCTATAATGGAAAATGAGCGTATGTACTGAGGTATGAAATGAAGAGCGTTCACGGCTTCCTCAAAGTACACAACGTGACATTTGCCTTTTTATTTTTTTTGCTTGCCTGTAAGATAACTGACGTTCATTACTAATGTCTAAGTTGATGTATCAGCAGTACTTTTTGTAGTTTAAAATTTGTAATTTGCCAAAAACTAGGGACATTAGAGGAAAAGAGGGAACAAAAGGTAAACACCTCTTGAATTCTGCATTTATCTTGCTTCATTAGTTTAAACAGTGCATCATTTCAAAGCACTTTGAACATTTGGCTTTTCTTAGTAACTGCAGTAATTATAATATTTGGAAAAATGTAATGAATTCAAGCTGTGACTATTTGATATTAATCACAATGTTCCATTATGTTTATGGCTTGTAATAGGAAGAAAAGGGGTGTGTCATCCTGTGCATCATGACACAGCTAGGCTTTGACGGCAGGCCTCCACAAGGTCTACCCTTTTTAAATTCCCTTTGACTGAATTCTGTTCATCCGTTTCTATTGCATCTGTTTCATTGGACAGAGGGAGGGTGCAGGCTGCAGTCAGTAAGATCCATTGTAGAGAGACAATCTGTTGATGGCTTAATTTCACCTGTAGGGATCATGGCTCTGTTCCCGCTCCACCCTTCTCTCTCCTTTTTTACAGTGCATCCTCCTCTTCCTCTCCTTTCTGTTCCCTTCAGTTCTTCAGCCAAGACCTTTTTAATAATGTGCTTTTGCCAGCTAAAAAGTTGCAAAGCATTTGGCAGTTTTGCTGCTGATAATTGCTCTCTTCTTACCTCTTGTGGTGGTTTGTGCGAAACGTGGCAGTTAAAGGTGAAACAAAACACGCCAGAAATGTGTGCACTTTAAGTGACACCTGTCAAGAGATTTCACCTTTAATCTTCCAGCATCCATTGTCTGTAACGCATTGTTAATCCTGCTTTAATAACATCCCTTACTACATGTCATTCTTTATTTTTTGGAATCGTTGTACTCTTAAATGGATGATCCCTACAGTTGAAACAGTCAGTTCAAGTAACTCTAAAACTAGCTCAAAAACTAATTTATAAATACAATGTTTTTTTTTCTTCATCCTTCACTATTAAGTAATCAGAAATTAATACAGGGCATCACCTGTGGATGGTCTTGCTGTTCCTTATGACACACCAGTTAAAGGGATCTGATCTAGGCTTACCTCAGACTTGAACCATAATCTATATTTGAGTGCTGAGAAAATTGACTCACATGTTTTAGGGTTGGGTATCGACAAGATTTTATTGGTTTGGATTCTGCTTTGGGTTGTGGTTCTCAGTGAGTGCCCGTTCAGATTCTTGGCATGCTGCTTGAGTAATTAAGGGAAAAAAAATAACCAAAAAAGAATCCACTTTCAATTTCTAATAGATTTTCGGCTGCTAAAAAAAAACATTTGTCATAAAGGATGATATATTTTTATATTATAATATTTTTATAATAAAGTTTTACACTTTATTTATATTAT
This sequence comes from Scortum barcoo, assembly GCA_023238725.1. Taxonomy (NCBI): domain Eukaryota; kingdom Metazoa; phylum Chordata; class Actinopteri; order Centrarchiformes; family Terapontidae; genus Scortum; species Scortum barcoo. Next base: position 3,821,939 of record CM041544.1, read on the forward strand.
CTGGGTGTGGCATTGTTAGTTAATTCTGTGATGTTAAGACCACAACTGGTCTCAATCTTATATGTTCAGACAGACCAAAGGGGTATTTCTGTGGGGGTGTGTTGCGTTAGATATTGCTAAGACTATAAAATCCGTTTCAGTTTGGATAATAGATCTAGCACCACATGGTGTCCTGTTGCTGTGCAGCAGAAATTGAACCAGGATGAATTTTTTTGTGAGGTGACTCTGCTGCATCAGCAAAATGCTTCCATTCAAATTAATAAGCGACATATTTTTATTGATGCAAGAACAACTGCAATGTTTTGTCATGATAAGCACACTTGTTTTAGAGCTGTGATTACATTTCACCATACCGTTACTGTCCCACTGTCTACACTGTCGAGCTTGAGCTCCAGTCTGGCAAACTGTAAGCGCTCCATGTGTGTTGACACAGGTTGACGCAAGCACTGAGGTCGATCGAAGCACCGTAGGTTCAGACTTTGGCAGCAGTCGTTAAGAAATTAACAGATATGTACTGGAGCTAGTTCCAATTCCAAAACCAGTTCTCGATGCCCAACCCTACACAGTGTCCGTAGCATTGGTAAAAGAACATTTAACATGGACCTTGTTATGTCTTGTAGACCATTAGACTGACCCTTGGAGCAATCCGAGCCAAAGCTGGTTAATGGATTGTTGTATTTTTCTGCTGTCTTTTGCTGTCTGGTGTGATGCTGGGAGAAACAGCAGGACTTCTGCAGTGTTCAGCTTAATGCTGCTTATAGAGATTAAAAAAAAAAAAAACTACAAGTGAATGTTCTGCATATTACAAAATCTGCATGAAAGATGTGATGCAGTCCGACCCTAATTTAGAAATGCAAGTTATTACAGGCTGATCCACTTCATACTGTTTTGGTTCGAATTAAAATTACACAGTGCTTGTTGTTGGGTGTTATCATAATAGCTTTATCCTAATGCTGCTCCCTCCTTGCATGTTACAGTACTATGCTCTTCAGATTCTGGAAACGGTTATCAAAACAAGATGGAAGATTCTGCCCAGGAATCAATGTGAAGGTAAAACCTAACTTTGTGTTACAGTTTGCAGAATGTTTCCTGTTAGTGTCAGTGCCTTTTTAAATGTTGTGACGTGCGGTTGCCAAGTTGAAGAGTGCTCCCCCACTAAGCATGCTGGTTTGTTTTCTGCTCGACTGGTTTGCACTGGCCGCTGCAAGCCAGGTTGGATTGTGCACTGTAGCACTTGTTTTAGAGAGGAAACGAGCAAACACCCCGGCACTGATTTTTAAGGGGCATCTCTGAAGTACTGAAGGAACTTTAAAGTTATTTCTGCTCTTGCCAATGTTGCCCCAATGTGTAACATTTTATGCGACCATCTTTCAAATGATTTTATGTGTTTGTCAGAAAACGAGACAGTTACAGTATTTCTATCAGGCCATTCATCTTATTGTACCCATAGTGGAAAGAGAGACAGATTAATGGGTTAATCCTTGTCATGGGGTCTTTTTTTAAACCACCATTAGTAGCTGCCAAAGCCAGAAGTGTTCCAGTCTTACACACAGGGGCCTTAATTAGATTTTCATTAAATATCATCAAAAGCCACTATGTACAATATCAATACAGTGTTTTATGGTAAAAAATGTAAAGTTGTACATATACAGACATTAACTGTTGCTTAATTGCAATTCTACTTTAACAAAGGTCAACTGTTTTTAAAAGAAAATGTATCATCCTTTGTTATCACCTACTGCTTAAGACGCTTTTTGATTTAAAATCTGAAAACAGAGAGGGATGAAAATAGTGTTAAAATATTTTGGGTTTGAGCAAAAAGAAGATTATGACATAAAATTAATAATCATGTGCAAATCATTTGATTCTGCCTCCCTCCATTCTTCTATAATATTGCTCAAAATTCATTTTTCCATTGACCTAAGACTTCCCTACTTCTGACCGTAGATGCCTGAATTTTGTTCAAGTGGCAAACGCAGTGCAGGGCGACCGGCAAGTATGTCTTTTCCCCCCTTGTGTCAGAGTATTGCCTTGTTTTCGGCTCCGCTCACTACACCCAGCACATCATTTTCAAAACTGAGTACAGATACAGCCTAGAAACAAATGCGAGGGAGCTGAAAACACAATTTTTTTGAAGATGCTCTGCTCACATTGACAATCTTGACTGTCTATAAAAACACGTGGGGAAATGTAACTTCCACTGAACCGACCAAAATCTTTGCCCTATAGAGGTTCAGTGGCAGCTGCAGCCCACATCCATGTGTTTACCAAGTGGCTTTGCAAGAGTATTTAAATGGAGGACCACACTCTTACTGTACTGGGATAAGATTCAGCTAGTTATGAGCCTGCAGACTGTGTTAGGCTTACTGAGTAACATGCTCAGGCAACTGGTCAGGATGTGTTCAGACTGACATATTTTACTGGTGCGTGCTAACTGTGTTCTCCTGATATCTTTATGTGTTTGCCAGGTATAAAAAAGTATGTTGTTGGTCTCATTATCAAGACTTCATCAGATGCATCAAACGTGGAGGTGAGTAAACTTTGATTTATTAAATTCAACCTGAATTATATTTTTATGCTCATGGTGGGGTGCATTGGGAGGACTTCATACCGTGGAAGGTGACGAAACAAATATAGCTAAAATGGTTCTGATGAAATGTTTGGTTAATAGTTAAGCTTTGTCCCAAAGTTGCAGCAACATGAAAAGATAAAGCAAACATGCAAATGCAAATAATCTTCTCTATTCTCTGCAGTACCTCTAAAACAAAATGAATTTGATTAACTTTTTAGTGTCTAGTTAACACTTACCTGTGTATATGGTTTTACCAACCCCACAACAAAGATTGTGTTCACTCTGTTAGCATTAATATGTACACATCAGAGTGAATCTCATTTTGTTTTTGTGTTGACGTTCCATCAGAGCAGCAGGTAAACAGTCAGTCTCATGACAGCCATGAGTAATGCTGGTCACCAAAATGCTTTATCATCCTGACAAAGATGGTGACTTCAGCTGCTTTTGAAAGTGTTTTCAGCCAACTTTACCACCCAAACAACCAGTCGTGTGAGTTGTGTTTAACTTACACCGAAAGCAACTCTTTATATCTTTCCTCTAGAGAAACCAGCATTTGGCTTGCTCCTCTACTAAACTTAAAGGCTTAATGGTTGAGAACCAACTCCAGTGAAAAGACTGACTGTGTTTAAAAATATCACTTCTTTACAATTACTGTCTCTGATTTATCAGCCAACCCATAAGAGAGGCAGCAAGTGTACAAATACAGCTGTCTGATGTGATTCAGCTTTGAAATGAAATACATTAAGTTCAAAGTCATTACTTATTACAGCAGTTTACAGAGAGTCACTTTGATAGGCTGCTCTCTGCTGTATAACACAACTGTATGATGATGACATCAAGGTGGGAGCCATGTTGGTTATGTGTGTCTAATGGAGGTTTCAAGTTTTAATTGAACTCTGTATTTTCCATTTAGTATCTAATATTATCAGTAGTCTTGCTGTAAATGAAAACCAGCATAAAGACTTCATATTTATTATTATTTGTTAGTCTTACAACAGTGTCAAAAAATCCCGACGTGGAAGAAATGAGCTGGAGTTTGTTACCAGTTAAGTGTAGTTGGGGGAACATGTTTGCTTTTAATTCGAGGTTGACTGTGGATGTGGGTCAGGTGTGGTAAAGGTAACATATTAAAATGACAGAGATGGTGGTTTTCTGGTATTTGCAACTCTGCTGATCATTACAAATTAAACCCAATTGGTCAGACGTTTCCAAGGATATTTAGATTACCGAGCCACGTTGAGCAGGCTGTTTGTGAAGAGTAATTGGGTTTGAGGTTTCACATTCAGGTACAAATGCTTTGATGGTCTGTTCCCAAAACAGCACCTTTTTATTCAGAAATAATTGTTTCCTTCTGCTTGAAAAACCATGATTTGCTGCATCGTGATAAAATATTTCACTCTCTAACTTAATCAGTAATTTCACTGATGGCTATAATTTTAGGATTAATAAGGGGTTTATTTTCTAATTTAATTAATCAGTCCTGAAGCGTCTTTTACAAACGAACACATCTTTACTCATTCATGACAAAAGCTTACATTATCCATATACTTTCTCTGATATGTGACCTCTAATCCTTCATTGAATTATTTTTGTTATATTACATTTCAAAATGATTTACCATGTTCCAAATTACATTTTTAATGATGTGATGAAATGACAGAAGGCTTGTGTTGTGTAACAGAGACAGTATGACTTATGATTTATTTATTCCCTGTTTATTTTTAATTTTTTTTTAGAAAGAAAAGGTGTACATCGGGAAGCTGAACATGATTCTTGTTCAGGTAAGTCCTCAATACTAAAGGCAAGTCAAAGAATCTTACCGAATGAACCATTTTTCAAAACTGTTTAACCTTTAGGCCGCAGAACGCTGAGGACGCCTTTTCTTTTGTAGCATCTTTTAACAATGTGCTTTTGCACTGTTACACCACATTTACTATTTATATGTGAAACACTTGGCATGTATACAATGTCTCTGTGTGCTCACAGGCCTCACAGTGTTTTGTGTGGTGTGTTTATTTTATCTTTGGAAGCTGTCAAAATTGAGGCTTGTCAAAACGTTTGAATGAAGACCAGATACGAGAATCACATTATGAGCTGATCTTTGTCAATATGGCTCCAGGTATAGGCTTCTTTGGGCTTCTTTCTTTGGGCTTTTCTACCCCGAGCAGGCGAGCTATAGTTTGAAGTGTAACCGTAGTTTTCGTTTTGATTATTGATGATTGATATTATTAAAGTATAGTGTTACCTATAGGAAGCCTGACCATTATCGTAACCGTCATTGTATCGCAGCTGTTTGAAACGCCTCTTTGTGCTCTGCTCAAACACTGGAGTGTTTTCCTAACTCTGCACTGTTGCATGTGAGTGAATTGTGGAGAGGCACATAGAAGTGGCAGCAAACGGTTTCACTGAAGTTATCCACACTGACAGCATGAGAGTACACCGGAGCAGGAAACTCTGCTCCATCCAGCTACTCGCATCAAGCCCTCTGACGAGTACCGAGGCTCTCATTGATACAAAGAACACTACACAAGGATGTAACATACAGACCAATATCTACTACTGGAGTAGTTTTGGTTTGAATTGCACTTAAGTCTGATAATTAAATGTATGAAGTAAAATACAGTATGATGTGAAAGTGGTTGGTTTCTCACAGGCCTGCTTGTCACAGTGGTTACTGATTCAAATGCGGCAGAGGAAGATGATTCTAAGCAATGAATCATAGTGAACAGATGAAGTCCTCTGTCGTAGCAGACTTGAGGTAAAAATGTAAAGTGAAAGAATTTGTTTGTTTAATTGTATGGATTAATGGCTTGTCTGTAGCTTCAGTGAGGGGTTACATGCAGAGCTATCCAGTAATTAACAGGCAAAAGTACAGTAAAGTCTTTAACAGTGTGAGTTTGGGCATCTTACTGCTGCCTCAATGCTCCCATCAGCTTTTGTAGTGATCCTTTTTAACCTGAAGATGTCACTCTTAATTAGAATATCTGACTTGAAAACCGTCTGTGTCAATTAATAATTTCTTATTAAAATTGTATATTAACACTCCTTGAATATCTCAAACAAGGCAAACTGTTTATAAATTGTGGCTGTGGCCTTGTGAGTTGGACACAGGGTCATCTTGGAGACGGAAAGCTGCAGGAGAAGCAGTGTATCTGTATAGAAACCTCAGAGTATAAGGTCATAAATGATATAGCTGTTTTTTTTTAAAACTAGCAAAGAGCTGATCAACAACACAATATGACCACACAACAGCTTATTATATAACCAACGGTGTCAGTGATAATTGCACGCTGTGCCATAGAAATGAGGCGTTCACTGCCCTGTGCTGTCTGATAAACAAATTAGTGCAGACCACTTCAGGACACTTTAGTGAGTCATTGAGATGTACAGTAAATCACAGCGGCCTTGAAGCTGTCAGAGATTAGACTATATTGACTTACTGGTGTCAGACAAACATTCAGAATTTTGCTCCTGACTGTAAAACAATTTGACACCACCTCCTCTGTGTGTGTGTGTGTTTGATGTATGTCCACAAACAGAGACTGGCTCACTGGCTAAATGAGTGACTTTGCATTAATGCCAGTGAGAATGAGTCACTGCCTGCGTCAGCTGAGCTAACATTGTTTCGGCCTTCAGGGACTGTAGAGCTCCAGATTCCTCACTCGTCCTCAAGGGGGCTGTGTTTAAAATGTTTGTGTACATGTATGTTGGATTTGTGGTAGAGAGTGTGGTTTGCTTGTATCAAGTCACTTCAGTTTTACATTCTAGCTGTTTTATTACAGTGTGATGGTAGTGAAACGGTCTCTTCCAAAGCAGAAACAGGGGCACACGCTTGACTTGAGATTAAAAGGAGGGATTGTTATATTTAGCACAGATTCATCCCCTCAATTTTTTCATTTTCAGATCACATGTTCTTCCCTGAGGAAAAATGACACTTTTTGAACCAACCTGTATGTTTGTGTAGATCCTCAAGCAGGAGTGGCCCAAGCACTGGCCCACCTTCATCAGTGACATCGTGGGGGCAAGCCGTACCAGCGAGAGCCTTTGTCAGAACAACATGGTCATTCTCAAGCTGCTCAGCGAGGAGGTCTTTGATTTCTCCAGTGGCCAGATGACCCAAGTCAAGGCCAAGCACCTAAAAGACAGGTCAGCACACTTCATTTTCATAAACCTCCAGATTCATGTTAACTGTAGCAAGTGTCAGAAAATTTGTTTAGATGGTATTGCAGAAAAAAAAAGCCTCAATTTGGGTGCATGTATCTGAGTGTACCACCAAAAGTTCAACCCCACAGAGTGAGTTTTTCAAAGACAGAGGGCAGATTGTGTGTGCAATATATATAATAATAATAATAATAATAATAATAATAATAATAATAACTTTTTTTTAAATGATCAGTTTAAATACAGTCAGTTGTGAAGAGCCTGCAGACAGTATAGGAAATAAGAAATATTCAGTTGGTCTGTTTGGCTGTCCAGCGTAGGAATCTTTCATATGAACAGTTTGAGGCAGGATGTCAGAAATGAATAAGCTTTATTTCCCTCACATCCACGGACAGTTGGTGCTTGTCAGACACGATTGACTTTAGTCTATGTTTCATTACATCATCCAGTCGGCCAAGCTTAGCTAAAGTTTATGTTGCCCTTCCTGTATTGAGACATTCACAGAGATGCTTATTGGGGTTGAAGTCTTTTGACTGAAGGGAAAGCTGTGGAAGGGAATATTTTGCATGCACGCTTGGACTTCAGATATCCTCTTCTGTACAGTTTAAATCAACATAAACATCCACAAAATATAGTAAAATGTCTCCTTGGTCTCTGTGTAGTTGTCGATCTTATGTAAGTCACCGGTATAGGTGAAACATTCTCATACCTGAATACATCCACTGCTGTGTCAAACAAGCTTTATATGTTAAACTGTTAATGTCAGACTTTGACTCTTCAGTCAGAAACACATTCTTTGTTGGTTTGATACAGAAATTAAGGATTTTTCCCGCAGCGTATTGTAGAATAAATAATGCCCACCTCCACTAACATTAGAAAATTAACACACACAAAAGAGTAAAAATATCAGAGGCTTCATTTCACACAGATCACTGCTGTCATTGATTTGTGATTAACCTAACCCTAACCTTATTTTGAGAATTAATTAGTAAGTCAGTTGATCACAAGAAATTCCTCAGCATCAGTCAGATTTATTTAGCTAGACATAGTTAATGTCTTATCTAAAACATTAAGATGAAATTATGTAAGCATTTTATATGTTAATGCCAGTATGATCACTTGGAAGAGAGACATTATGTTCCATAATTTTTCTTTTTTTCTTTCAGTATGTGCAATGAATTCTCCCAGATATTCCAGCTCTGCCAGTTTGTTATGGTATGTAAATGCTCATCTCTTGACTTTTTAGGATTGCTGCACAATCTTAATGTGGGTCACACACCAGTGTTTGTCCTTCAGCTGTTTGTCTCATTTGTTTCACATTAGGAAAATTCCCAGAACGCCCCCCTGGTCCACGCCACTCTGGAGACGCTCTTACGTTTTCTCAACTGGATTCCTCTGGGATACATCTTTGAAACCAAACTGATCAGCACATTGGTGTATAAGGTGTGTACACAGCATGTCCCAGGGCAAATCAACATCACTGTTTACACAAATCCCACATTTCTCAGCAGTAATGATGTAAGGAATATAAAATACTGTTACACACATAAATTGTCTGCCAAAGTAGTCTTTAACTAAACATGATCTTTTTCAACTGTTTCAGTTCTTGAACGTACCCATGTTTCGCAATGTGACTCTGAAGTGCCTCACAGAGATTGCCGGTGTGAGCGTCAGCCAGTATGAAGAGCAGTTTGTCACACTCTTCACCCTGACCATGTGTCAGCTCAAACAGGTGGGTTAAATAACAGGCCCAGGTAACACAATACTCGGATCCCCGTTTCTTGTTGTAAAGATATTAATTAAGATTTCAATCTGACCCCCATCCGTGCAGATGCTGCCTCTCAACACCAACATTCGGCTGGCCTACGCTAATGGGAAAGACGACGAGCAGAACTTCATCCAGAACCTCAGTCTGTTCCTCTGTACTTTTCTTAAAGAGCACGGGCAGCTCATTGAGAAGCGGCTCAACCTCAGAGAAACATTAATGGAGGTAAGAGAGAATCCTGTCAGGGGGGCACAGTCATAAAACATCCTGTCTAGACAGGCTGCACAGGAAACAATGGGGAGATATTGCACAATAAACAACAAAGTCTATCCAACAAAAGGTGTCTCATGTATGCAGCCATAGTCAAATTCTTTCCCTTGATCCCTTGTCAGGCCCTCCACTACATGCTGCTGGTGTCAGAGGTGGAAGAGACAGAGATCTTCAAAATTTGTCTGGAGTATTGGAACCACTTGGCCGCTGAGCTGTACAGAGAGAGTCCCTTCTCTACGTCCACGTCCCCTCTGCTCTCTGGCAACCAGCACTTTGACGTGCCACCACGCAGACAGCTCTATCTGCCTGTTCTCTCCAAGGTACCACCCAGCCAAACATTCAACTCAGTGGCTTCATTGAAGAATTAACACACTGATACACTTGATTGGCATTTTGACTTTTTTTACCTCAGGTATCATTTGCATATACTGATGTAATACAATACAATATGATAAATTCATGCATTGTTGGTGTGTCAACAACACAGGCTTACAAACTCAGCATCAGATATTGATAATTTGTACTGATGTAGTTGATTTTAGAAATGCAGCTTTTCCTTTAAGAAACATTTCTAACAGTGTTGTGAGTGTTTTGGAGTACAGTACAGTTTCAGTTTATGGAATCTGCAGAGTCTTAGTTTGCAGTCATACTAGAGTCCGTTGGCACTGGTTAAGCAACAGGTGGCTGCTTCACTGCTGCCAGAGGAGTTGCTAGTTACAGTATTACTGGAAATCAGCAGCTAGTAAAGCAAAATAACAACAGATTTCTTTCTCCTTGGTGATAATATTGAACACTCCACAACATGGTGCCAAAGACACTAGAGACCAAAACCTTGCAGAGTCTCCTTTAACACTGATGCCCACATAGACTGCACACTAACATGTGTGTGAGAGCAGTGAGGCTGTTCTTCGATGTGCGTACGTGCTGACGTGTTTATCTCTTGTGACAGGTGCGTCTGCTGATGGTAAGTCGGATGGCCAAGCCGGAGGAGGTCCTGGTGGTGGAGAATGACCAGGGGGAGGTGGTTCGAGAGTTCATGAAGGACACTGATTCCATCAACCTCTACAAGAACATGAGGGAAACCCTCGGTATGACTTACAGTAGTGGATGTGGATCTATTTACTATCTCTTATTACTGCCATTATCCTTTGTCTGATTTTATTGGTGCTTGTCTTAAAAGTGCAGTTTGTAACTGATCATAACCACAAAAAGTGATTTGATTTCTGTATAGCTTTTAATGTGTACATCCATCTGATAACTCTTTCACTGATGCAGCGTCTGCCTACTCCCTGATCGCACACATCCTCATGGAAATTGGTTACAAAATATTTACTCAGCACTGCTATAATATTTGAATATTGTACGACATCGTATTGGCTGCTTGTAACATTGTCTAACTAAAGTAGAATGCTTGTAATGATTTTATGCCAAGATCATGAAATAATATTTGTAAAGCACCAACTGCTGGTAAAAAGTGGTTTATTGGTCAGAGTCCCCATACTGGCAAAACATTTTACTGTCTCTGAGGATGCTTTATATGACATTATATATTATATATTTATTTTTACATTTTCCAGATGAGATGCACTTTTGGCTCTAAGGTTTCTGTTCTTTGTACACTGATAATTAAAACCTGCTTTGTGCTCTGCCACCCTGCAGTGTACCTGACTCACTTGGACTATGCAGACACAGAACGCATAATGACAGAGAAGCTTCACAACCAGGTGAACGGGAGCGAATGGTCCTGGAAGAACCTCAACACACTGTGCTGGGCCATCGGATCCATCAGTGGGGCTATGCACGAGGAGGACGAGAAGAGGTTCCTGGTCACTGTCATCAAGGTAGAAAAAGGATTTTGTCCAAGAAAGAGTACTGACGTGTTTGTTGTTGTTGCTTAAATTTAAACAGCCTAGAAACTACCAGACTTTTGTCTTAAGATACACAGTATATACTGTATATCTGTAAAAAGTTATTGTAAATGACTTTAAAATGTTCCAGTACTATAATTTTAAATTATGAGTGAACATTTTGTTGCTTGCTGCTTGTTTTCATCATACATTGCAGTTTGTTATTCTCTTTGTGGCTATGTGATTGTAACATTTTACAAGCCATTGTATAGAACAGTAAACACTGACGGTTGTGTTTTGTCTCAGGACCTGCTGGGTCTGTGTGAGCAGAAGAGAGGAAAAGACAACAAGGCCATCATCGCCTCCAACATCATGTACATTGTTGGCCAGTATCCACGCTTTCTCCGAGCCCACTGGAAGTTTCTCAAAACTGTCGTCAACAAGCTCTTTGAGTTCATGCACGGTGAGAGATGAGAGTGTTTGGTAAAACCTGCATTAACTAAGAGTATTGGTATTGGTTTGATAATATTGAGTCTATAAATATTATATTTTGAAATTCTGCCAGTTTTCATGTAACGTAATCTCACTGTCTTTGTCCTTTCTTCCTCATCAGAGACCCACGATGGCGTTCAGGACATGGCCTGTGACACCTTCATCAAGATTGCCCAGAAGTGCCGGCGCCACTTTATCCAGGTGCAGGTGGGAGAGGTGATGCCCTTCATTGACGAGATCCTCAACAACATCAACACCATCATCTGTGACCTTCAGCCTCAGCAGGTCAGCAGATAGATGCTAAGGAACATGTTCATCTCCACAGGTTTAACACACTAGTGCAGAGAGAAACAGAGAGAAAAGTTATTACCAGAACTCTGCTTGAGAATAATTCCTCTCAGTCAAGTTTGCATGCTAACAAGCTTTCCTGTTTGTCTCCAGGTGCACACGTTCTATGAGGCAGTAGGTTATATGATCGGGGCCCAGACAGATCAGGCTGTTCAAGAACACCTGATAGAAAAATACATGCTGCTGCCCAATCAGGTGTGGGACAGCATCATCCAGCAGGCCACCAAGGTAAGAGGCAGATACACTACCACATACTTAGAAATGTCACCCAGTATACGGGTCTACAAGTCTGTGGAAGAGAAAAAGAGCAGCGTGTTGATCCGTCCTCCTGCTGCTCCTCTCTCCACCCTCAGAACGTGGACATCTTGAAGGACCCAGAGACTGTGAAACAGCTGGGCAGCATCCTGAAGACCAACGTCAGAGCCTGTAAGGCCGTGGGACACCCGTTCGTCATCCAGCTGGGGCGGATTTACCTTGACATGCTCAACGTCTACAAGTGCCTCAGCGAGAACATCTCTGCTGCCATTCAGACAAATGGTAAGGCAGGTGTGTGTTTGTGTAGATTCATCTCACAGCATGATGTCACGTGAGGGTTGTTACATGACGCGTCGCTCAATACTTAGAACACTGCTGAAGCCTCGCCCAGACTGTTTGCTCTCTATCTCTTTTTGTGGTTTAGGCATGTAGTTCTTTGTGTAAATCCAGCAAGAACTCAGTGTGTTGCCAGGTCAATAACATACGTTTATACTTGATGTGGAAAGGGTTTGGAAATGACACTCACTAACTCAAACTATCATTTTGTTCAGTTTTTGATGTTTCCTACTGTGGAAATAGATTTTATGACCTCCTTTACTTATGTACTTGTCACACAGTAGCATTTTAGTATTTTGTCATTCAGTGACATTTTGTTTGTAGGCCAGCAAGTCTGTGTCCTTTTTTTTTTTTTTTTCCCTGCATGCGCTTGTTTTGGTGACTCATCTCTGAGTCTTTCTGCGCTTAAATGGGAGGAGAGGTGCCGTACGAGCTCTGTCAGTAATGATCAAGTATCAGGGAGCTGTGCACTTGTATTGGCTGCTGAATCAGAGCAGAGCAGAAAGGATGCTCTGTGCAGGAGGAGCAAATCTATTTCTAAAGCTTAACCAAAGCTTGTAATGGATAATGTGTCGGTCAGCTTGACTATGATCTATCTTTTTTCTAGAATAAGACATAAATAGCGGATTGATACGACACAGTGCAGAAAAGATGGCTTTTCAAAAGAAAGGAAACAAGCCATTTGATTATGACTGCGTTCTTAACCGTAGGGATTGGTGGGGGGAAAAGGTTTGATGTAATATTAGTTACAATCTTGTTTTCTGTTGTGGAAATTCACTTTGAAACAATTTATGGGTTAAAAAAAGTTACACGATGGGACTATTATAGGCGCCTATTTTAGAATAATAAAAAAATTTTATTGCTATAATGTAGTCTTCTCATGTTTTGTGTCATTGTCTACAGTGACCTTAATGTTGTAATGGCATCTTATTACAGGTAAAGGGAGAGCTACAGTACTGTGGTGTCTTATTATCATACTGCTTCACCAAAATCTTTAAGTGTTCTGGGGAGCAATTTATTAACTTCTGTCAAATTTGTCAACCTGCTCAACCAGTCAGCATTTATCTGATGTGTCCAAGGCCTTGAGCTACACACTTAAAGACCCCTTCACTGTGCCCAGTACGAAACGTTTTCCCGCATCCTGCAAGGAAACAGTAGTAGTAGTAGTAGTAGTATTAGAGTGAGGAAATATTCTTCATGTTGCACCATTTTATAATATGTGTCTTCATTGTGTCGCAGGTGAGATGGTGACCAAGCAGCCCCTGATCCGGAGCATGAGAACAGTGAAAAGAGAGACGCTGAAACTGATCTCAGGCTGGGTCAGCCGATCAAACGACCCACAGATGGTGAGGAGTCACTCTGAAATGTTGAGGCACATCAGTGCTGGGGAAGTACTGCCTAATATTTTTAAGGTCATCTTGAGGAATAACAGCCACTCTAAATTCATAGAAGAAGAAATGCAATGTATATAACAACATCATTGTGTAAAACAGCAGTGGTGTATTTTTACTCTGAGTGTCCTCAGGAGATGCTACATACTGTGGCAATCAGTGAAACGGTTGACAGTAGAAAAGAAGTAGAACTAATCCAATTGGTATTTTTAGATCAAACACAAAGATTTCATTACCTCATGGCCGACTTAGCCGTTTCTACCCTGAGCTTTGTTTTTATCTGCACAACAATTAATATTCATGAGGTGTCAGAGTTGGCAGACGTGCACAAAAATTATAGCTGCACCGTTTGAAATGTACCTGTCAAAACTGAGCCTTTAAGAACTTAAATTTCTTTCCCAGCAGTTCTAATGATGGATGTTCCTGTTCTTTTTTCCTCTGCTGATCCCTCCTGTCGTTTTTCAGGTCGGGGAGAACTTTGTTCCACCACTGCTGGACGCCGTCCTCATTGACTACCAACGCAATGTCCCCGCTGCCCGCGAGCCCGAGGTCCTCAGCACCATGGCAACCATCGTCAACAAGCTCGGGGGACACATCACCAGCGAGATACCCCAGATCTTTGATGCGGTCTTCGAGTGCACCCTAAACATGATCAATAAGGTAAGACACGGTGATCAGCTGGACTCAACTTATAGTCTGACAGTGAGGAGTGTGAGTGGGCTGATCATTCACTCATTCATCAGAGCAGAGATGAATCAGTGTGATCAGTAAGTATTTCTATTTGTTTGTTATTCTAAATATAACACACAGACAGTGATGTTTGTATTTCTTTTACTGATATGTAATAGTGCACTCTGTTTAGCACCAGTCTGATCATAGAAACGAGGCAGGTCTTCCACTGCTTCATTGAAAATCAACACTTCTGTACAGTAGGTGACCAAGCACCTTACTCATCAAGAAAACATTTGAATTAGCAGGTTTTGTTTGTGCACAGATAAGCAATCCATATCATGTGGCCTTCACTGCAGTCTACTAATCACAGCACTGTAGGGACTTGTGTTGTGCACTTTGACATGGTGGGTGATTGTCAGCAGTAAACCAAGATAAGATGTAGATAAACATGGACAACACCGTACAGGAACAGTGTCTGTGCTTGACGGGCTACATCTTCTTTCTATTTTACAGATATATAGTTCTTAAATACATACATACACTACAGGCCAAACATTTGGAAGCAACTTCAAGTTTCTGTTCACAATGCCTTTCATAAAAACCAGCAGGAGTTATATGTATTTTGGGATGTATTTCCTGCATGATCAGACTTTGCTTTCATTGATATGCACCATTTTCCTCAGTTTACCTTGATGTTACCAGACTGCTGAATAATGTCAACAGAAGAAAAGAAGGGCTTAGTTTTAGGGTTGAGAAGGATTTGCAAGAGTCACAACTTCAGTGCAAAAGTAAAAAAACAAATCAGCAGTCTCTTATTGATGAACTTAAGAAAGCTTGGAAATGCAATTCCTGGCACATACCTTAAAAAACTTGTGGAACAAATGCCTCGTATATGCCATGCTGTTGTTAAAGCCAGAGGAGGTTACTTTGAAGAAAGCAAAGTCTAAAGCAAGAAAAACTCAAATACCTGATAATTATGGTAAAACTGTCTTCTGATAAGTTACTCTTTATATAATAATCATGTTTATTTTGTTGCAAAGTATACCAATGAAACTATGATCTTTTTTTGTACAAATTTAATCTTGCTTCCAAACTTTTGGCCTGTAGTGTATATATTATAGTCTTAAATTAAAGGTCAGCTTTTCCATGCAGCTTGTTTCAATGACACTTTTAGTCTGGTCCAAACCTGATCAGAGGATTTGTAATATATTTATATAATATTTGTAATATGCCTGTGAAAAACCAGGTTGCCAAAATGCCAGTCAGTCAAGTTTCTGAACTGCTTTTTGAGGTAATTTCTTGAGAACATGAAGCAAACTAGTCAGAACTCGCAGACAGCCTTAGTTTCCCATGCTCTATTTTTCATGTTCAACAGACAATATAAACATAACCCATTCAGGGTCAGCAGAATCCACTGTGGGACCCTCGGGCAGAAAGCTTTGTGCTTGAACATGTTATTTTTGACCGAAGTTCAAATCTGGTGTCTTTTTAGGACAATTTTATTTTCTGGTTCTGGAGTAGTGTCGCCTGAGAGACAAAACCCAGGGCTTTATAGGCTGCATCAGAGAGAGAATCAACTATTTTATCAGCTCAGATCATCTCTCAGCTGGACACTGGTGGCTGCACAGTGAGAACAACATTTAGAGAGACTTCAGTGAGAGAATCAACCTGAAACAACAAGAGTGAGGGGAACACCCCCCCCCCCAGCCTCAGTGGACACCATTACTAGTTGCCTACAGTCTGTAAACACTGGATCAATCAGAGCAGACTGGACAAACTGTTGAATCATAAGTAGCAGTAAACGTCTTTTAAAAAGTTGTCTGTTGTGTTTTTCTGGTAGAACTTTGAGGAGTATCCTGAGCACAGGACTCACTTCTTCTACTTACTCCAAGCTGTAAACTCGCACTGCTTCCCTGCATTCCTCGCAATCCCCCCTGCCCAGTTCAAACTGGTGCTGGACTCCATCATCTGGGCCTTCAAACACACCATGAGGAATGTGGCTGATACTGGTAAGCTGAAACACACACGTGCTCATTTTAGTGCCTTTCTTAATGTTCACATTGAGCAACAATGCCTGGAGCAAGAATACTAAATTCTGTAAAACAATCTGGGTGCTGCATTTAATCATGTTATGAGGACAGTGTGTCACAGGTGGAGATAATCTTTAAACAACAAAAACACTTTGGTTTAAAAGGCAGAAATCTGACTCTGCAGGTGATACTTCACTTCACACAATGTTCAGAGGTGTCGCTCTGACATTTGCTTGTCAGTTGCTTCTGGCCCTGCAGTAATGTGCAGGTAAAATGTTCCTGTTGTGAGGAAGTTTTATCTGAACAATGTGCAGGAAGCTGAAGTTGTTTCTTCTGTTTTTGCTCATGCAGGTCTGCAGATTCTGTACACGTTGCTGCAGAACGTGGCCCAGGAGGAAGCTGCCGCTCAGAGTTTCTACCAGACGTATTTCTGTGATATCCTGCAACACATATTCTCCGTGGTCACCGACACATCACACACAGCTGGTTAGTTCACGCCAAGAGCTCCCAGATCTACTCCGCTCTGATATTAATATTTTAGAGAGATGTGTAGTTCTGTAGTGACGGGGCGTGTGTTCCCGTGTGCTCCGCAGGCCTCACGATGCATGCGTCCATCCTGGCCTATATGTTCAACCTGGTGGAGGAGGGGAAGATCACCACAGTGCTAAACCCCGCCAGCCCCACCAACAACCAGGTGTTCATCCAGGAGTACGTGGCCAACCTGCTCAAGACTGCCTTCCCTCACCTACAAGAGTGAGTGCCAACACACACACACACACCATCTATGGCCGTAAAACACACTTTTTTAACCATTGCCTTGTTTTGTGTGTGTTAGTGCTCAGGTGAAGGTGTTTGTGACGGGGCTGTTCAGCTTAAACCAGGACATTCCTGCCTTCAAGGAGCACCTGAGGGACTTCCTTGTCCAGATTAAGGTGAGGTTGTTAAAGTGTCATTCATAAGTCGCTTTGGACAGAATCGGCTGCTATAGGAGTCATGAAGATGAACGAATGAACGACAAGACACACACACACAGTGTTTATTTAATGTCATGGGTGTAGTGTGTCCGTGTGTGTTTGTTTGCTGATGAGCTGAACTAAAGCGAACAAGGCCCTGCATACCTCTGGCTCTGCTGTTTGTTGTCTGTGCCACACAGGCTTTGTCTCCTCTCACAGAGGTTATCGGGGACTACATAGTTAGCTGCTTAGCTGTTGTTTCCAGAAATAACATTTTCCTGCATGACCAGGTTGTCCTTCTATGTATATGGGAGGTTTGTGGCTGCTGTGCCAGTGTGTTATTGTAAAACTGCCTGATAGTGACACAGCGGGCACAGAGTCTGTTTAGTGTTTTTATTTTATTCTTTTTCCAGACCATAATCTTGAAATAAATAAAACTGAACTTTTCAGATGAATTCAGGGTCAGGACTAAAACAGTTAGTTAGTCAGTAATCAACAATTAGTGAGCAAAAATGCTAAGTGTTTCCTCTTTGCTTCTCTCGCCATTCTCATAAATCATCATTGTAAATGAACTAGATTTGTCCTGTGGATAGTTTATTGGGCAAAACTGTTGAAACTGTTATCTCAAGATGTCACCACGGCGTCTGGGAAGTTTACAGTTCTGAAAGGTTTTCAGACTGAACAAAGCCAATCAGGTAACTTTAAATGAACTGACAGATGAAAACCAGTAGTTGCGGCTCCAGACAATAGAAACGGATATAGTGTGGTTTTTACTGTGTAAACCTCCAGCTGACCACAGTGTTTCCTTGTTCTCTGCTGCTGTTCCAGGAGTTTGCAGGCGAGGACACCTCAGACCTGTTCCTGGAGGAGAGGGAGGCGTCACTCCGTCAGGCCCAGGAGGAGAAACACAAGATCCAGATGTCAGTCCCGGGCATCCTCAACCCTCACGAGATCCCCGAGGAGATGTGTGACTGAGCACCAGCTCAACCAAACTGTACAGTACTCCAAACAAACAAACAAACAAACAAACAAACAAACAAAGCCCTAACCACAGCAACCACAACAAAACCCAAGAGAGGCACTTCAGTGTGGTGGGAGGCCGCTCACCCTCTGCAGAGCAGGCCGTCCCATTGGATGTTTGTTGACCAAAATAATGCCAACAATATGTAAATGATTACCGCGTCACCCTGTGGCCCTTTTTACATAATCTGCGTTTTCTATTGAGACTTTTTGTGTAATATCTTTCCAGAACTGTTAATCTAAGCTTATGTTTTGTCGGTCTCTGGCCCATCCCAAGACCTGCATGATGAGGTTGTAACAACTAGAACAAATTAACCATCTTGTTTTTGTTCTGTTCCCTCCAAACCCCCCATGTTCTCTTTCTCCCAATTCTTCCCTTCACCCATATATTTGTTTATATATAAATATATTCTATATACAGTCTGAACTGGGGTTTTGTGAAAAACGGCATATCTGTCAAGTTGGCGTAGAGGCTTCTAGACCTGTGATAACAGACAGGAAAAGGTGTTATAGGGGCGCTCGCTTGGTTGGTGCCCCATGGCATTGTGGGAGAATGTGAATCTAACGGATAATGAATGAAGGTCGAAAGATGCTGCTTCATGTATCAGCATCTGTTGCTCATAAGTTACGCTTCACCTTAAAAAAAGTGTTTGGCTGCGGCCAGCAGGAGGTTTTTTTAGGGAAAGCAAAAGCGAAATATGTGCATATCATCCCAATTGTATAGCATCTTTAATACCATGGGAACATTTTTTTTCCTTTTATTCTATTGTTTCGTTTTGTTGTGGGTGTGTGCGCGTGTGTGCTGTCGCCTAGTCGACATCAGCGTTTTGTTTTCCTCTAAGAGGATTGTTGCTCATTTGTGAGCTTTCATTAATGGGATGTTTTAAGGAAGTGGCGGAGGTATTTATGGGTTCTTAGTTGGTTGCATCTTTATAACAACTCCTGTTTAACTCAGATGGCTTTGAAGATTTTGAATTGTACTAATTTAGATTGTTTACCATGCAGTAGTGCTTCAAGACACTACCTTTAGAGCAAAATGAAAATAAAACTGGGTTTACATTTAATTTTGTATTTTTGCATTTTTCATTTGTACCTGTTTGAGTTCTGTCCAAATAAACAAAAGGCTTTTTGTCCAGAGAGCAAATGAATTTCCAACAAGTTTAATTAGGAAAAGAATGTATAAATCCAAATAAGTACCCAATCTCTAATGGCAAATTTCCCTTCTCAAGGTGTTACATTTGTTGTGAACTTTTTGAACTGATTAAAGTTGAGAATTTTATAACCCTGCCTTTGCTCAGAGTTTTTCATTTCACAGCAGAGACCAAGTTTACAGGAACAGATATTATTTTTGTGTACGAACTAAAAATGTTAGTTTCCCTTCTCTAAAAAACATGATTTGTTTATTGTTACTTTGGATGTTTGAGCGTCACTGTGCAGAGTAATGCACGTGCACAGAGCAAATGTGGTATTCTTGTCTGAAATATGGAAAAATAATGTCAGTTTGTAATTTAGGTATTAGAGTGAACCAGTAGGAAAAGCTTGTACCTGCGTTGTAGCTTCCTCTGACTAACATCAGTAATAATGACTCGTTAGTTTTCACTGGATATCTGAAATGTTTTAAAAATGAGTTCTTACTGTGATGTTATTAAACATCATGTATATTGTCCCATTTTGTTTTCAGCGCTGCTCTATTTAATTTACCTTTATCTTACTTCAATCGATGCCATCTGCTGGACAGTAACTCACTTTAGCAGGGTCTCATCCCAAACATAAAATATAATGTTATTGTCAGTTTCTCTGAGGTAGAGTTCTCGCTGTAGGTACTGACGGGGAACGCAAGTCCTGAGCTCCAACACGTTTCTTCATCTCTTACAAACCAACATATCGACATAAATCCTAAAAGGGAAGGTGGACGATGATACTGATGGGTGTCATCTGTCATACGCGCTGTGGCTTCCGGCCATTTCCACTCAGACATCTTTGGCCAAGGTTGGTACTGTAAACTGACCCTGCCACTAATCCCCGTTAACATACTGGTATTACATTAAAAGGTTACGATGACGCCCGGCCACTGAAAGTTGAAACACTCATCTGACGCAATCTCAACAACCTGTCAGCTCTGATGCAACCAGAGAGGAAACTGTGGGACTCGAACGCTGACGGATACTCACTATGAGAAAAATGGTTAACTTCACTGTGCTTTGCTCTGTTATGTTGGGGGGGTCCAGTATGTCTGCTGAAGGCCTCATAGTGGTTCATGTTAAACCTGAACAGTGGCTGCACATTCTTACTCCTGATGTGATGGCCCCCATGTAAATGAAGGCTTTTGCTGATGTCGGACACGGTTTTATTTCTGCACGGTTTGCAGCTTTCGTGGAGTCAGCATCTCTTCCCTCTGGTGTATTATAGTTTATACATTTGCTTTGATGCTTTCCTATCTGACCATCTCTCTGGGACCATAATTCAGTCCGGCTGTAACTGAACCCCCTCCTTCCCTTCCTGACCCAGATCCAGAGATCCTCAGCCATTCTCGGCATCCGCTGTCGAGGAGAAGAGGGAACAGCTGGGGTTGCCCCCGCCCACCCGCTACCCACCTACCCACCTGCTACCCACCCAAAAAAGAAAAAAAAAAAAAAAAGCCCGCTCCACACTCTACGCCCCCTCATGCCCTGGTCTGTGTCCACAGTGAGGGCAGGCAAGGTTATTAATATCCCTGTGAGAAAGTTAGACAGAAAGAGCCAGGTTAGCACACCCACCGGTCGGTGCCTCTCAAACAGAGAGGGTGGTTGACCCTCTGCCCGGCGGCACATACCAGCCTTCTGCCCAGGACTTTCACACTGTTTCTACAAAACAAACAGGCTCCTTTTAGTCTTTGTGGTGAGAGGAAAACGCACCACTCGGGACTAACAAGTGAAGAGTGTCATCAGCGTCATTTAAATGTAGTTTTCTTCGATGGCAGTGAGTGGGAGCAGAGATGACAGGTTGTGGTCAAAGTGGGGTAAAGTTGATGGGTGAGAGCCCAGTAACTCCCCCGAGGTGAGATACTGCCACCCAGTGGGCAACTTGTCAAATAAGGGTCCTTCTGAGGGGTTCAGTGCCATTCATGTTTTATTGGTCCCAGCGTTGTACAGTACAGTCACATCTCAACACAGAGAGGAATGACTAGAACTATATCTCTACCAGAACTGTTGGGGGGGGGGGTGTTTGTAAGTAACTGTAGCGTCTGTTTCTTCCAGGTGGCTGGGCTTCACCACAGAACACAATGAATGCTAATACAGAGTTAGTTTAGTGGACTGATGCACTGTAATCAGCAGTTGAACCCAAACAAGCCGAACTGTGTTGATGCAGTAAACGTGTCATTCCCTTTTAGACCTTTAACACAACTGAAACTCCTATTTTATTTCCATAAGAGTATGCTGGATCCCTACAATTCAAATCTTTATGTAAGACGACAGTCAGAAAAGAATAAACTAGCATTTCACATGTTGTCCTTTGTAGGAATCCCCAACTCATCCCATGCCAGAAATAAAGACACACTGAAAGGATCCAGATCTACAGTTCTCCTTGTTTTTCCAAGGACTGACCACAGCTGCACAAATAAATAGCTAGCTAAGTGACGGAGGATGCAGTAGATGGTGATCCAAACATAGTCACCTGAGTTAAGCAAAGAGGGAGGGAACGGGACTGACAAGGGGGGAGCAGAGAGTCCACAGCTGGGTTATAAGTGGTGGTCGTGCGTGAGGGGCTGCCAGTAGGAAGTTATTTTGTTGTACTGAGCCCCTCGCAGAAGGATCTTGCTTCTTCCTCTTTGTTCTCTTGACTCTTCGTGAGCTCTTCATCAGTTTTCATGCTCGTCTCTTCCACAGCTCAGTGGAATTTCTCTCCTTTATGTTGTTCGGATTTGAGCGTAGCGTATTTTAGATCTACAGAGCCAGAGAAAACAGAAAAGGATCCATTATTCAATGGGACATGATGAGGTGTGTGCGTGTGTGTGTAGTGTATGTAGAAAGAGTACCTGGGTGTCTTCTCTGAACTCTGCTTGATTTGAGAAGTACTCTTAAATTGCGCTTCCAGTCTGGAGTAGATTCCCCCCATAGGCTGTAACAACAACCACAACCACAACCACCCACACACACACACACATTGTCCAGAACAAAAACAATCTGACATCAGGCAGCTGCAAAAACTAGGACATGAGGGCCGATAGCTCAGCACCACATCAGGACCACATGATGTGAAATAAGATTATAAATGTGAAGCATCAACAGACACCTGCCTCTTTAGTGTCCTTAGATTTTCCCTGCTCCTGGTCTCCAAACCTCATCTTAGTCAGGTGGCTGATGATCTCCACCATGCGCCGCTGGTCTGGTTCATGAAGACAAAAACGATCAACAGGAAAAGAATAAAAACATAGCAACACAGAACTTGATGTCAGCTCAGCCAAAAAATAAGAATAAAAGAAAAAAAAAAATAGATAATTTATAAGACACAAGCTGATTTGAGTGGGTGGTGCCTAAAAATATAAAAGTATTTATAACATTCATTTCCTGTAGAGTCCTCCTTTACCTTCTTCCCTCTGAGCGTCCTGGTTGTATCGCATGGAGCGAGAACTGTCCCACTTACTTTTCTGGACACTCACTCTACAAAACACACACCAGGCACCAGCATTACCCTTCAGTCAGTACTCAACTTAAGGAAAACACACAGTCATTCTACTCTCTTTGTGATGCTGAAAAAGGCAGTTTGCTGTAACATATCTTTATTAGTTGTAATAAATGATGGTCAATCAGCATGCACAAGTACTGAAAGTTATTGGTTGTTTTATTCTTACAGTGTCAAGTGGAGAAATATTCACTGCACCAGATGAAGTGTAAAAAAGATTTAAATGCAAGATCTGCATAAGTATTGCAGATAAACTCACGTGAACGGTGTGTTGTCCCTGGACTGAGACTGAAGGAAAGAGAATCAGATATAGAAAAGTTACGGCTTGCTGTTTAATAAGTGCTGTACTCTGTTATTCATGTAGGATTCAGCATTACAGTTATTAACAAATGTACAGTTAACACAACATCCCCAAATCCAACTCCTCAGTAAGTAAAAATAATATAAAAAGAATCATTTTGCTAGGAAAGACAAATTATGAACAACATTTAGTGTGTATACCCCAATTTCATATAAGCATTAAAAATAATTAAATATTTCAATAAATTGCAAAATGATTTTTATATCTTCTGTATTTGTGATGAATTTCCATCATTTTAAAACTCTCAGTGGAAATAACACACCCTGTTACAAAGAGATAGATTTACTGTGTTGTACTAAAAGACCAAAACAGAAACAAGTCTTTTACATATTCAAGTGTCATTCTGCAGTATTTTGCTCCACTGAGGAATTTGAACTGAATATCAATGACTGACTCACTTTCTCAGGTTTGTCTTTTCGCTGGAAGTTTGGAGAGGACATTTGTTTTTTCAGAGGTCTGTGGGCCTTCTTGGCCTTCTTAGCAGCTGGAGACAGAAAAAGACAAAACATGATGAATGTGCTGACGGACTCTGATGCCATCTGCTGGACAAAGACCGCAATGGTTTTATTTTCCATCCTTAAAAGGGCTGGGAGTAACAACAACGAAATGTTTAAAAATAGAATTGATGAAAATGTAGAGTGGAGATATGCTATAAATAGAGAGACAGTTCATTAAGTGTCCCCATTTTACTTTTACCATTTAAACTACGACAGTGACTCAGCTGCTCCTGGCAGCACGAAGGTCAAAGGGACGAAGATTCCCTCAAACTTTTCATGCAAATTAACACGACATTTATCACGAGGTCAGGGGTGATTAGTCACAGCAAATGAGAACCTGAAGGCATCATTTGTCACATGATAAAAAGCAGCCTGAGTGACTTTTCTTTATCACGCTAATTCTTTAGATAACATGACAAACTTCCAATGACTGTCTACTATGTACAACAACAAAACACACAAGGAAACTATCTTAGATATATATGATTATGAAAAAAGAAAAACGTCATCAAGATATCTATGTCACTCTGATGATATTCAGACAATTAAAAGAAATATTTGTCATTCTTATCACCCTATAAACTATTGCCCTGTTACATCTACCTCTGCTCTGCGCGTCACTGCAGTAAAAATCATTACGACTGTTCACAGGTCGAAAGGTTTTTGTGATTACACACAATTAACCACAAAACCTGCAACTAACCTGCCAATACAAGACAAACTGTCTGAACAGTAATGATGACAACAGTTAAGAGCTTGAAATAATACCTGCAACAGCGATTGATTACAGGAATGTATGCATGACTTATTTTTATTTCAACAGCTTGAGAAGAAAACATAAGAGTGTCACATACTATCATCATAGTTTAACCCATTCACAACATTTTCTCCATTCAACTGTTTGACTGCTGCTGAAGAGAACTAAAATTCAAGCATGTGCAGTTTGTTCTCGGCACTTAAAGCACTGAACTGCTGTTTAGTGATGATTAAGGAACTTTGATGAAGGTATTTAGGAGGAAATGGTTCCAACAGCACCCCTGTGTGTGCTCAGGATAAGTAGGTTAGAGAAGATGGATGGATGGATGGATGGTTCCAACAGTATTGTCCCCTCTCATGTCACTGTCTGACTAAATGGAAATCTTAAACATTTAATTCTTCTTCTTTTGGGCCAAAAACTATTTCAAATGTAAAAACTAATGCTTAAACTTAAATGATACTGTTTTGAGGTATATTATTTATGTGATTACTGACTGAAAGAGAACGATCAATATAGTGGGTGATTCCAAACTTTTGAAAGGCAGAGTATGTGTGTCTCGAATCAAAGCTGGGAGGAGATCCGCACAGCCACGGTCACTCCTCATTATTTCTGATTGATGGTGGTGAACGCTGTACATCTGACTCCATTACGGGCAAACGTACGTGCAACACAAAATGAGCAACTACCAACATGATCCAGCTGTGATCTCACAAAAAGCTTCTCCACCTTGTTTCTTGGACAGCTCCTCTTCATCCCCCACCTCATCTTCAGTGACCTCTGACCCCGTGGTGTACTCCTCATCCTCTGACAGGAGAGATTGCTGCCTCTGGAAGGGCAAAGGTCACATGTTTTAGACATTGCCTCTCAGCTGCTTCATCACACTGACTTTAGATGGTGGCACCCTCCATCTTTACATGCGACTAGTCTAAAAAAAGATCTCACAAACAGAACAACTTTCACTTTTCTGTGCATACACATAGGTGTGTTTGTAATTCTGCAGACAGCTAGATAATAATGCGATCAATGTCAGAATAAAAGGTGTAATGAAGGAAATGAGAAGAATGTCCTACCAGTTGCAGACTCCAGTTTTTCAAAAGGGAAAACTGGTTAAAAAGAGGAAGAAGCTGACATCATAACCAGAAACATGACAAAGAAACACAGTGAGGGATAGAGAGAGAGAGAGAGAGAGAGAGAGAAAGAGAGAGAGACTTACAGTGCTGCCGTCTCCCCTCAGAGGTCCGAGCAGTGTGGGCTCCAGGAGAACATCACAGTCCTGAACCTTGTCTGCACTGGATGGACTCTCCTCAGTACTAACACACATATAAACACACATTTTTTATCAGAACCTTTCATAAAAAGTGTCACTGTAAAATGTTGGCAAACAAACACACACTGCCAGAAAAAAAATGCAACAATCACACACACACACCGCCATGCGTGCTCACCTCTCTGCAGGCGGCGTGTTAGACAGACACACTGCGTCTCTGTGGAGCAGCAGGTCATTAAGGACTCTGGTCTGGGCTGAGGTGGCCTCGTCACAGTTCTCTTCATCAGGTACATTCACTATGTGGTCTCGCATCTTACAGCCCTGAACACAAACACATTTACACAGCACGAACACGTTTCAGCCACAAACACATACGTGTACAGATGACTTAATATTGGGGTCATTCAGGGGACATTAATGACTGACAGAATGCTGGGATATCTAACACTGAAGTGAATTACCCACATCACTAGAAGTCACTATAAAAGAGCATGTGATCAGAGGATGCACTCTTAAAAATAATGTGTCCACTGTGTTATAAAGCATGCATGATTTGATTTATGTAACAACTAAATATGAATAAATACATGTTAAACCAAGTAGATTAGACTGTTTATGAGCTGTTATAATTTTTTTAAAAGAGCATTACTGCTTTTTCAGCTGATTTGTGATTCTATTGTTGCACAGTACTGCAGAAGAAGTAAGACAGAGAGAGTGTGTGTATGTGTATGTGTGTCATACCTTAGGCATACCAGTGGGGTCAAAACGCAGAACCCTCTGGTTGCAGCAGGGGTAGATTCCTGCACCATGCAAGCCTTTCTCTGTACCCATGCCCGGGTACAAAACACTGTCTGGGTGGTACTTGCAATGGGTGAGCTCTGCGCACACAAACACCTACACACATGCAAACACACGCACACACAGAAACTCTTTAAGTTTGCTCCGTCTCATAAGTGCCCAGGTTCATAGTACCAATCTTGCTAGCTTGTGTCGGACAAAGACATGACCTCACATGCAGACACTAACACACACCTGTTGGCAGCGGGAGCAGGTGAGGTAGTTAATAGTACCCCAGATTCTCCAATAGACCAGGACCCAGGACTTGAGCTCCTCATACAGACTGGTGAGGTATTCATGCACATCCCAGCTCTTCTGTCTGCAAATGCACACACACAAATACACACAGGCCGTGATCAGGATTTCCTTAAAAGGTAAATGGGATATTTCTGTGCTCCCGTGTTATGACTCATAGCTAGTGGAACTATGACTGCATAAATCTTGTCCATGTATGGGACACTGGTTTTTCATACTGAATGGCTGATATAATACCGAGTGTGTGTGTAGATGATTTCTCCGCGGGCATCAATGTTGATTTTCCCTGGAACACACGAGATCTTCCTCTCTGTGTTCTTGGTCAGCAGTTTAAGGCACAGACCACATCTGGGATTAAACACACATATGTGACAAATATTAAGATAGACAACAATAATAATAGTACAAATAAAATATCAAGGGGAAGGGGAAAGTGCAACTGCTGGTTGTAAACTCACACACACATTAAAGCTGTTGCTAAGCAGTGATGTAGGTAACTGTTCCAGCTCACCTGTAGAGAGTGGAGGCGTTTCCTGGTGAATCTCTGTTCTGGTAGTTGGGATCAAAGAGACGCTCAATTTTCTTCTGAAACAATTTGCTTTAAGGGAGAAATAAAATAAAAAAAAAATCAGATTCTAGCATTGGCTGCTGTTGTATTTTCATGAATGTTGTCATGAAAAATGTACCCAGCAAGGATGACCTTGTATTATTTTAGATTTCACTCCACGTATTTATGTTTTGTTTTTACATCATCACATTCACCTAAGATGTTTCAACGACTGACTTGTAAAACAATATATTCTACATTCTTGTTACTTTTTGAACTTGTCTTTTTTGTCCCTGATGTCGTCGGCCTCATTGTGGTTGAAGAGTTCGGCGATCCGCGTTGCCAGGTTGCTGTTGATGCAGTTCATGTTGCAAGGTGTGGCCACGATGGCGCTCATGTGTTTGTGGCAGTACTGGATGCACTCCTCCACCTGAACACGGAAAAACACACACGGCTCTCATGAGACCTTTCACAGCGACGGTTCATCTAATCTTAATTCTCCCACAGAAATACTATTCATTACTTTGCCATGGCTACAATGTCAGCTCCTCTTACGGAGCCTTAGTAAGTAAAGAAGTAGAGAGATTTACTGCACACTGTCTAAATAACTCATGGAAGCAAAAAAACATCCATGCAACATCAACTTAAAGCTTTATGTATGGACCTCTTGTTTTTCCTGGACTAGGAGAGATTAATTATCAGTTCTGAAACATACACAAATTTGCAAGCTGCTGGTGTATTTTTGGGCTTCAGCATTATTCTGTGGAATATGTTGCTGCCAGGCCACATATGTGAAAAACAAAAGGCCCGGAGCACATCACCACACCTAGCGTCACACGTTACAACACTTACTAACGTATCCATCTTCAAGAACTCGGAGGAGATCAGGATTGAGATCACATTGCTGGGCTCTGTAACCGACAAACACCACATGACCAACCAAGCATACCCCACAACCAACATACAACACAGAACACACAGCCAGTAACCCTCCAAACACACACCACGTTTAGTGACCAATAAATCAAGCACCATCCACAGATTTACACACACAGGTAATGTAAGTGACAGTTCAGGCATTCCTATTGTCAATAATGTGATACTGATTGTTGTTTTACAGTTTTTCCTGTGATTTACCGAGCCGGGGTTTGTCCCTGTTTCCCTCTCCTGCAGAGTTCCTCCTGACGTAGTTCATGAGCCAGTCGAAGATCTGCACGTCACAGTGAACGGAGATGTCCACCTCCTCCCACCTCTGGGAGTCCACAGACAGGTACTCAGCGAAGTAACGCATCTCTTTGACAAGAAGATCTCTGGGACATGTAAAGTCCTGCTTCAGGTTCTTGGTCTCATCACACACATGGATGACCATGTTGGGACTGTAAGAAAGAAGTTTAAATACATTATCTCAATGCTAAATATGAGAACACAGAGCTTCACACTTCACTTAGTCTACAGAGTGTCAGTGAGTCATGCTGAAAGAATTTTTGAGATAAGATGGAGTATGATATAAAGATAAAGCAATTGTATATGTCTATGAAGAGAATCAATGTGTACACTGTAAAGACTGAGTCTTTACACTCAGCACTTACTCTCGTGGCTTCTGAGGTTTGTCATCCTCCTCTGAGACTCTTTTTTCTTTCTTCTCCACAGCGCCAACCCTTCCTGAGATTCCGGTCGATTTGGAGCCTGCTGACAACAGTAGAAACTATGTACATATATGCTAAACCCAGTTACTGAGTAACAGCTACCATCAATACCATTGCTAAGCATTATTAATATTTGGCACTGATAAACATTTTAACAAAGCATTGTGTTGCTGTAAAATATTAGATTGTTCCACTGTTTTCTACCAGCCTGAGAACATTTCTGTATTTAAAGTTAACTCTGCCTGAACTGATTATAACTTGCAAAGCAAAAGTAATAGTCTAAATGTTCAAATGAACCCTGCTTCATTTGATACAGGCTTTTCTTAGATAAAAACTAAATGCAGTTTAGATTGGATAAAACCTTCTGATAAAGAAGCTTTAACGGCAGCAAAAAAGTGAGATGGCAGAGTTTCCACAGGGGTCACCAAGTTAAATCAAGTTAAAGACTTTTTAAGACCAATTAAGTACCACCTAGAAAGGAATATTAATTCTTATTAATACCTTTTTTAGTAAAATACCAGCAAAAGTATGCAAGTATGTTACAATAAGTCCAAATTTTCAATACTTGCAGCAGTATTTAATAACTTAACAATTTCTATTAATATATTACATTAATTAAACCTGGACCCAGATATATGGATTAACCACTAAAACATTATTTAAAAAAAAAAAAAATTAAAACAGCCTGCTGTTGAAAACTTCTACTTTAAGCTTACAGATGTAAACGTCTCCTCACCACCCACAATCAGATACAAAGACATTGTATGACTAACATTAGAAAACTGACCTGTAACTTTGCTGCTGCTCTGCCTGCTTCCCATCTCCACCTCTTTCTCCAGCGTCCAACAGCGTAGAGAGGGCATCTGAAGGGGAGGTGTCACCCTCTGTCAGGGCATTACATTGGTTGTCCACATGGGGAAAACCCCCCATGCTCTTCAGCTCGTCAAATCGACGGGCACACTGCAAGACCACATCAGTTCTGCACTATTATTTCTCATCAACAAGCCGGGCCTAATACAACCGCAGGATGACTGATGGATGGGATGGGACAGACAGAGGGTGGACGTTTGGAAGTATTCATAATTACCCAGTTACCTCCTTGGGAGTGAATCCTGGAACCAGCTTGGCCACATTGTCCCAGTTTATGGGCTGAGGCACTTCCCAGAGAGAGCCCAGCACCATGTCCAGGACCAGGACATTGTTGTCATAGGGGAAGTTGTTGTTGTCTGAACAGAAGCGGCTCATCTCTACAGAGACAGAGAGACAAGAAACAAGAGGGAGTGAATCAATGAAATCTGTTGGACCCACACATCCAAATCAGAGCTCAAATGATTGATCACTCATCAGAAAAGTAATTGGCAACTATTTAGAATAATTTAAGTTTTTCAAGCAAGATGTGGTTCTAACCTCTCAACAAAGGGGTAAAAGAAATTTAGATTTTTTCCCCCTCATAAATTGTTCAATCAAGATAATAATCACCACATTAACTGATAATGAAAATAATAATTAATTGCATTTGGAGACACATCACAATGAGTAGTTTCATATCAGTATACATAAATTGACTTTTAGAGGTTTTTGTTTGTTGGCTGGTGCTTGTGTTATGTAAAAATCAAAGTCATCACTAAACACATGTTGGGTTATCACATTTCGGGGCTCTGCAGAACTTCTACACTTTACATTCATGGGTGCAGCGCAGGTTTCTCATATGAATTCATGGTTTACAACAGAGTAACTCAGTAGTGTCAGCAGAGTAAGTGATGCTGCAGCAGGCCGAGTCTCTCTGTCCTCCTGCAGCATCAGATAATTTCAGGTCAAATCAAACTCGCTTTAACAAACACAGGCAGTAAGAGAGATCAAATGTCGTTAACATACTCATCTGGTGTCGGAGGTGTCCCTCCTCGTCGTCTCGTACAGTAAGCTCAAGCTGCTGCCTGTTTCATGTCATTGTATGAGGATGATGATGATGATGCTGGTGCTCTTCACCTGCCGGCTGACTGCAGCCACTGCTAATGCTAATGCTAACTTTGATCCGCTACCTTCACGGACTCCTCGTAAATCTCTGTTACTAAACACAGGGCTCAAAACACGACTGTGTCAGCTGGTGGCAGGTGATACTATTTTCTCGTAATCAGGCGCCTTACTTTATGTAGCAATCAAAAGAAAAAATATAAGTGTAAGTGTTTTAAGATGTTTTTGTCAAAGTACTTTTTTCAAAACGTCCAAACAAACCTTCAAACTCAACTGCATTTATTTCTACATTCCCGATAGTCCCTGAAAGCCGCATTAGTTTCACCCAGCTAGCTCACTAGCTAGCTCCGCGGCTATTTATCATACCGCTGCTTGTTTCTGTGTGTGTGAGCTCAGCAGCTCTGGGAAATGCTATCGACAGACCTCGTGATCACAACACTGATCCCTGAACCCTTAAACAAAGATAAACGCGGTTTGTTCCCTCTACGGAGATGACTCGTCTCTGTTGTCGCATTGCAGCCGGCCCGTTGCTAAGAGACAGCGACCGTAAATCCAGACAGCCTGCCAGAAATCCTCAAAACCATTTAAAAAAAACGTAAGCCACTAAAAATAATATGTATGTTAGCAATAATAGTACAATAAAAGTAACACTGAGCAAATTAAACTGTGTGAACTCTTCAGGTGTTTTTTATGTTAAAACCCTGCTGTCACTCTTAAAACTTCAAGATCAAATAGTCTCCTTTTCATTTGATAAACATTTTAACACAATGGGCCAAAAAGGATTTTTCAAAATATTTATTTTCAAAATAATTCTATTAAATATTTACAAAATTACTATCTGTGATTAGCGAACTGTTGAAAATGTGCAAAAGTAGCCCGTCCTCATTCTGAAGCAGCCCAATCTCAATTTGCTTCACAAAAACAATACAGAGCACCAATCAGTCTACAGGTGAAGGCCAAGACCAAGGACGATGTTACACAATGACATTATCAGACATATTACCTTCGCTTTGTCCTTACACCGTCAATATGCAAATTATTTATCAGTGCACTTCAATGTGAACATTGAACTAATTCCTGTTATCGAACAACCTCAAGACATTACATCTTATATCAGACATGATAATAACGACAGCAGTGTATCATACAGAGAATACACAAAACTGCCTTTTTCTGTTCTGACTAAAGAAATGTGGAGACAACCTCCTAGTTTGAGACACAGTAATCAAAACAATACAGAACTTGTTCAGCAGGTCCAGATTTGATGATCTGAGTCTTTACAGGAGTCTCAAGCTACTTTAAGCAATTCTTAATGAGGTTCATGATGTTTCTCCAAATATCTACTGTCAGCTGATTATTAGTCAAGAATTACACACTGCAAACAAGTACTGACTGAGCCAACCAATGTTATGAATGTACTTTTGATTTGCATACAGAGACATGCATATATGCACAAACATCACAAGTCAGTTTTCTCAGGGACGTTTAGCACTGTGCTGGAGGGCATACTGGAGTTGGATGCTCCCAGGCTGAAGGAAGCTGGTGTTTCTGTGTACACTGTCTCTAGCAGCTCCTCTGTGGAAGCTGAGGAGGAGGCAGCATCAAGGCCCTGGGTAAAGCCTTGGGCAGGATTTAACTGTGGGTGAGCGGTGAGGGCCGTCTGGGAAGTCTGAGCGTTTCCCTGCTGGATCTCAGCAAGCCTCTCCATCTCTGCATGCTTACGGCCTCTCCTCTTGCCCAGGATCTTGACATAGTTGGCAGGGACAAGTCCGGTGGTCTGACCATCCACGCTGGCCAGCAGCCAGCCACGCACCCTGGGCTGTTGTTCTAAACACAAGGAACATAAAAGGTCATGATCTGGACTCATCAGCACATGTAGGAAGTTTACAACTGTCTCTTATAGGAAACTAACTCTGTTCTATTGTTGCAGAGCAGGACTTCCTCTTTCATTACTGACTATTTGTTTGAAAGCTTCAAGGTTCAAGGTTCATTTACTGGTCATTCTATAACACAGGGTTGCACAATGGAGTGCAAGTTATATAACATTTATGCTACACAAGCAAAATATTTTTTCTGTTCAAGAATGGAGGATGAGTTAAGGGTTCATATGGCATGAGGAGCTGGCTTGATGTATTTACAATATGCACTACACATTTATTTATTTACATGGATCCCACTAATGGTTCAATTAGCAACAAGTACTCTTTCTGAAAAAAAAAAAAAAACAGCAATCAACACTCTTTACATTTAAATTTACCACTTAACATCCTCTATCACGCTATATACTTTGTGATTATATGTTATGCTATGACATAATATCTGATATCAGAAACTAGTTATGAATAAAATAACCAGATGAGAGACCACTATTAAATAACCAATATTGCCATACAACACTGACCGTGACAGCTCAGTACACACAGATGTCATATGTCACTTTATTACTAAACTAAATTTTTGTATGAGAGAAAAGTGAGAAGAAGAAAATAATGTACAGCAGTCATCAGAGAGCTCTCACCTTTTGGGGCAAGGTTGAGCATGTCTCCAGCCCGCAAAGAGATCTCCTCCTCAGATGAAGCTAAAAAGTCATACTCTGCTCTGGCTACCACATGGTCATCCTCCCCAGTAGCCCAGTTAGTGGCTAAATAAAGACACATAAAACAACTTTACTTGAAGAGTTAGAAATAAAAGATACCAATACTACAACATTCATCTGTTTCTCTGGTACAGAAGATAATTTCATTCATCTTTGGTGGAACATTTCTTTTTGTTTTTAGGCAAACACAAAACAATTTGCTATCTTGGCTACAGTTGATGGAAATATTTGATATCTCCCAGCTGCTTTCAGAGTGATCAGTGAAGGTTGCCTTATTGAACCATCTAGAACTGTTCTCAACTGTTTGCCACTGAGTTGCAAGACAGTTCAAGTCTGTATTGCAAGTAGCTGGTAAAACCAGCAGTCATTGTGATGTGTGGCTGAAAAACACCTGCTGAGTCTTGGGCCTTGATGGCACATGCAGATCTGCAGATCTAAAGTGCAAACTGGCTGTTACAGAACTGTTTGTACACAGAACAGAACTTTGTGGACAAGCAGATTTGGGGATAAAATACTGAATGTAAGTCTCACCGTTTTCCTCAGAGGCAGGGATGGAGCTCAGCAGTTTCCAGATCAGATAGGGTCCCCCCAAGACTACAGCGAAAAACAAAAAGATGGGCCAGGACTTCACAGTCTGATCCTCCGCTCCAAATCCTCTGGATGCACTTGTAGCCAGGGCGTCACTCGCACTGTCTGCCCACAAGTCCTCAGCCTCAGCATCTGACCTTCGCCCCAGCAGCCTCTGTAACCGTCGGTAGAGGTAGCGCAGCGTGCGTACCAGAGCGAAGGCTGACAAAACCCGGGTGAGGTGTGCACGGAGCCGTGTCAGGTGGTTGGCCA
Organism: Scortum barcoo; assembly: GCA_023238725.1. Taxonomy (NCBI): domain Eukaryota; kingdom Metazoa; phylum Chordata; class Actinopteri; order Centrarchiformes; family Terapontidae; genus Scortum; species Scortum barcoo. The sequence continues at coordinate 3,856,287 of CM041544.1, forward strand.
CGTCCAGCACAGCACGGAAACTGTTGTAAACAGCTGAAAAGGTGGCATCCAGCATCATGCTGACCGAGGCAAACGCCTGCACGATGCTTTCGATGGACTGGAAGGCACCTCGGCTGCTCTCCTCCGCCTGCTGAACGAACCGGCTTGGGGCGACATCTTCTGTGTGGGAGAAGCGGCTGTACCCTCCCAGGCCATAGCCTCCACCGTAGCTGTAAGGGCTGTACCCCCCATAAAGGGAGCTCCCATAGGGGCTGTAGGAGGAGGTGAAAGAGCTATAGGAGGGACGGTACGACTGCTGGACGGGGCGAGGGGGCACTGGGGGCGCCATCCTGGTCAAGACAGGGGGGCCTGAAGGTAAAGAGGGGCCTGCAGGTGATCCAAGGTTTGCAGACCTATTTGGTGAGAAAGTCAAGACACAAGAATCAAAACCTCTGCAGTGATATTATATGTGAAACAGAGAATCATAAGTGAGATTTCCACCAGCCAAGAGCCTGATGCTTCATTAAACCACAGCAGAAATTAGCTTCATGATTCTGTAATAACATAATGACAATAATAAAGACACAAAGCATAGAACAGTACAATTATCTGGCTTTGCTCCATAACAGAGACATGGAGACATAATTTTAGGCTGACTGTATTAAGTGGATACAAAATGAGTAAAAACTTAAAGGTAGTCTGGTGATAAACATGACAGGCCTCACTGGGCCTGCCTTGCTAACTGTTAGCTCACTTTGTTTCACTGGCTGTGGTTGCCAAAAACATTCAAGCAAATGTAAGTACAGTTCATGAATAATGATTCGATGATGACAGTAATGATTCATGTCACCATGCCACAGTCTCCAGTGTTTGTGTGATGTCCACTCTCATGTGCGACAACCTCAGCCTGAGCTCGTTAGCAACAACAGCTAACTGTCAGTAAAATCTACAGCAGCTGTGACGAGCCGAGCAAACACTTTACCTGTAATTCACAGGAGCACTCAGCGCCCCTGGTATCCGCCTTTCCCAAGGCTTTGGTGGAGGCTGAGAGTCCATCACAGAATAAAGAGTTTCTGTAGAAAGTGTAAAAATAACGTGAAAATAATGCGGAACCTGATGGCGGCTCCTGCTGCTTTCCAGTGCTCCTCGTAATTTTTTGTTTCAATATCACAACCATGGCTTTGTGGGTGGATTTAACAACTTTAAATGACATTAAACAATACTGGATTCACTTAGTGCATGTCATTTTGTCTATTGGTTGTTGATACGGCTTCTAAGTCATTAATCCCCTGACAGACAGGATGGAATTTTCTATTTTTCATGGAATTTCCAAAATAAAAAATATTCCTGACGCCTCCTGAATGCACCAGTCTATTGTGGTCAGACCAGAATAATTAATAAAAGATATAAAACAGACAGTTTTATGAATTAAACCTACCAGATCTATCTAAAGACCTAAATATGTTTGGAAGCAACCATAAATAAGTTTCTTCATATTTTGTTTTTCTTGTCACTGCTTAGGTTACCTTTCAAATCCATTAACAATCATGTTTGGGTTCAATACTCGATTAGTTTTGTCTGGTCACTTAAAAATTATGCACTTTTCACTTATGACCATTAGAGGGCAATGTGACCCATCAAAAAGAAGACCTATCTGATGACCCTATACAGCCTACAAATATTAACTTTTATATAAAATATTAATCTGAAAAAGGGAATTTCTCCCCTCTCTAATACAGTGTTGTTAAACAAAGAACAAGGATTCACATTAGTATTCTTGCTTACATCACAATATATATATATATATATATATATATATATATATATATATATATATATATATATATGTGTGTGTGTGTGTGTGTGTGTGTGTGTGTGTTGTCCATCCATCACAGTGTCTAGATGCATTAATGCAATGACTGTCTTATAAACTCAGTGAACTCAGTATATTGATGATGATGTTCTCTGTACATGTGGCATCTATTGCACGTCTGTCCGTCCCAGGGAGAGGGATCCCTCATCTGTGGCTCTTCCTCAGGTTTCTTCTTTTTCCCATAAAGGGTTTTTTGAAGTTTTTCCTGACCCGGTTCGAGGGTCTAAGGACAGAGGGTGTCACAACTGTACAGATTGTAAAGCCCTCCGAGGCAAACAATGTTTGTGATTTTGGGCTTTAAATAAATAAATTTGATTTGATTTTATTTAATATCCTGTCCTTCACCTGTCTGTATGTTCAGCCTATTCAGTATATCACACCTGCCTTCCTCAGTGTTATATTTCTATTTATATTCTATTTATATATTCTATGTTATATATTGAATTTCTTCTTTTTTGTGTTATATTTGACTTTTTATATACTATATTCTGTACTCATATTTAGAACTTTCACACTATTCTACTTTACATCTAATGTCTTAGGTTCTCCTTTGAGTGGTTTTCTTTCTACATATTTTCTGAGCATCGCTGGGAGGAGCCTGAGATTTGCCGACTGCTTCTGTGTCATTCTTTTGTGTTTTTTTGAGATCTTGAATCCTGAATAAGCAGACTACTGTTGATCAAGTAAACAGGATACAAAGAGTCTGCCACCCTCACGCTTAAAGTCGACTTCATGAGAAGGTAGATGATCTCCACCTATCTCAAAAACAGATCAACCATTTCACACTATCAGATCTTTGGCAGTAGATGGAGACTTGTTTGCATAGGTGCTTTAAAGTAAACTGCAGCGACCTTAGTTAGTCACTCTGAGTATTATCACCGTGCCCTACGTCAGTCCTCTGCTGTTGCTGACATAGCAGCTCTGAGCCTGACATGACATGTACGACTTTGGGTTGAGGATGGATTCCCCTTCGAGCTTTCACTAGCTCTCAAACTTAGTGTTGTTCAGTTAACCCCGTAGTAAGGTTTGTGAGGGGGCGGCTGGTGACTGTGCTGCCGTGAGCGTGAGGAAAGCTGCTCTTGAGTGCAAGCAGTGCAGAGGTGTACAGTTTGGTTTTAGGTTTTGGTTTTTAGGAGCCCCGTGAGATCTGTGTGTGTGTGTGTGTGTGTGTGTGTGTGTGTGTGTGTGTGTGTGTGTGTGTGTGTGTGTGTGTGTGTGTGTGTGTGTGTGTGTGTGTGTGTGTGTGGGTGGGGTGGGGGGCATGTGCGGAGTCGTCACTGCAATAGATTCACCAGGGCGACAGCAAATGCCTGTGTGACGCCACAGTGTGGGTGTGTGAGACTGAGGCTGCCGTTTGCGACACGAGGGTGTAAGGATCCCGGACGTAAAGTGGCAATCCAGAGTGTTGGCTTGTGATGTCGCCCTGTGTGGGAAGATGCTTGAGCTGATGATGGTCCTGGTATTTTATTTGTTCATGCTGAGCACCTGTGACCTTTTGTGCAGTGATGATAAAGGAAGGTCAAAGACAATAAAGGATCATTACATTTAAACAGATGTATGAAAATGACCTTTAGAAAGCCATTACATCGTAAAAAGTAGAAGAACGAGGAGCCATATGTGATTATTGGATTTGATTATGCTGCTGTGTGACATTCATAACTTTAAAAAGATACTAAATGAGATCTGAGAAGGGAACATCACTCTTTGGTTGAACTGCTCACTATTCATAGGTGCTTCGAGTTCTTGGCAAGAGTTAGATGGGAGGGTCGATACCATTCTCATGTCTGTTAGATACAGTCAGGGGTTAGCTTACCTTAGTATAAAGACTGGGAACTGTAGGAAACAGTAAGGCTGGTTCTGTCCAGAGGTTGAAAATATAATTAGCAACACCCTGAAATCCTTCTAACTAACCTGTAAAAAAAAAATGTCATTTGTTTAATCCACAAAACAAAAAAAGCAAATTTCCTAAAATGTTGAATTATTCCTTTAAATGAAAAAAAAGAAAAACCCAGTCCCTGACCAAAAGCACCAAAGTGAATTATGTTGTTATTTATGATATTGATTTAAGTTAAGATGAGGCATGGAAGGAGTTTAAGTTTTGAGAGAAACTGTTTGTTTGTCGGTGTCACAGCAGTGCAGCTTGGGATCTTGAAAGAATCGCTGGGGCAGCCGCAAACTTACCCTGTATATTCCCGTCTTATACAATCACAGTAGGTGGTAATCCTTAAGGACTGATTGACCTTATAAAAATATTTCAAAGAATCCCTGAGCAAATTGGTTTCTGTTCCTCTCTGTTCCTGGGTACATATTTAACCTACTGCTCCAACCAGACGTATGACTTCACCCTAACTCAGCAGCCCTTCACTCACTCTGAAATTCCAGTGTTCCTGGCTGTATTTTTGCTGGGCAGCACGCTGGATTGGCCTGAAAGTTATGTGTGTACTTTTCACAAACACTTCCTCCTTGCCCTGTGTGTGTGTGTGTACACGTGCCCTCTCCGTGCTGCATACGTGTGTATTGCACAAAGTATACATGACCGATGGGAAGATATAAAAGTGGAACTGCAAACAGAAAATAATTGGTGGAACATACAGACCTCAGTTGAAGTTTGTGTGTGTATTTAACACCTGTGCACGCCACATTATGTTGACATGGGTGTGTGGCTGCTTGTCAGAAAAAAAAAGGAAATACAGTAACTGACTGCAGCGTCAAACTAGACGACACTGCAGAGTCTGCTGTACTGGTTTTAGAGACAATGTTATCAAGGTCTGAGTGTAAATACGCAGACAGCAGCTGTGAAATTGAAAAACAGGGTTTGAAATTTGAAGGCTACTTAGCCAAAGTGTGTAACAGCTGTGCAAGTTGTAAACATTTCATTTTATACTTTAAAAGTTAGATTGAATGATGTCACTGCTGTTTGCTTTTACCTCTTTTACCACTGAAAACTGATTTTGACCAAATACAGCAGGCTATGTTGTTGCTGCATTTTGCCTTTGTCGTCTGCATGTGACTGATAAATAAATTACATCTGAGGTTCTTCCACATCTTCCTATCCACTTACATTACATTTGCATACATAGACTAAGAGCACGACTACTCACTTGGTTCACTCACTTTTACAATAAGACCTCCAAAAAATATCGGAGCTATGTGACATAAACCCACTGAACACAGGTATAAGCTGCTCCGGTCAAACATCCACAGTAAAAGGCTTCGTGGGATTTTCCCTGTTCCGAAACATGAGTTAGGTCTTGCACGAGGAGTCTCTCTAGCTACACATAAGGCACAATACCTATAATTAAAATGTGCTGCAGGAAGTTTGCAAATTGTAGGATCAGGGTAATTGCTCTCAGAGAATGGAAGTAATCACCGTTCTCCATATTTCACAGAGAGGTGGAAAAGATGACTATATGTGGTTATGACATTGTTTAGGCATCAGTCCATGAGTTGGTTCAGATTTGACAGGTAGTTTTAAAAATGATCCACTAAATTATTTTTTGGAGCCTTTTTTTTGTTCTAAAAGAGATGAATTACAGAATGCAGACTGACATATGATGAAGTTAGAGCATATCTTATTCCTTCGCCAGAGTTAATAATAATAATAATTTAGTAACTTCCATGGGCAGATGCTGCGTAATTCTCTTTCTGGTCTATATTACAGCAACATCATGAAATACTGGAGATAAAAAGGAGGAGCAAACTGAGGTGGGGTCCAGAACGTATTTGATGTTATCATGTCATGAATAAATACCTTGGGGAAGTAGATACCATTCAAATCTCACTCTCTACTATAACCATGGCATGCATATGCCTCTGTGAGTGTGCTGTTGTTTGATTACATCAGTGAAAAGCCCGCCCTGTAGTAGCCTAATTTGGAGAGATAATGGTGCGTTCATTGAGGTGGAGTGTGACCGGATGCTGGTGTTGTCAGCAACCATTTGCAGTGAGAGAGGGTTTGCAAGCTTCAAAGGAAGGGGAGAGAGGGGGAGGAGGGGAGTGGAGGGAAAGGGGAGGAGACAGAGCAGCAGAGGAGGAGCATTACTGGAAGTAGGTGGCTAAACAGGTCTAGCTCGACTTTTCCAGGACATGGTTGGGAAATATTAAAAGAGACAAACTCTGCGTATGCACGGAGGCAAACGTGACTGCACACTCAAAACACACAGCATGCACTACATGCATGTGCAACCACACACACACACACACACATTCATTCAGTGTTTCTATTGTGAAAACTTTCCGTTTACTAGTGCTAATACTCATGCAGCTTCTTGCAAAAGTGAAAGGCCCTGACTGTGGACGGATTACTTCATCACCTGTGTGGGGACGTTTTGTCCTCTTATGATACCAGTAAACTGGATCTGCTGTTGCAACACTTTGTTTCATTAATCAGCCCAGCTTCATCTTTTTCATCAGTGTTTATTAACTCTGGTGAGACACCTAAACAACAGAGGCCAGGATTAACAGCTTCAGGATGCCGGTTTAGAAATAAACCAGAACTTAACCTGACTTTGGAACAAGGTTTCTTTGGATCTGGATCAAATGTGGGCCATGCTTAGGTCACATTGCAAATCTGAAAAGGAATCATAAACCTTGAGCCTTAAATGGTCGAACAGTAAATGGACTTTGAGAGACCAATGTGTCTAAAATCTAAATCTACAGAGCAACAGGGTCCTCCTCACCAGTTGCCCCATTTATGTGACAGGGTTGAAACACCATGTTTGAATGATATTATCTTTATTGGTCTTCAAGTGTGAAAAGTAGAACAGGCTGAACTGTCATTTAATAAAGGTTAAGTAAGGTGCATTTGTATATTTGAGCCTTTGGACTGTGCTGAAAGAAAAGTCAACATACAGTGAATGTCAGTCTGCGGGTAGTTTCTTCTTGACTCAACAACTCTTGCTGTGTCGACAGTGAACTCTGGCTGACATCAAGACAGAAATTACACCAGTTCAGATGTCAAAATATCCATGATCTGTCAAAAAGTCAATGTAGTAATCGACATTACAGGAACAAACACATTATTTCATCTGTTGATTACATTTTATTGACCAGCAGAGATTGATGTTTCAAACAATATGTTACATAGATTTCTGTAATCTGTAATTGCTGTGCTCATGGCGACCAACCCACAGAGAATTATCACCAGACTTAACAGCTCCCCTCAGCTCTGCAGGGCATTTTAGTGTCTTTCAGCTCATTGTTTTGCTTTTTTACGCCTTGCAGCTTCCCCGTTCTGCCTCACTCTCACCGCTCTCATCGATCCTGTTTCCAACCACACGAAACATAAACCTATTTTGCACTGCCCTTCCACCTTAAAATGACAAAAAGACAATTTGGCGACTAATTGGGGAACTATGGAGAGAATTTAGCAGCTAGAACCTAGCAGACCAAAACAGAGCTGAGGGTTAATAGGATTATGAATGACAATGAAAATTTGCCAGGTGGACAAAAATACGACTTCAAATGGATGCTAAGGTTGTTCCATACTTCCTGGGTCTGGAAATAGTAAAACCATATAATGATATGTCAAACATGGCTTAGGTAATGTAAGTTTAGGTTCAGGTGGCTGCGGGAATCCAAATAATGTTAAATAATTACATTGAAAGTTCAGTAATAAAAATGCTGTCTGCAAATGAGTTGGGACCAGTGAACCAAAACCAAAAACCTGTGTGAGTTTTGTTGACGGTATCCTGTGCTCTGAGGTTAAATCAGGGTTCACTGTGGTTCCTCACAACGAGACAGGAAGGAAGCCACATGCAGCATTTCACCTCAGTCTCCTAATACAAGAGAAAATAAACCTCTCCAATGTAGCACATCCTGGATTCCTTGGTAATGACGCTTCAGGACACGTTGCTTGTAAATCAGAATCAGAATTTTTCAAGAAACAAGATTAAGATCAAAATGTTGATTTGTCCCCGAATCAACATTCGTCGCCTAACACTGCACGACACTGATGTAAGTATGATACTGTACAACACATTGAAAGAGTTATCATCACTGTCATTACAAAAATCCATCTTGATGTTCCTTTAGTCACACTCAGATTTACAGTATTGTCTATGTGAGTCAAACTCTGACAGTTTTTGCTAAGATCAATCATCAGGTCAAATTTGTAAAATGCCCAATAATCTGCTTCATTATCAAATATCTGCAAAACCTATGAGATTCCCATCAGCCTTCAGTGCTGGCAAATGTTCTAATGCTAACATGCTAAGATAAGATGAGAACCATGGTACATGTTACACCTGCTTAATTAGCATTGTCAATGTGGGCATGGTAGCTGACATTAGCAAGTCATCAAATATCTCCTACCAGAAGTTCGTATTGCAAATAAAATGTGTCGTCAATTTGGAAAGTCTGTCCCTTACTCTGTGGAAGAGGGATTTTGCCCTCACCACGCTGATCCGAAAACCTCCAGTGGCTCACTGCGAAGATCCTTGATAGATATTCAGCGGATATTTCTCACATTCTTAGCCACGACCAGATTATTGAAACTGAGGTAACAATCAGTTTCATATGTGTCAGAACTGCGCGTCATTTCACATAAAATTACACGCAAACCAAAAATTCATTTTGATGGCGAGTGTACACAAACAACAGGAGATGACATCATGATTTTCCCATTTATTTTATCTGATGTAAGTCATAACAAAGGCAGGAGGTAGACTGTAATCTGACCCTGGCTGCAAACATGACAAAATTTGGTGCAAATGAAGAGGAGAGTCGAGAGATTTCAAGTAATGTAAGATGCATTATGATGCAATATTTAACTAAACGGACTTGGAGTGTCATCTGTAGAGCACTGTTGGGCCGATATCTACTAAAAACCATGTGGAGAAACACTCTTCGAAACCACGTGAGAAATAACACATACAGACCAGAACAGTATAGTTACTCTATAATTCTTTAGTATTAAATATTGAGCTGTTATTGACAGGAAAAGTGTGCATTTATTAAATTCTGACATTTATCACAATTTGTGTGAAAATTCAATATTAGGTAGCAACATAAATGTTTAAAAATGTTTGGCCCAAACACTGTATCCACTCAACTGACATTACTCAACACTATTGACTGTAATTATAGTCACTGCATTTCCTTTATTGTGCAATTGCTCTCCTATAAGTGACCATATTCTGTACAGACCTGATCATTTAAAACAAGAAAAAAGTCTGAGTTCCAAACTGTTTCATACAGTTTTATCTAAGTATCCAGTGTTCAGGCCATCGTAAACACATGAATTAGCTCCGTAAATGTACTGAGCAAATTTAGTTGCGCTAAACAAACAGCTGAAAGCAATGCTTTTGAGGCAAATACTTTCTAGCTGACAGAACAGAATCCACCTCCCTGTACCTCTACAGTTTTCCCAAAATGTCTTACAGTTGCTTTGAGAAGTTTTAATAGATCTGATATTATTTTTGCTGTTAATCGTGTTTCTCTCCACTGTTTTGTGCTGTAAATCAGGTGGATTGGCATAAAACATAACATGAAATGCAACACTGGCTTAAAAATGTAAAAGACTCAAAAGTTACTGTTAAAAAAAGAACTGTTTATAATGTTGAAAGCACCTAGCACTGTTCATGAATGATGGACATGAAAGCAAAAGGTTTCAATCGGGCCACAAAAAGACAGGTTTCACTGATCACACCGCTCATACTTTCATTTCAAGTTTATTGGATTTTTGTTTCCACGTTATATTGTCTGATTGAGAAGAAAGGGAAGCAAATGCTTTGGCCATGACCAAAAGCATGATGAAAACCAAGGTGAGGAGTCAGTGCTCAAATTGAAAGTGCAAAGTCATGAGGCTCCATCTGCTCATCACTGTTGTTGAGGCAGAGAGAAATGCTCTCTGTCAGGCTGTCACCTGATTATCTCCACCAGAGGAAGAGCACTGTCTGCATCAAAGTGCCACACACTCTTTAGAAACTCTTGTCTATCAGGCGACTGTGCCTGTTCACAATTTGGGAATTTAGTCTCAATTAGCCTATAAATGATGATCTCTCCATACATTAGATCCATCCCCAAAAATCGGCGTGGTCACGATTTAAACCCAAAGCTGATTTTAGCCATAGCTTAACTGAAGCCCATTATTTCATGGCTTCTTGTAAAGGAGGGCATGTTCCACTGATTAAGCCATTCAGGTTATTCAAAGAGACAAAGCTGCACTTCAAAAAATAAGCTGTGAGGAAATCGGGGGGGTCTCTGCTGGAGACTTACAGAGTTGGCAAGCACAGCTTTAGAAATGCTATAAACATATACCATAACCATGGACAGTGCTTGTGCCAGATTGTTTCAGTTTTTAAATCATTACTCTAATTATATTAAACCACAGGTAACAGTAGCAACAAGCACTAGTGTTTCTGTATTACCTGTTAAGGACTTTCGTTTGTTATTAGTATTATATTATTATTTTTGATGGGTTACAATATATATTTTGTTAAACATAGTGTGACAATTAGGGGAATACACCTTTTCACACCAAATAACAAAAAAAACCCCTACACATTGTGGTTTTACAAGGGTAATATTCCAGACTATTTCTTGGCCAGAAGCAGTAACTTTCAGGACAGAGCATGACTAGATATTTCCTCCATTTTCAGTCTTTATGCTGAGCTTACTGTCTCCTGACAAAGATGAAAATGATTTCTCATTTAACTTTTGACCAGACAGAATTTTGCTGAAATGGTTTGAATCCACCTGTCTCCTTAGAGGGAAAGGTCACTGCAAATCAATACAAAGCTGTTCTGAGTGATCACCTTTATCCTATGATGAAACATTGCTATCCTGATGGGAGTGTTCTCCTCCAGGATGGCAATGCACCTCTCCATTTAGCACGAGGGGTCACTAAATGCTTTGATGATGAATGAATGCTTTGAAAATGATGCAGTTCATATGCTTTGGACTTCAGCTCTTTCCACCATCATCAAAACACCAAATGAGAGTTCTAGTGGCATGTGGAGGCCCAGCACCTTAATCAGATGCTCTATGTTGGTCTTTCCTTCAATTTGTATCTGTATGATATGAAGGTGATAATAAATGACAAAAGATGTGGAATAAGACATACTCTCTTTATTAAGAACTGATCCTGTATAAAAATCCAAAAATAACAAATCTTACAAAGTAGTCATCAACATACTTAATTACATTTAAAACCAAAAAAGCATCTGAAAGGCATCTAAGCAAGAAAAAAAAACAAGCTGGGATAAAAGTGACAGAGCAACCCTGAAGGCTGCTGCTGGGTCACAGATTTCAAACCCACACAAGTGTGCCATGTGTCCTTTCACAATAACCTAGAGCAAGGCGCTCTATGAAGCTATTGTCTCAGCTGAAAGAATGAAACAATTAAACACAAAACTGAAATCTGTATGTATAAAACATCTGGCAGAAATGCTCTGAGAACTCTGAATAACACATGTGATCACTGGTATGACATAGTCATTACAAAAGAAAGACAACAGTGAATGTGCTTTCTCGCACTTCCTGAATGGAAATTTCAGTACCTTGCAAATGCCTGAGCATTTCAGCATTGTAATTACTTTCACTCTCAACTATGGCTAACATGTATGTACAGAGTGCACTTAACAGCAAATACTCTGCTAAAAAAATCAGTAAAACAGTATAATGTGTGAGAGTCCTTTACAAAGCAATAAAACACAAAACCACCGTGATGAGCAATGATTTCTGCTGCATTTTTAAAACCCCTAACATCCTTTTACATCCCTGTTTTTTAAACACCAAAACAAAACATGGATTATTATACAGTATATTCACAGGGAATCTAACTTCACCTGAGAAAGACGAAGAAAGAAAGAAGTACATTCACTCTTTTGAAACCCATCAGCATGTCATTTGATGAGGTCATGGTTTATCCATGCACAGGTGTTAGCCTTGCAGGAGCTGGCTGAACACATGTGAGCTCAGTCTCATTGACCAGTCTGGAGAATAACACCAATCAGCAAAACCAATCAGGGAATTGGGGTGGGGGGTGAGGGGGTTTCCAACGGTTTCCAGTAATAATAGGAACCAAAGACCAATGACAGCTTACCAAACACTGCGGCCAATCAGGATTGGGGACCCTTCTTAGTAATTGGTAAAGAAGGAACTAGTCCATAATTGATTGTAACACCTAGAACAATGCCTTTGTCTAGTTTAAACTGGATTAAACTGGCAATAAGTTAACTCTTATGCACAGAGATGTAATAACCCAAGCAAATGCCCACTGGGTGAAGCTAATGGCGCTTTTACATTACACAGTTCTAGCACTACTCGACTCGGCTCGACTCGGACTCGACTCAGTTTCGGTTGTTTTCCATTACAATAGAGAACCACCTCAGCATGGTGGGTGGGGTGGGTCATAGTAAATCCCCGCATACGGCTTGAAATTCCAGAGACGTCGTTTGTTATGCGACACAAACAAAAAACAACTATAACGAAGAAACGTCTGCACCTCGCCATTGCTCCGTGGGGTTGATTTCTGTGCAGCCATCTCTGATTGTGTTTGTTGTTATTGGGTTTTAAAAATGGTGCGGGTGACTCTTATGAACGAGTCGCTCTCCCTGACTCATCTAGTGACGCGTCACGCCCTGGTCAGTTAGTGGCCTGCCGTCTGCCGACGTCACATTTTCGGCTCGACTCAGCTCGCTTGGAACACACCGGCCTGAGTAGGTACTAGAAAAGTACCTGGTACCAGGTACTAACAAAGTAATGAGTGATGGAAAAGCCTAAAAACCGAGTCGAGCCAAGCCGATGAGTAGGTGCTAGTGGGAAAAGCACCATATGTGTCTGGCTCTACAAGCAGAACCCATGTTATCCTTAGACTTGCTTCTGTTTATTACTAGATAACAGAAGTGGCTCTTCTGTTAGTCCCTGTGCTGAGGTGATTTGAGCCAGTCAGTCAGAGTTGCATAGTGGCCTTCAGAAGCCATACCATTATTTGTGTAACGATTTTGCAGATTTTTAAGAGGCTGGGTGTCTTGTCTCATTGGATCCATGTTATTCATTGGACGAGGAAGCAAGTCAGTGTACGTATTTTCTTGGCTTTCCCTTGGTGACTGCATGAGAGTAGCATGGGTCTCTTGTCCCACTGTGATCTGGGGTTCCTGCTTCAGCTGGAAGCTAGTTTGAGGCCCTCCAGGTCCCACCAGGCCCTTGAGAAACTCATCTCCTTCCATTCCCTCGAGGAAGGGGAAAGAGCCCAGCCCTCCTCCACCTCCAGGTTCTGGTCCATTAAAGGTGTTCTGGACTGGATTCATGTTACTGAAATTGGGCCACCCAGTCTGGAGAACCTGGTTCTGGTTGCCTAGGTGGTTCTGGGCCCGGGTTTCAGAGGTGAGATCACCCCTTTGTTGTTGTAGTTGGAAGAGTGGCTGGGACTCTGACTGGCTCATTCCAGGGACCTGAGAGACCGTCTCCAGGCACTGCAAGTCCCCCATGGAGAGCTGAGGGAGGGTGGTATTCTCAAAGGTGTTGGAGTAACCAGACACACGGTTTGGTGGCTGTTGTCTGGTGTTACTAGGGCGTGACAGATTGCTCATCGCACCGGACGGGTTAATGGTGACTGTATTCATGGAGAGTGTTGGGTTGGGATTTGTCCACGGATGACTGGCTGGTACATTAGATGCCTGTGAAGTCATCATTACATTTTGAGAAGCTGGCTGGTAGGACTGGTTGAATACAGTAGGTTGCTGCTGCATCACAGGTGTGTGCTGTTGCCTCAGGTACATGTCTGGAAAACAGAGCGTTTAGAGTATTACCCTGATCCAGATGGAAATGTTGGCTTCATACCTAGTCATAGCTATTTGAGGGAAACCAAGTTAAATCAGTTACCTTTTCGCATGTGACTCAGGGTACTCTGCGACACTGCCTTTGGCCTGTTCATAGCCAGACCAGTGAAAGGACCACCTGAAAAAGGGCCAGAAACCTTTGTTACAGCACATACATGTGTACTGACATACAAAGGACCTGCTCATGTGGTATCATTTCAGATGGACTGGACTGAGTATGTCGTACCATATCTCTCACCTGACAGTCCTGATATCCTCATCAAGTTCTCTCTTCTGCGCTTCTTCTCATTGTAGCCGTAAGGATCTGTAGCAAGCATGAAATGTCCACATACATCACCTTAATCTCACTGACAATTGAGGCTCAATTCCCAAACACTACCAGGAGAATGATGATGATTTAAGTTTACGAACAACAGAAAGAAGCTGCTCACCTTTGTCTTTGTCGTCGGGCAGATATCTGAAATCCATCGGTTCACTGACTTCCTGATCGGAGGGCCGGCGTAGCTGCATGTGGACAGTGACTGACTCTGTTATGGAGGTGTTGTAGAAGGGCGGGGTCTTGAAGACGATGGCTACTTGGCGATGAACATCGGCCTGGGAGAAGGAGCCTTTGGCCTCCCAGCCGTCAGCGGAGAAGAATCGCACCTCAATCAATGTCATCTGGAGGAAAGGAGGAATGGAAAACGGAATGAAAATGCAAAAAGATGGGCACTATGGCTATAAAAAACAAAATGGATTAATTAATGGATTGAATGCGGGTGAGTGAAGAGAAAATAGATGTAAGCTAAATGACACATAACATACAGTATACTTTAAATCAATTCACACATGCTGCAGAACACTGATAGTATGTACCTTTCTGCACTTTGTCACACAGTAAGAAGATCTCATCCCCTCCCTTAACGCTGCCACTGTTCCTGTTGACCCGACAGATCCTCAGCTCTGCTGTGTTCGGGGCCCCTGATGATACAGAAACAGGTTGGAAACATGCAACACAACAGACGCAACAAATCAAACAAGTCAGACTGCATACTTTGAGTATGATTGTAAGACTGTACGAGTGTATGAAGGTCAGAACCTGCATTTACTTGATCTAACTGATGTAAAAACAGCTTTAGTGGCTCAGTGCAGCTTGTTCAATATTTCCCTCAGTTAAGAAAAAGACCACACTCAGTATAGATTCGAAGCCTCACCAAGTTGAGTCACATGTCACATGCTTGCTCTCAGAAGAGGAAGTGCTCCATGGTAACACTGTTGTTTGAGGGTTAGTGTGTATAAAGAACTTCCTCTTTCTCAATGTGTGAGGAACACTAAACTAGTTCACTGTGTGCAATGCAGAGTATCTACTGGACGCACATACACAGGCCTTGCAACAAACAGTGGCGTACACCGACTAAACAGCTGCAGGTACACACTGTATGATCTCTATGTGCAAAACTGGTACTTATGAAACTGCTCAGTTATTACATTGTGTTACCAATATCACTTTATTTCAATTAGAAGTACATTAAAAAGTCTGGGTAAGGCTATGACATGGCATGAATATTAGCACAAAATATTTGCAGCATATTTATCATCATCAGCTCATGAAAGTCACGATCAATTAAGCCCTAATGGTGACACGCCTAACCTCAGGTAGTCCTCTGTTCCCATCAATGCAATTATTCTGCAACTTCATTATGTTCTAATAACTTGTAATTGCATAACATGACATCAGCGTGAGCACAGCTCAGTCACTCACTGTTGTCGTAGATGGGGTTGGTGACGATGGGGTTGAGGGGCCGGGTGTAGTGGCCGTTTTCGTCCTGCAGGAAAACCTGGATGCACAGGCGAACCACGTCAAGTCAAGTCGTACTCCTCCGTCTGCAGCAGCTGCTCACGTGGCACTGAGGTCACACACATACACACAAATAGACATAAGTGTCAGTATTACACTTAGATGAGAGCAAATACTGAGGGTATTTGAGACATGAGACAAACAACCAGCAATATGAGCAAAGAGACTAAATAGCCAAAATGCAATGCAAGAAGCTTTCCCCTTGACCGTCAGATAGTTCAGGTTTAATGTGCTCATTGTGACTTATCCATCTCCAGCGGTACTCCAGTATTCAGGTCATTTACTTAAATGAAAACTGTTATCAGCCTGGTGTGTGGCTTATCATAAAGTAGTTTTTCAATTATTAGACTACCACCACCATTAGGCAGAAGTTTCAACGGTTGATCTCTCAGAATGACACCACATCAAGCTATCTGCGTGGCCAAACACAACAAGTGGAAAAATACCTGTTTTGGAATTTGAGTGAACTGACCTTTGAAAGTCTCTTTTATTGAAATGCAAATTGTTAGCCAAACTGGATTTACCCTCCACAAATTCCTTTTTATCAGACAAATAACAACAATATAAACTTGCTGCAACTGCACGATGATTATGTAATAAACCAAATGTGCAAACAAACAGTGTTGAATATTAAATGACTAAATGTGTCAAACCATCAAAGCCAGATAAGTATATAGTCTATAATGTTCTCATATTTGTGAAATCTGTAGGCTGTCCCCAAAACCTCAAATTTGGATCAACATAAACACGTCACAGATAAGCTTTTTCAAGTGTCCTCAGCCTACACTCTCATCTACACACTCCTCACAGGGAGAGCTTTTACTGAGAGACACCCACACACCAACACACACACCAAGCTTTCACATCTGCCTACTTTCTCTTCCTCCATCTCTCAATTTCTATCTTTCGCGCTCATGTTGAGGCCATCCCCGCCTACAATTTGTCACCACGGTGACGCTCGGTGACGTCACCTCAGGGTGGAAAAAACTGTGTGTATGTCTGTGTGAGTGTCTGCACAACGCAGAAGCAACAGATGAGACTCCCTGCACGAGTGACCATGAAGGCTCCTGACGTGTGTGAAAGTGGTGGGACAAGAGTGTGTGTCAAGTCAAATCTTACGTTCTTAAACTTGGATTCCTTCATAATGTGTGTCTCACCTATTTTGAAGCCATTTCAAAATCTAAACACCAACAGTATAACCCCAGAATAAAGTTTTACTGTTCAACATATTCCATGGTAATAATATATGTATTATTTTCTTGTTATTCCTGACAGAAAATACTTAAGCATACAGAAAAAAAACAAACAAACAAAAAAAAACAGAAAAGAAAAGTGTAGCGCAGTTACACGTGAGATGCAGGGAAACTCCTCGTCCTTACTAACTGTGTCACAGGACATGTTCAGTGCAAGCAGCCAGCTAGGTATTTTTCCTGCTCTGTCTCTGCATGCGCTCCTGGCACCAGCCATTATTCTTCCCAAGGCTCAAGTCCAAGTGAAGCCAAAGGTCATCAGTGCAGCTCCACGTCTGTCTGGATTTTGCTTAGTCAGAAGTCCCCACATTAGTGATTGAGTCTGACCAGAGTCCACAACTGTGAAATTAACTACCAACATGTCTGTCCAAGTGTTTTAGCTTTAGCCCTCACCTCCTTGGGCATTTTTAGTGACAAATGATACACACGTCAAGCTTGACATGAAGCTTCAGGCTTTGTTCAAAGACTGATATCAGTTATCAGATTCAGCCAAAACATGTCAGACTGGGTCTAACTTTTATAACAAAGTTCCAAGAGAAAAGTAGGTAAAGAAAAATTACATACCAGCATCTTTAAAGCTCGCTAATGAACACATTATATCTTGTTTCTTTAATCTTAACCAAAACTGAAGTGAACAGCGAGGCAGAATTAGTTACCTTCAGACAGAGCCAGGCTGACTGTTTCCCCTGCTTCAAGCCTTCACACTCATTTAGACCAACTGTCTCCGACTTGTAACTTCATGTTTGTGTGGTATCAATCTCATAGTCTGTCTCTCTGCAAGACTAGTCCAGTTGACTTTATTCTAACTCTAAAGAATTACCATGACCTGGATGATTGAGAACTTTCACAGATAGGCAAGTGATAGTAAATGATATACATTTTATAAGTATGTAAATTAATTTGTATGTAGAAAACTGTATGTGGAATTGAGCAACAATAATTCTACAATAATTCCTTTTGTCCTTTTGTCTGGAGTGCAGCCACTATTTGATTAAAATAAGACATATTAATGGCAGGACATAACACATGCTTATATTAATCAGTGTAATATTGCATCATTTTGATTAAGTTTTCATACAGCTTTTTCTCTGAGACGCGTACTCTATGGCTCGCTAAGAGGAGTTTTAGCATCATGTAACATATCAAAAACAATGACACTGTGTATATTAAAAGGTCTGGGGGCTGAGTTGTCTTTCTATTCTATAAGTATGAAGTCTCGTAGCTGCACGCAGCTCTGCTCTATTTTAGCTTTCTGTTTGGTCATCAGGTTTGTCTGCTGTAGGTGGCAGAGACAGACACACAGTGGAGAAACTGAAGGAGGGAGAAATGAAGACTTGCTTGTGTATGAGAGTGGAACTGTTATATCAAATATGATGGAACATACTAAGTCGGTCTGTGTATGTGTCTGTGTGCGTGCGTGTTTGTGGAGTGTGTCACCGAAGGAGGCTGATGCCGGACAGGTGCAGGAAAGTGGGTTGTAGATAAAAGTAGGGGTGAGCGAGTGTGTGCGGCGGAAAGAAACTGGGAGTCAGAGTCAGCGGGCATCCTGGCTGCACGAAGCTGCAGCTGCGGCGGGACGAGGTCATTGGCTGCGGCGGTGACGTGGACGGCGATGGTAGAGGGGGTCACAGGTGCGTGGGGTGCGGGGGATGAGTAGTTTGTGCGAATGTGGGAGCAGAGCGTGAGAGTGAGAAAGAAGGGGAGGCAGGTGCCAAGCCTCACCACAAACAGTGTCTCCGCTGCATGACTCACAATTTCAACAAGTTTCATGGTGTGCACCGTTCAGTTTGTGTCTTACTGAGGCTGAGGCAATGGCTACCCAATCATACATGACAGTTACATCATATATACACTATATACACTCCCCTACAAAAGCATTGGAACAGTGAGGCCAATTCCTGTACTTTTCTACTGTAGACTGAAAACATTTGGGTTTGACATCAAAAGATGAATATGAGACAAGAGATCAACGTGAACTCAGAAGTCTACAGAAACATTTTGTCTGCCAATTTAAAGAAAGATGCAACCAAACTGATTAGGAAATCCTTCATCATGCAGCAAGATAACGACCCAAAACACACTGCCAAAACAACAAAGGAGTTCATCAGAGACAAGAAGTGGAAGGTTTTGGACTGGCCAAATCAATCTCCAGACTTAAACCCTATAGAGCATGCATTTTACCTGCTAAAGAGGAGACTGAAGGGAGTAACTCCCCCAAAACAAACGACAACTGAAAGAGGCTGCGGTGAAAGCCTGGAAAAGCATCACAAAAGAAGAATGCAAAAGTTTGGTGATGTTTGGGTCACAGGCTTGACATAGTTACTGCAAGCAAAGGATTTGGAACTAAATATTAAGTCTTATTCACTTGAATCTATTTCAAGTCCATCTGTTCCAATACTTTTGCTCACCTAAAAATGTGGTTTTCCGTTACAAATAATAAAATAATATCTTCTAAGTTGTGTATCAGATCCAGATAAATACCTGGAAATAAAAGCTGAAATGTTGATCTTATGTCTCATATTCATCTTTTGATGTCAAACCCAAATGTTTTCAGTCTACAGCAAAAATACAGGAATTGGCCTCAATGTTCTAGTATTTTTAGAGGGGAGTGTATCTTCTCTGTACTATGAAAATGCTGTGTGTAGAGTTCCACACACACAAACACACAAGTGGGGTTTCCTCTGAAATCATAGACAAAACTATGAGGCTCAAATAAGGATCAATAATATTTTCAGATTTTTAAAGATTTTGTCTTTGTGAGCCTGTGAAAAAGTAGAGACTTGTAACTGCAGAAAAAAATGAGAACGTCTAACTACAATTTGTGCACAAATTATATCAAAGGTGAGGTAACGACAAGACTGAAAAGATTGTTCGAGAAATCACTGTCACCCTTGTGAGCTGAGCAAACAATCTCCAGGTGTACCACCACGCTGGGAAATGTGGAAAAGTAATATAGAAACAGAGTACTACGTCACACAAACACACGCACATGGTGTTCAGTTCTGTGTCATCGCTGCTACAGGTGAGGTGAGCGCCCTGCTAAAAGAAATGACTTAATAGACTTAATAGAGTCGAAGACACTCAACTCAACCACGCTGCTGTAGCCCGGACAGCATGTCACATGCGCGAAATGAGGTGCGGTCAGGGGGGTTCATGTGTGCGAATGTACAAGGTGGCTGGGGTGAGGCAGCGTGAGCGGGAACGAGGGGAGGAGGAGGAGGAGGGCGGGGGGGGGCATATCTCTCCCTGACACAGGAAGCAGCTGAGTTTCACAGCAGAAGTGAGCTGAAGAGAGGGGAAGGTTTGAACAAACCATGTGAACAAATTCGTCCAGCTGCCAAATGCACAGTCTGTAGCAACACATACATTTGATATTTGTCTGCAGTATATATATAGATAAACCCAGCTGGGTGTCAGCCAGCTTTATCTATACCTGCCACTCTATGTGTCACATGACTGTTTTATCTCCAACACAAGACTCCAGATCTTTTTCTTATTTCTTGTCATGGTAGTTCATATAGAAATTAAAACTGCACTCATCGAAAGCCAAACATCAAGAAATTGAAAACACAGAGCTCCTATATAAAGTGCCCGCATTAGAAGCAAATTGTATTATGGTAACAAGTAAAAATGACGACCTATTTCCCATGAGCGGTTCTTCACAGAAAAAACTAGATTACTTGTGATGACATGCATGTTAGAGGTCAAAGCTTGGGTCATCTAACCTCCTCATACCTTTTTGATGAATAACACAAAGAGCAGCGCCGACATGAGCAGTCCTGTCACAAGTTCATCTGCACTCGTGATAATAAATGAAAGTCCTCCATTAAGGAGTGACATTGGGAAGATTGTAATTGGTGACGTGAAAGTACCAGTTTTTCATAATGTACAAAATTGAGCAGCTGGCTTCAGAGGCAACTTGTTACACCATCCTACAACAGATATATCTTTAATGGTGGCAGTTAACACATTTAGTATAGTCTGACATCAGTGCAACAGGGACTACAAGTGTTTCAAATCTTCAGTTTTAAAGACCCTAATTGGCTCTTTAACACGAATACTAGACAGCAGGTAAGTTAATAGAGATGTGACTATATACCATGAAGCTCTGTGGACAGGCCAAGAGACTAAAATGTCTGCTGGGGTTAGGGGTTAATATCACACAGGAACCATTTGTATCACACTTTCATCTTGCCTATTCATTCTGTGAGGCTGTGTATACAGTGACGTTATCAGGTATGAGTACATTTGGTTAATAAAGTTAATTCAAGCAGTTTCTGTTACCACTTGGACTTGCCTACGTGCAAAACAGCCTCATGCAATTTAAAAATTGCATGATATTGCTTCATACCTGTGTCATCACGGGATTAGAGATCAGCACAGGACACCAACGCGCATATATGTTGAACTCACACCTCCATTCCCTGTGTGCTTTTACAGTCCTGTAAAGCACCATACCCTACTTTTATCATCATCTCTGAGAGCTGGGGAACCCCCTCGGCCCACCCTCCCCCTTTTAATGAATCCTGCATTCCCAGCTCTCACGTGGCATCCTGCACTGCGCTGAATTGAGCAACTGTGACCAAGAATGGGGAAGTAGCTCAGCGCCTGTTTGTACACGAGAACCGCCGTCTGTCTGCATCGGAGGACCACAGAATGAAAGCACGCTGAGGAAATGGCATTATCGTAGACCGTGCGGTGGCAAGAGAGCGGATTTTTGACTTCATGCTAGGAAAATCTTCTCTCGTGTCTGAGAACTGGGTCAACCAGCATTTGAAAACAATTCTTTTGAATTGTTTTCAAGCTGTTTAACAGTAACAACAGCAGGAAAAGCAACAGCAGCAACCACAGTACCAGCAGCAACTAAAGTAACAGGAACCAATAAAAACTGCACGTCAAATAAGGGCAGCAGGATTCATATTTGTACTAACAATATTTCACCAAAATACAAAGACACTCTTTACTTTGCCCACTTAGGACTAGAGACTGAATGATGATATTAGTGAACAGATATTATAATGTGATAGTGGCTTAGAAGAAATTATACTAAGTCAGTCTTTTACAGGCTTCATTTTTCATATATATTTAACTAAAAATTAATGCATTGTTCAATCTCTTAATACTCTCTGACTTTACACCCTGAGCCCTTTGGTTCCTGCTATAGACACAGATCTAAAAAAAAACTAATCACAAATATAAAGTTGTTTTGTTGTTTTTTTTTAACGGCTCAGTAATTTCCTAAAATAGGTGGGCTCTTAAAGCCTAACCACAAACAGTGCCTCCACTGTATGACTTACAATTTCAACAGGTTTTATAGCATGCATTGTGTCTTACTGAGGCTGATGCATGGCTGCTCAATCATATAAACAGTATATACCTTCTCTGTACCATAAACCAGCTGCGTGTAGAGTTCCACACACACACAGGGGAGGTTTTCTCTAAAATCAGTGGTGTTGCTTTTACAGCACACTGGGAAACTGCTGATGATGGTTTGGATGCAAAGACAGCATAGCTAATTTGACAGCATCACACAACAGAGTTAAAGGCCAATGGAAAAAAACACTTCCACCATGTTGATCCTCTTCAGCAAAGCAAAGTCAAAGGCAGGAAGGACGAGAGGCGATATCTTCTTTGCAACAGAGAGCATTCAAGTTTTGGGAGCTAAGAAATTACCAGACCTCTGCCAATGTCTCTCCACATCACATCAGGCTACAAAACTAATTTCTGTAGCATTTTCAAGCAGCATTAATAAAAGCAGTTCCTCTCTTGTTGCTTCAAACACTGTTAAAATAAACTGTAACCCTAAAACTGAGTCTTTTAACAAACGTTACTCAAACAGGAGTAAATGGTAAATCTGGCGCTCCAGTGAGTGTGTCTGGGTGTGTGTGAAATTGATGGAGCTTTGTCGCACAGAGGAATGAGATGGATCAGGCTTTGGATACACACACGAGACATGTCAGAGGGATCAATTCAGTGTTGGTTTAGGTCTCTCTTTTTTTTTTTTGATTTAATGACAATAACTGATCTTAGATGGTAATATATCCTGCTCCAGTCCTTACATCTAACAATTTTTTAGTGTTTTTCAAATGGCTTTTCTTTATTTTTTATGTAAATGAATACAAGTCAATATATGCCTATCACTTTTTATTTATTCTCAATTACCAATGTCAGTGTTATCCCTCGAAAACTCAGTGTCATTCAGCTTCTGAAACTAATATGTACACTGCTGTCAGCCGCTGTGACTCGCACACCCCATGAAACAGATATCAACACAGAGAAACAGAACATGAGGAGCAGGAGGACTTACCATTAAAGGGGTTGATCCCTCTGGTAATCCTCTGTACAATCGCATCTTTCACCTCCCTCCTTCTCACACACTGGATACCCAGATTCTGGAAGCTGCGTGAGCAATGAAACAACAGGTTTGTGAGAAAGTGACAGCATCTAACTGTTGTAACAAAGTGATAATGATAAAGAAACTGCACTGTGCCACACCTGAGTCAAGTATGATCTAAAAAAAAAATAATGCTGCTGCGGATTCCCACAAGCTAATGATCGCCTGATGAAATCTGTGGGATTAATTTTGCTGATACACATCGAAGGGCTGAACATCTAAATTAATTTACTACAGAGGTCCATGAGGGATTTGCAAATTATACACAAAAAGATACTGAGTCATTCACATTTTCAAACACATGCTCGAGTACACTGAGTACACACATGACATAGCACACACACACACACACACACACACACACACAACCTCTGTTTTCTCTCTAACACATGATGTCACTTGGGGAATTCCCATATTGCCATCGTCATCACAGACATGGTTTGACAAATATGCTTTGTGTGTGTGTGTGTGTGTGTGTGTGATTTGCTGTATGACTATGAGTTTCTTCTTCTGTATCTCAGAGGTCACCAATTTACACTCGGTGCCTCCCGAAACCGTCAAGTGAAACAAGAAATACTGTTAATAGAGATTATATTGTGGTGAGTGTGTATAACAGACGGGGTGTGTTTACTTATTTGATGACAGCCTGCTGATTAAGACTGATACTGGGGTCATAATTACTCTAATGAAAGACGGTGACAGAGCGCTGTTGGACAGAGGGGACTGTGAGAGAAGAACTCACGCGATCACTCTGCGGTCTGGACCAAACTCAGCCTCGTAGAATCCGTCTTTGCAGTCCTTCCCCACCAGGTAAAGTCGTGCGGATGCGGGCGGTACGGCTCGTTCTTGGTCACCAAGTAAACACGCACTTTCCCCTTACCACAGTAATTCAGGATCTGTGGAGGAGGAGGAGGTTGCTTTAACTCAGGTATAGTCTATATACTGACACACATGCTTTTAAAGTATAAAAGGCACACACAGAGGTGGAAAGAAGAGAGAAGGAGGAACATGAGGTGCCAGTAGAGCCAAATGTGCTTTTATGTGCAGATAAATGTGTGAATCTTTGTTAGATTAAAGTTCTGGTGACCGACCTGCAGGCTGGGGTAGGTCCTGTTGTTGTCGGAGCTCTTCTCGCCGGGGATGCTTCCGGCCGAGCGCCCCTCACACTTGTACCTGAAGCGCATTCCCCTCTGCTTAGGCTGCTCGAAGATCTGGATCTCCGGCTCAGCCACTAGAGAGCACGGATGACGAAAACAGTCAGAGAAATGATGTGGAGAGAAGAAGGGGCGGAGGGATGGAGGGATGGGAGAAATGGGGAGCTGATGTGAAGTCACATTAGTGACCAAATAACACAGAGTACTCCGGGTGTGTTGGGTTCACAAACAAAACTACCAAACCTACTTTTATCAATGAATATACTTTTATTATATATATTTAAATGATTAAATTCATAAATTGAGTTCATATTTTATGTCTGTCTTTATTTTTTGCTTAAAGGCTTTAGATGCATTAAAGGCATTAAAACGATATCTGACACCT
Organism: Scortum barcoo; assembly: GCA_023238725.1. Classification (NCBI taxonomy): domain Eukaryota; kingdom Metazoa; phylum Chordata; class Actinopteri; order Centrarchiformes; family Terapontidae; genus Scortum; species Scortum barcoo. Next base: position 3,880,942 of record CM041544.1, read on the forward strand.
GAAGATGGCTGCAAGTATAAAACCATTACCAAGTGCCTCCCACTGTGAACCCTCCCATAGATACTGTTCTTCATCTGAGCTTTATGGAAAAGATGACTTATTGTACACGGTTGAGCTACAGAGAGTCAAGGGTGAAATATGCTGAGTGAAATTGGATTGATAATCTCAGGAAACAGGCACTGATGAATGTTATTTTTTTTTTAGCTAGAGCTGATCAGCCCATCCTAACCTTCCTGTTTCTGTTCTGCATCGCCTTCATTTCAAATTTAAAATGGTCACTGTTTGGTTCAGTGATCCAGTCAGCATTAATTCAGTGATCCGCAGCTAGGTTACACATCTTGATTAAAATGAGGTGAAATGAGGTTGAAAAGTTACCGTTTTTAGATGTTTAGAGAGCAGCTGTACTTTTTGTTGAGACAGTTACTGACATTCATTTGAAATAATGTTATGTGTAACCTTGATGCCTAAAAGTCTTTCAGTAGCAAACTGAGCCACATTATCTGATGAGGTGACTTTTAAGCTGTAAATTATCATCTCAGTTCTTACTAAAAAGGCAGACCTCAAGTATTATGCCTTCAATACAAAGCATGAAATGAGTTGGTCAGTACTATTTTCGCCCTTTTGCATGAAACAAAACCTGGCCCACATGATGTCTGTGTGAGAGAGGAACTAAAACTGATCCGGGAAGTGTTTCTGTTTTCGGTGTACAGTGTTAATGATTGAACAACACAAAAATGCCTTTTTTTAGTGGACATAACAGGCGGGTGACAAGCGCTCTGAATGCAGAGCAGCGTTCACACACAGGTTTTACATTGGCCATGTGTGAAACAAGTCCTGTTACATACCTGAAATGACTAAGAAGTGTGCCAAAAAAGTAATACGGCCATGTCCTGCCTTTCTGCAGCTACTTTATGAGAAGACGCTCCAAACACAGAACTAAGAGTTTTTGTCACTTACACACACACACAGTATATAAACTCATACATCACAATCTATAAAGATGATGATTAGAAGCAGCTCTGGTTCTCACACTTGCTCACACCACAGGCCTGAAAAAAGCAATGCTTACTAATAAAACAAAATGAGGAAGTGAAAGGCAGTGCAAGAAAGACAGGCAGTGCAGCACATACACAGACTCTTAGGCACTTTTTGGCTTGTGGAGGCAGGCAGCCCATTTTGACATGAGAGGTGTAAAAGTGTACTCACTTAGGTGTGTGTTGTCCCCTAGCATGGAGGGCAGAAGAACTGGGGAGGAAAATGTGACATATAGCAGGAAATTAGGCAAATAAATATGAAAATTAGACTCAGAACCATCCTGAATAGTATTTTCAGTCAAGCTGGTTTGTAATGGTTTCTCAGCTCATTCAGTTCTGCCAAAGCAGTCCTGTAATTACTGCCACTGACTCCAGTTACACTGTCAGTCACTCCAGCAAGGAGGAAGTTAAGGAGACTCGTAATAAACAGCACTAAATAGCATTTTACTTCAGAATGTCACCACTGTCTATTCATGCTTAACATATTCACATACAGTAAGTTACATGTCACTCTATGATCATTGGTTTTCATTACCTTCTGTGTTCCCCTCTCACTCTACACATCAGCAGTGTTGTTACTCAGTAAAGAAAGGTGTTACTCACCATCCATGATGCTCACACTTTCTCTCTCAGCTCTGTCACAGGTTGTCGTCCGCTGGAGAACCCTGAGCTCAATGAGTGACAGTGGACAGGAAAAGTAATATTTGTTGGAGGAGACCAGTGGGGGGAATTCCCCCTCTGTCACCGCCCTTCATCTGAACTAACCAATGAGAGGCCTGCCTGACTCTGAGCAAAGAGGAGTCCCTCCCCTGCTCGCTGTGCCTAGAGAGCAGGGGGAGTGTCACCTCAGAGATGAGAGAGAGTGACAGTGTGCGTGTGTGTGTGTGCGTGTGTGTGTGCGTGTGTGTGTGGAGAAAGTGTGCTGGACACATGGCAGCAGCCCTGAGATTGGACAAAGTTGTGGGAAAGAACATTCAGCAGTTCTGACATGCAGCAGGTGGCCCCATCATGAAGCATGGAGGCAGCATCAGCACTGACAGTTGACTTCATTTTGTGGACGTGGTAACTTCTGTGCAGGTGTCTCTGCACGCATCAGCACAGACCCAGGTCTGCAGGGCCGGAGCTCATGTTGAGACAGCTTCAGATATTTTTAGTTTTATCAGGTAAGTCTCTCCATACCCAAGCATGAAACCAGTCATAATGACACCGTGATCACACATAAAGGTCATTTCCCGTTTTGAGAGTAAAAGGCCCATTCTTTACCCTGGAAACTGCTATTTAAATGATTATTTATGACTTTCTTTAGTAGAATTGATATTCAACTCTTTTTGTCTTCCTTGTTGGTTCAAGAATTAAGCTTGAAATTTCCACCTTGACCTTTAAAAGATAATCTGATGAAACACTACAAGATAAATTTAGTAGATTGATTTTCACTTAAAATTGTAACTCAGTCATAATTTTGTACATTTAATTTATAATGTTTGGAACAGTTTTGTTTACTATTACTATTTAAAATTGTACTTCTGTGCCTACAGAGTGAAAATAAAACATAGAAATATATGACAAAAAACACAGACACCAGGATAGTTTTTAGGGGTTTAATGGGTGTACAGATTCATTTAAAGGAAGTGATAAACACATACAAAAATACCCTTTCAATACATTTTAGAAACAAACATCTAAATGACCTGTTTTGTTAAATGTTTCCGAACAGCAAAACATGAGTTGTCTGAAACAGAGTGGTGCAGATTTCAATCAAGAGACCTACCTGCTATGAATGCTATTAAAAAAAAGATCACATGGTACAAATATGCAAATATAAATAAAGTGATAAGAAAACCCCCAATAATGAAGAATATGCCTTTTGAAAAACTGTTTTCTGTACATTTAGTTGGGGAAACAGATGCTGGAAAAAGAGCCTGTGTCTGTTACTCTTACTCTGTTACCTGCTCCGAAGAAGAGGGCGCCTCGTCAGCATCACTTTATACTTTGCCGTATACATATATCTTCTGTGCTGAAATCAAACACAAAGTCATCCAGCTTTAGACCATAAAGATGGAGGGTTGGGGCCCAAGGCAGGAGAGAAAAAAGCTGTCTCCTGACCCCCCCTTCACCCGTGGCCCCAGGAGATGCCTTTTAAGAACCTCCACAGGAGGCGCAGAGGGTTAACACCCAAAACGAAGGGAATTCTGTCTCTCTCCAACACAAACACAACCATCTATGCATGCACGCTCACACACAGTCAACCACATACGCATGCATACACACTCAAACCAGCGCAACTCGTCAAAAAGCTTCGGACCATTTTTTCACTATGCACCTTCATGGACATCGACACGAAAATGACCAGGACCTGGCTTCATCAGGAACAAGCTTCACTAGCAAACAGACCACACTGAACTGGTGGATTGGGGGGTGGGGAGGGGGGTTAAGCAGTTTCCTAGACAAACTTTTGTCGTTTATTCCTCCTGATAGAACTACAGGTTAATTTTAGATTTTAGGCGTCAGACCATCTGTGAATGGCAGGGGCCAATGTTCAAAAACTGCTCCCCACACCTATCTGACACACCATCAAAAGTAAGTAGAAAACTAGTCATCCCTTCCTTTTAATCCAATATGAACAACAGGTGCGACACCGAACACAAGAATAAGCGTAGCATTTTGATATGCTTCCTCTGGTGTGTTTTTTTTTTTTTTACAAATAATTATTCCAGCACCTGAGGAGCTCTGATGTCACCGGGCGTCTATAATCACCTACACACTGCAAGTCCAATACTAACCTGGAGTCCTGTTTGGGAAGTCGTGGTGGTCCAAAGAATTGCGGTTGTGATTTTTTTCATCCAAGCAAACCCCCAATAAAGCCTCCCTGCAACTGTATCCAAATCTATACAGTGTATACAAAAAATATCCAGGCCTCCAGACTATTTTTTCTTTTGGGACAGGCAACAGAGAATAACAAAAATTACAATTTTTTTAAACTTTTTTTTTTTTCATTTTTAGATAAAACTACAATAGAATGGTCAAAAGACTTAACAGTGATCTTTTGCTTTTTTAAGACAAAAAAGTTATGTACATCAACATTTACTGTACAGGTTTCTGTTTGAGAGAAAAGAAAGGAGAAAAGAAAAAAATCAGCATACACCAGAGGTGTGTGTAGCAAGCGTCGATAAAGGTTTTGGGCCATTTTAAAACATGTTATTTGGAAATAAGGGAAAATGAAAAGAAGAACAGCACATTTTCCATCTGTACTGTGGACATTTTTAAACACTGAGGGAGAAGGCGAGTAAAAAACTGTCGCTTTAGTTCTCATGTCAGATGTTTCCGTGACTGCTGAGTTAAACGCCCCCCGGCTGCGAGCGTGACGGAGGGAGCTGACAACCTCTGGTTTGACCAAATCACCTATCCACTGGCAAATCTGTTATCTCTGAAGATTTGAGGTGAGGTGTTCGTCCTGCTGCTTCACACTTGAGACAGACCGACCTGAACACACTCCCTGTCCCTGTGTGAAGCCATCTTCTCGGTGTTTGACTTAACTGTAAAGCCCCACCTCTGTGTATGTATGAATCCAGTCTATAGTTGTGTGTTCAAGCTATGTGGATTCTGGCCTTCTCCGTTTCTTTCAGCCTCTTGGCCTGTTCCTCCAGAGACGGGGAGTGGGGTCTCTTGGAGGCCGCACCGTTCAGCGGGTCAGCACCTCGGCTCACTAATGTGGGGATGGAGCTGCCCACAGGTGGCGCCACGTGTTTGGATGAAACATGTTCTGCAGAGAGAAAGAGGAGGACAGGACTTGTTCATTTTGGTAACTGATTTTGTTTTACTGATCGTTGTCCAGGTTTAACTTCAGACAACCAGCTCAAACGTTAACATTAAGACAAAGCTGCTCATTCTTTATGACAGACAGTTCACAGTCACCCTGCTCTTATTATTACCCAAATACTACTTATGAACACATAAAGACAGACTGAAAGTAACATTAACCTTACACCTACACACAGTATGGATATTGCTAATGGTATATTTAAATTTATGATACACTGGCAGCTTAGCCAACTTCTGAAGAGGATGTGGAAGATTCAGTTTTAACAATCAGTCAATACACTGTGCATTATAGTTATATTTTTCATCTTTCACAAAAATGTTAGAGCTATTATACAGTGACGAGAACTGCAATAAGTCCTTTTTGTCCTGGAAAAAAAAAGGTTGTTTACAGTTTTGTTGATGAAACCGATGAGACAAAAATGAAACACTGGACAAAGAACTAATCTTAGTGATGAATTAGTGGAACAGAATTGAAAATTTACTGAAAGTAACATTTGAGGAAGTGCTGTCAACCTTATTAATATTGTTCTCTTATTGTTCTACTAAGTTTTGGCATTCAGGACTGTGTAAACACTCACTTGACCCAATGACAGGAATGGACATGCCCTTTTCTTCACTGGCAGGGGCTGCAGCGTCAGTGGTGAGGGTGCCCTCAAACACTGGGGCTTTGGGAGGTGTGATGCTACATTAAAGTGAAAACAGATAGGCAAGACAAAGTTAAACATTAGAAAAATCAAATAAGATCAACAGTTTAAATAGCTGGGATGGTGCTGGGAAATAAGACAGATAAAGCTCACTTGTGGCGGTTAAGGGCCAGTTTAATGGAATTTTTCACAACACGACAAGTGTTGCTGGCTGGGAGAGGCGAGGAGGCATCTGGCAGCTCCATGCTGGGAAGTCTCTGAGGTAGGAGACAGAGCCATCAGAAACCAGCTTACATTCACTTGATTTAAAGTCATTTAAGAACAGCTTTAACAGACCATAGACATTGATCCCCCAATATTGATTAGAACCGATTTACAAAGAAGACGTTACCTGTGTTCTTGAGGTATCGATGGTTGGAATGGGCTTAGCCTTTGATCCAGAAAGTGGAGTCTAATGGTGAGGAGAGACAAAATGTAATGAAAATGTCAGTGTTTTATTTCATCTGACTTTACACAGGAAGGAGAGTAAATGACACCTACAATATTGGGTCCTTCTCCATGCGTGTAGGAGTCAGAGGATGGTGGATATGGCTCTTTAAATGCAGAGTCATCATTGGACACAACCTGCAGCAAAGAACAGAACAGAGTCACAACTTCTACTTTGCATGATAATTAAATCCCATTTAATCTGACCTTAAGTTTAAATCTAACACCAATTATATTCAAAACATGGCGGTCCCGGCCTGAACTGAGGACACCCTCCTTACCTCGGAGTCTTTGTGCCTCTTGGCCAGGTCCTCTTGTGTAGGCGAGTGTGGTCTCTTTACAGGAGCTCCGTTGACAGAGTCCTCCAGGCCGTTGGGCTCCTCTCTGGGGCTGCTGGTGGCGTTGGGCTTCACGTCCCCGCTAAGCACTGGTGTGATGGAGCTGCTGGCTGGTGGGGAGGGAGGCTTCGCTTTAACTGGAGGCTCTTCACACATGAGAGGGAGAGACAGACATGAAGAAATTAGAGGATGATTAACCATGTCATTTAAGGAAGTGCTTTCAACCTTATTCATTAATATTGTTCTCTGCTTTCAAGTTTTGGCATTCAGGACTGTGTAAACAGACACATATTACTGTGTAATATGGTGGCTGGACTGTCAATTATGCAACATGATTATACAACTTCTAAAACAGCCTAACCCAGACAGGAGAACTGATTTACTTTTCAACACTTAATAGACAGTGTATTAAGAGAGGGACAGTAAAAATGACTCACTTGAGCCAATGACAGGGATGGACATGCCCTGGTCTTGAGCAGCTGGTGCTGCGCTGGGTGCTGCGCTGGGTGCTGCGCTGGGTGCTGCGCTGGGTGCTGCGCTGGGTGCTGCGCTGGGTGCTGCTCCGGGTGCTGGGGAGCCCTCCACAAAAAGCTGCTTGGGAGGGCTAATGCTGCAGAATACAGAAAAGACAGATGACTCAGAATCATACTGCGGACTGGAGCCCATCATTGTAAATAGTGATATGACGAAAAAAACATGATATGCAACAGAATAGAACAATTGAGGGTTCAAAAAAATCAACTGACAGAAGTACAGAGGCATTCATACCTATCATCTGTGTCAGACGCAGGCTTGGAGGGTTTGCTGGTTGGGGAGCTAAAGGGAGTCCCCGAGTCTGTGTCTCTGGAGGTGTCCAGATGACTGCTGTCCAGAGAGATCCGCTTAGAGCTGCCACCATTAGAGCTGCGGTTCAACTCAGCTATGCTCTGCAGAAAAACAGAAAAAGAGAAATGATAAAGAAAAGATTAAGTTATGTTTAAAGGTGATTATTAAGGCTTCGTCTAAATGTACAGGAACATATCTCACTCTCTTTTTCCGCTGCACCAGCTCAGGGGGAAGGTACTGATGGAGCTGTTTCTTCTTCACATGTGTTGCTTCAATTTTCATCCCATCCTTCAGCATGTTGATATTGTTGGCTTGTCTGTAGACTGCAGGGAACAAAATGTCATGTTAAGGTTCATGGAGTACTGGTGTGAATTTAGAAACAGGTTTCATTAGGACTTTCTGAACCGATATTTTCAAGCACTTTGTGCAGTAGCAGAGGAAGTGACAGACACGGACGGGCAGTCATTGGTTTAAGTTATGGCTGTGCATCTTTTAACCTGGCTCCGTCTTTTTCTGTCTGTCTTGCAGAGAAAGTATTTTATGCACCCAATGAAGCTGAAATGTTGAGGATTATGGGAGAAATTGTCCCTGAAATGCCTTTTATACACGTAAAGTTACAGTATAATGGTTACCATGTTGTTTTCAGCCTCTTATCTTATGTTTAACTAGGTTATGACGGGACCTACCCGTGTCTGTGAAGGACTGGATGTCGTACGTCAGGTCAATGTTCACACTCTCTGCATTCTCCACTTTCTTGAAGATGATCCCGATGAACCACATGGACACAAAATCGTTCCTGGTATAGAGCAAGGAGGGAGGAACAAGGAACATGAAGTGAAAACAACAATTAACTCTAATGTGTATTTCATGCTGATATCACGCCATAGAATTGAACATGCTTGCGATGCTCAATCAAGTCAGCAGGTACAAATTCATACACTAGTAAATACAACAGTCTTCAAACTGCATTCAACGAGTTCCACATGCCTGTCTAATAATTAACAACACTCTCACCAGTGAAGATTTCACGACTCACTGAGGTGCACTAGTCGTATTCACATGTTAACGGGAAAAACAAAATAAATAAAAAACAGAGTAACCCTATATAAAGTTTGATTAATCATTAGCAGGCATTTGTTTTTACTTATCCACAATGTTTTCACTGGGTATTTGGGATGTTTGAATAAAAGTGGACTCACTCATTGCGGTTCTCTTTGGACCCGGGGAAGGACTGGGGGTTAACATGAGCCAGGGTGATGTACTCATTCCTCTCCAGGTTTCCCACCAGAACTCGGATCTTTGACTCCACCAGACCGATCCTGATTTGAAAAAAAAAAAAAAAAAAGGACAGGTTCAAGTTGTTAATCCTTACAGTACTGCAGTCCTTCCTCCCAGAGTTCTTCTTAGAGTTCGACTATATTTATGTCTCTGTTATATAGTGTGCATGACGTGCTAAACACTCATTGTACAATAAATTCAGTCCTTTGACACTCACCATTCTAAGTGGTTTTCTTCTGTGGACGCACTGGCAGTCAGAACGATGTAATGCCTGCAGCACAAAACAGAAAATTAGCTCAACCCAGCTGACTCCTTTAAGACTCACCTTCCCCAGCTGCATTTATGATAAAAACAGCTTCAGGACTACTAGAACTAAATAAAACCTTCCCTCAAAAGTATTTTGTGCAGGCATTCCTGTGTTCAGCCCCTGCACATCTTTAAATGTATGATTCATCCATCTTAATTCTGGTGTACAAAAAATACTAATCATTAAATTGAGCGATTCATCAGTATTTTGATGATAAAAACTCCTGAGTTCAATAAGCTTCACAGTGGAACATTAAACACAACTAATCACACCACTGCTCAGGTGACTTGAGGCAGCTCCAACGGCAGAGCAGCAGTACCAACAGAACCTGGCAGAAACCTCTGTTGTGGTATTTGAACTGTGTGGGAAGGATTTTCATAAACAAAATGACTCGACCAAACTCCACTGACCACAAGTTAGGATGAGTCAAATCTGCCCAAACCCAAAAAGTGAAAACAATAAACTGGTTGGAAAATAAACTTGCATCATCCGGTTCTAGTTTCAGCTGCACAAACAGTGCATGGCCTTCCAAAACCGTTAATGTCACAGAGACAAAGAGAGCTCCCTTCTACAAACCCTTACAGATTTTTGACACATGTAAACAAAAGACGCATAATACTGACGAAGTTAAAATGAAAGAATTATCATCTTAGCTCTAAGAAAGAAAACCAAGATTGTCGTATATATACACAAGAAACATGTCTATTCCTCTTGCACTCGTTAATTAGCTGGAAAAAAAAAATCAACACCTACTTGTACTTCTGGAAAAAGTTGGGTGGCTCAAAAAGTTTGGACCATTCGGCTTTTCCCTGAAGAATCTCATCGGTGACACTGAGGCCTGTTCACGCCAAACACAGTGAGACGTGTCAGGCTTTACAATTCATTCAAAAAAACACTGACAAAAGTTAACTCAAGGTGGAGACTCATTTACATGAACTCCTTTTTAAGTTATACAGAAGAACAGATTGATTGACAGATTGACGAATCTATAAAGAGATTTGAAGAACAGAAAAACCAGGTGAACAGATTACATTTTTCACTGTGGTTTGAGTCATGCAGTCTGTATTACCATATTTGAACTCCTCGCTCATGATGGTGCGCGTTGATGTGGAGACGTTGTACGTGGAGTTCTGCTGAGGATAGGCCGGTGTGATGATGGGCATCAGGTGGTATCTGTCGGATGGGTTCACCTTTAACAAAGAAACAAAAAAGCATTGCACAGGGAACCTACGTTGATTTTGCTGCAGAAATGAGCGCCCTCGTCAGCACACATCACACTCCGCCCACCAAATTGACTGAGTAGGGTAACTTCACACCCCCACACTGAAAGGTATCATAAAACTAAACACATCCCACACACAAACACAAACATATAGGGTACATCCCAATTCACTTTACTGCCTTCATGGTTCCCTCATTTACATTTTTTCCCCTCAACCAATATGAGATAAGAAAGACTAAATGAAACATATCGTGAGAAGAGACGTTTTTCCTGCTCAACCATCATGTAAGGTTATTACTCAGTTACTGATGAGGGCTGCACAGGTACGTCAATCTGAGCTCTGACATCAATAATTAAACGATAATGTGATGTACTGCCCAGTGAGTCACCTCTGTTAGCACAGTTCATTTTAGTTATTCAATTTTATCATTGCCCAATGTGACAAAACATGATTCTTAATATGACATGTGAACACTAAGCCTCAATATGAACTGACGAGCATCAATGCATGCATAGCAAATCTGTATTGAGACTGTGTACAGATCAGTCAAACTACAATTACAGTCTTAGTCAATCTGTTGTACACTGGATGCCCACTCAAACATCATGTCCAGTTTCTCTGCCAGCAGCAAACCCTTTATCATGCACTTTGTTTCCACACAACATTTTGTTTGTACATGTTTTAATAGTCTACATTATAATAAGCATGCCTCACAGTAAGGAGTTATAAAACTACAAATAAAAATAATAAATAATAATTTTGGCCCAATGCAAAGTTATTGTACTGTAGACGTACTGTGACTGAATGGAAACGACACAAATAGATAAATGATAAAATGTGTTTATTGCTGAAGGAACACTACAAATGTAACAAAGCAATTACAAACAGCTAGATTTGTTCAATTAAAAGGCTATAGACCAATTAGTTTGGGTAAATTAAATAATAGGTTTAATAACTAAATGTTTGATATTATGAAAACTAGCAAAGACAAAACTTCAGTCAAAACAAATACATCAAAGCACCGGCCAAAGAAAGAAATCGAATGGATAGCAAGAAGAGTGTGTAAAGGGGTCCTTAACAAATATTTACTGAACTGCACACACTGCTATTGTTTCTGTCCACACAGGTTTTTGCAGTGTTAAACTGATGCGATTTAAACACAATAGTCAGATCTGCTGTGCTATTCAATTGCCAATGCATTTTTATTGAAGGTGAGTGTCTGATAAAAGACGTCCACGTAGGAAGTCTTCCTTGCTCCAGACTGCTCTGGGGAACCTCTTCCGAGCACAATTAGGGGCATTGGAACTCATATAGGGGACCCGGTCGATTTCCGGGTCACATGAGGACAAAAGAATGAGGAGACATGAGGGGAAGAGAAAATAAATGTACCTGCACTCTCTGTTGAGCTAGCCATGAAAAAACAAACTTTTCACTACTCAGCAGCTTAACTCTGTCTTGAAAGTTTCCTGTCTCTGCACAGCAATACACCGACAAAAAAGAGGCATAACATTATACACACGTGGAAATAAGACAATGCTGTCATACTCACTCTTGGATCCCACACAGGTAAATTCAGATTACTGTCCTCAGGTTGTTTCAATAGCACAGGATTCGGCCACTCCCTGTGGGATGGAATTAACAAATGTAGTAATACATGAATACTGCGAATACTGAAATACAAGTGACCTTGCACAAGGCTGTGAAATACTGCCATCAAGTGGAACAGGAAAATATGAAGTTACAAGTTCAAGAGCTAAATTCTCACCATTTAGAAAACACCAAGAAGAATTTGTGGACCAGCGTGGCAGCCACAGCATTGGGGTAGAGCTGGCAGGTCCTGGCTACCAGCATGGCCCATGACACTCCACCCAGAAAGCCCAGCATGTTGGAGTAAATTCCCCGACCTGCAGGCGGAGGAAGCATTAAAATAAGGCAGCTGCACTTTCAAAATACTGGCGTTTTTCAGAATATATTTGATTCTACACTTGTCACTGTCAGTTTTAGAGCATTATGTAACTGCTATATTAGGTCTGAACTATAATTACTTATTAACACTGGATGCAATAAAATGCATTAAAAAGAGACATACATAAAGTAAATGGAAAAGTGAATTGGATGTTACAGAAATATTTGAATACACGTACGTTTCGCCCACAGTTTGATGGCTCTCAATGTCAGCCTGAAGTTCTCTTTGTTTGGCACCAGGTACAAAATTTCGTCGGTTACTCGACAGCCTGTAAGACAAAATGTCACAAACCTAAAACACTGAGGAAAGTCTTAAACTTTTACAGTTAAAGCATAAGGTATTCCCAGTATGACATGGTTTCAGTTTCAGTAAAACTTCTGCTGTTTAGATTCATATACGTTCCATGTGGCTGACCACCGCAAATGTCATAGCCTACAAGCTTATTCTACTCGTGCTTATTAAATGTCACTCTGGATAACTCTACCAGCAACAGACCTCAAGTCTTTATCAACATCTCTATTTTATGCATATGATCCAATCAAAGTAATGCAGTGAGTCATGTAGTGTACCGTTAAGGCTACGGATACACCGAATGTCCAGGTTTCTCAGGATGGAGTCTCCCCTCAGGTCCAGGTTGTCTGGAATGGACTGTAAGGCGAGTCTGGCAAAAAGCAGGTCAATCTACTCCGACAGAGACAGAAAAGTTAAAAGTTATCTATATGTATAAATTACACAACTTCTCTGGATTAAATACATAAGGGACTGGTTAGACTAGTAAAACAGTAGGAACAACAAAATTATTTTGCGGTCAAAAATACAAAGAAGGCAGCTGTAATTTAAGTAATACACAGTGGACTGAACTATTAAAGATTACACTAAAATGATGTGAACAACATGCACAGGAGGTTTCACTTTTAGGCAAAAAATGATAGAACGTTCATGTTGATGTTCATCTGTCTTCTCATGTCCTCAATGTTCTTTAATGCACATTTTCATGAACCTCAACTACAAACTAGCCCACCAGCCTGTGTCATGAAGTTCCTACCTTGGCCTGAGAAAACCTTTTAATCTGTACCCATTTTTATTAAAGTCTAATACAAGCTGGAAATCAAAACTATGATTCTGTACACAGCTATTGTAAAAAACAGGCAGAGCTTAAAGGAGGAAATTTTCATAATCACAGCCCCAAAGTACAAACACATTACCTATAAAAGCTCAAAATGATAATAGTTATTTCAGAGTAATGTGTATTTAGTCATGCACATATCGCTTACCTCAATTCCGTCAAATTTGAATTTTATCACTGGTACAAAAGCGTCCTCGACAGCCTTTAAAAAGCACCAAAAGAGAAAATGTCACCAAAAAATCTGAGACGAGGCGAAGTGACACGGCTGACTGACATCAATAGAAAAAAGAACAGAGCTTGCGGACAGTAATATTCTGAAGACAAAAAGTGATGCACCACATAATGTAGTGCTTTATAATTTTATTGGAGACAGAAGGTAAAAGATTTAGATGCAGGTGAGTTCAAATTCAGAAAACATGAGTGTAGCGTGGAACGTGTGCCTCATTTTTGGATGTCTCTGGAGACGAGGCTTTAAAGGTTAACTGATCATCCTACTCTTACAATACTGAAGAAACAGGGGGTTACTCTCAGTAAGACTGATCCTCCAGTAAAAGTGCTCTCAGCCACTCCACTGTAAGTACAAATATGCTTTTAAAAAAAAATGTTGTGTCAAAACAAAAACTAACTAATGGGCTGTGCAGACTTTCATCATGTACACTTGTGTTAATAAATACATACACACACCTTGGGAAATTAAAAGTAATTATCAGCAGGCCTGAAAACATCACAGGCATTGCTCCTGGGTATTAGCCTTTTGCTGAAAGTACATTAGTATCTACATTATTACTCACTCTGGTACTGTGCTTTCTTATTCTACCATCTATTCTGCAAAGGCAAAGTAAGACTCAGGTATACAGACGTTATCCTGCAATCTCTATCAGTGTTAAGTGTAAGTCTGCAGTCCCAGTGCAGTGAACTCAGCTCTCAGAGGGCATCCTCCCCCCGGGAGCAGTGATGTAAGCTGCCTGCTGCTCTTGCATCTCTCTCACTGAAAAACCTTTTGACTGAACAGACTGATTGTTCAAGCTTCTGTCACATAAGCCTACATACAAGTTAGTTAGTTAACCTGTGCTGTAATGAGCAGCTGCCACAGAAACTTACCCTCAGGTCTTTGATCTCTTCGTGTAGTTTCAATTTCTCGAAGAAAGACTGGAAAAAGTCACTTCTCTCTACATGGCGTGGAGCCACACATAAGGCATCAATATCAGCTCCTGAAAGAAACAGTAACTTTTATCTGTGTAATCTGTGTTGCCCAGTAGATTAAATGGTTGGTGACTTCAGAAACAATCTGATAAGTAAGCTGAACAAGGTACTACAATTTAGGCTACAGAGATATCCGCTGTCTAACAGCATATCCATTACTTCACACTAACACTTGAATTATACCTGACACTTTCAAAGCAATCGCGAAATTGTATTCAGATAGTCCCATGTATTCATCTTCATTACTTTGAATGTACTATGAAAAAGACATTTCTATTCTACAACAAGAGCACTATTATAGCAAGTTAATTTTACATCATGAGCTGTTGCAACAGCAATGGCTGGACAGCTGTACTTTGTCTACAGCATCAACAAAATACAGAATTATAGTTTAACCAATAGTAAACAATTTGGAGGTTTTGACATCTGATTTATTCAGAGGTGCAATGGGTGGTTTTAAACAATGAACTGAAAATGGGTCAATGTTTTTATTAAGGTTATCATCATTGAATAAAATAAATCAATCACCACCAGCATCATTACCAAAGTTGGCTTAGCACATGATTACTTATTCAGATTTCTTCATTTTAAAAACGTTGCACAACAAGTAGAAAAAAAAACAAAGCAATGTACTATTCTGTTATTCATATATTTTGGCTTTTTTTTTATCCTCACTTGCTGTGTTTGTTGTTTAAAGCAAGGAGCACCATATTCACACTAAAGCCTCTGGTCCACAGTAAGCCAATGTTTACCAGCTTTCATACCCCAAAACTAGTCTTTTCAACAACACGCTGAATGGCAGAGGAATATGACAATGCTGGCTTCATGCTTTAGTTTGGTCAGGGTGAACTGAGCTTTTCAAAAACAAATGATGCATGCCTGCTTAGAAAGGGTGGAGTGCTGTGTGACAGTAATGTTCTGTTACCTCCATTTCTCTTTGCTCCATCTGAATACCAATACAGCCACTTACACTACAGGTGTTTTAATATCTGATGCTGTCAGTCACCTTCCCGACATGAAATGGGGAGTGGGTTTATGTTGCTGCAATGAACGAACAATAAAATACTAAAATATCGACTAGACATACCTTTTGTGTGCACTCCAAGTCGGTATGAACCAAATGTAAATATCTTGCCCCCAACACAGCTTATAGCTGATGGTGGAAGGTTCTGAAAGTGAGGAGCATATAAAGTGAAGTCAGTGGGATGTTTTTCTTCTATATGCCGCAACAATAGGAAGCTTTAGAGCCTCTGGTTCAACAGTCACTATTAATAACCACATGGCACATCTTTTACATAGAAGGCATTCAACACCATTAGAGGACCTACCTTTAATTCACTGATCTCTGCAATCCATTCTTTAACAAAGTTATTCAACTTCCCAAGAACTGCAAGTCTGAAAGGACACATAACTTTTAGTATGCACTTCATTCACAACACACCTCTTCCACTTAATCATATAACGAGAATGAAAGCATTAAAAATACTCTGCACATATTCACAAATTCAGCTGTTGAAATTAATTGTATTCAAGCACCATTGCACATACAGTCAGTTACCACAGAGACGTAAAAAACACACACACACACACAATAGAGTTCAATAAGCTTACCAGAGAATACCAGAGAAGTGCTGGTGCAACACATCACAGGTGCTCATGTTTCAGTGTGCACTGCCTGTGAGTGTACCTGTGACTGCAGCCACGACAAATGTGTGTGTGCAGAGGAGACAGTTGTTTACTAGTGCATCTGCTCACCTGTGGTTCAACTCCTCTTCATCTTCAAACACCCCAAAGGGTTTCATAGCATCACAAAGCTTCTGGGTGTACTGGTGGTCTATCTCTCGTGGGGGAGCGAGGCTGATGGCAGAGGTGATGCCGTAGTGTTTCTGAGGCTGCTGCCCACCAGGCATGCTGCTGCAGAGGGAACAACACATGACATGACACAGACACACTTACTATGTCAAACCCAGCCTTACAACAATAAACTAGGGGTGAACTAACATGTATCAGCCACAGTGTGTGAGATGTTTTTTTTTTTTGCTCGCTCCCCCGCTCGTCTCTCACCGCGAACTCATGTGTAAACATTTAGCATTTAGCTAACCTGCATGCTCTGACGGCAAAGTGCACATTTCCATCACTTCAACAACGACTAAACAACATTAACTAGTCAACGGGTTGCACGGCTACACATATGAAAGGTTAGTCGCAGAAAGGTGTTAGAAACGTGAAACTGAGACCTCAGCGGGCATTAGCCGAGCGGATACAAACAGGTTGGAAGCGCTAACTGGCTAATTTAGCATGGTAGCACAGGCTAGCTGGCTGCTACGGAAGAATTATTTTTAATTAATGACTCGTGTTCCGGTTAGACCTGCTCCAGAGCTGGCATTTTCTCAAACACAACTAAGTGAAATCCGCTCATTTTTATTTGGGGACATGTATAGTGTAGTCATTCCCAAAAACAAACCAAGCGAGGTTGCTAACAGGTGGAGGCCTTGTTTGGTTGTTGTGACAGTTGGCTAACGTTAGCCTTTAGCCTATTCTTTAGGACTCTCACAAACATTAACACAAATAATCACAAAATGACACATGTGCCACATGCATGACCTACCTCGACATTTCTTTCATGACACTCTTGGAAGCTGAGGCTGTTTTCTTCAGCTGCAAATCCGTAAAACAAACTAACAAAGTGTGTGATAAGAGCCTCGACCTGATTACAACAATGGTCACTTTCCAGAGAGCAGTTCAAACCTTCACACTGAACCGGAATCACTTCTTATAACAAGATAACGAAGCAGCTCCCAACACCGAAACAAAACTCATATCTACTCCGTTTATAAGACGCACACGATTGTTTGGGTGTTAGCAGCTACACGCGCATTTAATTGTTGTCAGGCCCGTTTTTTTTTTAAATTCAAAACTACAAATGTAACGGCGGCGTTTGTTGAGACGACGTCTGCGTGAACACACCGACCACGTGACCAGCGAGGCCCGAGCACACAGCTGCAACAGAGAGATACTGAAAATAAAGATATATTTATATATTATGAATATATACTATTTACATGTCACCACTGACTGAATATAAAGATATATTTATATTATTAATTTACAGTTAATACATATCACCATAGACCTTATATAGAGAGATTTTTTAATTATTAATATACACTCTTTACATGTCACCAAAGACTGAATATAAAGATCTATGTATATCATTTATATACAGTCAACAAATGTCACCATTGACTTTACATAAATATATATTTATAGAATTTAAATACAGTCTACATATGTCACCAGAGACTGTATAACAGAGCTTTTCAAAAACAAATGATGCATGCCTGCTTAGAAAGGGTGGAGTGCTGTGTGACAGTAATGTTCTGTTACCTCTGTTACCAATACAGCCACTTACACTACAGGTGTTTTAATATTTGATGCTGTCAGTCACCTTCCTGACATGAAACGGGGATTGGATTGATGTTGCTGCAATGAACAAAAAATAAAATACTAAAATATCGACTAGACATACCTTTTGTGTGCACTCCAAGTCGTTATGAACCAAATGTAAATATCACTGTGGAAGGTAAAGATGTATTTATATTATTTATATATAGTCTATACATGTTCCCACATGTTTATATTTGTCTTGTCTTAAATGTCTTAAACTGTCTTCATTTGAAGTAGATGAATGAAAGCCACAGCACTGTGTAAATATTGGAAGCCAGGCATACACTACGCTGTTCTTGTTAGAAGCCACATGCTGTGAATCAGGGAGCATTCAGGTACAGAGAAAAGTTATTTATGTTAATGTTATTTTTGACACTTACTTCATGGAAGTGAAATAACATGACTCATTCTGAAAACAGGCGTTATGAAATATGGCCCAGTGTTTAACTGTTCCTGGCATTTTAGAAACGTTGTATTGTTCGACTTTACATATAGTTAAAAAGTGTTGCCTGGACACACCATTCATTTAGTATGGTCCTATGAGTGCTTGGATGACTGCTTCATTTGTCAGGAAGACCTTCTCTGACGAAGCCACAGCCTTTATCTAATCTCACCAGGTCAGGCAGCTCTACCTAGTGGACATCTTGAATTATTACACCTGGTCTAAAATGACCTCTAGTCATTTGTTTAGATCAGGGGTGTCAAACTAATTTTCACCGTGGGCCACATCAGCATTATGGTTGCCCTCAAAGGGCCGGTTGTGTAAATGTAAACTACTCAGTAACATATTTTTGTGTACAAATATTGTACATGCATTTACATAAATGTAAAAATATATGCAAGCACATTGCTCTGTATCAGTACAGTAAGATCCGGCTCTCTTGGGGGCCACATAAAATGACATGGCGGACCGGATTCGGCCCTTGGGCCTTGAGTTTGACACCTGTGGTTTAGATGATCAGTGTGAACAGTGAGTGATCATCGGTTGGTTACAGCCCTTGTCAAACCTCTGTGACTCTTGGTTCAATGGACATGATAGTGCACACACAGTGCAGGTATGTGACATAACAATGGGCATCATTTGCTTTTTTTATGCAATCCCAGTTAACTTTTTAAATTTTTTATAGATTATTAAATTTAGAGGATATAATTTGTAACTCAAGATATTGTGGCAATATGTATGTTAATAAATACAGTAGACATTTACTGCAAAATTGTATTAAATCTGCTAAACATGACAAAGACATAACTAATAGGACTGTGAGTGAAGTTCAAGTTCAATTTTTTTATTGTCATGTGCACAACAATTAGAGAGAAGCTGGTTATTAAATTCTTCATTTTCAGGCTCCCTCTATTAATGCTCAAACAATACATTTAAAAGAAAATCACAGAAAAGAGAACATAACACAACAAACAAATATATATATATATAGCAAAATAATATATATGTATGATAAAATATAACAATAAAAATACATCTAAAATAAAGAAATATAATACTATGGAAGGCACATGTTGTGATAAAATGAATGAAATGTAATGTAAATGTTTTATTACCAAATAACTCATCAGAATTAGGTTAGGACTTTGATGTACTCTGTGAATGAAACAAAGTCCAAAGTAATGCAAACAATTTTTTGTTGTTTTAAAGCTGCAATACATTCTCCGCTATTTTACACCCTCTTCTGTGTTTGTTCTTTTGCTCAGTGTTGAAGATGTGTTATTAGTATGTTCTCATCTCATAGGGATTTCTCTCTGTATGACCCTCAAGAGCTGCGTCCCTCTGTCAGACAAATGTTGGATTGGAACGTGTATTTGCCAGCTCGACTTTCTGAGTGTTGAAATGGATTCCAGTCAATCTGCAGAGTAAATGCTGAACAGCACTATTATTTGTTTGTTTGGACTGTGCCGACAACCTTTCACCTTTCTAGGAAACAGAACTCCTCCCCTTCTGCATATTGGACTTTCAGTATCACTGATTGTTTAACTGAGTCAGCGCAGCGGACTGGTCAGAGAGGCTTACCACTGCAGCAAAGAGCCCAGTCAGTTGCAAAAATGAGCAACGCATCTGTTTTTGTGAATGTGGAAAACTGGATTACAGAACACAAGAATGCTTTCCTGCCACCAGTGTGCAATAAACTCATGTGAGTAATTTTACTTTGATATTTGCCACGTGTTATGTGCAATAAAAACATGGATGATTACCAACTAAGAGTACTGCTGACTATTTGAGGTTATGTGGAGAGTGCTCAGTTGTGTTTAATTTCTATGTCTCTCAGGCACTTTTCCCAGTTGATTATCATGTTTGTTGGAGGTCCTAATACCAGGAAGGATTATCATATAGAGGAAGGGGAGGAGGTAAGAGAGAAGCACTGATTTATTCTGCACAAAGTCTAATTTCCACAAACTTGGAGTTAACCATTAACTGCAAAAATATAAGTCAGTCAGGCTGTGATTATCAGGAGGGGGATCAGGAGTCCGAGAAAACAAGAATTTATGCTGCCATTTCAGCCTTCAGTTCCTTAACAGATTTACATTCGCTGTTATATTCCAACTTTCAGTTCCCTAAAAGTAACTGCCAGTGTCAAAGAACAGTGGGTGTTCAGATGACAGTCACACGAAACATGTAGCATGCAACAACCTGCTCAACAGTGATACTTGGGTAACTTTTTTGCCGTGGTGATTTTCAGCAGTATTCTTTATAATACAATTATGCAAATTGATACAGGAAAACCAGGGTAGTCTTTTTTGCTCCACACAGTCTTTTTCCTTATCAAAACAAAGTGCCTACATTACTCACAGTGCAACTCAACCTCCAATATTTTGTTCAGATTCAGGCAACTAATGTAGAGTAGAGCCTCAAGCAGAGATGAGAAGAGAGCTACAGGGGTCTTATCAGCTCACTTAATCAAGTCCTCACTTAATCAAACTTCACAGAGCTCCTTCTTGAGCAACTAAAGACTTTATGCAACTTCTGCAGACCCCCGCCCCACACACACACACCTGTAAACATATGTTCATGTGTAAAGTCCCTTCCATCCAATAGTTATTTTGTCTTCCACTCTGTTTGAAATAGCTGTTCTTCCAGCTGAAGGGGGACATGTGTCTAAAGGTGATTGAAAATGGCAAACACAAGGATGTGCACATCAAGGAGGGAGAGGTGAGCCCCATCATGCTTTAATATATCATTTCTGTCCTCTTTGGCATGGTTAAATACTCTGCACGGTAAATCAGTTATAACGTGCAAGCACTATACGTGGAGTTCATGAGGCTGCATGAGTCTCTTTCAATGGCTAAGGATGTTCTTCTCATGAAAAATAACTCACATGTGTGGCTTTTCTCTGTCAGTTCCATTCACTTGTTCCACATTTGTAGATGTTCCTGCTGCCCGCTCGGATCCCTCACTCCCCCCAGAGACAGGCCAACACCGTCGGACTTGTGGTGGAGAGGAGACGGCTGCTTACTGAGACCGACTGCCTGAGGTTAACTTCTCTTCTCTTCTCTTCTCTTCTCTTCTCTTCTCTTCTCACATTGTTTGAAATAAAATAGCAGTTCTAAGAATAAGGCACACCCATCCAATGCTAAAACTCCATTTGTTAAACAGCAAAGCATGTGCTGCAAAAGAATCTACAATCTTCAAAATATACAAATAATGGTGTCTAAAAAGAAAATTCTGTAAGAAAAACATTTTTTTCAATGTAGTGCATTCAATCACAAGTTTAAAAGTATAATGACTCGGATTTTCCTACAAAACAATCTATAATATACTCACACAGAAAGAATAACTTAACATAACTTGACCCACTAGAAGTGTTTGGTGTTGTCTGTGTCTGCATAGACCAGGGGTCAGCAACCTTTAACACTGAAAGAGCCATTTCTGCCCGTTTCCCACAGAACAAAACCCACTGGGAGCCACAAAACCTATTTGATCCCTAAAATGAAGATAACTGCATATGTAATTTTGTTACCCTTACGCTACGTGTATAAGAACTAAAATTTGTTGCATTTATGAAATCAAAGAACTACAAAGAGAAAAAGAAGAAAAACTAATTGTTTTAAACTCTAGACACTGGCACGTATAAGTTAACTTCCAAATAAAATACACAATGCAGGTCTGTTCTCGTATTTCTGTAATTCATAAAAATCAACCTGTGCCAACTAAAATCATCCAGCTGCAGCATATTCACTTTAAATAAAAAGAGCAAACCAAAAATTCCAGTTTATATTTTTATGATTTAAGTCGACTTTAGTATGCCGTCATCCTTTTATCCCCTCAGGTGTGTACTGCAGTCAGCCGTCAACCTGAATATAAACACAACTATCAGTTCAGGGTCCAATATAAAAATATACTGTAACAGGCTGTAACAGTGAAATGTTCATGTTTGACTGTTATAATGTGTTTTGTTGTCAAGAGTTCAAATGAGTAACGTTGTTGTGTGTGTTGAGATTTACGGCGTGCAAGTGAACGCATCACGGTTCTGATTGACAGTTATAAGCCAGTGAGTGTAAGTGTGTGGGAGAGCGGCCTCTGATTGGTCGAGAGTCACCTGTGCGCCCCAGGTTATGGAGCGGGAGCGAAGCGAGAGAGCGGATGGTGTGTGAAGTTAGAGCTGCACTGTGTGTGTGCGAGTTACTGAAGTTGTTTTGGTGTTGGTTACGGCCCACAGTAACGCGTGTATGGTTCCGAATAAATCTGCAGCATCAAACTGAGCTAACGTTTTGTAGCCTCTTTTGCGGAGACGCAACAATATATTTGCAAAATAATAGCCATTAAATGATTTCTTTCACCTAATTAACGTGATTTGTGCTCCTGAACGTCACTGCACAGCGTCTCCATATCAGGGCTGTAACTTTGATCTTTAGGTAAACCAGCCTCGCAGAATAATCTGTCCATGTAGCATTAGACGTTATATTTTCATCAGAAACTTTTCTTTTTTGGATTTATCCATGATTAGCTTACCGAGGGTCGAAAAAGGTAACTTGCCTAGCGGCAGCAGGTGACACATACAGGGTGCGACGCATATTTTGATCGACAAAATATTAAAACACGTTTTATTTTAATGTTACACAATCACCTAAATCTACAAAATTATAATTACATTGGAGAAACTAACTAACTAAAATAAAATAAATAAATTAAATGAAATATCCATTATTTATTCATGTTATTTTTTTCCAAAGCCACAGGGAGCCATGGCAGAGGGATTAAAGAGCCGCGGGTTTCCGACCCCTGGCATAGACTCCGCCCCCTGCAAGGATTTTCCTGTTTAATGATTTTGTGACGTAATTGGGCATCAGCCTCTGTACATTGGGTGTGTAACCCCCATCCAATAACAGCAAGCAGGGTATGAGGGTGTAATGACTAAAAACAAGGCAGCTTCCTCCCACAATCCAGAAACATGCAGGTTAATTGGCAACTCCAAATCGCCCCTAGGTATGAATGTGAGTGCAAGTGTTGTTGTCTATGTCGGCCCTGTCCAGCCCAGGGTGTACTCCACCTCTCGCCCAAGATAGCTGCAACCCTGTGGTCAGAATAAGCAGGTATAGAAGATAAATGAATAAATATGTAAGAGGACCAAGCAACAGTAACATTTGCATGTGTTGGTGCTTTCAGGTACTATGTGGACAACACCACTGATGTCCTGTTTGAGAGATGGTTTTACTGTCAGGATCTTGGAACCCAGCTGGTGCCAATAATCAAAGAGTAAGACATCTTCCTAACTTTATTGTTATCTACAATGTAACAATCTGTCTCCATTGGATCAGATCTGGCTTTAATACCTTTTCTTATAGTTGGTTGACTTTTTACACACAGGTTCATGGCATCAAAGCAGTGCAAAACAGGCAAACCAGACCCAAGTGAGTTATTCATATTCATATTCATAGTTATCTAATCTGTTATCCAATCCAACTGCTGTGAAAACTGTGATGCATAAGTAGATCTTCACTGGAAGTACAAAATTTGAGTAAAAAAAAGAGGACCAGAAAAAAACACCATCATTAAACTCAAAAATGCTGCAGTCTCAATGTCAAAATTTTACTTGCTGAAAGGATGTTAAAGACAAGTTTCAACAAGTGTGAGGAACAATCACACTGAGGCTTTGTATTCTTTTGGTCTTTGGGTGAACAGATGAAGTCTTCAGAGAGCCTCCGTTCCAGTTTAACACCATGAACGTGATGTCGCCCTTTTCCTTCAAGGACTGGCTGGACAAACAGAGGCCTGCCCTGGCCAGTGGCGGGCCCATCGACATGTTCGGAGCTCAGTTTGAGACAGAGGTATCAGGAATCAGATGTAGTTTCACAAAGGTTTTACAATTTGAAACCATGGTGACAGCGGTGCATGCAGCTGCTGCTTGGTATTATTATTTTATGTTGTTACAGTGCAGTAATGCTCCACCTTATGATCATGACAGGCAATGGTGTTTGGACCTGGGCACACAGAGACGAGTGTCCGGCAAAGTGATGTGTGGATCTGGCAAATGGTACGTTCTGTAAATGTGCTGTTCCTCATGTAGATTCATATATCCAACCATTCTGTCAAGGCTAATCACCTGCTTTTCTCATCTCCTTCTTTCCTCGTCTCTCAGGAGGGATCCTCTAGAATAACGATGAATCAGCAGGAGTTCACTCTTTCTGCAGGAGACAGTTTACTCATCCCTGAACAGAGCCAGTGAGTCATATTAGCAATTAATGATTTTTCAGTTGGTGTGCAAATTATTTAGAAAAAAGTGTTTCAACTTTGTTCAGACTCAAAAAGGAGTTGATTTGGCAGTAATGACTTGAGATACTATCTTCAAGATTTAAATTTTTATAACCTAAAATCTAACACGGCTGCTTCCTCTCTAGGTACCAGTGGCAGAGAGATGAGGGGACTGTTGCTCTATTTGTGGTCCAAAATCCTGAGCGGAAGAGACCCTGAGCATCACCTGCCAATGTGCCAAGACACACACACATTAAATGTTCAGTGTTCTGTGTATGCGGGTGTATGGACTCAATGATTCACTCTTCAAAGACAAAGATTCACTTCAAATACCGTGTTTCATTGTAAACAGCAAATATTGTAAATCAAGCACTCATCTGAGTTCAAAGCTTCTGTTATGTGTTAATGAAAGTGAACATTAGCCCATTTCTGTATTGGTATAACACTAGAAGATATTGAATTTTAAACTGTAGATTGCACTTTGCACTAGTAATGCACATTGATTTTATCATTGCGTGCAATTTATATCTTCACTTATGAGAGAAATCAAATAAATAAATAAACACACACATTCTCAGATTTTGTCTTGACAGCAAAGCAGAGTCATTCTTAAAAGTATAAGTTGCACCGTTGATCAGTCGAGTGTTGGAGTTTCTCCAATTGGTTCTTGCTTTGACAGTCCCTTATTACATCCTCAGGAGAACATTGACTATATATGGTCCAATCAAACACTAGCTTTTAACCTATTTTTGTTTCCTCTACTGCAGAGATTGGGTGTTAGACTAACTTACGCCTTCTACACAAGAACTGCGTCAAAGAGCTTCCCAATCCAACTGCCGTGGAAACTGTGATGCATAAGTAGATTTTCACTGGAAGTATAAAATTTGAGTAAAAAAAAGAGGACCAGAAAAAAACACCATCATTAAACTCAAAAATGCTGCAGACTCAGTGTCAAAATCTTACTTGCTGAAAGGATGTTAAAGACAAGTTTCAGCAAGTATGAGGAACAATCACATAGTTGGCAAATCATGTTTATGTGTTGCATTACAGGTCGCGCTTACCAAGATCAACACCTTGTAAATCTAAGGGGTTTTTCCAAAGACGCTGACTCGGCATGACTTAAGGAAACATTTGCTTCCACTGAAATCTAAACCTAAAATATAATCCTTCCTTCCAGTAGTGTGTGCAGCTATTCATGAGACATAGGGGTTGACTTGTGGGTGAAAATCCCCAGGAAAACAGTGGATGACATATCAGTCTTTGCTATCTCTGTGATCATGGACAGCATGATGTCCAGGAATATAAACTGCATTCATATGTGCATTAAACTCACAGTTGTTTTAACATATAAATGCTAGTGTCGAGGCTGCCTTAAAATTTTAAGTTGACTGATTTTGAGATGACAAGTTGCGGTAATTGTGAATCATCAAGATATTCCTAAATCTTATTCCTGACTTGCAAATGGGCTTATTTCGCCAAATGAATCCTTTAATGCCATCCTACAGCGAGTCACATCTGCCAACATACAATAGCTCTGTCTTATTCTGAAAGAAGGGCTCACGGCTCAAACTGAAAAAACACCACTCATGTTCCTAAGCTTTTCATTAAAAAATGTATAAAACTCACAATAGCATGGTATTACTAAAACAATGCCCATAAATATTTTGTAGTTGCTTTTGGAAGCACAGTATTGCAGATTGATATCAGTTCAGTTGTGCAGTCTTATCCTCAGAGTGTTCCTGATCACATGCTGCTCTGCTATAAATGCTGCCATGGCCCAGGGCAGCGCATACTCCAGGGTCACCAGTCCTCCCAGGTTATACCTATAATCCGAGTAGTCCCAGGGACAGGCTCCCAGTAGCCTCAGCCCCAACCCCCAGCTGAACTCCCACATGTAAATGAACATGGTATAGGCCGTCAGACGCACTGGCAGTGTGTGATGCTGAGCCAGCAGCCGGGCTCTCAGGCTCTCCATGAAGTAGATTGCGGTGGCGTACATAGGCAGCGCCCACAGGCTGCTGTGACCTGCCAGCCTCCTGTCCTGAGTGCTGCACCAGTCCCACACCGCAGTGAAGGCCACCTCACAGAGGCAGCCATGCAGTGCGTACACGTAGAGACGAACTACGGCAGAGAGAGGACGATTTGAGACGCTCCCATGTGGCTCTGCTGGGGCTTCATCTTCAGCACCAGTCCCTTTTACAGAGAAACTCTTATTACTGAATGCGTTCACAAAAACAATAATGTGATGGTATGAAGCTTTGAATAACTTAAGACTTTTAATAACTTAAGACGTTTTATAGTGAAGGGACAAACATCAGGCCTATGAATTATTACATTTCTGTTGCAATTCCTATTGTTGCTAAATTTCCATTCACTGATGAATACTTTTTAAAATGTAACAAAGTGAACCACTTAAGGTAACACTATTCTGTTATTTATGGTATAGACAGGAGAGTGCCATCAATCTTCACATCTAACTCTTGACACGAAAGGGACTAAGCCTATTTCCCAAAACAATGAACTACTTATTAGTAGTATTAGTATTAGTGAACATATATGTAAAAGTGAAATTATTAACTGTGATAGGAAATGCTGTTTCAGTGACAGGTGTTGCCCAGTCAGTGCATTTCTTGCATACAAGAAATGATAAAACATGATAAAAAGCTGTTTCTCAGCTGATAATTATTAATTTTACTGTTGTATTAGTTATTTTAGGATTGATAGCAGCATGCAACCTGTGCTTTGAAATTCAGTGCTGGAGTTGCTCCTTTTGTTTTTGTCCTCAGTGTGAAGCATGGTGATCAAGATTGGCATAAGAGAAAACCAAGAACTAAGAAGATAAGTGCTGCATCACCTGCAACCAGGAGATGTATTTTGTTACAAAAAAGTTAAGACTGCTGCATAAAAAGGGGGGTTGTTTCTGAGATTTTATTTTCCAAGTCAAAAGGAAAGAAATCTTCATTTTTTTTCTTTTTAATGGATGGACTCATGCCTCCTAAACCATGCTCTTCATATAGTGTTCACCACAGCATTACAGCTTTTTCCATTTAAGCAAACATGGGATCTAATTTATATTTATGAAAGACGTGATATTATTTTGTTTTTGGAAGAACCCATCTTTTGTTCTAGATTTTTCATCCACACATTATAATACCTCCTGTGCGCTGACAGTCATACTTAGTCCCTCCTCCACAGGACACACAGCTCAGTGTACATGCTCTAATATGGATTAACAGGCTAATAGCTCAGCTAAGTAAGTTAAAGGCTTGGAAAATCTTCAACATGTTCTCTATCTGCACTGCAAACTTAGTGACTTTCTTTGTCATTAAATAATCTCTCCCTAAAAATAAAACAATGGTCTCATAATTGCGCTGTATCCAACTTCATCACTTGACTGACCTCATCCAAGATTTGGATGCAATCTTTGGATGCAACAAATACCACATGATGCCTCAGAGTGTGGCATCCTGCAGTTATGAACTATAGTAAACAAAGAGAGAGCAATAATTCTCACCTTGGTCATTAACACCAGGTGTTCTCCTCATATTTAGTCGTCTTGCATCCATCCCTGGGCAGCATATGTCTCTGTCCCTTTGTAATCCCTCTGCTTCCCCGTGTGCCTGTGTGTGCATGTGTGGGTCTTGGGCTAAACATTAAGCTCTGTGTTATCAGAGTGAGACAGTGATGTCTCTGTCACAGGCTCATGTCGTGAACCAATGCACAGACCCAGGAAGTGAACCTGGACCACTGGAGGGAAATGTTTCTGTGTGCATGTCGCACTAATAAAAGTATCGATCACATTGGGAGGCTCTGGCTGCATGAATAGTTTCTTTTAGGCACACCGTAAGTGCACAAACGTATTGATGTGTGTTATCAGTGAACCACAGAAGCTGGGTGTGTCGGTGAAGCGGCCCAAGTTTTAGAAACTTCTGTTGGCCTTCAAATTTACAGTACGGCCACATTTAAAACAATTTTATAAGAACAGCTCTCAATTTTGCTCCCCAGCTTATTTACTATTTTTGTTGCTCCTAACATTTTATTGATCCATCCATTATCTATACCGCTTATCCTTATAGGGTTGTGGGGGTACTGGAAACTTTTTGATAATTAATCATTAGATTAATTAAACAACAGTATTTTGTATGTGTTTAAGGTTGATTATTAGCTTCTAAATAATCTGTAATCTTGTAAATAATCTGTTCATTGTGGTTATTTTAACAGTTGAACATTTTCAGCAGTAAAGAGATTTATGATACCTTTTAAAGATTATTAGTCATTCATCTGCAATTATAAACAATGAGTAACTAGCATTTACTCACTAAGCACTAACAGCAGGGCTTGCACTGTGAAAGCTGCCAGGACACAAACACATACTGTATAAATATGGATATAGCGCTCCACCAGAACAGTTTCACACCTGCACAGCACACAATGTAACCATAAAGTGTCTCTGACAGCAGATGTTTGTCCTGACATGGTGCCACTGCTGGGTCCTGTCTGTTTGTTTTGTGTGCACTCTTATAAAACTGTAGATGCATGGTGGACGTCCAGATCAGAGTCCAGTGGGTATAGCAAACACACCTTTAGGGCTTTGAAGGGGGACTGCACCGCTGTATGGGAGTCAATGGCCATAAATTTAGAGCTGACAAAGGTTGGTCTGTTCTTACACTATAGTGAGCTCGGCTGAGTGTGTGTGAGCGTGTTGTGCTGTTGTGCTGCTGAAATGAGTATTCTCTGAAAAAGCACAGAGCCCTCAACTGTCACCCTTTTTCAGTCTTTCTTCAGTGTTGAAAGAGTGTGGTGCTGTATGGTAAACTCAGTGGACCCAAATTAGACTGAAATGAATTGATATTAAAGATTAGATGAGATATGATAAAAAGAGAGAATATGAGAGGTGGTTAATGAGATGAGAATAGAGTTGAGATTAGAGGGATGCATGATGCCGGACCTCAGCGAGGCCTATATGTACTCATCCATGGCCTTCCTCTCAGGGCCGGAGATGGCGTACAACCTGGCCTTGGGTATGGGGGCTCCTGGAAGGAGGTCAATGGTGCAGTCCCAATGACAATGAGGGGACAGAGAGGTCGCTTTAGATTTGCTGAATACTTCACGTAGGTCGTGGTAGGTGGGACTCTCGACAGGTCTAGATAGTCGCTGTGGACCGGTCTGGGGTTCAGCGTCATCTCCTTCGCCAACAGAATATGCTGCATCCCAACATTTAACCCTCCCCGTAACCCAATTAATGTAGGGATTGTGTTTCTTTAGCCAGGGAAGGCCTAATATAAAGGGGGTGTTGAGCGCAGTCAAATGGGTGGAATGTCATGTTCTCACTGTGGTTGGAGTCTATGGTCATGACTATGGGCTGTGTCTCGTGGGTCACTTTGCTGATTAAATTTCCATCTAATGATCTAGCACTGATGGGTTGACTAAGAGGATGGGTAGCTAGACCTAGCTTGCGGGCTAGAGTTCTGTCCATTAAACTCTTGTCAGCCCCTGAGTCTATGAGAGCCTGCAAGTTTTGTCATGGATTAGCAGAGTGACAATGGTTAAGATCTAGGAGGAGAGTCTGTAGGTTTGGCTCACCAGCGCCCTCCTCATGCCTGATGAGCCTGGTCTTTTAGCGGACACATGCCCAGCCGATGTCAAGTCTGACGTCTCAGGTGGACCCAAAAGCTTGACAGACACAGCAGGAAGGTTTTAATGATTTTAATAAAGATAATCTTACAAAGATTGAGGCTTGGTTTCTGGTTTCTTGGCATGACATAACACACTGAAGGTTACGATCTGGCAATGAGACAAGGGAGACGCAGACAATATGTACACAAGCTAAACAACAGGTGGGGCAGACAATCACACAGGTGAGAAAAAACACAAGGGCATCAATCATGGATGATTATACAACTGTGATCTCAAATAGCAGAAGTTATTTTCTTGCTAGTGTCTTTTCCCTGGAACCATTATCACCACCATGTTATGACATGCCTTCAGAGGACACCAAATTTTATACTAAAAGTGCCTAAAGGATTATGTCCCATTAGATCAGTTTCACTTGAACTAGGATTTGTACGTCTGCTCATTCCACTGAGAAAAGTCTGACTGCTGTAAAGGACGGTGTTCAGGTCTTTTAGAGAAAACCAAGAACATCAGTGTTGACTACCGGTGAGTGTTGAAATTTAAATGATTCTGTATCGCACATTCATTTTGAGTTAATACCTTTGAATAACTTATTTTACCATGGTGTATCTCATCATTTACATTTGTTGAAATATTGAATATTTTGTAATATAGAAATAAATCAGAAAAAGTATATTTCACCATGATTATACCCTGTATGTGATTATATGTGATGAATAAACTTGAACTGAATAATCAAACTTCTCATCTCACTGCAAGAAAACGAATACATGTTTTTACAAGTTAAATTGGCAGAGGTGTTTATCCAAAGCAGTGTACAAATGACAACAGAAGAGAAAGTAGACCAAGGAGAAGTCTCCCAGAATAAATGCGGCAATAATCAGTTGCCACAATGTGGAACTTTTGCGTTTATTATTTGATCCGTGATATATGAAAGATTAAAACATTTTTTCTCTCTCTGTCTCTTTTTTCTTCAGAAATTTCAAGAACATACGAACTAACCGTGGAAAAAGTAGAGGTCAGACTGCAGTCGCAGCTGAAATGGATTCAGTAATCGGTACCACCAAGTCCATGAATGACACTTTCTTGCATTGCCAGTCCACTGAAAACATTGGAGCTTTGTTCCAGTCTATTGTCATGATTATTGAATTGATTGTGGGACTGCCAGCAAATGTATTAGCCTTGTGGATTTTCTCTTTCCGCATGAAATTTTGGAAACCCCACACTCTCTTCCTCTTTAACCTGGTTCTGGCTGACTTCCTGCTCCTCATCAGTGTGCCCTTCCGCATCGATTCCTACATCCGAGGGTACTATTGGGTGTTTGGAGAGGTCTGGTGCCGCATCAACCTCTTCATGCTGTCTGTCAATCGCTCTGCCAGTATTGCATTCATGACAGCTGTTGCACTGGATCGCTATTTTAAAGTGGTCCATCCACGTCACTGCATCAGCCATATGACTTCAACCCAGGCAGGTTGGTTTGCAGGCCTGATGTGGATTGCTGTGATCGCCCTTCGGACTCCACTGTTGACCACCAACCTCCTCTACCAGGATGGCAACGTCTCCCTGTGTCGCAGCTTCAACTCCTATGAAGTGATCCCTTTGGCAATAAAAGTACACTACGTGGCCTTCACTGCAGAGTTCTTCCTGCCATGGTTCTTGTTGCTGTTTTGCTTGGTCCGGATTACCTGCTACCTCCATGAACGTGGAATGACTAAGCAGAAGAAGGTACAGAGGGCCATCCGAGCAGTACAGGTGATCATTTTGGTGTTCAGCTTCTGCTTCATGCCAAGTATCCTCACGGGCTTGGGTGGTGTGTACATCAAGTATTTCCATCCTGGGGACTGCATTTACTACAATATGTTCACCCGGGTCTTCATGGTGTGTATTGGCTTCACCTATCTCAATAGTGCTTTGGACCCTGTCATCTACTCTTACTCCAGCACCATATTTCGTGATGCACTCAAGAGCCTCATCAGTCACTTTAGCTTGGTGAAGAAGAACGTCAGTTATACTTCCACAGAAAACGGTCTTAGGCTCAATCCTCAGACTGTTCAAGAGCAAGATGCTGAATCACTCTGAAGCATTGCAATTATTTGAAGATCAAAAACACATATGACACAATGCTGCAGTCACAGCATAGGTTACAAATCACAAAGGATGGAAACACAATCAAGCAACGAAAGCTTATTTTCATTGTAGTCTTCTAAAAGAACTTAAAAGTAGCTATCATTGTCTCTTAGAATGGAAAAATAATGAATTACTTTATTTTTAATTAAGTACTTTGGTACCATGTTTTTAACAATTTTGGAAGTCAGGAGCATCTTAATGTAAATAATTTCTCCACTCTCAATGACTGAAGCTTTTTAACACATGCAACATCGAAATGTATATGTGGGTAAAACATCACCTCCATCAATTTGTTTTGAACCTTTTATAGTTTTGTATTGAAGTGTTGTGATAATCCGGTATACCAGGAGATGGCAGTATAATGAAATTGACTTTGAACTCCAGCTCCAGCTAGTGTGTGAAGCATTGGTCTGTCCAGGAAGGTCAGCCCACAGGAACCCGTAGCTCTTTATTTCCACAATAAAATGATGTGATCTGTTGTATCAAATGGTTTCTGTAAATCCAGTATGCTTGGCCATACCTTCTTTAAAAAGAACTTTTAGACACATCAAGCACATTTCAGCAGAATAGGTTTTTCTAAAGTGCATCTCATACAAAAGATATATCAGTGTATCTGTTACTGTATAATTCTTTCAGTGATCTTTGAAACAGCACTTAGAATAGTTATTGGTCAGTAGTTGCTTGGGTCACTTTTACCTTCCTTTTTTTTTGTAGAATTATTCTCACCATTTTTAGCTCACCTGGAACTCAACCTTTCTGACATACATATATATGTGTGTATATGTATGAATGTAAATAAAAGCAGTAACATGTAAGTGTGTTCATTTGTTGGATTTCATTGCATCTTTTTTTTTTCTCAGAGGTGTTTTTGATAATGAAAGGATAACAAAACATTTATACTCAGTATTTATTAGAGGAAAAATCAAATTAGCATTTCAGTCCTGATTGGCTTTAACACTGTGGGGGCTATGTGACTTTTTCCAGCATTTGTTTGTTTCATTATATTCAGTCTCCTCAATGTACCTTCTTCTGTTTATTCATTTTAATTGGGATAAAGAGAAGTGTGTAGATTTGTGGTGCTATCAACCATTCAGAAGAGGCCAAAAATATGCAGAGTATGCAGAATCAGGAAATCACAGCAATGAACTGGGTAAAAAAATAGCTGGCTAAATGGCTAAATAATTCCTTATTGTTGATGGTGTAGGCACTCAAGTGAGGATTGTCTCATTTTAATAACAGCTTATTATTGAGGTACAGTACATACCTGTAAAGTTGGCAGAACATTTACACATGAAACCCTCCAAGACTGTAATAAGACTGAATTGCCATTTTGTTTCACTTCACTCATGGCAATTTCATTCAAGTCTGCAAGTCAGAAAACTGCTTGCTGATTCAGATCAATCAAGGATTACAGTATAATTTGTAAATAGTGTCAGTTATATAGATATTTTAATATCCGAGAGGCAGACACAGTGTCAGTGTTTAAGAATAGACTTAAAACCTTCCTTTTTGATAAAGCTTATAGTTAGGGTGGGCACAGGCTCGCCCTTAGTTATGCTGCTATAGGTTTAGACTGCCGGGGGGCTCCCATGATGCATCGGGCACCTCTCCCTCTTCCTCTGTCTCTGCTTCCTCTTTCTCTGCTTCCTCTTCCTCTGCTTCCTTTACTCATATTATGGTAGTAGTGCAAACTGGACTCACTTTTGTAAACTGGTTAAAGTGGCTAAACTGGTTAAAGTAGTTAAATTGATTAAACTGTTAAAGTGGTTAATGTTAATACTCTTATGTCCTTTAAAGTGCATGTTACTGCCGGAGCCCCGGTCCTCTTTGTTCTCTCCAGTCTTGCAGGTTCCTCACTGATTCTGGTTGTGGTCCATCTGTCTGAGGTTCACTGGCCTGGTGGGGACATGATCTGTGTCTGTGTTGTGGAGAGAAGGTCGAGTGGCCCAGAGCTCCATATGAGGACATCTAGAGATGCACCTGGACTCACAGACTTATTTCCATTACCTGTGATACCTTCAAACATGGACTAAACCAATGAACTCAGTTTATCTACAGCTTATTACGACCCATGTTTAATTCCATAATATGATTGATGATGTTCTCTGTTCTCTGTTCTCTGTACATGTGGCATCTATTGCACACGTCTGTCCATGTCCCAGGGAGAGGGATCCCTCATCTGTGGCTCTTCCTCAGGTTTCTTCTTTTTCCCATAAAAGGGTCAAGTCAGAAAACTGCTTGCTGATTCAGATCAATCAAGGATTACAGTATAATTTGTAAATAGTGTCAGTTATATAGATATTTTAATATCTGCGTGGAGGATGTTCTGTGCAACATCACATCAATACAACACCATGTGGGCTACACATGAATAACACATAAGACTACAAACATACAGTACTTCAGCACATTGAATGCAGTCAGCACAGTGATTAGGGTGAAATGTTTTAAATGGACCAAACAGGTGTCAGTATACCTATTGTAGGTTAACAGATAGATAGATAGATAGATAGATAGATAGATAGATAGATAGATAGATAGATAGATAGATAGATAGATAGATAGATAGATAGATAGATAGATAGATAGATAGATAGATAGATAGATAGATAGATAGATAGATTTGCAATGACAATGCATCAGAAACAACTTGAACTCATCAGTGTAACAGATGGGGAAATAAATACTTAGCATACATACAACAAGGATATTTGTAGAGAAGTACGTGTTGAAACATGTGAAAACAAGACACCTTTTACTTTGAAAACAGGAAGGATTGCCAATATTTCCTCATGAAATCACTGAGCCGTCCCTCTCTTATTACCACACACGTACGCACAACCGGAGGGCCGCAGCGCCGTGTTCAGGAGGACTCTGAGAGCACATGTGAAGCCCCTACTGACTCATTATTATTCCTCCATATATTGACTTTGAGTCTCTTGACATCTGACCCCATCATGTCCGTATGATTGTTTGTATTTTTCTGCTCGTTCGCCTGCTCGCACGTTTCGGGAGCACTTAGTGTAACAAATGAATTGTAATTTCACCACTCTTTAACCCACCACTGTCTGATCACACTTTGATATGAAATATAATCGCCCATGTGGAGCCAGTGCAGCAGAATTTAAAGGGTAAACGAGCACAGGTAGTGTAGTCCAGGCGGGCTAATATAAAGGGGGTGTTGAGCGCAGTCAAATGGGTGGAATGTCATGTTCTCACTGTGGTTGGAGTCTATGGTCATGACTATGGGCTGTGTCTCGTGGGTCACTTTGCTGATTAAATTTCCATCTAATCTAGCACTGATCTAGCACTGATGGGTTGACTAAGAGGATGGGTAGCTAGACCTAGCTTGCGGGCTAGAGTTCTGTCCATTAAACTCTTTTCAGCCCCTGAGTCTATGAGAACCTGCAAGTTTTCTCATGGATTAGCAGAGTGACAATGGTTAAGATCTCGGAGGAGAGTCTATAGTCTTGGTTTGGCTCACCAGCGCCCTCCTCATGCCTGATGAGCCTGGTCTTTTAGCGGACACATGCCCAGCCGATGTCAAGTCTGACGTCTCAGGTGGACCCAAAAGCTTGACAGACACAGCAGGAAGGTTTTAATGATTTTAATAAAGATAATCTTACAAAGATTGAGGCTTGGTTTCTGGTTTCTTGGCATGACATAACACACTGAAGGTTACGATCTGGCAATGAGACAAGGGAGACGCAGACAATATGTACACAAGCTAAACAACAGGTGGGGCAGACAATCACACAGGTGAGAAAAAACACAAGGGCATCAATCATGGATGATTATACAACTGTGATCTCAAATAGCAGAAGTTATTTTCTTGCTAGTGTCTTTTCCCTGGAACCATTATCACCACCATGTTATGACATGCCCTCAGAGGACGCCAAATTTTATACTAAAAGTGCCTAAAGGATCATGTCCCATCAGATCAGTTTCACTTGAACTAGGATTTGTACGTCTGCTCATTCCACTGAGAAAAGTCTGACTGCTGTAAAGGACGGTGTTCAGGTCTTTTAGAGAAAACCAAGGACATCAGTGTTGACTACCGGTGAGTGTTGAAATTTAAATGATTCTGTATCGCACATTCATTTTGAGTTAATACCTTTGAATAACTGATTTTACCATGGTGTATCTCATCATTTACATTTGTTGAAATATTGAATATTTTGTAATATAGAAATAAATCAGAAAAAGTATATTTCACCATGATTATACCCTGTATGTGATTATATGTGATGAATAAACTTGAACTGAATAATCAAACTTCTCATCTCACTGCAAGAAAACGAATACATGTTTTTACAAGTTAAATTGGCAGAGGTGTTTATCCAAAGCAGTGTACAAATGACAACAGAAGAGAAAGTAGACCAGGGAGAAGTCTCCCAGAATAAATGCGGCAATAATCAGTTGCCACAATGTGGAACTTTTGCGTTTATTATTTGATCCGTGATATATGAAAGATTAAAACATTTTTTCTCTCTCTGTCTCTTTTTTCTTCAGAAATTTCAAGAACATACGAACTAACCGTGGAAAAAGTAGAGGTCAGACTGCAGTCGCAGCTGAAATGGATTCAGTAATCGGTACCAACAAGTCCATGAATGACACTTTCTTGCATTGCCAGTCCACTGAAAACATTGGAGCTTTGTTCCTGTCTATTGTCATGATTATTGAATTGATTGTGGGACTGCCAGCAAATGTATTAGCCTTGTGGATTTTCTCTTTCCGCATGAAATTTTGGAAACCCCACACTCTCTTCCTCTTTAACCTGGTTCTGGCTGACTTCCTGCTCCTCATCAGTGTGCCCTTCCGCATCGATTCCTACATCCGAGGGTACTATTGGGTGTTTGGAGAGGTCTGGTGCCGCATCAACCTCTTCATGCTGTCTGTCAATCGCTCTGCCAGTATTGCATTCATGACAGCTGTTGCACTGGATCGCTATTTTAAAGTGGTCCATCCACGTCACTGCATCAGCCATATGACTTCAACCCAGGCAGGTTGGTTTGCAGGCCTGATGTGGATTGCTGTGATCGCCCTTCGGACTCCACTGTTGACCACCAACCTCCTCTACCAGGATGGCAACGTCTCCCTGTGTCGCAGCTTCAACTCCTATGAAGTGATCCCTTTGGCAATAAAAGTACACTACGTGGCCTTCACTGCAGAGTTCTTCCTGCCATGGTTCTTGTTGCTGTTTTGCTTGGTCCGGATTACCTGCTACCTCCATGAACGTGGAATGACTAAGCAGAAGAAGGTACAGAGGGCCATCCGAGCAGTACAGGTGATCATTTTGGTGTTCAGCTTCTGCTTCATGCCAAGTATCCTCACGGGCTTGGGTGGTGTGTACATCAAGTATTTCCATCCTGGGGACTGCATTTACTACAATATGTTCACCCGGGTCTTCATGGTGTGTATTGGCTTCACCTATCTCAATAGTGCTTTGGACCCTGTCATCTACTCTTACTCCAGCACCATATTTCGTGATGCACTCAAGAGCCTCATCAGTCACTTTAGCTTGGTGAAGAAGAACGTCAGTTATACTTCCACAGAAAACGGTCTTAGGCTCAATCCTCAGACTGTTCAAGAGCAAGATGCTGAATCACTCTGAAGCATTGCAATTATTTGAAGATCGAAAACACATATGACACAATGCTGCAGTCACAGCATAGGTTACAAATCATAAAGGATGGAAACACAATCAAGCAACGAAAGCTTATTTTCATTGTAGTCTTCTAAAAGAACTTAAAAGTAGCTATCATTGTCTCTTAGAATGGAAAAATAATGAATTACTTTATTTTTAATTAAGTACTTTGGTACCATGTTTTTAACAATTTTGGAAGTCAGGAGCATCTTAATGTAAGATAATTTCTCCACTCTCAACGACTGAAGCTTTTTAACACATGCACCATCGAAATGTATATGTGGGTAAAACATCACCTCCATCAATTTGTTTTGAACCTTTTATAGTTTTGTATTGAAGTGTTGTGATAATCCGGTATACCAGGAGATGGCAGTATAATGAAATTGACTTTGAACTCCAGCTCCAGCTAGTGTGTGAAGCATTAGTCTGTCCAGGAAGGTCAGCCCACAGGAACCCGTAGCTCTTTATTTCCACAATAAAATGATGTGATCTGTTGTATCAAATGGTTTCTGTAAATCCAGTATGCTTGGCCATACCTTCTTTAAAAAGAACTTTTAGACACATCAAGCACATTTCAGCAGAATAGGTTTTTCTAAAGTGCATCTCATACAAAAGATATATCAGTGTATCTGTTACTGTATAATTCTTTCAGTGATCTTTGAAACAGCACTTAGAATAGTTATTGGTCAGTAGTTGCTTGGGTCACTTTTACCTTCCTTTTTTTTTGTAGAATTATTCTCACCATTTTTAGCTCACCTGGAACTCAACCTTTCTGACATACATATATATGTGTGTATATGTATGAATGTAAATAAAAGCAGTAACATGTAAGTGTGTTCATTTGTTGGATTTCATTGCATCTTTTTTTTTTCTCAGAGGTGTTTTTGATAATGAAAGGATAACAAAACATTTATACTCAGTATTTATTAGAGGAAAAATCAAATTAGCATTTCAGTCCTGATTGGCTTTAACACTGTGGGGGCTATGTGACTTTTTCCAGCATTTGTTTGTTTCATTATATTCAGTCTCCTCAATGTACCTTCTTCTGTTTATTCATTTTAATTGGGATAAAGAGAAGTGTGTAGATTTGTGGTGCTATCAACCATTCAGAAGAGGCCAAAAATATGCAGAGTATGCAGAATCAGGAAATCACAGCAATGAACTGGGTAAAAAAATAGCTGGCTAAATGGCTAAATAATTCCTTATTGTTGATGGTGTAGGCACTCAAGTGAGGATTGTCTCATTTTAATAACAGCTTATTATTGAGGTACAGTACATACCTGTAAAGTTGGCAGAACATTTACACATGAAACCCTCCAAGACTGTAATAAGACTGAATTGCCATTTTGTTTCACTTCACTCATGGCAATTTCATTCAAGTCTGCAAGTCAGAAAACTGCTTGCTGATTCAGATCAATCAAGGATTACAGTATAATTTGTAAATAGTGTCAGTTATATAGATATTTTAATATCCGAGAGGCAGACACAGTGTCAGTGTTTAAGAATAGACTTAAAACCTTCCTTTTTGATAAAGCTTATAGTTAGGGTGGGCACAGGCTCGCCCTTAGTTATGCTGCTATAGGTTTAGACTGCTGAACTGCTGGGGGCTCCCATGATGCATCGGGCACCCTCTCTCTTCCTCTGTCTCTGCTTCCTCTTTCTCTGCTTCCTCTTCCTCTGCTTCCTTTACTCATATTATGGTAGTAGTGCAAACTGGACTCACTTTTGTAAACTGGTTAAAGTGGCTAAACTGGTTAAAGTAGTTAAATTGGATTAAACTGTTAAAGTGGTTAATGTTAATACTCTTATGTCCTGTAAAGTGCATGTTACTGCCGGAGCCCCGGTCCTCTTTGTTCTCTCCAGTCTTGCAGGTTCCTCACTGATTCTGGTTGTGGTCCATCTGTCTGAGGTTCACTGGCCTGGTGGGGACATGATCTGTGTCTGTGTTGTGGAGAGAAGGTCGAGTGGTGGCCCAGAGCTCCATATATGAGGACATCTAGAGATGCACCTGGACTCACAGACTTATTTCCAGTACCTGTGTGATACCTTCAAACATGGACTAAACCAATGAACTCAGTTTATCTACAGCTTATTACGACCCATGTTTAATTCCATAATATGATTGATGATGTTCTCTGTACATGTGGCATCTATTGCACGTCTGTCCATCCCAGGGAGAGGGATCCCTCATCTGTGGCTCTTCCTCAGGTTTCTTCTTTTTCCCATAAAGGGTCAAGTCAGAAAACTGCTTGCTGATTCAGATCAATCAAGGATTACAGTATAATTTGTAAATAGTGTCAGTTATATAGATATTTTAATATCTGCGTGGAGGATGTTCTGTGCAACAT
This sequence comes from Scortum barcoo, assembly GCA_023238725.1. Lineage (NCBI taxonomy): Eukaryota > Metazoa > Chordata > Actinopteri > Centrarchiformes > Terapontidae > Scortum > Scortum barcoo. The sequence goes on from CM041544.1 coordinate 3,921,094, forward strand.
CACATCAATACAACACCATGTGGGCTACACATGAATAACACATAAGACTACAAACATACAGTACTTCAGCACATTGAATGCAGTCAGCACAGTGATTAGGGTGAAATGTTTTAAATGGACCAAACAGGTGTCAGTATACCAATTGTAGGTTAACAGATAGACATAGATAGATAGATATGATAGATAGATAGAGATAGATAGATAGATAGATAGATAGATAGATAGATAGATAGATAGATAGATAGATAGATAGATAGATTTGCAATGACAATGCATCAGAAACAACTTGAACTCATCAGTGTAACAGATGGGGAAATAAATACTTAGCATACATACAACAAGGATATTTGTAGAGAAGTACGTGTTGAAACATGTGAAAACAAGACACCTTTTACTTTGAAAACAGGAAGGATTGCCAATATTTCCTCATGAAATCACTGAGCCGTCCCTCTCTTATTACCACACACGTACGCACAACCGGAGGGCCGCAGCGCCGTGTTCAGGAGGACTCTGAGAGCACATGTGAAGCCCCTACTGACTCATTATTATTCCTCCATATATTGACTTTGAGTCTCTTGACATCTGACCCCATCATGTCCGTATGATTGTTTGTATTTTTCTGCTCGTTCGCCTGCTCGCACGTTTCGGGAGCACTTAGTGTAACAAATGAATTGTAATTTCACCACTCTTTAACCCACCACTGTCTGATCACACTTTGATATGAAATATAATCGCCCATGTGGAGCCAGTGCAGCAGAATTTAAAGGGTAAACGAGCACAGGTAGTGTAGTCCAGGCGGGCTAATATAAAGGGGGTGTTGAGCGCAGTCAAATGGGTGGAATGTCATGTTCTCACTGTGGTTGGAGTCTATGGTCATGACTATGGGCTGTGTCTCGTGGGTCACTTTGCTGATTAAATTTCCATCTAATCTAGCACTGATCTAGCACTGATGGGTTGACTAAGAGGATGGGTAGCTAGACCTAGCTTGCGGGCTAGAGTTCTGTCCATTAAACTCTTTTCAGCCCCTGAGTCTATGAGAACCTGCAAGTTTTCTCATGGATTAGCAGAGTGACAATGGTTAAGATCTCGGAGGAGAGTCTATAGTCTTGGTTTGGCTCACCAGCGCCCTCCTCATGCCTGATGAGCCTGGTCTTTTAGCGGACACATGCCCAGCCGATGTCAAGTCTGACGTCTCAGGTGGACCCAAAAGCTTGACAGACACAGCAGGAAGGTTTTAATGATTTTAATAAAGATAATCTTACAAAGATTGAGGCTTGGTTTCTGGTTTCTTGGCATGACATAACACACTGAAGGTTACGATCTGGCAATGAGACAAGGGAGACGCAGACAATATGTACACAAGCTAAACAACAGGTGGGGCAGACAATCACACAGGTGAGAAAAAACACAAGGGCATCAATCATGGATGATTATACAACTGTGATCTCAAATAGCAGAAGTTATTTTCTTGCTAGTGTCTTTTCCCTGGAACCATTATCACCACCATGTTATGACATGCCCTCAGAGGACGCCAAATTTTATACTAAAAGTGCCTAAAGGATCATGTCCCATCAGATCAGTTTCACTTGAACTAGGATTTGTACGTCTGCTCATTCCACTGAGAAAAGTCTGACTGCTGTAAAGGACGGTGTTCAGGTCTTTTAGAGAAAACCAAGGACATCAGTGTTGACTACCGGTGAGTGTTGAAATTTAAATGATTCTGTATCGCACATTCATTTTGAGTTAATACCTTTGAATAACTTGATTTTACCATGGTGTATCTCATCATTTACATTTGTTGAAATATTGAATATTTTGTAATATAGAAATAAATCAGAAAAAGTATATTTCACCATGATTATACCCTGTATGTGATTATATGTGATGAATAAACTTGAACTGAATAATCAAACTTCTCATCTCACTGCAAGAAAACGAATACATGTTTTTACAAGTTAAATTGGCAGAGGTGTTTATCCAAAGCAGTGTACAAATGACAACAGAAGAGAAAGTAGACCAAGGGAGAAGTCTCCCAGAATAAATGCGGCAATAATCAGTTGCCACAATGTGGAACTTTTGCGTTTATTATTTGATCCGTGATATATGAAAGATTAAAACATTTTTTCTCTCTCTGTCTCTTTTTTCTTCAGAAATTTCAAGAACATACGAACTAACCGTGGAAAAAGTAGAGGTCAGACTGCAGTCGCAGCTGAAATGGATTCAGTAATCGGTACCAACAAGTCCATGAATGACACTTTCTTGCATTGCCAGTCCACTGAAAACATTGGAGCTTTGTTCCTGTCTATTGTCATGATTATTGAATTGATTGTGGGACTGCCAGCAAATGTATTAGCCTTGTGGATTTTCTCTTTCCGCATGAAATTTTGGAAACCCCACACTCTCTTCCTCTTTAACCTGGTTCTGGCTGACTTCCTGCTCCTCATCAGTGTGCCCTTCCGCATCGATTCCTACATCCGAGGGTACTATTGGGTGTTTGGAGAGGTCTGGTGCCGCATCAACCTCTTCATGCTGTCTGTCAATCGCTCTGCCAGTATTGCATTCATGACAGCTGTTGCACTGGATCGCTATTTTAAAGTGGTCCATCCACGTCACTGCATCAGCCATATGACTTCAACCCAGGCAGGTTGGTTTGCAGGCCTGATGTGGATTGCTGTGATCGCCCTTCGGACTCCACTGTTGACCACCAACCTCCTCTACCAGGATGGCAACGTCTCCCTGTGTCGCAGCTTCAACTCCTATGAAGTGATCCCTTTGGCAATAAAAGTACACTACGTGGCCTTCACTGCAGAGTTCTTCCTGCCATGGTTCTTGTTGCTGTTTTGCTTGGTCCGGATTACCTGCTACCTCCACGAACGTGGAATGACTAAGCAGAAGAAGGTACAGAGGGCCATCCGAGCAGTACAGGTGATCATTTTGGTGTTCAGCTTCTGCTTCATGCCAAGTATCCTCACGGGCTTGGGTGGTGTGTACATCAAGTATTTCCATCCTGGGGACTGCATTTACTACAATATGTTCACCCGGGTCTTCATGGTGTGTATTGGCTTCACCTATCTCAATAGTGCTTTGGACCCTGTCATCTACTCTTACTCCAGCACCATATTTCGTGATGCACTCAAGAGCCTCATCAGTCACTTTAGCTTGGTGAAGAAGAACGTCAGTTATACTTCCACAGAAAACGGTCTTAGGCTCAATCCTCAGACTGTTCAAGAGCAAGATGCTGAATCACTCTGAAGCATTGCAATTATTTGAAGATCGAAAACACATATGACACAATGCTGCAGTCACAGCATAGGTTACAAATCATAAAGGATGGAAACACAATCAAGCAACGAAAGCTTATTTTCATTGTAGTCTTCTAAAAGAACTTAAAAGTAGCTATCATTGTCTCTTAGAATGGAAAAATAATGAATTACTTTATTTTTAATTAAGTACTTTGGTACCATGTTTTTAACAATTTTGGAAGTCAGGAGCATCTTAATGTAGATAATTTCTCCACTCTCAACGACTGAAGCTTTTTAACACATGCACCATCGAAATGTATATGTGGGTAAAACATCACCTCCATCAATTTGTTTTGAACCTTTTATAGTTTTGTATTGAAGTGTTGTGATAATCCGGTATACCAGGAGATGGCAGTATAATGAAATTGACTTTGAACTCCAGCTCCAGCTAGTGTGTGAAGCATTAGTCTGTCCAGGAAGGTCAGCCCACAGGAACCCGTAGCTCTTTATTTCCACAATAAAATGATGTGATCTGTTGTATCAAATGGTTTCTGTAAATCCAGTATGCTTGGCCATACCTTCTTTAAAAAGAACTTTTAGACACATCAAGCACATTTCAGCAGAATAGGTTTTTCTAAAGTGCATCTCATACAAAAGATATATCAGTGTATCTGTTACTGTATAATTCTTTCAGTGATCTTTGAAACAGCACTTAGAATAGTTATTGGTCAGTAGTTGCTTGGGTCACTTTTACCTTCCTTTTTTTTTGTAGAATTATTCTCACCATTTTAGCTCACCTGGAACTCAACCTTTCTGACATACATATATATGTGTGTATATGTATGAATGTAAATAAAAGCAGTAACATGTAAGTGTGTTCATTTGTTGGATTTCATTGCATCTTTTTTTTTTCTCAGAGGTGTTTTTGATAATGAAAGGATAACAAAACATTTATACTCAGTATTTATTAGAGGAAAAATCAAATTAGCATTTCAGTCCTGATTGGCTTTAACACTGTGGGGGCTATGTGACTTTTTCCAGCATTTGTTTGTTTCATTATATTCAGTCTCCTCAATGTACCTTCTTCTGTTTATTCATTTTAATTGGGATAAAGAGAAGTGTGTAGATTTGTGGTGCTATCAACCATTCAGAAGAGGCCAAAAATATGCAGAGTATGCAGAATCAGGAAATCACAGCAATGAACTGGGTAAAAAAATAGCTGGCTAAATGGCTAAATAATTCCTTATTGTTGATGGTGTAGGCACTCAAGTGAGGATTGTCTCATTTTAATAACAGCTTATTATTGAGGTACAGTACATACCTGTAAAGTTGGCAGAACATTTACACATGAAACCCTCCAAGACTGTAATAAGACTGAATTGCCATTTTGTTTCACTTCACTCATGGCAATTTCATTCAAGTCTGCAAGTCAGAAAACTGCTTGCTGATTCAGATCAATCAAGGATTACAGTATAATTTGTAAATAGTGTCAGTTATATAGATATTTTAATATCCGAGAGGCAGACACAGTGTCAGTGTTTAAGAATAGACTTAAAACCTTCCTTTTTGATAAAGCTTATAGTTAGGGTGGGCACAGGCTCGCCCTTAGTTATGCTGCTATAGGTTTAGACTGCCGGGGGGGCTCCCATGATGCATCGGGCACCTCTCCTCTCTTCCTCTGTCTCTGCTTCCTCTTTCTCTGCTTCCTCTGCTTCCTCTGCTTCCTTTACTCATATTATGGTAGTAGTGCAAACTGGAGTCACTTTTGTAAACTGGTTAAAGTGGCTAAACTGGTTAAAGTAGTTAAATTGATTAAACTGTTAAAGTGGTTAATGTTAATACTCTTATGTCCTGTAAAGTGCATGTTACTGCCGGAGCCCCGGTCCTCTTTGTTCTCTCCAGTCTTGCAGGTTCCTCACTGATTCTGGTTGTGGTCCATCTGTGTGAGGTTCACTGGCCTGGTGGGGACATGATCTGTGTCTGTGTTGTGGAGAGAAGGTCGAGTGGCCCAGAGCTCCATATGAGGACATCTAGAGATGCACCTGGACTCACAGACTTATTTCCAGTACCTGTGATACCTTCAAACATGGACTAAACCAATGAACTCAGTTTATCTACAGCTTACTTATTACGACCCATGTTTAATTCCATAATATGATTGATGATGTTCTCTGTACATGTGGCATCTATTGCACGTCTGTCCATCCCAGGGAGAGGGATCCCTCATCTGTGGCTCTTCCTCAGGTTTCTTCTTTTTCCCATAAAGGGTCAAGTCAGAAAACTGCTTGCTGATTCAGATCAATCAAGGATTACAGTATAATTTGTAAATAGTGTCAGTTATATAGATATTTTAATATCTGCGTGGAGGATGTTCTGTGCAACATCACATCAATACAACACCATGTGGGCTACACATGAATAACACATAAGACTACAAACATACAGTACTTCAGCACATTGAATGCAGTCAGCACAGTGATTAGGGTGAAATGTTTTAAATGGACCAAACAGGTGTCAGTATACCTATTGTAGGTTAACAGATAGATAGATAGATAGATAGATAGATAGATAGATAGATAGATAGATAGATAGATAGATTTGCAATGACAATGCATCAGAAACAACTTGAACTCATCAGTGTAACAGATGGGGAAATAAATACTTAGCATACATACAACAAGGATATTTGTAGAGAAGTACGTGTTGAAACATGTGAAAACAAGACACCTTTTACTTTGAAAACAGGAAGGATTGCCAATATTTCCTCATGAAATCACTGAGCCGTCCCTCTCTTATTACCACACACGTACGCACAACCGGAGGGCCGCAGCGCCGTGTTCAGGAGGACTCTGAGAGCACATGTGAAGCCCCTACTGACTCATTATTATTCCTCCATATATTGACTTTGAGTCTCTTGACATCTGACCCCATCATGTCCGTATGATTGTTTGTATTTTTCTGCTCGTTCGCCTGCTCGCACGTTTCGGGAGCACTTAGTGTAACAAATGAATTGTAATTTCACCACTCTTTAACCCACCACTGTCTGATCACACTTTGATATGAAATATAATCGCCCATGTGGAGCCAGTGCAGCAGAGTTTAAAGGGTAAACAAGCACAGGTAATGTAGTCCAGGCGGGCGTTCAGACCGCTCGTTTAAAAAGCAAACTGCGGCGAAAGAGGACTGAGCTCCAGTGGCGCAATCGGTTAGCGCGCGGTACTTATATGACAGTACACTGTAGAGCAATGCCGAGGTTGTGAGTTCGAGCCTCACCTGGAGCAGTCTTTTGATACTAAAGTGTTGGATAAATGTGGCTAATCTATTTCTTTATGTGTGACAAATGATAAAATCCCCCCTCTTTTTTTTTTTTTTTATAAAGGAATACTTTCACCGAAACTGCATGAAGTACAGTTTTACGGCTTTAAATATGAAGTGCAACTACTCTTAGAAATAAACTTCAAGTCTGCAGGATTACTATAGAGACACCACAGAAACAGTAAACTCCCTTAAATTCACTTAATATGAACACAAAAAGTCAGTATATGGACGACATATTTGGGGAGAATTAAGTGAAATATTTAGAATATTTCTATATTTGAAACCCTCATTTTTTTAAACCTGCACAGACATGATATCCATCTCTTATACTGATATTTTGTGACAAACCTAACAACAAAGACTCTTAATAAGATAAGATAATGTGAGGATAGTATTCTTCACAGCAGCCTGCAAACTCTGATGTAGTGTTTCAGCTGTACACCGACAGGGGGCAGCATCCCTCCATCTCTCAGCTAAGATCGTCAGTCGTGTACTTACAGGAGAATTTGTGCTGACTTCATACGTGTAACAATCAGACATTTAAAACAGTGGGTATCATGTTTGTTATGGGTACCATGGGTCCACATCTTGCATGATTTGATTTCACTCACAAACATCAAATCCCCTCGTGCCCAAAAATGATCTTTGAAGAAAATAATTAGTAATGTTACGAGATATATCCACGTCAAAAATACTTATTTGTATTGTACATTTTATATAGACGTGCTCCACGAGCTTTTTATTCGGACTTCATTTGTTTCCAGGATGCTTAATTTTACCCTGGGACTGATTTGATCCATCCCAGGTCATCAGATCAAACTATAGCATACGATTACATTCACCTTTTAAGCACCATAACACGGCTTAACCCTCATGGGAGGAATGCAAAAATTAATTTTCATACAAGTGGTTAGATCATGGGTCAGTGAGGGTGAAGGGTGTTAATTATGTTCAATAAATTACTGACTTGACATGACACTTGTCCTGCTGCCACTAGAGGGTGCTGTTGTCCACTGTTTGGACGTGCAGGACTTTTTTTCTTTTTTTTTCCTGACTACTTCAATATGACTGGCTGGGTGTCCTGTTTGAATGAAAACAGTTGCCTTTGCTCTTCCCACCTCTGGACTCCATGTATTCTGTGTGTCTGTTCTCATCTCTCACACATGCAGTGACATTTTGCACGAGCCAACGTTATTATCTGGTGGGAACAGACCTCCTCATATGGTTTAAATAGGCCTAATGTGTGATGATTAAGTTGTGCCTTTAGGACTGTGTCGTACGGTTGCTCCTGCATGTATACAAGTGAAATATGTAGGAGTCATTTTTCATCTTGCCATGCTGCCCAATAAAGAGTTAAGAAAAGGGAAGCAGGAATGTTGTAGAGATGTGATGGGTATTTTTTATGCATGAATGGACAGATGGATATGAGTAGATATGATATGATGCAAACGCACACTGAATTCAAAAGTCTTAACCCCAAGGTGGCTGAGTAAGATGCATATCACTGACAAGCTCAAGAAGAGAGCGAAAGTAGAAATCATGGTCTGCTGAGAGTCTTCAGCACGCTCCATTATGATCACTTGAGTCCAGATGTAATGTGCATGAGATCACCATTTTGCAAAGAAAGTTGGGATGTGTGTGTGTACCTGTGTGTATTTTTGTGTGACAGCCTACATACAGAACATTACCCCGTCTCATCTGATCTAAAAACACTCAGTTTTTGTCAGTTTTTCTTACATTTTCATCACTGGTCCTGTCATGATGATACCACACTTGCTCATCTAAACATTTTGCAGGAGAAGTCCTTTCATCCCCTCCTTGAACCGCCACCTTAACTGTGGTGGAGGGGTTTGTATGTGCCCAAATGATCCTAGGAGCTATGTTGTCAGTGGGGCATTACGCCCCTGGTAGGGTCTCCCATGGCAAACAGGTCCTAGGTGACGGGCCAGACTAAGAGCGGTTCACTGAAGCCCATCATGAAAAGAAGAATATCAAGGACCGTTACGTCGCCCGGATTAGGCGTTACCGGGGCCCCACCCTGGAGCCAGGCCTGGGGTTGGGGCTCGCAGGCGAGCGCCTGGTGGCCGGGTCTTTGCCCACGGGACCCGGCCGGGCTCAGCCCGAAATGGCGACGACATGGGCCCGCCTTCCAGTAGGCTCACCACCCGCAGGAAGGTCCATGAGGGGCGGCGGTGCAATGTGGTTTGGGTAGCAGTCGTGGCAGGGGGCCTCGACGACCCAATCCCTGGACCAAAACTCTGGCAATAGGGACATGGAATGTCACCTCGCTGGGGGGGAAGGAGCCTGAGCTCGTGCGGGAGGTTGAGAGGTACCGGCTAGAGAGATAGTCGGGCTCACCTCCATGCATAGCTTGGGCTCTGGAACCCAGCTCCTTGAGAGGGGCTGGACCCTCCACTACTCTGGAGTTGCCCAGGGTGAGCGGCGGCGAGCTGTGTGGGCTTGCTTATAGCTCCCCAGCTCAGCCGCCACGTGTGTTGGAGTTCACCCCGGTGAAGCAGAGGGTCGCTTCCCTGCGCCTTCGGGTTGGGGATAGGTCTCTTGCTGTTGTTTGTGCCTACGGGCCGAACAGCAGTACAGAGTACCCGGCCTTCTTGGAGTCCCTGGGAGAGGGTACTTGATAGTGCTCCGGACTGGGGACTCCATTGTTCTACTGGGGGACTTCAACGCTCATGTGGGTAGCGACAGTGATACCTGGAGGGGCGTGATCGGGAGGAACGGCCTCCCCGATCTGAACTTCCGAGCGGTGTTCTGTTATTGGACTTCTGTGCTAGTCACAGTTTGTCCATAACTAGAACACCATGTTCAAGCATAAGGGTGTCCATCAGTGCACGTGGCACCAGGACGCCCTAGGCCGGAGGTCGATGATCGACTTTGTTGTCGTTTCATCTGATCTCCGGCCGTATGTCTTGGACACTTTTCGGGTAAAGAGAGGGGCTGAGCTGTCAACCGATCACCACCTGGTGGTGAGTTGGCTCCGCTGGTGGCAGAGGAGGAAGTTGGACAGACCTGGCAGACCCAAACGTATTGTGAGGGTCTGTTGGGAATGTCTGGCCGAGCCCTCTGTCAGGGAGGTCTTCAACTCCCACCTCCGGAAGAGCTTCTCACAGATTCCGAGGGAGGCTGGGGACATTGAGTCCGAGTGGACCATGTTCTCTGCCTCCATTGTCACGTGCATGACAGTTCGAAGTTGTGGGCGCATAGGACGAAGGTCTCTGGTGCCTGTCGTGGTGGCAATCCCCGAACCCGGTGGTGGACACCGGAAGTAAGGGATGCCGTCAGGCTGAAGAAGGAGTCCTATCGGACCATGTTGGCCTGTGGGACTCCTGACGCAGTTGACAGGTACCGGCAGGCCAAGCAAGCCAAAGCCGCCTTGAGGCGGTCCTGGAGGCAAAAACTTCGGGTCTGGGAGGAGTTCGGTGAAGAGGCCATGGAGGAGGACTATCGAACGGTCGGCCTCGAAGAGATTCTGGCAAACCGTCCACGGCGGCGCCTCAGAAGGGGGAAGCAGTACTCTGCCAACACTGTTTACAGTGCGGGTGGGGAGCTGTTGACCTCAACTGAGGACATTGTCGGACGGTGGAAGAAATACTTCGAGGATCTCCTCAATCCCACCGACTTGCCTTCCAAGTGAGGAAGCAGGAGGCTGGGGACTCTGAGGTGGACTCACTCGTCCATCACCCGAGCCGAAGTCACTGAGGTAGTTCGTAAGCTCCTTGGTGGCAAGGCGCCGGGGGTGGATGAGATCCGCCCTGAGTACCTCAAGTCTCTGGATGTTGTGGGGCTGTCTTGGCTGACACGCCTCTGCAACATTGCATGGAGGTTGGGGACAGTACCTCTGGAGTGGCAAACTGGGGTGGTGGTCCCTCTTTTTAAAAAGGGGGACCGGAGAGTGTGTTCCAACTACAGAGGGGGATCACACTTCTCAGCCTCCCCGGGAAGGTCTACGCCAGGGTACTGGAGAGGAGAATTCGGCCTATAGTCGACCCTTGGATTCAGGAGGAACAATGCGGTTTTCGTCCTGGTCGTGGAACAGTGGACCAGCTCTATACCCTCCACAGGGTGCTTGGAGGGTTTATGGGAGTTTGCCCAACCAGTCCACATGTGCTTTGTGGATCTGGAGAAGGCATTCGACCGTGTCCCTCGTGGTATTCTGTGGGGAGTGCTCCGCGAGTATGGGGTCCGGGGGCCTTTGCTAAGGGCTGTTCGGTCTCTGTACGACCGGAGCAGGAGCTTGGTTCGCATTGCCGGCAGTAAGTCAGACCTGTTTCCCAGTACATGTTGGACTCCGGCAGGGCTGCCCTTTGTCACCGGTCCTGTTCATAATCTTTATGGACAGGATTTCTAGGCGTAGCCAGGGGCCGGAGGGAGTCCGGTTTGGGAACCACAGGATTTCATCTCTGCTTTTTGCAGATGATGTTGTCCTGTTGGCTTCTTCATCAAGCCAGGACCTTCAGCATGTGCTGGAGCGGTTTGCAGCCGAGTGTGAAGCGGCTGGGATGAGAATCAGCACCTCCAAATCCGAGGCCATGGTTCTCGACCCGGAAAAGGGTGGCGTGCCCTCTCCGGGTGGGTGGAGAGGTCCTGCCTCAAGTGGAGGAGTTCAAGTATCTCGGGGTCTTGTTCACGAGTGAGGGAAAGATGGAGCGTGAGATTGACAGGCGGATTGGTGCAGCGTCCGCAGTTATGCGGTCGGTGTACCGGACCGTCGTGGTGAAGAAGGAGCTGAGTCGAAAGGCGAAGCTCTCGATTTACCGGTCAATCTACGTTCCCACCCTCACCTATGGTCATGAACTTTGGGTAATGACCGAAAGGACAAGATCATGCGGATACAAGCGGCCGAAATGAGTTTCCTCCGCAGGGTGGCTGGGCGCTCCCTTAGAGATAGGGTGAGAAGCTCAGTCACTCGGGAGGAGCTCGGAGTAGAGCCGCTGCTCCTTCGCATCGAGAGGAGTCAGCTGAGGTGGCTTGGGCATCTATTTCGGATGCCCCCTGGGACGCCTCCCTAGGGAGGTGTTCCAGGCGTGTCCCACCGGGAGAAGGCCCCGTGGAAGACCCAGGACACGCTGGAGAGACTATGTCTCTCGGCTGGCCTGGGAACGCCTTGGGATCCCCCTGGAAGAGCTGGAGGAAGTGTCTGGGGTGAGGGAAGTCTGGGCATCTCTGCTCAGACTGCTGCCTCCGCGACCCGGTCCCGGACCAAGCGGATGAAAATGGATGGATGGATGGAAGTCCTTTCATTCTGCCATTGTTGTCTTTTCTCCCCCCTCCTCCACTTTCTCTCTCCTCACTTAGCTCTCAGTTTGAACCAGCTTTCTCCTCTCAAGGTCTACTTTATTTGTGTACATGTTAGAATAAATGTGAAAGTGCAGTCAAAGTAAAATGGGGAGTACAGTATGAACTCCACTCCGTTATCATTATAAGATAACAGCCATTAACAGACGGCATTAGAGGGGGTTAGAAGGAAAAGTGTTAGTATTGAGCCGACTGTCACATAGAAAGTGCAAACATTTGAGCATACGTGGGGGCCTGCTGAGTGTTGAGAGATGCGGCGCTGACATGGATCACATAGTCAGTCTACTCACTATCATGCAAGCTTGGAGCCATTTGTCACTCAACGTAGTTACCAAAAACCTGTTTCACTCACAGGACAAGAATTTTTTTCACATCATGTTTTGTCTCAAATCCAAACAATGTGGCACTGGGTCCTCAAACCTACTGCATATCTTTATTGGTATGTGTCCATTTTGCCTGTAAAGTGGGTCATCATGTCTTTAGCTGTGCAAAAGCTTTGGGTTGTTATGAACTGAACAAAGAAAGGAGAGGGAAGGGGAAATCAAAGGTGTGAGCGATGGTGTGCTTAAAAGAGAGAAATTGCGACAAAATGTTTGATGGGAAATGAAGAGTGTTTGCGACGATGAGAGAATGGCACAAACTGTATGCGATGAAGGAGAGACCTGAGAATAAACAGAACCCCAAGGCACCGTAAATGTGAGTCTGTAGGTGTGGTGGCAAGACCTGTTCTTATATCTGTGCCTCGATCTGGCCTGCAGCATTAATCACCTCCTCTCATTATCCAGCCACATTCACACGCTTGCACGCACACACACACACACACACACAGACACACACAGTCTACTGTCTTTTGGGTAGCATAAAAACTGTGTATCTAATGCAGCATATTCTTCTAATATATTACAGAAACATGCTAATACATGCTAGACTAGTCAACTTTTCCATTAAACATGAGAAACTGACAAATTATTGGGCTAGTTAGTGTGTGTCAGTGCACCAGGGGGCCAAACGTGGAGAAGAGTGACTACATCCCCAAACTTTTTTTTTTCTTTTTTTTCTATGTAGTAAACTTCTACTTATTGCCCATCACACATGCAGTAAAAATATAAATAAAACATGTCATTATGTCGTTAGTTGAGCGCATAATGCGCTGGTGGAAGTTTTCACCTCAAGATTTGGCGCCAGCCAGTGAATAAAAACAAGCACGGGGGAGTTGAGATGCGTCCGTGTCCAAGAACAACTCTACTGAGATGTGTCATCCGAGGAATAAATATGCTCAGTATAAAAGCAGACCGATGACGGCCAAATACTTTACAAGATCATGATCCATTCTCACTTTTAAATGTCTCACTGAACGGGATCAAATGTTAAGCTGGAGAGTTCATTTCAGAGTTACAGCCTATAGCTTTCATAAATCTCTGTTTTCCATTAATTATCAGTTTTAAGTGTTTTTTGTACCATTGACCTTGACATAACTGGTTGGTTGACCTCTGGCCTTCAGCTAATATAGCCTTGCATTTAACAGTAACATGCTGGTAACAATAATAAGATTTCACACACCCCAGTGGAAAGATAACCTCAGACAAGAGTGAAAGATTCATTTCTCCGCTGTGGCTGTAAATAAAACACATGGGTATGCCGATAACTGCGCTATATTCAGAGCTTTACTGGGTACTTAGGACTGATAAATGGTAACCTTAACCACTATAAACAGCAAGACTGGTGCTTTCCACACACACATTGGTAGTCTTGTAGTGGCTGCTAGCCAAATTACAAGAGAGGTACAGATGCAGTAAGTCTCTCAAAGGGGCATAAATGGGCTTGTAGTAGAGACACAGAGACAGCACCACATCACACACATCCCTATGCATGTGCAGAATGGTCAGCTCAGCCTCATGTACCCACACCCAGCGTGTCGTCACACACTCTTTGGTGTCTCACGCAGATGTATTCCCTCCCCGAAAGCCCTGGTATCTGGTCCCAGGAGCAGCTAAACCCAGCAGCACTTGGTCTTGGTTTGGGACAGTGCTGGCAACCAAAACTGGATCAGTGTTGAACAGACTCTGATTTGCCATTTATCTTAAATCTGGCATCAATCCCAGAGGCAGCCATGTTGGATTTAGGCCCCTTTGGTCCCAATGTGGCCTCTTAAGACTCAAATACCAGCTTCAGTATGTTTAGCTCAATAGGGTAGTTTAAATCAATATATTTTTGATGTAATGTATAACTGCCAGACTAGTCATATTAACATTAACATAGTATAGCTGTGTTAGCCAGGAGCCATCATCTTTCACATGCATGCTAAAAAGCTAACTTGGTGCTTTATATTAGTCAACAATATAGACAACTGGACCACATGATTCACTTGGGACACAGCGATGATGATTATGTCTTTTTCCCTACAGTCCTACAGTTAAACATGTCCAACAGGCCAGTCTCCCAGAACTATGTACCATCAAAGCAAAAAGGAAATCCCAGTTGCTGAAGAGCCTCAGCCTCACCTACAGCAACTGAACTCTGGTGTAGGTGAGGCCAAACAAGACTCAACCTGCTTCACAAACGGATTATTAACACATGACTGGATTTGTTCTTGTTTAATTAGACTGGCTGATCTGCAAACAATCGGTGCATGTTTATTTTGGCTCCTCTGACATCACTGGCTGTGAGTGATATCATGACAGATGAGGTGAGCTGGGATCTAAAGGTAATTGGACATATAGATTGTGTGATTTGAAGCTTCCTTTGTTTTGTTAAGTGGTTAATGTAGTCATAGACAACCTAAATAAGGACCAAGAGACTCATATCATATTTCAGAGAGTTGGAGTGTACGTTAGATTAATTACTGAAGGGCTGGACTGAACACTTACAGTAAGCAGGTCAGTAAGAATCCACTCTTATTTACAGGAGTAGCCTGAGGGCAGAAGTTGAATAGGGAGGATCAAACACTCTGCAAACACTGCAGAACCACAACTACATATTTAGAGATTTGAACCACTGGATTGACAGTTTGGCCTGCTGTTAATGAATACTAGGCTGTTACTGGAGATCACAGGTGCAACCCCAGCAAAGAGTAAAGGCCAATAATATTTTGATAACAGATAATAGGATAGAAGAAACAATTAAGATAGGTGTATAAATACAAGTTTAATTGGGAGCGGTTTTGCCTGAGATAAATGTGTAACCTCAACCCAGGTCTTTAAACTTTGTTTGTGCCGGTAATATGAAAACCAAAGTGCTCTGACGAACACGTAGGCGTTCTCCAGGGCCTGATTGTGTGGCTGCGTCCCATGGGAGACCCAGATAATATGAGTCCTCTCGTAAATTCGCAAAGACTGAATGTTCTCTGGGCAGCAATGATTGACTGCCACTCCAAGGGTCATTATTTTCTGGGTGAGTGGCTCCGTCTTAGGGGAGACAGCAAGTAACTCATGCCTCCAGGACCAGACCTATAAATCTGTGAGTAGGAATACAATAAGTGTGCATGTCTGTGTTGCCTCAGGGCTCACTGGAAGCTGCTGTGGAGCTCGCTCCTGCTTGCCCATCAGTCGGTTCTTACTTTGTAACTGTGAAGCCTCACACACACAGAATCAGGGCGCAGTCTCATGAGTCACCTCCGACCTGAAAATGTCAGCAATCAGTGGATTCTGAAGTTAAAAATCTGAATCCTGCAGCAACGTACTGTAAGATGTGTTGTTTTTAACTATCTCCAGAGGCAGTAGGTGGAGGAACGAGTTGAAATAGTGATACATAAGGCCAATTACATTAGATGGTGTTTGATATATATCCACAAATATGAACAGACTGACTCCAAATTTGATTTCAAACAGTGTAAAAGACCAAACCAGCTAAGAAAAATGAGGTTTTAAACCTGAAATGTAAATATTCTAAATATTAGTTTTTTCAGTTTCTACATATCTCTGACCAAGTAGTCTGAGTTATTAGGTCAGTAAGTACCGGAGAAGGCATTGCTGATAACAGTCTTGATAGAAGTGGTCACACTGAATTAAGTTAAATGAAGTGAGCTGGCTGAATGTGTGGCTGTCTGTTTCTTTACAACCATACGGGAGATTAATGACATGCATTCCCCTCACTGACTGTTTAGCACTCAGTACATGGAGGCAGAACTTTTAATGGCTGATGTAAGGAGTTTGAAACTATTAAAGAGCTGAGATTTTGTTGCCTCTCTAACAACAATGCACGAGAATCAAAATGACACAATTGAAGTGGTGCTGATACTAATTTGAGCAATACTAAAATGTCTGAGAAAACTTTGTAAACATTCATCCAGATGTTTTACTCTTTTGTTAGCCTGGCTCTGCTTTTTTCCGCTACCCTGTTAGTTTGCTCTTTGCTGTCTAGTTTACAGAGCAGCACCTAATTCAAGGACTTTTAATGCATTTAAGACCTTCACTTCCACAACAGTCAGACACATTGTGTTCCAACAAAGCTTGAGCAATGCCTTTCAGCTCTCTGGCCTACACTCCCACACACACACACACATACATGTTACATGTATATCACGTGTGTGCATAACTGTCACATCACAAACGCTCCTCATAACTGACTTTACTGGTTACCAACTGATGAATTGAAAAACATGAACGGGCTCTGCGGTTGGCGCAATGAGGATGACTCACTCATCCATAATAACACCCCGCGCTGTGATTTGCGTAAATCAATCAAACCTCAACAACAATAGCCAGTCTTCCTTGGCATTATAAAACTGAGATTTGAGGTAAGCTGGGTCATGTTTGTTGAAACCTGCTTGTATGAAGACTGAAGACTTACAATGTATGTCAGCAATATGTATCACTTTTGAATGCTCGTCTTATGACTTAATATGTTTCCTGCTTAGTGCCATGTTCTCTATTTGTATCTGTTTACTTACAAATCATTAAGTATCCATATCAGATCACCATTGAGTAGCTTTAACTAAGCCTCCTAAAAGTGGTTCATTATGTCACGTCGGGAGGCACACTCTCTACTGTCCCTAAATATTCCATATTTCGCTCCATCAGTTATTATAATAGTAAAATTAAGCAGAAAAATATACAGTAATATTTGTCAAAAGTCAACAGAAACAAGTTAATCCTAGTCCGACAGACTAGTTGTTCATCAGCCATATTGTATTGTTTATTTATGGCTAATTATAACAACGTAATCCAAGGAAGTGTCAGCTCGGTCTGTGGTCTTGTATTCCAGCCCCCTGTCCGCTTCTCATTGATACTATCACATCATTATTCCTCCAAATAGCAGGAAGAGCCTAAATCATTGTGACGTAGGCAGAAAGCAAGGACACACTCTGAAACCGGCAACAACAACAACGTCTCTCTGTGAATGCGAGAAGGCGGCGGCAGGCTCGGGAATCGAGGGAGAGCATTGTGACGTTCTTGTTGTTATTGTTATGATACAGCAAGACAAAAGTGAAACATTTTTCTCTTTGCAAAGGAAAACCGCGCGGCTCAGTGCGCTCCAGCTGCTCGGGTTTCCTCCCTCACCCGTCTGCCCCAGCAAGACGTCTTTCATGCCATTGTGGATGTGGCACGCTGGAAACACAATGAAACAAGCATGAACCCAAACTACACTTCCCCTGGCACCAGAGCTGCATTGTGGGACCCGGTGGGAGGAGATGCTGGGTCAGGGGAAACTCAACTGGGGCCTTTGCACCCACAGCTAACAATTTACAGTTGAGAAAGCAAAGACAAAGGGCAGCCGTGTAGATATATACTGGCCTTCTGGCTACTTCCCTGTTGTTACCAAGCTCTCTTCATGCCTTTTACCTTCATAAAGTTTATTCTTTCCATTTTACAGTCTGTTGAAAGCCAAGTATGTAAAGGTCAAATGGATGGATATAAAATCCAAGTTTGAAATTACTTTACCAAATCCAATTTACCGCTGGTAGTGAAATGTTCAAGGATTCCCTGGCCTGCTTACCATGACAGTGTTTGTGCCTTCCTGGGACCTGAGCAGATGTTTTCAGCACCTGGGCTAGCCACAGTGCTTGACTCAGCCTGATTATGTGGCTAAGTGGTGATAATTATCTAAATTAAACCAGTAAGACGTGTTTGCTGTCGAGAGATTGGTATAACTTATTTCATGTTTACTTGATGACAGCAGACAGAAGAAATAACTGTGTCCTATCCAGAAAATCAGGATTCGGGGTGAAGAAATTATTTTGCTATTTTAACTGAAAATGTCTTTATTACTATAATTTATTGCCTATTTAAATACCTATTTACTTGGATTTTGCAGCAATTTTTGGCCTCGCCGTTATGTTGAAAAATGCAATTTGTGATGCATTACACATCCAATAATCGATCACCACCTGGTGGTGAGTTGGATCCGCTGGCAGAGGAGGAAGTTGGACAGACCTGGCAGACCCAAACGTATTGTGAGGGTCTGTTGGGAACGTCTGGCCGAGCCCTCTGTCAGGGAGGTCTTCAACTCCCACCTCCGGAAGAGCTTCTCACAGATTCCGAGGGAGGCTGGGGACATTGAGTCCGAGTGGACCATGTTCTCTGCCTCCATTGTCGACGCGGCAGTTCGAAGTTGTGGACGCAAGGTCTCTGGTGCCTGTCGTGGCGGCAACCCCCGAACCCGGTGGTGGACACCGGAAGTAAGGGATGCTGTCAGGCTGAAGAAGGAGTCCTATCGGGCCATGTTGGCCTGTGGGACTCCTGACGCAGTTGAGTTGCACGGGTACCGGCAGGCCAAGCAAGCCGCAGCCCGGACGGTCCTGGAGGCAAAAACTCGGAGTCTGGGAGGAGTTCGGTGAGGCCATGGAGGAGGACCATCGGTCGGCCTCGAAGAGATTCTGGCAAACCTGTCCAGCGCCTCAGAAGGGGGAAGCAGTACTCTGCCAACACTGTTTACAGTGCGGGTGGGGAGCTGTTGACCTCGACTGGGGACATTGTCGGACGGTGGAAGAAATACTTCGAGGATCTCCTCAATCCCACCGACTTGCCTTCCAGTGAGGAAGCGGAGGCTGGGGACTCTGAGGTGGACTCGTGCCCATCACCCGAAAGCCGAAGTCACTGAGGTAGTTCGCAAGCTCCTCGGTGGCAAGGCGCCGGGGGTGGATGAGATCCGCCCTGAGTACCTCAAGTCTCTGGATGTTGTGGGGCTGTCTTGGCTGACACGCCTCTGCAACATTGCATGGAGGTTGGGGACAGTGCCTCTGGAGTGGCAAACTGGGGTGGTGGTCCCTCTTTTTAAAAAGGGGGACCGGAGAGTGTGTTCCAACTACAGGGGATCACACTTCTCAGCCTCCCCGGGAAGGTCTCACGCCAGGGTACTGGAGAGGAGAATTCGGCCGATAGTCGACCCTCGGATTCAGGAGAAACAATGCGGTTTTCGTCCCTGGTCGTGGAACACTGGACCAGCTCTATACTCTCCGCATGTAGGGTGCTTGAGGGTTTATGGGAGTTTGCCCAACCAGTCCACATGTATGCTTTGTGGATCTGGAGAAGGCATTCGACCGTGTCCCTCGTGGTATTCTGTGGGGAGTGCTCCCGTGAGTATGGGGTCCGGGGCCTTTGCTAAGGGCTGTTCGGTCTCTGTACGACCGGAGCAGGAGCTTGGTTCGCATTGCCGGCAGTAAGTCAGACCTGTTCCCAGTACATGTTGGACTCCGGCAGGGCTGCCCTTTGTCACCGGTCCTGTTCATAATCTTTATGGACAGGATTTCTAGGTAGAAAGTAGCCAGGGGCCGGAGGGAGTCCGGTTTGGGAACCACAGGATTTCATCTCTCTGCTTTTTGCATGGATGATGTTGTCCTGTTGGCTTCATCAAGCCAGGACCTTCAGCATGTGCTGGAGCGGTTTGCAGCCGAGTGTGAAGCGGCTGGGATGAGAATCAGCACCTCCAAATCCGAGGCCATGGTTCTCGACCGGAAAAGGGTGGCGTGCCCTCTCAAGTGGAGGAGTTCAAGTATCTCGGGGTCTTGTTCACGAGTGAGGGAAAGATGGAGCGTGAGATTGACAGGCGGATTGGTGCAAAGCGTCCGCAGTTATGCGGTCGGTGTACCGGACCGTCGTGGTGAAGAAGGATCTGAGTCGAAAGCGAAGCTCTCGATTTATTTACCGGTCAATCTCTACGCTCCCACCCTCACCTATGGTCATGAACTTTGGGTAATGACCGAAAGGACAAGATCGCGGATACAAGCGGCCGAAATGAGTTTCCTCCGCAGGGTGGCTGGGCTCCCTTAGAGATAGGGTGAGAAGCTCAGTCACTCGGGAGGAGCTCGGAGTAGAGCCGCTGCTCCTTCACATCGAGAGGAGTCAACTGAGGTGGCTTGGGCATCTGTTTCGGATGCCCCCTGGACGCCTCCCTAGGGAGGTGTTCCAGGCATGTCCCACCGGGAGGAGGCCCCGGGGAAGACCCAGGACACGCTGGAGAGACTATGTCTCTCGGCTGGCCTGGGAACGCCTCGGGTCCCCCCCCGGAAGAGCTGGAGGAAGTGTCTGGGGTGAGGGAAGTCTGGGCATCTCTGCTCAGACTGCTGCCTCCGCGACCCGGCCCCGGATAAAGCGGATGAAGATGGATGGATGGATGGATGGATAATCGATAAAAGAAATATCCATCCCTACTTTTAGGTGACATTCACAACTAACGTGTATGCATGTGTTTCCACACAGGTAGAAACAAAAGAAGTTAAGCAGAGGAATCAGAGATGTTCAATAAGTTGCTCATTTTACACCGAGAGCCATGCAGCAAAGAGGTTTGATGGGCAGCGGATTAGTTTAATTAAAGAAACACCCCTCAGCCCAACAGCGACACCCATTTATAGAATGTATCATGAGCTGGCCTCAGGGGGCTCTCTAGGTAGCAATTACAGCCACCACCCACCTGAACCATGCACACACAATCCCTGCCCCTCTTTCTCCTGACCATGACCCCACTATCCACATCCTGTATCTCCTCGGCCTCTTCGCCCTCCTCTCTCAGAGAGATCAGATTACAGGCCCATCTGATAATGGTAAACACTGTGGTTAAAGGTTGTGTGTGTGTGTGTGTGTTGGGGATGAGACTGCAGTAATTGCCGGTGTACAACCGGGGTTATTGCCACTGTTGGCTCTACTTTTTCTAGGAGCCGTCCTGTCTTAAGCACTACGACACACACTCACACACACGCTCATACTCTCGTTTGAGTTTCAAAATAGATTATAGGTTGTTTTGTTTTCCTCTCCTCCTAAATCCAATTTGCAACCGTACACGCGGTCTGCTCTATGTGTGTAACTCCATCATCTGTTAGGTCATGGTCTGTTCAGCCGTGACATCCAGACCATTCTGCCCCTGCAATCGAGCCAGCCAATTACAGTAATCCTATTGATCCAAAACACACCTAACCCCACCATTACCACTGCTATCTGCGGAATCGACCACAAACAGCGAGGCAGCCTCTCACTGCATGTGAATTGTCTCTGGGCAGTGCTTGATATTTATTAAAGGTGACGTCTCCCATCCAAATCAAGCCTTCATTTGAAGTCTCCTCCTTTCAGGGTTTGAGCTGGAGCACGAAAAAAGCCCAATGGCTGTAGAGACGTTGCTGTGGTTATGTACAGCTGTCTAGTGCGCACACACGCTGGATTTATGTTTACATCCCAGCCTGGTTTAATCTGAGCAGTCTGAGTGGTGTGTAAAAGGGCTGGAATTCACTGGATGTTAATCAAAAACACGGCACTTTAAGGGCTGAGAGGAGAATGTCAATCACGGCCTGTCGGAGGACTTTTTGTGCATGATTTTTGTTCTGTCTTTATTTTGATGACTTGATGTTCTTGCCAAATTCCTTATGATCGTACTCTATATGAAGTACAGTTCAAATAGACCAAGTAATCTGAGTACTGATACTGTCATGCTGTGCTGAGGGTTCTGAATATTACTCTAATATGCCAGTGAAGTTTTAAAATGTCAGGTCTTACTCATTCATATGTGCTTTTAGAAGGTGGAAGCCATAGATGACAAATAAAGAATGAATATACTTTTTTAATGTAGCACAAAATGACTTGTGGCTCTTTGAAGCTGTTCTTTGGAAGAGTGTTACCTGAGCTAAATGCTAATGTCAGCAGGCTAACACGCACAATGAAATGTGGCATTCAATAGTTAAGTGATCCATGGTGATCCATCCAGTAGTTAGTATAGTTTAGCTCACCTTTTGGATGAGGATTAAGGTGATTAGCTTTCATTGTCTAGAAAAGATGAATGTCTGCATACGATTTTTTGCCAGTTCATCTGGTAGATGACCAAAGTGGTGGGCAAATGGACTTTTCATAATGTAAAGTATGATTAATAAAATGGTTACGGTAGGTTAGAGGCCCCTTGAGGGAAGGAGAGGCTGGTTTCATTATGGCCTGATCAGTAAAATTCTTCCATACCAATCTGAGGTCATTTTTCTGAACAGAAAAACCTAAACTTATGTGCCCTTTGATTTGAATTGGGCTTATTGCTGTGGTTAGCCAATAGATCCAGTCAGACAAAATGTTTTCAGGGAGAAACTTTTCAGAGAAAGACAACAGTTTGAAGTCTGACTGGACAGAAAATGTAGAGTTTTTGTCCTCCTCTGGGAATTTAGTATATGCCCCCTTATTAGGATAATTACTGGATATCAAGTTAGATATTAAGTTATGTTGCTAAGTGTGCTGAGTGTCAACAGACAGGCCACATACCAGTGTGACAGGCCTGTTTCCATGTAACAGGAAAGAAGTCCTGTGATCACCTGCTGCAGAAGGGTGGGACTCTCATCTGCTGCTACAAGAGCGCTGAGAGATGGACAGATTGGAAGATGGGGGGGATGGGGGGGAGGGGGGGGGATTCCTCAAACACAATCACATGCAAACACACACCTGAGATCAGATCATCACCTGCAAAGACAGACAGACGTGCACACATCCCCTCCCTCATCTGCTCACTGCGCAGGCAAATACAGTCCACGTTTACAAACCACTGAAATGAGTGTAAATTGCAGTGACATAATTGCAGAAACCTCAGGGATTAAACTGGATGGGCTGCAGCATCAAGTACTGTGATTCAAACCAGACCTGTAGTGTTCTTTGGATTTATCTCATTCTGCCGGGATAAGCAGGAGGTCGTGCCAGGTAAGCAGTGACATCACGCAAGAGTGTGCAGCTATTGTGTACTTATCCTGGGATTATCCAAACTTTCTGGCACTAACTCAAAGCAAACATTTTCGAGTCAGCTTTATTTCAGATGTTGCCATCCAGGAGGCCACCGCATCTGCTGCTACTACCTGGGAGGGAGACACACTCAAAAAGGGGTACACAGTGTACATTTCACACTGGTCAAACGCACACATAAACACACACGGCAGCACGTGGAGTCATGAGGCAGGCATCCCCTTGTAGGCATTTCTGTGGGCAGCTGGTGCTCTTTAGTGGTCAAGGCAGACGCAGACACAGTCAGAATCAGAGCGGCATGGAAATCTAAGGCCCTCATTAACACAGATGATTCAGCCCCTTTTCACAGGGCCGTGGTGTGTGTGTGTGTGTGTGTGTGTGTAGAGGGGTGAGGGGGGGGGTGAGAGTGGGTGTGAGAGCATCATCCAGTAACGTATTGCCTACAGTGGAAAGGTTATGACCCCCGGTATATGCAAACAGCTCTTACAGTTGATTTCTTTCCTCTGTAGGTGCCAGGAACTAACAGTATTATTACACTCACTGGTGCTGCCGTCATGGTTTCCTCGTCCGGACTGTCCTCACATAATCACACGAACATGAATAGCTCGAAACACAGGTTGAGACAGAGGTCAGTGAGGAGGGCTGCAGGTGACCACAGGTGTGTGAGCGCATTCACAGAGGTGTGTTTTACTGGGAGCAGGGGGTCAAAGGTCACCACCGCAACACACACAACAGTGATGTAAAGAGAAACAATTAAAGAGGAAATTAGCTTTCTAAACTAAATGCCTTTACTGCCCAATAACCACAAACTGACCTGTTAATTAATTATGTGTTATTAACTCATTTTAGGGGATAAATAATGGATTGATGAATACAGGGATGAAAGGTATTAAGGTATTTAATTAGCACTGTTTAAAGGGTATAAACCTCTTAAAGTCTTAATTTATACCTGAGGTGCTGTAACATTTTAGCTCACACCTTAGCTTAAATTGGTATGCTCTTAGGGGCAAAGCAAGGGTTAATGAAAGAGGTACCTCTTAATCCCATTATAACCCTTTAAATTGACTAATAAAGACAAATAAAGGGAACTCTAGCTGTCTACTTGATTTGTTAAGTGATTTTGAAATTATCTGCAAAACATATTTTTTGGCCACATGGGGTGGCAGATTTGGGTTATAAACACAACATTGACCTGTCAT
Organism: Scortum barcoo; assembly: GCA_023238725.1. Taxonomy (NCBI): domain Eukaryota; kingdom Metazoa; phylum Chordata; class Actinopteri; order Centrarchiformes; family Terapontidae; genus Scortum; species Scortum barcoo. Next base: position 3,945,298 of record CM041544.1, read on the forward strand.
CATCTGATAATGTTGTTATGGCTAATGTTGTTATGGCAACAGGTGCCTTTTTACTCATCCAGCAGACATGAATAAACATCAGCAAGTCCAATATTCACACTGCCTTTAGCTCTGTTTTGGTCTTCACAAACTCCTGAGGAAAATATCTCCATAAAATGTCTTCATAATCTGCAAATGCTCCACTGTAGTCACCAGCTAGCTGCTAATGTTGTGTGTTTACTGTTGGGTGGGTAGTGTACAGTTGGTCTTATTCACTGCCTGCTGCTGCACAGAAACACGATTGATGAGGTTTGTCAAACTGTAGATGTTCAGATTCATCTTCTTTAGTCCTCTCTTCCATGTTGGCTCAAAAGTTGAAATTGAAAGTTCATTGCTGACCATGGAAACATATCTTGTAATAGCTGTCAAGTGCTGTTTTAAACCATGTTTCAGGGCTTAATTAAGAGTACTTGTGTCACAGTGCTTGAAAAATGCAAGAGCCAGAATGAAAATGAGACCATATTTGAATCAAGGAAAAATATTATCATCCAAGAATAACATGGATAATTGGGAGTTGAATGTATATATTTTTTCTTTAGAAGAACACCCATCTTGTACATGAGTCTGCTGGTGTGGACTGAAGCTTAACTTATTGGACTAAGCCCTTTAATTAATGCAGGCATGAAAAATTGGCCCTGCTGCCTTGGGTAACCTGACGCCAACTTCACACACACTCCCCACTTGCCTCACCACCTGAAGCATTGTGGGATATTGGAACAGCCACCCCCATCCTCCCACTTCTTGTTCCCCTCCACCCAACCCCATTAAAAGTCAAGCTACTGGAGGAAACACCCTCTTCCTCCACATTCCTGAAGGATTTTCCATACAGAGAATAGTAAACAAACCTGTGAACAAAGAGCGAGGGGGGAGGGAGGGACTCACGGACAAGTTAATGTTATTTCCTTCGTGTAGTAAATCAAACTGAAGGGCGGGGAAGTTCTTTTGTGAGCTGGTGGATGTGTTTACCATCGGCAGTCAAGGCGGCAGGAGCAGGAGAGGGAACAAAGGCCTGGGCAAAGGCCTGCATCACCCTCCTCATCCTCCCACCTCCCAGTGCCAGCTGCCCACGTACTACACACACACATACACACAAAAACACACACACACACTGCCTAGCACCACATGGGAGGAGAGAGGAGTTGGTGATGGGAGGAAGGCCTCCTTATCAGCTTTCAGCATGGGAACCTCTGTGTTGTTCACTGACTCGTGTCAAAACCTTGTGTGTGTGTCTGTGTGCGCGTGTCTGTGTGTGTGAAAGGAGGAGAGAGAGCGCAGAATCTAGGGAAACAGGAAGAAAAAACTGTCTGTCGTTTACTGACAAGTACAAACAGCCAGTCAGACAGTTAGCCTGAGAGACAGACAGCTAAATGGAAAGACAGACATCTGGCATATTCCCAAGTGAGACTGACAGACAGGTAAAGGTCTGATCTGCTAACTGCTGTTTGTGTGTTTGCACAGAAGGGAGGGAGAGGACGGCAAGCACCCATCGGCGACATTTAGTATTTTACCTGGCAGGGCAGGTGAGTCTTTGAATTTTCCAGTACTGAGGGGTCAGGCTGGCATGCAGCTGTTGACTTTTAAAAGTGCTGATTTGTACAGTTGTCAGACGTTTCCTGCTGGCACACTGGCACACGCACACACACAAATCCTTGGCCCACACAAACCTCTGGGCTTTTTAAAAAAGTCGGCTTCCTTCTTTAAAGGTCACTCCACTCAGTGCTGACAGTTTCAGAGGGCATGTGAATTCAACATTCGCCTAATGTCCCCCCCAAATTCTGACCTCAGACCTCCGAGGTACAGAGAATATCTGCCGTGCTTATATGAGACAGGAGGCTCGTTAAAACGTGTTCCAGTGTCATGGAGGCCCACGAGAGATGTGTGAATAACTTCTATCTTGCTATCTAGCGAGGGCCGACTAAATGTGAGTCCTGACCTGCTGCTTGTTCTGGCAGCGTCCTCTTTGCTCAATCCCTCTGGCAGAGGCAGGCCCGTAGCCGTGGATCCTGCCCCGGCTTGCACACAGGAATGTACTATTGAGAAAGCGCTGCACCGCAAACCCTCCCAGCCATTCCAACCCGTAATCAGATCCAGCCCATCATCCCCATCCTGTCTCCAATCTCTTTCTCTCTCTCTCCCTCTCTTTTCTTCTCTCTCTTCAATCCCTTGCTCTCCAAACGACATGCACACACGCAGAACACAAACACCCACATACAGAACAAGCACTCAGACACCCACACTGGATCGCAGACACCAATTTGTAGACATGTAAGCTTGTGCAAACACTGTTCTGAAGTCACAGAGACGTCAAGTAAATGCAGCTCTACTGGGGAAACGTGTGGTGATTTTCTTGTAAATGACAAAGGTAAAAATCCTACAGGCCTATTCACACAAGAAAAGGCTAGTCACAGTATTTGACTATGCTTTGATCTATTTTCTCTGTGAGCTTTTCTGTTTTTTTTTTAGATGGAAAGCCACATCAGCTTATAAGGTTTTATATTTCCTCAGTAAAGTGTTGTTAACTCCCTCATTTATCATTTCAGGACAAGACGTATTTGTACCATCAACCAAGTATTTGCTAACCATTCCTCTTCTGTGGATCATTTGACACTCCACTAAAGCACTTGAAATGAAAAGTGGATGAGGCAATTCTTCTAATAAAGTGCAATAATTTTCTCCATTCTAGTGAGTCAGTCAAAGGTCAGCGCTGTCAAACTGGTCAACAGCACAGAGTTGATGGGTGTGCGTCAATGTGTTTCACCCTGGTGAGCAAAACCACCAAATTGCACTGTTCTCAGTGCTGGTGCAGCCAGGCTTTAACTGTCAGTCACACAGAGTACATTGGGCATCTGTGATGAGACAAGCACACGTATGGTCATTACACTTTCCGTATGTTTTGAATTTCAAATGTAATTCACGTTCTCTAGTCTGGTTCTGACATTTCATGATTCCAGTTTACTTCACCTACTTCTCGAAGTTCCTCGGTCGCTCGTGCGAGCGACGTGTTTTTGGTAACGTGTGTGCATGTGTTTGCTAAAAGCTGTTGATTCATGTTGAAGAAATGACAAGGAAATAATTAAAAACGTAAGAATTCTTGGCCATTATGTGTTATAACATACAGATATTACAGTTTACATGCCCAGTTACAGTCTTAGTTGGAGTCTCACTTAGTTAGTCATCCTAACAATGAGTGATCTTTTCCGCCCTCTATCTCTAACCACCAAATCTCCTCATCTCTTTCCACCTTACTGGCTATGATTGCTGCTGATCCTTCCCTCTTCATTTCTCCATCTCTAGGTCCAGCCCCCCCCCCCCACTTCTCTTTTCACTGAGGCGGGATGCGGAATATTTCTTTAAGCTCCCTTTTCTCTCTCTTCTCAGGAAACTTTGACTGCGGGGCTGTTTTGCTGGCTTTCAATAAACTCTTGGATCCTGTGCCTCTCTGAAAAACCACAGCTTCGATTACACAAAATGAAGCGCCACACAACCCTAGGCAACCGAAAGGTGTTTTCAATAATTACTTATTATATGTGTTTGGCGAATCAGAAACATCTGCGGCGAATTTGACTGAAAGAGCCCCAAAACAATTCTAAAATAGGACTGACGCACGCAGGCTCTGAGACACACACTCACACTTGCACACACACACTGGAAGGCTACACTGCGCCATTGTCAGTGTGGGTCTATTTGCGGGCTGTTTTTTTAGCTGGCCACAGCTGCGGAAATGAATATCAAATGTGGTTCTGCTCCCATAAATCAAAACCATTTGCCGTGTTCTGACTTTCTTTCCCCCGTTTAAAGTCAAATCGCAGGGGCAGTGTGCATTACCTTACACCCCACGGCTTAACTCTTTCCTCTGAAACAGTCACAGAGGAGTGTTCAGGAGCTGGATGTCAGGAAGAGGCAGGGGGGCATATAAAAGCATGTTTTGAATGTACAAGCATTTGAATATGCATCATGTATTATGTATGGCAACAGGAAGCCTGCGGGGCTTTCAGCATTAAAAGTGTGGGAAATGAAATGTACAATAATTGCAGAGGGGATGACATATATATGTGTTGTTTGCCCAGTCTGAATAATGTGAATCTCTTGGTTTCCTCTTGAATGTTTTCTTTTTGGTGTTAGAAAGCATTCTTTTTTCCTCTGAGAATGGTTAGCCACATCTTTTCAAATGTTGGGTAACACCGTTTTACAGTATACTGAGAAATGTGTCTTACAATTGGACCTGGCTTTGTGGTTAAAAATAGAATTAGGTTAGAGTAAGTTCAAGTTCACTTTCAAGTTCAAGTTAATTTGTCCATATAATCATACTGGGTATAAGCTCAGTGATGTTAAAAAGTCAGTGTAAAACAGAATAAGAATAAAGAAATGAAAGAAGTAATAAACATTAATATCAACTACACTTTGAAGAATAAAGCTAGCAAAAATAGTACTAGGGTAATTCTTAGGCAGTGTCCTCATTCAGGATCTTGGTGGCCTGAGGATAGAGGATCTTCCTGAGCCTCTCATCGCTGGCCTGGTGTATCCGTGTATTCCTCACGACTGCAGCAGGGAGAAAATGAACAGCAGGCGGTCGCTGGTCATGATGATGGCAGTGGCGATGCCCTCCTGGATGGAGCGAGGGTAAAGTCTGTGGGCAAGGTAAGGGTACTGTTAACGTGTGTACGTTAAGGCTATGTGTATTCTCTCTAGGGCCCAGTCATGCTAGCATATAAAACTGCATTTTTCAGCAAAATCACTTCTCACCCAGTGAATCGCAGCAATCAGTGGATTGGCCAGCAAGGCAAAGTAAATCTATGCAAATGTTCCAGTCCATCTAGTCCAAAATAACTTATTTATTTATTCTCCTCTGTCTGAGAATAAACTGCTTTACAAAGGAGGAATGGTTAGTGACTGAACTAACAAACTAAACAACAAACTCGCTTACTGACACTCAGCGAGCTCACTGGTTGGATGAAATAATGAAATGATACAGTCCTGAGACAGAAATGCCAGAGGAGAGTTAACCGCACAACTCACGAAAAATGAAAGAAGCTTAAAAAGTTCTTGTCACTAAAAAGTGAAAGCATGACGGCTATAGTGTGTTAGCTTGCGAGCTACAGTGGTTCAACAAGCTTGCAAGAATTCAACAAGTCACAAAGCTTGTAGAAACAAATACTTTGAGAAACTTTCTGGTGAGAACGCTTCTTTTTTTAGGTAATGGAACATTGTGTGTGTCTGTGTGTGTGTGTGTGTGTGTGTGTGCAGGTGAAGGAGGGTGTATCGCTGAAAGCGCCTGGAGGTCCTGGACTCGGCTTTACTTCTGCTTTTCTGGGATTACAGGGGATCCAACGCTGTCCAAACCTTATCCTAACCTACTGCCCGGGCCAAACCAACACACACACTCCAGATCAAGCTGGGACAATAGACCTGGCCGTCTGTTGGTTTAACAGGTCTGGATGCTTGCTAAAGCATTGAGGAGGCCTGCTCTGATGTCCAAAGACCCAGCAGGGTGAGGGAGCTAGGAGGGAGTGAAGCATTGCCAAAGGGGAATGTGCCTGTGATTGTGTGTGCATGTGTATGTTCAAGTAGGGCAGGGTGGAGAGGGGTCACATGAGGCTGTGATGTGAGTGTGTATGTTTGGGACAGTGGAATGTGAGGGAGGAGAAGGGGGACATGCAGCAAGGGACATCCCATTAATACCAGGCCTAATCTCCACCCTGGGCACTGAGTATATATATACACGCACACACACACACACAACACACAATAGGAGACAGACAGTCAGACAGCCAGAAGGAAGAGCTCTGTGTTTTCATTCCAAGCTGAAATGGAAAGGAAAAGGAAAAGGAAATGTTTTCGTACCATTTGATATGACCAACACTTACACAGTCAGGATTGAAATGTTTGAACACAAAACATCATCAGCATAATGTTTGACTTAGTGGTTAAACTCACATGAAGCCAAACATTATGCTGATGATGTTGTGCATTCAAACGTTTCAAAACCTCACTGCACAACTCAAATGTTACAGTTGTGTTTGGTTCATCCATAAATAAGATTTCAGTCCTGGTTCATCAGACAACACCTGTGGTTGCTGATGGTCAGGACTAGCTGAACCTTCTCTTCCCAGCTACTTTTTTCAGCAGTTTTTGTACCTACATGCTACATTGCCAGTCGCAAGCTCTGTTTTCCTCTGGGCAGCCATATAGATCGACCAACCAGTCAGACACAGTAAGAACAATAAGAGCAGTATGAAATGGTGGAATAAATGAAATAATAGAAGGTGTGATGTGTAATGGCTTTGTGTATTAACCTAGTTGGCACATGTAGTTTGTAACATATTCTCTAACTTTTGACAAAAGGGTTGTGTAACTGTAGCCGTACAGTGAAGAGTAGCTTGTAGCTTGACTAGCTACTTTTTCAAGGTTGACAGAGGATATATTGTGTCAGTTTTATTAATAAAGGTGACTTACAGTCAATATATTGCCTGACACATCATCACTGAACTCATGATCAAATGTACGAAGTTTCCTGAAAAGAGAAACTGTATGTAATTTGGTACCAATTGTAAGGAAAATAGGCAAATCCTTAATAAAAGTATTTCTGTTAAAATCCAAATATCCATTCATTATTCACTGATATTGATAGCTTTATTTGGCATATATGCTGAATCGTACACTTGCTATTGCTAGCTGACCTGCTGTGCACCAACTAAAAGACTCCCAGGTACCCAAGCAATTCATTAAACTTAAAGTGTGCTACAGTAGTTCTACACTGTCTCTGTTTTCCCAAAACTAATTCCAAATAACATAGTCCTTTCCTGGAAACTTCCTGGAATATTAGGAAATTTCAGAATACTTAAAGTGTTCCAGAATGTCCTCTGTATGATGGGAAATTCATGTTCTGGTTTTCACATCACATTGAATATGTGCATGTTTTGCCTCCTGAGAGTTTATTTCATGAATGTGATTTGAATCCTTCATTAGAAGACTGACTTTGCTATTTATACAATTACTGATAAATGTTATAAAGAAAATCCCAGGGATTTTAATTTCAAAATATTGGTAAATAAAATATCCTTGCAATCTCATTGTAGTTTTAAGTCCTTGGCAGATTGCTTGAATTTGTTGTGTTCAACAGGGAAATCTAAAATGTGAGTATTGTTTCCCTTCGTCACTGTCACACACTATATTTACAGTGTTCTTTTAGACTGTCATTTTTAAATGTACCTCTTTTCATACAAGGCCAAAATAAGAGTGATAAAGCGCATCAAAGGTTTGTTCATATGGCCAACATTTGTATTGAGTTACTACGGTTTAACAAAGTTTTAAAAAAGGCTTATTTCCCATCAGCTATTTCCCAAAGTCAGACTTTTAAATGCACATGTGAGTGTGGATGGTCAAATAAATTCCAGATTGCACCTTTAAACTCCATTCAGTGAAAATGACTGCTTCACCCGCACTGTGCTGTCAGGCTTCATAAATTTCCCCTGAAAGCATGTCCTTTGCATGCAGTCTAATGTGTTTAAGCCTGGAGTCTGGGCAACATGTGCAAGCAAGTGCCTGCTTGTACTGTACCACACACACGGAAACACATACACACACACTCACCTTGAGCTGTAACTCCCCCAGCCCAGCTTTACCTTATTAATATGGGCAGATTTACAGCTGATGTTGAGCTGTAATTGGAGGTTTCACCAGGAGTGATAACTTAGCAGTGTCAGCCCCATGCTCTGTAATTAAACTGGAAATTATCTGCTGGTGTGTGTGTGTGTGTGTGATGTGTGTGAAGTGCCTTGGTCTTTTTTCAGGCTTACTTATGTGTGAGAATGTGTATGCCAGATATGGTCAGCGTGACCGTATCTTTGCATGTGTGCGTTTGTGTTTATCTGTGTGTGCACGTGTGTGTGTGTGTGTGTGTGAGCCTACAGTAGGAAACGACCGAGCCCCTGTGATGTGAAGTTCCATAGAAATGTTTGCTGTGCTAGCTCAAGCCGAGAATGGCAAATACAACAACAACAAGCACTGGAAGGAATGATGTCAGCCTCCTCCCTTCACACACACACACACACAGACTCACACACTCACACACACACACACTAACAACTGACACCCCTGATCTCTCAAATCAGACCCTGGCGCAGCATACCAGTCTACCTAAGCCAGTCCTTACAAAACACACACACAGGACTTCCTTCACTTTACTCTCCAACCCTTCCTCGCATCCTCTGCTGAATAGCCACATTCATAGCCGTCTGCAGAGAAACATAAAACACTATTAATAAAACAGCAAGGGCCTGCTGAGTGACACCTGCCTGGCCCTGCCAATGTACACGTAAGCCCGCTCCAGCAACAAGTGTTATCTTAGTCAGCCCAGAGGAAGGTGTCATAAAACATACGTTAGAGTTTAAAAATATGGGAAAATTATAAGTCCTGGAGGGTTTTTGTGTGTGTGGCTGGTGGAGGATGGCTGTGCAGCAGCTCGGGGGCAGGGCTGGATGGCAGAGCAACAAGTAAAACAGTATCTACAGCCAGGTGTGAGTGCAGGGACGGCAGGTTATAAACATGAAGCGTGGAGTGTCGGAGGTGATAGCCAACCTGCATATGAGGCAGAGAGGGCTGGTGCTTAGGACTTATGAAGGGGCTAGAGAAGGATCAGGGGCACGTGTTTGTATTCTACTATAAAACTCTACACAGTGGTGAAAAAAAGTTGTTGCAAAAAAAGAAATATATATATATATATATATATAATAAAAATAAATATAAATATTTATTTTTATATATTTTTTTGAGCAAGCAACATTTTCAGACATGCCAAAATAAAACATCAGTGCATGCAGTGGTGAGTTTCAGTAACAGTAACTGACTTACCTAAACCTCTACAAAACTGGTAGTATCTTGAAATAAATAGTGAACCTGTATTTTTGTTTAAAAACATGAAACAGCAGAGAGGTGAGAATAATAATAAATGATCAGATAAAGGCCATTATTCTCTCTGTATCTAAGGTTAATAAAATGTGTTATTTAAGAATATTAAGCTGGTACTAACTACCTGTGGGGATACACATTTGGTCTTTTTGATTAATAAAACAAAAATAGAGTGACAGTAACAGTTCCCTTTACTTGTAATTAAAAAAATACATTTATTTAATTTTTAATTCCAGTCAATCGTTTTCCTTTAAGCAGGATTGCTGAACATAATTATCTATTAAAGATGAAGAAAAGAATGTAGAAACCATCCCGGTTGTTGTTGCATGTCTGACTTGTTAATGAAGTCAGAGAGTCAGTGACAAAGCAGAAATGTTGACATCGATGGAGGTCAGAGGTCAAGTGAAGAGGTGAAGACAGAGGATGTGATTTTAAGTCTGTCCCAAAGAAGAAGAGCATCAGTACTGACTCTGTTGGAAAGATTGAGATAACTCTTTCTACTTTTTTCTGTAGACCAGCTTGTAATATTCTCACGCACTCCACTCTATGCCATTCACCAGCATTAGCTCTCATTGAAATACACAGGATATTGTTGAGTTTTTTTCAACAGATCACAGATTCTGGCATATCACGCAGCCTGAGCAGCACTATGCAGCACCTGTAAGTTCACTTGCCTCCCTGCCTGTAACCACAGGCGAACACGGGGGGACTGCAGAGTTTTCCCAGGCTCGGCCAAGGTGAATATAAAGGTCGCTCTGTTCGCTCCCTGCCTGCATCTCCTGTTCCATCTCTTTGAACTGGGCGGTCATGTCAGCAGCTCCCAGCCCCCAGCCACTATACCGCCCTTCATGTGCCCATGGGGAGCGCGATAGGCTGGCTGCCGAAAGGTCCACACAACACCCCAGAGACTTACACACACACACACACACACGGTTGTGCCCTGTCTGCCCAGAGAAGACGCTGATACAGGCATGTGTAAAACACATGAAAGAGAGAGAGGGAGGAGGAATATGGGTCATTGCCTGTTTTTATGTATTCAGCATGCATTCAGTTACGCACAGGGTTTGAGCCAAAAGGCACAACTGCAACAGTGACCCCCTTAAAACATAAAATATCCCGTCACAACATCACTACACCCGATCACCCCCCATAAAATCAATGGTTTTAGCATCCTTTAGGATTTAATAACATCTACCAGCAGCTAAATTAAACCTATGATTGTTAAGCAGAGAGCATTCATTCAATACTAGTGTCTGTGCACTCAACCAAAGATGGTTTTTGCAGTAATATCCTACTGATACTTTATGTGTGTTTCATCTTTAGTTAGTAAATTAGCAACACAGCATGCACTATTGGACAGCCGACTCTAGTTAAAGCCAGAAGTCCCTCAGTAACTCTTTAAACCTGCAGAAACTCATGTTTGTGGACACTTGAGAACACAACACTGACATATCAGCTTTCAAGTAGATACAGCAAACTCCTACATCCAGCAGTTACAGAGAGAAACAACATATTCATTTACTGGGAGTCGTGTCTGCTTGCCACCAACTCCAGAGAGAAACATGTGGCCCTTCAGCTTCACTGTGTTCACCAGATAGCTGCTAACTGTGTCTGTCTGCTGTTTAGTGCTGAGCATGGTGTGTTAAAAGGGTTTTTAGAGCTTTTGGGCTGAAAACAGACAACGCTGTGAACCAAAACTGTGAAGCTGAGAGCTGGACAGATAAACATGGAGGAGATTCATGATGGTAACATTTCTTAAAAATGATCATTTATTTTGTGTAATTAAAAACAAAACTAGTCATATGTCTCATATAATATGTCTAACATTAATTAGTCATTTTTGTACCAACAGGTGTACAGTTTTCACAATATTTATTCCCCAATTGGACAGCACAGTGACTCCTAGAAAAGTATTAATGGGACCGTTTGTCCACCTCTTAGATCATGACACAAACACTGCACGCTCGCAAAGGGAAAAACTCCATCCTGAAGAAAGTCATTCTGTCATTTTTAATACGCAAACAATACAGATTATGCATTCATTCATAAAAACACATGTCAAAATATGCTCAGACACGCCGAGCATTTTTGCCTAGACAAACACTCGTACACAAGCAAGGCCACATGCACACATTCTCTCACACACAGACTAAATGAACAAACACACTAATCAGGCGTCCTTCCCTCCTTTTCCGGTCGTGGTGACGTTAAGTTGGCCAAGCGGCTTGAGTACACAATCACACTGGCACACAATCAGACAGTCGGCTTCCTCTATCAAAGGTCATCGTTCTGTTAATTATACCATCCATATCTGACTCACACTGAGATGGTTATACAGAGAGCAATACGGACACAATGGACGCATTATGAATCATTGAGTCCATATTAAGTATTTGGTGGATTGATGAAACACACCTGGCTCATGCCAAAATGAAGATTATGTTGTTTGTCGTAGCAACAAAGCAGCAAATACACAGGTCATGGAGACAAGAGGGACGTGTGTGTGTGTGTGTGTGTGTGTTTATGTCAGCGTCTGTTGTAGCAGAAACAGAATGTTTTAAAGAATTTGCAAATTTAGAAAAATATTAAACTTGTGTGTGTGTTTATCCGTACATGCAAACTTGTTCATGGGAAAAGACAGAGCGAGAGTCAGAGAGACAACTGTGAAAGCAAGACAAATACACATTGGTATTAACAACGTATAAAAACTCCTCAGTTCAGGTCTGTTCAGCCAAGAATGCTGCTTGGCTCAGACTCTCAGGAAGGACCCTTTTAGGGATACTGGCCCTCCATCAGGTCACACACTCTTCCTATTCCAGAGGGCTCTAAGCACACATAAATCAAACACACTCCCAGCGCTCCCTCCATTATTTGTGACATCTATCTGGATGGGCAGGCGCATTGTGGAGGATGTGGTCGTTCACCAGGCCAGAATCCCGGGCCAGGGGAGAGGGGCGGAGGCTGTGATACAAAAAAAATCTCTAGCTGGGATGATATTACTCCCGATGCTGTTTTTTTTTCCCCCTATGACAAATGAAAGCCTTAAACCTTGCTGGAAAGATATAGGAAGCTGCAGAAGGTAAGGAGTTCCAAGTTTCCTGGAAATTATGGGAGCAGCAATAGTTTGTTGTAAAATTTTAAGCACAAGTTTCCGGGATATAAAACAAGAGAATGAATACGTTCATATGCACCTATACGCCCACACAAACACTGATTCATACAACATGTTGTGTATCTGACCCAAGAGACTGTAAATTAAGAGTGAAGTGCTGCAAAGTCTTTAAATCCTCTGTAATTTCCAGGAAGACTGTGTGTGTGTGTGTGTGTACGTATGTGTGTGTGATTGGAGTTGGCAAAGGAACCAGGCTGTTGGAGGGATGTTTAATTAGGTTAAGGAGGTGCAGCGGGCAAGACAGCCAACTGGCTTTACGTACCCTTGTCCTCGACACACACACACACACACACACACACACGCACTTGTAGACTCTCCGCTTCTTATGTGCATCTGGCTCCTCGGGCTCAGCGCAGTGTTCAGTACATGTAAGAGCTGGAAAACTGTACAAGTTTCCATTTGCCACCTGCTGCTGTACTCACTTTTCATTACTCCTAAGTGAGAACGCACAGCACAAATTACAGTAACCAGCAAGCTTTCATTTATTTTTAGTCTCTGTAGAACCTGACAGAGCAAAGCAGTGTGGAGAAGACTGCTGGCCTTCATTTACACACTGAACATTTATACGGTATTTCAGCGTGTATTGTCAGGTTGATCTGATAATATTCATGATAATACAGGTAAGCACAGATAATTTGTTTAAGTAAAAGTAACAAAACCAAACTGTGGAAATACTCTATTAAAAGTCCTGCACTGAAAACATCACTAAAGTTCAAGTATTATCTGCAAAATGCACTCAAAGTATCAGAATCAGAATTCTTTATTTATCTCAGGGGGAAATTTGGTTAAAAGTAAAATCACTCGTAAGGATCCCTGTGAGGGTTTTGCTATTATACAATGGATTATTGAGTCAGTATTACTCATGCATTTATGTGTAATTAGCATTTCACTGTTGTGAAATGCTAATTTCACTGTAGTGGTCCAGTTGATTTAAACAACTTTATATAACTTTATATACTGTTTCATGTATTTTACATGGTAGACTGAATTTATGAAAAATGAAGCACTGGTATCAAGTTTTGTACATAAAATCTTAGTCTGCAAAGTAAATAGTACCAACATGTCAAATGAATATGTGTATAATAATACATGCATGTAATACAAGAAGCACAAAATCAACCAGTTGGTCCTCATTCTTAAAGCCTTCTCTGAAACACACTGTTTCTGATTAAGTGTGTTTTGATAGTCCCGTTACACTGAGTGGGTAACTGACATGCTCTGTTTCAACTGAGTAAGTGTTTTCTCACATAGCCATGCTATTGAATAGTGTGTTCAGGGTAGCTTTCTCTGCCTTTTTTTCACAGTATCTGTTTTTGAGAAAGTTTTAATACAATAGTGTCATCTCATCAGGTAAGACCAATTGCTGCTATGATGCTGTATCTGCATTCGAAGCGATCTCTTTTCCTCTTGGAGCAGAATACCAAGACAGAGTACTAAACAGCACCGTACCGTACTCCTGTCTCTGTGGGAATCCAAGTGCAATAACACAACAATTACCAATCACCAAAGATAATGATGATGAAACGTGAAAAACATTCACAGGTCACGTTGAGAAAGTGGAGGTTAAAAAAATGTAAATTGCACATCTGGGAATTCTTCCCCAGCTGACCCCCAAACTTCCCATGCTGAATAATTGGCTTCCAAGGAACAAAACATTATTACACGTTTTTCTCAAATCTCACCCTCTCCTGGCACGTGAGGTCATATCCAACACACACACACACACACACACACACACACACACACACACAGACACACACACACACACACTCATCTCTCCCTTTTGACAAGACACACCTTTGACCTCAAAGTTTGCTGGTGTGCGATCAGGCAAAATGACATCACTTCCTTCTGGCAACGTGACAGGCGCTTCATCACATGAAGTCGCTGCAGGCTTGAGAGAGCAGTGGAAGAAAAAAAAACCAATAATGATAATAATTATACCTTCACACGTAATGAGCAGAGCCTACAGGCCACAATACATAACAGCTGGGCCTGGGAGCTGTCAGACAGCTAGATAGTGAGTGAACACTCAGTGCTAACCAAAGACAGATGTGAATTACAGCTTGTGACACATAGCTGTGTGGTTAGTAAGGGGTCGGGGGTGGGCCTGGATCTGAAGATCTTAATATACTGTTGCAGGACGCTTCTCAAAACACTGAAATTCTGCACTTTTTCTGAGCTTGAAGTTGTCAGAGGCATAAATGTGAGGTACTTTTACTTAAGTATTTCCAATTTATGCAACTTTATACCTCTATTCCTCTACATCTCAAAGGCAAATATTGCACTTTCAACTCCACCACTTTTGTCCCATAGCTAGAGTTACTATTTCCTTTCCAGATTACATTAGTTTCATATACCCTTCCTGTCCATGTATCTTTATTTGATAATATTCATTTTCAGTTTTTCAAATTAACTGAAGGGTTCAATTTTCTTTTATGGGTTTAAAAATGATCCTACTTCTTAAGCTAAATAAACATTAAAAAAGCTTAGATAAGCTGAAAATGGGCTGAGCTCATGAAAAGTGGACCTTTTTGAGTTTCATGGTTCTCGCAGGACAGCCATGCTACAGACACTGATGATCTTACGGACCATGATGCATTGGTGTTGATTAAACTAGCCAACGCTATATAAAGTGGTTGAAATTGGCACAACCTTAAATATCTACAGCAGTAAAATGCAACACACATGTGAATGCAGCTGTAACTTTTGCCCACAAACATCAGATATAATAGTAAAACACAGACAGGGATAATTTTACTGCAGAATGAGTCCTTTTACTTTAGGTATTGCTATTTTTACTTCAAAGCAATTTTTAAAGTGGTTATGAAACAGTCACACTTTAATACTGATGCCTCTATATAAACTACATAAGCAAATAGGACCATTAAGGGGAAGATTGGTTATTTCTATTAGTTTCTAATGGTATTGTTAATGCCTGCCACCAGGCTGGATTTTCCATGACATTAGACTAAACGGTGCTGGAGTTTGCTCTGGCTGAATCTGAGTTGCTTCAGTTGGGGATCCGTCTCCGGAACTTTTGTCCTCTCTCCTCCTGATGAAGTAGTTTCCTTACAGCAGGGAGTGAAGCCGAGGAAACACTACTGCCGTTGTCCACAGGGACCAAAATCAACACAAAATGAAAAGTTCTAGCAAGCTGCTTTAAGTGAACGATGGAAATATTTCCCCCACTGCTCTGTACCGCCTTATTTATCACGCATCAAACGAAAGCTGGTAAATTCGATATGTTAAAGGGAGAAGACTACATTGATTTACAGTGTTTCGCAATAATGTGTGTGTGTGTGTGTGTGAGGAGGCTGCAGCAGGGGAGACTTGGGACTAGGCATGTGGAGACTGACTTTGCCAATGGTGACAGGATCCATCAGTGTTCGCCAAACCCAGAAGGAGATAGAATCAGTCAATGCAAGCTGACTCTGGAATGGGACGGCCGGCTTACTTACCCTCTGCTCAGACCATAAAGTCAGAAGGGGTGGGGGGTGGGGGTTCTCAACACTTTTCGGCAGTATTCGGCTTACCCGCTGTATTCCCATAAATGCATCATCATCATCATAATTATCACTTTGTTGATTTATGGTAAAATAGTAAGCAGTCCAAGTAGTGAAAGACACTGAGGTGTTGTACTCATGAGGCCCATAAGTTGCTGTTTCACACCTTAAAGTGTGTATTTGTATGAGCTTTGTATGTGTATTTTTGCAAGTTATGAGTGTTAAAACGTGATTCTACTTGTTTTTTTTTTTATCCACTCATGCCTCTATGTGTTAGTGTGTGTGTGTTTCTGTGTGAGAGTGTGTCACTCTGTGTGTGTGTGTGTGTTACCAGCAGAGCAGCGGTATGGCTGAAGGCCTGGCCATGAGAAGCAGCACGATGATGACATCAGAGGACAAACTGTACTCAAAACAATGTTCGTTTCCACGTAAACGGACGGCCACTTTGGCCCCGTCTTCACGGCGTCAGCACCTCACCTCTAATCAGCGCCCAACATCATCTTCATCGCCTTCAGGGGGTCGCCCTGCTAGCCTTGACTGCCCAGCTGACTTCAAACCATCCATTTCACACCGGCTTCCCTATTCTTTCACTTTGTACCTCTTTCTTTGTCCTTCTGCTTCTGTTTCTCTCCATCTGCCTTTTTTCCCCTCCTCTCTTTCCAAACCTCCCTGTCTGTTTCTCTTTCTCTTCCTCTTTCTCAGTCTGTGTTGTTGGTGATGGCTGTTTTTCTTGGCTGGCGAAGAGGCTCGATGGTGGTTTGGTCCCAGTGACACTGCACATTTTCCCCTCTTTTTCTCTCTTCCTCTCTTCCCTTCCTTTCTCTGACAGTCTATTCTTGGCCGTGCGTCCTCAGCAGTTTATAGGCGTTGCTCTCCCAAGGCGTTACGCTAATTGTTATTCCATTTCCCCATCACTACATCACCGCATCTGAATGTGTGACTGATTGAGTTGGTGTGCGTGCATTTATCTTTTTCGGCTCTCATGCTTGCAATTACTCAGTCAGATTTGTATATTTGTACAAAACGTGTGCTTGTATGCACGTCCTTCTGTTTAAGTGTGTGTGAGTGTACACTTAAGTTGTCATTTTGTATATTTATGCGCATGGGTGTCACTTATCACCCCAGCATCCCTTGATTTAGGAAAGCCTGGCATGGTTACCAGTGCTCCAAAATGAGCGGGTCAAGTGTTATGTAATTAGACCTACTTCTATGGATGCTGCAGATGTCTGTATGTCTCAGTGTGTGTACGTGTGTGTGGGTGGGTGCTATGGTTAGCTATCCATCTCCAGGGCATCTGCTCTCCATTATGTTTTAATGGATGTCAGATAAGAACATGACAAACGGATGCAGAATGCCTGAGAGACGCCTGAGCCGCCCCACTGGGGAGCCAGAGACTCGTGGAAGAAAGGATAACTCCTCTATTTTTCCAGCTCTCCTTCCCTCGCTTCCCACCACCAGGGGCCCAAAGAAACAAAGCCAAATAATTTTTGACGATAATTTTTATGATTTGTGTTGGCTCTGCTCCGGTGCCAGATGGGTGGGATTTGCCACATAGAACAATACAATGAGTGCCAGAGCTATTAGACAATCATTTGAAAGTATTTGAAAGTCAGTTTGTTGAACTTTTCTGTGGCTGGCAACTTGACTTGACACAATTTGAGCTGTTTCAATGGTGTTTCAAAGCCCCACCTAACCTGCTATTACTCCAAGCAGGTTAAAGTAAATGTTCAAAATGATTTGAACCAGGTCCGATACTCTTCCTGTCTGTTCACATTTATCTCATCATTCCTTTCTTCCGCCTTTGGCAGCTTTTTCTCCTCCTCAATTTTTCTGTCAACTCTTACAACCAACTAATCAAATGTGACACTTTTTGTAAAGGAGAGATTGCTTGGATAACATGTCCATGCCAGATTGACAACCCCATGGTTGAAGAAAAGTAAGTACACACTAATTAATCATCACTTCATGAATACTGCCACAATGTCATTGTCATTGCATAACAGACATTCAAAACTGCAAAGAATAGCATATCATTAACAATCAATAAGAAATCATAACAGTTTAATAAATCTAGAGTAGATTATAACACTTCATAAACATACTATATTAGTTTGAGTAATCAACCCAATGGTAAAAAACCTGATCACTGGGTCAAAACTTGTCTTGGGTGGTCTGCCAATGGGTAATGGGTAAATTTAAATCTGTATTGCACTGGTACTGCATTGTGATTTTTATTTTGTAAGGGATTAGTACATTTTATTTATAAAACAATTTTCAAGAGCAGGGTTACAAAGTGTTCACAGTGACAAAAAGGACAATAAAAGCATATGAATAAATATGTAACTGACAGATAAGTAAACACTGTTTAACAATAGAAACAGTGTGGGTCAAGAGAGTCTCCTTTAAAAATAAATGAGATGAGATTTAAAACATTCACTCAAGCCACAGAGTTTACTGATCTGACAGAGAAGAAAGAGGACTATTCCAAGTCAAGACTCAGGGCAGCAAGAGCTCAGTCCACATTTGTCTTGAACTTGAACTTGTTTGGATGAGCTCAAAGGCCTAGTGGGTCTGTATGGGCTCTACTACAGCTACTTGGCTTCTATTAGAATGCAATGCATTGCAATAGTCAAGACAAGAGGAGTCAAAGAGCTGTTGCTTTGGAGTTTCTTGATTAAAAATAAGACTTATGAATAACTGATTTTTCATGGCATGTTTCTCTGAGTTTGACTGGAAATCAAAAATGACTAAAATTGGTTTCTGCAATCCACCATGGAGTTAGAAGCCAGAGAACCTAGGAGCTGAGGTAAATGTAGAGAAGTCTGGAGCAAAGACAGTACTGTCAGTCTGCAGAAAACTGTAAGACTAACATTAAAATATAAGATTATAGTTGAAATAACAATTTGAAGTTACACAATATGTCATGTCAAATATTTCAAGCTGAACATCATTGACGTAACAATTAAAAGAGACACAGCCAAACTGACTGATGATGTGCCCCAAAGGAAGCAGGTAAATGGAGAATAAGATAGGTCCCAGGATTCACCCTTGAGGAATTCCATAGATCAAAGAAATCCCAGACACTTTGTTAGCAAAAAACAAACAAACAAAAAAACAGTGAGTAGATAAATAGCAAGGAAATCATTTAGCACCTATATAAGGTATCTCAGACCACTTCCTCAGATGATCTGATAAGATGTGTGGTATCAAAGCAGTACTTATATCAGAACTGAGACACAGCTTTCAACTCAATCCAACTGCAAGATGTCACTTGTGACTCTGAGGGGAACTGACTCTGTGTTGTGTCTCTGATGGAAAAGATAAATATCCCACCATTCTCCCTCTTACATTACTTCTTTCCCCCTTGGTCCCTTCTTTTCTTCTCCTGGATCACCTCTCATTTTTCCAGATGGTCTTTTTACACTCCATTCATTCTGCTTGGACGGCAGGAAGTCAAGCTTGTATGGGACACTGGGATATGAATGTGTCCCCCTTGGATGCAGATCCACCCATTGGAAATTAATTGGAACTCTAGGTTCTCTGGGATCTTCCAAGTTAATACTGCCAAACTGGCCACCAAGCCAAAAAAAAGAGTTATGTGGTTGACCTTGATTTAACTGCCTTTCGCTCCACTACTCTGCACACCATTTTCCCTTTTCTCATTTTCTTGCCATGCCGGAACTGAATTTCCAAATTTGAGACTGTTTAATCTTTATCTGCCGTTACTGGTGCTTGGTTTAGGTTAGGGTATTTTTATCAGTTGTACATTGTATTATATTGCAACCATAAAGACATGTCAGAATTCAAATTCTCTCACACACTCTCTCTATAATCCCCCCTCCTTTACCTCCACTCCAGCCCTCACAACCACGGTCTGTTTCTCATTGCTGCTCTCTGTTGGAGCGCCAGCATGCGTCAGAAAATCCCTGTGGCCTCTTCAAATAAAGACAGTAATGCACAAGACTTAGTGCTATTCCAGTAACCATCTTCCTCTGACACAAATCAGGTGCAATGGTTTGACTCCTGTCCTGTGTTATGACCCCTCTTTGAGATTGTCAGAAAGAGGTCCTGGAGACAACGAGGTTTACGACTGACTGTGTGATATGCTGCACTGCTCACAGGGAGCCCATGGATGTTCAATTAAAGCCTGTTGCAGACTAGGAGATGTTCCATTTCTCAAACATTACAAGATGTTAAAGAAATATAGCTCAACATTTGGGGAAATACAATCAATCACTTTCTGACTGGTTTGACTGAAACCACGCTCACATTTGACCCATCAGCTTGAAACTAGAGCCAATAGGAGGCCAGCTTTGCTTAAAGATTGGAAAGAGGGCAAGCATGGCTCTGTCCAAAGGCAACCAAATACGCCAACCAGCACCTCTAAAACTCACTAAATAATATGTTGTGTATTGTTTAAGCTGTGCAAAAAATCCTAGTGTGAAAAATGACAATTTGTGGTTTTACAGGGTGTTGTGTGCCCGACCTTTTCTTGGCTGGGCACTGTTGTAAACTTGTGGTTGCCAGGGAACCAGGAGAGGCTCCAGGAGGTCACTGTGCCGAGCTTTTATTCGCCAAGAAATCTGGTACCTAACTCTGCAACTCTGCAAACTGCAACTTTTGTTTAGGTTCAGTTCTCAGTTGACTCTTCAGTTTTTACAGTTATACATAATGTGTTAGTGAGCTTTAGAGGTTTTGGTAGGCACATTTTGTTACCTTCAGACAAAGATAGGCTAGCTGTTTCCCCCTGCTTCCAGCTTTTATACTAAGCATAAAAAGAAAGTGAAAAAAAAATGTAACTGAAACTTTATTTGGTCTTTAAGTTATTGTGAGTAGATAAAGCAGCAGATTTAAAATAAACATTTAGGTAGGGTAACAGTGACATACACTTTGAGCCAATATCAAGCATGTGAGACACAGATGGGACTTGCTGTCGACTCTGTTGCACTGTTCCATAGCAGCAGGGGCTGACCTTCTCCCAGCAGGGTTGCTACAAGACCTGCCAAATATGTGCTCTGACAATTTGACTTGAACCAGTCTTGTTTGTTGGTTGGCGTTTAGCCTAAGAAGCTTTACTCTAGACCTACAAGAGAGGCAGGAGAAGAAGTTGGTGTGAGTGTTGTTGTGTGTATGTGTGTGCTTTTTCATATTTGTATTTGTCAGTACTTGTAGCCACATGTTGCTGTCTCTATGCTTGAATGCATGCAGACACACATCAACCCTTTATTTACAGGTTGCGCATGATCATACTTGTTTGTATACTTAGTGACTGTGTTACTGTGTATGTTAATACAGATTGCAGCATTTGTAATCAACCTGAATTTGTGCCATCAGTGCAGATTTTCTGTATGTGTGTGAGTCTGTGTGTGTGTGTGCAAGTTCATGAGTCAGAAGTTGGAGGTGGGGTGAAGGTGCTGAGTGACACCTAACCCTCAAGTACAGACACAGACCTGGCTGAAGCATTGCCAAGGACAAAGGTAATACTGCCTCTCTTTCCTGTCAACACACAGTCACATATGTGACTCTATTGTAAGAGCCTTCCAACAGCTGCATCAATATATGTATATATGCATATACAAATATATATATATATATATATATATATATATATATATATATATATATATATATATATATATATATATATATATATATATATATATATATATAGAGAGAGAGAGAGAGAGAGAGAGAGAGAGAGCTAGATATAGATATA
Source organism: Scortum barcoo (assembly GCA_023238725.1). Lineage (NCBI taxonomy): Eukaryota > Metazoa > Chordata > Actinopteri > Centrarchiformes > Terapontidae > Scortum > Scortum barcoo. The sequence continues at coordinate 3,966,638 of CM041544.1, forward strand.
TAAATAAGAGCAGCACAAAGATGTCTCTGTGGCGCAATCGGCCAGCGCGCTCATTTCGGCTGTTAACCGAGAGGTTGGTGGTTCAAGCCCACCCAGGGACGGTAGCTGTTTATTTCTCTGTTTGTATGTTCTCCCTTTGCCTGTTTGGGTTCTCTCTGGGTACTCCAGCTTCCTCCCACAATCCAAAAACATGCAGGTTAGGTTAATTGACAACTCTAAAATTGCCTCTAGGTGTGGATGTGAGTGTGAATAGTTGTCTGTCTTTCAATGTCAGCCCTGCAACTGTGACTGACTGGTGTCCAGTCCAGGGTGTACCCTGCCTCTCGCCCAAGATGACGATAGCTGAGATAGGCTCCAGCACCCCTGCGACCCCTGTGTGTCAGGATAAAGCGGGAATAGAAAAGGGATGGATGGAGTAGCAATAAGGGGCTTTGACCATAACAGTAAAAACCTGAAGATGTAATCGTCTCTTGTCATAACACTTTTGTGTCCATGCGATGCTCAAACAAAAGTGACTCTTTAACCAATAAACTGCTACAGTGGCAGTAATTATTACTGATATGGTGAAACACCTTCAGGAAAATCTCCTTCCAGTGTCCAAATGACTGTACCCATCAAAAAATCCAGAAATCATCATAACAAGCCAGCTATTAACTATATGAGCAGTTGTGATCTCTTGTTCCAGAGCACCTACAGTTCTGAGTTAGCACTGAAATATTTACTTTAAGTAAGTTAGTAATTAACTAAGTAAAATCCTTTTTTTGCTTTATCAATCATTCATTCTTACTGGTCTCCATTAAGAAACACAAAAAAAAACTTTAGTCGTGGAGTACCCCAAGGATCAATCCTTGGTCCCATTATCTTCTCAAACACCTTGAGTATATGCAGGGTCATATTAGATTCAGATTCATCACAACTTTCAACTTATGCAGATGATCCAAAATGCATTGTGATAGCTCCTTTGTCATTGAAACTCTACTGGGGAAGTTTAGCTAGTTTCTAGATTTATGGGAAGCAATTTGAGTTTTGACACTTGAGTTAAGTGCTATTACAAAAACATTTGTTCTTGTAATGTTTTAGTAATTCACCTTCAGGATGAAAGCACGCTAACAAACAGAAAGGTAAACAAGTAGACAGAAAATATCCTCTTATGACAATAACCCTCTTCGTCTTTTGGAACAAAGTGATGCAAATGACATGTGCTGGCTGCCTGTGAGTCTGCTCGGCATTCAATCAGCCTGTCTTTGATTATTGAGAGGTTGGCGTCCTACATCTTTTGTCTGTGGTGGTTAGAAATGCAGATCCTTGAGGAGGTAAACTTTTTGGAGTGTTTATAAAGGAGCTATAGGGGACTTATGGAGGATTATGCGGGATTTCCAAAGGATTGCTTTGGTTAATAAATGCAGGCTTGTTGGGTCCTGCTTTTTAGTGACAGAAGGGGAATGCTGGTTGGCAGGGAGAACAACACATCCATGCTTGTAAGCAAAAACAAATATATGCACATACCTCAAGTGTGCAGTTGTTGTTGCGAGGTGAAACCTGCAGCAACGTTTCAGGAGGAGCTCTCCTCATCTGATATGCCTGCTTGTGAATCAAAGAACAGATCCGTGGAAGCTGCAGTGGTCTGCTTGCACTCCCACACCCACACACAAACACACGCACACAGGCATCACATCTGCAAAGTATCATGGCCCCCCATCCACCAGGGAACTATCGCCGGGCTCTTGAAAAACACACAGCAATCACCATCTGAGAGAATGAAAAGCAGCAGAGCGTGTAAAGAGAGGGGGAACTATAGGAATAGGAAAATACCACAGCATTAGATTCAGCTTTCTTAAAGTATTGGTTTGAACCCAAAATGAATCAGGGTTTAAGTTTTGTTTATTCCACATGTAAAGGAACACCAAGATGTGTCAATGAACATGTTTTAGTTCATTCATTGTGGGCCACAGGCAGGAGTGCAGTGACATTTTACATTTAGAGTAGTTATTTTCTCACAGTGTTCTGGGAAAACGATGTAATTTATTCCTCTGCTGCTTTGTTTTCCTATGTTCCTGAAAGTAGTCCATTCAAACTGAGGGTGCTTAGTGTTTCAATAAAATAAAACCTGTGTGCAGTCTCATAAAAATGTTGAATGACAATGTTAACTGAGAGTTGGAGCACTTCTATGGTTTATATGGACACTTCTGAATAGTCAGTGCAAAACCTGAACAGCTCTGTGATAAAGGTACACGTTTATGTACATGGAAACACTGGTTAAGAGATTAACTACAAACTTCATTTGAGTTAGAAATGTCCAAACACACAGAAAATTCTGCTACATGTAGTTACAATGTTGAGAAAAGTTATTACACAATATACAACTCATAAATTGAATGAATGAATTCAGCAGCTACGGTACTGTGTTTTGTTCACGACTGACATGAAGAAGTGTTTTGCATTTACTGCTGCTTTGATTCATGACTCTGACAGCTTGTCTACACAGAAGGCGTTTCAACCATCTTGCTCGTCTGACAGAGCAGATACGTGCCTAACTTGCTTGTGCTCGCTTGTGACCTGAAGTGCATTTTTGCGCTTTAGCTCAGTTTTTTTTTCTGTTTGCTGTTGCAGGTAACTACTGTGATTGTTTGGGCTCTGGGTGCTGCCAAAATGTGGGTGACAGTACACTCAACCTGGGCCTGAATGCATCCTGTGCAGATACAGATGGAGGACTGAAGCTGCTGCACTGCTGATGTGCTGCTTTTGCTTCGTGGACTATGTAGACGTGTGACCGGCTTCTTCTCCATAGCAATGGTTTCTCAGATGCATAGGTATTGTAGAATAAACTGTCAGTCATGTCAGAATTTATGGAAAATAACACTATTTCTTGGAAATACAGTTGAAAAACGTAAAACTACTTCCCATAACATAACCCTAAAGCATTGTTACATTATCCAGGATTGTCAAGCTGAATCATTTAAGAGATGAATGACACTGACTAGCTGGCATCTGACAGCTGAAGAGTAAAACAAGACAAATGCAGTATTACTGATTATACAACATAAACCCTACCATGCCACTGTACTAAGATGACTAAACAAAGAACGTAATTTATACTGAAAATATCAAAGTTTGAAAAGAACAAATGGTGGCTATCCAACAACTGACCACTGAAAATGTGATGCACACCAGGAGAATTTGGTAGGTTTATATGCTCTGTTTATGTGTGCGAGTGTGTGCTTGTGTGCGTGCATGTGTTTAGATTTTGCGGTCCACTGAGTACACATAACTCAAAAAACACACTTGCGCTTGGCACAAAAGATTTCAGGGTGGCTGTGATTGGCTGCAGCAAGGCACACTGATCCACTTTAAATCCCTGCGGAGAGAGAGAGAGAGTTACAGAGAGAGAGAGAGAGAGAGAGGTTAATGGAAAGAACAAGGAACCAAGGTGGAGAGAGACAAACAGAGAGAAAGATTCAGCCAGATTGAGAGCATTCCTGCATTTATTGTATATGATGCAAGGTACTTGTCTTGTCTCTTCAGCCCATTGACCTTTTGTACAACGCACATACACACACACACACGCTTCCTCCCTGATCCCTCATTTTGCAGACAACTCTCAGCTGGTCTGGACTACAACCAGCACCACTGGCTCTTAAAGTAAACACACTGCTGAGATATTTCAATCTTATCACTATCCACTCTCTTTCATTCACCCCCCCCCCAAACACACATATACACACACACACCATCTAAACATCACCCCCCTCCCCTGCTGATAACTCATTTTTACAGTGTGCCTTGGAGTGTTTTACAGAAAGGGATTGGTCCTTGTGTGATTTATGAGGACTCGGGCTGTATGGTAACAGCAACCGTACCACATTTATTTCCTTTCCAGATCCGAGTGTTACACGTTAAGACCGATACTGATGAGCACTGAGCTGTCCCATCAGTTACAATAATGTTAATAGTTTAAGGTCTGTGAAGAGTAAGGCACTGGTAATGCAGCCATCTCTATTAAAAAGATGTTCCTTTGTAAAGTGCAGTCTATAAGGCGTAGACACTGACACATTATCTATTATTTAAGATCAATGCAGCAAGACATTTATGGTCAGACAGTGGAACAATCACTTGACCTTATTTAGTTGAACACGTTTTTTTTTGTGCAAACTAGAGTGAATGCAAAAAGGGAAAATACCAAAAGTCTGCCAATGTTAATGTGTCACTTAAACCATTGAAAGTCAGTGACTGTACCAAAATTTTTCAATTTTTCAAAAGTATAAACAATGGCTCAAACGATGTGTCTAGGGTGAAAGGTGCTGCTTAGTGACGGACCCAATGACAATTATCACTCAATTCTTTTTACTTTTTTCTTTCTTTTCTTTTACATTTATTTGGTGTAACATCTCACAGCTTCACTGATGTGGTTTAATGTTTCATCAACCTATTTTTCAGCAAGAGCAGGGGCCAGTTTTCTTTTTCTTTTTTTTTTTTTTAGCAAAAGAGGTATTTACAAAAACACACTGCACATCATCTGTCCAGCAGAGACAAAGTGTAAGACTAGCAGGTGAACACTGTGGAGCTTTTAGCATCTATAGAGCCACATATTGCCCTCACAGGTAGTGTATGTTGGATGTATAAGTAACTGGAACTTCAATAGGTGATACGTCACCTTGTAAAGTTGCACAAAGAGGATAAAAGTAAAAGAAAAGTAAAAGAAAAACATTGTATACAACTTTAAATATGATAGAACTTTATGTAAGTTTATGCCAACTTACCGAATTACTTCCTTTACCAAACAGTATGGGTTCCATGGATAAACATAAGGCACACTATATAAAAAGTTGTAAGTAATTGCTTAAATAATAAAATAACCATCAATAAGACCAAGATTTGTTTGTAAGGTTGAAAATTTCATTTGGCTGTTTTTTTCCATCATATTCCAGCATAACACTTAGTTTGTCATAAGGGAAAACCCGTCCAAAGTAACTTCATTTCTCCTTCTGGGAATGGGCTGTAGATAACCTGGGCTGAAATCCAGTCAACAACTTGTTAACATTTTAAAAGCACTTTATTAATGTCTTAACAGACTTGATAGCTTATTTTAAAATGAGACACTCATGAGGAGTTTTTACTTATTATATTTATAACTCAGAATAAAAACTTTCTGACATGCATAGATAAATAATCCCATGTTCTAGCTTTGTTCATCCTTTAAATCAGTTTATACAGAGTAGTTTGAGTTTCTTATCTATCAACACCTTGTCTCCTGCATCTTTCCAAGTTTTGACCAAGAGAGTTGCGTCACATGCTGACCAGCTGTGTTGATCCTGAAGGAACATTCAGTGACCAGACAAAGGATCAGTCAGTTTAAGCCTTTAAACAGCTGTAAATACGTAATCTCATGTTGAACTTATTATCAAAGGAAAATGAAGAGAATGTTATGGCATTGGGTGCGGCACAGTGGTGTAGTGGTTAGCACTGTTGTCTCGCAGCAAGAGTTCTAAGAGGGTTCTGGGTTTAATCCCCAGTTGACACAGGCCCATTTAGAAGATGGATATGGGATTTTTTTATGAAGATGTGTACCACAATTGACTTTTCAATCATTTTTCTTTTCATTCAATCAAAAATTAGCGAGCATCATACATAGCTGTAAAGAGTACTAGAATATTATACTCATGTAAAAGTACTGTTACTTTAAAGAAATTCTAATTAAGTGAAAGTAAGAGTACTTGCGTCTAAATGTACTTCAATAAAAGTAAAGAGTAGGTCAGTTAAAATGAACTGAAATTGAAAGTGAACATTGCTGTATTTTAATAGCCAGTCATTGAGCCTTAATGTCCACACCAACAACTAATGAATTCCACTCCTAATCCTTTACACAATTAATTATCAATAATAAATACGATCTACATCCGCTGTATAGCCTTACTAGAATTAACCAGAAAAGAGGAGATCACCTTAACAGACAACAAGAGTAAAGGTAATTCATTACTTCCACCCAATGGGACACAGTCTCTCTACTAGAGGATATTATAATGCTAAGATGAAATAATACCTGCCACGCCAAAATTCAAATTGATTTTGGCATCACTCTTGTTATTAAAAGAATAGTTTGACATTTCGGCACATATTTGTCTGTCAAATGTGAAGCTTGAGCTGGGGGATGTTTATCTTAGCTTAGAATAAAGACTGAAACTGGGAAGAGGCCAGCCTGTCGATGCTGTGCTAACACGCTAGCTGTGAACACAACACAGCTTGCTGTTTTAGGGCTTCAGATTTTGTCCAGATCAAATAAACAAGATATAAAGTGTTAATCAGTGTCAAAGAGTTAGAGGAGCTGGACGGCAGATTTCTTTTTTATCTTCCAGCTTCGTATTTAGCCTACAGATGTGCAAATCCTCTTATCTAATTCTCTGTAAGAGAGCCAATGAGCAAACAACCCGAAATATTAACATTTAATGAAATATTCAGCTCCACATAAACCCAGGTATTTGACTAAAGGGCTGATAAAGAATTCAGGTTCCTTTAATGTTGTTTTCATGTTGTAATGTTGTTGTGATGCCTATATCCTGATTCACAACTGTAATGTACTGCAATGTGAAAGCAGTTTGCTGGTGTCTTAGGAGAGGCACGAGCCCCCTGCCCCCTTTCCAAAATGGGGCTCTATCTCACCCATATAATTAGGGTCAGATCTTATCGTCACCCCCTCCCCACCTTCTCCTCCTCCCTCACAATCACTCCAGCTCTCTTTCATCTCCTCCAAAAGAATGCTTGTTTATCTTAGGCCCTCTACAGATAGGGCAAGAACAAAGATGCTTTTTGTGATTGTGTGTGTGTGTGTGAGACAAAGAGAGTGCACACATGCATGAATGAAGAAAGAAAAAAAAAAGCAATGAGAGCGAAAAGCGTGCGATATTTGGTGGTCGAAGGAGCCAGTTTTGAATAAATATGTGCATTTGAGAGGTTCAAATATCAGTTATTGGAAAGGTCTACTGCGCGCACACACACACATCCACACATGACTCCATACACTTATTTTGATAGGCTTAAATTTCCAGGAATCATTCCATCATCTCCTCTCTGAAAAAAAAGGAAAATATTTAGATAAAAAGACATTCTATTTAAGGCTCGGAGGGCGAGTTAGTGAGTGATCTAAGAAGAGAGGGAGGGAAAGTGAGAGAGAGGCACTGTCTCTAATGTGTGTGTCCTTTTCTGCAGCTGTCTGGTGCTGTTTACTCAACAAACTACAGGAAAACACCAGTAAGTGCTGTTTTTCATGTCAAGAGCTAATTGGACAGTTGCGTGTTTGTGTGCGTGGACCCTCGCAGCACTACCAATGTAAAGGTCAAGGGGCTGGGGAGTTACCCAGCTCAGTGTCCTAGTGGCTTATATGTGAGATTGTGAACACCTGAAAACACACTAACAGAATCTTAAATCCATCTTATAAACTGCACACACAAAATGTACTGTATGGAAAGAATTGCACGCTTTTGGAGGAATGCTGTGTGTGCAGCCAATGCATCAAATTACCTTCAACCTCAAACACTGGTAAAGACCAATCACATGTGATCTCCATTCCTCCACCTTCCCTATTTGTGCATGTGTGTGTGTGTGAGAGAGATGTGGACATCAGGTAGGCTCTGCAGTTCCCATGTGGAGGGGAGGTGGGCTGGCTGTTTGGATGGGGGGAGTGCTGATGGAGAGGATGGGTGGAGGATTCAGTGTGGGGGGGCAGAAGAAAAATAAGAAACAGCTGGTTGTACTGAGTCGTTGGCTTCTTGTTAAAGGGGGGAGGGGGAGAGATGGCGTCACTGAGCAAACTGTTGCATGCACTGAATGGACTATAGTGCAGCAACATATGCAAATGCAAGTCTTGCATTTATTGCATATTTACTATCTATTGTTTTCATACATTTATTGTTTTCCCCTTTAATTCTTTAAGTCTCCAAATACATGATAGTAGGGTGTCCTTTACTAATAATTTTTTTTCTCACTGTATGACCACTGGCTGCTTCAACTTCCCAGGATCCTTGCAGAGATTGTTGAAATTTAAGCTCATCTGATGTTATGTCTCCCAGCTGAGTTGTTGTAGTGTTTCTTCTGGAAAGTCCTGTGTTCAAAGACCCACCCAGCCATTAAACACCATCCCTGGGTTGGCCCACTGGGAATCCCACATTGCTGGACACTGGATGAGACCCACTGGTGAGCTGGAGGTCAGTCACAGCCTTGTTGGTGCACATCCATGAAAAGCAAAGCATTTTAAACACACAAAGGAACTAATTTAATATGAGATAACTTATGTGCATGCATTGTTGAATTGAATCAGCTGACATTTTCTTATGGTCTGTACTGATCAGAATAAAAAAAAAGATCTATTGCATCACATTCACATGACACAGACCTGTAGTAGCAACATTCCTACAACACAACAAGTTTTTCCCCTGTTGATGGACTCTGTTGTAGCGATGGTGTTTGCTCAGTGCTAGATCTCAGCACTGACTTTGTGAGTACATTGTAATCACTACTGACAGAAATTATGGCCAAAAGTGTTAAAATGAGACCCAAGTCACATTCTGGCTGGTTTCCAGTATATTTGTAGCATAGCCAACATTGTCCAGACACAAACCCCTCGTAGCCCCTTGCTGTGGGTGTGAATATGTGTGACTTAACAATACCAAATTTGATATTCCCATTTTGAGGCTATTTAATTTGATTAATTTGAGATGGCTGAAGGCTGCAAACACCAATCATATGGAAAAAGTCATTAATCACACAGCTGTGTAGCTGTGAATAAAAGATTCATGCTTTCACACTCCATGAATCATCTTGTGACTCCACCGGGGATCGTGAAGCCCCGATTTAAAACCTCTGTGTTAGTGGATATAGGAAGTAACTGAGGGGCTTGGAAAATAAATGGTTGTGTTGCAAGGTTCTTGGATTCAGAGCAGGGACTCAGAATTGTGGAGCGACCCTTCACCCCTCACAAATCATAGAGGAGTGTGAGTTTGGTCCATTAGCGGTCAGTTTGCGGCCATAACTCAGGGTTTAGCTTTACCTTTACCCCCACCCCCCTTTTTTTTACTCAAGACCTCCACACCATACCCCACCAATCCACCCAGCCCCCTTCAATCTGCCCCACACTCAACCCTATAATTTGGGTGAAAGATTCAGCGGCTGTTATTTTTATTGAATTCCCAATAACATCGTGAGATTACAATTAAGTGCAGGCAACTGGAGCTCACAACTCTGTTGCGGGAGCCATTCTGGGGCCAGTGGGATGCTGAGACTGGTGCCAAGGTGGGAGGTAGGGAGGTCATTGGCTGGTTTTTACACAGCGCAGGGAAAAACGCAGGGCAACAATCATCACATTTATAGATGGCTCGCCACTCTCTCTGGGGCCCGGACAGATGCTGCCAGGTTTAAAGCCAGCCAGCGGGCTACTGGCCACTAATAAAGGGATTTCATCCGAAAGTTGCCACGAGTTGTACAAGCACTCCATAGTATACAGAGCTGTGTTCGTGTGTGTGAGAAAGAGAGAGAATGTGTGTGAAATGCCCATAAGCGTTGTGCATGCATATTCAAGCGTGTTAAAGTGTATGGATAATTGATCTTGTATGTTAATGAGACTATTTCTGCATGTGTCCATTGTATTAAAGCTCTTCAGTGCAACATGACGACACTCATGACTCAAACCCTTGCCATCCAGTGCTTCATGTCCTCTTTTATGAATTTTCACTGAATCACAGCGACTAATTTGTTCCGCAACAGTTGTGTTTTTGTTGCCGTTTCTAAGCAACGGGTCTATGATTAGTGATTATGAATGGCTGCCTATTTGGCCCTTTTCAAGGCCGACACAGTGACGTCAAACACAAGGCTCTTAATTCATCCTTCCTCTCAATCAGGAGTGTATCAAACTTGCAATCTAATGTGTGTGTATGTGTGCAATTGTTATGATTTCAAGACCTGAAGTTCTGTAATATTGGAGTTGCCTTCAAGGACACAATTCAGTCTCAAATAGTCAAGGAAAATACTGTACATGCATACCTGAGTTCATATTTTAGTGACTAGCTGGTGCATATTACAGGAGATGCACAAAATAAAAGCAACATATAATGCAATCCACTTGGCACACTGCTTCTGTAAAACTTATAATCTCCCGAAAATCTGCAGAGTGCCTGTCCAATCACAGTTCAACAATCAAATAGGTATGGCAGGCCTGTTAAGCTCCACACGTTGAAGCAGTACACATTGAGCTATATTAAGAGCAACACTCACTACATAAAGAGCAGTGAGTTTTATAATGTATGTGGATAGCGGTGCCACTGCAGACACCTGCATGCTGTGTTAGCTTTTCTGGCTAACTTGCCAATGACCTACAGTAGAAAGCAAGCATCAGCCTGCTTCTGAGGCCAAGGAGCACACCATTAGCATGCTGCACAAGAATTTTAGAGGTTACAGGTTACAGTAATGTAAAAATGACTCACTCATGACTAAATTCATTGATGCTATCAGATATGTCAAAACGTTAGCAGCTCTCTCCAGATCTTTGATTTTGGAAAATTCACACTTGAGCAACGCCTCACTAACTTCCCTAACTAGCTACCCAGGGTAGTTTGCCAGACTCCTAAAAGCTGTTTCTTATAACGTTAAAAGTGAAACAAGCTGTTCGAAAATATGATCTATGCCAGGAAGCCAAACAGGTTTACATTAAAATGTCTGTCTGACCTCACATTTTCCTTTCATATCTATCATGCTAAAAATAAATAGCTCTGCACTGCAAAACAAGAACAATGTTGATGCTGAGTGTGTTTGAAATCACATACCAGTGTACTACATAGTTACTACATGCTCAATCAGTACATAGTGTATACTGCATTCCAAATTAAGTATGCCATCGTCGACTTTTCACACTGAATCAGTACGTCTCCTCTGCAAATTAAAATGATCTGTTCCACTCAATGTAATAGTATTTCCAGTGTCCAGTGAATCAGTATTATTATTTTTCTCTACCTTAGCATCACTCACCATCATTCAAAATTGTTTTGTCCAATGGTTAATTATTTAAACCATTTACATCACAGTTCACCTCTGGACAGGCTGAAGAACCACAAGGCCACCGAAAATGGGGACTGTTGCTCGAAAATGGGGACATCTTGTCACCCTACCCTAGAGCGAGTGTATTTTTTAACTTTGGAGAACGAAACCTGCTCTTTCCTCTGACAGTCTTTAAGCTTAGCTAATACAATCCCTTGGCTCCAGCTCCATAGCTAATGCATAGACATAAGTATGGCACTGGTGGAATATCACTAAGTATATTAATTCAGATACTGCACTTAAGTTCAGATGAAAGTACTCGTATATTACTTAAGTATTTCCATGTTATGGAACTTTATACTTCCAATCCACCAAATCTCAGAGGTATATTTTGCACTTTTTACTCCACTACAGTTGCCTGACAACTTTTGTGACTATTGACTTGATTACAATTTTTTATCCTTCCTATCCAGTGACAACCACCTATCTCCAACTTATATAATTTTGATTTTTTCTGATAAATTGAAAGGATTAATTGTTCATTGGATTGAGGCAATTCCCCTACTCCTTATTTAAAAAAACTTGGATAAGCTACAAAATACATCAATACATAACCCAGACATAAACATATCCACCAGAAAAATACAACATACATGTTAATACAGCATTAATATTAATGCAGAACCTCAGTTAGAGAAACACTGAAGCCACCCTCTTCACATTCAAGTTATTTTCATAGGTGGAGTCTTACTTATACATGAAAAGTTGGTTTGACATGTTCTCCACAGAACAACATGCAACAGTGGAAATAAAAACTGCCAGTCAATGTGCAACAGTGTCCCATATGTCTGCAACACACTCGCTGGTCTGCTCAGTGTAACTTCTCTATTTGAGTGTCGTTAAGTCTGGCCTGCTGTGTGTTTTACCCCTCCGGTCTGCAAGTCTGAACCTCCAGGGGCTCTACTACACTTTCTCACGTTCCTCGCCACACATACACACACACATACCACATATACAAATACACAGTGACACACTCTGAGGCAGCGGTTGCCCAGTGCTCCCCAGAGAGCAGGTTTGGTTACAGCTTTGCATGAATCGTAGCCATGATACTGCAGACACTTGACTCCTCCACTGAGGGCAGTTCAGAGCCAAAATGGCATCTGCCGCCTGACTACCACACATATTATTCATAGACACAACACTGTTTCTGAGCTGGTAGCAGGTTTTGACTCTTCTTACACTTTAAATGACGTTATTGTCAGTTTAGTGCTGTGTGAGTTCGGTCTTCAGTTCCCAGGACCGGCCCGACCACCCCACCAACCACAGCTGTCTTTAGTGTAACCTCCTGGATGATCCTCCAACTAATCCTCCTGTAATGATACTCTAATCACCGGGCAGACACTAATATGGTTTTATCCTTTTCACCCACCACAACCCCCCCCTCCAATACCCCAAGCCAGGACCCTGAACTGTGAACAAGACAGCCTGAACTTGCTCAAAGCTTTACATAATGTATTAAAGAACCATTATCAACACAAACATTTCCACTACATACATACTTTTATGGTAGTAGATACACGGTCCAGAATGACTCATATATGTTGAGTGAATTTAATGTAAATGTTTAAAAGTGTTGCATAGCTCCTGTCTGTGAGCACAGTGTCAGACTCAACAACTAACATGTCAGCATGCGTGCGTCAGGTCACTTTATTTCTGAAGTAATACTAACATATACCGTATGCTATACATTAAAATATAGTTCGGCAATTTGGGACATACCCATTTTCGCTCGTTTGCTGAGAGTGAGGTGAGAAGATACCGCTCGATACCGCTCTAATCTGTCCATTCAATATGAAGCTACAGCTGTCAGATGGCTAGCTTAGCTTAGCCTAAGGACAGGAAACAGCTGGCCTGACTCTGTACAAATGCTAAAATGTCCACTAACACAACTTAGAGTGTAAAAATGATAACTTTTCTATGATTCTATGAAAGCCTTGAGACACTTGAATATGTCTGTGTCAGGATCTTCCCTAAATCATTGTCTAGTGTTACTGTACATTCCTCTTTTGTCTGTGACTGAGGAAAAAGGGCAGCTGCCTCACTTTTTTCCCTCTTTTTTTCAGACATTGGAAAAACAGTTTTCCACTCTGTAACTGCTGCTCCTCTCTTTCTGTGCCCCTCCACTGGCCTGGAGTTGTATAGCCCTATGACCTCTGACCCCTAAACAGCATGGAGCCGTGTTGACGTAGTGAGCAGATAGGAGCTGGGCTGCAGCCCGTGGCAGCTTCTCAGCAATTGCCAATAAAGCAATACTGTGATTTACTTGGGCCACTGGTGCCAAAAATAAGCAGAATAGAGTTAAACTTGTCCTTGGCAAAGGAAGACGTCTGATTCCTGATTGTGCCTCGGCCAAGAACATCTCTCCCCTGCCTCTAGTGTACACAAACACAGACACACACCAGCTCTGTCGCCCCTGATTCACTGTGTGTGTGTGTGTGTGTGTGTCTGTGTTTGCATAAGTATTCGCTCAGACCCAACATGTGTTGTGGCTCATCAGGCCAGAACATGGAAACTGTGAGTGGCTGCAGATGTTGAGAAGGGGAGAAGATGAGGGTTTTTGGGTTTTAACATGCTTCCTCGCACTTCACTAAGACGCCTCGACAGACCTTCATCTTATCCCACAATCACTGGGGCTTAGAGGGGGATCTCATAGTCCACATAGTTCTCACTGTCCATCACCTCACTTCTCTTTACACTCATCCCCTGAGGATTTGGGCTCCAACTGTATCTGAACTCTCTGGTGTGTCTACAAAGAAATGCCCCGGGTCAGATAGCAAGAACAAACATAGTGAGGGTCAAGGTTTGGCAAAATGTTTGGTAGAATGTAGAATGAAATGTAAGCGCACTCCCATCCCTACCATAGATGAATAAAGAGGAACCTCAAAGACAGACAGTTGGGGAGAGAGGAAGAGAGAATTCCTCAAATATGAGGAGGCAGACAGAGCAGACAGTACCATCCATTGATAATGCAATTAACAGGCGCTCATGCTTTCAGCCATCATGACTAATCCTGAAATGTCACAGCAGTCACTTAGGAATCCAGCCGCAATATCCCCGCGGTAATCGCTTTTGGCATCCGGATGGGCCTTCGGATGCACCGCCGCGCCGCACAGAGGGTTATTCACCAGAGGAGACGTGTGGGAGAAAAGCTTGACCTTGGAAAGTATACATTAAGCCTGTGGTGTTAGTGATCTCTCACCATTGTCGTCACACTAGCAGGGATTCTCACACTACCCCTCCCCCCCCACACACACCTGTCTGTGTGTGTCTGGGATTTTTGCGTGGCAGTGGTGCTTTTCAGGGTCACAAGGTCAGTCTGTGAGGAAATGTGTGTGCACCTTTTTATCGGCTCAACAGTTGTTGTGTCTGCAACGCGCGAGATCCCTCCCGCCGCTCGAAAATCTTTCTGAATAAATCATCAGTTCTAGTTCTTGGGTTTTCATTTCACTCAGCTGCCGCACAAAATTTATTCTGGATGTACCGACCACAAAGGTTTTGGGGCCAAATATCTGCAAAAATATTCTGTGATAGACGCAGTCATGGGAAGGCCTTCACTAAGTCTCCAGTTTCTTGTCATTTCCTGTCAGTGTTTGCCATGAGAAGCTTGTTTAAGATATTATATTTTACTCAGGTGCAGATGCACTATGAAATAACTAAATGGATAACATTCATGAAGTCAAAATGGTCTTGTGAAAGCAGACAAAGGCTTCTTATGCCGCTCTAAAAACCATTACAAATACTACGAGTCAGATATTGCCAAATTCCTGGACATGCTTTTCTAAGATTCAAGAGTCCAATTCAACTCTTGCATCCAACTGTTTTATTTCGACAGATTCAAGTGCTGATTGGTTCACACGCTCTTTCAAACTGAAACATAAATACAATGGCTGATATTTGGTTGTAATACTGAAATACTTTACAGAAAGGGAAACCAGCGGTTCTCTTGTTTAAGCAGAGGAGACCCAGATCTACTGATTTTTCAGGGCTCACACGGAATCAGAAATGATTTTTACATTTGTTGGTGATGGAATTACATAAAATATCCCTCTACAGACTGTAATGTAGGCAAGTACCAGAGCACTAGTGACACAAAATACACAGCACACACACTAAAAGACAAACTAAAATAACAATAATGAGAATAAATCTAAAGATACATGTTTTGGCTGGGATGAGTGGGTATATTTAAAGATACAAAACACAAAAAGTCTTGTTAGACAATTATAATATTAAAAAATTCAACATATCATAACCTGGCCAACACACATCTACTTTCCAGTTGTGTTACACAGAAGCCAACAAGTGTCCCCGGTTTAATTATAGACTATCACACTATGCAGGAGTGGCATTTGAAATACCTACACAATAACAAGGCTTTGACTTACAATCCTCTGTACCTTTGCTGAACAGTGGCCTCTGTGGCCACAAGTGGCAATTACAGAAAATGATAAAAGCTAAACCTCCATAACAGCAGCACAAGAAGAGAAGAGTCATAAAGTGTAACAAACTAAGTCAGTCATGTAAAATACAGTGCATTACTTCCTATGTTAATTTACATAGTAGCTCATATTAGCCACCATAAGCTACAGGTCATACCAAACCTGCACAAGCAAAGCCCCTCAGTGCAGTGAGCCGAGCCATGGTGTTTTATTGCGTAATAATTTAACTTTACATATGTAAAATAATAAATAGTGTAGCACCATTGGATCTACTTGGCCCTTATTATATCGGGGGTTCCAAGCGAGCTGAGTCGAGCAGAAAATGTGACGTCGGCAGAGACGGCAGGCCACTGATTGGCCAGGGCCTGACGTCACTAGATGCGTCGGGAGAGCGACTTCGTTCGTAAGAGTCAACAACCGCGCCATTTTTAAAACGCATAATAACAACAACGAACACGATCAGAGATGGCTGCACAGAAATCAACCCCGCGGAGCAACGACGAGGTGCAGACATTTCTTTGTCTGGTGGCCTCCATTGCTCCGTGAAGTCGTTTCGTGCTTTTGTGTCGCATAACAAATGACGTCGCTGGAGTTTCGGCCGCGTTTCCACGGTGACCCCAACCACACTAAGGTGGTACTCTATTGTAATGGAAAACAACCTAAACTGAGTCGAAGTCGAAGGTCGAGCCGGAGGCGACTCCGAGCCGAGTAGGTACTAGTGGAAAAGGGGCATATGTCTCTTAGCTGGCCTGGGAACATGCCTTCGGGGTCCCCCCGGAAGAGCTTGAGGAAGTAGTCTGGGGTGAGGGAAGTCTGGGCATCTCTGCTCAGACTGCTGCCTCCTGCGACCCAGTCCCGGACCAAGCAGATTGAAGATGGATGGATGGATGGATGGATGGATGTTTTGTTTGTTTTTATTCTGTCATCACATATATTACCATTGCATTTTTACAAAATCAGCAACACAACCAGCTGCATTTTTTCAAGAATCTTAGTGCTCACATCAGTGGAATCACCATTACCAGTGATGACTATTACATGACTTTTTCAAATGTATCCAAAGTATTCAAGTCAGGAATAACATTCAGCCTTCACAGTGTGTTTAACATACCGTACGATCTCCTAATCCCTACGATCACTGTAGAGTTAGGAACAGGTTTTAGGACTCTGCTCTCTATCCTCTCTCTTTCTCTGCTTTCGCCTTGTGTTTTGCTGTTGGCATCAGGAGGACAAAGAATGCGATTCAGGCTAGATTATGACTTTGGATGATGATGACATAGATGTTGATGATGACAGTGATAATTTGTCTTACATTGCTCGTTTTCAGCAACTTGCATCAGCGACTGGCTCACGCATTTCTGTAATGTTAGTGTAAGTTCTCGCTGCCAAACCCCACTTGGACAAATAGAGCTGAAGCTTGAACTCAAAACTCCCCTCTCATTGTTCTTAAACTCTCTCTTTTTCTCCTCCTCATCACTCCTTCTCTCCTCTCCTCGTCCCATAACTCCCACCCGGTTTCCACCGAGGACCCAGAACCCTTATGCAACCCAATCAGGACCCTATTTAGGGAAATCAAGTTAAATAAACTTGTGATGTGAACCGAATCAAAATAGGGTCTCTTATATAAGAATGAGGTTGCTTCATAGATGAATGGCTTTTGGAATGGACATGGATTCCCAAGGCTGTAATAATTTTCATTACCATCGGAATAGCTTCGCCTGTGAGCTCCGTGCTGAACAAGGAGATAGCAAATGAGAAAGAAATTCATCTTAACTCATTAAATCTTCAAAGTCACTCCCCAATCCCACGGTTTAAACATGCATCCAGGTAATTGATTCTTTTCAATAAACGGCGCTCGGTAAATCAACAGTTTTCCATGTTGATTAGCTGAGGGGTATTGAAAGCTTGTTGGTACAAGCGCAGGTTTACGTGTATGTTGGTTCATCTGTGTGTTACTGGATCACATTCCTCGTCTTTTTTACGTCCCGGCATGTCAGGATCACCTGCGAACCGCCAGCTCAGACTGCTTCCATCCCCCCCCCCGATGTTGATTCTGTAATTGGTGCAGCATCATGTTCTGACAGGAGACAGTGCGGATAATCTCTGAGAAATTGACTTTTAAGTTATGAGGAGTGCTGCATGATGTGGACCAGGGGTATGGGTTTTTACATGAGGCTCTGACGCATGAATCTGTCAACGGATACGGTGCACAAAACTTTACGTAGGAAAACTTAAATGTGCAAACAGCACAGCGTGGAGAGAGGTGATGTTTTACTTTAGGATGAGATGAAACTTTGATGGTCCTGTGGGGACATTGGGCGGATGCAGTGGTAACATGATGTGGTGTGATTCATCAAAGGGAGAAAGGAATATAGCATAGATAGGGTATTTAACATAAAAATATGAGTCACTATATTATATGGGTGTGTCAAAATGTCAGTCAACTACAATTATATTGGTTTGGTTTAAAAAAATGGGGGCAATAAAGTCTTGGGTTCCTCACAAGGAGAGAGAAAAAACTGTTAATCTTCCATAAATGGCACAAAAACAATTAGAGAGATATTTTTTACCCTAAAATGATTTTTTACATTAAAAAGATGTCTTATCGATGAAGGTAATGCTTTAGTGATACCTCTAACTACAAAACATGAAAAATAAGAACCTGATAAATTCATTACATTACATCAATTTAAGTATTTTGAGCCCTGAATAATGTCTGCAGAGCTTCCTGTAAGGCTTTGTACAGCTCCAACAAGCTCCACTAATCAGAACTCTTGTTTTTCCACTGTATTTGACAACCAGACAAAAAAAAATCATACGATAATACTGCCTTGTATGTTTGCCATTGAACAGTCGACACCAGGACAAATGTTGTCATTGTTAAGCACTGGTTGGCAGGTGAGTGAGCTGTGAAATAGGTACCAATGAAAACACAGAGCAAACCAGCTAAAGTTCACACACACTAACACAAAGCAGCCAAATTGGCATGTTGGAGAGTCTGAATCAGAATGTGGTCTGTATAATGAAAGCACATTTTCTCACGCACATGTTGCACATTAAGAACTGCTGTATTTGTCATGTTGCGAGAGAGCTGTTGCATCCTTCACCCCAGAAGTACCTCAGGCTTCGATTTTGTACCACCTCCAGAGCAGTGCTGGAATTTGGGTTCAGAAATGCATCCTCAAAGCTGGGATGAACACAACATGTTAAAATATGGGTGAATATGTTCCTATAGTGGAAAAGGGCCTATTGGCATGGTAGGCAAAATCTAGGGCAACAAAAAGGTTCCACAACCATTTACCACTGCTGGCAAACATCTGTTAGTGCAACCTAATAATTGAAGGCGTCCCAGTTGAGTGTGAAACATTTGTATTTTCTCAGAGCTTGTCACAAAGAAATAACAGATAATATAAATGTATTTGAAAAACAACTGATTCTGAAATGACTGGGATTAATGCAGTATTATTAATACTGTATTTAGTGAACTTGAGTGTGAAGAGAACAGATTTAATCAGACACTGATCGCTTCACTTCCTGTCATTAAGTACTTGGCTCTGCTCACTGTGTCGGGCTAAACAATGACATTGGCCGTGCAATGGCGGGCTGGAAGCGATTGGAAGAGGAGATTACTGTTTCCCAAAACCTGCACTGCTTTCCGTCTGACTCGCTGAGGAATGACAGAGAAGAAGCACAAGTCAGAAGAAGATGACAGTTATGTTATCATAATGATGTTGTTGAGGAAGAGCCCCTTGGTCATTGTAATGATCCATCTCTTGTGTATGAGCCCGAGGTGGACAAGGCCTCTTCTTCAAGCCACATCTCAGCTGACACCCCATTTCAGCCTCTGTTCCAGTCGTTCGGTAATCCCACTCTGTTCAAACGAGGCCTTGTTCCCAAAACAAACATGGCTGAACAACCATCACCCACCTCAGCCTCCAATATTAAACACAGGTATTGCTCTTTAATCCCCGCTGGCTGGTATAACTGAGATCTTTGTATATAAATAAAGATATATTGTTGTACTGTATTGATGTATAATGCAGGAATAGCTCTGCAGAGGCATGAAGTGTTAAAGCTGTGTTTATCTGTTATGTAAGCATGACAACGCCACAGCAGGCCTTTGCCATAGATAGGACGAAAACATCCATCATCCCTTCCTCTCACTCTTTCCATCCCTCACTCTGTCCCCCGGCTGCTTCCTGTAGCTGAGCTCAGCACTGATATCTGCCGCCTGTCCCTCTGCCCCGACCTTTGCCCCAATGTAGCGGATAAGGAAGTGTCAGTGGGAACCAGCAGGGTCAGGTCAGGTCTCAATCCTGGGATCCTGATTCCTGGCTGCTCTGTGGGCCCCCGTCCCTCCCTGCATCGGGCCCTCCACATGTGTTTCCTGTTGTTTTTCAGACCAGCAGCGCTGCGCCGGCCCTCCGCACCAGAGCAGGGCCTTTTCCTGAGGCTTTGTTTGGCCTGACCTCTGGGAATGGCTTAAATTTAGGTGTGTGTGACAGAATGCCCCTCCGACCTCTACAGTCATCATGTGTGCCACAGTCAATACAGTTGAGTCTCATAAAGACTGGCTTCCCCCGTTTTTCTTTTTTTTCTACACCCCTCGCCTCCCTTTTCTGTCCAGATTTATAACTTGAGAGCAGAAGATCAGGTCCCTCTTCAACTGTAAGGAAGAACAGGAGAGATAGACGATTGTGTGTTTGTAGCATGGTTACTGAAACATGTACAAGCTAAAATACTGGCATTTCATCACATACTAGATAGGTTCAATCCATATTGTTTATATTTTTGTAGGATAATTTATTATATCTTACAACAGATTCTTGACACACAAGAATGACAGTTGACTATGGAAACAGTAATTTGTTTTCATCTCATGTTTTTATCAGCGTCTCATCTCACAAGTCATCAATTAACTTACGGAAAAACTGAAGACCATCTTTGAAAAGTGACATTTTATTATCCTTCAGTATACTGCCACCTATTATAACATGACCGATGTTACATATGTAGGTCACATGGTAACAAGGGAGCCAAGTTATCTCTTTCTGCTGATGAGCTGTGAGACCTTTAGTTATGACTTTAATATTATTAGTATTAATATTAGTAATTCTTGTATCCCCTTATCTAAAGCCTCAGTCACCATGGTTGCTAAGTAAAACCATGACAATCGTCTGCGTCAGTTAAATTTTTGGTGAATTTTGAGGTGCAAAATTGCACAAACAAAAGAGGCACAGTACAAATCCATCTGTTTTACGTGCCCTTGCAAACTGTAGTTCAGCTGATTATGCAAAGTAGTTAGCAGTATGGTAGACACACACACACGCACACACACTTTACACACACACACACAAGTTGTGGAAATATACTTTTTTCAGAAAACACTCATGTCTCTCCTCTAGCTAAAGCTCATTCATAAATAGAGAATCCACCTCCTTTGATCCTTTAAACAGATGTGATGAAAAGCGGTCCAAATTGTTCACGGTGGAAAACTTTTTTGTGTAAACATAATGAACTAAACATATTTATTTTCATGGTCCAACATATTTGAATGAAAATCAGTAAGTCAGGCTTTTAAGAGTATCTGGTTTACAGTACAGAGTGTCCACATGGGTGAATAAAGGCCTGAGAGTGAGACTGAAGACTGCAACATGTCCCACTTCAACAGACAGTCAGTGTGACAATTATCTTAATTATCTCCAGTGGAGTGCGAGGCCTGGCTGTTTGTGCTGCCTCTGATTTTTTCATGATGGGGGGAGTACATAGAGACTTTATGAGGAGCAGCCTCTTCTGTTTCAGAGCAGGACTCATCTGCTCTCACAGGCTCTCGCTCCTCTGCTGGGACTCGTCCAAGAGGGAGAGATGTTTTGTTCGTGGCCTTTTTAATTTATAAAGACACCCAAATCCGAACCCCACCAACCCCCTTCCCAACTGAACACAGCTCTCTCACATTTCTAGGATCTCAGGAGGCCCCTCGGTGTTGCCCCCCAAATGTTTTCCATCAAGGAACCGGCACGCTAATTTACAGTGCGGTGAGAAAAAACTGGCGTCTCAGCAGTTCACTCTCCTACCCCTGCTCCTCCCGCCAACCGCCATCGCACCCCCACCCCCCCACTCCTTCTCCTGGTTCTCTCTTTCTCCTCCTCTTCACTGACACAGCAGTACTGTGCCAGCGTATGACATCACAGGCTCATCTCCAGAGCACGCCAAAACATTCCCAGCAGCGAATGGAGGAGGGAATGGCTTCCATATGGGGTGCACCCCCTCCCACCACCCTCTTTTACCTCTCCCCCCTTTTCCACCAGGACGGAGGTTGATGGGCATGACAGGAGGACGTGAGGAAGGAGAAACAAGAGAATTGGCAGTTTATCTTTCAGAGTGAATTTTGAAAAGCGGCTTTCATCTCTAGCTGGCGCGGGACGTTTGCCCACAGCCAAGCCTGCTCTCCCAAATCTATCATTTTATCATCCCTGTGTGGACAGGAAAGACTGCTCATCAGGTCTTTTTCTCTCTTGCTCGGTGATTGAGGAAATGGTAACTGGATCTCGGTGCTGGGCTGCTCTCCTTCCAGCCGCCACAGGTTTGGCTTGGCTGCGGGCCAGCCAGCTGCCTGACACTCCATAGCATGGGAACATCCTGCCTCCCTGGCCTGACTTCAGCACCAGCTCCCCCTGAAGCACCGTACACACCAACCAGGACACACACACACACACAAATCATTTATTTATTTGTGTCCACATCATTGGCAGAAATACATAAACAGCAAAGATGCATTTTTCAATAAGTAGTATTTCCACATGGGGCTGATTTGAGATCACACACACACACACGCACACACTCACACACACACACTCACACACACACACAAGCAGGTTGTCACATATAAGACGTGGTGCAGCAGAGTGCGTGTGGCTGACTGTACTCCAGTGGAGTAGACAGAATAGAGGCCTGCACAAAGAGATTAATGAATATCTGCCCTTTGTTCTCCTTTAGCCCAGTGGGTTTATGGCCCTACAGTTCCCCTTAAATCTCTCACAAATACACACACACACATGCTCTGCTCCTTTATGTCACAAACACAAGTCCAGGACTCTCTCTCTCTCTCTTTCTTCAGGCTTTGATTTATAGGTCCTCAGTCGGGGTGAAAGGCAGCCCACAGATGGAAAAGTGTGTGTTTTTGCGTGTGTGTGTGCGCGTGTCTGTGTGTACATCTGCTCATATTTGCACGCATGCATTTGCGAGTGTGCACACGTGTGTGCGCGAGGAGATCAAGAAAGAGAAGCCCTCTTCAAAGCGGCTCCAAGATGCCATGGAGCCTTTGTTTGGCTGCCTTGTTATTTTTCCCATTAATCACAGTTAATGTCCGTCTAATCCTTCCTACGCTGCCCTGATTGCCTGCCGGGGGGTCATCATCAGCAGACAGAAAAAATAACACAAGAAGAAGAAGGAGGAGGTGGTGAAGAATGGAGAAAAAAATGGCGGGGCACTTGCTTCTCCTCAACTCTGACCCTGGAGCTATTGTTCTGCTAATTGATCACCGCTGATTGAGTTTCAAATATTTTAAACGTTAGATACCGCCGCCCTGATCAAAGGAAAATGCCCTCAATTAATCTGCTGGCATGCTCAGCGCATTAACACATTCTTGGCCCACTGTGGGCAAACAATGTAAAGAAATGAAAAGAGAAATGGCAGAGCAGGGAGGAGAGGGAGGAGCTGATGGTGGCTGTGGTGGGGTGAAGCAGCAGGTGACCCGAGGGAGCTGGAGGAAAAGGCCGCTCCAGCAATCAAGTGGGCTTAGCTGTATTTTCTTCCCTCAATGAACTCCTTGTCCCAGAGTGTGTGTGTGTGTGGATGACGGGGGGTGGAAATATAGACTTTTTTTAAACATCAATATTGTTCCATTGGATTTCTACATGGAAATTGTGTAAGTCCCATACATGATGATTTTTCCCAGGATGTGTAGCAGAGCTCGAGCCAGGCCGTGTGTGCCAAAGCTGAGCTCCCAGGCAGGAACATGTAGGCCTTTTAATTTAGTGTTTAATCAGGTAGAAAAATAAGGGGGGGAAAAGTGCGTGTGTGTGTGTGTGCACCTGTTTTGCTGCCGCTCCTGTGTGTGCTCTGGATATTTTTGTGTATTCACATTAGTTTTCAATTAGTTTAGTTAATTGTTGTTTTTGGTACATACATGCAGTTGCCAACTAATAGGTCCACGTAGCTACATCTAACATAGTGTAATACAAAAGTCCTGCAGTGAATGCTACAAGCTAAAGGTTATTATTGCTGCAGTTTGTAACCTTACCCATTGTAGGACTGCATCAGTTTTAAGCAAGGTATACCTAATAAATTGGCAATTGTGTATTTTAATGTACATTTTTTAACAAGAGTTGGTGAGAATGTTGAATGATGACAGGCACAAAGTGAGGGTAAGACGCATCTGCACAAGCTGAAAATGTTTGAACTCCAGCAAACAACTCTACTTTGTAAATGTACAGAAATAAAGAGGAAAAAGGAGAGAGACTGAAGGGAAAAAATTTTTTTTTAAAATGGGGTTCATGGTAAGATTAAAGATCAGTGAGAGGTCAAACTGTCACATAAACAGGCACACCCCCTGATAGACGTGGTGGGTTGTCCATTTCTAGCTACGTCACAGCTAACATCTGTACAGTTGCTAAATGGCTGTTTGGGCCATTGAACAGAGGTGGCACAAATGGTCTAGCGATCAAATCTGCATGACTAAAGTGAGGCAAAAACTTCTGTTAATATGTTATGTATGTATGTATAATATAAGCTCAGCACTCCGTATGTCACCCCACCATTTGAGTCAGGACATCCAGTAAGTAAGAGTCAGTGCCCAAGATAGGACTAAGCAACAGCCAACAACGTCGTCAGGCAAAGTGGTTAACTGCATCTTCGAATTAAAGTGATATTACGAATTATTGGAAGTGAACTCCCACTCAGTTATCAGACCAATCAAATTACCAGAATGACGTCATCTTTCAGAACCAAAAACCTTATCCTGGAAATTTTTGATTTAATAAAGTACAAAAGTCAAAGCACACAAACAAACTAAGGACATTTATCCTGATTTTATAGAATATGTTTAAAAAATCTGTTCAACTCTGGAGTCATAATCTTGTGAGAAAGATTGAAGAAAATAGGAGGAGAGGAGGGACAGATTGAGAGATTGTGAATGAAAGGAGGGAGTGAAAAGAGAAGACTCTCTGTTTGCCATTTCTCCCTCTTTGTGTTATATTTACTCTTCAACATTTACTGTAAAGCAGGAGGAATAAGGAGAGGTTAATGGGTTTGATTTCACAAGACTGACAGACTCACCCCAACGTCTGCAGAGCTTTGTTTTCAGACTTGTTCTCAGAAATGTTTGGCAGAAACTGTCTGCAGCACTGACTCATTAAACCAGGAACAGAATAAGAGCCACTTTAAATCACAGGGCACAATAAATATTAAGGATTGTTATGTTGTTACATCCATGATGACATACTGGCAAATAGCTCTTCACAGTAGGATACACAGAGTCCTGGCGTGGTACATGAGAAACTGGATCTCAAGGAAAGTCAAAAATTGGGAATGACTATTGCACATTTTTTTTCACCCATTAACATTTGCCAACAATTAAAGCTGGATAAAGAATAAAGAACTAAACACGGTTATTCCAGCTAAAATGGCCATCCACTACTGCCTGGAGGTGCAGAAAGATTGCCAAAATCAGCAATGATTAATATCTTAAAGTTGATATGAGTTTTTGGCATCTTGCAAAATCTCTGATATTATGAAGCCTAATTGTGGTTTAAGTTAATCAACACAGTCATGGTTTTGGCTTTCCCAAAAAAACATATTATCATTACATATTTGAGTTAAAAATATTAACAAAAAAGTCTTACTTTGGCATCCGCAGCTGGTTTTATAGCTGATCTCCCCTGATGTATTTTCTGAACTCTAATTGATCTGCTGAAGGGTTTTACATATCGAGACTTTCCAAAGCTTTAAAAATTGAGAGTTTCATGGCTTTGAAGAGAATGACCTAATATAAAAACATTAAGTGGCAAGAGGAAAAGGAAAACCTCAGTGACCTTAGCAATGATCATTAAAGAGAGAAGGAAAGAAAGAAAGATGCATGTTAAAGTTAATGAAGTTCCCAATCACTCTGTTACAACAAACACACACAGGAAAGCATACATCAACTGCTACAGAGCTACTATGCAATAATTATTATTGAATAGAAAAATGTTGTGTGAGCACATCTCGTGTCCTCGGGAGGGCTGTTCTGTCACCCAGCAGCTTTCAAACTAATGCTATATAAACTAAACTGTTCATGTTTATTCCACTCATATCTTTAAAACATGTCCAGCACATTTTGGGAGCCTGTGCAGCATGTGCTAAACAGTAGCCTCTCAGCCACAGGTGGCAATTATGTGATGATGGTAAAAAGCTACAGTGTAGTGTAAAAATAGCACAAATGAAAAAAAATGTTTTCAAATGAGTGAAATGACTCAGTAATGGCAATATCTACCTAAAGTTTGCTAACATTGCCATTTTTTGTCTTTCTTAAGTCACGTTAGTCAAGTGTCCCACATTTAATGCAAATTTTAACTTTCCATCCGTTGCTATTATGCTGATTGCTCATTAACAGCTGGGTGCATTGGATTTGATGCTATAAAACCACTGCAGAAGAATTGGGTGCAACAATATGTAATTAACAAAGCACCAGTAGGCCTTAAATGAGGGAAAACGATGTAGAAAAAGCTTTGTCAGATCTTAACTGCAGCTTTCTGAATGAGCTGCAACTGATCCACATCTAAAGCAGTAACCTATACACCAACAGTATGTCTCACTCATGGGGGTGCAGGAAACCGAAATTCTTCAGGTGGCACACATAGGCATATGCCAACACACATCTCTGCTCCAGACACAACTCTTTAATCAGATTTTTAAATATCGGATAAGGCAGAACAAAGCTCAAAGGTCAGAGCGTTTCTTCCTCCATCATTCATGCACACTTCAGTGAAAGCTTTCACCTTTGCTGCTCTAAACTCAAAGTATCTGGTAGGTCATGACGCAAACAACAGGAATATTTCCCTCATTAAGCAATGAGGACAGAAGGGAAAAGAGAGCGAGTAAGACAGAGAGACATAGCAGTCAGAAGCACCGTGGATGAAGGAGGAAAAAGAGACAGAGAGAGACTTGGCCGTACCAACCTGCGTGATGATTCAGTCCAAACCACCACTATCATCACACAGATATCTCTCCCATCTCTACTTGCATCTCCTCCACATACACACACACGCACACATAAACACATATGCAACCCTTCAGTGGAAATTCCCTCATCATGACTCCCATTATGATAATAATTGTTATGTCCAACATTTCCATAGCAATGTTAACAAACATCACCAGACAGCAGAACAGCCAAACTTTAAGAAAGATAAAACATCCAAATGTTTGGCGGTGATGCTATCAAATTGCTGTGCTCACTCTTTGACCGCCTACACTTGTAGCTGTAGTGAAGTGAACATTAGTCAGATTTGATTTGTTTCGCTTCAGTGGCTCCGGTGCTGATGAGCTTCTGAAGGGGCTCTGGGTGAAGCAGGTTGTTCCTATAGAAGTTTCTATATAAGTCCAACATTAAAACAACATTACAGCCACATCTGGTCTGCAGTTAGCTCTCCCTGAGCAATGGTCTCGCCTGATTAAAATGGTTGTGTGTGTGTGTGCGTATGAGAGCGTGAGGAGTGTAACGTCCTGATCCATGCATTTCCCAGTAATCTATTATACCACACCTTTTCCTGTGTCTGACCGGAAACTAAGTGGCTGATCTGTGCAGTGCATGTGTGTGTGTATATGTGTTTCAAGGCTATAGGTCAAGTTATTTAGCACAGGTCATTGACATTTTCTGCGAGATTAAGAGAATAAGCACAGTCACGAGGGGACCTGTTAAAGATTGGTTAATAAAACCATTGATTGGAAATGGAAGAAGGAATGCAGAGTTTCCTTTCTGCACATAGATGAACAGAAACACACTGATATGGCTTTTTATATTTTCATTTAACCCAGCGTCTCAAACTGTGATGATGACACTGTTTCTATGAAAAATAGAAGCATCAATAGTTTTAGATAATACCCCAAAACATGTTTATGTTTAACTAGCCAAGCCCTCTAGTGGTCATAGGAATTATGACTCGTCTGTCAAAGGAGGAAATAATGTGAGGTTGTTATAGAGCCATAAAGTTCAAAGAGGCAAGGAGCTCAACAAAACATCAGCTTTTAATACAGAAGGCAGCTGTTCATTTATTCATTTAACCATGGTGATGAAGATCCTCTAACCATAACGAAGCAATTATTCTAACACAAATCACAATGTTTGCCTAACCCTAACTAAATATAAAGAATTTTGACTGTGGCCACTACACCAGACTACTTTGGTAAGTTTACGAGCTTCGAGGAAGAAGTCGCACTGGTCTTTAGATTGTTATGAGGAAATATGTCATCCTAATGTCCTAATGTATCTGACATAATAATATTCTGTGTCACAGACGTAGCAGACTTATCAGGCTGTAGGTCAATATTGTTTTTAGTCGTTTTTTTATTCCATTTGTTGCTAAAAGTTGAAAAATGCACCTTTGACCACTTTCTCAGACTCGCACAAGTGGATTTATGACTCTTGTTTCTATCTATACTCTCTTTACAACCATATGCCTTGAATGCTAGATATGTGTTCACCGCAATAAACTTAAGAAACCTCAAGAAATCCATTTATTTTAAATGACAAGCAAAACTTTGGCTGGCTGATGTTAACCACGGTCACCCTGTTTCTTCATTTGGTGGGTTTGAGAGTTTGGCTGCAGCTGAACTGTGGAGCAACATCTCCCATCGGCAGCCAAGATCAGGAGAGCTATATGTCCCGCCCGTGACTGCAGCAGCATTTGCGCTACAAATGGCAGTGAGAACGCTCAGTTTGTTCACCGAAACGTAACAACGGTGATGTAGCTGATACGTCAAGGTTGAGCAATAGTGCTGACACACGCGAGGGTGAGGATAAACAGATATAGAGCTCTATACACATTCATACATGAAAGCACATGGCCGCTGCATTCCACCAGCATGAAAGTGCTTTCATGTTTACAGCAGAACAAACAGAGGAGGGCTTCACCTCCTGTGTTTATCTGTAATATGCTTGTTTCCATGACCGCCTTCCCTCCTAGCAGTAAGAAACAAAACATATGCTCTGATGGATTAGAGTCTGACAAGCAGCGGGAATAAAAGAACAACCGAGACGTGTTTGTTGTTATTTGTGATTGTAATGATTGTAATTTGTGCTCAGACTCCGACTGGTGCTCATGAACAGTGGTTATGTCATAAATGGGTTCAAATGTTTAATGAAGGCAAACACTGGTAACTATGGCCAATAAAATAAGCTAAGGCATAGTTCTTATTTTGCACAATCCTTTTAAAGCTGAATAGTATTTTTACATTTGCAATGAGAAAAAAAACACTTTTTCTCATGTGAAAAATATCTGTACACAGAGAATTGTTGTATCAGGAGTTGGTGGAGACAAAAGCAAAGCTAAAAGGAGAGTGAGCAGTGGACTTAACTGTGTCAGGTGGCCAGAAACACAACCCCAAATTAGTTCTAATGTTAAAAACTACAAAAATAAGAAAAAAATAATTTAAGCGATTAATTAAATTGTAATTAAGCAGAATTTCCCTTTCAAAGTTGTGGCCAAGAAATTCGGCTGTGGCCGGACGGATGCTCCCTCACTCTTCTGACCAGCCAGGACGATGAAGAAGAGAATGAGTAATGCTCTCTTCCCCTCCTCATCAGTTACATTGTTTGCCCTTGAGCAAGGCAGGAAGCCCTGCTCTGTGGCCAGCTGTCTCCTGGCAGCTACCAGGCCTGAAACGCATTCAATGTGAAGCAGATTGCTCCTGGAAAAGAGAAAGTGTTCTCAACTGCCTCCCCTGGAAGACTGTAAGCTACAATACGTGTATATTCATGGCTTTGTAAGACAGTCCTGCGTTCCTGTAAACCTCAGTGTCTTGTTGTATTGTCATAAAGCAAATCTAGGTAATGTAATAAGTCCAAACTGGCAGCAGGGTCTGGGAAAGTACAGTCCTCTGCTCTGTATCGGTTTGTAGTCAGTGGATGTGGTTGGTGGATGGGGATCGTGGGCAGAGTATGTACGTCTTTCTCTGCGTGTGTATGTGTGCGTGCGCGTACAGTACTTGTGTGTCGGGTGGAAGGTCTCGCCAGCTCTGGTCTCGCTCCATTTGCCATCAAACCCCAGCTGAAATAAAGAACACATGGGAGCTGTTTTGAAGCTCCCTCATTGCTGGTTAAAAATCTAAACTTCCCCCGCGACTTCTTGCTGTCTCTCTTCAACCCTCCGCCCATCCCTCATCCTACCCTTTGTGCTTGGAACTGTTCGCCCGGAACAGGCAACACCAATCGACCTCAAAATTTCCATTCGGAAAAGAAAAGAAAAACCAAAATAAACAGATGATGAGGGAAAAGAGAAGAAAGACGTGAAACAACGTTTGCGTGCACCGCAGTGATGGGAGGGCAAATGCTGTGCCAACTGTGTTATGGTTGGCAAACCTTGAAGTGCCTGATCTACAGTTGAGGGAGGGGAGGAAAAAAACACAGAGCTGCAGCGACAGGCTGCCATACAGTGTGGTCGCCAGCCGCTGTATGTTTGAACCATGGGAGAAATTTCATGTGGTTGTAATTTTCATATTAAAGTAATGGGGGTCTATCAGTGTTTGAGATGTACAGATGGGAGGCCTAAGCATCAGCTGCTGAGTGTATGTGTGGGACTGTATGTACATTTACAGTGTCACTGAAGTTAGCATGTTGTTGGGAGAGTGTAATTCACCTCGTAATAGCACCTAATAGTGGCACTTCAGAAATGCCACAATAAATGGTATGTTGGATTGGGTGTGAAGAGGAAAATAAAGTCCTTGAGAACCATTCTCTATTTCAGTGTTACACGGAAATACTTTGAACGTTTCGCTGTATATTAGGCTCAGAGTGATGTATGAATTTGCTGATGTGCAGTACATTTATGGAGCCAGTTGTTTTGACTAAAAATGAGATCTGGTTGACATAAGCTCAAACAGTATTCAATGTCATGTAAAATATACACTTGCAGTCTATGCAAAGCCCTTAAAATGAACTCATTTGGTCACATTATACTGTACAGAACAGAAAAATGACAAAGTTATTGCTTTTCAAGTCATCTAGCCGGCCACAGCTTTATTATCTTGGTTCCCTCTCAGCGCTCTCACTGTGTTGTTTTCGAGTTTTCTGTCTGATCTATTTTGTTTTTAAGTCATTGGCTCTCACGTCAGAGTCTGTTGGGGGGGTTTAGCTTTAGTCAGCTGTGTTTTTTCCAGAATGCCTTTCAGATTCAGGTCATTGTCTGGCATGATGTTGTGTCTTGTGACAAAGGCGTTAAGGACAAGCCCTCTCCTTCAGTGACCCCTCCAAGCCTGTTGATACAGTGAGTGTCATGTTCTGTCTTCCCATTTATCTCTCACCACTGGGATTTAAATCTGGCCTTATTTATGTGTGTGTGTGTGTGTTTCTGTTTCAATGGGTGGTCTAATGCTGGCCAGTACTAAGACTATGTGTCTTTACTTTAGCAAAGCAAGATGAGACTCTCCAGCTTCCACATAGTAAATCATCCCAGATTCATCCTGGGGGACATAAGGCTGGCGACCTATGACCTTTTATCTGTTGTCCTAAAGCTTAAGGGATTCGACCTCCCTCTTTAGTAAATAGTATCACTATCATAGTTTCTGAGCCATTTCTTTCAAAGAATAATGATAAATTGTTCTAATTGTTCCCTGCTTACTTTTAGGAAAACCATTGAAGGACAGTTCTGGCACGACTTCTGCTCGGTGTCTGCTGCGACTACATTTGCATGCGTGCACCGTGGCTAAAGATGTGTTGAAATCAATCTTCCCATTACTCTCAGTCCAAAGACGTGGAAGGCAACCAGAGAGACTGTTATGTCTCCGGAGTTGTTATTCTCATTGCTAACAAGGATATGTCAGCCACATTTTGCAAAAGTTGCATCACAATGCTAATATTTCATGTTGATGCAAACAAGAGTTAAAACCAGGGATCAGGTCTTATTTAGATTTGTGGTGCAATTGAAGTGCGCTGGCACCGAAATGTTGTTGAAACTTAAACATACTTGACACTACTTCAGGAATATTAGCATGTTAAACCCTCATGCAAATGTTGGATGAGGATCTGTACACATTTTTATGTGACCAAAGACAAAAAAAAAGAGCTTTGTTGATTACACATGTTTAATTTTACAGCCCAGACACACTGCCGTATCTTTAAACAAAGAAAGCTGTGTATGTGTGTGTAGTGCATGACTGTTGGAGCACTGGTATTTGCTTTTGACCCGTGCCAATGAAAATTAGGTCTGATACAACTATCAGTTCCTTGAATGTACCAGCAACACAAACAGAGATCCACTGATACATGTATCTGAGGGGAAGGAGCAGAGAGACCGAGCCAGCAAGAGAACACAGACACTGCGTTTATGTTTCCGTGCTATACATCAGATTCCCTCTCATTACTCTAAACCCAGATATTTGCTGGGTTTTCACACGTCCTTCATAAAGTAGTGCGGTTTTGGTTGCCTGCACCCAGATGGGGTTTCTCCCTCTTGGCCATCCATGTGAAGAGGGTCCCAGGCTTGACTCAGACAGCAGGATTAGTGGTAGTAGCGCTTTGCCAGGGAGATGGACGGATGGGATGGAAACCTTGTAACTTAAAAAAAAAAAAAGGCTTCCTTGAACTTGGAAAAAAAACAGACGTCACTTCAGATTAATGACAATGCATTTTTAATTTGCTCAGGGGACCCGGGGTCATGCAGCTCGCTGTACCTTTAAGGGCCATGTCAAACTTCATTTCTTGTAAAAACATGAAAATCCCCGTGGTTGTAGTTACAAGGTTTATACAACAGACGGAGAAAGAAGAAGACAGAGGGATGGATGGCTGGGTGGAACAAGGGAAGAGAGCTTTGTGCTCGCCTGCTGGATGAGGGCCAAGGGAAGACTTGGCAGAAATCGTAGGATATCTGTGGTTGGAGGAAGGACGAAAGGTCTGGATGCTTTTTAAACAGAGACAGAGAGAGATGAGCTCTGTTGACCTACATCCAGATCTTAAGACTGGCTGTGGTCTGAAAAAAAAAAGAAAAGGCTGAGTTTTGTCTGCGACATCCAAGTCACTCCTCTATGTCCTTTATGTTGGTGTTTTATGCAATCGACACTAATCCTGTTTGGTCTTGCTTGTCCTTAAGCAAATCTTAAGCAAATTTGTTTGGTTCTGAGATGGAGTTTAACTTTCTGTTTGACTGGAGGCCTCTCCCTCTCCGTCTGTGGTGGGTTTGAGGGAGTGTTTGAAGAGAGGGATCTGTGTGAGTGTCACTCGATCTCTTGATTCACTGCACATGTCATTATCTAAGAGGGTTATTTGTGTATGTGGGTCTTGCGGTGACTGATGGTTGTGTCGTCTGAATTCATAACTTACAAGATTCAAATACAACTGAGCCTGATTGTGGTTATGAGACATATTCTGAGTTGTTCAGCCCATTTCAGATTGGTACTGATATATGTGTTGTGTTATACCATACATGTTACGGCTTATGCTTTTAACTGCATATTCACAGGCACATATTGGCAACTCAGCATATCCTTTGTTCCATCAGAGTATATGCTGAAATTAACACTACACGTCCACAGGATGCAGTTAAGTAGTAAATGAATGGAGGTGAAATTATATAAGAGAGTGAGGTAACTACAGACAAATGACAACAACTTTCAAAGAGAAACTAATCCTGAACATTATCTCTGCCAGTTTTTCTGCTGATCTCAATAGTGGTAATTTAGAGATCTGCTCAGGTGTCGACATGTTAAATGGAGAGGTCTCAAGAAAGATATTCTGGTGCTGGCAAAGGACGCTTTGGCTCTGATGCTGCCCATTACGCAATACTTTATAAATTGGCACGCTATCAACTTTACAGATGTATTAGTATTGGAAAATACTACGGGCTCTGAAAACAGTGATATATTATTCTCTGTGGCTCTGGATGGAGCTT
Source organism: Scortum barcoo (assembly GCA_023238725.1). Taxonomy (NCBI): domain Eukaryota; kingdom Metazoa; phylum Chordata; class Actinopteri; order Centrarchiformes; family Terapontidae; genus Scortum; species Scortum barcoo. Next base: position 4,000,293 of record CM041544.1, read on the forward strand.
CCAAAGTCTAATTAAATAACCATGACGATGTCATAAGGGTTATCACAGCTTATCCTTGAAGACTGGATGCCTGCGTTACAAACTTTGGCCATAGAGTTAAAAAGAAGTGGACATTTGTCAGCAAGGAGGGATATAATTCTTTCAAATTATATTATGAAGTGTAGGACAAAGTTTTTGATGTTCCTTGGTCTGTGGTTTTCTAATTCTAGCTTTCCGCATTATCTGTGTGTGGCATCTATGGTATGGGCTATGGTTAGGGTAAATATGGAACGGTATGGAGTGACTTGGTTAGGTAACTTAAACACATGGTTAAATCTGTAATCCCTGTTTTTTGGCCTCTTGAGGGGCAGTGGAAACAAGCTTTGAACACAACGCTGACATACAGTATCATCACCTCTAAAGGTTATATGGTGAACTTGTTAACGAAACACTTGCTCCTTTATACATCCAGAATTTATAGAGCTACATTATGATGTAGTTAGAGTCATGTTTCTGGTACATATAAGCCCAATATTCACTCTGTTTTAACACTGTTTTTGGTCTCTACCAACAAGTATGTTGACCAGCTTGTTGCTAACTGTGTCTGCTTGCTGTTGGGTGCTGCACAGGTAGTGTACAGTAGGTTTTTAGAGCTCTTTCATTGAAAACAGATGCCAGCTATGGCTGAAAATGACTGTTGAGAGCAGTGAGAGTGAACCAAAACAGTAAAGTTGTGGGTTGGACAGCTAAATGAGCTGAAACTTGCTCTAAAGCTCCATAAAGCCAAGGGGAGCTGCAGATTTGAGTGATATTGCTGAGATTGTTTTCACATTCTCGTTTGATACTTTGTTTTGATAAAAATGTCGATTGCGATTGATGATAGCAGCTTTAAAGTTAGGGAAAGATTTGCATTTGCAATGTTTGCATTTAGTAAAAAGACCAATGCTCATTGCAGAGGTGTCAAGTGAAGTGCTACATGATCATCCACCAACACCCTAAACTAAAATTGCTACATGAAGCACACATGTTGTTACTTCCTTTACTGAATGCTTTTTCCCGAAATTTTAATTATGTGGAATATCTGAGGTGTCTGGGATTTTTAAGGACCTTTATGACTTTATACAGAATGAACATAGAAGTTGTTTTCTTTAAAAAAATGGCATTTCAGCGAACAAATAACTTGTGGAGTCTCTCTCTAACAGTTTACATGCATTTAGTGTTTGACACTGAGCTGACTCTCCCCTCCCCGTCCTTTGTCTGCAAACGTCTCCTCCGTGAAACCCGACCAGAGGGACAATCATCATTCCACAGCTATTAGCACCAAATCTTTGGCTAGGCCTGAATGTGAGGAGATGTTGTGTTGTCAGCTGGAGGGTTCTGGTTTCTCCCCAGATGAGTGGAGAAAGGGGTCAGTGATGCCTGTCAACGACCCCCAACGGCCTCTGGTTTCCTGTCCAGGGACCACTCAATGGCCTCCATTACGTGTCATTGAAGACCCAAAATGGCCTCTGCTCTAGATTTCCACCCATGGGTCTTTATCGTGATAGCTGCTTGGCTGAAACTCAAGAGTTTTCATAATGAATGCCCACTGGAATCAAAAGCAAGCAGTTGAAGATATAGCTAAGATATGCATACACTGATATAGGTAATTTACTATGAAAGGCAGTAAGGTTCTTTGTCCAATCTCAGAGATAGGAAATATTTTCAAGGGTCTAATTTTTCTGCACAGATGTCAACGATAGACAACTGTAACTTAAGAGGTGGAGGGCTCAGCCAGCAGGATGAAGGACACAGGCAAAAGTTTAGAAAGTAATTGTCGAGTTTGTTGGATCACTAAAAGACTGCTTTAAACTTAAGGGAGGCCTGAGAAAGTCCGAGGAAGCAGCAATAAGAGCAAGCAGCATAGTATTTTACATAAAGCAACCACCCTGGTTTCTTCTTCTGTGAACTTTAAGTGTCTGGCGCTGTTGTACTTTGTTCTGTCTACAGGATCTGTTGTTTTTATGTCGTGCATGGCACTGCTAGGTGCTGTAAATGTCAGAGCAATTTTCATCTGAGCCGAAACAAATTCCTCCTGCCTGACTCTGTGGGAATTATAAGGAACTTGAGCTTGAAAATGTTGTCTCATTGCTGGAAAGCTTAAAGCCCACATAGAAGTGAAGAGATTTGGACCTGTGGTGTGACTTTCTTTGCCTCTGAAAAGGGTCCAAGAAGGCTGTTCTGTGAAACCAGCAGTAAAAACTTTCCACGAGTAATGTCTTGCAGTCTCCCAGCTCACCTTGCTCATTTTGTGGGGCTGTTTTTTCGAGCCTCCTGGTCTCAAGTCAGTAGGTCAATATTTGCCTTTAACTTTTGACCTGTGTGTTTACCCACCTTTTTACTCAATTACTGCCATCACTGCAGTTTCGAGGCCGTCAAACTGTGGAACCAAAACCCCTGTGTTGCAAACTCAGACACAGCAGAGAGCGAGAAAGCTGTGTTTCTTAAAAATGACATTTCATAATGATTAAGATGGAAAGTATTTTGGGAAGAACACGTCTCCAGAGCTGAGCCTGAGACAAGTGTAGCACACAATGATGGCTGTTTATTCACTGAATCTTTCTGTATGCTGCTGTTGGTTCTAGTGGTTTTGTAGCTGTAACTATCATAATAACTAAACACACTGTTAATATACGGATCTATTCATATTGGTCTTGGATAGTACAGTACAGAAATTATTGCTGCTATCACTCACACTATAGACTAATTTAAAAAAACAGTGAAACTGCATCTGTCCATATCATTTCAAGCTGACTTTCTCAGCATGACCATATACAGTACTGCCAATGTATTGGCGATGTCCACATCAGTAAATGTTTTCCATGTTTGTGGTTGTCTGACACACTATGGGACGCTTTGCAAATGTATGTGAGATGTGAACTTTGCGTAAGCATTTAGGAAATATGTGTCCCTCCAAATGGTTACAATTATCAAAATTATACGACATAGACAGATCACCTGTATTAGCAAAACTCCACAACCACACATTAACAACTAGCACTAACTACTATTAATGCTGTTACAATTACTGCCACTACCACACAGTATATCACATGTCCATGTGCATATAGTCTGCTGTTAATAATCCAGACCACTGTGACTTGCTTTAAAGACATCCCCAGACTAATAAGCTCATTACTGCTCTGTAAGAGCACTGGGTCAGGAATTCTGCACACACAAATACAGCCACACAAACATTACACACTGTAAAACTTTGTGTACTCATGTAGTACATATTTATATATCAGGGTGTGCATGAGAACAAGCACATGTGCACTTTCCACATGCTCTGCACAAACAGAATTCCTTTTGTCTGCATGCCTCACATGCATAGGTGAATGTAAGCAGACAAAGTAAGGCATACACATACACTCATATCTCCTGCTACCCATCCATCTGTACATCCATTCATGCCAGGCTCTACAGTCATCCATAACATAGCCAAAACTGTTTGTGTAAAATTAGAAGTGAAACCACATCCTCTGATTGATCCTCTGTGGACCTGCTGGGTCTCTGGGTTGGCTGTGCAAACAAACTGAGCTGGACCATTACAGCCTGGCTCCTCTCTAGCGTCACAACACACACACACACTCACAAACATGAACACAGGGACATTTGCTCGCATGCACCTAAATACACACAACTAAACTCATTTTAAAGTTGGGTTTTAGGGGAATGAAATCCCACACCTTTATCTCTAACCCTTATTTATATAATCTAGAGCTAATCAGCTACACGCACACAGACAGACAGACAGTTTTACAATGTTTGTTTTATTGCACATACCTGCTTAAGGCAAGATAGAATCTCTAATGGGTTTGTTGGCAGATTGACAACAAAATGGGGTTGCCAGAAGGTTTAGTCAATGATCAGGAAGCGTTTACAAATGTGTGATCAACAGATTCACTCCCAGGACCTGCAGGTGACATAACTGAAGACTAAGAAACGAATATCAGTGCTGCAGCTGTGGGATCCAGATCTGCAACAGACTTTGATCTCCAGGTTTATTAAAACAGCATTAAGAAGCAACATGAGTCGGCAGCCAAGGGGCCATAAAACACAGCCTTATCATTTGTGTTACTCCTCGCTCTGTTCCAGTTCCTTAGCCAAGTCTGTCTGTTTCGCTGGTTTGATAGCTCGGATTTCTGCACTGACTCATTTAGCCAGCTTATATAACTGACGGATGCCGCCCTCCTGCTTTCTTTTCCCCTCCATCTTCTCTATTTCTTTCTGTCCTCACCACTCTTTCTTTTTCCAAATCAGGACTCCTGCTCTCTGCTGCCTCGCCACATCCATGTCAGATCATCTTTCTTTAAATATTTATGCTGTTTATTCTGTCTCTTGTAACTAAACCTGCATTCCCAGGTTATTTAAGAACATGTGCTTAGTTTGGGAAGAGGACAATGACATTCTATGGGGTTGTAAATTCTCAGGCAGACAGAAATTAGGAAGCAATCACAGATAAAACTTGAATGAAACACCATCGTACAAAATGACTACAAAACGTACACAAAGGGAAGATAAAATCACAAAATAAGCATTAGACAAGCATTTCAGTGACAAAAAAAACATATATATGAGCTAAGTTGTTCCAGATGCTTTAACCTTGGATGCCCAAAGGATTTGGGGAGGGGGGGGGGTCTAAGAGAAGGCCAACAAGCTGTCATTTGAAAGGAGCAAATATAATTATAGCTGCCTTTTCTTTGCATGATTTTGACAATCAACCAACAGTGGTTTTGTATAGAGAGAGGATGTTGGAAATGCACTGTTGAAAGCTATTTCAATTCTACAATTCAAAACAGCCATCAAATGACAGCGGCTTGGCCTTTCATGATGTACAAAATTCATAGTAATGTGAGAAGCCTGAATAAAGCACCATTCAGGCTTATGTAGGTCCATTCATCTGTGGTGTCATCCAAAACCACACACACACAAACACACACACACACAATGTTTGTGAAATCTAATTTACACCATCATGCTGTAAACCCTACCTGGAGCATCTCAGTTTTTATTAATATTAAAGCTTACTGCTGCTTTTAGAGTTATTTTCTCAGAAAAATATGTGGAAACATTAAGATTCGACAGCAATGACAGAGCTTAAAGCTTCAAATAGCTCTGGCTTTGGAGCCAGAAACTTCCTTCCATCAGAAAAAATTCCTTTGGCAAGCTTGGTAACCAGTTCCTCCCCCAAAAAACTGTGTTATTGCGCCTGTTGACTATTTTTCAAGGCCAGGCATCTCCACATTCAGACAGGCAGACGTTATTGAGAAGATCACTGTCAATATCTTCTCACACATAAATCCAGGAAAGATTACAGAATGAACCTCATGTGGCGCCAGCGTGGCGCAGGCTTCATTTACACTCTGCTACACCTAAATAAAAGACATGATAGCTGTGTTAAATCTGCCGCACTTTGCACTGTATGGAACACATGCTATTAAAACTGTGTGTGTAAGTGTTGGCATTACATAATAGGATACTATATTCAGGTAAGCATATACAATATCAGGATATTGTTGCTCAGTGAATCACATATTCTATCCTCAGAAAACTTCAGAAACACAGGCTGCCACCATGACCTTTGACCTGGAAGCTGCTCAGTAGTGGCCTTGGATGGGGCTGTGGGAAAGTGGCGTCGGTGATAAAAGTGAGGAAGATGAGTCAGATGAGTTAGAGCGGGGTGTCAGAGTGCCAGCATATCTTGTTTATACAGCGGTTTCCTCTGCCGAAGAACAAGTGATGGGCAGGTTAACTGCTGCTATACCCTCAGCGATCAGCAGAGGCAGAGGAGAGGATGTTTATTTCTTTACACACTTCTCTTTGCTGCTACTCTCTTTCACTTACCAACTTGGTTACAAATCATGGATAATTCTGCTTTATTACAGCTCAAGGCTTAGTTTCTTAGATTCTATCATCCTTTGTAAGGGAAGAAACAACATTCAGGTAAACATATGGCTAATTAACTTGTCACCCACTACACTTGTCAAGAGTTGTTTGTGCTCCCAGTTTTACTTTTACAGACATTTCTTACATTTGATTTTTTGATTTTTTCTCATGTATCTTGCCTGGTCATATGTTGTTGTAATGTTGCTGTGTTCCCAGATTTCAGCAATTGCTTTGTACAGTCTCATCATAACAGATGGTCATTATGACTAAAACATTTGAAATAAGACCCAAATTGTAATACAACTGAATTATCCTTTGTTGTTGTTGTTTTTCTAATCTCTTTTGCTTCAATTAGACTTTGTTACTAAATGAAAACAAGTGCTGCTTTGCATAAACAAATAAAACCGGCTGACGTTAAGATTTAATGTATTTTTTGGCCTCTTGAGGTACAAGTACTTAATATAGCAAAGCTGTATATACTCAGCAGACACAGAGCAACATTATCATTATTTTGAAGTCACGTCTCCAGCTGCCTGGTGTATAGGAGTGCAACATGCACTCTCCTTTTTGCTCTGCTTTGGTCTCCACCAACTTCTGAGGGGAATAACTGACTCTTTTAGCTGCTGAATGCTCTACAGTCACCAACTAGTCACTTAGTTTGTTTGGTACTGAGCAGGTGGGGTACAGTGGGTTTAATGCTACATAAGCTTGATGCACGTTATAGTTACATTATAACGATGAGCTAAATGATGCTGAAAATGCTCCGTAAAGCACTGCTTTAAACTACATTACAAGAAATAATCTGACTCATTGTACAAAGATATGGATTAGTGTGGTTTTAAATTTGTTGTATAGTCACAACACATATTTCCTCTGTTTTTATTTCCTTTCCGTGACTCTCTGTCTCTCTCTACAGACCTGTGTGGCCGCCTCAGCTGCCCTGCTCTAGAGATACACGTCATGGAAAGAAGAACCATCACGGTACTTCACCTGTTGTTCACAGCATTCCCCGCTTAGCTGCTGTAATCCTGTGGGCCATGGACAATATAAACACACACAGTGGATTACACTCAGTGTGTGTCTGTGTGTGTGTGTTGGGGGGGATAAAAGAGATGAAACAGAAGATGACTATTGTCGGATTTGCAGTGTAATCCATTTTACGAGAAGACTTTGTGTATGTGTGTATGTGTGTGTCCATGAAGGGCCCTCTCACCAGGTAGGCCCATTCATCACTGATGATGACGGTCTGTGTGCATGGGGCTTACTGTAGATCCCCAGCTCACACACACTCACACACACCTACGCATACACACACGTACATAACTGTACACGATGGGGCCACCCAAACTTTCTGTGTGCTCCTTTTACTTCTGACAGGATTCTTCTTTTTACTCGTGGTTTCACAAACCATCTCTATTCAGGAGAGATTGAATGCCTAAAATAGTGGAAAATTTAAATGCTCTCTTTCTCTCTCTCTCACACACACACAGACACACACACATGGCCCACCCACGGATGAATGTTAGCAGATTAATGAAACATGCAAATATCCAGCGGGTTCATCCAGCTCCGTCCCTCCTGCTGTGTCTCATTCACATGCATGAAGACCATTAATATGAACGTCAAAAGGCCTGTACTGTATGCACCATTTGAATGTTAATCCTTGGGAAAAGAACTATTGTTTTGTTGCTGAAGTAGATGGGGGCTAGGTGGTAGTGTGGGGGTGGGGGGGGGGGTTCAGTGGTGAAGAAACCTTGAAGCAGTTTGAAGATGTTAATGAACTTGAGGGATTTAGCACTGGACCTGGACAATAAAGTCCCCCTGAGCATGAAATAGGAGGATGGGCTTCCTGCTGGTCTGTCCTCACACACACACACACACACACACACTCCATCCTCCAATCTTCTTCCTCCCTGGACCTCCTTAAGATGTCCTGACCCATGGGGAGGTAAGGGGGAGCTGAATGCAGTGTCCAGTCCTTCTCCTCAACCCGGCCCGACTCAACAACAACAGCTGAAATGGCTTGCAGATGTGGCTCCGCTTGGCTAATAAATTCTTTGTGAACTCGGCAGACATGGGGGGTTTGGGAATTTTGAAAGGGGGGTTGTAGAACAGGCTGGACCTTAGGGGGCTGTTTGCGTGTGTGAGTTTGGACGTGCACTCGTGTGTGTATTTGTAAAAATGTGGACGTGTCTGTGTAGTGTGCTTGCATCCCCGATCTCGTCCATGAACCATTCAGGGTTTTATGTGCACATGTGCATCTATGTGTGTGTGTGCTTGTCCACTGCAGGTCTCAGTAAAACATCAGACCCAGCGCATAAATGTCTTTAGCTGCTGCTCCCATTGATTTATAGAAATCTATCAAGAAGACCTGTGGAGACAAAGTGGGGAAAACACAAAACCTTGTCTGCTGGCTACTGATATAACCCAGGATATGTTTTGGTGCAGTTAAAATGTAGGTGGGCTAGTAATGCCTTAAAGGCAGTCAGTGGAACTTTTGAAAGAAGAAATAACACCTACTTTGTCATTCAAATGAAACATTGAATTCCTTGCTGATAAAACACACTGTTGCTCAATGTAATGCACTCTGGGGCTTTGTTGCTCGAGCCTTACTTGGTCTGGTGTGACCAGTAGTTTATGCTTGCCAATGTTAGCTAGCATCAGATAGATATCGCTGTGTGACTTCTATTACTGATGTCAGCCTGCTTATTCTATGACTCTCTGTTATACATTTTAGCATGTCAGGATGTTAGCTAAACATTTCAATGGATTTGTCACAAACACAAAGTTGTGGCTGCAGTGGCTGCTGTCATAGAGCTTTTACAAAAATGAAACAGGACAACAAACTAAAGTTTTATGTCCTGAGAAAGAGGGTGGTAATCTTCATTTAAAGACCCCTAAAATCAGTTTCCTTAGTAAGCTTCTTTCTCTGATCAGTGTGGTTCAGCATGAACACACACCCTCAAAAGCTGGAACAGTTGTGATAATATCAACTGAGAAATTTCTGTTTTTATTATGTGTGTATCTTGCATCTCTCACTGTCCAGGGCTTAGATGGAGACATGTGATGCTATGTACAATGTTTAAACCAGAATCTGAAGACAGCTGATTGGTTGTTTGGTCACCGTCAATCAAATCAAACACGAACACAGCACCCTGTTAAAGGGTAAGTCTTGAAATACATCAGGAATCTTGAAAAGTATGAAACTGCTTTGCTGTAATTAACTTTAAAGTAAAAACCAAATGTAATCCTATGAATTACCACCAAAAGTCTGTGATGATGAAAAGGGCACAAAATCCTGAATTCAGCGCCACTGTTTGTTTTTCTGAGGACATCCCTTGATCCTGCACAACTAATATATGTTTTTTTTCCAAACTATGAGTTCCCCACTTTAATGAATGGTATTTGATTATATGTTGTATAATCTAATGATATGTACTCTGCTGCAAGCTATCTGGGTCACATGTCTTTTTTTTACTGTACAAAAGCCATTTTCCCACTGGGGATTTAGACTGTCAGCACTCAGATTCACACTGCTGGTTCACTTTTAACATTAACTACACACACTTTTTACACACACACACACACACGCCCACACACACCATACAAATCAGACACCTCAACCTGAGTGTTACCCTGAGAGTCTACAAACCCACTGCTTAACGCATGACGCATGCACACATACTCACATTAAGCCTCTTTGCGCTCTGCAGTCTTTGGATAGAGAGAACGCTGTTTTTCCCCCGAACAAAACCAAAATGCCAAAACCATGTGCATGTGCCAAGATGCTGGTATGCCTGGTTTTACTCAGCAAACTCTCCCCATACTCACACACACACACACACACACACTTCTTAAAGGAGATGTAATCAGCAGCTCTGGCTTTCATGCATTACCTCCCCCTCTTCCCACTCCACATACACATACACATGCACATAGAGCTGCTATCTGTTTCTTTTCCTTTTTCCATGCTCTCTCCCTTTTGTCACAACTTACGTAAAGACTGTGTGTGTGTGTGTTGTGTGTGAGTGTGTGTTGTGTGCGTGTGTTCAGGGGATAGAAAAGCCTTGGTGACATTAAACACGGTTGACGGTGAGTGGGCAGAATAAACAAGGTCCTGAGTAGAAAGGCTGCCCTTCAAACACTCCATACTCAGCGCATAGGCCCAGGATCAACTGTGTTTATCAAAGACCTGGGACTACAGAGGGAGAGACACAAAGAATGAGAAAGAGACTGGACAGAAACAGAGAGAGAGAGAGAGAGAGAATGGGGGGGTTGTAGCAAAGTTGAAGGATGAAGTGAAATGTTGAGGTCGACACATCAAGTTATCAGTTAGTCGGCTGTCCTTTAGCAATTGATCAACAGTCTCTGTAGATTCTTTTTGAATAATAAAGTTAAACTTGAACTTACTTACTGTGTCTGTCCTTGTTGGCACTAAAGCTGGCTGATTCGTGGTGCTAAATTGCAGCAAGAGAAAATCAATGAGACAGGGCTGTTCAGTAGTGAGTCAATGTATTCACACATATAGTGTGGTTTCTCCTTGTTGTTCACATCTTCCTCTTTAGAAGTACAACTTTAGATTTCCAGTTTTATTTACCAAAATATTCTGAACAGAAGGTAAAGTGTTTAAGTCCTTCATTTGAGTAAAAGTACTTAAGTAAATGTACTTAGTTATCTTACACCACCATAACCTACTTTGTTTATCATCATGTCAATGTCATCAACATTCGTTACGTGAGTCTGTTCATTCATGTTTCTTCATTCTTTCAAAGAAGAACGAGGAGCTAACCAGATTAAATGTCTTCAGTGCAAAAACCCAGCAAACCTTAGTTCAGAGTTTTAAATGTAAAAAGGCCCTCAGGAAGAGTTCTTTTGTTTGCCTTCTGTGCAAAATTTGGACAATAACTATGGAATATATGTGCATGTTTGCCATGAGTTGGCGCCCTTGTAATGTGTCCTAGTGCAACTTTTAACCTCTGATGGCACTTGTTTAAAGTGTACTCGGTGTGTCAGTTCTTTGAAAGACTAACGTGAGAGGAAGAAGAACAGGCACATCTGATAAAGGCCTACTCTGATTTAAATCTTAGAAAATTTCACAGCGCAGTAAGATTTTTGTATAAGACAAAGAGAGGCAGACCTCTGCACTCTGCCTTCAAGGAATGCCTCTGGGGATTTGGATGACTCTGGATCTGTGGCCTGCAGGTTTCTCATTGGATAGCGAAGCCTGCTGATTCAACTAAGATTACCATTCTCTTGCATCTCTATCCCTTCTGCCCACTCTCACGTACAGATACCAGACATCTGGAAGAAGACGATTTAAGTGAGTTTAATTCAGCCCTCTCTGGCTTCTCTCAACGGCTGCTGTGTAGGTGTCTGTAAGTAAGGCATCGAATCCTAATCAGCTCCACTGGAGCTGTTCATCAGAGAACAAAAGAAGAATGTGCTTACTGCTTGCCATGTTTGGTGGTTTATAAAATGAGGACTAACTTGTAATATGTGATTTAGTTCTTTGGTTCTAGTATGAAGCATCTGTGACTTGTCCCCTTTTATTCCCATTCACTGAAGATTCATTTGTACTGTTTTATTTATGCAGAACCAAGAATGTTATCTTGTTATCTCAAGATAACAAAGGTCTTTTCTGGAGATCATGAGATAATTAACTTGATTTTGAGATAAAGGCATAAAAAAATTGCAAGCACTGCAATTCTCAGCTTCTGTATTTTACACTTTGTTTTTACTATACAGCATGTTCATTTGTGAACTTAAGAGCTGAGAAAGATAAGTATCTTTTAACCTTCACACAGAGCCGGAGCAGCTGTTTCCCCCTGCATAACGAACAGGTATGACAGCGGGATGAGTCTTCTCAAATAACGCTTGGCAAACAGGGAACAAACATTTTTCCCAAAACTTTGAACTATTCCTCCAAATGTTTCTTTAACACCATGGCAGTATGACAGTGTGAATACCAGACCCAGAAACCTCAGAGAGGCTGTCTGCACCGCACAGAGCAGCTTGTACTGTAGAGGTTGTGTGTTCACATTTCTCATTCACATTTCACAAGTGCTCCTTTAAGATCTAACAGCCGGACAGAATCAAAACTTCAGCCTGCTAAGATTAGTGATGTGCTCCATGTTAGAAAAACGGGACCTGACATGAGTGCGGTTATGAAACAGGCCGAGGATGATCATTATGGGAAGGTATTTACTGTCTGCATTTTACCTTGTACAGATTGTCTTTATGCCTCTGTGTCAGGCCAGCTTTGAGTTTTATTTGTACTAGCCTCCAGACTCAGACCTTATCTGGATTCCCCCAGGCCCTGTAGCGCATGTAATCAACAAGTGTGTCTGCATGGATGTGGGTGTTTATCCATATGCACTTGTATGAGATAAACTGTGCGTTTGTCTATACTTTTAACTCTGATCTCATCACCCAATCGCAAAGCGTCCTCCAGTGGGACAGGAAATTGTGCTGGAATTCAGAGTTTATTACACGAGGCACAGATCAAAGGCAGAGCCTAGAAAAGAGTCAGGCAGATCTGTACATTTATGAGAGAGGAATCCATTTCACAGCATACATCACTCCCACTCTGAGTACTCTAATACCGATGTGCTACAACATCAATGTGAGCTCATAAAGCAGTCAGCCTCGGGATTGGGAGAGCTCGGCTCCCTTTGCAGTAAAAGCCTGAGAAGTGAACCAACTCCTTTCTTTGCACAGTGGCTGACACATGAAGCAGTCAGGGTGAAACGATCAGTGGGACACTGAAACATGAAAGAACTAATTTCATTGGAACTATTTTTATGAAAGAAATAGTCTCTATGGAATTCATTATTGAATAAAACTAGTGAATAAAACTGGTGAATAAAACTAGAACTATATGTATGATTAGACACCAAGTGGTAGTTCATCTGCATTTGTCCAATAGTTTGGTTTATGACTAAATACCCCCCAAAAATGACATTCAGCCTAAGTACTGTACAGAGCTACTAAAGTGTGTAGGACCTGATGTTAGGTAGATGAAGGCAGAAGTACAGGTTATTATGAACAGCATAATTTTTTCAGCAAGGAAATATCCTTTTAGCTACCACAAACCATCAGTTCATATGACAGAGATTCAACCTATCAATAGGACATGCAACTGTATGTATTCACTGTCCTCTGTGGTCATAGTTTGCTAGAAGTGATAATGACAGACAGATTATGGGAAGTGAAATGAAAAGGATGATTAAAAAAAATCAGAACTTCACATTTCAAAGTGAGACTAAATAAAATTAGGTGAAGCCTGCCTCTCACCTAATGCATCCTGGGATAGGTTCCAGCCACCGGGCAGACCCTGAACAGGATATCTGGGTACAGAAAACAGGTGGGAAATTAAATCACAGCACATTAGTGAACAGCCTAAGTTGGTGTTAAACTGATACACTTTGGATCAGAGCAGCTTTCTTACATGCAGGAATAGGTTGGGAAAAACTATCCTGGAAGTTTGACATAAACTGGCAGATCGCACTAATTTTATTTAACATCAGTTGTTTCCATTATCCTCATTGCCAGTATGTTGTCAACTTCAACTAATTCTGATATGTATGACAGGCACCTGAGGCAGCATAATGTGAAATTGTAGAGGAAGGAGGATATACCCATGGGAAGTGATGAATTTATCATCCTGTCATGCACTAGTACTCAGGGCTGCCATTTAGCAGAGGACGATCATACTGTTTTTATATTGGTGCTGCTGGGCTCGTGACTGATTCATCCAAAGAACTGCCATGAATCCAGATGGCCACTTCACTGCTACTTCAGTGCAAAACCTCCTCTTTACCTGCTGAGGTAAACTCACAGTGATGCAGCAGACAGTGCTACATCCAGTCTAACCTTTTATTTTCATTCCAGTGTCCTGGCAGATCAACAGGTAAGTTAAATTAGATTCTGTTCACAGGATTACATTAGCAAGGATGTGGGGTATTTCCTTGAGCTTTGTACACTGAATCACTGTGTTAGTTTACAGCCACTGTGTATGTGTACCGTGCAGTTGCACGTGCAGTACACAACACTGGTATAAATCAGGTTTCAAAGTTACGGTAGGGTTAATCTTGCACCAGCATACAGAAGACCTAACACACACCCACAGTCTTCTAGAAACCTGATGGAGAACAGAGATAACAGTAGAAACAAGTGTCGGGTTGCCTGGAAGGTGTGAGACCTTGGCTCGGTGCCACGCAGACACATACACACACGCAACTTACAAGCCGTTGAGATGTTTGTCACCCAACAAGGAGGAGCTGCCAGTAATTTTGCATCTCTTCACCTTTTGCACTTGTTTTCTAGTCACCCTCTCACCCACTTCACACCCTCACCTCCTCCGTGTCTTTCTTACGTCTCTCCCCCGCCCTCCCACACTCTCACCCCTTCATCTCTTTGTAATACGGCCTCAGTAATCAAAGAGTTAATCATAATCCCCAGACTTTACAGTCATACAGGCCTTCTTTGTTTCAGGATGGAAAAAAACAGTTGTGCACAGATAGGGAGACAAATCTTAAGTCACGTTCGTGGTCAATTAAGCTTAAAAAATATTTAAAATGTTCTGTACTGAAACAAGCTCTCTGCACTTCAAATGAAAATCATCAGAGGGCTTACCCCCAGAGTAATCTGTAAGGGTTTAAGTGTTTTGGTGGGGGTCGCACATTAATGACTTGTGCATGTGTGCGTGTGTGTGGACATGCGTGGCTGATCCGCAGCCCAAATCTGAGCAAGCGACACGTTGTGAAGAAAGTCAGTCAGACATGCAGGCTGTGAGAACGTTTGGCCCGGCTCCAAACTAAATATAGGAAATGCACTGTTAATTTATGGCAGGTTAAGTACAACCAAAGCAATGTATAAAATGTTCTGCTTTCATCCTGCCGGTCTCTGTGTGTGTGTGTGTGTGTGTGTGTGTGTGTGTGCATGTGTGTATGTGTGTATGTGTGTTTGGCATCAGTCCTTTCAGATGGCAGAAGGATAAGATTGTTCTTTGCCGACTAATTACATCAGTATGAGCTGTATGAGCATGTGCAGACAGGTTCAGTCTTGTAACTGTGTAACATGTCACTCGGAGAAAACAAACAGCAAACTGGCTGCTCACACTTGAGCTGCTGTGCAATGCTGTCCATTTTACATAAAAAACAGGCATATTTATCTAAAGTTATTAACGCTGAGTGGGAAAAGAGGACATTTTTGGGATGGATTTTCTGATAGGACAGTAGACAGGTTCTGTACAGTGGTAGGGTTAAGTGGTGGTCACACCACAAAGTGATATTTGCTCGTTAATGGGAAATAGATGGGGACAGAAGCTTGGTGACATAGTGACTATCAGCAAGCCCGGTGCTAGTCGGTCACAATAACTCCAGGAGCTTCTCTGTATTTGTTTTTTAATTTTCCCTCCATAATCTGTTTTCTATTCTGATGCATAGTCATACATTTTAGGCTATGCAGACATCCTTGTAGGCCCTTACAGATATGAGCAATTTACAAAATATACTTCTCACAGAAAGAAATTCTCAAGCCATTGCGGTGAGGTCTGTTAGTCAGTCAGTTGGTTGGTCAGTCCACTTCTTTGGTCCAGACTGAATATCTGTTTTAACTATTAGATAGTTTATTATGGAATTATGAACATATATCCATGGTGCCATAAAGATATGGCTAAAGTGAAAGATGACTTTAGTGATTACTTGACTTGTACCTGCAGTACAGCTAACAGATCAATGTTCTGATTCATCCTGTCAACATATGAACCACACAGGTAGAATTTTGTTCTCAATTCGTGTTTCCCAGAGGATGAATCCAGATGACTTTGGTGACCTCTTGACATTTAGCACCACCACACGTTTTACATTTGTGGTTTTGTGTGAAATGTCTGAATATAGTATAGAATTTTTTAAAAACTATTTTTGTAATGTACTTTTATTTATAAGACACACCTTCTACTAAAACTGGAACTGAAAGTGTTTCTTTTCTGATGTATGAAGACCACGCCGTTCCTGTGGAAGCCGTGAGAAAATGAAAAAGAAAACCGTTACCGTTGTCCACTCTCTCTCTCTCTCTCTCTCTCTGTCTCTCTCTCTCTCTCTCTGCCCTAACTTGTCCAGGGTTTTATCCTGCTGTGTGTACCAGGAAATTGCCCCATTCTCCAGAACAAACCACAAGTTTGTTTGTATCTCTGCCTCCTTACCGACACAGCTAACCACACAGACATACATACGAGCACACAGAGACACACACGCAGTAGATAAACTCACACACAAACGCGTTCATGCACGGACATGCACAGATGCCCACATGTGCTCAGACAAATGGCAGGTATGTGGAGATATGCTGACAAATGCGTGTGCGAGTATTTTTAGCATCTTGCTTGTATTGTTCTGCTGTGTACCAAAGCTTTGGGAGGTCTGATGACGAATTGCAAGGTCCTGCAACATGTTTCCTGTTTACACTGCTCTACACAATAACTACCCAGCTGACACATTGTGTGTGAGCTGACAGTACGTGTGTGTCGGTATTGTGCGCCTGTGTGTCTTGGCCTGTGAGTTCTTGCCCGCCTGTTTGTGTGTCTGTACGTCTGGCCCTGATTTGTTGCCTTGTTACGTTAAAGCCCTCGACCATGGCCCATATTCCATAATGATAATTCAGAGAGAAAATATTATTTCTCAGAGAAACCGGACAATGGTGAGCAGTGTGGCAGCAGTGTTGTTTCTACTGGAACCAAACTGCCTTGTCTGTGGAATGATAATAGAGACTGGTGAAATAGTGCTTTGTTATTCTATGGATCAACAGAAAAACAAACTATTGTGATATTACTGTCAGATTGTGTTACAGTCTGAGTTATTTCAGGTTGGACTGACGCTGGCCTGCCGCAGAAATGTCTTCAATAAAGAAACTGCACTGAACTAAATACAGACAGTGTTAAAAGGCTGGCTTAGGTTATTTAAAGGTCTAGACGCTCATTCGGAATAAGGACTCTTTAAGGTAGCTTCACATCAGATTGTCATGCCTGCACACCTGCAATTTAAGAAATTAGTCTTTTAATTAGGCTTGCAGGAAAAACACATGGTACACATATGGTAAAGAAAGAAATGTATGCTAAATATGGGTGTAGAAATGTACACTTATAGCTGCACAACTTTGCTGTTTGAATTCAGTCTCACAGCTCTCATCAACATTGTTTCCAGCAAGCAGCAGGCAGCTGATCTAATGATCCCTCTGTAAACAACTTGCCCAGCACAAAGCAGACGGACCATGTTCACCAGCTGAACATGGTGGAGTACTTTGCAACTGAAGAGCCAAATAGTTTTTCTCAGGAGCGGGTGGAAACCAAAACACTTAAATGGAGAGTGAAGACGACCAGAGCAACAGCAACACTTTTTTTTTCTTTCTTTCTTTCTTTCTTTCTTATTTGACAGGGACAGAGCAGATTAATAACGCTAATGAAATGAAAATATACCAGAGTTAGCTCATTTTCATTTGTTATGAGAAGGCAGAGCACAAACATTAATATAAAAGCAGTCCTGCTTTAATATGTCTGCTCTGCTCTCTCCCTCATCAGACATTGCTACATGTGAAAAGAAAACTCTGCTTGTTTGTGTGTCTTATCATCTTCCGAGGAGCCATCAAGGAACTTTGTATCTGGTTGAACTGATGGATAAAACACATTTGTCTGTGCATGTTCGTGCGTATGTGTGCGTGTTTGTGTATTAGTCATCTCCTCAGTATTTCCAGGTCCCAGGACCTTGGCTGGACTATTTAACCGAGCACTGAGTAATGGGGACAGCAGACACTCTATCAGCAGCAGAAGACTGCAGCAATATTTGGTTTGCACTTCGTCCTCTTAAATAATGGTTGCACATACGGCTTAATATACATCAGCCCTGTCCCAGCGCAGAATATGCATGTTTATGTACACTACAGGCCAAAAGTTTGGAAGCAACTTCAAGTTTCTGTTCACAATGCCTTTCTTAAAAACCAGCATGAGTTATATGTATTTTGGGATGTATTTACTGCATGATCAGACTTTGCTTTCATTGATATGCACCATTTTCCTCAATTTACCTTTAGGTATACATTGATGTTACCAGACATTGCTGAATAAATGTCAACAAAAGAAAAGAAGGGCTTAGTTTTAGGGTTCGAGAAGATTTGCAAGAGTCACAACTTCAGTGCAAAAGTGCAAAGTTAAAAAGCAAATCACAGTTTGCATTATTCAGCTTTAACTCTTTGGCTTTTTGAGAGTCTGCATACAAAAATCCCAATAAATCTCAACTGCTGTGTTCAAATCTCTGACAAACTACCGCAGAAATGGCTAGAAAGAAGCAACTGAGTAAAGAAACAAGAGAAAACAAGAAAGCAAAGTCTAAGCAAGAAAAACTCAAATATCTGATAATTATAGTAGAAATGTCTTCTGATAAGTTACTCTTTATATAATAATCATGTTTATTTTGTTGCAAAGTATACCAAGTGAAACTATGATCTTTTTTTGTACAAATTTGATCTTGCTTCCAAACTTTTGGCCTGGAGTGTATTTCTGTGTGTTTTTGTTGGAGGAGAGCTACAGTAATACTATGATGACTAATGAGTGATAGGATTCTCAGATTCTCCTCTCATGTCTTGTCTCCTACCCAGTCAGACGTCTGCATTTAACAGTCTGGGTATAGCCTGCAACGCACACTAACACATTACCTACTCGTGCTGCAAATGTGCAAGCAGCAATTGTGTTTGGGGGGAAAGCACATGCCTAATTAAAGTTTCACAGTGCACAAAAGCATCACAGGACATTATGTTGCCAATGGAAAAAGGGAGGCAATGGTTGGACGTTGGTTCGGCGGCCTCAGAGGGACCAGAGGCAGAAAGTGTGGACGGGTTGTGGATGTGAAGCACGGCACCTGAAACACCTGAGACGTTAGCGTTTTCTTCGATCGACTTTCCTATCCTGTCCTTTCCTTCTCTGATGTCACTCTCAGCTCTAATTTAGGCCTGACTCCACTTTGATTCCATAAAACAAGGACCTCTTTTTAGGCGACCCAGCAACGGTCCATCTGGAACAACTTTAAACGCTGTTCCAACAATCTGCCAAAATATCTTTATAACGTCAAAGCAAACCAAGAGGAAAAAAAAAGAAAACGCACAAAAGGAAAAATGAGTGGGTTCACGCAACCTGTATGAGATTTAATAGGGTGTAGCGATCAGTCTGAGGGTTTTCTGGAATGTTCTTGGTGTGGTGATTGAAGTTTTGAAACACGTGTGCATGCACACTGAGATGCACTGATCCGCTGCGAAACCAAATAATGGAGTGAGTGTATCTTTGAGAGCAAGGTTACAAAAATACAGCAAAGATCTTGTAGCTCTCCTTGAAATGTCTTCGTTTTCAAAAAGCAAACTCAAGAAGAACAAACATGTGAGTCAGGAATGAAATTGTGGAGATTGGAGGACTGCTGAAATCAAGATGTTTGAGTCTGACATGACAGATGGGTTGATGGGCACGGCCCAGCTCTTCCCTTGTTTATTGCTTTATCTGAGCCGTGGTAATTAATCACACATCTGTGCACTCATTCACAAACACACACTACTTTTTTAATCAGCCCAGTCTGCTCTCAACCTGTTAAAACCCAAAGTTTCGGTCTCTGGCGTCTGACCCTCTTAAGTTGCTCATTTTCATCTTTTCTTTGCAATGTATGAAACTAACACATTAATCTGAATGATGTTCCTCTTTAAGAGATGCACCAGCGACCTGTGTGAGGACTGTGTCAGAGGTACAAGTGTTTAACCCAGCTCAAGTGTACACTTATAAGGCACGCTCAGTCCAAGCCAAACAGTTGTGCAGGTTTTGATTTCAGACCTGCTACAGCTTTTAATGGCTAAGTCAACATGAAGTCAACAGCAGAGTATTACAGCTGCTGAGTGCTCAGTCTGCTTTGAAAGATAGAAAGGTGGACCTTTTACACACTGAACCTCTTGTGTGTGTGTGTTTAAGTGTGTGTGTTGAAGGATGTGGTGCTGTGAGACTCAAAGCATACTGATATAACATTGTTTGGCTTGGGTTTAGAGGCCGATATGAGAATTTCTGCAAAGTAAAAAACAAAGGTTATAAACATGCCTTAACACAGACCGGTGATAAACTCCTAACTGCTGGTGTCTCTATCAGAAGGTCCTTTTGTTGAGTAGATAAGAGGTCTGATTTATCAGCTGCTGAGAATTCATTTTGGATTTAAAAATAAAACCTCTTGGAAGTTATCCGAATTGCTGGTGGCCTCATATGTTGCAAGACACAACTTGAAGCCACAATATGCAACTTTTCGCCCCAAGGCAGAGCGAGGATTGTCAGTTGTGCTCTCCTCCCCCACAGTTGGACAAGTTCCCACCCCAGCAGTTGTCACTCATTTTGATGAGCTGTCTACCTCTGAAACAGCAGATAGCCTGCGGCTGATGGAGCCAGGTTTGACGAGGCAGAGCCAACTTGGAGGAAAAATAGTAATAAAATAGTAATAAACGTTGCACCTGTGTTTCTCGCTGCAGTTGTCCGATGCACATTTGTTTTTTGCTGGACCTTGTCGCCCCTTTCCATTGCAGAACACAAAGTTCTAGTCAATATTGTTTTTTCAAGACCTCATTTGGCGGTTAACCTTCTAGCTTGTGTTTTTTTTCTGCTTGTTGTTTTGGTTTTGCAGCTCACAACTTTACAGATTTAGTTCATTCTCACCAAATTCACTGACCTTGTCTCCACACACAGCAAGCAGCAGACCCACAACACACTATGTTCTCACACAGAGGAACATTTCGTTACTGAGGAGTTAGACATTTTCATCAGGAGTTAGTGGAGACCAAAACAGAGCTAAAAAAAGACTGGATGTTGGCCTTATGTTCATCAGGTGGACACAAAGACAACTCACAATGAATGCTAATATGGCTCTGTGTCTGTTGGATATGCAAATAGATATTTTTCAAAGCAAACATTTTGGCTTGTCACAGCAGGAAACAGGCACATGTGTGATTGATAACATTAAAAAATGTCTGCATTCCATTTAGATGAGCTTGTTCCGCACAAGATGGCTGTAATGGCTTACTGTGACACTTGATGGTATTGGGCCATCATTCACAAAACTTGTTGCACTTGTGCTTTTCCTGCAGTGACAATTCAGAACATATGCTGTAAAAAGGTCTACAGACAGCAATTTGTTAACGCTTTGTTAAAGCCATATCAGCTTTATATGGTGATATGTCACTGTTACTGCTACAGCCTGCTGTGGTGTCTCACAAAAGTGATTAATGCAGGTTTAACAAAACACTTTAACTGGCTTAAAGCTGGGAACACAAAATGTGTTCTATAAAAAAATATAAAACCATCATAAATAAAAAGAAAACTTTAAGAACAGCAAAATACAAGCGCACAGTGTCATCCAAAAAGTAGAACAAATGTTCTGGGCCCCAGGTTTTAGTATGTAAATATGTATCATGTAAAAGGAAAGAATATCAATATATGGCACGATTTCTGTCTATCCCACTACCTATCAAGCACTATTTCACTTGCAGCACATAAAAATGACATGTATGATCCTTGTATAAAAAGATTACTGGGTTCTTCAAAGGTCAGTCTTATGGGAAGCCCCATGTTAGGGGCTGATCAAGCAGTAGAAATGTGGCTATTATAGTCAGTTACATATGATTACACTAATAGTATAGTAATAGTAATATATAGTAGTCATGGTGATGATTATTTATTGGTCAATGTGAACAAGCAGGCATAGAGGTGCATGCTACAGTCACTGGAAACATATAACAACTGTATACTTTGTTTTCTTTCCGCCCTCATGGATTTCTTTGCCTCAGTGTTTGATATCATCATCTCATCATTTGCATCATAGTTTGAGTCCAGATACTTACGAGCTGTCAGTCAACATTGGCTGACTTTTCTCCGGTCACAGCAAACAAATGAACTCCACCACCGCTCTCTCTAATTGCCTGCGGTGCTGAAATGCATGCTGATAGTCTTCAGTTTACATTGAGCTCATACTCTGTTATAGCTCTGTGCTGTAAGGCACATTTTCTTCTGTCATCATAGATTTTCCACACACCTTCACTAATAACTTATAGAAGCTGTTACTGATGTATGCCAGCCAAGGCAGCACTGAAAATACATTTTTTACTGTCAGATCTGTGCTAGATAATGCCAGTTCATATGGTTTAATAAGTGGTGTTTATGGCACAGCAAGACCCATAGAGAGGTCTACTGCTTCTAATATATTTCTAACAAAGAGGCTTTTATTGATTGTTGTACTGAGTGAACATTTGCGCACCATGTACTTGCATAAATACACACACGGACATGCACACGCACACAAATGTGAAGACATACAAGAAGTTAAAGATGAAGGAGTCAAAGAAGTAACAATTCAGTTAGACAGAAGCTATGCTGAATGTAGTGTATTATATTCTGCTGTTTCCTTTAGAGATTCTCCATACTGAGGGATTCACACACTTTTGTGTGTTTTTAGTGTGTGTATGTCTATTTTCACACATACAGTATGCACCGCTGTTTGCTTTTATGTGTGGTTTCATACATCCATGTATTCATACTGTATATTCCTATGCCTGTGTGACTGACTGTGTGTGTGTGTGTGTGTGGAAATCAGAGCTGTGTGATGGGGGCTCCCAGCAGCCCAGGGCACAGCTGAAGTATGGTTGTGTTTAGACTGTTTGTCATGAGCTGTACTGTGCCAGGCCGAGCGACAGACAAAGAGTTGCACGGACAGACAGACAGGTAAATATACTTTAAACATATCCATTAACATGTCACGCAATTTAGTGCTGACTTTAAAGCTGCAGGTGACACTGCCTCAAGTTGGTGCCCCTTAATGGCGCTAAGTAAAAACAACACTGATTTTGACTGGACGGATGTACTTTTTGCTTTCTTGTAGACTTTAATAACTAGAAATCATGTATCACAAAACTAAAACTAAAGTCTCAGTAACTGTAAAGAGTTACAGACCATTATTCAACAATTGGAGGGGTTGTTCACTTTACTAAAACCATCAAACATGTAAATAGAATATGGAGTTCGATTTATTTTGGAATGAATCATTTCCCCTGTACCATGGTCCTCTTTAATCATGAATCCAATGTCACTTCTTTGTTCTTTCCAGTGAGATGCCTTGGAAGTTTTTGAAATCTCCTCCACCCTCACCCTCTTCTCCCTACAGGCACCTTGACAAATGACTAGAAGTGTGTGACAAGGATCTGACCCCTCACTGGCTTCCCATCTGCAAACAGCTGGGAACTGAACTTGGGTGTACGCTGCTTAAGTGATGTTGTTGGGGTTTTTTTATAAAGCTGCATCAACTGATACTTTGGGCAAATTGGGGGAGCAGCACAACAAATTATATGCGTACACTGACATATTATCATCTCACAGTTGAAACTGAAATGTGTGTATCGCTTATTTACACATCCAGCAGAGAATGTTCTTTATTAGCAGAACCAGTGGTGCCACATTTAGGCCTCTGTAGCCATTTTCCTCCTGGGTTATACTCTAACTGACTGGAGAAACTGTACTCTCACAGTGGCACATGAAGCTACACAGACAGACAGGTTTACTGTCTTACGTCATTACATCACTTTCTTCTTCCACAGTATAAGCTTATAAGACCTTTAACATTACATGCAGACTCATGGGTAGATGAGCTGACACACGGGGGGCTCCTTTCCCCCTACAAACAAACCAGTACAGAATGTTCTTGGCTGATAGCCAGCTGGTGAATGAAGAGACCGTCTCTCTCCCTCTCTCTCTCTTTCCATCTCTGACTCTCTGTATACCTCTCTCGCCCCTCGCTCCCCTCCTCCCATGCAGCAAAAGATGAATGGTTGACAGAGGAATGGAGGAAATATCCAGTAGCCAGATTCCTCAGCTCTTGTAATGCCATTCACACTGGTGTGAGTGTATCACTGTGGTGTGTGTGTGTATTTGACTGTGTGCATGTCTACAGTGCTGTATGTTAAAGTGTAAATGCATGTGTGTGTGTGTATGTGTAGAAATGTGGACTCTTTCATCATGGTTGTAAACATCTGCATGTTCATTTCAGATAACTTTTGTTTTACAGCAGCGCGCTTTTGCTGCAGGGCATTGCCAGTCTGGAGGTACACACGCACACCTCCAAACACACAGACACACACACACTCACACATACCTTCATCTACAGACAGTAATGTACGTAGTAATTTACTCACACACACTTGACAATTGAGTCTGCCAACTCTTATATAACCCAGTAAGGTTGTATCAGAGGGGACTGGGGCATGATGTGAAGCACATCTGGAAGGAAGCACACACACACATATACACACATGCACACAAACACACTGATAAGATTTGTAGCTGTGATTTTCCTCATTCATCCCAACCACTGAGCTGTAGCGCTGCTCAACTGTGGACAGATCTTCTTTGCTAAGGACATTAGGTGTGTCTGTGTGTGTGTGTGTGTGTGTGTGTGTGTTGCACTGCGTGTGCAGGAGAGAGAGATATAAGGGTAAGTAAAGAAAAACAAGTGTGTGAGCTGCTCGGTGTGTTTGCATGCGTGTGTGTTCTCCCTTTTTGCACATAGTAATGTATCCACAGGACCTCTGACATGAACTCAGAGAGGGCAGTGTGAAGTTAAGTTGTACACGAGAGGAATCCCTCTCACCTCAGGCAACACTATCTCTCTCTCCCCCATCTCTTTCTCACTCAACCCCACACTCTCTCTGCTCAGTCTTTTGCTGTTTATTTGTGCAGGTTTTTCACTAATCAGCCTAATGTTTTGTCTCCTGATTGGCTCCAGTAATGAGGTCCTGCAGGTCACCAGCATAGATCCTTATCCCTCTGTGTGTGTGTGTTTGTGTGTGTGCGTGAGACTGTATAACCAGTACATATGGATTCATGCTTGCAATTTACATGCTGGAACGCTGCCTTAGTCAAACACACAGTGTGCTTGTGCATGTTCAAACACACACACACACACGCACATGTGCACACACGCACACACTGATTGATGACCCAGTTAATGTGGTTGTGTGAAATGGAGGAGACCCAGGCAGGTCATTACCTTCTGACATCCATCCATCAACACCTCTCACTAGGGGAATATTCGAGCTGCTAAGTTAAACATACACTGTACTGTTACTGCATGCATGTGTGTGTGTGTGTGTGTGTGTATGTGTGTGTGTGTGTGTGTGTGTGTATTTGCCTGGGGTATGCACTGAAATCTGTCTTGCTCGGAGAGATGAATGAGTTTTGGAAAGTGCCACATGTCTGAGTAAGGATATGTTCCAGGTCAGGAGATATGAACCAAAAACCCTGTTTACTCACTCACACACACACACACACACACACACACACACACACACTCTCACAACCATGACGAATGCCATTCAGGTTTGTCATGTTTCTAAGATCCCAACAGGTTTTTAATCATTATCTCATTGTCAATGTTGGATTCTGTCTCAGAGAAACCGTCACATCATCGTTTCTCTGTGGAAAACAGTGTATGAACTCTGACCTCTCAGGGGAAACACATACATGCTAAACTGGGAGGGCTTTAGAGAAAGACCCTGTCCAACCAGTCAGTAAAATAATTTGAGTTTTGTTTTAACATATACTAAAGACTCAGATAAATGAGTGCCATCTGCATCACAAAAACTTAACTAACATGACTAAGGAAGTCTTAATAAATAAAAGCAGAAATAAGAGTGGTAGTTGTTTTTGTGCTGAGCCCATATAGACCCATTACCACACACTGGAGGTAAAATGACATCCCAAAAAAAGCATAACTCCATATGTGTGACATTGCAAACAAAGAAGTGTGTCTCCCATCACAGCTCTACAAAAATCATCAAAAGACATGTAGAACTTGAATAAAACACAACTCAAATTTCATCCTGCGAGAAGAAGTCATGTGATTTTACTTTACTTTATTTCTAAAATTATTATACATTGAGCAATAAAACATAAAATGAACTATTGTCTCAATAAATCACACAACAAACATTGTGTATCCTTAAGGAGAATATTTTAGTTAAATTCCTCTCATTGGCTGTGCTGCTGTGTCAGTGGTTCAGTTACAGCTCGCAGCTCTTCTCACTTCCTGTTTTTATCTTTGTCTGTATCTGTCACTATTAGATAAGGCAATAACCGTAAAACTAAACTAAAAAGAAAAAAATATTCTTTACGCGGAGCTTCATGGAAGATTTTCTTGATGTTTACTCGATTTCTTTGCATATTTCCTGTCCTGCCTTCACCTCAGCCAGCTGACTAAGGCCAACACTTTTTACTTCAATCAATCAGATTTTGCGTCTTCCTGTTGCTGTCAGCTGTCATTTCACTGTTGGACTGATGCCACCTACCTCCGCCTCCATTTTCTTCAGCACCAGGTGTCCAATGAGTCCTTCCAGTGAGCTCATCAGTCCTGCTTCACCGCCAGTGTGTCTAGATTCCTTTGGGGAGATCTTCCAGGAAGGTTTATGACATGATTTATAAGTAGAAGTACGTGAAAGAATAAGATCAATAATGGCGCCTTCAGACACAGTATTTTACCATTGGTGCTCATTCCACTACCATATAATGTTGGGTAGTTTAGGCTTTGTCAATGCATGATACTGCACAGTGTGAGGCTCATCGTAGATTTTGCATGTAAAAGTTTCTGGAAAGCGAAAACTGCAGCTGTCAGATTATAGTGGGGGAAATGACCTTGTGAAATCTGGTGGGGAAAGAAGTATCAAGTCTCACAAACTGGAATGACTCAAGGCGGTGTGGTAAGACAACTCCACCTGTTTCCAATGCTCCAAAACTTCAGTCCCAGAGTTTTTAACAGCTTGAAAATGAAGTGAAATAAGGCCTCAGATTGAGCTCAGATAAACATTGTTGGGGATTTGTTAAACAGAAACTGAACATTCCAGTTTCTCCTTTTGCTTTTAAGCATGACAAAGTTATTACTGTCTTGACAGCATAAACAGCCAGTCACACAGGAGTGAATTACAGGCTGACAAAAACAGGAAATAAAGAAATCTGGGGCTGACATATCAGTTCAACAATGACAAAAAAATCTGTGACTTATTGAGCATCTGTGTGCTCAGGCATCGACCGCCCTCCGAGCATCAATTTAGCTGAACACAAGGGATTGATCAAACGCGGCCAACATGATCTTTCCATCTTTCACCATCCACGCACGCACGTACAGTATTCTCCGGCTCCCCAAGCACTCGTTGTTCTACTAATTTAGCTGACAGAGCACAGAAAGTCTGGGAAAACTCCCCAAGCCAAGAACGAGAGGACTTTGAGAGTCATTATCACCTCCACATCTGCTGGTCTCACTCAAGTCAAGATTCCCCCAGTGCTAATACCTGTTAGATAACTTCATGCACAGAGAGGGAGAGGAAGAGAGAGGGAGATGAGGAGAGAAGAGGAGAGGTAAGGCCAACACTAGGGGGCAGTCTCATACAAAGCATGAGGAGAGCATAGTCCTGAGTCACTGACTCTAGTGATTTAGGGAGTTGGATGATGGCTGATCACACACAGGCATGTTGCTTGAAGCGCTCAACTTTTTTTTTTTTAACGGTCCTAGAAAACAACAGCGCAGTCCAAATCTGGCACGAACAGCCTTCGTTTTGTTTATACAGATGATCATCACTTTGTAATCGCCCAATTTTTCAAACCAACCTTAAACACATGGTCATTTTCTCTATAATGGCTCTGTTTAGTGCTCATTAAGCTATTAGAAAGTGCAGGGCAGCTGAGGGGCTGCAGAGGAGCGCTCACCCGGTTAGACAAAAGGCAGAGAATGGACGGCTTTATTCTGTCTTTGGCCTCCACTATTCTCTGTTCAATATTCTCCACTCTTCTTCTCTTCACGGTTACATAAACAGCATCTGAGATAGCCAGCCACATCCTCCACATTAGATTCCATTGGATCTGCACATAATGGCTGTGGTGTGGCTGTGCTGCTGCTGCGGGGTGGAGGTCTCTCTCTCTCTCTCTCTCTCTCTCTCTCTCTCTTACTCTTTCTCTAGGTTGGTGGGACCCAGCGGCTGTGTGCTGCTCAAGCGTCTGTTTAGCAGGGAAGCCAGCGCTCCTTGATGTGGCTTCAGAGGAATGAGAGCCGCCGCGGCCGCAGAAGGAGCTGCATGGAGCTGCTTCAGCGAGCTGTAATATGAGTCAGAAAACAACACCAGGCACCTCCAGCCATGCTCACTCACTGTGTGTTTACTTTCGGAGTGTGCGCGTGTGTGTGTGCACTTGTGAATGAATGCGATCGCAAATTGCATACCTGTGAGTTTCTGTGCTCACACTAACCAGTATACTCTATGTCTGCATGTTTGTGTGTGCAGTATAAACTTAAGTTATTCAGTCATTTGTCAAGTCCCTATTTGTGCATTCACATTTGTGTGATGTTATGTGAGTTTCTGTATGTGTAGTCTGCGTATGTTCATGCATTTGTGTGCTGCATGTGGTCAAGATAAGATGCTGCTGATCCCTGAAAGGAAATCTGTGTGCAAATAATAAGCATGTGCACAATATGTGTTTGAGTGTGCACAATAGTGTGTGTGTGCATGTGTGTGCGTGTGATTGCAGCTTAATCTACTGTGTAACTGTGCTGACTGATGCAATGTAGGTGTAAATTAAAGGTGTGTGTTGAATGAATGTGAGCACTGATTACAAGAACATTCCGTTCATTCAGTACATTCAGTACCATGATAGTGACTCTAATGTAGAATTACCTGCAAAATATTACATACACGATCTGACAATTTGATCCTCAACACTGACAGGACATTTAGCTCAGAGAACGTTAGCGACCATGTCTACATGGGTTTATTTAAGTAAAATTCTACTCAAAGCAGCTACGTGTAAATTTCATTTTGAGTTGATTTGGCGGCCCCTGTGGACAAAAGCAGTGATATTTCACCACTGCCTTGTGTCATAAAGATTTTGATCTGGCTAGCTAGCGCATTTATGGAAGTGGGTGAAAGAAAGACACAATTTAACAGCTGTTTTCAGGATCTATAGCAATAAGTTACCATATCTGTTTGTGACTATGTGATAAGATAAGATTAATAACTGTAATGATACAAAGTAAACTTTGTTTTAATACTGGTCCAACCACCTCACTCACTTTTCCGTTGCTGCCATTACACAGGTCAGAACGCCCATTGTGATGGGCCGCCCAGGTCGAGCATATGAATTAGAAACGCTGTCTTCATAATGATAAACCAACAGCAAAATGTAGCCAAGATACTGCAAACCACTCAGAGAAGTAGTCGGAGATGTACAAGTTTGTGAAAAAAGTAAAGTAGTAAGTAAATATACTTAGTTTCTTCCCACCACTGTTGGCTGAGTAAACTACAACTACAGTAAATTACATAATATTCTCCTCAGAGCGCTGGTGAAAACGTTAAACTGTAGCTTTAAAAAGAACATTCTGAGAATCATTTAAAAAACATCATACATAACATATTATTGGAACAAAAAATACTCTCATAACCCAATAGGAATGTCAGAGGAGCAGTCCTGGAACCAATAATTGCTAGCTGGGACAGCAGTTAAACTTTTATAGTGACTATATAATAAAGTAATGTAATAGGAATTCTAATGCAGAATGGTGTGACAGTGACTCCACTGCTGCCATGTTGATGTGACAGCAGTAACAGTGTTTGATTTTAACAATGACCCCAGTATTGAGTCATCATTATCAATCACGACTATTCCTTCAGTTTGGTATTTTTAATGCTACAGTATCCATCAACCTTGTTTACTGTTGCTACAGGAATGAGATGATCCAAACTCAAAAAAGATCCAAAGTCTCGAACTGATCAAAGGTCTAAAAGTCTTTCCATTTTGGATTGTCGTCCAAAACTGATCTAAAGTCTTTACCTTCAACCTTTTTTTACTTAAGTTGGATTTCAGGAAACCCACACACTTGTTGGTAATGCAAATGTTTCAGACTTGGTTCATTCTCTTTTTTGTTTTTTATGTTTTTATTTGTTACTGCTGTGCACTACTTTATCTTGTTTATGTTGTTACTTTAGACACTTTATATTTATATTTTCTCATTTTTACTTTACACTTTTATTTATTATTATTATTATTAAACTAATGACCTTTGTATTTGTACTTTTAGTAACACTGTACTCTGGCAAAACCATTTCCTTTGGGATAAATAAAGTTGTTCTTATTCTTATTTTTATTCTTATTATTTTTTAACAATATTTTTTCACTTTGAACGCTACAAGACTAAAGGCTTCCACTCGATGTCTTTGGTAAATGTAACATTATCTCTGGTAATGTTATCTAAACAACATGTCGTTGGCTAAAAAGAGACACCACCCCACAAGCTCTAAAGCTCTAACCACAGCGCCTTCAAAATGTGGGGACATCAAAGAGTTTAAAATGTCACAATCACAGCAAGGAAAAGTAAAGGTCTAGTAATTCAGCATGAGTACCAATACAGTTTCTATTCAGATTCTAAAGCAGTATTGCATGTCTTGAATTACACCCACCCATGTGCCCCTCCTCACTGTTTTGAAACTGTAGCCTCTGTTGTCCAGTAGAGAAGTGAGCTCCGAGAATCATTAATTAACTGGCCATGGTAGAAGAGGCTGAATAAAGAAAAGCGGACCAAGCTCTTAATAAGGCACCCTTGTTTCAGAGATGTGACCGGGGGGATTTTGGGGAACATTTAACTGTCTCTCTCTCTTCTCTCTCTTTAGTGGGATAATCAGTTTGGAAAGTCCCGACACTCACCTGCTGCTGTATCTCTTTCTGGGAAAAAAAGTTAACGTAAAGAAATCTGCCCCCTCTCTTCATTCAGACCTCCTTGGCTATCAAGGTGGGGTCTGTGGTGGGACAAGGTGTGTGCCTGTGTGTGTGTGTGATCAAACACACCTGGTCACGACGCACCCCGCCCACCTCACCGCAGCACACAATCACCTCGATACAGAGGCAGCAGTAGGGGCTGACAGGAAACACAGGAAGCACAGCGTCTGTAGTGTGCGTGTTTGCGCGCACACATGTTCCCATGCGAGCAGAGGAAGCTTTCAACAACTGGTGTGAAGGAATCCAACTCCAGTGGCGGTGACCCCAAGATTTACCCCCCCCCCCTCCTCTTCTCTTCCCTCTACTCCTCCTCTTTCCTCTTTTTCCTCCCTTCTCTTCTCTTTCACCCTCTTCATCATATCACTCTTACACTGCCTGCCCTGGAGAGACAGCTGCGGAAGACATTATGTTGAGATGTGTGTGTGTGTGTGTGTGTGTGTTTGTGTGTATGAGAGAGAGAGAGAGAGAGGAGCAAAAGATGAAAAGGGAGAAAGAAAACGAGACGATAAGGAGTGAAAGGAAAGAGTGTGAGAGACGGAGAGGGAGAGCATTCGACACAGTGGCAGCAGAAGGTGACGCTGAACTTTTGCCAACATATCTGTCTGTACGTGTTTTTGCAGTCTCCTCTCAAAAACATTTGCATCTGGTTCAAAAACAACCCCTACATAGCCCCTTCGACATATGCCTTGCAGATCTGCATCGGCTGGATAATGTGTGTGTGTGTGCGTATTTTTGTGCTAAATCAAAAGGACAGTCTTTCCTATACGTACGAACTTTTTGACCAAAGTTTACGAATCTTTCACTTCCTGTGCATTGAGCAGTGTGGGTGGTGGGCTGATGGCTGATGGAGTTCCACCCTGATGTTAGTCTTCCCACAATCTGAGGGGTCATCTCACCCACAGTTTCAAAACTACCTATTCATCATAGAAAATTACATTTTGTGGAGAGGAAAAAGAAATAAACATTCATATTCTCTTTGTCTTTAACATTCATGTCCACTGCAACTGCTCTCTCTTACCAGGATCAAAGTAGTCTCCTCCAGTCATCCATATTATTGTGGGCACTGAAGCTGGACATTTGGGTTTTGATTTATGGAAACTTTGTTGGGCCCACCAGTTGCATGTGTGTGTGTCTGTAATCTCACATACACTTGTATTCTGCATGCAAAAGTGATTGCATTAAAAGGGAAATTCCCATTTAATGCAATATGGGTCTTGTTATTGTAATTCTGGCCATAATTACCATCAATAAAATAACACTGTGCTCACCAGTTTAATTGCAGACATATGAGAACATGGCAACACCGCTAAGAGGAAGTGTGATGCAGCAAGAAAGACATGCAGTTAGAAGGTAAGAAAAGTTTTAACCAAAGACCCAGGTTTGTGTTACATGTGAGACTTTTGAAAACCAATAAGGATCCTTTTAATATAAGTTACATTGCAATTTCTCTGTTAATGCTGTATTATGACAAATTAAATGTGTGGGTCTTAGCAAAGGACTCACACCAGCTCCCCTCATAAGAGCTAATGTGATATAATGAGCAGGGAACCACTTCAATCATCATCACACATGTCATGCTGCTCTTCATGGCTTCTTATGTGTATATTTATGTTCTGTAGAGAAAAATGAGTAATAAGTTCAGCAGCATCAGCATTATTATTGTTAGATTGACTGCATGTTAGGCAGGATGAAAAAGAGACATTTTGTGCAGCAATAGTATTGCTTTTGACAGTCTGATTGACAGGTGCTGACCTGTTACCATGGTAAATTTAATGGTTGGTCCAAACCATCCAGACCAGAAATACTTGAGGCGGACCCTGTTCAAGCTGTTTTAGGGCTGCTGTTTGGTCCACAGCAGGATTCGACTGACGACTGACACCAGCCTAAGCCAACTGTACTAACCTGGCAAAAACACACTGGGGTTTGCTTTATCCAAACAAATCCTTGTAAAATTCTTCTAAAAACCTGATTTATCCTTGAAATATCCGTCCAGCTGGATCCATGGGCGTGTTTGCAGGTATGGCATTGTGTGAATGACTCTTTGTCATCTGTCCACAGTATGTCCTTATGGGATCATGTCAATGAGTTTGCAGTTAGCTGCAGTATTGTTTGAGCTTATTTGCAGAGTGTTAATCATTGTGTGAATCAGTGTGTAGCTTGTGGCAGGACTGTGGATGTGGCTCCTTCATTAAAATGTTAACCAGGCCACATGGACAATAGACGCACTGTTCGTCCTGCTGTCCTCTTCATGCTGAACTGTGTTTCTCTTTCCTCTCTCTCTCAATCCCTCTCTGTGAAACTCTCTCTCTCTATGTGCCCTTCATCTCCCCCTTTATCTTCTGAAATATGCATCAGCCTTACTGTCGTTGAAACCGCAAGCCCACGAGCACAGACCCATTTTTTTGTTTCACCTTCCTTCTCTCGTTTTTCTTTCCTATGCTCCTTTTTGTCCGTTTCTTTTCTTCTGTGCTGTGGTTACTGTGTCATTCCTCCTTAGATTCAACCTTAACACATTTCAACTCTGTATGAACCGTGCAGTCATAAATCTGATTATGCTCAGGCACGCTAATGATACTGAATTACCTTTACATGAGTGTGTGTCTAAGTAAATGCGTGGGTACCCATGCTCCTACTTGCATGTCTTTACACATGCACTCTCAAATAGCTCCGTATCAGGATACAGCTGCAGAAACGTGTGATATGTTAGAATGATGTTTAGGGATGATGTTTTTATAGTTAATTAAAATTTAGCAATCATTCACTGTTAACGTTTCATCTGAGATAACTGTAAAGGAAAATTTATATTTGTATTTATATTCATGCATGAAGTTACCAACAATGCACTCCAAGAGGTGCTGATATGAGAAGATAACATACAAGGCAGCAGTAAAGAACACCTAAACCTGCATTATGGAGGATAAACCATGGGCACTTACTAGAGAAAAGCTAGGTAGATTGTTTTAAAATGGCTCATATATTATTCCTATATCACTGAGTGTTTTTCTGTGCCACTTTAACTGGCATGGTTACATCCATTTTGTCACATGGCTCACTCATTTAAACTGCTGACCAGATCTTTGTTTAAGTCCTTATGCATGATTACAGCCCATTATAGTCTTCTCCAAACCAGTCAGAAACAAGCCTTCTCTGTCATGTCATGACTGTAGTACCCATGTTACTTGTGTTTGTGTCACATGTTGCTTGCTCTGATCTGACACAGACAGAAAAAATGTTGGTTTTGGCATGAAAATTGTCAATTTATACATATATATATGTATATATATATATATATATATATATATATATATATATATATATATATATATATAAATACATATAATAATATGCAATGTTGAATGAATAGTTTGACATTTTTGGAGATGTACTTGTTTCCTGTCTTGCTGAGAGTTCCTGTATGTAACTGACTGTATGCTAAAGGAAACCACAGCCAGCCAGTTAGGTTAGCTAAGGATAAATACAGGTGGAAACAGTTACCTTGGAAATCTTGGCTGCTCTCTATGAAATCATTTAAAAAAAAAAAAAAAAAAAAAAGAAAATTAAAACTTGTCACCTCAGATTTTGTACAGATTAAGTACAGAAATATAAGATGTTAATTTGTGAGCTTGAGCCAGCGGTTTCCATCTGTTTCCAGTCCATATGCTAAACAGCTGGCTGAAGCCTTATGTTCAGCATAGAGACATAAGAGTAGGATTAATCTTCTCATCTAACTCTCAGCAAGAAAGCAAATAAGTGTACGCTCCAAAATGTCAAACTATTTTAAATTTATGCACACATACATTGCCTGTATTTGTGTATTTTGGCTTGTAACTCCAGCATGTGTTCCAGCTCTGTAATAATCAGTGCAGGTCAACCGTGAGAGCGTCCACATTTCCCCAGTATCTGCCTCACCTGTCCCCGAGGATCAGCACCGGAGCTGGTGCAGAGGTGAGGGGTAAGGGGGGGGGGGGCAGTCTGGGGGTAACTTGGTGTTTGGAGGGGAGAGGGAGGGGATATGGCAGCCCCTCTAGAGACCAGTACTCTACATGTAGGGGCGTAAGGTAACAAGGATCAAAGGGACCCTGACACCCATGGGTCCCATGGGCCGTGTAGCCCTGTACCCAAAAGCCCCCCCGCCTCACCACGATTGGGATTGCCCCTACACTCCCAAGCATCAAAGCAGCTATCAATCGCAATGGAGAAACAGGTGGGGAGTTCTGTGTGTGTGTGCGTGTGTATAAGTGTGTGCAGCAGGCTGTGTGTTTTCAGCTATCTATCTTTCAGCACTGCAGCTGGGCAGCCATCCTCTGGCTGCTGCCACAATAAAAATAAGGAGACACTTCCTCTTTTCTAACCACTGTTTCCTCTCAGAGAAAAGCCCCCTTCTTCATCATTTAACCCATCACTTACACACACACACGTGCATTAATGCAGGCACACACACACATCTACAGACATACATTTAGACATACACACAGTTACATATGCACATATAAAAATTCCCCCAAATGATAACATGTCTGTGAATCCCCTGCAAATGTGACCTTTGACTTTGTTGCTGTAGCAGCGTGTGCATGACCTGAGTTGTGAACTGTAATTTCACAACCGACCACACCGTCACAAGCTCATGTGGGAAGACACTTTAGAGTCCCAGACCACAGGAAGTGAAAAGGGATTAAAGGGGAAATGATGTCGTGACTTACTGTCATGCTTCCAGTGTGCTGATAGAGTTGGTGGAAAGTGCATTGAGTCACATGGAGGATAAAAAGAAAAAGGAAGACGGAAAACTGTATCCAAGATCTCCCGCAAATTGAGCATGTCCATGCCACTCTCACATGGCTGTTTTTCCTCTCTCTCTCTCTCTCTCTCTCTCTCTCCACACACACACACACACACGAACACACACACACAGACAAACTGCTCAGTCACCTACATTTCCACTTTGCAAATTACAGCCTGAATTACGGCTCCCACCAATCATAGCACACATCTGTCACCAACCCACCAATCACAAGCCTCTGGTGTGCTTGTCGCCGTGAAGGGCGGTCGAGGCAGACTTAAGGTGGTCATTTTCTGCTGAAGCCTGTAGTTAAAGGCCATGGGAGCAGGAGGGTCGGCCATTTTGGGGCCCTGCAGACCCTTGCAGAAGTGGCAGGGATTGTAGGGTTTTAAAAATGTAAATACTGAATCCAGTTTGTATCATAAAACCTTGCTACACTTCACCATCTCATTTAGTTATAAAGACGTGTTTTGCTGAATGCACTCCATGGAGACATTTATCACTGACAGGTTTTATTGCAGCGTACAGTCCAAAATGTCTAAGTGGCAGATGCCAGATTTGACATGGGATCTCTCAGAATAGACAGTTTTGCAACCTGCTATGTGTGTGATTCACCCACAAACTATGAAGGAGCTTTTCCAGGCTTTGGAGAGTGTTCAGAGTTGTGGAGCAACAGACTACATGAGACTAGATTACAGTCATATAGTTCCACAGTAAAACTGCCAAGCGTAATCCCTTGCAGTAATAAGACTGTGTGTACATTTTTGTGTTTTTTGTGATGTGTTTTTACACAAAAAGTGAGACGCTTGTGGTTCAGGATTTTAGTCAGTCACACTTGCAGTAAACACATTTGTAGCTGTGGTAGGACTCATACTTGTGATTGTTCTGTCACAGGAGAAGGATTTTTTTCTGGTACAGCTTACTTGCTCATGGGGAAAGAAATCAGTCCTGAACTCTCAAAAAAAAAAACAGAAAAACACTTTTCACTCATGGTCTCCATCAGGGTCTCACATATTTTTATAGTATTCCAAAATTGGGGAGGAACCTTCAGCGAGAGTAGCTTTCCATAGATGCTCTTCTTTGGCCTGTGCACCGCATTTATCCAGCGTAGACTGACTGCCAGCTCAGGAATGTGTTTTTCTGGATTATAACCACTTTACCATAGAGTGTACTATACTCACTCATTGATTTCAGTTTCTCCTTTCATGCTTTTACCATCTAAAAGTAATTTGCAAGCATAAGACTTTACTTGACAATGCTTGAGTCTCAGCTTGGACTTGTTATGATAAGACTTGAGACTTAACTTTTAGTCTCGATTGTCTTGAGAATCGATGTAGACGTGCCTTGGCTTGGGCTTTGTTGACTGCCTTGAGACTTCACTTGGACTTTGCCCAAAGTACTCACAGTAAAAACAGCTCCATACAGCTTGTACACAGAACATTAGGTAAATAAATAGTACTGAGTAATGATGACATTGTGGTTGCAGATTACAGTGTGTTTTTGCAAAATGTCCCACATGTTACCATTTTGAGTTGAGCTTCCCCGGGCCTGAGTGCATGACGCATCCCGCCAGTGACGAGTGTGTGTGAGCGTGTCGGGATGAGGCTCCCTGTGTAATCTCCACAGAGCGTGATGAGCCACCCCCCACTGTGACTTACCTCGCAACCTCACAGATCCTCAGGAAATTAGAGAGCATCCGGGGACGTGTGTGTCATTTCACGAGACCAAGCATAAGAGCAAGTGTGTGTTTTGAGTGTGCGTGTCAGAGTGTGTGTCTGTGTTGTGGTTTGCTTCTGTTTGTGGGAGTGTGTGCCTGTGACACACAGCTGCTACTGGTGAGCGGTTTGTGTATTTGTGTGCACGTGTACGTGTGTGTGCTCCTGCAGTCTGAGATTTGATGTCTGTCCGTTGTGTGTGTTTGTGTGTGTGTGTCCACCTAATCACAGTCTTTAAGGCTGTGTGATCACAGGCCTTGCCAAGCGAGCCCAACCAAACTTCTGACTGACAAATGCAGACACACACACTCCCACACACACACGCGTAAACAACATGAATATGCAGATATCTTCAGACAAACACACACTTATGCACTTTCGCTGTCATTTTCAAATTAAACTCATTCTCTCCTCTTTCTGTCTTTATCTTTCTCTGCACACACACACACTCACTCATCCTTCGCGGTCACTGTCATCGCACTTTAAGGCCGCCACACGAACAGATCTGTAAAAACACACATGACTCCCTGTTTCACCCACCACAGTCGATGTCGGTGGGATCCAGCAGCTTCCAACAGGCAACCTGGGACAGAGAGGAAGACTAGGGGGCTATTGTGCATGTTCCGCCGAGTCATCTTTACCGAGATTAGTAACCTTTAAAGAGGGCTAATTAGAGAGGTGTTGTGTCACTGCTGTTGAAAAGCGGTCCGCTGCAAGAACCAATGACAGAGTAGAATCCTCTTGGGTGTCTTGAGGAGGGACACGTTATGATAGGGATGTGGCGGGCTGTGTGTGTGTACGGCCCTCACTGTCATGTGGCTCAGGTCAGAGAAACACTACGCATACGTGTGTGCGTGTGTGGGCGAGTGCTTCTGTGTTTGGTGGAACGCTGTGTACAGACTTAGCTAGAAGTTAGAAAGAGTTTGTTTGTTGAGGTAACTGGGGCTCAGTTTACACACAAGGCAAATCTGATGTGGATCCAGATAGATATGATGTGCGGCTGGTGATTTCTGTGGCATACACATGGCATTCCTCTAATTTCTCATCAGTCGGACAACGATGTATGGATTTTCATTCAACATGTCTGTTGTTTACATATTGAAGTTAAATTTCAGTTTTTTAGCCAGTAGCCTCTTCAGCTAAAAAAGACAGCACTCCTGGGTCATTTCTCAGGAGTTCAGTATGAGTCACTTTGTTTAGAGATGTACAGTAATGACAAACCAATTACTCAGTTATTGACTGTCAAGTGTTAATTGGTAATTTTTTTTGGGCAAAAATACCAAAATTTGTGAGGATTGACTGATTTTCTTTGTGTTATTTGTTAGTAAACTGGACTTCTTTAGGTCTTGGACTGTCGATCGGACAAAACAAGACATTTAAGGACATTTGAGGAGCTTTGGGAAATTGTGATAGACAGTT
Organism: Scortum barcoo; assembly: GCA_023238725.1. Classification (NCBI taxonomy): domain Eukaryota; kingdom Metazoa; phylum Chordata; class Actinopteri; order Centrarchiformes; family Terapontidae; genus Scortum; species Scortum barcoo. The sequence continues at coordinate 4,038,970 of CM041544.1, forward strand.
TTACCAATTTTTGGCCAAAACGTTTGTTATTTCTATGTATATGCATATGTATTTTCCCCCTGGCTGACTGTTATGCAGTTGTTTCCAGAGATGTTCTGGTACACTGCATCCTATTCCAGCTGCTGCTCTACATGTGGTTGCAGCCGTGACTTTGCTCCTTCATCCAAAAAAGACAGCCACTGATTATATGTCTGTCCCCAGGTGTAAACAGGCTCTGTGTTTGCTGGATTTATTCTTTTTTTCACCATAAAGTACATAAACTCAGGTATGTTAATCCACTTTGCACCACTTTTCTTGATTTGTATGTTTTTTTACATTTTATGAGACAACAGAAAGTACAGTTTATATGAAAAACTGGAACGAGAGAGGAGGACATGAATGAACATCTGATTCAAACATCCTGGAGTACCCGGCCTCTGAAGACCACTGTGGAATTCCTGTTTTCATTTTCTGTCCAAAACATATTAGTCTGTCTCTCAGGTCTGTCCGAGTCCTCCAGCTTGTCTACAGCTCTCAGATCATTGGTTCCTTTTTACTTAGTTGTTAGCAAATGTTACTCACACAGGAAGAAATACTGGTTTACTTATTCTTCACCCTGGAGTATCTTGATATGTGGTATATACGCTATACTATGTGTACATTATCATGTCATCAACATATGGTAACATTTTTGGTTCAAAGTATGTTCTCTAAGTATATTTATCTAATGTGAGTAGATTAATGTACTTTAATAAGGAGGCCATGTGGAGTAAAGCGTTGGAATGCCCAGCTCATGTTTTGTAGGGTGCTGGGTGTGAGCATGAGGTCAGGGGTGAGACGCTGGGGCTGTTTGTGTTAGGGGAGGGTCTGGACAGGGTCAGAGGGTAAACCTTGGAGTAAAGAGGGTGGGTTTGGGGTGTTGTTTGATGTTTGAAGATGTGTGTGTTTGGGTCAGTGGGGGGTGGGGTGACTTCAGTCAGTGTGTATGTGTGTGTGACTGTACGCTCATCAGTCCATCTTGTCAGAGCCAGATGTCTTGCTGTGCAATGTACATTCAAATTAATGGACACACTAAAAAACACAATACACATGTGCTCTCTGTCTGTGTATGTGTGTGTGTGTGTATGTGTATATGTGCTGTCAGCAGGTCAGTGAGATAACCGCTGGCCTCCTGTCAAATCCCACCAAGTGGCTGACCTGTCACTCCAAATTGCAGCAAGCCACGCCCACCCCTATCAACACCACTAGTTCAGAGTGTTGAGTTGTCAGGTGTCTGGACAATATCACAGACAAACGTACATGATCACACACACACACACACACGCACATACACACATTCGGCAACTCACCACATCAATCCCCGCCACAGGGATTCCACTGATTGAAAAGTTTCATACTCCATGTTTCTTTGCTCATTGTGTTTTTTTCTCTCCAGTGCAGATTCAATCTGGAACTTTTTACCGAGCTGTCCTTCAGATATCGCATCCAAATCTGAATATAGATCAGCTTCTGTTCCAATTCTTTATCCTCCTCAGCTGTTGAGTGTGTTTCTGATTAGATCCTCTTCTCTTCCTTGACGTCAGCAGGGCTGCTCCCCTCGGGTTACGTTCACACACACACACACACGCACGCACGTACCTGGGAGACACTAAGCAAAAACCATGGCTCTGTAGATGTGGCTGCTCCACAGGAAGTGCTGCAGAGAAAATGCCTTGCTCAACTGCACCTCAACAGCGACTAAAGAAATCTAATCTGTATCTTTATTTGTGGGTTTCCACTAATAAAATCCCCAGCCAGACTGTCATATCACACCACAGTCGCCCTCCTCTCTGCCTCAATGTGTTTTTGATCAGATTCGTCTTCTTCCTTGACGTCAGCGGGACTGCTTCCCTGCCCAGCTGTTTATTTTCATACAGATTGCAGAGTGATGAGAGTTTGTATGTCTCTGATATGGAACAAATGAGAGCCGAGAGCTCCATAGGCCCGGGCAAGGAAGCAGAGGTTGAGAGGTCTCCAGATACCTGCTGTCAAATGTTTTCACGGTCAGCTCCTCCAAAACAGATGCACAGGCAGGCTGCTGGCCCGACAACTCCCACTTCTGTACAAGAGGAGTTTCTGTTTGAGTTGTATCTTTTCCCAGTGTTAACATTTGCCTGATCCATTTTCAGCTTCATCATACAGAGGGGTGGACACAATACCATCAACACCTGTCAAATATAATACAGTGTAATACAAGAACCATGCAACAAATGCTAACTTAAATATAATTTCTGCTGACTGACTGATGAAAGATGTATTGTAAAAAATACATCCATGGTGGATCTTATTTTATGATACACTGAAATTCTTGTTTTACACATGTAATGACATGTAAAACATTGTTAAGGAGAGAGTCATATGTGTGTAGTTGTGCGACAATTGTAGTAAATAGTCTTCCATTAATATTGTTTTATATGTCTGTTGCTGGAGCAAGTAAATATAAAAAGAGGATCAACCACCAAATAACCATTCTATTGAAGTAGCTGTTTTTTGTAAATAACAGTCCTATATGTGTGTGAAGAGAGATTATGCTGTTGCCAAGTGCTGAAAGATCACCACTGTACAACACAATGCAATACAGTACAATGAGTTTGACCCACTACTCCTGTGTTTGAATCAAGTTCATGATGGAATTCCTCTCAGCTCTGTCAAACTGGGTTTTGGTTCATCTCCATCTCCATCACTATCATCTAAAGTATAGATAGAAATATACAAGATTTCTTCAAGGTAGCCATTTGCCATTTCTACTTGAGTTCCGTATTTACGGACTATAAGTCTTAATATCCAGTATCTACAGCCAGTGACTACATAACATTGAGAAATGAGTGGCTGCCACACTGGATGTTCAACAGTACTTGGACGGATGACCAGAATGCTAAACATCTCGGTCAACAATATTCAGCAGGACAACATGATCCACATGTTGGGGGACACCCTGAGCACTAAGCCATCGTGTAGATAATCTTTTGAAAAGATAAACACAGACACACAGGCACAAAGACACACTTCACAGATTCATACAGCATTTGCACTGTTATTTCTGTATCCTGCCTGGTGCCATCGGTATGATTTACAGCCTCTGTCCTTGTACTAACAACACAGCTGAGAATCCCACCCTGTGATTGAGACATCACATTCAACACGTAGTCTCTCCATACAAGAAACATACCTGGTTATATTTATCCATCTATCTCAAGATACATCACACTTTACATGACATTTCATTTCTGCAGTCTTACTGTGAGCAGAGGTAGCTTTTAGAAAGTCTTGCCCCTCCTTTAAGCGTGGCCGTAAAATCAACTTGTTAGTATATCTGACGTGCCAACACTCATGTGGAATGAAGATCTTGGTGAGTACAAACAAGGACACTGTTGACTGGGCAAAACCAATCTGCAGCTTGCACGTGCCAGACCTTGAATATGAGTCATGAGTGGAAATGTGGAAATGTGGATACATGCACCAAACTTTGTGAGCAACCAATGGTGAAGATGTTGAAATATTTGACAGCATATAAATGAAAACTTTGATCTGCTAGTGGTGCTACAGGAAAAGTCAAAAGTTTACCAAAGTCAATAGTATTCATCCTCCAGCGACCCTGGATGTCTGGATAAAATTTCATGCTACTCAATCCAACAGTGATTCATCAGATGCCATTGTAACTTCTGTGAGTCCAAGCTGACTACAGTCGCTGCCCTCCACAAAGCAGAGAGTTAGAAACTTTTAAGAGTCAGCTATAATATAATAAGACAGTCAATGTGTGACTTTCTGTTGGGGATCCAAGGCAAATCAAATCATTACACATTCGCCCTAAAAGACTTAAACCTCAGCTTGATACTGTGCATTTTTATCTGTGCTGGTGCTATTAATTTTTGTCATGAATATTTACATGCTTCTGAAAAGCTGTATAAACTGTGCTCCACAGATAAAAAGCAAGCCTAACTGGATTTATAAGGATTCACTTCCCACGTCACCCGTGTCTGCTCGTGTTGAGGCGCTACAGATACAGGAGCAGACCCAGGAAAGGCTGCAGGTTTACTGAACGCACGTGGAAAATTCAGCCAGTGTGCTGAAAGGTCATCAGATCAAGGTGTATTTAAAGGTCTTTCTTCTTTCATTTCATGTAGACTTGTATACACACTGCACAATGTTGCTGCTGTCAGCTGTTACATTATGCAAACCACAGATGATTTGATCACATAACTGAGAGTTCAGCCGCAGCTTTGACTAAACAAATGAGGGTGACTACCCTGGCATAGCCTTTATAGCCCACACACACACACACAGACTTTACATGAATGCATAAGTGTCTGTCTTGCTCTATCTCTCTTTAACATGCATTTTTTGTCTCTGAATCCAAGGACCCTCTCCTCCTATAGTCCACGGTGAGTCAACGTCCTCAGGGTTGCGGTGATTGATGACTTCAGCCAGGGTCAGGTTGCAACCACAGACACACACAAACACACATTACTCACCCCAAAGATAAGCAAATGGTCTGCAAGCCGCCAATAGCCCTAAGTGCTCCACAAACACAGGTAACACTGGCCTCGTTTCAAAAGGTCTCATTACTTAACCACAGCCAGCTACCTCTATGGAACAAAAAAAAAAAATGAGAGAGGCAATATTCTGGTTCGCTTTCATCTCTTGATCTGGTAGCATGAGGTCGGATCAAATCACTGGCTCTGTTGTCAGGAGAGTCTCTGGGATGCCCTGAGCAATGACGTTTGGTCGGATGAATAATAAGACTCGGCCTCATGTGAAATGCTCTTGGTGCACTGCCAGAGAGATGTGCCTTGAGTCGTACTTGAATGTTCTGTGAAGATGAGGAGGTGGAGAGGGTGCAGAGCTGAGTGTACAAGGGTTTGATGTGGAAAAAACTTACAGCACAGTACAACACAGGTAATGTATCAACAGGCAAGGGATGAGGGCATAAGTAACACATGACAGGAAAGAACCAGTTTGATGTTCTTGTCGAACAAACCCGCTCTGATGATGCCATATTTCTCATAGTTTCTGTCACAAAACTGAGGATAACACAGCCAGATGTTGACAGGGAGGCTGTGTGGAAATGTCCTTAATGTTTTATAATATTGTTGTAAAATTAAAAAGGAAGAGGATCCATTAAGGTTTTAGAGGGAATTTAGGACATTTTGATGATTTTTTGTGCTGACCATTGGAATTCATTGTAACTACTTTGGATCCAAGATGACTAGAATATTTCTTTAAACTGAGGGACGACAATCTTTACAAGCCCTCAGTCTGATGCTCAGTTTTGGGGGTCTTCCCTTCCATCTTCCCCATTCCTTTTTTGTGCAACAGGCCAGAGCAGGCAGATGAAAGACGCGTCCACAGCGGGCCCTGGCTCCAGCCCCTCTCCATCCATCACAATCAACGCCAGTATTCGGCCCAATTAGGCCCCGGAACACTCAGGGCTACGACTTGATTGTTAACACTGTGAAAACACAGAGAGAAAGAGGGGGCGGAGGGGGTGGCTGTGGGGTGATGACGGGATGTTGAGAGCTTAGGGGGAGTTTGGGGAGAGATGGAGGAGAAAGGGGGCAGGAAGGTCAGATAGCTGGCGGCCCCATTTCCTCTCTAATGGCCTCCAAACGAGGGAATATGAGGGAATGTTGCCCCGTAAAACAGGTGACCCGGAGGAAAGGGGGCAGCCGCACCCACCTCCAAACCCTCATTTGACTTGGACTGGACACACACACACACACACACATCTGCACACAGCCATTAAAAGAAAGAAATGAATGGTCATGCATGAGCATAATTATGCATACAAGGCCCATAAAAACACACACAAGGGAAAACCATAAACACAAATTATGAGCAAAAGTACGCCAAGGAGAGGTTCCCGAACATAATCATGCATGTTACACGCACACAAAAACTTGCGGCGTCATTTCCAGGCAATCCCATAACCCCCTTCACCAGTAATCACTGATTTGTCCCGGTTCCCTCACTGAAAAGCCATTACAGAGCTGCGGTTCACTTGGCCGTGCTAGTCAGACTGATCAACTTTCAGTCTTCTGTGAGTCTTACAGTAAACAGCAGAAAGAGTCACCTGGATTGAGTTGCAGCAGCTATTCAGGAATCCATTGCTAAAATTAGTGTTCGAGTCCATTTAAGGTCATTGTTAAACAGCATTTTGATCAAGTGTGAGGTGTGTGTCGAAAATATTTCAAAGCACCTTTTCTTCTCTTTAGTTTAGTGATATGTTAGCAAGCTAACATTAGGCCTGTCAGTTTGTTTACTAAATAACATAACAGTTGTACCTTTAAATATTCAGTGACAACCAATTTCTACATAAGTGGGCTATTTCTTTGTGTGGTACAAGTCACACATCACTTTAATTTAGTGATGTGTAATTTTCCACTTAGTAAACACTAAAGTCATCGTAACTAAGCTAAGTTTGAACTGTTTGAGCAGCAGGAGCGATGGGCTGCTGGAGCTGCTGTGATGTACAGCACTGCTCCGATAAGGAGATCAAGTTGTCATCATTACTTTTCCTAATCACTACAGACAGCGCCAAAAACTGCAGCCAATGGGTAGAACTCCAATCACTGTAAGAAATTCAAGTCAAGCACTCAAAACTCCTCTTCCTCCTCCTCTGCAAACAAATTTGCCTTAAAACACATGTAACTCTCCTCATTTTTTAGCCATGTGTACGCTACGCTCATGGGATTTGGTAGATTCTGATAAGATGGAGTGTATGAGTTGTGACATACTGCTCTCTGGTTAGCTCATTGACTGAGTCAAGGTCTGTTTTGAACCGTTTTTCTCCGGTGTCCTTGCTACATACGCCAAGCTCTAAGCAAAACCTGCTGTTCCTACCATTTCTGGTAATATAATCTCACTTCATTTGGGTTAATAAGTGAAACCAACTGGGCTCTGTCTCTTTTTTCTGTTTGTGTGAGAGTGGGTGGGTGGGATCTGGCATGTAGTACATACTGTATGATTTAAAAATGATCTTTTTTTCATAGCATGCATTGTGTGTGTGTGTGTGTTGTCCTGAATGCACATATGGTTGTCTATCTGTATCTCAAAACAATCTTATCAGCCTTGATTGTAATGGAGATACCATTGTCCCATGGTGGCTTTTTTAAAAAAAGTAAAAAATCTGGTAGAAACATTGACCCTGATGTGTTTTTGTTCTTGCATGTGCGTGAGCGCATATGTAACTGTGGTTATTAAGTAATAAATGCCGACCAGATGTACTATTTTTAGCCAGGCTCTTCAATCCCCAGTGAAGGAACCCATTCTGTCCCGGCTAGGCCTGTGTTTGTCCCAGGGCTGGAAGCGGGCGGTAGTGGTAGTAGTGGTCTGTGTTGGTTTGTGTGTAACTTAAATCCATCCCTGTGCGTTGGTCTTTTCCTTTGTCATGTCCCCACCTCCTCCCCCTCTGGAGCTGAAAGAGTGTTTTTTTTCTTGGAGGGGGCATCTGGAGGCGGAAAGGGAGGGTTCAGGCCAGCCTGTTGAGAGGGGTGACGTGACGGATGAGAGAACCTGTTTGGTGGAATGGAGAATGGATGTGCGGGTGTAGCTTATACCCCTGTCCTCTATACAATACGCCAGCCCCTGCCCTGCTCATATCCACTAGCAGCCGTGTCTGATGGGCCTGACAACAACACTAAAGGTGTGGAATTGTGACTGTGAGGAGGGATTTTCCGTGCCTTCACGCTCTCTGTGCACAAGGCGGAGGCCAGCCAGCGGGGTGTGTGTATCCACGCATGTGTGTGTGTGTGTGTGTGTGTGTTCAGAAGGCCTGTAATCAAGCCTGCATGTGTCCACGCACTATTTTGATTTAATGGAATGGAGGAAACTCTGCTGTTAATGTGTGATCGAGCCCTTTAGAACAAATGTATACAATCAAACCAGATGTACAGGTCTATTTGGCTGGCTGCCACACAGTTATGGGAAAACCCTCTCCATCCATAGAGCACACACATCCACTCTTGCTTACGCACACATACACACACACACACACACACAGGATGTACTGTGCTGTATGTATAGAGGAAGGCCGACATGTCACACTAAGGGGTTAAAGGGGGGTAATGATTTGCTATTAGAACAAGAGGAGGGTGTACACACACATAAGAGTTCCCTGGGAGACTCTTCTGCTCCACTATGTATGTATGTGTGTGTGTGTGTGTGTGTGTGAGTGTGAGTGTATATCCTTCATGAATTCCTTCACATTCCTGAGGATCAGTGTTAGGAAGCTCAGTGTCCTGCCAGCTGTGGGTAGCTTTAATGCGTCTGCCACTCACTGTTGCAGCTCTTCTGCACAGTAAAGTGGCTGCAGCACTTCCTCTGGTTTTCCCTGCTTGCACCTGGAGCTGGTAGACATTCAGCCTCGTGCTCCAGGGCACATCGGCGGGGCCTTCAGGCTGACTATTGGTGTGATTTAAATCTATCTTTAGGCTATTTCTCTGTGTGTGGGCTCACATGTGAGCGTGCAAATCAAGCAGAAAATTGAAGCCAACAAAAAACAGGAGAGAGCTAAAGCATTATGGGGTGAATGATGATGTTGAGGGAAAAAATGCCTGCAGCAGCACTCACCTGAGGTGTGAAAATCTTGCTTCATGCAAGCAAAGAAGTGAGTGGCACACTAATTATCAGTTGGGATTCGGGTAATTGAGGTGCAGCAATTTGTGGCTGCATTTAAGACGGTAAAACCTTCAGCAGCAGGCTGATTTCCTCTGGAGGAGAGGGGCTCCACAAGCACTCCACGAGGGGAAATCCACCCTATAAAAGAATTTGCGTGTTACTGCAAGCACGCCAATGAGTCCAATGAGTTGTACTGTTCAATCCAGATGTTTGAGCATGACGAATCCCAACCAGTGTTGTGAATAAAGGTGGTACTTTGGACTGAAGTTGCATTAATTAAAAAATACTGTTGTAGTAAATCATAAACTTTACTACGTTCAGTACTTGAAAGCACTTTCCTAACTGCATCATTGCTGGTGGATGAAAGGTATACTTTTCAGGTCATAGTCAGAATTTGTGTGATGTAAAGCAAGTGTATATTACAGTATATCACCTGGGAGTGTTGTTCAAGAGACACTTTGGAAAGGTTTCTGAGGCCTAAATGAACATTCTGAATTGATACATGATACACAGACAGCCTGACCTCACATACAAAAAGTTGATTTTCCCACTGATGAAAAGTTGTTTTTGGAACGAAACAATCAGTTTTGGATGCTTTTCATGGGCTCTAAGAAAATTCTAAGAACTTATCTCTGTGCAAGAAAACCATGTGAACGAAATAAATAATTTGAAACAGAGCATGACAGCTGCAGCACGTTTTTGTCAACAAAATGTTTTAAGCAGACCCAGCAAACAAAGCGTGCTAACGATACTGTTTTAGAGAGGTACAGGTCAAGGCAGTGCTTCTCCAAAACAACTCCATTAGCACTGATGTAGACGGTCACTGGAACATCTCACTCCACTGTGGAGGGAGAGGAAGTTGACCTCTGACCTCTCACCTTTGTCCCCTGGGTTCAGCTGAGGTTGTCTCTGGGTTTCTGGCCTGCAACTCTAACTAAAATACATCTGGGACTATAAAACACCTAATAAGTTTATTGGCATTGCCTTTTCCTGCTTAGGGGCACATAATCTCAAATGTGTAGTGCTTGAAATCTGTGTGAAGACAGAAATATATGAATATCCGGAGTATACAGAACTTAACACATGCTAAATCTACACTTCTTGTACAACTTGTGTGCTTCACTTGGTCTGCACGGATTACTTATCTTGGTGGTGCTATTGTTCAAGTGGAATTACGTTCAAGAAATTTAACACAGTCCATATTTTCAAATAAATCAAAAGTCTCTTCCGAACTCAGGCTCATGTTGTCCTTCAAGTGTTTTCAAGAAAAGACTAGTTCCAAAAAAAGCACCGGCGAACGCACAGCAACACGTCTCAAATAAACCCAAGGACTGTATTTGCCTCATGAACTTAGAAGCAAATCACATAATTAAATAGGAAATCATGGATTAGTGAGGAAAATTTCATCTAGATCAATGGAAGGTATTGATGTCAACATTAATGGCTAGGCGGACTGTTGTAACCCAGTTTGCGATGGAGGGGAGGGGAGTGTGTGTTGGAAGGAGGGGTTGAGAGAAGAGTCAGCCCAGTGTAGAGGCTCTTTGTCTGGGATGGACTACAGAGATGCGAGGCCTGGCCTGGTTCTGGGATCTGGAGGTCGGCCAGGGCTTGAGGGGGAGCCAAGAGTGCAGAAGTGGCCGATCGGTCCCATACTGACACAAAGAGGCCTTTCTCTGGACCACAGGTCTGCGGCGGCCCTGGGACTCACACTGGGGACGTCAGACCACAAAAGGGAGGCTAACACACACACACACACACACACGGACAGTGAACACACTCATACTCATACTAAGAGAGAAAGGCACTCAGGAACATATTGCTTTTGCATCTCTCAAAAATCTCCTAAGTTTGGATAATAAGCTTCCTGTAAAGCTGATGGACATCAATGTATGTATCTTTTGTCATGCAGATGTAATATAATGATGCTTTTGATAAAGTTCATGTCTGTGTATGCATTCAAGCCTATAAAACATACATATATGCACATGTGGATTTCCTCTCTCTGTTTTCAGTGTTATGTAACACAGTTTCATCTGAGTTACAGAAATGTATTCTCTCCTCTATTTCCTCTACCTCCTCTCTACTTCGCCAACCCCCAACCCTCGTCCCTCTGCAGCTTGTTAATGTGGTAAAGTCTGTCCTGGGTTAAGCAGACCCAGCCCCCCTGGCCAGTTAATGAAGCTTAATTAGCTTGATTAAAGCCTAATTTGGAACTGAGGCTAATGGGAGAGCAGTCCCTGTAAAGATGACCTTTCGCCTTTGAGCTTTAGCCCTTTTCCCCTTAGATCACAGGGAACCTGGGAAGAGGCACTTCAAGAGCCAGACGGCTCAATATGTGTATGTGTGAGTGTGTGTACGTAGGTGGACGGGTAGTGATTGTGTCCTGTTGACACAGAACAGCCTTGGCCTCCCTGCTGTTATAACACAAAGCGTGCACAGATACTGGCTCTCACACTTTTACACTAATGCTCACTTACACTTTGCTAATGGTCACATATGCCGACCACACAGCTCATAAAAGAACATTTAAAGGTCAGTCAAAGAGATGATGAATTCCTGGATATCAAAGGTTTGTCTATCTGTCTCAGTTTTCTGTAGTGGTCCCAGTATTATTTGCTCTTAAAGTGTACTCAAGTAGCATATTACATGACATGGTTACGCCACGATTGAATGAAAAAACATGATAAAGTAAAGACAAAACTTTCCATTCTTTTTTTCACCTATTTGATTTGAAAGAGAAGTTATTCTAATCATAAGGAGTCCTGTTGTTATTATCATCTTTCCTGCTCTTTCAGCTGTTTCTCACTGCAGGATGTCTCCCTGTTGAGTGTTTTTTCAGAGTGGTTGTTATTTAGGCTGCTAAATTCTGTGTTCTCCCTCACTGTCTGAGCATGAAGAGCTGCAGCTCATCTACTCTGCTATGTGCCAGACTGTTACCATTTGTAACTATTGCCTCTGTTTCTCACAGCAGCAGGTTTTATAATGTTTTTTAGTTTCATTCCCTCATGGTAGATATTGTGTATTGGGCCATCTCTGTACCATCTGTGTGCATATGATGTTCCATGATGCTCTACTACACTGTGCTATATGGACAGAGTGTGGACTGTGAGTGTGTTATTGTTTCATGTGAAGTAGTTGAATTTGTTCTTGTGGGTACCAGACAGACCTATTGAGGTATGGACAACATCCTGTTTATCCCACATAGCCTTAGAGGGCAAAGCCCCCGTTTATTATTCTGAAAGAACAACGGCCAGTGAGGAAACTCCAGCACTGAACCAACCAATCTCACTTCATCACTCACTCAGTCACTGAGTCACTCAGAGACTTTCCTATTTCCGGCCAAAAAGAATAGCATGTGTGTGGGAATACAGTCAGTGGTGCTATATAAATGTAATCAACTGACAAATCAACAGGAAGGGTGGATTGTAGCCTATGGATGACAGCATTAAAAGAGTCAGACTTGAAAAAAACTACAAGCAGATATGGAGATTATCGTATGGGGATTGACAGTAAATACAGAAAAGAAGAAAAAACAGCAACGTTGAACAAACACAGAAATTACAAATTCATCAGAATCATATTGAAGTATGTTTGGACTAGTCGCTCACTCACTCCAGTGTGTGATTTTACCCCACCAGTGCAAGTCTTCATATTGATTTTCATTTCGCTTTAGATTCTTTGTATGCTAAGATGTTTTTAGATGACTTACTGTTGGCAACTGTTGGCAACAAAAATGCCATGCCATGTAAATGATGTAACATTGGCTCAATGCAGCTGCACATTCCCACCAATGTGTGTGAAAAATTAAAGCTATCTCTAAACGCTCTGTATTTCTAAGTTAAGGGAGAGGAAGCCAGCCCAACATGCTGTACTAAGAGTCACGCCAGTGGACTAATACAGCCATTCAACACTGCTGTGAGACTGCAGTCAGGCATAGCATGGCTTTAAACTAAATGCTAATGTTAGTATGCTAACATACTCATGTTTAACATTCTCAAGATTTTAAACTTACTATGTTCAGCATGCTAACATCTGACAATAAGTGCTTAACACAAAGCACAGCTGAGAATGATGGGAATTTTTTACCTGATTATGGCATATGAGGAAAAGTTGAAGGATCACAAAACTTATCAGGATTGATCCTCTGGAGGTCATGAATGGACTAAATGGGTTGGACCAAAAGACCACAAACCCCACGGAGCTGGCCTTCATGTACAATGGATTATTTCTGCAGATGTGAGAAGATTGCCACACTACACGTGTATGTGTGTGTGTGTGTGTAGGAACACTAGAATAGATATCTGTGAAATGGCTGAGGTCAGACTGGCCTGGAGGTGATCTGTGATGTGACAGTTGAACCACTCCACCTGGTGTGTGTGTGTGTCTGAGTATGTGTGTGTTTTATAGCCTGTGAAATGAAGATGGGGGGTAAGGCCATGCGGGGCGAGGGAACGGGGTCATGAGATAATCAACCCCTGATCAACGCCACCCGCCAACACATACCTACACACACACATCCATATACATACACACACACGCTGTCTCTCTGGGGCCTGAGATAACCGAGTCAAGGGCCCGGAGGTCAAAGGTCAGGGCCCTGGCTCATAGGGAACACATGGAAGGGATAAAGAGGCTCTGGATTCCATAAAGCATGAGCAGGGACAGACTTATTAATGGCTGCACGGAAAACATCACAACCCAAGTCCCTTCTCTCCTGTCCTGACGGAAAGAGGCATGTAGTGAGAAAGAGAGAGAGGTAGAGGGGAAGAGAAAAGATCTTTAAAAACAGTTCTGGTTCTCTCTACGTGCTGTCCAAATGGCTTCATCTCAAAGGCTCTCTGAAGGGGGCTCAAACTTTCCCTCAAAAAGGAAAAAAAAAAAAATAAGAAAGAGGAAAACTCTAAACAGTCAAACATTGTCAGCCACAAACTGAACAAGTAAAGAAAAGCCATGTGAGAGTGCACTAAAACAGCGGGATATTGTGACAAGCAGTGGTTTTGATTTAGGCCACAGAAACTAATGGCGCGCTGTTTGCTTGCTAAAAGGCACATGGCATGACCGGCCCGTGTTTGGTACACATTAAGTCACTGCATGGACTAACTCACACACACACAATATTACCCTCGAACACACTCCTGTCATTTTCACATTCTATGCTCATTACACATCTGTCTCTGCGCACAGACACTGAATGTTCTAGATTTTCACTGTTTTAAGTGTAATCTGTTTCCTGTGTTGAGTCTCTGACCGTCGCCTTGAGCTTCAAGTTGTCAAAGAGTCTTTGCAGCCATCTCACTAAAACTTGCCATACATGGTGTTTGATCTTATTCGCTCCAGCTTTGTGTTATTGTAGTGATAATGCACAAAGAGGTGTTCCATTAGAAGAAGATAATAGATGAGGCAGAGATCCAATGGACAAAACTCAGTTGGAATTTGAGATTCAGTTTGTGGTTGTGTTGGCCAGCCTGCTTTACCACTGGAGCCGCTGTTCAGTTATCAAAGGATAAGACGATCTCCTATTGTTTTACTCATTAGAATTCATCGAACACAAATTAAGAAATCACTGAGACCACTGTTTTGCAAGTTGAAACCTACCTCAATAGATTTCTTTTGGCCGTTTGCAGACAACATAATAACACCGCCATATTCTCAGTTAAGGAAGTTGTTGTGGTGTTAGCAAAATGTGGGTCATTTACACATTTTACATTTTACACAGAAGAAGCTAATGCTATGCATTTGCATAATTGAAAAAGCTAGAATTCTCCTACAGCATTATATTTTTCTGATTTATCGAGTTTGGAGATCGATGAAAAAAAACCTGCTTAAAAACAAACCAAATGAGCAAAAAGGAGAGAAACCGATGGAGCAGTCGTCACTGGCAGACAGACAGAGTTTCACCACATAGGGGTTGAAAGGATTTAAAGAGGTGATGGAAATAAATTCAGGAGAGTTAAAGAAAGAAAGATATACACCACGAGAAGAATGACTTGACAGCGGCCATCTGTCCTGTTTTGGCGTTTTTACTGTATCTCAGCCGAGGGTGGAGAGCAGACACACATCACGGTCATTACTATTCTATCTAGTTCCAGTCTGTCCCCTTTGTGTGTCAGCGTACGCATGTGTGTGTCTGTGCATATGCGTGTGTGTGTCCATGGGTGTCGTCAGGTCGTTGAGCTCGTCACCTAAGGGTCCCAAGACAATAGCGGTGAGATAATGAAGACAGGAGCCAGTAACGGAGGCTGATGGAGAACAATGCAGCGGTAATAGCTCTGGCACTGTGAGTGGAGTTTACTGGTCCTCACTGGGACGCTTCCTTCCTGTCCTGCTTTATGAACACACAGGAAAGAAAACAACAAACCCCCCTCCTCCTCCTCCTCCTCCTCCTCTGAATGACTGAAGTCCTTTCTCCCTCATCTTCTCCTCAAGTGTCACTTCTTGTTTGTATCATCTCTTTTCTTTTTTTCTTATTCTTTCAAATGCTCTGCTTGTCTTGTTTCATTCCTCACCCCCGTTGTTCTCCCATCTGCTTTGCTTGCCCCTCTCCTTTTCTTCCAAAATGTCCACTTGACTCTCCTTTACCTTTGCAATATTGTTGCCTATTTCTCTTTCAGACCTTTCTTCTCTCCTGTACTCTGCCCAACAAAACCCAAATACTAGCCTAAACTGAGCCCATAATCAAACTTTTGACACATCGAAAATATTATGCCACTAAAAATATGGTAAAACACATCACAGTCACTGCCCTTGAAAATTGCACCATACTAGTGGTGCTACAGCCAAGCTTACATATACTGTAGCTGCTACACAGCAACTACAAGTCTTTCAAACTTCAGAGCATTCTTTCTTTCCTTTTCCTTCTCATTCTTGTGGTGCCTTTCTTTATTTTTTGTCATCTATTATATAATTTCACTCCTCTCCATCGCAACCTTCTCAGCAGCACACAGGAAGAAGACGCTCTCATTCCCTCTCGTCTTTTCCTTATCAGTGTGTTTTCATTCTCCAAGTGGAAGTGGGAGACCTCTTCAATATGGGATGCTGCATGCTGTTCATGCAGCCTCCTACCCTCCCTTCCCTCCCCTCTCTTATTGCTCTTCCTCTTCGACCCTTGTTTATCCACGCTCACCCTCCCTCTCTCATTTCAAAGCACCCTGAGGTGGGCTGGGAGGGGAGTGGAATGAGGAAGGCCACTCTGGGCTCTGGGGTTACCATAATAACTTGTCTCGCTTCAAACTCATGAGCTTTGCTGCCTGTTTCACTCGAGGCTGATATTGTGCGTGCGTGTGTGCGTGCACAGCCCTGACCCTTCTTTATCCCCATATTACAAAACACCGTCTGATACTTCAAAGAGAATGGGATTGTTGCCTTTACACCCTCTGGAGAGACTTAGACAGTGGGACAAAGACTGTGCTGAGCAGAGCTTAAACATTCAGGATGTTGTGTTTGCAGGACAGGAGGTAGCGAGTGTACGAGACGGAGGAGGACAGGAGGGAGGTGTGTGTGGAGAGGAAGTATTTCTAAATATTTTCTTGTCTTTATGCTTTGCTGCTTTGTTGTCTCTATGCAGGGTCCTATGAGTTTAGATATGCAGAAATGGAAAAGTGTGGCGCAAAGTCATTCATGGCGGTGAAGAACACACACCGGGTGACATCACTGTCAAACACCAAGCATTGGTTTAATCACTGAACATGCAATACCACATCCTCCACCTCTTTCTGGAGCATCATAAGGTGTTCAGCATGTTCCAGGTCTCCACCCAGTTTGACATGCCTGGAAAACCAGACAGCATCCTTTACTAGCAGGACCAGTGCTAATACTGATTACTTGCATACTTGCTCAACAAAAACATATTACAAAACACATCACCTTCAGCAGTGAGCATTCAAGTATTTTTGTTGATGTCTTATGACCTCACGGTGCCAGCTTACTGATTCACCACTACACTGTGGACATGTGAACATACACTTTGGGTGGGAATCTAACTTGTGTTAATGCTGAAGCACACTGGCCCCCATAAACAAATGGATGAATGGAGGGATAGATGGATGGATGGGAGGTCACATGTCTGTCATTTAGCTTGTGAGACATTGTTTTAGGACAAAGAAACGTTTTGAAGACAAAGACATTATTTCTTTCAGTCCCTCTCTTCACTTTCACTTTGTGCAGCCTGTTGGCCTGTTCAGAAAAAAAATTGATTTGGTTAAAGTTTAAGCCAATGTGCTGGGCTGCCACCACTATCATCATAGGTGACACACACACACACACACACACACACTCACATGGACACACAAGTGCATAGTGTGCTAATCTCTTTAGCATCTCCATGGAGACGTTGGTGTGAAGGCTCCGTGGGGGTTTAGCAGTGCCCTGTCCTCAAACCACTGAGGCTGGGACTGTGGGGGAAAGCCAGGCACTGGGCCATGAAAGCACGCCACTGTGTGTGTGTGTATGTGTGTGTGTGTGTGTGTGTGCGCATACGTGCATTTGTGCGTGCCTGCCTACATGCCCTTTTGCATTTTCATGAAGTTAATCCTGGCTCGGCCAAGCGGGTCTGGCTGTGCATAAATAATCACTTTAGGAGAAGTTCAAACAGCATCAGTATGCATGACCCTCCATCTCCCTGACACCAGCAACCAGGACAACAGGTCTCTGAGCCACCGTTATCCTCTGGACCAACACGTCTGCTGGCTGCTACACTTCTGGTGTTACTCCTCACGAGGAAGAGAGAATGAGACGGGAAGATGAAAGGAGGGTTGCAGAGCCAAGGCATACTGCTGAAAACACAAAAAAACTGAGTGATATATGACACGATGAGATGAATGTTTAGCAAACGACAAGCTGTTTTTGGATATGGAAAAGAAAAATATGCTATAGATAACAGTAGATAAAGTACAAGGACATTTATAAGCATCTTTTTTTATATTCAAATATTAAGATCAAGGAAAGTAAAGACAAATGATGGGAGAAAAGATGAAAGACAGGGAGGAGGGAAAAGAAGACAGAAAGAAAGGCATAGAAGAAAAGAAAAGAAAGAAAGAAAGAAAGAAAGAAAGAAAGAAAGAAAGAGATTTGGGGTTTAGAGGAAGATACTTCCCCGTGGCCTCTGCTCTCACTGTTGGCATGGTTTGCTCCAGTGATCTAAGCCTGACTCCCCAGCTTGGTCCCAATTGGCCCTCCATTGGTCAAATTAGCTCCAATACCGAGAGCTTAGTTGGGCTTGAAGAAACAGCTGGCACCATGTGGGGCCTCGTGGATCCAAAATGGCCGACCAGTAACAACAGTAACGCTCACACTACTCTACACATTCCTCTCCCACAGATTTAGCTCAGTCGGGCCCAAAGTGGGGTATTTGAAATGTAAACATGGAGATGTTATTCTGTTCCATAATGGGTGAAGCTCTTTTCCCATGGTGAGGCTGTCTGGACAGGTTGATGATCACTTGGCATTCTGTAGACCTTTGTAGAAACTCAGTGTCAGAAACTCTGACACTGTGCATTTCAAAAAACAAAATGGATTTTATTTCACAATACTTTTGTAAGCACCGCTCAGCTTTACAGTGCCAAATGCTGTTCTTCTTTAATCCAACAGTGACAACATGTGAGCAGTGAAATTGTAAATGTTTCTGATGTGTTGCAATGCTTATATGTGTAAAGACCAAAATGTCATTCACAGAAAAATACCCGCCTATAAACTTGACTTGCACATAGTATATTTCCACTGACTTCTGACTGCTTGTAACATGTTTATAGGGTCCCCTGTGAGTTAGCTCATGAAGCTGCCAGCAAAGTTGGACAAAATGAACTTTATTTGCCAATACCAGATTTGGTGTCATGTGTGAAGGCTGAAATCAACAAAGGGCCAAAGCAGAGCCAGACAGAAATCGGACAGATGGAGAGATGATAGAGAAAGAAAAAGAGAAAAACGGATGAAGAGGAAGGAGACACTGGACAGAGGCAGAGAGTGGAAAGAGTTGGGGAACATGTGCTGCTGTCAGTCTGTCTTTTAATCCCCTTGGATTTTTCTGCCTCTCTTTCCCACGTTCTCAGTGTTAATTGATAAACACAGGGAGGGAACGGGACCCCGTGACTAATCATTCTGGCTGCTGCTGTATGTGTATGAGTGTGTGTGTGTGTTTCTACAGGTCACTGAAGTCTGCAGGCCCCACTGGAGTGGCACTACTAAGAAACTGGCAGCATCGCCAGTCTGCTGCTGTTTCATGCCAGCACCTTGTTGTCTGGGTTTTCCTTAAAACAGAACCACTTTAATATACCACGAGCCAAAATACAGTCTGTTCTATGAATCAGTCAATACTGTGTCTGCTTTGATTAACTGCGATCGAATACGTAATAAGGACTCTCTTGGCTCCATTTGCAACAGAGCATCTGATGAAATCTTTGCTTTCTGTTTTCTTTTGGGCATGCAGAACATGCATCAAAATGACAAATGCTAAAGAATCCCAGAAGTGAATTGCCAAAAGTGACTTTCTTTACCAAAGGGATTACTGGGTTGTGTGCTTTTGTATCTTTTCTTTTGCACCTGTGTGTTTGTGTACTCAAGACTATCGCATGTAGTGAAATGAAAACATTTCCTCCACAAATTGTGATGTTACCATACAACTGTCCTTGCTAAATTCTAAAGGCAGACCGTAACATTTTTAAAAGAGAAGTCTACCACATGCACACATCAAAGTCTTGGGGAACACTATGTCATGTGTGGAAACATTTTTTTTTGACACCCCTGGGTGCTGTGCAAAATATGATACATTTCCTCGAATGATGTCATTTGAGTCGGTCAGGCCTAAAAACTAAAAGTTAGAAAATAAAAAAATCTGATGGTCTGGAATTAGAGAGAAGTAAGCCTAGCATACTAGCTCGCTAGCTAATCCAAATCTCCCACTAAACTGCCTGTAGTCAAATTGCATTGTGGGTAAATAATGCAGCATACAAAAACACACTGCTGAATTGATTCTTCCATGAGTGATTCATAATAAAATGATAGCTTACAGTTTAGCTGTGTGGCAGAACATTTTCTAGAATAAAAGTAAATGAAGCTAAGTGCAAAAATCTTAGTGGAAATGAAATCTACACTTGGAGTTCAACAAGTGGTTTAGAAGTGCAGGTCTCAGTTGAAGTGCTGAGCCAAGTTCAACAGACGCAGCAAATACTCTCAACAACTAAATGTCCAAGAACAACACTTCTGTTTTTAAATCTGCCTAAACAACATGATGGCTGCATGAGATTTTCCTCGCCTGCTTCTGCATGCAGTAAAACCTTAGGTCAGCACTATAAAGATGCACATACGCTTCTTAGACCTATTAAAACTGGGAAATGGATATGTGGGAAAACAAATGGTTAAAATTGTGTTTTTTTTTCCACTTGAAAGAGGGACTTTTGTTCTGGTCGAAGATACTGATAAATACAAAACAATGACATCAGAAAGGAGAATAAATACAAGATTACACAGTCCTTTGTTTTATGCCAAACTTCCATTATGGTGAGAAACCCCAGTTTTACTGAAAAAGACCAGCCTGCCTGGGAAGTAAAATTCTAAAAATGACAGGAAACCATTCAATACTGATCCCCCTTTACTCCCCCCTTTTTTAAATTTATTTGCAATGACACAATGTAAAATGGTTTTACTTTCATTTTCACAGATCTTCATATGGTGTGAGAGTGGGAGAATTTGCCTCCTGATGAATTCTCACTGGCAGTAAGGAATGATTCTCACCATGACCTTCAGCCTAGTTGTTTCTCCCTCCCTTCAGGTTTTAGGCTGAAACTAAGCTAACCATCTCCTTACTACAGTATCATATTTGCCAGACAAATATGAGAGGTGTCTATCCCTTTAAAGACCACCAGGACAAATCCACACACATTTAATGTAAAAGCTTTAAATATGTATTTCTGTGGGATATGCAGCATTCTTAATGTCACTTGGCTGAGCGATTAATCTCATTGTGTTGTGGTCAGTATCTGCACAGTCTCTGCCTCTGTTGTGAAAACTGGCCAATCACATGTTAGCGTGTCGAACACACCCCTCTCGCTTTCCCTCCTCACACACACACATGCGCAGACTCATAGGCTGCCCCTTAGTCATACTCTCGACCACAGGGCTCACACCCACGCGTACTACACCCACTCACACACACCCACACACCACTGACTCACTCACAAAGCCTCACTGCTGAGTCATAATCGGGAAATTAGCAGATGACTTAGATCAAACTTGTGCAGCGGTTCATTCAATGGTGTAGCAGCGAAACTCGAACATAAGTTCAACAAATGTTGTTTTCTTCCCTTTTTGCATCCCGAGCGGTCTGTCTCCCCTTGTCCTCTGCAACAATAAAGCCCTCTGGCCACTGAGAACAAAAGGAAACCTCCAAATGAGAAGGAATTCAAGGCTCTATTATACTTATTTCAACTGTTCTATGTTCACATGTGGACGCATAATTGATGTATTTTGTCTTGACGTTACAAAATGTGGCAGGCGGTTGTATAACGAAACCAACATTAAAAACAGCTCCATTAAGATTAGTTCGGCGCAGATGTTTGTACCGACATGAGGTTTGGACTGAGGTCAGCTCAGAGTAAAAAGAACTGATGGACCAACACAAACACACAGCTGGACAGCGAGGAAGACAGAATGCAAGAGTGTACTGAAATAAACAACAAAGTGAGAAATAAACTGAGGAAAAAGAAAGACAGACTTGCAGTCAGTCAGTCAGTCAGTCAGGATCGCTCACACGCTCCTCCACCTCCAGCTACCTCTGCGTCCCCATGTCAGCAAGCGAGCACCACACACAGATGTTTTTGTAGGAAACCAAACAAAATCAGGAGATAACCACAATGCTATTAGTACCCTTCCCTGCTCAAATGACCAGTGGAATCAGATTTTAAACAAAACATACTTTACTTATCTCTACTGGTAAACAGTAAGGTCTCTTTTTAAAGCCAGTGTCCCCATTACTATGGATAATCCACAGAGGTTTTTATAGTGACTACTCTATTGCCCCTTTTCCACTAGTACCTAACTCGGCTCGACTCGACTCGCCTCGGTTTCAGTTTGTACGCGTTTCCATTACGTGTTAGTACCTGGTACCAGGTACTTTTCTGAAAGTACCTACTCTGCCGGGGTTCCAAGCGAGCTGAGTCGAGCCGGGCAAAAATGTGGCGTCGGACGGCAGACGGCAGGCCACTGATTTGGCCAGGGCCTGGACGTCACTAGATGCGTCGGGAGAGCGACTCGTTCATAAGAGTCAACCGCGCCATTTTTAAAACGCATAATAACAACAACGAACACGATCAGAGATGCTGCACAGAAATCAACCCCGAGGAGCAACGACGAGGTGCAGACATTTCTTTGTCTGGTGGCCTCCATTGCTCCATAGTCGTTTCGTGTTTTGTGTCGCAGCATAACAAATGACGTCGCTGGAGTTTCGGCCGCGTTGCCTACGACGACCCCACCCACGCTGAGGTGGTACTCTATTGTAATGGAAAACGACCGAAACTGAGTCGAGTCGAGTCGAGTCGAGGGCGAGCCGAGCCGAGCAGGTACTAGTGGAAAAGGGCCATATGTCTTCAGTAGAAGGTCTTTGGTGTCTACTGAGACAGAGAGACAGGCAAACAGGCAGTTAGAGGTCCTGGTCGTGTGCTGCTTTACAGCTAATTGGAGCAATCATAATAAAAGGCCAGTAAATCCCCACCATTAGCCTGTTAAGGACAGGAAACAGAGGCTGGCTTTTATCGCTGCTTCTCTCCACTGCAGCCCATACCTGCGGCTATATGTCCACACACACACACACACACATATATGTACAGTTATATACACCCAGATTTCCTTTCCTGGCTGTTTGGGCTGCATTAGCTATTTTTAGTTTCCTGTGTGCTTTTTTCATTACTGCATAGTAAACAGTACCCCTGCTCGTAAGTAAGAGGGAAATAAAGATTTCGGACAGGATGGGGAGCGCCAGGGAGCTGTTGCCCCCAGTAATGAGTCTCTCCCTGGGGGTTGGACTGCGGTCCCAGGAGGCCTCTCTGGCCAGGGTCTGGATGCCAACTCAGTGGAAAACACACAGCTCCGTACAGGCCGGTGGAAGGTCTCTGTGCTCTGTGTCATCTCTTTCTCTACTATTTTTCTTCTCGTCTTCCCTCCCTCCTCTGTTTACCCTGTCATTCCCTATACTTAAAGGGGAATTCCCCTATTCTGTGGCCACGGTAGCTGGCCCTGAATGGGCCCGGCTGGGATGGGAGCGCAGGGTGGAGGTTATGTGAGAGTGTGTGTTTGTGTGTGTGTGTGTGTGGGGCAGGGGGGGGTGTGGGGGGGCAGTAATGGCCCAGTGAAAGGCTCTTTTGTAAGACTCCTGCTGTTTGACAGTGGGGCTATCCTCCCAGGGCTCATCTTCGGCCTGCAACACCCACCCTGCCTTTCATATGGTAAGGCATCCTAATGGCTTTAACACTTGCCCGATTGCTACGGCACTCCCAAGCAACCAGCAGGCTGCCCCCTGACAACCAACAGAGCTACCCACCCTGCCCTCCTCCAGCCCCTCCTCCTTCTGTAACCAACCACCACCACCGCTGCCCCAGCAACTGCTTCTGCCCCACTGAACCTGCCCCAGCAACTGCTTTTGACTCTCAATCAGTTCAGGTTCATTTCTGACTCCCTCACTCGAGGGGCTGGGAGGTGGGAACAGAGAGAGGAGAATAGGGATGGGCAGGGATGTGCACATGGGGTGTGCATTTTGGGGTGTACAGCCCCCACCCTTTACAACATGCACATCCATAAAAATCACAAACAATATCAAAGTTTGAAAGTTAAGCAGAGAAAGTAAACTTTTAGAGTAACCTTTCTTTAAAAGTCCATTTTCTCAAAATGGAAAACTGTCATCGTTGTCTCACTTCTGTAAGTGGTATGCATATTTACGCATGCCTCCGAACATGCACGTCTACACACACATTCAGAGACAGTGTGGAGAATGAGGTGTTCCTGTCAGTTGGGGGTAGCAAACACACATTGGGACTTGGCTAAATTGAGGTTGGCCTTTCCATTGGATGCTCAGTGCTAGATTTGCATTTGAATCCAATTGTGAGTGCTTAGATTTATGCCTCTGTGAGTGGTGCCCAGCAGAGCTTTCTTCTGACTTTCTCTCTCTACTCCTTTCTTTTTCTCATTTCTCATCTTCCCTAAATGTCCATACCCCCCAACCCACCCCACCCCGCTCTATCTATAGATATAGTTCTCTATATAGATCTATATATAGCTTTATATATAGATTTATATATACATATATACTCTTGTTGGCCAGGGCAAGACTGTTGATATGGATCTCATGCTTCCCAAAGGAAGGTCTTGGTCATCATTTTGGTATATCTTGTGTTGTATGTATGTTGTATTAAATGGGCACTATAAGAAAGAGTACCTATATTGAAATTATAATGCTCTCATGCCTCCTACTCAAACAATATGTTTAATGATACATCTCAACACATAATATTATAATTCTGGTCAGAACTATACAGATATCAAAGATAATCCATTAAATCTTTGAAGTTTCACATATGATGAGTCTGTCAATCATTTGCATGAAATTCAAGTTTTAGTTTTCACTTCTATCCCTTTTTTTGTGGGCAGAGTGAGGGGACCAGGATACCAGAACAGTTGAAGCAACATTTCAAGCTTTTTTAAAAGGTATGGACATCAAACTGGAAAAGTTATATTATTTTGAAAATAGCTGTGCTACCTAACAGCTACTGTGAAATGTAGTTGAGCTTGGACCTTCCCTGTTTCAGTAGTTTCAAGACCTAAACCTCATAAATAAGGGAAATTCCCATTATAGATCATTCACATTCTTAAAGACATGTTTTATTTCTCATAAAGCATAATTATGAGCATGAGTGTATCATAATTCATCATGACCGCTCTTAAAATGTACTGTGGATGTGGTCATTAAGTTATAACAGTGCTGCCATAAAGTTTCTTTGTTAGCAGGCTGAATGCGTTTATGCCAGTCACACATCACTGGAGACGTGGAAATATTTCAACAATACAGTGACTTTTTCTTTTACATAGATGAATGGATACACATAGATGTGAACGTTCAATGTGAAATTAAATCAGTTTAAAGCGTTTAGCTGTTGTGATTGCAAGTAAAAAAAAAAGAGATGAATAAACTTGATAAATAAAGCGGAAACCAAAATATAGAAAATGTTAGCAATGGAATTGCCTCAAAAACTGAATTAACACAAATTCCTTCCTTGGCAAAATAAACCACTCGAGATATAAATCCTGCCTCTGCTCTCCTTGACTGATTGACAGGGAACTCTCCGGCATGAATATTCATAACCACAATCCCACCAAGCTTTCTCACAGCTAGAAGAAAAGTAAACTTTGCCAGGGGAGAGAAGATCGCTGCTGGCTGCTCACTTCATGTGGAAATGTGGGGCTTCTCTATTCATCTCCCTGCAAGCATTTCCAAAAAAGAATAAGGAAGGGGAGAGTAGTGGGCCATGGGTGGTGATCAGGGGGATGAAGGGGGGTGTGTGTGCCTTGAGTGAAAGTTGACAAGATTTAAGGATTTGCCTGGCTCAAGCTTTTGTCACGTCCTCCATCTAAGAGTGAATATACATGATTCTACGCCTCTTATTCACGTGAATTAGCGATCATAGTATCATATTAAAAACAGAAACTAAAAGATGTAAAAAAAAAAAAAAAAAGAAGGGCTGACACCGCATGGAAAAAGGGAATATATCTGGACTAGTTTAACACATGCAAAACAACACAAAACATGCAATTACTTGCTCGAGGGGAAAAAAAGAATAAACAAACGCTGGAGAAAAAACTTTATTGAGATTGATGCGTTGAGGCGACGGGTGACAGCTGAAACCCTGGGAATGGGTCGTGCTGGTGGGTGGATGAAGGGTGGGTGGGGGGGTGATGAGGAGTTGACAGAGGCCTCTTAGCAGTAAAAGACCACTGTGTGTAATCGCTTTTAATTGGAATGTATGGAAGACAAGGCTCTCAGAGGGGATCAGTTTGCCTTAAACCTGCTTAATTATATGGGATCATGTTGGATGGTTGGGTTCGGGTTGAAAATACCGCCGCGAGGATGAAGCGATACAAGCAGAGGAAGAGAAAAGGAGAGGGGGCGGAGGAGAGGTATGCGGGCACGGCATAGTCCCTACATGGAAAAGTCATTCTAATAATCCTATAGACACATACAGTGTGTCTGCAAAGTGTGATTAAAGACATCAAATGTACTTTATGGCAGTTTTTTAATTTCCTGTGGTATCAGTATCCCTATAATATTCATATAAATAACACTAAAGGAGCTTTAATAAGGTATATAATATTTTCTAAGGTGCTCAACAGTCAATTTCTTGGTGACCATATGGTTTTTTATGGTCTTCTCCAACCTCCTATGGTGTCACTGTAACATTCCTATAACATTAATAATTTGTGTGTCTGGGGTACGCAGTACTGAGTTTATAGTGACCTTATCATAATTTATCTCAATTTTATCTGCTATGGTTTTGATATAATATCTCTGCAGGGACTGTAAATGTGTCTGTGGTGTCTGGTGATGAGTTTATAATGACTTTAATGAAATTGGTGGCTATTTTATCTTCCTTGCATGACTTTGAATCAATTGTAGCTGTCGAAATTTAACATTCTTTGGTGATATCTCTATAACAGCCTTGTAAAATGGATTAATGGGCTATCCCTCCTGCCTCCAGTTTTTATGTTTTGCTCTAGGCTAGCTATCTGTATTAATAACATTGTACTCACTAAGGTCATGTCTACCAAAGAGAAATCAGAGATGAAGGGTAAAGTTTGGCTCAGACTTTGGGTTTTACCAACAAATTAAGAGATTTTTTTTATTTTTCATGGCATCCTATGTCATACATGTTAGATTTAAGATGTATGACATATATGAGCTAATAGTATGAAGTAAAATAATAAAGGCCTTCGCTCAGAGCAAACTGAGCCAGCAGTTTTAGTCACTTAAAGTAATCCAGACATTAGTTGGCTAAAGGGCTGCTTTGTCTTGATGTGTCTTTTGACCTTACTCACCACCACTGCCGCATTTGACAGTTTTTTAAGTAAACAGCCTTAACTGTACAATCTGACCTCAGCACACCCTTTTGGAACCACTGGTCTGAATATAGACATTTCTCATCCAATTGGACTTTGTTGCAATTTCAGCGTCATTACAGATCTCAGCTGTTCCATTGTTGACAGTAACATGATCATCACCAATAGCAATAATTGTCAAAACTACAAAAATAAACTCAAGAATGAACTTTTAATAACAAACTCATTTCAATATCAGAAAGAAAGACATAAATTTCCACAAATATTAATCATTTCTGCAAACTGTTGCATGCAGATAAAATTCACAGACTTTCTTACCAATCACTAAAACGTCATGCTGTATTTTAGTCTAACTGAAGCTAACCCCAAGTGTATACATTTGTAGAGGAGACTGTGATTTATGTTTGTAAAACAAAGCTGCTTCATACAGTGTAATGCAGTGAGCTGTACTCTGTTGTCTCGTGCACATTAACAAACTTGCGCTTACTTACATAACACACTTTATTCGAGTTGTGTTGTTCTAAGATACTGGAAGCCAAGCTGCACTTAGGTATTCTGTTCAGATGCAAAGACACACACTCAAGCAACCGCGCGCACACACGCAAACACTGTGGGGAGATGTCAGTATGGGCTTTGTCAGTAATATGCTGACTGCTTGGTTGAATTAAAGGAATGTAGTGAAATAGGAGCTTGTCCTCCTCCCTGTCTCTCTTCCTGTCTCCCTCTCTCTTTTCCTCCCCTCCTTCCTGCTCTTCCCTATTTCGTGCCCTGTGGCTATCCACACTGCAGCTTTATCGTCCATTTCCCGTCTCTTCTCAGTACATTTCTGAGATGAGCACTGTGGTGCGCGCCCCCACTCTCCCCTCCTCATTGTCATGGTGCAGACAGTTTCCTGTCCGCCTCGAAGTTGCTAAATGTTGTCTGTATGCTTGGCCGACATGGAGACGGAGTCAGGGTTAATGTTGGTGGAGTCTTTTTCCAGAGGGCAGGCATGAGCGGTCAGCGGACTTTGGGTCTGAGGAAGGAAGAGGAGTAGGGGTTGGGGGTTGAAGTGGTCGATGGGGTCTGGCATCTCAATTTCTCTCCCCCCACCACTACCACCACCTCCCCACCCTGTAATGATCTCTGCGGCAGGGTGACCCGGTTCTGGCTTCCAGAGTCTCAGGACCGACGCCGGGCCACAGCGAGACGCACTGACCACTTTCCCATGGACCCGGCGCTTCCAGGCCCATCATTACCATTTAATATCCTATAATATAACCCCCCACTCATCTCCAAAACAGCCTCCACCAGGGGGATGAAGAGGGGGGCTGCCCACACTGCAAATAAGCTAGGATACCCAATATCCCCCCTCTTTTATTTGGATCTAACCAGTGCATAGCTGCACAACGGCTCCCAGTCATTACAGACTGGCCACTAAGTAGAGGCTACTGTGAATTGGATAAATAAGCATCACTGAGGGCTATGCAAGAGCATCAGAAACTCAGAATGAAATGTTGGTTTCATTTAGTATTGTGAAATTAGGTTCTGGGGTGTTGTTTGCCTTGATAAATCAGAACGTGATCAATATTATGACATGGTGGTAAGTGATGTGATTTCCCAGTTTGTTTCAGTGTTAGTCAGCCTTAAGTCAAGTGAGCAACACTGACGCGGATTTGTCGGGACCGCTGCTGTCGACATCAGGCTGTCATAGTTTTGGTTATGAACTTCCACATGCAGCGATGTCTGATATCATTTGAAATGCTGATGTACCTGACGAGCGTCATGCCTGTGTGTTTTGTATTTTTTTTCCTGAAGATAGGCGGCATCAAATATTCTTATAACAGAAAACTAAATCTGACAATAAAAGGCACACACTATTGAAAAAGTCTCTCAGAAGAGGTCATCTGCTCATCAAAACATAAACAAATGTTCCGTGAAAAACTTCTACCAAAGTAAACACTTTTATTACATTACAGTAATTCCCGTCTGCAGTGAATGTAGGATTCAGTCACACTCGTGCCTTTGTCTTATTCAGATTCAACAGTAGTCCCTACCATCAAAGGAGGTTTAAATCTTTGGGCTTTGGACATCCAGTTGGTCAAAACTCTCTTGACTTTGGGAAGTTGTGAAAAGGCATTTTTCACATTTCTCTGAATATAACTGAAATATAAACTGACATCAACATCAAAGAAGTAAATCAACAGATTATACGATGCCCAAAATAATAGTGAGCTGCAGCCCTACTTTGCTTTATTGCATACACTGATGTTTATTTCCATTTCCACATCTCTTTGTACATGTGCAGTACACAGTTTGTAATATACTTTGTAAGGTCTGCATGTGTGTGCGTGTGTGTGCATACGCGATGGGGATTCAGAGATAGCTTTGGAGGCGTATTGGGTGTCGATGGGTGAGGAGTTCCTCTGAAGAGCTTCATTCACAGAGCCAGGATACTGATAAGAAGCAGAGCAGAACGGCCATGAATCCCCCCTCTGTTCAGTCTCAGTCACTCTCCTCTTTTCTCCCTCTCTGTCTCTCTCTCCTCCAGCTCTTTATGCTCCCTGTGAGAAAGTTGTGGAGATGATGGGATGGGTGGGGTGGGGGGGAGGAAGAAGCCCTGCAGGCTCTCCAAGTTTAATTAGCAGGATTAGAATCAAGAAGGAGAGAGGGGGGAAAGCAAAAGAAAGCGGTAGACAGAGCAAATCAGAAAAACATGTTCATCTGCAGCTGTCTGCTATTATCTATTATTGACTTAAAAACATATTTCTCATAAAACAATAAAAAATGCTAACAGGAATGACCTAATTCTATTTGTTGTAGATATTACAGTAAATAACTTGTGGTACGTCGTCAAAGCAAATACTCGTGTCTTCGCTTGCATGAATAACGGAAATAAAGTGAGGATTGTGTAACAGGTTTAAAGGTCGTGGACACATGAATCATATAGAGTTGTTGTGAGTCTTCTCATGCAGACAGGCAACTGCCGGGTAAAGCTGCCTCCACCTTTGTTCCATCATTATTTGTCAGGCAAAGCAAAGGATAGCGTATGTGATGTGTATATCGCTGACCTGCCCCAGGGAGGGGTCCCGAGGATTAAGACCAGAAAGGTCTCCCGATGGTCCACACTTAACAGATCATCCCCGACCTCTGACCTCTCACACTGGCCAAACTGAAAATGGATGGAAAATCAGGTCAATTAGTTTGTTTGACTGGTCATTGTTAAGTATTGTAAAGAAAATTTCATAGCATTGTACTTCATAATGCACTCCAGGTTTTTAAAAAAGATTCTTTCACATGTTTTTGCTCCATATCTTCTATACTTCCTTCAAAGTGTGTCAAAAATATTGGCAAGCTTGTCCTTTCCTCTTACATTTTCAGTTATGGCTTTTAAAATATTGGCCTTCAAAGTAAAAGCCCTCCAACTGTCTCATTAACTTCAAATGAAGAGTTTTCACTGGGCACACTTTCACTGACACGCTTTCACCTATTACATGTCAATTACATGACACTTGAACATATTTCTACTCAGCTGAGAGTTCAACTATTTTCAGATCTGGCACTTAAACTGACACTTCCACTGGTCAAATCTAATTTCCTCCAATTGCTTTCAGTGCTTACACTTATTCTACAGGGTTTGAAACTGGTTATGAAACAGTCTCAGTTTAATACCACTGCTTTGATATGACCTACATAAGCAAATGAGAAGACTGGTTATTCCTAATAGTTGCTAATGGTTATTATTCAGCTATGAGTTTCAGTCTTTTGTAGATGTCTGCATTTGTGTCTGTGACTGTGTGTGTGTGTCTCAAAGCATGTGTCATACATATAGTTGGCTGGTTCAGATGTATTTAGGAGTGTGATAAAAACCGCCTGCCGGGGAATTTGAACTAAATGAGTTTTCGAATGACAAATCCTTTGTCACTGCGCTTATTTCTATGATTTCAAATGTACTAGGAAGAATGTCAAAACCTCCATTAGGAGTTTTACTAGTACAATTCTTTGGCCATAAAACATCTGCTGCAATACTTTGTCATGAATACTTCACTGACAATATTTTGTCATCTGAAGCATCTCTATAGCAACAGTGTAATCATCATCCTAGCCCTTAGGTCATGGGAATAGTCTGGTCCAAGTCTTGGTTTGGCTTTAAAAAGGGCCAGAGCGACTGTGTTGTCTCTGTTATTTGAGCTGCAAGAGATCTAGTGTGTGTGGATGTGAGCATGCGAGTCTGAGTGTGTGGTGACCATTGTCCAGTATATCTTTCCATCCTGCACCTGTACCAAGGACGTCACCCAACCTTGAAAGGACCACACAATCCACACAGTACACACAAAACTCTTCCCAATTCAAACACAAAAGACCCACCAAAAAATGCACATGTGTATATATATCTTGTCCACTTAGTGTTGGACATTTGAGGAGCTGGAATCCCCCCATAGGCTGCAAGGACGGGGTCACGCTTAGTCATATAGGAGGTCACAGCTGCTAAAACACACAGCAAACAAAATTAGTCTTGTTTGTTTTTCAAGAAAGCCTATATTACCTGCAGTCAAATAAACTTCATTCAATCCTCCAACCCCCCTGGACTCTCAATCAACCCGCAGCCTTGGTCAGCACATTTCTGTCCCATGCTGAGGCAATCTAAGGCCTGGCCTGTATCAGTTCTGCTTGGCCTAGCTCTTGCCTTACATAAGCCTGACATGACACCCCCCCTCACTCGGCCTCCCTCCATCTCCCCCATTGCTTTAATCAGCACATGCATGGCTAAACTCAGCTCTTGGTGACTGACAGGCAGGGTGATTGACTGGATGGTTGTTTGAATGGCAAAATGGCCGGCAGTCTGGTGGACTGAACAGTTTATTTGCCACTCCACTGTTTGATTGGTTGACTGGCCAACTAGTTGCTGGTTATTTAAAGGGCCAACTGGTTTACTGGCTAACTTATTGCACGACTCTTTTCTTGTCTGCTTGACTACCTGACTGGTTGACTGACTGAACAGCTAACAGGGTTGGCTGGTTGAATGACTGGTTGGCTGTCTAGCTTTCTGAATGGTTTATTACCCATTTAGCAACTTGGCTGGTTAATTGACTAACTAGTTGTTGGCTATTTAACGAGCTAACCTTTTTATTGACTGAAAGAACAACTGGTTTAATGGATATTGATCAGGTGATTGTCTTGATTGACAGCTACTTGACTGCCTAGCTAAATGGTTGTTAAACTAGTTAGCATATACTCCAACCGGTATTAAACCAGCCGCCTAACTGACTTTTTGACGGGCTGTGACCCCTTCTAAGAAAAAGGCTCCAGCTTCATTTAGTCTCATTAGTACCACGTCTCTGGCTTCCAGACAGGGACAGCACCGCAGCTCCCTGGGGGAGGGAGGTGTGTATCTGTGTATGTTTATATGTGTGTGTATGAGTGTGTGAGAACGCCTGGAGCCGGAACACGGCATGTCTTGTCTGTCATCGAAGCACAGATGTCCAGTGGATTACATCACTCACTGACCGCACCCTGATCTCCCTCACATCCCTTATCCCCAACCACTGACCCCCTCACCCCTCCCACCGCCCCACTCTGAACCCTCACCACCCCTTCACATCCACCCAGTCACAACCCCTTCACACACACATTCTTCGACATAGACAATGAGTTCTGATTTATGACTCCCACCACTGCTTTCCCACCGCCTCCACTCGCCTGATGACTTCATCTCCCATCACACCTCACCTCATCTTCATTAGGCTGTGAGGCTACGTGGCCCATGATGCACTGGAATGTGTGTTGCTAGGGCCGACCAGGGCAGGGTCGAGATGGAAGTCTTCAATCCTTATTTAAACAGGCAGGTTCATTAAAAACACATTCTTGTTCACAGTAATAGCCAGGAGGGTGAAGGAAAGTTTACACACACTTAAAGAAGCCTGCGGTTGGTTATGAGCACCAGTGGAAAGTTCCCTCCAAAATGAGAGATCACTCAGTCAAGAAAAAGCTGAACACTGACAACACTGATGGCCAAACCTTTACCACCTCCAACCCAAACAAGAAGAAAGCATTTAGGCCTGCAGAGTCTGTAATCAACACAGTATATAATTTCAGCTGAGAAGTTCTGGTAAAGAAGAAGTCCTTCAAACTTGAAAGAAACATGTCTTACTGTTTCTGTTTGAGGCTGCCGAAGTCATTGTGAGTGGCACAGTCCAGTATTCTCAGTAGTTTACATTTATCTTTTCTGTCTGTTCATTCCCGGCCAGAATGTTAATCTGTTTGGCTCCCATCACAAGTGCATCACCCTAAGCATGAGCTTACTTCTTCCTTCCCTGTTCATCTGTGACTTGGAGGTCCCCGGAGACTCGAGGGGAAAGAGGGGTAGGTCTTGGAGGAGTTGGATAAGGAAGAGGAGAAAGAGGCCAAGAATGTCACTGATGCTCCCTAAGGGTTGTCCGGTTACGTCTTGATCTATTTGTTGTCATGTAGTGAGGTGATGTCATGATTAAAAGAGTTGAGCGGCTGAAATGGACGCCAGGGGAAAGCTTCAAATCTCTCTCCGGGGCAGAAGATCACGACGGGGCAGGAGAGCTCACA
Organism: Scortum barcoo; assembly: GCA_023238725.1. Classification (NCBI taxonomy): domain Eukaryota; kingdom Metazoa; phylum Chordata; class Actinopteri; order Centrarchiformes; family Terapontidae; genus Scortum; species Scortum barcoo. The sequence goes on from CM041544.1 coordinate 4,072,249, forward strand.
TTTTAAAAAACAGCTTGTTGTTTCAATCCTTACGTACAGTATAGGTTTCCACCCCCCGCTGTGACACCGTGCTGTGTGTCCACTGTGACGTAACTCTAGTCCTCTGACCTTGGAGAAACATACGCGCACAGGGCTGAGTGTGCACATCCAGGAAGGATTTCACTCGGCAGAACAAATAAATTAATCTAATCAGAATAAGAAGCACTGAAGCTCACACAGATCCACTGAAACGTCTTCCTGTTGGACAGTGCTGTCTTGTTCAAGCTAGCTGACAACAGCAGTCTTTGTACTGTAATCATTCCTAAGTTTGCCAATGACTTGAATTCTGTTCTGCAGCTCTGCAATTGTCTCAAAAAACCTCTGGAGGGCTTTTCCCATGACATATTACTGAGTGTTATAGGGCGCAGATATAAATGTACATGAAATTATGTAGCCAACACTTGAAATAATTAAATAATTAGAAACAGACCAGGCCAAGCACACAAACCAAAAACTCTGAGACAAATATACACATGAATTATGATGGAAAGTGATTACAAGACCCCCCAAAGGGCTTCTTCCTTTTCACTTATAATGTGAAATCTTTGTTCCTGTTAGTTAGCTAATGGATGAGTAATAGGTGTTACATTAGCATAGAGAAGACTTTTTCCCATGACATGGAAAGTCAGATCTGTTCCAGCTTACAGTGGATGACTGATGGATGTTAAATTAGCGTGAAGTCCTTTTGAACCATAGTATCAGTTGTCTGAAGGGTCCAAATATCCTGCACTACACAGAACGATCTGAAGTTGGTCCAACATTGATCCCACTTACCCCGTCCTCTGTCCTCCAGGCTGACCTCGGGACCAGTCTCTGCTTTTCAGTGTCGCCCTAATGGCCGAGCATGCTCTCCCTCTTTCTCCCTTTCTCATCCTCGCATTCTAACACAATACGGTCATGTCCGCCCAATGAATCGATGGCTCTGTTTGGGCCATGAATGGACGGGAACGACAGAGAGTGAATGGAGCGGAGAAGGGGAGAAAAAAAGCAGTTTATGTGCAGAGAGTTGTAGCGATGAAATAAATGGACGTAATGGACTTGTGCAGATGGAAGACAGAGGAGGTCAGGGAGAGTTGGGCCGAAAGAAGAAAACAATAACTGCACTACACCCCACGGGGACTTCTGGCAGAAGGTCAGGGGTCGCCGTGCTTGGGCGAGATTCATATCCGAAGCCCTGTTGGCCCTTAAACTCTGAATGCTGGTACCAGCCTTTATTGATCCAGACGTCCTCTCCCACAACCCCCTGCATTCCCTCTCTTCCCTTTGTTTCAATGTACAAAACTCTCTAGCTTTGTTGAATGCACATCTGTATGTCTGTAGATATCTTTATTACATGTTTATCAGTGCTCAAGTCTTTATTTAACCAGATAAAGCCTCGTTAAGATTACACATTGCTTTACAGGAAAGACCCAGCATTTCTATTCTATATGTGTGTATATGCTTCCTATGCGTGTATGCGTGTATATGACTGCTCTGTTATGTCTTCCCAGCTCCAGCAGGTTTATATTGCCGGTGCAACCGGAGCCCGTCAGACAGAGGGCCCATGTCTACGCCATGCCAGTCACGCGGAACAGGGAAGTAAACTGGGGGATAGCCTATATAACTAACTCACAGGGGGTCTTTTGAATTACAGCCTTGGACTTTGGCGAGGGTCTGTGTTGGGTTAAGTGCTGGTTTGCAATCTGGTCAGGGAAGGGTTGTAAAATGTGAGGATGGTAACCTAAAAGCCCTAAATTTCCCTTTCAAAAATTCATAAATGACCTAAATCATGAGTTTTAAGTATGATTAAATGAAATTTTAATGATCTCAGGGGGTAAACTGGATCCATGCAGTAAATTTTATAAGCATGGAGAAAAAGTATGATAAATAAAGAGCAAATTGTGGTGGTTTACAACATAACACAACCATCAATTATAGCATGAGAACGCAGCAAAAGTATAAAGTATATTTCCTGTGGTTTGTAAGCTATATAAAATAACAGTGGTATAGCACACTGTTATAAGAAACAAATGAAAACTGCATATGATAAGACAAACTGTCTTTGATGTCATGCCCTTCATTCTGTGGTGTCACTCTACTGCATGACTGAGCAATGACCAGTCAAATCAGTGGTCAAAGGTAACTAAGCACATTTACATAAATATTTTATTTAAGTACAAATACGAGGTACTTGTACTGTACTTTACATCAGTATTTCCATTTCACACTACTTTAGAGGGAAATTTTGTACTTTTCACTCAGCTATATTTGTTTGATTAAACTACAATGTACTACGGCAGAATTAGAAGTAGTTAAGACAACTGACAAGTTAATGTATGCTACTCATACATCAATGCATGATTAATAACCTGATATTTTATAGTATCACATTCACAGGGGCCATTCCTTGAATTACGTACTTTTATTTCCGATACTTATGTAACAGGGCTGTATGTAACAATTCAAATGTATTGTGCGTTTTTTAAGTATTTTTTGTGTGAACAGATTGTAACATAACTTAAGAAATGAGACCTTCTCTGCCTCAAACATACATTGGGAAACAAATTGGTAGTATACATTATTAATGTAGAGAGACGGTAACAGTGAAACATATGATACCTGATTCCATCTAACAGAGCAACCACATGAAAACATAGCTTAGTGTGAGAACGGCAGACTGGAGTTAAAGGCCACTTGAACTCTAGAGCTCCGTGACCTAGACATGGACCTCAGGGTATTGGTGAGGTGTATCAGTGTTGGTGCTGTTTGGCTGTAACTGAGCCAGACTGACAGCTGCTGTCTGTCTGCTCGCTCTGTCATCAGCTCCGGCCATGTACCAACACCATGCCTGTACCGAACACCAACCACCTGGCTGCACACGAGACATATATATAGCCCGGATCACAGACAGCTTCAGCATGTGTGTGTGTGTGTGTGTGTGTGTGTGTCTGGAAAAAGTATAAAAATATCCCATACAAAGAAAATTTAGAAAATGTTGAACTTTGATTAAATTTAATTTTGTAGGGTTAAGAGTACTAAATGAAATTAAAAAAAATAATCCTCTACAAATGTCTTATTGTTGATGTATAAAGCAATAACAAGAATAGAAAGTCATTATTACAACTTGGAAACCCCCTATAAAGTATGCAGTAATTTAAAGTGACACATAACTCTCGTATAGTCGCCTTTATCTGTGTGTTTGCCAGTGGCCCCTGACAGCATGTACAGTATATATGTGTATGTTACAGCCTGTTGAAAAGACCCTGCGTTCATAAGGTTATACAGTTTCTAATCGCCCAAATGCCCAGTCTATATTTATGCATGCCGTGGGTGTTATGGGTGGTGCAAAGGTCACATACTGTGTGCTGTACGTCTGGTCATATGGCGATACATTCCACTGAATCTAGAGCAAACTTAACAGGGTCATGTCTTTGACCGCCACCAACACGGTCGGTCTCGCTGCAGTCTGGTGGTGTGTTTAAGGCAGGTGAAGTGCTGCAGGAAGATATTTCAATGTTGCTTAAAAGTTTACCTGGCACCACCTGTTTAGGTTTCTACTGGGGTGAGACAAAAGCCTCAAACTGAGCTGCAGACTGAGCTCTCACAGACTTCAGTCATACGTACTGTGACATGCTCACCATCATCCCATCTAAATGTATGAGACTGCGAGGCTGTCTACATATTTCTGTATCATGATGTAGTTGAATGTCATTTCTGGTGTACATGATTCAAGTAAAGTTTTAATAAAGTAATTGTTTCACACATTCATATTAAGTTCTTTTACTAGTCAGCAAGAGGAAAAACTATAACATTTTGTCCATATTGCAGTGAATTTTTGGGTGAATAAATCAGTGAAATGTGGTGAGGTCCACACCCCAAGTGTAATCTCTGGAAGTCTGCAGAAAGTCCACTTGAGGCCCTTGTGGACTGGATGAATTGTGGGTTTGGACAGCCCTGAACACTCGCAGATTTCTCAGGAACTTGCCCGCAACAACTCTAGTGAATCCCCTGATTCAAAAATAAAAAACAGGAAAACAATGAGCACATATACTCCACTAACTCAGTCAGGACAAGATTTATTGTTGTTTTTTAGAACCTGATGACTTGTGATCTGATGATCGGTTTTATTTTGATACCTTTGTGAAGAACTTTGTAATGTGTTTTTTAAAAGCGCTCTATAAATAAAGATTATTTATCTTATATAATTGTCATTATTATGAAATAATTTGCTGAGCACCAAATCTTTATAAGCAACATGAACATACATGACTAGAGATTTCATTACTGTGACTGGGTAGTTTTGTATCCCTGTCTTGGTTTTGTGATTAAACCTGCTAATAGCTGATATTCAAAACCACTTTATCAGATACACCTGTAAGGTTAGGTGCACGGTGAAGTGGAGTTAGGACCCAGATGCAGACGAGGCAGGAGGCAGATAGACGTTTGACTCTTTATTCACGGTAAACACGGGAACACAGGGACGAGGCAGGAACACAGGTGGCACAGGGAAGCACAGAGAAGCACAAGAAGGCACGAGAAAGCACAAGAAGGCACAAAGAAGCAAAGAAGCACGGGGAAGCACAAGAAAGACAAAACTGATCAACGCAGACGACACGACAAAGAACAAAGGAGAAGGACTGACTTAAATACACAGGAGGAAAGGGAAGTGGAAACAGGTGAGGAGACTAATGGGGACAGGTGAAACCAATTGGGGCGGAGCAGGCAATCAAAAAAGGAGGGAAACACAAAGGGCAGGAAAGTAAAGTGCAAAACCAGTGAGTAAAGGCGAGACTACAAAATAAAACAGGAAATACACACAACAGGTAACATACACACATAACAACACCTGTGCAATCTATATTCTAACTAAAACTACATGTTTATGACTGAGAGCATAGTGTATAGTATGTAATATAAGGCAGTTCAGTTTAACACCACTGCAAACTATAACCTCAGTAATAAATATATTGTTAAATTAATACCTCTAGTACATGTTATTCAAAACTGATTCTTATTTTTATGAAGGTGGGATTTATGGATAAGTTGTTTTATTAGATTGCATTACATTTTACAGTACAGGCGTAGCTACTAAAGAAGCACGTAAGTGTATTTCTATTGGAAACAAGAGTTGTTCGAAAGTTTTATTCAATTGTACAATAAATAACCAATCAAAACAAACTACATCATGTGGATCATATCAGATGTCAACAGCAGAGACTGCTAAACCACACCAGCGTAACCTCTCCAACACTATTAAGATGCATGTAAATAAGAATTGGTTGTGAGTTGTGAGGTCGGGGCTCTCAAGTTGTGGGAATATCTGTTTCCACACACAAACCACTCAGTCTGGTTTAATCCCCATGTTGCCTCTCCCCTCAGCAACAACTCCAGCCCCATCCTCTGGTTAGGGCATAGGGCAGACCCTGTGGGTCAGGGGTCAAGGGTCAGGCTAGCTCCTTGGGCTGGACAATAGCCAAAGCGCCACCTGGAGTAAATCAGCGGCTGGCTCAGGCGATTGTCCGTGACAGCCACCATTACCAAGAAACACAGAGGAAGCAAGGGATTGTGGGTAAATCCCCCCACGAGTGTTGACCGTCCGAAGGGCCACAGCTCACCGTTACCCCAGTGTCACCCTCAACTCACCTCCCCCAACCCCATGTGTGTGATTAACTGTTGGAAGTGGATAAGGTGAAGGGTCTCGAGAGAACAAGTGTGTCATGTGGGGGTTTTAAAGACTGAGGTGTACATGTGTGTGCTGAGGGGGGGGGTTTCACTGAAGGGACAGCTTTGTTTTTGGACTCATATTTCATAGAGCAGACTTATTGTTTGTTGGTTCAAACCCACTCCATGTGTTGAGCCTGAGCTGGAAATAGCTTTTTGGACCTTCTCTCTGCATGTTTGCACATCTGAATGGATGAATGGATGGATGGTTGAACATGGATGTAGATGTAGATGTCTTCAATCCACAAACAGTACCTTTTCATATTTATCCATTTTTATTATCTTAAGACTGAAAAGGAAACTAAAACAAGACTCTCATCATTCAGACTAGCTGACATTTAGTTTATAATGAAACAAATCATAATATTAGAAATTGGATCAGCACATTGTAAAAACATGCTCTATATGTACAGTGTGTGTAATCCTATCAGTCCAAACAGAACGTTGGCTTGCTGCCACTGTTTAAGTGAGGCTCACGCATTCACTGAGCGGTGTGTCTGGCTTTCTATCAACATTTTAGCAGTGCTGTTGAGCAAAATAAGTTCATCATATTTGGTTATAAACCATCCTCGATGCAACATATGCCCATCACGTTTGGTTGTGCCTCCCACCACCGGACAAATGGAAGCCGTCTTAACTTTATACTATAGACACTGAATGTCAAGTTATACTTTCTTTATAAAGTTTGTGATTTGTAATAACAATAATCATAATTCATGCTCATAATGGCCTATTGATTGATGGTGGGAATCACTAAGCTGATTAAAAAGTGATGTCTAAAGCTGTGTTATGGCCTTTTGGCTTCTTGTTTTCACCAGTTGTAAGTATTCCATTACTTCCTACTGTATGTCCAAGTAAAAATGCAAAAAAAGTGTGATTTATTGTCTTAATTTCAGGCTCCAAGGCAATAAAACTAGTTGGAGGGTGTGTAGAGTTTTGATATCCATTGTGTGTTTGGATATTTCAATGGATTTGCCTCAGTGGTGGCGGCTCAGAGGGAGGGGTAGGGGAGTTAGCATGACTGTGTTTTGGATACTAAGACATAATGATAACCACAGTGGTCTCCCTGGCTCCAGCTGACCCCCACTGTAGTTGGTCAACATTGGCCACTGCTGGGCTGCAGCTATGCTTCATGCTCTGTGTGTGTCTTCTGTATGAAGATATCCTCTCGGTTTATAGCAGTCTGTAAAGAGAAAGGGGAAACTGAGGTGGGTGAGATGGGCAGCTGAGTAAAAGGAAAGAGAGACTTGATACGTGCTTATTGGCTCTTGAATGATTTGTCTAAATACATGTTGTCAATTTTGGAAGTCTTTCATAATGTTATTAGAAAATAGATATTGGTGGGAAAAAAAATCAAACATTAATGATTACAGGGTGGGCTGCTCTTTGGGTGAAATAGTAATCATGTGGAAAAGGCAGAGATCCAAGACAAACCAGAAACATGTTAACAAATTCTTTTTTAAAGCTTTTTTGGCATTTTGCCTTTTTGATAGTGACAGTGTGGACACAGACAGGAACTGTGGGAGCAAGAGAGAGGAACAAACTAGCAGTGTTTGCAGTGATATGGGTACATCTTTACCTTTGAAAAACTTAAAAGTTTGAAGAATATCAACTGGACTTACTTGAAGTTCCTGAAGATGTTTCACCTCTTATATGAGAGGTTTCTGAAACCTCTTGGTTCAGAGGTGAAAAGTCTTCAAGAACTTCAGTGAAGTCCAGTTGATTTTCTTCAAGCTCTTTGGAATTACCATGACCTGGATGGGAATCTTCACAGACATCTTAACCTCCAACCCAATAAGTAGAAGAAGAAATGCCACAATGTTAAAATACTCTGTTACAAGTAGAAGTAAAAATATTTTTATTTCCCTCAGGAGATGTTGGAGACAAAAACAGGGGTAAAATAAGAGTTATAAATAAGAGTGAACATTGGACTTACAGGAGGTGAGAAACACACCAACCAAGTTGTTTGGATGAGCAGCAGTACCATAGATCAAGCAATGGTGCAGTTTGAGTGGGCACTGTACCACTTATGAAGAATGACCCCTTTACTGATGCACTGATGTAGAAGTAGCATTTTTTAATAGGTTGTAGTTGCTTGAGGTGGAGCTTTAAATCTCAAGAGAAACACACGTATGAAGTAGGATTGAATGTAAAGTACAAGTACCTTAAAACTGTATTCAAGTACACTAGTTGACTAAATGTACTTATCCACTTTCCACCACTGGTTATACAGAGGTTGTGAACTTAAATTTACCATCTTAGAATGATCTGATGTAAAGTATAACAGTTGTGGGATAGAAGAAAGTGGTTTTTTTTTCCAATAATTCATGCCAATAACGTAACTGTACCAGAAACTGAGAAACAGGAAAAGATTATTTTGGAGTCTGTGTTTATTTGTCTATTAGCATTTTTATTTGTATGAAAATCTGTCTTTACGCACACATTTGCGCATCCACACGTCAGTATTCATTTGTATGAAATTGCCAATCCTTGTTTTCCTATCTGTCTACATGTCTACATTCAGCATGTGTGTGTGTGTGTGTGTGTGTGTCTGGAAAAAGTATAAAAATATCCCATACAAAGAAAATTTAGAAAATGTTGAACTTTGATTAAATTTAATTTTGTAGGGTTAAGAGTACTAAATGAAATTAAAAAAAATAATCCTCTACAAATGTCTTATTGTTGATGTATAAAGCAATAACAAGAATAGAAAGTCATTATTACAACTTGGAAACCCCCTATAAAGTATGCAGTAATTTAAAGTGACACATAACTCTCGTATAGTCGCCTTTATCTGTGTGTTTGCCAGTGGCCCCTGACAGCATGTACAGTATATATGTGTATGTTACAGCCTGTTGAAAAGACCCTGCGTTCATAAGGTTATACAGTTTCTAATCGCCCAAATGCCCAGTCTATATTTATGCATGCCGTGGGTGTTATGGGTGGTGCAAAGGTCACATACTGTGTGCTGTACGTCTGGTCATATGGCGATACATTCCACTGAATCTAGAGCAAACTTAACAGGGTCATGTCTTTGACCGCCACCAACACGGTCGGTCTCGCTGCAGTCTGGTGGTGTGTTTAAGGCAGGTGAAGTGCTGCAGGAAGATATTTCAATGTTGCTTAAAAGTTTACCTGGCACCACCTGTTTAGGTTTCTACTGGGGTGAGACAAAAGCCTCAAACTGAGCTGCAGACTGAGCTCTCACAGACTTCAGTCATACGTACTGTGACATGCTCACCATCATCCCATCTAAATGTATGAGACTGCGAGGCTGTCTACATATTTCTGTATCATGATGTAGTTGAATGTCATTTCTGGTGTACATGATTCAAGTAAAGTTTTAATAAAGTAATTGTTTCACACATTCATATTAAGTTCTTTTACTAGTCAGCAAGAGGAAAAACTATAACATTTTGTCCATATTGCAGTGAATTTTTGGGTGAATAAATCAGTGAAATGTGGTGAGGTCCACACCCCAAGTGTAATCTCTGGAAGTCTGCAGAAAGTCCACTTGAGGCCCTTGTGGACTGGATGAATTGTGGGTTTGGACAGCCCTGAACACTCGCAGATTTCTCAGGAACTTGCCCGCAACAACTCTAGTGAATCCCCTGATTCAAAAATAAAAAACAGGAAAACAATGAGCACATATACTCCACTAACTCAGTCAGGACAAGATTTATTGTTGTTTTTTAGAACCTGATGACTTGTGATCTGATGATCGGTTTTATTTTGATACCTTTGTGAAGAACTTTGTAATGTGTTTTTTAAAAGCGCTCTATAAATAAAGATTATTTATCTTATATAATTGTCATTATTATGAAATAATTTGCTGAGCACCAAATCTTTATAAGCAACATGAACATACATGACTAGAGATTTCATTACTGTGACTGGGTAGTTTTGTATCCCTGTCTTGGTTTTGTGATTAAACCTGCTAATAGCTGATATTCAAAACCACTTTATCAGATACACCTGTAAGGTTAGGTGCACGGTGAAGTGGAGTTGGACCCAGATGCAGACGAGGCAGGAGGCAGATAGACGTTTGACTCTTTATTCACGGTAAACACGGGAACACAGGGACGAGGCAGGAACACAGGTGGCACAGGGAAGCACAGAGAAGCACAAGAAGGCACGAGAAAGCACAAGAAGGCACAAAGAAGCAAAGAAGCACGGGGAAGCACAAGAAAGACAAAACTGATCAACGCAGACGACACGACAAAGAACAAAGGAGAAGGACTGACTTAAATACACAGGAGGAAAGGGAAGTGGAAACAGGTGAGGAGACTAATGGGGACAGGTGAAACCAATTGGGGCGGAGCAGGCAATCAAAAAAGGAGGGAAACACAAAGGGCAGGAAGTAAAGTGCAAAACCAGTGAGTAAAGGACGAGACTTACAAAATAAAACAGGAAATACACAACAACAGGTAACATACACACATAACAACACCTGTGCAATCTATATTCTAACTAAAACTACATGTTTATGACTGAGAGCATAGTGTATAGTATGTAATATAAGGCAGTTCAGTTTAACACCACTGCAAACTATAACCTCAGTAATAAATATATTGTTAAATTAATACCTCTAGTACATGTTATTCAAAACTGATTCTTATTTTTATGAAGGTGGGATTTATGGATAAGTTGTTTTATTAGATTGCATTACATTTTACAGTACAGGCGTAGCTACTAAAGAAGCACGTAAGTGTATTTCTATTGGAAACAAGAGTTGTTCGAAAGTTTTATTCAATTGTACAATAAATAACCAATCAAAACAAACTACATCATGTGGATCATATCAGATGTCAACAGCAGAGACTGCTAAACCACACCAGCGTAACCTCTCCAACACTATTAAGATGCATGTAAATAAGAATTGGTTGTGAGTTGTGAGGTCGGGGCTCTCAAGTTGTGGGAATATCTGTTTCCACACACAAACCACTCAGTCTGGTTTAATCCCCATGTTGCCTCTCCCCTCAGCAACAACTCCAGCCCCATCCTCTGGTTAGGGCATAGGGCAGACCCTGTGGGTCAGGGGTCAAGGGTCAGGCTAGCTCCTTGGGCTGGACAATAGCCAAAGCGCCACCTGGAGTAAATCAGCGGCTGGCTCAGGCGATTGTCCGTGACAGCCACCATTACCAAGAAACACAGAGGAAGCAAGGGATTGTGGGTAAATCCCCCCACGAAAAGTGTTGACCGTCCGAAGGGCCACAGCTCACCGTTACCCCAGTGTCACCCTCAACTCACCTCCCCCAACCCCATGTGTGTGATTAACTGTTGGAAGTGGATAAGGTGAAGGGTCTCGAGAGAACAAGTGTGTCATGTGGGGGTTTTAAAGACTGAGGTGTACATGTGTGTGCTGAGGGGGGGGGTTTCACTGAAGGGACAGCTTTGTTTTTGGACTCATATTTCATAGAGCAGACTTATTGTTTGTTGGTTCAAACCCACTCCATGTGTTGAGCCTGAGCTGGAAATAGCTTTTTGGACCTTCTCTCTGCATGTTTGCACATCTGAATGGATGAATGGATGGATGGTTGAACATGGATGTAGATGTAGATGTCTTCAATCCACAAACAGTACCTTTTCATATTTATCCATTTTTATTATCTTAAGACTGAAAAGGAAACTAAAACAAGACTCTCATCATTCAGACTAGCTGACATTTAGTTTATAATGAAACAAATCATAATATTAGAAATTGGATCAGCACATTGTAAAAACATGCTCTATATGTACAGTGTGTGTAATCCTATCAGTCCAAACAGAACGTTGGCTTGCTGCCACTGTTTAAGTGAGGCTCACGCATTCACTGAGCGGTGTGTCTGGCTTTCTATCAACATTTTAGCAGTGCTGTTGAGCAAAATAAGTTCATCATATTTGGTTATAAACCATCCTCGATGCAACATATGCCCATCACGTTTGGTTGTGCCTCCCACCACCGGACAAATGGAAGCCGTCTTAACTTTATACTATAGACACTGAATGTCAAGTTATACTTTCTTTATAAAGTTTGTGATTTGTAATAACAATAATCATAATTCATGCTCATAATGGCCTATTGATTGATGGTGGGAATCACTAAGCTGATTAAAAAGTGATGTCTAAAGCTGTGTTATGGCCTTTTGGCTTCTTGTTTTCACCAGTTGTAAGTATTCCATTACTTCCTACTGTATGTCCAAGTAAAAATGCAAAAAAAGTGTGATTTATTGTCTTAATTTCAGGCTCCAAGGCAATAAAACTAGTTGGAGGGTGTGTAGAGTTTTGATATCCATTGTGTGTTTGGATATTTCAATGGATTTGCCTCAGTGGTGGCGGCTCAGAGGGAGGGGTAGGGGAGTTAGCATGACTGTGTTTTGGATACTAAGACATAATGATAACCACAGTGGTCTCCCTGGCTCCAGCTGACCCCCACTGTAGTTGGTCAACATTGGCCACTGCTGGGCTGCAGCTATGCTTCATGCTCTGTGTGTGTCTTCTGTATGAAGATATCCTCTCGGTTTATAGCAGTCTGTAAAGAGAAAGGGGAAACTGAGGTGGGTGAGATGGGCAGCTGAGTAAAAGGAAAGAGAGACTTGATACGTGCTTATTGGCTCTTGAATGATTTGTCTAAATACATGTTGTCAATTTTGGAAGTCTTTCATAATGTTATTAGAAAATAGATATTGGTGGGAAAAAAAATCAAACATTAATGATTACAGGGTGGGCTGCTCTTTGGGTGAAATAGTAATCATGTGGAAAAGGCAGAGATCCAAGACAAACCAGAAACATGTTAACAAATTCTTTTTTAAAGCTTTTTTGGCATTTTGCCTTTTTGATAGTGACAGTGTGGACACAGACAGGAACTGTGGGAGCAAGAGAGAGGAACAAACTAGCAGTGTTTGCAGTGATATGGGTACATCTTTACCTTTGAAAAACTTAAAAGTTTGAAGAATATCAACTGGACTTACTTGAAGTTCCTGAAGATGTTTCACCTCTTATATGAGAGGTTTCTGAAACCTCTTGGTTCAGAGGTGAAAAGTCTTCAAGAACTTCAGTGAAGTCCAGTTGATTTTCTTCAAGCTCTTTGGAATTACCATGACCTGGATGGGAATCTTCACAGACATCTTAACCTCCAACCCAATAAGTAGAAGAAGAAATGCCACAATGTTAAAATACTCTGTTACAAGTAGAAGTAAAAATATTTTTATTTCCCTCAGGAGATGTTGGAGACAAAAACAGGGGTAAAATAAGAGTTATAAATAAGAGTGAACATTGGACTTACAGGAGGTGAGAAACACACCAACCAAGTTGTTTGGATGAGCAGCAGTACCATAGATCAAGCAATGGTGCAGTTTGAGTGGGCACTGTACCACTTATGAAGAATGACCCCTTTACTGATGCACTGATGTAGAAGTAGCATTTTTTAATAGGTTGTAGTTGCTTGAGGTGGAGCTTTAAATCTCAAGAGAAACACACGTATGAAGTAGGATTGAATGTAAAGTACAAGTACCTTAAAACTGTATTCAAGTACACTAGTTGACTAAATGTACTTATCCACTTTCCACCACTGGTTATACAGAGGTTGTGAACTTAAATTTACCATCTTAGAATGATCTGATGTAAAGTATAACAGTTGTGGGATAGAAGAAAGTGGTTTTTTTTTCCAATAATTCATGCCAATAACGTAACTGTACCAGAAACTGAGAAACAGGAAAAGATTATTTTGGAGTCTGTGTTTATTTGTCTATTAGCATTTTTATTTGTATGAAAATCTGTCTTTACGCACACATTTGCGCATCCACACGTCAGTATTCATTTGTATGAAATTGCCAATCCTTGTTTTCCTATCTGTCTACATGTCTGTGTGTAACTGCGGCTTTGTGTATCAATACCACAGTTTTATTTGTCTCATGCAGCAGAGGATCCAGAGAGTTATGAGCACATGGAGGGATAAGGGGTGGTTGGTGGTGGATGGATGTTAGTGGTAGGGAATCCACTGGGGTTGTTTGGTCGATGATGGTCAGAGGTTTCAGCAGCCCACCTCCCCCCTTTTCCTAGCCCTCAGCCACCCTGTCATTAGGGTGACAGTCAGGTCCTGTTTAGCCCCAATTGGCCATGCTAATAACAGTTTTAATAACCCGGGCCCATGTAATATTTCACTGCTGTTTGGACCACGATGTCACGCTAAGAGCCCAGCGATGGAAAAACAGCTTCACTGCCGCAAGGATGGAATGACTGGGTGAACTCTGTCCGGGGATGTTTGCGTGTGTGTGCATGCGGTGTATCCCTGTTTTTGTATATGACAGATTGACCATAGTATAAATTGTACTCTGCGTTTCAGTTGAGATTTGTTTGTCCTTGTGTGTCCTTTTTACATGCGTGTGTATGCTTGCATGTGTGCAGCTTTGCACAAATGGACGTTTGTTTCCACTCAGCTCAGTGCTCAGATTTGCGTGTACGTCTGTGTCCGCACCTGTGTCTGCGTCTGTGTTTGTGCATTAGATTAACTCACTGACTGCATGTTAATCTTTTACTGTGTGTAATGTGTTTTTCCTGTTTCGACAGTGAGGCAGGGAGCAGTCAGGGCAGCTGCTGGTTTGCTGTACACACAAACATGTACATTACTACACCTACATGCTCAAACGCATTCATTACGGTCATCTGGTTGCGTCAGAGAGAGCCCAGATTTAACTGGGCTCTCTCTGACGCAAGTCTGGAACTTTGTCAAACTTCAACATACTCACAGACACAAGGAGGAATTTTTGTGACTTATGACAGTGATCTAGGTCCGATATGGAAAACAGCATCAGAAGTATTGCAAATATGCTGTCAGACTCACTTTAGTTGTCTAAGTTAATATATACAGTGTATAATAATTTAATATGGATAGATGAAAATATGGCATCTAGTGATTATGATGACAGTCTCACTGTTCAAAACGGTTCCAAATTTGCTTCACATATTCTGCATATTCAACTTGATGAATGCTTCATGATGCACTGTAGGAATTGCGTTCATATTGGATGACTCTTTACATCCATTTCCATCCATTGTTCAGTGCAGATGCAGAAATGAATGTACCGTTTGTGCAGAGTCAAGGCTAGGATGTGCTGTTGCCAATTGTGAATATGGCATTAAGTGTATCTGATGCATGTCACGCAGAAGACTATAGTTTTTAAAAACATAAACACAATCATACCCTATTCTTGGGAGGTTTTTTACTTGCCTTAACCTTAACCATAGTTTAACCATGGTTGCCATGTCCAACTGCTACAGTTCCAGATTAGCATATATATATATATATATATATATATATATATATATATATATATATATATATATATATATACACTACAGTCCAAAAGTTTGGAAGCAACTTCAAGTTTCTGTTCACAATGCCTTTCTTAAAAACCAGCATGAGTTATATGTATTTTGGGTTGTATTTACTGCATGATCAGACTTTGCCTTCATTGATATGCACCATTTTCCTCAATTTACCTTTAGGTATACATTGATGTTACCTAGACAAAAAAGAGGAACCCCCTGTTCTTCAAAAGATGGTTTGGCCCCCTCAGTTTCGAGACCTCTTTCCAACTGAGCTTGTGTGGGATGAATTGGATAGATCAGTCAGAAAAGCGCGTCCCACAATATATATGCCATGCTGTTGTTAAAGCCAGAACTGTACATATGCATGTGACTGTTGTATTAAGACTGAGTTGCAAAATTCTGAACCTGTCCCTTATGAACTATTTCAGGATATTGAGAAAGTGTTTTGGAACTGCTGGAATTATCCACTCCAATCAGCCTCTCTTGATTTGAATGGAAAATGCTGAGATGGAAACCCAACTACACACACACACACACATATACACACACACTCCTCTAGCTGCTTCAGCGCCTTCCACCCAGGGTTTTGCCACAGTCAAGCAGAGTCAAAGAGCGAGACAGTCTGTGTGAGCTGAGTGAAACCTAATTCTCTGGCAGCCCTCACCCTCAGCCAACGCTGTGAAAGATAAAGACTCAGGGGGAAACTGGGCCTGAGAATCCAGCTAGCATTAGCTTTTATTGGGCAGCCCACATCACAGAGGGGACCTTGAGCAGGTCTTAGCCCACCGGGGAGGGCTGGAGACGGAGGCCTGCAGAGAGTCGGCCGGACGGCGGCTGGGGAGCATCAGAGATGAACCACGGAGTTCTTTCATTCCCTGCCAGCCTGCAGATTGCTTCCAACTGGACCCACAGACAAAACAGGACTCCAAAAGAGATAAAGAGAGACAGAAAAACAGTCAGCCAAAAAAACCTGACAGCAAATCATACAATATTACCAAAGTGGAAGACACAGAGAGGGCCATGATGGCAGTTCTGGAAGTTTTAGCCCAGGTATTAGAAATCAAATGTACTTAACATCACAGCTTACCAGTTCGTAAACCAAGTCCTGTGTTTTAGAAATGTTAATATATTTTTACCATTCCAGGCAGCCATTAGTTTCCATTCATTTCAGCACAATACAAAAATGCATAAGCATATATTTTGAACACCTATATGAGTTGTGTAATTTGGAAAGTTGTGAATATGTAGAAAAAAAAAATCCAATTCTGCTGATGTTTTTTATTATAACGATCACAAATTGAACATCATAGATCACCTACCTTCATTTACCATTTGTTGTGTTAAAAAACTGTACCACCATTCACTGAACACCCGCAGTCTAACAAAGAGTTTAAAAGCTCAGCAGTCCGTAGAGGGGTTCTAGAGCTGGTGGCCATGGGTCATGAATCTGCCGCCTCTCTGTAGAGTCTTTTGAAGAGAGCATGAGCAATTTATGGAGGCTTGCATAACAGAACCCAACACTCTGTTAAAAAGCAGCCTGGACGCCTCTTTAAGGATTTGGTGGGGAAGCAGCGTAAGAACCGGAGCTGAATCAATTAGGCCGAGTGTGTGATTTATGGGTGAGGTGAGTGACTGAGCCTGCCTTTTCTCTGTGGAAGCACACACACACACACAAACACCTGTCACAGACGGTGGAGGGGATAGAAGCCTGAAGCCTGAGCCCACCAGATTAACCATGCCATCGCACTTAGACATTAATCAATGCTTGACACACACACATACAGAAACACACACACACAAGAATGTAATGTCAATAAATGTCACTTTTCTGATACTTTGAAGCTGCAGGGATATTCTGCACAGGTTGCATTATGCATTATGCAACACATCAGTGCACAAGTATTCACCTTCAGCACGTCTGCAGCCAGTGTTCTCAGCTCTATTACTGCCCGGCAGACATGGGTGAGTTTTTATATCCACCCTCTGGTATGTGCAGTGTTTTCCACTCTCCATGTGCTGTAGATTAGTCTCTTTGTTCTCTGCGGCGCTGCCATAACACTCACTCATTAATCACACTCTTACAGTAGTCTGCTCTTCCACCGTCCCTCCCTCAATGGCTGCCAGCTATTCCCAGGGTGTGAACTCTCGCTGCTGCTAAACCGCAGTGTTATCCAGCCGGCAGACAGGAGGGAAAGTGGGTCAACAGAAACCACACTGGAACCACCTGAAAGCAGCAGGAATGCAAGACCACCTCATATTCCTCTGGCTGTATGGGTGTCTGTGAGGACTCACAGTGCTGCATGTCAGCCTCAGTGAGAGCAAGTATCATTTTAACGGAAAGCAAAATCCACAAGATCATTTTTTTTGCCACAAGGAAAATATTTGTGCGAGACGTGAAAGTTTACTGACCTGTGTTACATATTAGTTATCACAGTTAGAAAAAATCCTGTCTTTGAAGTTTTGACAAATCAGACTGGATGTAGAGATTTGACTATCATCTGAAGGCTGGTGGTTAAAGACTTACCGAGCCCCCAGGAATGGTTCTGGGCTGTGAGGGGATTTTGCAGCAGTGACTCAACTCAGAATTGCAAGATCGTATGACGGTGACTATTTCACATACACAATCATTACAAAAGCAACAGATGTAAGGTGATGAATAAATAACAAGTATAAACTCAATTGATGGCGCTAGAGGAAGACACGCATGCTTTATGGGCCCCTAAAATGTGGAAGCCTTTTTTAAGCATATGTGCCCAGTGAGCAAGACTTAATGGAGTGACATCTTGGAACATGGTAACCAGATTTTCTTAACACATCCATGCTCTATACAGCCAAATAAAGGCTTAAGGGTTGATCCCACCAACTCCTAACATTTCAAACTGCAGTATGTACTGCACCGGTCTTTACACTCTTCGCAATTAGGTATTTTCTGTCTTGGGCCAGGACCCGGCAGGCTCACAAACTTTCTGTGGCTCCTTAAAGATGGCTGGTCTGCACTACCACCTACCCAATCTCATCATTGTCCACCTCCTTCCAGAACATACTGGCAAGAAAGTACAAACAAGACAGACAAATATCATTGGTAAACAAGGAAATAAAGGCATGCAGTTCCCAGTTTCATCCATTTCTTGTACTAAAAGCGTGCTGAGAGCCAGACACTTAATGGCTGCCTGATTCACAATTTACTACTCAGACGTACATCAGCTGAAAGTTTCATTCTGAGTTAGATTGTTTAAGATGGAGAAAAAGAGAGGAAATGATTCACTTTCCTGCATAATTTCAGGGAGTTCATGGACTGTGACTCACCACTTTACACTTTACTTGTTAGAGTTATTTTTTATTATATATATTAATATATTTTTTACGTTTATTAGTCTCCGTCCTCATGTAAAAACCTTTAATCTCATCCTCTCATAAAAATGCATTTTCAGATAGATTTTGGATTGTTTAATTCATCAGCCCGAATAAATCCTTGTCAAAGCAAAGTCAGGGGTGGAGAGAGTTTCAGTATGGGGCCGTGTGCTGAACTTACATCTTGGACCTTTTAGAGGCGACTCGGAGCTGTTTGAGTGTCTATGTCACTGTCTAACAGTCTCTGGCTTAAATCTATCATGAGCATTCAGACTTTAAATCAGAACAGCATGCAACAGGGGGTTGAGTTTCTCTGTGCGGGAGGCCCCAGGGTCCAAGGCCTTATTCGCTGCCTTTGTTTCCAGCTTTGAGCCGTGCCCACACTCAGTTACACACACATACACACACACACTCTAAGCCCCCTTCCCAAAATATCTCTTGCACGCTACACTTTTGCCTTTCGTTCCACCTCAACCCCCTGCCTCTTTGTCGTCGCCTCCTCCCCTGAACCCCCCCCCCCACCCCAACCTCCCATTGCCAATGGTGAATTAGCATTTTTCCACAGCTTTACTTTTGTCTTAGTTAACCCTCCCCACCATCACCGCCACCACCACACTGCCCCCCACACCCCTCTCTATCTGCTGGTATGTGGCCCATCATTAATCTGCAGCACAGCCTCAAATGACCCCTCAAAAACCAGCCCACAGGGTCTACTGCTGGGAAAGGGGGGCCTTTCACTTCTCATTAAGAACCAATAGACGCCCCAACTCACCCTCCCCATTGCTAGCTCACTATGTCACGCTAATCGCATGCGCTCATTAGCATGGCGTCCCCGTTCTGGGTCCTGCCGTGCATTATTGGGTCAGGCAGGGGAACGGACGCCTCTCTTTTGTCAGAGCTGGCTTTTAGAGATGCAAAATATGATATCCTTTGAGCCCCTTCACCTACTCCCACCCCCCAGTGCTAAAGGCCCCACTACAAAGCTGCATCCCAAAACAGCCCAGCTCTCATCCCTTCCCTCCACCACCGGGCCTGGTTAAAGGAAGTTTGTCCCTGATCCAGTGACCCGTGCCAAGTCTGAGCCAGCGCTTTGCCAGTCTGCAAACCCCCGCCTCTCTCTGCTTCTCAATCAGACGTGTTGATGAGACCCGAAGCCGTCCGAGCCTGGGCACACTGCACAAGTCACAAGGCTCTCAGCTGAGTCAGTCTTAGCCCTCAGTCTGCCACCCAGACTGTGGTGGACTCAGCCTCACACCCAACAAAGCCAGCACCGCTTTACTTCACTGTGGTTTTCAAAGGTTTAGCTAAACTCATGATGATCAGCAAAGGATGAGGCATGGGAAAAACTTGCTAAGGGTAGGAGAGCATGTGGATACACACACCCATACACACACAATATGCATGGACATATATACACAGATGTTCCTTGATTCCAATGCCAGTCAACAAAAATGAAACATGATGTAACCAAAATATTATTTCAGAATTCAATTCAATAACTTGCCAATGACGTCCTGCCTTGAACTGTAAACCCCCATGATATTATGGAAAGTGTACTGTGACAGCTCAGGTCTGTAAATTACAATTAAGCCTGCAGTATTTCACACGGTCAGGCAATAACGGACAGACAACACACACTCAACACAGACCAAGTGTGCAGACACACTGACTTTAACTTAATAATAATAAAGTATCCAATTTTATGTTGCAAGCCATGTTTTCGTCCAGCTCTCTATAATTCATGTGAGGCTCTTCAGCTCCAATAACATCATTTTGAAAGATTACTGCATGTTTATTGTTCTTTGCTATTCTGATGCTGATCATTATTCATCCACATGTTCCACTTTAATGCTCAGGAAACACTTTGTTATTAGTATATAAATCAAATTGGATCAGTGGTGAAGTTACTTCAAATGTGTTACTTATAATGATAATTCTCGTTTATTAAAACACAGGTCTTAGGTTTGTGGTTTTAGCCATCACCTCTATTGGTTACGATAACATTGTACTCACTAAGTTAATTGCTGAGATCTCCAGGCAGAGCAACATTACTACAAGGTCCAACCAAAACAAGAGTGGTCGGACAATCGTACAGGTTGTAAGTGAGCCAGCAGGTTGGAGGCAAAAGTGAATGTGAGCTACCAAAATGTCAGCAGGAAACTGTGTGCGCAACTACGACGAGCTGAGCACTGAGGCTGGTCTATTAACTTTGATGGAGGTTTACAATGGACAGTTTGAATACAAGTTTACCATTCACTTTTGTGGACAGTGGATTTTGAGCATTTTCTTCAATGAGGAGAGCTGTAAGACTGAACCATAAACAGCAAGCTGAAATGCTCCATAGGATAAGATGATGTTTTATATGTGAAATCTGAATCTACATTATAATTAAGAACTATAGCTAGCAGATAAATGTGGCTCTGTTACAACATTTGCCTCTGTACAAAGTAACCAGACAAACTAAATAAGTTATGTACTTTCCTTTACTGAATCTGTTCATTTGAATTTCCATTGACTTCATACTGGGTGTATTTTCTCTCACTGTAATGGGGGCTCACAGACTGTAACAAAGCACTCAGTATTTTGAATGTTAATATGTATGTTGATATGCTAATGTACCAAAACTTCCCAGCACATCATACCCCAATACACTTGTACTTGTCAGCCACAAAAAGACCCCCAACCAACCCCCTACTGGAAACAGTGCATCTCACAAAACACTGTGTCAAACCGGCTGCTGATATGTGGCCTCTTCACCATGCATCTTTTCTCTGAGGGTATCAGAGAGGCCTATTGTCCGTCCTTTCCACAACCCTTGAAAACCACACACCCCGGGCCCAGATCTGACATGACTGACCTTGGTGTCAACCCCCCGCACCCCACCCTGCCCCACCCAGTGACCCCTTCTCCACGCCATGGGGTTGGGGTCCTGTTTTTTTGTTTTTTTTTTTGACTGCTGGATTGTGGGAAATGAGAAAGAGGTGGGCTGTGTGTGTGTGTGTGTGTGTGTTTTGGGGGGGGGTCACATCTCCAATCAGTGATGTAAAACAGAACCATTGTCGGGGTGGCAGGCAAAAAAAAAAACCCCGATTAATGCAACAGGGTGTTTGTTTGAGAGATGAAAGGGGAGAATAGGGGGTAAGGTGGGGAAAGAGAGAGATGGAGAGAACTTAGAAAGGAGGGAGAGAGAGAGGAATCAGGGCATGAGAAGGTTCTCGAAGCATTCGAGAGTCTGTTCAATGTCCAGCGGAGGAGATCTGGGGGAGAAATATTTCACAGCTGACAAGTGTGTGTGTGTGTGTGTGCAAAGAGGTGGGGCTGTGGATGAGGACAGGAACTGATGAAGTGTAGCTGGAGTGTGTGTGTGTGTGTGTGTGTGTGTTGGGGGGAGGCTGGAAATATGTGTATGTAACCTCCTCTCTAGGGAAAAAGAGAGGCGAGGGTCAGACCAAGGGAGAAGAGAAGAAGAAGAGAGGAGGAATGTCATGAGTGAGGAAAAGAGAGGGAAACAGCTTTCCTCTCAGTCTAATTTCGTCTCTCTGAGTATGTATGACTTTTAGCAGCCCACCTCGCTCTGTTTCTGCCCCCCCCTCCACAAACACCCCAACACATATTTATTTGAGAAAAGTGTTCTAAGTTAGATACAACAGCTGTAGCTGTAAAATAATGCATTTCTATCTAGAAAAGAATTGTTTCTCCATTTTTGGCCAGCACTACGTAAGCACTAATTTCTTTAGTGCAACACATTTTAATTTAGTGACGCGTAAATATCCACTTAGTGGAATAAACATTTAAATAATAACTTGGCACAGTCTGAACTGCAACCGACTCCAGGTCCTTAAATGCATCACTTCAGTTGCAGAACTCATATCTGCTCTGCAAACACGACATGACGGCATTTAGAAAACAAACACAAGTTCAGCCGGGGCCTCATAAATTGTCAGCACACAGCCGTGATTTTCTCTGAAGCCCATATGGTTGAATGTGATACGCACTTGGCCTTCAGCTTAACACGTCCTGCCCAAAGCAATTCATTCGGATCTCTGCACAGAAACCGGCTGTCTGTTTCATTTGCGGTGACTGAGTCCTGTGTGCTTCTATGCAATGTTTTATGATGTGAACGTGTTAAAGTTGCTATGAATAAGTTAATCAAACTCCAGGGGCCAGAGGGGCGGGGGAGGTGGGGGTCTGTTGGCTACAGTTGGGCCGTTATTGTCCAAATCAAAATGTAGTTTTGTGTTGAGTAACTGCTCTTGGGTGGCGTCACATTACTGAGGCATGTGTAATGTAATGTGTCATCCCCCTGGGTCGATCGAACAGTACACTGTAATAACAAAACCAGATGATGTCATTTTGGTTTTATTACATAATCTTATATAATTTGCCTTTAATTTTATTTTGTTTTTAATACTTTTAATCTTGTGAAATCTTTTGGTATTTATTTTGGCCTGCAAAATTTACAGCATTTTTGTTGCCATTAGTTCTGTTGTTATATAAAATATTTTTTTCATGGTTCTTGTGTGCTAAATATACTGTTGATGCTATTTCCAATTATGTGAGCTCTTCCTGAGAGGTTTGTGGAAGGTAGCCCACATAACTCTTGTTTCTTGGTGTTTCTGCACATACTCCATACACACATATGTATATACAGTGTGTGTATTGTCTGCACATTCATTCATATACCATTATGTGCTCTCTTTACCATACCCAAATAGTTGATCATTTTTTGCATATGTTTGTTTAAAGTTAGGGCCTTTTGTGAACAATAAAGCTGATTATTAGATCAAACAGTGACTGAACACAGACAAACCTGCCCACTTCATACAGTAGTTGGCCAGTTGTGGTGAGATTAACTTTTCCCACTCTGAATTTGGCAATTTGGAACAGCTATAAACTCTTTTTCTTCAGATCTGACAACACACAGTCTAGCTCATTCTAATGATGGACCAGCCTTGAGGCCATGAAATGTAGGAGCATGCTCATCTTTGCCTTTCTTATCACATCCATCATCAGTTGTCTGCTGCAAATCTTCTTGAACCAGGAGGAAGGCGATAAGGTGATAAAGTAGGAGACCAAGATCTCAAATCCCCTTGTGAAAGTGAAAGGAGAGAGGGAAGAAAACACCTTTGAGGATATTTCCCTTTCCATTTCTCTTCATCCCCTGCAGGGCTCGAGTGTTAATTATTGTGTAAAAAAAAAAGCAGCGAGAGCTGTAATGGCTCTCTACTCAGTGCTCAGCTTGGCTTCATTAAAAGAGCCAGCTCAGACGAGAGAAGGGGTTGAGGGGTAGAGGGATGGAGGGGAGGAGGAGCTGCTTCTCCTAAACCCCATCAGTGTGTTTATTCTGTAACAGGGGGAGGAGGGTAGCCTAGCTGTGTATGTGTGTGGAGGGGGAGTTGGAGGTTGGACTTTTTCTGACTCAGAGCCGTGCTCCATGGCCCATAATTAATGGTCCCTCATGGAGGTGGGGTCAGACAAAAGGAGCCTTTCAGCGAGGCCGTGGGGCCCCCTGTCCCTGTACCCGTCCTGGCCTGGCCCGTCCTGCAGGCACATTGTTGCCCCGCTGTAACTTCTGCCAGCTGGGCCTAGAGGGAAACTTCAACATAGTGGGGGCCAGAGACACTACGGCGCAGGGTCCTGTATCTGTGTGTGTGTGTGTGTGTGTGTGTGAAAAGCGCTCTGATGCTTTTCACTAAAATGGATTACAGTGGTAAAAACATAAGAGCAGAGAAAAGTGGACACAGTGCAAGAGAAAGCAAAGAGTGAGCAAGAAGATGAAGCATACCTATACAGACACATACACCGACACACTGGTTCGTCATCATACTTCAGTGTCCTTGAGTGATTGTCAATTAAATTTTTTAATTACTTCAAATTCCTGTTAGACACAAAAAATAAAGCAATTGAAAGAAGATAAGATAAATAACATTTGTCTCTGGCACAACACAACTTTAATTAAGTGAGACTGAAAGCTGTACTGTATGATGGCTTAACTTCAACATATACTAATGATATCTAATCATATTTTCTGCAGATTTCTCCCCTTTGGAGGTTGAGAGATCAAGCAAGAGCTTATATCTGCTTGTAAAAGAAGTTAGTCAGTGATTTTGTTTCCCTAAAATTTTTTTGACAAACACTAGGGGTCAGTGTTCCAAAAGTAAAGAGAGTCATAGCAGCACCCATCATCCTGGCTCTCTGCTCTGTCACTGCAGGCCAAACCAGCAGCCATGGCCTGCCAGAAAGGCATTCGCCCCTGTCTTGTCTGTAGTGGCCTGTCTAATGATGTCCTCTTACATAACCCCGATCTCTTTTAGATCTCTTTTAGGATTTCTGATTTTATTATTCTGTGGTTTTTAATTGTGATGCCCTGGAGTGCATCACAAAAACAACTAAACACACCCAGACTTTTCAGTCTGTTTAGTCATATTGTAGGTATGGCTGAATGCATGGAAATGTGCATATGGTTGTGTGAAGGCACATTTAAGTGTGCATTTAAGTCTGTGCGAGCGTGTCTGTGCATGCCTTGTGTGTGTAATAATAACTGCATCCACTATAGCCTGCCTATATTTAGCATGACCAATTCATGACATCCATACCAGCCTAATCTCACACCCCGTGCCCCCCTTTACATTCCATGGATGCAGCTTTGGATCTGTAATACCATCAGATGTCCTCCATTAAATGAGTGTTTTTATTTAATAGTTGATTCAACAGTCTCTTCTGACATTTCATGTATGTATTACATTGTGTCATGTCATGTCAAGTCATTACATCATCTTACAGGTGTTCCAATATGTTACTGTATGTCGTATAATTATGTAATGACATGTCATTTTACACTCTTTTATGTTGTGTCATTGTATGTTTTGTCATGTGACGTAATGTTTTGTCATTATATGTTATGTTAAACTAATGTCATCTCCTCTATGAGCGCAGGAAAGCATTCCCACTCTGCCACTGCCAATGAATTCGGATGCTGCGGCTGGAAATTACCTAGACTGACAGGGGGAACAGGGTGGGACCTGGAGCCCCTTAATCTGCCCTGTGGAAGCCTTAATCCCACTACTGTGCGAGGGAGCAGGAGCCCCAGGACGCTCTAGCTCACTGGCCACAGCCCGATGACAAAGCTCACTGTTGGCCTTTGAAGTGGGAGTTGACCTAAAGGGACCCTCGTCTGGTTTCCTGGAGGCGTGACAGCAGCAGTTACAGCCCAGCAGCTATCTCAGTGTAAAGACAGTAGCATTCATAGGGAACTCCCACTGAATCTAATCTGAGTGGTACGTGTGCATTTATAGATTTTGAAATTCCAAGGTCAGTGTAAAATCAAGCAGCTACAAACTTTGGTTCACTGCACACATGCATCTTATTAGGTTGAATTTTTAGTTCTAAAAGTGTGTTATTCTTGAGGAGACTAAAATATGGCAGTGAAATATTGCCACATTTTCCAATGAAAATCAAATTGATTTAAAAATGTTTTAAATCAGATGTCATCATCAATATATCACAGTAGCTGACCTTTTATTCCCAGACACCTGCCATCCAGTAGAAACTAGACAAAAAGTTTTCTCATTTTATGAAAATTTTCAGGTCAAATATAACCTGTTAGAAAACTTTCCACTGGGCTTGAGTTGAATCCTTCCATAATACTTTACTGTTTTTATAGGAAATAATAGTCATAACATATCCTGGATCCAGCCCAGTGTATTGTTTGTTTCTGTTTCCACTCACATTCACTGTGTAGCCACACTGCCATTTGAGTTTCCTCTGTCAAACCGCTGCTGTGTTTGCTGTTGCTTTTTCTGTATTCTGTGTCTCTTTGTCTTTTGATGTGTCTGAAGTCTCTGTTATTTCTTGTCAGTCATGACAGCAGAAAATTAAGGAAGAGAATTGTAAATAACAAGCTTAGTGAATTCTCACCTCTCTTCTGCATGTATGTCTCATTGTAAGGCTCTGGACTGATTGAGTGAAGGTGTGTTAACATGCACCAGCCTGTCAGTCTGTACTACAGTGGGAGGCGCGTGTGTGTGTGCAAAAGTGTGTGTATGTACAGAATGTGCAGCTACATGCCTGCCTTCTTATATATCCATTATGCAAGCATACAAACCTGTTCACATGAGTGTGTGTTTGCTGATCTGCAGAAGGGGAAGGCAGACTGCTTTGTGGGAAACAGGTATCAACACGTCTGTGTGTAGGTGTGTGTGGGTGTATGAGTGGATGACTGAGGTCTGTGCCCACGGCTGGAGGTTCCACAGCAGGTATTGGCCTGTGAGTGGGGGTATGGGGGTAAGTATGGGTGCCTTGGAATAAAGTTGTATGTATATGTATATGTATATTAATATATCTGTATCAGCACATGCACATGACTTTTCTATCTGTCAGTCACTTTAGAACCAAGCAGGATAACAATAATAATAATAATATATATATATATATATATATATATATATATATATATATATATATATATATATATATATATATATATATATATATATATATATATATATATATATATCCTCATACATCCACCACCCTCTTTTCATTCTGTTTTTTTCGTCTTCTACACTCTATGCTGTACCCACAGTTCTGCACAATCCTCCAAGGTCTCTCAAAGGATGGCATCACACTGTGCGTGTGTGTGGATGAATGTATTTGAGTCTATGGTTACAGAGCTGTGGCTGTGCCAAACACTCAGAAGGATGCTAACTTTAGCGTAATGTGTACATGCACTGCTTGTATATACAACCGCAAAGGCACAGGCTGGGGATTTTTCTTTTGTTCTAGCCAGCGCAGAGCGAGGCTAAGAGATACAAGAAGGAGATATATATGTCTGTGTTTTATGAAAGGGATGCCTAAATTGTGGTTAGGCTGTCTCTGCATCGCACAAGGTCATACATTGTGTTTACATAAGCATTTAAGAGTTTTTTGTGGCCTCCACTTCCCCCTCTTAGTCTGACATAATAAGACAACTAGGTCAGAGTTTCTCAACCAGCCCGAACCAAACCAACGTGTTTCGGGAAATCCTGAAAAGGTTGCAAAAATGAAATTCAATGGGACACTATTGTCCTATCCCTTCCTGGTCTTGGTGGAATATTAGTACTGTACGTGCTGTGGCTTGACCTTTCCACTCCTTACAGTGTGTCTGGCTGATTCATAATATAAGCTTGGAATTTAAGCGTCTTTGCCTTGTACACTCATTGTAGGATGCTCAAATAGAGAGGGCATTTATGAACCTGCCTCTATCTAGGCCACGATCTTTGGCTGACTTCAAATTTTGATGAGAAAGCTCTGATGTGGGTTTCTGACCTTAAAATTTCTGCTTGTGCATGCAAAGTTGGGGTTGCTTTAACCTGTCATTCTGTGCACACGTGTGTGAGGTCTGGTCAGCTGCAGGAGCCAATGCAGGTACAGTCAGAGGTCAGTGTCATACCAAGAACTACATACATGCCGTCTCTGTGCTTGTGTTAATTTGTGTATGATGGTCTGTCGATGCGTCCTTTCTCTGGCTCATGGACCCTCACATACGACATGTGCTGGTTCTAATTGTCTGTCCTGTCTGTCCACATTAGCAGCCTGTTTGTTCCACAGGCCTGATGTTTGTCCTGGGCCCCCATAAGGAAAAGCCCAAGATGGGGGCAAGGATACAGGAGGGGACGACAAGGGAGGGTGGGCATTGGTTGTGAAAGTGTGTGTGTGTGTGTGTCTTGGATGGTGGAGCTTGCCATGGTTCCTGGCCCCTAATGGGATCAGAGGGGAGCGGCAGCGTAAGGGGGATAAGGTCAAGCTGAGGTGCTGCCAACTCTGGTTAACCACAAACAGACCCGATTCCAGCGGGACAGGTGCTCTCTCACGCCATTGCTCCCACTCTCCTTTTACCCCACTTTCTCTCTCCACCCATCCTCCATCTCCAACCATATTTTCTCTCATTTTTTTGTCCTTTTCTCCTTCCCCCCTCCCGAACTCTCTCCTCCTGTGTCCTCTCAGCACTCCACGATAAACAAAAGATGGACTGGACCTTCTTTAGGGTTTATCAAACCAAATCAAGATGGAAACACATACTGCTGTTGCTGTTTTAGTAGCAGAAGGAAGTTTTGGAGCAAAAACCTGTTTACTCTCCCGACAACATTGCAACATAAAACTGAATGACAGAAATATTAGGAAATTTTCAGTGTGTCTGGAGAGTGGAATGTAGAATGCTCTTATTAGCCTTAGTGTGTACATTGTGTATCTTTAACTACAGACCCATTTCAAAATTCCTCCTATATTTTTTAAATCTCATCCACAATCTAAAAGAAGAAGAAAACTTTATTTGAAAAAATCCCTTCTGTTTTTTTTAATCAGGGGTACAGGAGACAGAGGGCTCTCTTTGGAGTCATAAATAACATCTGTTTCACAGTCAATCATGGCGATTAAAGCTTCATCTAAGTTCTTCAGCTTATAGGGGTCATGGTTACAGTGATCAGCTGCTTACATGGACCAAAAAGTTTGGGACAGAATACATGCTAAACAAATGCTGTTTAAATAATTTGCTTATAGTAATCAAGTAGTCCACTTACAGTGTTCATTTTGGTTCATAGATGGGAACTATGGGAAAAAAATTAAAATTTACATTTTTTTTACTTTACTCCCATGGCACTTTGCCTCACACTAGCCCAACTGCCTCCAGCTGGTTACCTGGAGGTGGTGCAGAATTCACATATAACTCATGACGGGAAACAGAAAGTCATTTTCTCTCTGAGAAACGTGGTCTCCTCAAAGCCTATAACAAACTGCCACAAAATGAGAAAATAGATGCAGCAGCGAAACTTGGTGCTCTTCGAGATGCGTTGTCTAGTCTACTCACACGAGGAGAGACTGGCAATGCTGGTGAGGGAGAAAGCAAATGAATGCACATGGGGAAAGTACCTTTAGATATGATAATGCCTGCCTTGCCACCTAATGCCCCCCTGAGCTGGTCCTTGGCAAGGGAGGAGTTATAAGGAACTGGAAGTTTTTATTAGCTTATATAAATGTTGTATATAATATAGATATATACTATATAATATATATTTGGTAACCTGTATAAGAAATAAAGTAAAAGAATTTTAGTTACAACAAGCATCCACTGATCCAGTGATCAATATGACAAGGACAGATGTGCTTATTATAAGGTTTCCAATGAGTATTATTAGATCATTAAAGGAAGTGGGCTGGAGTATCTGGTATAGCTTTTGAATGGCTCCCTATTTATCTAATCACCAGTTCTTTGAATCTATTGCTGCCTGTGTCTGTTTGTGCTCCTCTGACCTGTGAAGTTCCTCAAGGCTCAATGCTGCTACCTGTGTTTTTCTAGGGCACCTAATCAGTCAGTTTGGCTGTATCTCTTATCATTGTTGTATAGATGACTTTTATATATTTGTTAAATCTGGAGAACTTTCAAATCTGGCCAATTTACAAATTTGCCATATGCAGTCATAAGAAAACAAGGGTTGGTCAGTCAAACCATTGAAATTGTACTTTAACTGCATTATTCCTGACCGCTAACTCTAAATTTATTTCCTGTACCTAAGGGTAATTCTTTGACTCCAAGTCTGACTGTGAAAAAAATCTTAAGTTGGTCATTGGGTCCTGTTGTTATCGAAACAACTTCTGATTTCTTATCTCTCCAACAGCTCGAACAAATCATCCAAGTACTTTGTCTCTCCTGATCTTGACCTTTGTAACACACTGTATTCTTTTTAAAGCCAACGAGCTGCAAATCTAGTCTGATCTGCAGAGCAATCAATTCTATTTCTGATAAAAATTGAGACCAGTATGCAGGGTGTACTGGAGCTGTAGACACTTTCATGCTGTTGTGTCAATAAGGACAAGTATATGGGAGGAGAAGGCTGTCAATCACAATACACTTAATGGCTTGTGGCTTTAGCATTTCTCTCAGGTCGAGTGTAGATATTCTCATCTCTCATGACAGCCAAGTGATACGGGCTGGTTGTGTAAGAGGATTCCTGACATGCATCTATCTCTTTGTGTGCATTTCCTGGAGCTTGTACGGTTACTTGTCACTGCACGCTTGCAGTGTATGTCTGTGTGTGAATGCCTGCAGATGCTTGTAGCACTTGGGTGTGTAAGCCCACACCATCGCAAACACCATCAGACTCTTTAACGTCATAATCTACGCTGAGGACTGGAAGGATTAGCACAAGACAAGAGACACAGCCTCACACAGCACATTCAGGGTTGCAGTGTTTACGGTTGCGTTAACGCAAAAAGAAAGAAGTGAAAAAGAGGCAGAGAGGGAGAGACAGAGTGTGTTTGTATGCTGAAGAGGAAGCCACTGTGGTGAGATAAACAGGTCTTATCTGTGGCTGCGAGCATACTGCAGGGCTGGTGGAGAAACCACAGTGTACGTAAGTGAGCAGACAGGTACACAGGCCGAGTGTGCTGATGTGAGGGAGATGAGAGGCAGCGATTAGTACACCAGCTGTCTCATACACACACGCAAAGTCATATGCAATCAGACATACATATGAACACTCACAGACACAGACAAAAAAAAAAAGCAGGCATGAAAACATGATCACACACCTTGCAAAGAACATTGCACATATCACTTGTACATCACCCAAAAGCCACCGCATGAGATAAGAATGTGCATGTGTGCAGGAAGTTATGTTTGATATTCATTTCAATGCTTCAGTTTTAATTTGCAAGAGTGTGGGTTTTCCTGCGCCATCTCCTTTTGTTTGTGTATCTCTTTTTTGCATGTCTTGGCCAATAGGAAGCACTTTGCATAAACATGTGACTTAACAGTGTGTGTCTTTGTTGTGAGGTGAATTCTGTACGTCACTGTATTTTTGTTCTCTAAAGTTCCTTTTGCGTTCCCACTTCAGTCAGACACTTTTGCTGCCTGTCCACCTACACCAACAGAGTGCCTGCGTGTAAATTCCACCTATGTCACAGCTTCATGCTTCAGAGGTTTTCATGTCTCATCTGTACAGTCCATGAATGAGTCATCCCAGTTCGGCTCAGGCTCGGTACAGACTGCCCTCATTCACAACAATGTCCTACCAACTAACCACCCAACCAGCGGCCGTGATGCACCAGAGGAATAGTGAGTGTCCAATAGTTCATCACTGTGTTTTCCCAGGGAGCAAAGGGCGGTCTGATGGGTGCTGAGATGGGGAAGAATGTATGTGTTTCTCATTCATCTGTCTGGCTCTGTGTGCCCATGCTGAGCCACAACACTGGGTGACTGACAATGTGCACTCACGCACTTGACACAATGTACAGAGGGGTGTTGTGTTTATATGATGTGCGCATTGCTCATACACAACCACAGACACATGGCGCACACATTGACGCAGAAAAATGGATACGCACTGTGGGTGCACTAACACGTGCGTGGACATAAACACACCTGGAATTGGAGTCTGCACGTACACATCCACAAGCACGTATTTTAAGTGATATCTCTGCCCCACATTTGCCAGTACAGGTACAGGAAGTGTGCCTGCATTTGTAGTGTTTTGTGCTAACAGTGTGGTTTTCTACGTGGTGTGGTATCAGCACAATCTCTGCTTCTGTGGGTCCGCATGTGTTCACCCTGTTCTTTTCCACACCTCCTGGCAAGGCAACAATATGTGTGCAGCAGGGTATACTGCAGAAGTGTGTGTGTGTGTGTTTGAATACTGTATTTGGAACATGTGCCCTGTGCTCCACCACATCACTGAGACACCTGAGTTGATGTTAGTGTGTGTGTTGTGGTTTCATCTGTGCAGCATCACAGAGGTTTCCAGTCATTCTGCTCAGCAACCAGACTTACCAACTGATAAAGGAACTTAGCGCTCTGATGTTATCGTAACACATCTTCATCTCTTTCTGTTTCCCTTCCTTGCTTTTCCCTCTTCAACAAAAAAAAATCACTACAATATTTAGTTTCCCAAACATACACAGAGGAACATATTATTAGGATTATACAGAACTTGTTGATCTATATGGTATTTTTTGTGTGTTATGGAATCAATATGCTATTCCTATGTGGGTAGTTTCCATTCTCTACATGCGATTGTTTGAGTTCATTGTTGTTGGGATGCACAGTCTCTCTCTTTCTGTCTCTCTGTTTCTTTTTCTCCCTTTTTCTTTTTCCATCACCCTCGTCTGTTTTACTCCCACTATCTCTTTATACGCACACAGCAGAGCATGCTGCACGGTTGCGGCTGCTGTTGCAGAGAAACCAAACCGGAGATCTTTTGAAGAGGTTTCCTCCACTAATGCAAAGACAAACACCGCAGGTGATTTGCACGGCTTGCGGGGTGACAATGACTGGAGAGCACATGATTTACAGGCCTAATATCCATATTTCACATAAACGCCCCCCTGTTGGTAGTTCATGGAGGTGCTGCTCGACTTGACGTGAGAAAACCACGATTTTAAATATCTCCTACACGCTGCAGACATCCTGAACAGACTCCCTCGCTTTACAGTAATTCATTATTTGGAACAGCCGGTTGAGTCAGTCATTAATGGGAAATTATCAGTTTTTCATCTCAGAGATCAAAAAATGGGTTCTGTCTACTAGCACGTGTTCTATGACCTCAGCTAATGGTTTCCAGAGGAGCTCAGCTTTTACAGTAAACACACTTGCTGTTGGCGAAACTCTTTTTCTCAAACAGCTTAAGACTAAGTTGTGTTGTTGTTCTGCATCACTGCCCTACAGGCTTACCATTTCTAAAATGTGACACAGTTCATTGGGAGGAATGTCTCTGTACTGTGTGTTCTTTTATTTCCAACAGCTTTGGGTATCTGTTCTAAATAAACGACTGAAGGAGCAGTCTGATATGTCTGACACCCGTCTGACTGAGTGAGAATCCCGTGGAATCGGAGGATTGACATCAATTTGACGGGTGCTGTGTCAATGATTCAATTCTGGCATCAAACCTGACACATTATATTTTGGGATTTTTTGCAGATGGTTGAATACATGCTATGGAATCTTCTTTTAATACAAATTTCCCTCTCATGCATTTTAAGAGAATTGTGGACACTAAATATCATGTCATAGCAGGGAAGTCACG
Organism: Scortum barcoo; assembly: GCA_023238725.1. Lineage (NCBI taxonomy): Eukaryota > Metazoa > Chordata > Actinopteri > Centrarchiformes > Terapontidae > Scortum > Scortum barcoo. The sequence continues at coordinate 4,105,701 of CM041544.1, forward strand.
GGTGTGATCGATAACAAATACTGCCTTACAGTAAATGTTCCAAAGTCCTGGTTGGGTGCATGGAACAAGAGCATCATTAATGTTATTAGCTACACCTTGGTTTTCTTACAAAGAGAAGTCCAAATGTCTGCCGTGAAAGGGCTTTATATGCATCAGCCTTTAGTCCTGCACCTGCACCAAGTGAGCTCTTCCACGTGAGCTCTTCCATGAAATGCAGCCTCCTAACACATACGTGAGGATGCTATTTGTGGACTTCTTAAGTTCAGCCTTCAACACAGTGATCCCGGACAAGCTGATACTGAAGCTCCACAACCTGGGACTGCCCTCATTGCTGTGCCATTGGATCAGGAGACTTCCTCACCAACAGGCCTCAGGTGGTGAGAATCGGGGACAACACATCCTCTACACTGGTCCTGAGCACAGGCACACCACAGGGCTGTGTGCTCAGCCCAGCCCTCTTCACTCTCTTCACCAGTGACTGTTCTGCCATCCACTCCACAAACACCATCGTAAAGTTTGCAGACGACACCACCATAGTGGGCCTCATATCAGACAATGATGAGACCCACTACAGAGAGGAGATCCAGCACCTTACTCAGTGGTGCTCAAACAACAACCTTGTTCTGAACACCAGCAAGACCAAGGAGGTCATAGTGGACTACAGGAGGTCCAGGAGGACAGAGCACGCTCCTCTCCTCATCCATGACCTGGTCCATGAACACAGCTCACCTGGTAAAGAAGGCTCAACAAAGACTCTTCTTCCTCAGGAAGCTGAAACGTGCTGGACTCTCCCCTCAGCTCCTGACAAACTTCTACAGGGCCACAACAGAGAGCATCCTCTGCCTCAGTGCAGCAGTGTGGTATGGCAGCTGCACTGCACAAGACCGAAAGGACTTAGCCCGGGTGGTGAAAACAGCACAGGAGGATTGCTGGAAGTCCATCTTCCAGACCTGGACTCGAATATACGCTGGCCGGATGCAGAAGAAGGCCCGACATATTGCCGCCGACCCTACCCACCCGGGAAATGGACTGTTCGTACCGCTTCCATCTGGAAAACGGTACAGAAATATAAAGACAACAACTACCAGACTGAAAAACAGCTTTTTCCCCAGAGCTGTACAATGCATTTCCCCCTATTGAGAACTTGAGACATAAACTTGACTGCACTTGAACAACTGACCCACCCCCCTACTGTGACATTGCTGCTGCAACTTTGGACTTTGGATTTGAATATTTGTGTACATATTAAATATTTTTACTATATATTTACGTTTAAAGCTGGAAAGTCACCAATCTTAATTTCGTCATGTGAAAACATGATGACATGATAATAAATGATTCTTGATTCTTGATTCTTATAGAGTCAAAGGATTCTGTTTTAGAAAACAAAATCACATTGATAGAATCAGCCTCCTCTCAACAGTATGTTTATATATATAGTATATATATTTTAACTGGTCTAATGTTGTTGAATTTATGTTTTTTGTGATGAGTGAATGGTGTAAAAGTGCTTAAAAGTAATGATTACAAGTAGAAAGTTGAAAAAGAAAACCTTTATGGATATTGAAGAAACCAAGTCACTTTGATGTAAGTAAAAAGCAGCCTTTATTTAACATAAATTAACAACCTAAAACAATTGTCCATTCTTAGTCAACTCCAACGTTTCAACAGCTTTTTATAGTAACAGGAGCCAGCTGGCCAAAAGAATGAACACACATTTCAAAAAGTCCAAGAAATGACTAATTTAAATAATAAAATCTATTTACCTTGTCCAAGAAAGAAAAAATATGAACTGTATCTCGCCAAATGTTCTCACAACCAGTCTAAACTGTACCAATATTAGAGAACAATCATGCGACGTGCTTTAACTTGGATAAACTTTAATCAGAGATCACTTTGGTTTTTCACATTTCTGGTGGTGAAGGAGCTCATTCCAGCACTCAGTCCCAATCAGCCACATACACTGACATGTGTCTGTTCACACCAGCAGCTAGTTAGTTTTACAGTTGATCACAGGCATGTAGATGTATTTAGTTAGTAAATGCCACTACAGAAAGTTTAAAAATGAAAAGTAACCTTTCCCCTCATTTCCCTCCTCATGAAGCTATCATTCCCTCGCACTGTCCCTTTCTTTTCTCCCTTATTATCCTACCAGTAGAAAGAAAGACCCAGCATCGCACCCAGTGTGGGGGCATATTGATTTTTAGACCCCCCTCACCACCACCACCTTCCCTGTCCAACAATGGACCCCTCAGCGGAGCAGGGGCCCTTTATGAACTTGGCAATCTTCTTTTTTACAATCCCCTAAATGAATAGGATAGGTACGAAAAAAAAGAGTGAAGGAGGGAGGGGAGAAAAGAAAAAGTGACACAACAAAAGAGGTGAGCAGGGGGTCCTGAGATGGAGGCAGGAGGAGGAGGAGGAGGAGGGGTTCTCCTCTCCTTCCACTCGGCCTTTGATATGCAGCGGTAGACTGAGATTCTGTCAAGTGTACTGGTGGGGAAGAGTGTGAGTGTCTGTGTGTGTCTGTGTGTGTGTGTGTGTGTGTGTGTGTGGGGGGGGAGGGGGTGCAGGCTTAGGGGGCGTGAAAAAGCAAACTTAATGGGCTTCGGAAGTGTAGATAAAAAGAGGCACAGCTGGACTGATGGGAATGATGGGAGCCTCCTCCTCTCCCCTGCTATATACACACACACCGTAAATACACACTACACATGCAGGTGCACACACACACACACACACATACACCCAGTGAAAGTTTCCGTTTTCTCTCTCACCCCCCACACACACAGCAGAAATGCACACATGCTTGCACACAGACAGACACACTCCTCCAGATTCCCCCTTCCGTGTCTTTCTCTGTCACACACACACAAACACACACACACACACACACACGGCTCCCTGGTGTTGTTGTCAGTCACACTGGGCTTGTAAAAAGCCCCTCTGTTCGGGCTCCACCTCTCATTCTCCGCTAATGTTCAGGTGCTTCTGTTCCTACCCACAGAAATCAATCAGCAGTCTGCTAGTTGTCTAGCTGCCTGAATGATTTGTGAGTGTGTGTGTGTGTCTTTCTCTCCCTTTGACTATATAACTGTAAGTGAGTTATTGCGAAGCTGATAACTCTTAGAAAAGAAAGTGCCGTCTGCAGAGAAATGACTCAGTGCAGTTTTAACAGTTTCTCACTCAGCTCATTGTTCCTTCCCTCGCTATCGCACTGATTCAAAACACTAGTCTCAGACAAGCTTGTGAGTCATTACGCTCAACCCACAGATTGATCTGCTTTTAGACAAATCTTTAATTTGTTAATTTCTTCTTGGTAGGGCTGCAGTCTAACCAGTGAAAAATAAACCAAAAGATGTTCATCTTTTCTGTGCTCAGAGGAAATTAATACATTTCTAAAGATCCTGAGATGAGCAGATTACTGAGAAACACCTTTACACTTTGCTCACATGCAGGTCCATGTGCAAAAACTGCAAACGCTCAAGCATTTATTATTAGTCACTTTTGCTATAAAATCAAACTTGTGAACTTATTTAATCAAAATTGTATGTACCAATAGTATGAAAGTTTTTTTTTCCACAAACATGTCCAGTTGTTTATCCACTTTCAAAAATTGGACAAACAAGCACAACAGCCGTTCTTCATAATAGAATATCTCACCTCACACAAAGTGGGTTCATGTATAATGTAAGAATCAAAGTAGTGAGGTTTTGACTTATCTTTTGACTCGAGTTAAAAACAAATGGCATAAGTGCCCCCACACGCACCCCCCACCCCCTGACAGATTATTTTGATTTGTCTGAAGAAAAATAAGATTTTAGGACTTAAGACTAAACGACTCAGTCAGATGGATGTTTCTGGCCTGGTGTCCAGCCTGGCACATGGACACTGCCAGGTGCCCACTGCTCAGGGCCAGACAGCACTCTTAAGCCCTGCCACCTTTCACTCACTTTAATAGGTGGCAGAGTGAATGCCCGATGGCACTAACACCAGTCTTTGGTGGGCAGCAGGCCTGGACGAACAGAACCTCTTATAAAAGCGAGAGAAAAGATGGAGAGAGAGTTATAAAATGAAAGGCTGACACCGTAAAACACAGCTCCAACACAGAGGGAAGGCAGAGAATCACTAAAACAAGTTACCCACCCATACCGTCGCACACACACATGTACACACTCACACTCATCAGCCTGCCAGTCCCCGACATTTACATTAGAAGAGGAAGGACACAGTGGGCCTGTGGAGGAATAGAGGGATGGGGAGGAGAGGTCAGACACGCTATTGGGAGGTTGTAAACACTGTAAGACAGTATCTCCATGGAAGCCCGCACACTGCTCTGAGGCATCCCACCCCCCTCCATCCAGCCGCCAGCCCCCCAGCCTTTCCAAAGCCAAGTACCCTGACCGCCGGGCCCCAAATCGGCCCCTCGCCTCGCCTGCCAGCTTGGCTGTCCAGCACAGCAGATGTGCACAGAGGAGTGGCCTTGGATGACTGGATCCCCTGGGCTTTACATAGGGAGAGGGAGGAGGGAAGACGATGAGAGTGGCCTTGACAGAGGGCTTGAGTGACCAAGGTCCTGTGTTTGTGGAGAGCTTATATTTACTGTAGGTGTCTGTGTGGGTTCATGCATGTACAAGTGCGTATGTGAGTGCGTGTGGATGTGTTTCTATGTGGCATCAGTTCTTCATGTCATCGGGCTGGGTCACATTTATGCCTTCTCTTACAGTCTAATATTACTCCAATGTCATCAACAATAAAAATAACACCTTATATTAGGTTAAACAGATGATCAGAAGTTTGAACAATTGTTTAATTAAAATGTCTTTAAAGCTGCTATCATAATTATTTTCATATAACAAATGGATCAAATTACTTACAAGTAATGTGAAATAAATGGCTTGCTTTACCTGATAGTAGTTCCCCTCAACCCTACAGAACTGCTTAATATTTTGAGGAAATATCTTTGATAAACCCAAAATAAAGCTAAAAATATTGGGCCTAGCTGTATCAACTTTATGAGGTAATTATATGTCAATATTGGGTCTACAATTTGTTGCCCCAAAGTGGCCTAAGCAACTATCAGTGCTGCTTTAAGTTAGCTGAATTTGTCTCAAGGCTACAGGCATAAAGGTTTGGAAAACATTCTTCCTCATGAGGATCTTGAAAATCAACTTTGGAGCAGTCATAACATATAAGCTGCCAGACACCTGTTGTATTTGAATGTAAATTTAAATTTCCATCTGTTGTGCTGGACCGCTAGTCTGGCAAAAGTTCATATAGCTGCTATATGGACTGCATGTCAGCTTTGATGTCAAACAGCAACTGCTTCTATATGTGGGTTTCCATGTGTATTCACATGCCACACTGCAACCTATGTCAGCCTTGCTTCTCTCTAAAGGAAGGATGTGAGGAGAGAGAGAGGAGGAGGAGGAGGAGGAGGAGGAGGGAAACAGGTGGATTTAAATGGTGTTCTGGTTTGAATGAGCCTGTTTTGGGCCTGCAGTGCCCTTATACAGCAGCTACTGTGTGACCCCACTCACCGCAGTCGAGCTGTTAAATGGAAGTTCCTTCACAGAGAAACAGGAAGACGGACACTTTGGATAGACAGACACTTGCTGACAGCACGGTATTCTTGTACAACTTAATTTTACCTTCCACATTTTTAGACGACATATCTCTTGATTTTCTAAAAGAATTCTGATAGTGAAATCAAAGTTTAGACTTTTAGAGATAACTTTTGAGCCTGATACAGTTTCAGTACTCTGTCAGCAGCAGTGTGGTCTCACAGCTACAACACACCTCGTACGAAGGATTGTTCCCCCTCTGTTGTCTCATATCTGTATTTATCTCACAGGGGGGAAAGCGACATGGGATGGAGTTGGTGGTAGATGGGTGGATGCCCTGTAAAACAGATTCCTATTCATCAGCTCTGTATAAAGGCCTTTTATTGGGAACTCTGTTCGTTAGCCCTCTCACCTCCTGTATTCGCCACTTCACTCCCAGAGAGAGAGTGGGAAGCAGTTGAAAGATACACATGAGGAGGGAGCGGGAAGTAAAAGGGTAGTTTAGGAAAAAACAGGCCTTCAGGGCTTTTTTTTTACACAAAAGACAGAGTTAGAGAGCGAGGGAGGGGAGACTGAATGCTCAGAGAGAGAGAGGGGAGAGTACAAGAGAAAAGGGGAGAGGGTTTACAGAGCTGGAGCGGGCAGTGCCTGCCAGGCGCTGAGGAATTCATGGTCGATTTGTCCTTGTTCGCAGCCGGTTTGCAATAAAAAGGAGCTGAAGGGGAGAAGGGGCTGGACCGGGCTGGGTGCAAGCAACAGATTGCAGATGCCTCTATTGGAGAGGGCTCCTTGTGAAAAAGTAGGTCCCCCTCTCTGAGTCCAGAGCCACCCTTTAGAGAAAAGAGCCCTTCTCTACTGTAAAGGAGCGCTCGGGACATTGTGGGGCTTGTCAATGGCTCTCGGCTGGGGCACCGGGAGAATACAAGGAGGCCCAGTGTTCAGTGCCGCAGCTCCTTCTATAGAGGCCAGAACCGTAATGGGGGCCCCGGGGGCTCTACAGGGAGTTTAGAGGGCCCAGTTTCAATGGAGACCAAGTCTTTTTAACTGGTACATTGTGCGACTCTCTCTCCCTCTGTCCTAGAGATGGGAGAAAGGGAAATTCCTATGCAGATCAAACAGAATGTCTTAATTTCCGAAAGAACGTGGGATGGACGAAATTTGGAGGAACACAGTTTGAGACATTGAGGGGGTATTATTGTTAGTGTAGAGAGGCAGGGGGTTAGGTAGGTGTGTGTACGAGTGTAGTGTGTGTGTGTGTGTGTGTGTGTGTGTGTGTGTGTCAAGTGCTGTTACACCGCAGACGGTGGTGAGCATGGTCCATCTCAGGTGAGATTAGAGCCAATCACGGCCTGTTAAAGCACCTGTCAGTCAACACAGTGGAGCACTGCACCCGGAGCAACCTCCAGCTGTTTTACAGTGTGTGTGTATACTCTGTGTGACTGTGTTGGGTACGGTCATGAGTTGTTTCGATTCTGTTTTTCCTATTAAAAGGCAGATTCAACTGTTTTAAAACAGAATATAATCACTTAGGGCAGTGAGACAGACACACAAATACAGAAAGCTGGCATCTCAGTTATTCAGGACTTGGTTACCCGCAATTTAGAAAAGACAAACTTTACACAGTCACCATGACCGTTGCAGACTGCTGTAGAAAATGTAGCTGATAAACAAAGTGCCGTCCAATGGAGCGGCTTTAGGATTTCCCCTAACCTCAACCAGAGGTCTGAATACACGGTAAGAGCTCAGGCCTTCTTATATCTATGTTTATCCAACTTTATCTGGTTGTAAGTATACCAGGCTCTTTGGAAAGTTGCACATGACATGCTAAAGGATAACTTCAAGTTTATTGCAAGTTCATTATGATAACATTACAGCACCCAAGTGAAGTGCGGAGATGGCAACATCACTAAAGCAATGACGGGGCAGGAAACACAAGCAGTCAGATGATCAATGGTAAATATTGTACTGTAATAATATTTAAATATCCGAATAAGGATGCACACTTTCGGACAAAAGTGTAAGGCGTTATTGGTGGTGCACTGGTTTGTAAGCATAGAGGGTGAAAAAATTAGAGCTTGCTGGTTTTGGAAAGTGACAGGACTTGTTGGATGCATCCTTGCCACATCATCCCCGCCACATCATCCCCGCCACATCCCCGTAGCACGTAGTTACGTCTACTACTTCTGACAGACACACACACTGCAGCTGTCCACTGACTAGCACTTGGCATTGCTTCGGTTTGAAAGCTATGCGCACTTGTTCAACATGCGTTCCCGGCTGCAGCTCAGGAGGTGATGCAAAATGATGAAACCACTGATGAAACCACCAAGTGCTCAAATCACATAAGGGCTGTGAATACTCCGCTTTAACACTTTGACACTGTGTGCAGTCACCTCACAGATTTCTCTGTGTGGCGAGTGAATCGTGGAAATGTTACCCACGCATCAATGTACAAGTGTGGATGGACAACAACAGCAATTATGTCAGGTAAAAGTTGAACCAGAAAGTTAGCTTGATTGTATGATTGCTGATTGTATCATAACCAATAGAAGCAAGGGTCAGTACTAAGTTGTAGTTTCCAGGTAGTCCTTTATCTCTGTGATAACAAATAAACAGCGGTGTTACTGTGACAACAAACTCCTTGCGCTGAAATCATGTGATCTTGTGATTAACTGTACATTTAGAGCCAGTTATTCTAAATCATGAGCGCGCACACACTAACTCCCTCGCTGGAACGCTCATCATCCATGAACTCTTGAACAGGAACCGGCTCTTCCTGCAGAATTCCCAGACCTGGCCAGCTGTCTGCAATGTGTGTATGTGCAAGTGTGCGCTCTCTATCTGTGCATGCGACAGAGATACAGGGAGATGAGAGAGCGTGACACCTCTGACTGCCGGGTTCCTCCAATTGTTATTCAGGAAGCCCCGCTCCAGCTCGAGATAAAAGAAAACAAGAAGGAAAATACAGAATAAAGACAGAGGGGGAGGGAGTACGTAGAAGTCCTCGCTCACCCCGGGGAGATAGTAGTGCAAAGGTGAGGGTCGGGGAACAACAGAGAGCCCGTGAACAAAAGCAAGAATAACAACAACAGCTCGGTGAGTCAGGCCTGTGGTTAAGAGGCTCCGCTCAGCTGGTTCAGTGAGCTTGTGTGAGGAGAGAGACCACACAGTGACGCATGACATCTGTAGGGTTCACACACACACGTAAACCACAAACGTATGCAAAAAATGAACGTAAATTAATCATCTGACTGAGAGGTATGGAAATTATTACTCTGACTGTGTTTAAGATACCTCTGTCTTTTGTTTTTCTATGTCAGTGTGTGTGTGTGTGTGTGTGTGATAGGTATATGTAAACATACATACCTATCCAGCAGTGGACACACATTGTGACATATTCAGCATCAGCGGACCAGTAAGCCAACAGAGGAACTTTTCACAGGTCCACCGTCTTTGTAGAATGATAGGTTGGTAGTGAAGGAATGTGTGTGTGTATGTGTGTGTGACACGTACAGCACCATGATATCGTAAAGCTGTTGTTTTGAAATTAATACCAGTGGGGTTTTCTTTCAACCATTACGTCACGGTCGAGTACCGAAACTGAGAAGAATGACGAGCTCTTACCGCCCGCCCTTAAAAAGTATTGTTATTGTGCAGAAGTCTTGACTGTACATTCACACACCATGCTACATGTTTATGTTGTATTAGTAATTGCCCCCACCCACTGGAATCTCCTGTGTAATCTTCATTAGTAGTGATGCTTTGATTTTCAAAGGTCTTGCTCAGTGTGTGAGCACACACTTGTTATCTGATCAAAGTTGTAAATGTGCAGTTAACTCTTTTAATCTCTGTTTCAGTCCACTGTTCTAGCAACAGTGGAAAGTGAGGGAGAGCTTTTCTATTAAACAATTTCACACTCAGCTTTAAAACACTGAATGAAATTCTGGGAGAAATACCAAAATTGCCAATTTGAAATAAAAGTTTGAGAAATATTGCTTTTTCTTTCTTGTTAAGAACTAGATCCATCTCACTCTAATGTTCTTCTGTTACATATAAAGCTACATCCACCATCCACTTAACTTAGCTTAGCATAAAGACTGGAAACAGGGGGAAACAGCTAGCCTGGCTCTGATGATGATGAAGCTTACCTACCTGCACTTGTAAAACTAACACAGAATTAACCTAAAAAAAAAACCTAAACATGACCATTTGGTTTTACAGGGAATTATGTGGCAGCACGCACAGTGACGTCTCTTTTCATGATAATTTGACCTAACCAGCTGTTGGCTCTAGCTTCATGTTGTAATGTCATGAGTAGATATGAGAGGTCTTGTCTGACTGGCAGCAAAATGAGTAAGCACATTTCCCAAAACTGTTCACTGATGACAAGATGACTGAATATTTCTAGTAATGACAACATTATTAGAAACTGTAAACTGAGGTGGAAAGGTGATAAACAGGAAGCCGGTCCAGATTTAACTGTGTTTGCAGCTGATTCATTGTTCCTTTACACTGATAAACAGACACCAGACAAGACCCATGTACAGTGCATTTACTCATTCACACACACACACATAAATGCATGTACATGGGCAAACACAAAAGTATGATCACATGCTTCAGAGTGGCACACACACACACACACACACACACACACACTCCTTGCTGCTGTCCGTCTGTTCAGCAGGCCTCGTAGACGTGATCGATGTCACACCGGGCATGTTAAGTGCTTGTCCACCGCTCTCTTGTCGTTGTGGTTACCTGGAGACGGGCGCACATTGTCACTGTGACAGTGTAAGGGGATGAACCAGGACCGGCCCTGAGAGCGTGCGTTTCATCAGGTCTGAGTTTACATTTTGTTCTGCCCTGCCTGAAGCACAATCTGGGTGGAGTCAGCAGCAGGATAATGAAACTATTGTCAATGAAGCTACAAATCAGAGACAAACATAAACGCTGCGGCACGGTGCGGTGAAGCCCCAATCTTAGGGCATCCTGGGCAGGGTTAAACAGAGAGCACGTATAAATGCTCTGTGACTCATGCTTTATGTTTACATGTCTGTTTGTTACGTTGTTAGGGTTGGACCAATATTTCAGTTGCTGATATTTGGAGCGGATACTAATTCTCTTCAGGAAAAACACTGTCAGTCATTGTCATTCACTTCAGATATGATGGGTGTTGTTCTTCCTTTTTAAGCCTGTAATTAAATTTGATGTATGTAATTTAATGTAATTTAATGTGACAGTTTCATGGGGTTTCAAACACGTATGCCTAAATATTGTATTTTATTAATTGTCATGATTGCTTGTTTGGGTTCTGTTGGAGTGACATATTGGCTCATGATGGTAAACTGACTCACAAGCAGAATATGATGGATGAAATGTAGCATGAAGAGGTCAAATGTAAAAATAATTGAACGTTGGCACAAAACTATCAGTAATTAGCAGCTTTAATCAATACAAAAAAAAAAACCTGTGTGTCTTCTTCATAAAAGGTTTCTATGTTCTTTTACCACCATGAACACACACACTGTAGTTTGTTTTGACTCAGTCCCACACACACTATCCTGCAGCTGGAAACACTCACTAGAGCACCAAATGTAACTATTTCTACCAATGAAAACAGTCCCCCAAATTTACCCCTGTTTGAGTAACATTTGCTAAAAGCTACAGTGACCAGCATTTTAAGGAAATGGGACTGTGAAAACTGAAAACAAGACTACACTTATCACCACTACAAATAAAAACTACATTTCCCATTATTTTTTAGGTACCCTGCAACTTTAAAAACTCATGCAACCTTTCAAACAATGATCTGCCTTTTCTACTTGGAAACAGGGCAACACGATATTTAAATTCTTGCTGGTATCGAAAGCTCAGACATAATTGAATATATGGATATATTACTTCTTTTGATATGATGTGAAATAACTTTAATGTGTTAAGCTACTTTTTTTCTGAGTAGCTTGTTACTTTTATCAGAAGTGTTGCTAGTTTAGCTTAAATATGAAGAGTCTCTTAATTTTGGCACAAAAGTTTCAAAATAGTCTCCCAAACCCTTTGAGTGACCTCTTCAGTTGGAACGAATGGACTTGGGGTTTAGTAACTAACACATTTTTAGCTGGGGATTTGTTGACTGAGGGTAAACATAGAATATCGGCATCCAGATGCTTTAACGGACTGGTTTGATAAGTGGCCTGACCAACACTTTCTAGGATCAGCATCCTTCTCTAGATAACAAATAAAAGCAACACAATAGTAAGTCACAAGGCACCTCTGCACATACTGAATCGCCCACTTATCTGAAGTGAGTCACGGCTCAAACAAAGGCAGAGGCAGAACAATGGAATGTCTATCCATGGCCTTGAGACAGGTTTCGCTGTAAGACGTGCCTCACAGCGGTCACCTTTTTCACCATTGGCGGCCATTTATTATCTCTCTAATGCCCTGATCCTCAAACATGACAGGAGCAGATTCCTCTCTGCGGGCATGCATGAGTGTGTGTACAGTATCTGTGTGTGTGTGTGTGTGTGTGTCAGAGGCGTAGGAGGTGACAGGCTGACAGCTACCTGCAGAAAAGTGTCTGTGTATATGGGTCATGTCCGTCAGTCTAATCCTCTGTGATTCCAACCTGTTTGAACAGCTAGCAGTTTCTCACCAACACAGTTATGTAAGAGCTGAATGGAGGCCAGGCAAAGACACAGACAGACAGAGAGAGAGAGAGAGAGAGAGAGAGAGAGAAAGAGAGAGAGAGATTGGTTTGCACTTGTCATAGTTAATTTACCTGAGCTCTACAATTAGACAGGAATTTCTTGGCACCTCAGAGTTTTTGTTGTGTGAGCGCCTGTGTGTGTGTGTGGAGGAGAAAAAGGGAGTGTGCAAGAGTGTGTGTTTGTGTGCTGTATTGAGCAGGTGTGTGACTAAATAGTTTGACTAAACAAAGTTGGGCAGCTGGAGATTCCCCCATGCTGCTCCAAGACTAACATTAGACACATACCGTGGGTTAATCGGATACCACATCTCACTAAGTGAATGGAAAATAACCAGTGTAACACACCGTCTGACTGAGCTTAACTCTTTCTGCACCAGCTGGGGGACTAATCAGGTGTCAGCTGGTCAGATGTTGTCCTGACAGTTAACTTAAAAAAACACAGCCGGTAGTCTGTCATTGAAATCTTGTATTCTGCTGGAAAGGAATCAAAATAAATCTGTCTTTGTCATCATGATTCATGTGTGCATGTGCTGAATGGGAACAAAATGAACTGTATCTCTAAGAATGAAGCCAATATCAGATGATTCTGCAGCAAACATCACATACCAAAAATCAAAGCCTCTGCAGACAATCCTCTGTCCTGTATGTAACCAAGCAGAAAGTGTCGGTGTGGAGGTCGGGATGGTAGATGAGCATTTAGTGCGACTGACTTTTGCACCAAAATAAAATACATACAAAAAGAGTACCAAAACACACAGAAAACACAGAAAACACACACACAGTTTGAGCTAAATGTTAACATCAGCATGCTAAAAATCTCTGAAGGAAAATGCTAACATGCTGAGTATGTATACTGTTCATGGCTTAATTTAGAATATTAGCATGCTAACATTTGATAATTCGCACTAAATGCAGTACAGCTGAGGCTGAAGGGAATCTCATTAGTTTTGCAGGTATTTGTCTTTTTCTGTGGCCATTGTGCACAATGTTCGCACTCATCAGACACAAAGTACTTTACAGATCCACCTACTGGTAAAAAATACACCAAAATCCTTCATAAACTGCAGTTGCTGAAAAGTCCCTGTGCTGTGGTTTATGTTGGATAACTTGGATGCAGAAAACAATATAGCTTTGAAGATTTGCATATCGTAACACAAAACTGCAATATGCACAGAAAATATGGATTATGATATTGTTAAGTATTTTGCATAAGCTAAACATTGCTAATTATGAATACGACTTCACAGCAATTCATCGAGTCGTGGGAACCAAACATGGAACAAGAAAGAAAAGAATAGGTTTACTCTGTCATGGACACCTCTGAAGGCCTCCTGCAGGGTTCAACCAAGTGACCTTTTAACTTCATAATTATGACTCATTCATTTCTTTTTCAGGTTATCAGTCACTTCTTGCATGGATTAAGGTAATGTCAGATTTGAAAAACGACATCACTGTTTACATAAGGGTTAAGAAAACATTCCTGCTCTCCAGCTTTTTTTTTTGGGGGGGGGGGTGATAAGATTGTTGATACAGCTAACTTGTCGGGCCATGTCCTCCTAGAAAGTGATTTATCTCGGTATTTTCTATGAGATTTACATTATGATTATTATTCCTTTTTTCTTAGTTCTAAAGGCCCCATATCCATATATTTGGTTTCAACAGTAGCTGGCATGCAGTTACATATTCCAAGTACGTTATGTATGAATGACCTCTGCGACCCAAAGCAAGTACACACCACATACACTGAAATAAAACTATATATTAAGGAAAATTACGATTTTTGTGTGCAGTGAAGAAGTTTTTATAAATGTCAGCCCCAGCCCTAAGTAAACCAGACATGCAAAACCTGTAGACTCTGACACACACACACACACACACACACACACACACACACAGACACACACACACACACACACACCTGGGAATGACATCATTATGTACAGAAGCCTGATAAGGTCATTAGTCAACACAAGCAATGACCTGTTGCATAAGAAAGTCTAGCGGCACTAGTGATTGACTGGAACAACCGTGCATGCACTGCCACATAAACACACAGAGACGCACACAAAGTGGGCTACAAGTAGTTAATGATTACGGGAGTAATGTGATAGGCTTTGCCATTGCACCTGTCATATCAAGGATAGGTAGGCTCCCGCCTGTTTCTCACAAACCATCATTGTTTTCACTGGCATGCAACACTGGCCACAAACAAAGCCAGTGTGTGTGTGTGTTCATGCCACTTTGTGAGTGTGATTATGTGTAGAGTTCAGTGCCAGTTTGTGTGTATAAGGTGTGGGTTTCAGAGTAGCTGTGCGTTTGAAAGGTGGCAGTGTGTTTAGAGAGAGAGAGAGAGAGAGAGACAAAGAGAGAGAGAGAGAGAGAGAGTGAGATTGGTTTGGAAGTTTTTTATGTTTGGACTTCCTCATCCACCATAAAGGACTAATGAGGAAACTTACTCTCATTTATCAGATTGTTTTCTCTTTCTAGTAAAGTTGCCTTGTAAAACTAAAGTGCGGTGTCTGGGATTTCATGTTACAACCCCATAAAGTTAGATTATTTTTTAAAAAAGATGATCACAATCAGAGCTGAATTATGAACTGTGGCCATGCACAATGTTAGAGATTCATGAGTAAAAAAAACACGAGGTTCTGAGAGAGAAAATTGACCTTCAAAGTCACACAAACAAAATGCTGACATTATGTTTTTCTTTTTTCTCAAACACATCTTCCTCATTACTTCCATCACTGGACATGTGTGAAGTCTGGATTTCACTTTGTATAAAGGATGAATCATGTGACAGCTTCCCAGTCTGTTACTATTTGCTCAGGGCAAAGGTAATAAGTCACCAGCTTAGAGGAAACTGTGGTGCTTAAAGGAAGACTATGGTTTAGTACAACTTTGCCTTTATGGTAAAACTCTGGTCAACGGTTTTGCCAGTTTACATAATAATGTACCCACCAGAGTAAAGGCCGAGAACACAGAGTACTAACACACCAGTAGTAAGACAATCAGACAGAGTAAGCAAGATTTGTTCAGATTAACTGCACATATTCACTGCATATGAAAATCAAAAGTTAGTTCACCTGTAAATTAGCTAATAATTGCAAACAACAATGGTTGATAAAAAATCAGTTTGAAAGTTGGTATACAACCTGTCGAATCATTAAGTAGTAAGTATTAGTATAAAAAAATATGTTAAGTACAAAAAATTAAAGCACTTATTAGACTGAATGTCTCATTTTATATATAATCTTTTATATATCATTTGAGATTTTATTAATATGTCAGTGTCACTAGTGTTGCAGCTCTGAAAAGTGAAGCTACTTTATATGCTGCTGTGTGGCATTGTCTATCATAATATATCATTTATTAGTTGATTATACTTTGTTATTATTTCTTTTTATAAAAAATAATTAAAAAGTCAGCAGAGTAACTAGTTACTCACTGAGATACATTAGCTGAAAATGAAACACAGTGGAACTGAGGTAAAAATAAAATGGAAATACTTGAGTAAATTACAAGTACCTCAACACTGAGCGTGAGTACAATAATTGAGTAAATGTAATTAGTTACATTTCAACATTGCCAATGGCCATAGGTACAAAAATAACTTTTAATAATTAACTTTGGATGATTTGAACCTCATCTCACCATAGACAGTAAAGCCTATGACCCAACGTCTTTGACAGAAACATCCGAAACGCCACCCTGAAAAATAATAGGCTCTCCTTTTAGTTCCTGTTATCAAGCCCACTTAATAAGCACAGTGTTCTCTTACACTGCTGAACCTTAATAGGAACATACCTGTAGCGGCTTATATTTCATCCCCACGACAATATCCAAGGTCTCTACTTAGCCGAGACCTGGAATCTACAAGATACAACACGGAGCAGACAGCACTGTGCTTAGAGGAACTATTGAAATACACAGAATGGGTGTGTGTTGTAAGGTATGTGTATGAACTTGCTGTTGGCTGTGTTTGATTTGTATTATTCAGTTTAATGACATACAATGCCGGTGCCTGTCACAGGGGAGGTGTCAAACAGCCATAAATCAGTAAGAACCTGTGATCTGTGTCCACAGGTCAAGACTGCCTTTTTAAAAACAGCAATTCACACTATTAATATGAACCTGACAGGACATTCAACAAGCAACTGGAGGTAAAATAAGTTGATGATCCCTTCAAGATACTGTAGAGCAACCTGAGTCGAAGTTTTACTGTTAGTTTTGACCCCCACCCCCACCCACCCCTCCAGGATGGGTCAAAAGGGTTCATTAAAGGGGCGGAGCTTTGGTTTAATGCCCAGGGAAATGTGTGCAGTGACTCATTTTATCTCATTTCTGTCATTCCAGGCATAGCAGAGGCAGCGGAGAGCTCCGAGCCCGTGGGCTGCAGAAATGATAACTACATGCAAAGAGGTGTATATGTGTAGCTCGTCATGTAATTATAAGTCTTTAAACATTACCAGCGCAATTATAATGAGTAACCATCAAACAGAAGTTCGAGGTGCTGAGGCCAGTGATGTCATTTTAATAAGAGAGCTAACCCTAACCCAAACCCTCAATTAGCCTTTGCTAACAAGTAGAATCGCACCTCCAGGTCTCTGACTGTAAGTTTTGTGGTCAAGAACATTTGCAAACCAAGTAGGACTGTAAAAAAATATTTGGATGCAATGGCTACATCATAAGGTCGGAGACACAGTTAGCTGTTCAGAGAGTCGAGAATACCCAGCGTGAATACCCGAACACCTGACAGGCCCTCCATATAATCTACAATACATCCCTCCACAGCAGACATATGCATGTGTTGAAAATAACAGTGATATGTTTGTTTCCCAGGCAAGTGCAATGAGCATGTGAAATGCAGGTCAGGTGAGTCATCTTCTTCTCTGACAGTGCTGCCTGTTTTTTCACACTTAAGTGGAAAAATACACGTGTGTGTGTGTGTGTGTGTGTGTGTGTGTATGTGTGCGTGTACAAGCAAAGACACACACCGCACGGGCTGATTCATATGCTTTTATGACTGCCCTGACTGTGGGGCACAAAGCTGTGCTGAAAGTCCCAAGGACATGCAGGAGTGTACATGCTCACACACAAACGCACACTCGCTCACACACACACACACACACAACTACTTTTCACCTCTCAATTTTATCACCATCACAGGACTGACAGTATCACAAGTATTTTTCTGCACTTTTTTTTCTCACAAACACAAATATTTTTTTCTCTCATTCACTAAGTTCCTCACACATCACACACACACACACACACACTAGCTGAATTGCTGGTGCTATAAAAAGACAGCAGTGTTTAACCCGTCCTTGAAACTGAACAGGCGGCCAAAGACACACACAAACACACACGCACACACTGTGTTACAACTCCAGTCCATATTACATACTGCAATGTTTATGTTTAGAAATGACAACTCCGTCTGGCTGAGTGTCCTATATGCAGCATGTCTACTGAAATGACCACTCAGGCATAAACCATACACACAAACACACGCAAAGATATGCTCTCCTCACAAAATCTTCCGTCTTTCGTTGCAGTTTCCCACGCACTCACCTGCATGATGTTCCCAGTAAAATCTGAGCATTTTCACCTCCTCCGTGTGTGTGTATATTATGTGTATATTAATATCTGGTTTAGAGTTGATCCTCCTCAAATGGTCATTATCAGTTCAACCATCAAACCACAACCGAGCCAGGATAGTTGGCATGCTCTGTGCGTGTGTGTGTGTGTGTGTGCATGTGTCTGCGCCACCCATCTGGTTTCACCGCTGTGAGGCCATTTGCTATTTCCAGACCAGAGCCGCACTTTTACTCAGCTCTGTCCTTTTGCTGTCGTTTAGTTAGCTGCTTTGTGTCTGTTGCTCTCTCCCACTATCACTCACTCACTCTTTCACACACACACACACACACACACACACACACATGCATGCACACCAAGACATATCGCATTTAGGGACCAGCAACACACCAACACACACACAAAACAGCAGGCAGCCAGCGTGAAGGACAAACTTACAAACAAACCCAAACACAGACAAACGCAGTGAAGCATGAGTGCTGCTCGGCTGTGTTAACGAAGTGTGTCGTCTTCCCCTTGTGTGACACACTCCTCCTGTTTCTCTCGTTGACCCCCCCCATCTGTCGATTCTGTTCTTCTCATCTTCTCCCTCCTCTCACCCTCCTAGTGATGCTGTGACCCCTGACCTGCTGCTGACCCTCGCCGGTTTCACTAGCCACATTGCTGTTGTCTGATCTAAAACCAGGTCACTGGGCAATTATTTTTTCTATCATTAGGGATTTTATCTGTTTGTTATCTTACTCATGTTACACAACTCCCTCAACAGACATAGCTTTTTTTCCACATAATAGCCACTGTTCAATAAGACTTAAAGGAATAGTTTACATAAAGTTAGAGCTTATCATTGAACTCTCTGTAAGAAAGTGAATACTTTTTTATTACCCTAAATGTCAAACTCTTACTTACTTACTTAATCATTCCTGCTGGTAAATTGATTGATCCCTTGATCCAGCTTTACATCAACTTCATGTCTACTGGATAATGAAATAGCTTCATCATTAGCCATCCAGGCTACTTATTAGGTTTAGGTTAAGGATTTGTTTGTCTAAATACGTTACACTCCTCCTGACAATGCAACCACTGATCAAAATTATCTGTATTCACATCATATTAAACTTCATTTTGAACTTTTGTGTAAGTTTGTTGTTCTTTTTCTTTTTTTTATATCTTGTCATCTCATGAACATAAATGTGCTGTA
Organism: Scortum barcoo; assembly: GCA_023238725.1. Taxonomy (NCBI): domain Eukaryota; kingdom Metazoa; phylum Chordata; class Actinopteri; order Centrarchiformes; family Terapontidae; genus Scortum; species Scortum barcoo. The sequence continues at coordinate 4,124,764 of CM041544.1, forward strand.
AATAATTATTTGATGTTATTAAAGCCAACCAATCTATTACAAAGATTAAGAAAAGAGATATAACAAAGTGGCCTCTGGACGTTATAGGTGATGTTGAAATCCCCTCTCTTCTTTCTGTGGTCTGCATCTGGAATATTTCCCTCCAAGGCTTAGTGTTAGCAGGTGCTAGCCTGACTTGTCTTCACTTTAAACACACCATCTGGCCTTATTGTGCTGGAGTAAAACCTTGTTGTGCCATGTTCTCACAACGCCTCAGGTTTCAGTTCTTTGGATCATAATGCACCACCTCTCATCATCAGCAAAATCAACAAAACAGAAATCACACATAATAGTCCCATCTGACACCTTTGTGATTTTTACAACTTGTGCTTCCACCGTGTCCATACACACAAACTCTGTCCTGTAAATGAGGCTCAGATTTATAACAAAATCATTATTTGTACTTTCCCTTGTGCTGTTAGTCCACTGTGCTTTGTACACCTGGAAATAATGCAGGATACCTTTGTGTGTAAATGTTCCTGAGTCTACGTGTGTGTCTGCATGTACATGTTGGCCTCTACGGTGAAGGTCACAGAGATTCACAGAGATTAGCTGGCTTGTGTGTGTGGGGTGGGTGGGTGGAGCATGTGCATGTGTGTGTGCATGTATGTTGTGTATTTGCATGTGAGTGTGTTCTCTAGGTTTGTACGTATTACTTAATGTCTGATTTGTGTTCTGCGGTGCGAGGATTTTTGGATGACAACTGTGTGTGTTTGTCTGTGTGTGTGTGTGTGTGTGTGCATTGGATTCCAGCAGGCTGTAGATCATTCGTAGGTATGACAGGTCAATCTTCAATCCAGATGGCCTCACAGACTCCTGGGATGCATTCCAAACAGAAACACACAATGTCACCTCACTCACAACCTACATACACAACAAGAACATATACATAACATTCAATCATGATTTAATTCCCATATTTACCACGTATTACTTCCACATGAATCCCAAATCTGTAGTGAACAAAGAAACATTGTATATTTTCAAACTGATGATGACTGTTCCTCTCTGACACACTTAACAAACCAACAGCTATCACACAGGGATCCATAAAGAAATAAAAATGTACAGACAGACAGTAAACACCCACCCAGCCACAGACACACACACAAACACACTGGGTTTAGCCTTTCTAAGAGCCACTATCTCTCCTTTCAAACAACACCGCCGAGTATCTCTGCTGAGATAGCCTCATCAGGATAGCACAATATGTGTGTACGAGTGTGTGTCGGTGCCCATGTCTGCTGCTAAGTGTTTATTACAGCAGATGTCCTTGGCCACAATGGCCTGCTTTGCTATAATTAGCATATGTCTTATCATACAGCGTGCCCCACAAGGGCAGAGTGAAAGGAATAAGAGATAAAAATGTGAAGAAAAACAAAATTAGAAAAAAAGAAGCAAAGATAGTCTGACAGAGAGATGATAGGGAGAAGTTCAGTAAAGCAAGAGTCTTGCTCTCTCTCTCACCAAAAACACTGGAGTGAAAATGGAAAGAATATGGAAATGAACTGAAAGGAGTGGAGCGCTGAGAAAGATTTAAACTGGACCTCAGATCTAAATCAGAGACAAATGTCAGTTTTGGCTCATCCGTCTCCTCTCATGAGTCACAGGTGATGTTCTCAACATCTGTCATCGTCCTTTATTTCTCTTTCCTCTCTTTCTTTTCCCACCGTTCCGCTTCATCGCTGACTCCAGGACAGTTGTGGATGACAGCATGCGATGACAGCTCGCCTAAAAGAGTGCGCAAGGGTACAATAAGACAACATTACCTCTCTGTGTGCATTAGTTTACTTTGGTAAGGTGCAAACTACAGCTGTGAGAGTGCAGAAGCCATTATATTTATATCATATTGGTATATAAACACACACCCGAGAGAGAAAATATTTATGCTTAGAAATGAAAAATCAACTAGAAATGCTGTCATAAAGTGCAACGTCACACTGATTAAAGACTTCTTCATGCACACATACACCAAGAGTATCACAAACGTGTACAGTATACGTCTGTGTGTGGACGTGTGGGTGTGTGTGTTCCTTTTCACTGTTCTTCCTCATAACAGGATATGACAGATATGGAAAGACTGTTGGACGTCTCCCTGGCCGGGTTGGCCCTACACGCGCACACACACGCACACACACACACACACACACACACACACACACAGGTCAGTCAGGCTACCACAGTGATCAGATGTCTACCTTTTCCATGTAAATGTCGCTTCACATCTGGTTTTTTTTTTTCTCCATTAAGTAAGCCCTCCTCTCCTCACAGAACACGTCTGCACACCCTTTAATAAGGTTCGAGTTCCCTTTTATCGTCACACAGCCTACCCAGGAGAGGTGGAAATGACTTTGACATTTACAACGTCTAACAACCTTCAGTGAAACATAAACATGACAGGCAGGACACAGGGTGATATACATCCAGGCTCACAAGGCCAGGAATGAATAACAAAAGCACAATTGGGCTAGGTGTACAGCTGATTTATTAGTTTGCAGACTTTTTATTTAAGATAGGATCAGCCATCATTTGCGTTTGATTTCACTGAGGTTCCTCCCTCCTGCAGCTGCATGCTGATTAGATATCGCACAAGAATGCAACTATAACTCTGATGTCTGACAAGAAAATTCATCTTCAGGGCCGCGTGGGAGGATTTTACCCATCAATCAAAAACTATGTGTCACCAGATTGGACAGCACTTATGCCAAGGATCTTACCTGGAGATTACAAAATGTTAAAAAGAGCAGCTACTTCCATATAAACTACAAAATGGTCATTTGTTAGTGCCTCTATTGGTACAAAAATACAAAAAACTTAAAAAAAAACTTTAAAGTAAAGCTGTGTAAAGTAAAGCTACTACTAGTACTACTATTTTGCCTTTATTTTGGTAGATACTAGCTCCAGTGTTGGTTATAATAAGACTTGGCACGCTATTTGCTGAGATGTCTGAATGTGGCAACATGGCTGGAAAGAGGCCAGACAGGGCGAGCAACAGTCAGTCTGATGATCAGAGCGGTTGAAAACAAACCGCCCAGTTAATCAAACTAATTGGGAGGAGAAAACAACAGCCAGCAGTAAATTATTACCAAACCGTTGGCTGAATGTATCAGGCCTGTTTCCTGGTTCAACTTTGGCCTACCACACTCATCATGGCTGCGCAATGAGCAATTGTTATTAACATAACATGTAGGCTCACTGCTGGTTTCACCTCCAAATAACATGGCAGCAAATCCAGAACAACTGCTGGCTTGTTCACAACCTGTATGATTATCTGACAGCTCATGTTTGTTGCCCCTGTGGACCTTTGCACAGTGATGAACATGCACTCAGAGATCTCCGCATCCCTTTGGTGAGAGCAGTTTTATCATAACCTGGAATTATGGCGCACAAATACCAAACAAAACACACCCAAAATACACACCAGATACCATTAAGAGTTAAGTGTTGAAGAGGTGAAGGGTTTTGTGGGATAGGAGGGATGTATATTTAACCAACAAGCCCAGCCACGATGGGGACAGGAGGGGAGCAGGCTGAAGCGTTTGTGCTCCGGCCTGCCCCGACAGCCCCCAGCAGGACCATGAGACAACACGAGCCTGTCAGCACCTTCAGCCGTCCACATCACAGCCAGGACACTGCTGTCAGCAGGACGCTATACACACTGATGCACGCACACACTCATTCACATACCGCTGCCAAACACACACACACAGAGGGAAAGATACCCCCACACCTAATCATACACACACACACACACACACACAAAAGTGAATGTTTGGTTAGTCTGTTTGTGGCCCACACCACATGACCTGCACATAGAGGGTTGGAATCTGTCAAGTCCAGGTAACAGGTGTGAAATTAATGATGTCACTTCCTCTCTTTTCTTCCGTCTCCATCGTTGTTTCTTGAGCAACTTCTCTAATTTCATTTCTCTGCCTGTCCTTTTTCTAACAAAATGATCATGGCTCTGAGCAGTTACATGATCAATATGCAACTTTATTAATAAACACAGCTAATTCACTTTTTCCAACCCAATTTATTCCACCAGCGTCCTTCCTGCCCCCACACTCTGTCCTTATCCATTCCTCATCCATGCATCTCTCCAGCACATCCATATTAACCACCGTGTGCTCTGCCTGTAGCCAGGTGCTGCAGTGACAGCAGACCACAGATGGTACTGAATACTGGATGGAGAGGCGGTGCTGCATCACGAAGGCCGGCTGTATGAGGTTAGGCCGGGTAAGGTTTGCTCCTCATTACCTCATCTGGCACACTTTTCATGTTTATGATTGCTATGATGTAGATTTTAAAGGTTAATTCTGATTTGTTACAGCTGAGGTTTTATTTTTTTGCAGTTTTGCCACGATGGCATTGTGCTGAAATCCAGAAACGCAGGGACATTGCTACAATAAACCCACGCAGGGTGAGAAAAACAAGGTTGCAAACAAGCAAATGGTTTAGCCAACACAGGATTTAACACTCAGGGTTTAATCTCCAAATAAAGTGGTGTGAGTGAGCACATCTAAAATAATCCCTCTGTGCAAAGCAACTGTGCACACACACACACTACTGCAAGCACAGTAGGCCAAAGTTGAATGAGGAACTGTGAAGGATGTTTACAGTACAATCCTAAGCACAGCAGAGACTGTTAATTTGAAGGGTACGGCCTAAAATGTTGCTGTTCTGACTTTAGAGTCTAAACTAATGGGACGAATGGAAGCTGACAATGCAAAGTTTGTCAGTTAGATTTTAACCAAAACAGCTTTGTGAACTTGTGTGTACCCGAGCCGGCAAAACTGCAAAGGTGCCGTAAGAGCAGGTGACTTTTATGCACCCATGACTTCATGTTGAAGTGCTGAGCAGGGAGTTTTGTAATCTAAGCTGTTTTTTTCTAGGTTAAAAAGCTAAACTCGACTCTCATTTCCTCTCGTATCAGCCCTGGACTCTGGACTGTAAATGACCCGCCTTTTCACAGCTAACTTCAGCTCAACTGCACCGGCCGGGTCACCTCTAATCACATTGTAGAGGCTCAGAAACGAGCAGCCAGCTTATAATAGCTCAACTCGCTTGCTTGGAGTTTCACAGGGTAAGTAACTCTTATATAACTCAGAGTGTCAGCCAATATTAAGCAGGACTACGTTTATTGATGGTTACACATTAGCCTTCTCGACACCACCATTTGTCTGAGAACTACCTATCTACAGTCACTGCTCTTATCAGCTGGCCTACATACTGGACTGAGCTCAGTGTCACAGGACTAGTCCGAGGTGTGTGTATTTGTGTGAGTCATGCCACACTGACACAAATGCGGCCACTGCAGGAGCTGCAGATATACTTTACTTCAATGCTTTCTATTCATCACAGTTACTTACACATTTATTTCATAGTGTTGAAGAGAAGAAAACAAGTGTTCACTGGGATAAATGTGAATCCCACAACAGCACACATGCTCCGTGCAAACAGCACTAAAAACAGGGACGATGTCCTGTGCTGATGAATCTCTGGGTGTCCTGAGACGGCACAAAAACACTTTTCCGAGCCTCTTTTGCAAAACCACGAGACATGCCCGGGTGCACATTCACAAGCAATTAAGAATGAGTAAAACTTTCCCAATACACACACACAAAGCATTACGTGAAGCATGAAAGCCTGTTTGTCCACGGGGACGGCTCATAAAGTGAGTCAGGCATGACTGGTGGGCCTGAGACGAGGAAGCAGTCACATCGGGGAGGATAGAGTTTCCATAAAGAGGCAGAAGATCAGGTATGCGGCACCAGATTTAAAAAAGATGTAATATTAGACGCAGGCAGACAGACAGGCAGGTAGACGCCCAGATAGACAGCTGCCCGCCATATTAAATAGCATTAGCCAGAGTATTGTCTCATAACATTTTACCCCCCCAGGCCAGAGATGTTCCTCACGCTGCATTATGGGTTATGACTGGTCCGACCACAACCAGATACAGTTATCCAGCTTTTATTTCGCTCCCTCAGGGTCTGTGTAGCAACAGACACAGGTACAGCATACAGGAAATATGGATCAAGAATTATATAAAATCTGCCTCACTCACACACAGGTACAGAAACTACAAGACCAAAAACATCTGCACATATTTCTGTGCTTCGTCACCTACAGATATCTGTTACTTTGCAGTGTGCTGTCACGTAGTTTCCTCATCTAGTATCTTTTTATTGAGTAGAACAGTTGCTCGCTGAAAAACCACAGTCAGCTCCAAGCGTGTTACTCCATCACCAACTTGGAGGCCGTATAATGTGAAGGGCCGATGACACAACACGCAGCAATCCTCGCAAATGTGTCGCAAGAGTTGAATCATCTTCAGTCCTCTTTGTTTGTCCTCTTACGTGTCTGTTAAGAAGATTCAGTTTCTCGACAGAATTTCGTCGTATTTTCACTGAATTTCATAGAAGTGGACATTAAGGGAGTGTCAACACAAGTGTATAGCAATGGTGGGGGAAATGTTTAAAACTCTGAGCACAGTAAAAGCGTTAGGATATCATTGTAAAAAAATACTGCATTACAAGTAAAAGCCCCAATTTTTACTGCTACATGTATAAAAGAATTAACAAGAAAATGTACTGAAGTATGAAAAGTACTCATGTAAAATACCTCTTTCAGATGTACTTTAAGTACATGTGTAATATAACTGGATTATTTTAATTACTGATTTAAGTGTAAGCAGTGTTTTAATGTCTGACATGACTAAAGGACTTGCTTGAGGTTCTTGAAGACGTTTCAGTGCTCATCCAAAAGGCTTTCTTAGAAACAATCATGACCTGGATGACCAAGAATCTTGAAAGATAAACTATCACGGTTGAGCACAGAAAATGCGCTCAACCGTGATAGTTTATCTGTCAAGATTCTTCTGTCAAGAAAATGTTCATTTTCTGTTGTTATGTTTCGATATGAAATGGCATATATGAATTTTTTTAATATCCATCCTGATTGACTCCACTCCTTAACCCTGTAAAGCCTGAACCATGAAATAATTGCCTTTTTTTTAAAACTGGAGTGTTTATTGAACCTTCTGACAAACTAAAAAAAAAAAAAAAAAAACTATACATAAAAATAAATGAAATATACATTTGCATATATGTTTTTTGCTGCATTTATTTATTTTTGGTTATTTTGTATTTTTTGTATTGAAAAAAAAATCACACTGATGATCTAGAGGTCTAAAAAACTCATGTATCAAGTATGATACACTTGGTGTTACAGGGTTAAGCTTACAAACACCAGAGGAAAAAATCAAAGTGACACTGCTTTCCAAGTAATCTGAGATTAGGCTGTTAGCTGCTGGAGTTGCCAAAGCTAATGTTGGTAGTGCTGGTACATTGATTTTATTGGGCGAATAAATAAAGACGACAAAAAAAATCCTTATCACAGGGGTTGAAATTTTGATTCGTGTTCAACCTGAATACACCTTAAAGTGAGGCTACGATAGTCCTGAAAGAAAAAATAACTCTTTCCGTCTTGCAAAGGAGAAACTGATATCATCTGCAATGAAACACAATCTCGATCACTTCGACGCACTCTAAAGTTTTGTTGCCACAACCACAGTAGCTTATGTAGGCTAATATTAGTTAGTAAACCGCAAAGTTAGCAAACTGTTAAGGTACTGTGTCACTGAAATTACTGACTCACTTCACTGATATCATGCCTCTTAACGTTTACTACTATATTACTGCATTTAAGATTATTTGTCTCTTACGGCCACAGTGTCCACTATTCAGCAAAAGTTACTTGGACTTAACACTTAACTACTAAATGTAATACATACAGTCTACTGATCATATGTCTTATATGTAAAATCTTAAAAAACAACAAGCAAGCTGTGATATAAATGTAGTGGAGTAATAAATATATCTTCTGCTAAAATATTTTGGTGTCAAAGTATAAAGGAAAAAAATGATAATACTCAAGAAAACTACAAGTACATCAAAATTGTAAATCAAGTACGAGTCATATATTTTTCACAAGTGCGTATTTGTGTAAGTACCAACAAACATATCTCATAATGTCACCCACATGGGAATGAAGTAAGTTTGGGTGATTCTCTTGCATTATTCTTAATTATCAGTAAAATCACCAGTTGTATTTAAGCAGCCCCCAGAAACTCTGGTGTTTTCTTTCAAGTTTTGTCTCTTCAGCCCGTTCAGGGATCACAGAGGATGTTTTCAATTACCCAAAAAACATGACAAGCCATCTGCTGGGACAAGGATAATCACTATGCAGCATTGCATGCAGGCATGAATGAGTAAGAAACCAGAGTCTGAGTCAGACAGCAGGTCCAGCAGGGGGGCAGATAAGACACCAACGGCTTATATCACAAGAGCCCTTTTCAGTTTCACTCTAATCTGAATACTGTTTCAAATAAATCCATCAAGAATCTTCTGAGAAGAGAGATAAAAGGGTGTTTCTCAGCAGAGCTGCAAAAGCATGACAAAGCTCGTTCCCAAGTGGGCTAATATGAGTCAGTGCTTTGAGGGTTAAACCATACTTTCAGTCCCTACATGGTTTCGCATGCAAAATTACGGTATATGCAAATATAACACTGATGCATTTATTAGGCCACATGTGTGAAAATACTGGTCAATAGGTCAAAGTAAGAATGTGTGAATTTAAGAAAGGACCCACGTGAACAAAGTAAGTAGGGTTAAAGAAAGGTGAAGAACACATATTAGCAGATAGTGTTACACTCTCAAAGATTCACATCATACTAACATCCCTTAAAACATGGTTGTAAGAAGCTGAGCTCTAAAGGGATACTTTCTTTTACTGTATAATTTATGTCATTTTAAAAACATTTTTTGCCATATTGTCAACATGCTTACATAGAAGCTGTGAAATTAACTCAGAATCTGACAATTAAATCCAATGACACTACTACCACACACACACACGCATTCCTACTGACCCCTGAAACTGAATTATTCTTTTTTAATAATCTTTTATTCACATTGTACACACACACGCATAAACAGACAGATCCCATTCTTTCAATTTCTTGTGGTATTTCCAGGGGTCACCTGGGGTTTACGCTGAAGGTCACAGTGTGTGGTAGACTGGTCCATGTTGTCCAGTCTGGACTGAGAATCACACACAAGTCAGATGAGCAGCAGAGCAGTATGTGATCTCATTACAGGTCTATCAGACAGGTCGTGTTAGCTGAGGCCAAGAAGGGTCAAAGTTTAGCCTGCCGACCTGAGGGTGACGCATGCCTTAATTAGTGTAATATAAATGTCCTGACTGCTGGATGGTGTAATGGGATGAATGTCTGTGTGCAAAAGTGTGTGTGTATCTGTGTGGAGTTTTGTGTGCCAGTGGAATTACAAGAAAGGCCCCTTGTCAATGACAGACTGAAAGAATCAGTTTGTAGCTTTTAGTCCCATTCATAGGGAATATATAGGAGTAAGACTGACGTACTTTGCTCGCACATTAAACCGGTGTTCAAGAATGCTACCATTAATGCTCTATATTGAAAAAAAGGGCATCAAAACCTTTACCATACCGGTGTTGGGTACATTGACATTTTAAGGGGCCAGTCTACCAGTCTTATTTCAAATTTTAGATTAGACGAATTAACTGTTTGACTCTGTTAAGAGCATGATGGTTTCAACATCTAATACGTAAGTAAGACAGATAAATGTGTTGATACTAGTGTTGAATCCCGAGTTTTCCCCTGTAACAGGTGGAACTGGACCAGCTCTCCGTTTAAAGGGTCCGATCCCTAATAGCCTGTAGGTATTACCTAGTAGTTTACTTTAGGGAATAATTTAAGCTGGTGTCGAGGAGACTCGCCTAGTTTCTCACTGCCTACATCCGAGCGTCTACCCTGCTTACCTCCAACCTGGCACTAGGCTGAATAGCCAATGAGCCCAGTACCCGATCGGCCACGCCCGTTCACGGCAGCTCTCCTCTAAGTGATCCTGGCACTTGGTGTGGTTACTAGGAATAAATTTAGAGACCTGGACAGCAGGTCCCAAGGGTTCGGTTGATTTTGTTGGCTAGAGTAATCCAAAAATAGAACCTCTGTGATGATGACACACCCTATTACCCAAAACACTTTTCCAATCAAAAATCCTAATGTCCAGATTCTATACTTTAATTGCAGTGCTTAGTTTTATTGCAAAAATAGGCAAGGGCAAGCATACAGCATAAAAATTACGATTAAAATAATAGTTGAATAATTAAAATTAATTAAAGTTAATAGTTAATTTAAAAATTTAATGATTAAAAGTTCAATAATATGACCTGAATCAGAGGCTGATGCTGTGTGGAAAATGTCCCAACCTTACTTCAAATAAATGCTGAATCAGAGACAGTATTGAGGGTCAGTTTTTACAGATAAAACAAAAGTCTATTCACCTCCATTGTATTGTGGCATAAATCTCACATACAAAGACACATACAAAGACATACAAAGCTGAATAAGCATGCCAACTCAGATTCATCTGGGCAGCTAAATAAAACAACAGTGTACAGTGCATCCAGAAAGTATTCACAACGCTTCACTTTTTCCACATTTTGTTATGTTACAGTCTTATTCCAAAATGGATTAAATTCATTTTCTTCCTCAAAATTCTACACACAACACCATATAATGACAATGTTAAAAAAATTTTTGCAAATTTATTTAAAATAAAAAAACTAAGAAATCACATCTACGTAAGTATTCACAGCCTTTGCTCAATACTTTGTTGATGCACCTTTGGCAGAAATTACAGCCTCAAAGTCTTTTTGAATATGATGCCACAAGCTTGGCACACCTATCTTTGGGCAGTTTCGCCCATTCCTCTTTGCATCACCTCTCAAGCTCCATCAGGTTGGATGGGAAGCGTCGGTGCACAGCCATTTTCAGATCTCTCCAGAGATGTTCAACCAGATTCAAGTCTGGGCTCAGGCTGGGTCACTCAAGGACATTCACAGAGTTGTCCTGAAGCCATTCCTTTGTTATCTTGGCTGTGTGCTTAGGGGGTCGTTGTCCTGCTGAAAGATGAACCTGTCGCCCCAGTCTGAGGTCAAGAGCGCTCTGGAGGAGGTTTTCATCCAGGATGTCTCTGTACATTGTTGCATTCATCTTTCCCTCTATCCTGACTAGTCTCCCAATTCCTGCCACTGAAAAACATCCCCACAGCATGATGCTGCCACCACCATGCTTCACTGTAGGGATGGTATTGGCCTGGTGATGAGCGGTGCCTGGTTTCCTCCAAACATGACGCCTGGCATTAACACCAAAGAGTTAAATCTTTGTCTCATCAGACCAGAAAATTCTGTTTCTCATGGTCTGAGAGTCATTCAGGTGCATTTTGGCAAACTCCAGGCGGGCTGCCATGTGCCATTTACTCAGTAGGCCACTCTACCATACAGGCCTGATTGGTGGATTGCTGCAGAGATGGTTGTCCTTCTGGAAGGTTCTCCTCTCTCTACAGAGGTACGCTGGAGCTCTGACAGAGTGACCATCGGGTTCTTGGTCACCTCCTCTGATTAAGGCCCTTTTTCCCCCTGATTGCTCAGTTTAGACAGCCGGCCAGCTCTAACAAGAGTCCTGGTGGTTCTGAACTTCTTCCATTTATGGGTGATGGAGGCCACTGTGCTCACTGGGACCTTCAAAGCAGCAGAATTTTTCTGTACCCTTCCCCAGATTTGTGCCTTCGAGACAATCCTGTCTCTGAGGTCTACCGGACAATTCCTTTGACTTCATGCTTGGTTTGTGCTCTGACATGCACTGTCAGCTGTGGGACCTTATATAGACAGGTGTGTGCCTTTCCAAATCAAGTCCAATCAACTGAATTTACATGACATAGGTGGACTCCAATTAAGCTGTAGAAACATCTCAAGGATGATCAGTGGAAACAGGATGCACCTGAGCTCAATTTTGAGCTTCATGGCAAAGGCTGTGAATACTCTTATGTACATGTGATTTCTTAGTTTTTTATTTTTAATAAATTTGCAAAAATCACGTTGTCATTACGTGGTGTTGTGTGTAGAATTTTGAGGAAGAACATGAATTTAATCCATTTTGGAATAAGGCTGTAACATAACAAAATGTGGAAAAAGTGAAGCGTTGTGAATACTTTCCGGATGCACTGTATATTCTTTCATTTATTTTCTGTATTTTTTGTGTGCAATACATCCACGCTGTGTCATGTGTTTCCCGTTTAGCTACACAACACTACTAAGCAGTATGTTGTGTGAAGTGAGATGAACAATAAAGTGGTTTATTACAGGATACTGCCACCGGGGCTCCTGCATGACCCTATATAGGTGGAATTGAATAGTAACTTTCATCTGAGTAACATGCACTGTAGGCAGGCTTTAGACAACATATTGCACACAGCTGTAAGATGGAAAACATACTGTGGGTCATAAGGAAATCCAGAGAGGGAACTTATTTACTTGTTTTTATGCTACAAGTATAACATCAGTATCATTACATTTAATAAAAGATCTGAAAAAGTGAAAAAAAATCTGATTTCAATTCATAATTTTCCTTAGAAATCTTCATTCATACACACACAGACACAATTAAGAAATATTTCCCAAAAAGTCGTGGAACTCAGTTTCCTGGAGTTTGGAAAGTAATTGAAAAATCGAGTTTAAAAAAAAAGAGTTATTCAATAAATCTGAGTTGACAGTCCCTAAATGGTGGACTTTCCCTTCTCTCTTTTTTTAATCTGTCTTTACATCAGTTTCTTTCTTCCTGCATATCTCTAACGCTCTTTGCCTTGCACTCTCGCCCGCCCTCTCATGTGTTTCCATAGTCTCATGATCAATTAGCACACACCGAGAGGAGAGGAGGGTGGTGTCCAGTTGGCCATGACGTCCACCTCGTCAAGGGTTACCATTTTGATAGCGGGTGTGGCCTGAGTCAAGAGAGAAAGAGGTGGTGTGATGTTCTCTATTGAACTAGTGTGTCTGTGTGTCTGTGTGTGTGTGTGTGTGTGTGTGTGTGTGTGTGTGTGTGTGCACAGATCATGTGGCTGTGTTTTTAGAGTGCACTGATCCGGTCATATGATGATCAACACCTTAATACCACACACTACCTGTGTGACACAGAGACGTGAGCTAGTTTCAGCCCGTACAGGACATTTACAAAGCAAATCATATGTACAGTAGATGTATTCAGAGCGAGACTAAAAATGTGAAACAGACATTTTTGCATAAAATAGTCCCAGCTGCAAAGTTAGAGGAATCACTTTCCACTGAGACACTGTGAGTTTCCACTCAAGCACCAACTAATTCTTCATTTCATCCTTTTAGAAAATATTCTCGTCCCTTTATCTTATCTGTAAGCCATAACTCCCTTCTCTCCCCAAGGTAACTGTTTCACATTAGCCAGTTAATTACTTTGAAGAAAGTTAAGCAGAAATGACGAACCAGTTACTGCTGCAGGAAAAATGTTAAAAATAAAAAAATAAAATGCTACTGTCCTGTGATGGTTAAAAATGTAGATACTTATTCACTCTGACATGAAAAATGCTGTACTTCATTAAATTGATGCTGTCTGAAACACACTGTCTTTTTACTGTCCTAGTTTGCGTGACTCCACCCATGTGATGTCCACACAATGTAAAACAAACACTGTGCACTTTGCAAACACTGCGTGACCCACTTCCACACTGCAATGTCATGTGTGTGACAAAGTCCTGTGTCATTCTACTGCGCTGCCACGTTCTCCAGGAATATACTGTAGACCAACAGTGTGCGTGTGTGTACAGCTCAACAAGACGTGTGTGTGTGTGTGTAACATGGAGTGGCCACGCACAGCCTCTGATGGGTTTCAGGAAAGTCTATAAATGCATATGTGTTTTTGCTATGTAAGAGTGTGGTACTGTTCGTGTGTATGTGTGTGTGCGTGTGTGTGAGTGACTGTGTGTGTGTGTATGTGCACACTGAGGTAAAGTAATTGCCATGCGCTGCGATCAGCTGTGGGTCTTGAGGCCTGCAGGGAGAATTCCTCTGTGGCCAGCCGACCCCAGTTGTCCTGTCTACCTCCCTCCGTCCCTCTGTTTCTCTCTCTCTCTCACTCTCTCTCACACACACACACACACACACATACACTGTGAACTCAGTCACACCCACACTCATGCCACTCACTCAGGCACATCATGTAGGGGCCCTGCAACGTAGAGACTGCGGGAGAGGAACATACACATATACTTAGGCTGTCATTACGTTCTGTGCTAAAGGAACAAGCATAGAAAAACATCAAATACAGTATTGTGGCCAAAGAGCTAGAATAAGACTCTTGCCTTTGACTGCGTAGTAGATTAGAGACCCACACAGTGGCACAGTGAAGTAACTGTGTCAGGCACTTTTCATTTGGATGCCGGCCAGAGAATTCAGATGTTACCTGAGACAGGTATTACCATGAGGGCTGAGTCTAGTGTCTCTCAGCCGGCCACTTACACTCAGGCATGTTGGTGTGGAGTGGATGTTGCATTAAAGCTGAAAACTGGTATAAACACAGCACAAACGCAGGAGTCCATTGTGCTGTGTGCATCATCTTGTTCATTCACAGACCTGGTCACACCGCCGTTTAAAATGGCCTAATTCCTCTGCAGAATCACTTTAATCCAATGCAATATCTGAACAGGAACCCGAGGATGAGTAAATCCGTGTGTATCATTTCTGTTGACTTCAGCTTTGGTAAACACAAATCTGCGGCCGGGACCTGAGAGCTGTCTTGTCAGTGGTGAGTCCTAAATTAGCTGTTTTGCCATTCACATTTACTTGAACCTTCCTCTGTCGTGGTAAAACAAAAGAGAACTGGATTGCAGATTGCAGTTATAAAACAGGGGTCAAAATAGTATATAAATATATAGTATATAGTCGTTACAGATATAACCTGATTGAACTTTGTGAACTATATTGTCCCATTAGCCTCTGAGCTAAGCTAACAAGTTTGCTAACTCTCACTTAAAAAGCCTGTAAGGTCAAAGAGTTATTTTTCCAGACTAACAGCTCCTTATTGAATGAAATGATACATGCTAGAGGGGGTAATTGTAGCATTACAGAGGAAACAGAAGCTCAGTAGCTATTGTGGCTAACAGGAGCATGCTCCTGGTAGGCTAGCCTGTTAGCAGTTAGCTCATCAGCTACAGCGCTTCATCAACCAGCGCTGAAAGTGGCCACCACTTAAAAGGTTCCTGAACCAGGAGATTTGCAAAGCTTAATTCAATGGTTCATTAACTATATATTCGATAAGAAAGTGTAGCTATGTGTTGACATTCTTTAAAAATGTTGAGTGAGCCGCCTTTCTTTTTTGCCAAGAATCTAACAGCGCTGAAACCACCTGATCTGTGGCCACAGCCTCCTCAAAAACTGCACCAGATGTCTGCATCTGATCTGTGTATTTATCCTGTTGTTGACGTTAGTTCACATAGATCGAGTGTTGTAACTATCCTAAGGGAAAAGTGAAGGTATCACCACACAGACTGAGAGGACTCTGCTGTGTCAGCTTACATTCAGTGCAAGTTCAAGCATGTACATTTGAAGGACAATATTTCACACACACACACATGCACGCACAGACTCACACTAGCATAATGCAAAAGCACCTCTATTTCTAGTCTGTCAGGTTGTCAGAGGGCCGTCGTGACGAGAGATCAGCAGCTGTCATGGCTGAAAACACAGCGCCTGCAGCAGCGTAGCTAAATACTAGCATGAAGGAATCCAGGCAACCACCCACTGACCTTCCCGACCCCTTACACACACACACCCATGCACACACAAACACACCAGGCCTCTTTCCCACCTGCTGGGAGTTGCTGTGTGTGTCACCTCAGTAACCCTAAACCTGCCTCCCTCTTATCTTAATGTCTTTTACCATATTATAACTACGACTTCGAATGGTTGTCAGTGACGGCTGAGCCTTTAACTTGCAGCCTGCAATGCATTTCAGCCGCAAAAGTCCTCCAGATTTTCACATGAATGTGTTGCCTGAGCAGTGTAGTAACAACTAATATAATATTACACATTATCAGATTATTGGTTGTACAGAGGCTTGAAGTTGCATCACAAATCTAGAAACCGCATCTGGCGCTATCGTTTGAGGTTCAGAATTGGATATACATAAATCAGAGATAAAAAAAAACTCCAAACTGGAAAAAGAAACTGAGAAAAGTTTGTAGTGGTATGTGTGTGTGTTTGTGTTTTCAGATGTTAACCATGGTGCCATACCGTGTTTAACTGTGTGACATCTAATAATAAGATAATATCAATAATAATGAGACAATAATGAGCCAGCTAACATGGCTCTTATTATGCCATTTCATTACAGTCATTTCTCCATAAACGAGAACTCTGTCTCCCTCATTCTGCTGGCTGTAATGACGGGATGAAGAAGACTGAGGCAAACCCTCCACAGCCGGAGGAAAACCGCACAAGGCAAACACGTCTCTCCCTCTCTCACACAAACACTCAACCAAAACCAACAAAAATAGTCGTTCGAATATCATGTGCCCTGAAAAGCACACACACACACGCACTGGTCAAAAATAATAGGTAGCAGGGTGGGAAATGGCAAGACATCCACCCTCAACCTATATAGCTCCTGAACTGTATGAGAGTCTGGCTTTTTAGGACCTGCGCTACTGAAAACAAGTCAAACCAGAGGTAAAAACAGTTCCCTTGTCCAAAACGTCGCTCCAGGAAAAGGAAGAGCTCTTCGGTGGTTCTTTGGTTTTGTGAGTGGTTCTATATGGAGCTATAGTAACCCTTCATTTAAAAAGGGAAATCAAATAAATAACTTGTGTAACCTGTTGTCCTTTCTAAAAAGGTTCTTTATAATACCAGAGGCTGGTGTGCTTTGGGCCTGAAGAACTATTTTCTGTTACTACATAGAACCTCTCTTGTCTCTTCTGTAGGGACAGGAGAAGGAGAAGAGATAGAGAGAGGGAAACATGATAGAGAGTGAGCACAGCACTGTGGGGAAAGCCATGAGTTCCCCTGACTGTCGATGCCCTGATAAAGACTGAATGGATGCGGTGTTGTTTTCACAGAGCAGTTGAATACAGGGTGACGTGACCGAGCCGTAAGAGAGCTCAACTGTGTGAACCACCATGTGATACATGGAGACTTATTTCCCATGATACCTCTGCAAAAAAAGCAAAAAATAGCAGGCTGGTTGGATAACCAGTTGACTCACAAGTGAGACAATGGCTCGGTTGACCTTGGAGCAGATACCCTGCAACAGAAATCAAGTCAAATAATATCTGAATATTTGAGATGATTAGATAATTGTGTAGTGATTAAACTTCAGACTTCATGAGTGTTTCAATGTGGTATTTTGCATTCAATTTGTACTTCAGCATCACTGCTTTAATACTGATCTTCACTTTTCACTCACAGAATTTGTGCAGAAGTTGGTCCAAGATGCTGACGACTTGTTGCATTGGTAAATTAAATGTTAATTGCATGCAGAATAGGACTGACAATTTATATGGAAAGTGCAACTAATTTGCACTGTACCTCTACAGACACACAAAAAACTTATTTTCTCAATCAGATTCTGACAATGGAGTTCTACAGTGCACAAACAACAATTTCTGCCAACAGGTTTGGTTGTTTTTCAGGACATATTGGTGAAGTTTCTCACTGGCTTGGGGTGGGAGGGGCTAAGTTTGAAAAAGGTTGAGTGACATTTCTGTGCTTGAATCAGAGTTGAGCACCATTTTTAGCATTAACCTCTTGAAAAATAGTAACTGAGGATGTTATTTTCTGTATGTAACATAGATTGATGATGTTGCTAATAATTAATTATTATAACTAATTATAATAAAATAACACAGTCTTCTTCCCTTTCCTTCCCTTCTTCCCAAACCAGGCGCCTACATTTCCCACAATGCAACTTAAACACGATGAGAGCCCGGTCAGAGACTCAGGTGTAGCAGCTAATGTAGCCTCTAGCCTTAAGCAGACCCACCAGATTTATTTTGTTTGCTTACATTCAAGGTGTATTTCCTTAATAAGTCCTCTTAACTAATGTAATGAATATCCAGAAACTGTGCTAATAATGTTATCTTCCTGTTCACCATAAGCTCCATAAGAAACGTAGAATATACAGAATATACAGTATTTTTAAAGGGCAACTACTGCTGTCTTTCAAGGATGTAGAAAAAGGCAAATCCTATGGATAAAAAATAGTTTGATGTGGAAACAATTGGACTTGCCTCTCTATAAACTTGTTCCAGTATTATTTTCTATGAGAACTCACTGACTGCAGCTTTTATCCGCACAATGCTGTGGCGTTATAAAAATGTAGACGCTTACTGCGATGCAAGAAAATTCTGATCACACGTTATAAGAGGCAGAATCATTTGATTATTCCCAGGCTGCTCTTAACAGACCATCTTATCACAATCTTCCTGGTATTTATTCACAACCATTTCCTTCTGGGTCGACCCCTCTGCTGCCAGGAGCATGCTCTCATTCCCAGCAGAAACCAAACACACTCCAGCTGATAACCGTGGTGTCAGCTGAGGGCAGACATGACTTTAACTCTGAGGCCTCTGGAGGTCTAGCACTTGTGAGAGGCTCGGGGGGCTGTCAGAGGTTAAAACTGTGTACAAACAGTCATACAACCCCTCTGCACACACACAAACACACACAGACACACACACATTTGGCACAGACGGCGCAGAGACAGTAGGTGTGGGTTTGACGCGACTGACAGATGTTGCTGTCCGGTTCCAGCTGTTCCCTGCCAGGCTGCTCAGGTGTGCTGGGCGGCGTTCGGCGCTAATGACACACACACAACCGCTCGCACACACTAATTTGCACACTCACTACTACAGTTATCACATCAGCTATCTCTGACTCACCAGATTTATGTGCCGTGCGCCGACACACAACAAACACAGCAGTATTTCACCGTGTTTGTGTGTGTGGGATGGGGATGTGTTTACCATTTGAAGGAATGTACAGTATTTGGTGATGTGAAAAGCAGCCCTCAGTGGTCAGGAGTCGTACAAACACACTCTGTTTTATTGGATGGGCCTGAGATTCCTCTGTGTACACCCAGGGGCAAGAGGGAGGAATTTAAACATTTTAACATGCTGTCTCCCTGCTTGGGATCTAATACCACTGTGTGTGCGTTTGTTTGAAAAAAAAAATGAGTGCCAACATATATTGTGTGTGTGTGTGTGTGTGTATGTGTGTGTGTGTGTGTGTTTCTCTCTTAGTCCTTAATACAAATACAACACCTTTTTGTCTGGCTGAGTCTATTATTTGTAAGCCATAATCTATTTAAAATATTGTGAATTCCAAATTCCAAGAAATATATTTGTCTGAATCTGTATCTAATATTCATAATTTCATTACCATCATCTCCTTTCAATTCTTCTTCATCAGTTTCTGCTGTTTCCAGGTCATATGAGTACTCTGTGTACATTTCATCTTGTGTACAGTTTCTGTTTGCCAAGTAAAGGCTTATGGCATTAGTGAGTCAATAACTACAGTACAGTGTGTGTGTGTAAAAGTGTGTGTGTGTGTGTGTGTGAGGCCCTGTTATATAGCGCTGTGTTTGGAAAAAGTGGGCCTGTGGTCAGAATGAACCTCGTGCAGAGCGGCAACGTGGCCACCTGTGTTCCTTATCATGTTACATACGTGCATGTGAACACACACACACACACAGAGTCATCTTTACATAAGGATCTAGGTCGGTGTTGCAACCAGGAGTGGAGCAGGGCAGGAGTGACATCCCGACACGCGGTGGAGGGAAACTTACCCAGCTGGTAACCGGATTGCAGTCGCTCGTGTTTCCAACTTTTTGTCACATTTTTGTAATCGCCATTTTCCCACCAGCAGCTCCTATTGGACCCCCAGCTGTCCAATCTGCCTTTGAGTTTCCTTTTCATGTCTTTTTTTTTTTCATTTCCTCCATTCTTCCGTTCTAAGATTTTGTCTGAGAGTTTCCTTGTTTTCCTAGAGAGCCCGGGCTGGGTCAGGAACCACTGTTCTTATAAAGTGAGAAATGAAATACATGTGATATCAGGCTTTACAGACTTGACCTGCCAGTGTCAGAACAGTTATGATCCGAAGAGGGACTCCATTTTATTGTGTTTTCCCTCCAGACCTGGTTGAATGACATATATATACCTTTCCTGAGGCCGTTATCGTCAGCCTAAACCTGCTGACAACAGAGCTTTTGCAGCAGTAGTCTGTTTATTGTTCCTATAATCACATAATCATTCCTTGAAAACGCCACAAAAAATAATCTGAGGATGAGGCACTAAAAGTCTTTATAGATAAATACTGTGATTTGTACTTCTGGACTGTGTAATGTAGGCAGCACAAGAGAGAAAGTCTATACATCAATCAATGTCATTATGATATACTGTGCATCGTTATTATACCTCTTTTTATGACTTCTGTGAACATGAAAAGTAATGAAGTAATGAAGTAATAAAGTCTGGGGATAGAGGGCAGCCAGAGAAGTGAACACAGTGAGATATTATCTATATTATTATTTATATTTATATTATCATCTTTTAAAGTAGTTGGGTCACTTGTTAGCAAATATTGTTGGCCAGCACAGCACAATGTTTGCATAGATCTGGAGCTGTGTTTCTGGGCATCTGACAAAAGTCACTCACTCACTCTGTCTGTTTGTCTGTTTGTTCACTGAAAACAGCTTTACACAAGGTTGATGAAGGACAGAACGGTAAGGCTACGGGGCACAAAGACTGAAACATGAAGCGAAGCTAAAAGGAGAGCTGCAGAGCAGATGATTATTCTCTGCGGGTTCAGCAACAAACATCTCTTTCATATCACACATGGTCATGATATCTGACTTTATATAACGACACACAATGGATGACGACAAAGTTTGGACAACTGTTGTAGAGCATCTAAAGGTTTTAACACATCTGCATCATGGAATCTGACATGAAACTCAAAAGAATAAGGATTACTTTGTCTATTAACGCGGGAGTTCTTTAGCTCTACCTTATTTCTCTCACACAAAGTCTTCACACATTTTGCCTTTTGGTCTCAGTCGCTCTGACAACCTCGCTTCTCCTGGAAAGACTTTTACAAGAGCGTAAAATAACCCCTCAGTAAATGTCAACCTCAGTGCTGGAAACTACTTCTATGAATATGAATTCACATGCCAAGATGTTTGACAAGGAATTAATGCACGGCCAAAAGAGTGAATGACTTCATACACTTCTCTGGAAATGAAAAAAAAAAGAAAAAACAACTTATTTCTTCATAAAATGTTGATCTAACGCTCCTCTAATGAACAGCAGCGGAGGAAAAGGATTTCACTTGGAAGTTCTGGCCCGGTCGGCGGTGCTGGGAAGTGGCAGAAAACGTGCCATTGTGTAAACACGCGGCGACAGATTTGCCACTTTATCAGCAGCGAGATCTTAAACCTCTCATTTCCTCTGGAGAGCAGGAGTGGATATGAGGCAAAGAGGCTATGATCTGCTCTCCCATCAATATTATTTCACTGATATGTGGCTGCAAATGCCTCCAGCTGGGACTGGGGGTTCACTAAACTCCCACGAGCGATTGTCCAATCATAGCTCAGCAACTGCAACTAAACACAGCAGCTCTTCTACCTCTGTCTACTGTCCGAAATTGAAAAACTGGGTGCTTGGTGGTTCACTGGAAGGAGAGGAAATGCCCTCTTTGACTGAAAATACATAGCTTATATTGTAATCATGTCACGATCACATAACTGCAAGAGAAAAACGGTTATCATTGTTCCAACCTCGCTGGGTTTCTCTGATGAGACGCTCGTGAGTTTGTGCAGGCCTCGCTTTCAGTAAATGGGGTTAAGGAGTTTCCAATACAGCCTCGCTTGGAAATGAATGTTGCATAAGGTCTGGCTCTGGCTAAATAACCAATGTATTATATGTACTATAGTGACACACACATGGCAACAAGAGAGGGAGGTTGTGATTTAGGTCCAGAAGTCTAAGCGCCTCAAGCCTAATGTGACTCTGTCTGTCATTATGTTCATTATTGCCATCAGTTAGCATTACAACATGCGAAATGTGTCACCGTCACACCGTGCTTGATCCTGCTAATCAGGGTGCACTGGTTTTTGGTTTGGGCTTGTAGTTTTCAGAGCTTGTTATTCTTTTAGATTAAGTGAACAGTGCTGCCAGTGAGAGTGAAATTAGTCTTGTTTTTGTTACACTTTAGCGTCTTAAATCAAGGTAGAACAGGAGATTTGTCTCTCAAATGACTGAAGAAGCACAATTTATGAATGAGCGGAGAAAAAAAAACACAACCCACTTTCCTTTGTTTAAGGACATATTCTTCTCTTATTAGTAACATCCACTTTCCTGTTTTGTTTGGGTGATTTGAGGCCACTCTTACTGTGTGCTTAGGTATGTGTGTGTGGGTCACCCTGTGTTTGTCCAAACAAAATAAACTCAATATGAATGTGCATGGATGGTTATTACTCATCTTTTAAATACCAATTTCTTTATTAGGGTGAAATGCACCATTCAGAAATCTGACTTTTGCCGGGCAAGCCTCATGGGTAACAGCCAACGGCCTCTGCTGTTCATCTTGGAGAAGCTGCCGCATGGAGCACACCAAAAAAACCAGACTGCCTGAATGGCTGCACACAAGCACAGGTTTGAAATTGATCATTCAAATAAACATGAGTTTGTTTATAAAATGAAATCTATCTTTATTTACAGTAAACAGAGGTGTGTGTATGCATAGTCCCAGATGCAAAACACACACAGACACAGATGCACATACAGAGTCTGCAAATTAGTGCAGGAGGTGTGTTTTCTCGCTCCCCGATGGTGTTTGAGTAAGCAAGTACACACAAACACAGGCTTTCCTCAGTGTGTGTGTGTGTGTGTGTGTGTGTGTGTGTGTGTGTTTGCTTGTATGTGTGTGTTGCTGCAGATAGCTCTCCCTCTCTGGTGTATGAATGAGTGTCCTGAGAGCGCTAGATAAAGGTGGTCTGTGCCTCAGCCCTGATCCACTGACCCTTAAAGGAGGCATTGATGGAGGATCGGCTGGCTGCTGCAGCTCCAGGACCCGTGTCTGCCGGCAGCACACCGGCAGAGGATGGATGGAAGCAGGTCTGACATCTGTACAGTAAAACAGTGAGTTTGTGAACATGGCCGAGGCTGCCAAATATCAGTTCCGTCAGTGTACAAACACGGCCGAGACCTCCGGCATGTGAACCCACCACTGTTTTTTTGTAATGATATTCAACTGCCATGGCCAGGTTAACCTGCTTGGGAGCTCCGGGCCAAAACCAAGTGGCTGGGCCTTCATCACCTCCCACAACCCGGCTATTTCCGCCTCCCTTCATGCAATGTGCAGTATCATTTATTCAACACTTCCTGTAGTCTCCGCTGGTTGCCTGGCAACCTCACGGTGACAACCAGGCTCCTAGAACGGTATCCAGGAGTGGTGGCAATCTTCTCATCTCACTTTAAGCAAGAAAGCAAGTGCATTTCTGAAAATGTCAAACAAGCAAATGGTAACCAACCCGATTAACCTGAACAACATCAGGTCCTGGCTACCAGAAACTGAGACAAGTCGTGAGGACTTTAGGTGGATTGACCTTTTGAACGTTACTGTATGCAAGTCGAAACGTTGGTTCTTTCTCTTATTTTCCTGGAGGTCCCTCTACACTTCCATCTATTCATGAGGTGAAGTCATAAACCCTCATTCAAGAATATGCATCATCCAATTCTTATAGATTGTCTTTACCTCATCTCCTCATTGCCACCTAACATCATGATTCATCCACTCACCTGTTTACACTGACTTTGGAAGCATTCACTCTTCTTCTAAAACATGCTTCGTGTTCAGTCTGAACACACTTAATTAACAGTTATCAGCTGATATCACTACAAATCACCAGCCCACAGGTTCGATCAGAGTGAAGTCACTCTGAACAAGAGTTTCAGCTAAACAAAAAGGCACACATTCTCATCTACAGATCACAGATCATCTGTCCACAATAATAAATGCAATACTCATGCTGAATCATAGGACATGATTAGACTTTACCTAGAGTGTGACCTTCATCATCACACAAGTATGATGAAACTCTTTTATCCAAAGAAGAAGAGATGTGTGGCTATGTTGAGAAATGAAACGGCAATCTAATGAGCTCAGTGGAAAAAACTGGAGTACATTAGAAAGAGAAATAGAAACATCATTAGTGAGCACACAAACAGCCATTTCCTCTGGCTGGCCAGCAGATTGTATCAACATACGGCTTTTGTTTGAAAGCCGCAGATATGAAATATGGTCATGAGTAAGAGCACTGGAACTGGACCGAGAAGTACAACCAACATCCCTCCTCCTCTGCTGGCACACACACACAGATACACATGGCCTTACCAGCAACACATCCGGGACCATGTGACCCTTAGCTTCCTTTAACTCTCTGCCAGATGCAGGTCAAACCTCAAAGGCGCTCTGAACTCTGTACCTCCTCTATACCTTGTTTTCTATTGTTTCAGATGAAGTAATGAGCATTCATAATTTATTCACACTTCCATATGGATACCAAGTGATGCATAACACCAACATGCACAAAGATT
This sequence comes from Scortum barcoo, assembly GCA_023238725.1. NCBI lineage: Eukaryota > Metazoa > Chordata > Actinopteri > Centrarchiformes > Terapontidae > Scortum > Scortum barcoo. Next base: position 4,149,360 of record CM041544.1, read on the forward strand.
ATAAATACAAATGATAATGATCTAAAGGTTAAGAGTGCCTTGGCTCTGTATAAATGGTTAACATCGACAGGCATGGCAGCAGCTCTGAAGCTGTACTTGCGGTAATACAGCAGTAATTGAGCTGATGCTGACATCAGCACGGTTACATGGGATTTATTTAATCAGAACAGCATAATGTTCTCTGATTAAACAGTAACAATACAGATAAAAATGTTTCCGCCAGGAAATGACACATCAGGCACTAATTAGCAAGGAAATGCAAAATAAGAATCATACAATGACACCAACAGACTGTACAGTCTAGTATGCATCATAAAAACAATTGATTTAACATGATTATTATTTGGCAGGTGTGTGTGTTTCAAAACTTAATAAGAAGCATGAGTATAAGAACTGAATGAGTTTAATAAATGTCTGACTGGACTAATTGAAAATAAAAGAGTTTTGTGGTTGAAGCTTGTCACAGCAAAGGCATTCATGTAGCATGAACGAAGAACTTCCTTCCCGCGGCCTCTACTGTAAGCAAGGCCATGAGGCATGATGACTACATTACACGGTATGTCTTTATGATATGTCGTATAGTGCGGTATGGATGTGGCGGTCATAAAGAGTGTTAGCAGGCCCTCTGTCTAGCTCATAAAATCCGAGGCTGGCCCTGATCCTGGGTAATCACGGAGCGGCCGGGCCCATTCACAACGCCAGCTATACCCGTCCCACACAGCCACTCACTCAGCATAGTTATGCTATTTGTACAGTATAAACATTTTGGATGATTATATGTAATTACCCGGTGCAGAGTGGGTGCATGGACATCCACATCGACTCTCTCTCTCTATCTCTATCTCACACACACACACACACAAATGGACGGATGGACTCACTCAAACCTGAACAGACTGACCTCGGGGATTCTCTTCCACGCTGAAAAGTGTTTACTGAGAAAGGCAAATGAAAGAAGTCAGGGACGCTCGCTGCCAAGGGCCTCTCCAAATAAACACCCCCATTAAATATTTTCATGTCAATCTCCCCCACTTATTGCCATGCTCCATAATTTCACTCCCTTCCCTCTCACCCTCTGCTCTCTCAGACCGCAGCGCCGACCGTGAAGCCTCATTCATGGCCGGCCTGAGCTCTCATGTGTGGCTCTCTCTGTCTCCATCGCCATTGGTCAGAGAGCATAAGTAGGCCAAACGCACACAATGTCAACACACACTCCCTACATTCAGCCCTCCCGCTGTCCCACCCTCGCACCTCACAGATACTTCCTTATCGCGCTCGGAGCTCAGGGCCGCCAATCACGTGCCCGGAGGCTGCGCCCGGTCTAAGTAAAGCCCCTTACTGAACTAGATAGGACATGTTACATTTTACAGCTGCGTCTCTCATACCCAGGCCTGAGACTTTCACGCCCGCCCTCCGTCTCTTCCCTTTCACCCCCGTGCAGCTTTCAGGCCGCGGTCGCGTCGGGCTGCCGAGGCCGAGCGGGCAGAGAGAGTGACACACACTCACGGCACCGAGATAGTGATTGTTATTTTCAGGTTCCTCTCTCGAACCGCTAATCAGATCGATGGCGCGGGCTGACAGAGCGAGTTAAAGATAGAAGCTTACTGTTAAGGCTCACTTTTCATAAAGGCAGCAGTGACGTGAGTCTTAAAAGAGGAAATAATGTTTAACTCATGAACAACAAACACACCCTTTGCTCAGTTGAGCCGAGTTTAGCTGCTACAGCCTTTATTAGTTGCACTGATATGGCCGCCAGCTTAAGGCAGCTAACGTTAGCTAGCAGTGCCTATTTTTAGGGACTCCTGTGGGAAGTGTGTCAGCATTAAAAGTGAAAATATGTTTCTTCTGAAAGAAGTCATCTTATACATAAAGATTCATGAGAAATAAAGCACTGGTCTGGTTTGAGTAGTAGCTTATGATGGCTAATGTTAGCATCTGTTAGCTTCAGATAGGTCACTGACATTACTTTGTGACTTTTCTTGTGCTACTGGTTCATGTTTTAGCATCAGTGGAGAGGATGTCAGAGAAAAGCTACAGCTTCTTTGAGTTAGCTTTTTGCTAAATCTATTTTAATGACAAAGTCAGTTTACATGTTAGTTTTACTCTCATTTTTCAGAGAATAATTTGCTTTCGTTCATGCATGAACTTGGGAGGTTCTCTGTAAAAGCGTCTTATCTTACATTGTAAGTTTATCGTGGTCTCTGGAGCAGATTAAAGGGCAGCCAAGAATACTGTGACCTCTGAAATAAAGCAGCCAGAGACAGAATTAGACCCAGGCCAGGTTATGTGTACCTCAGTGACCATACCACAGAGAAACTTCCGCCCAGTGCTCCACGAATCTGGAAACATCCTTACACAGCGCCTGCCTAAAAACAGCCTGGCCGGGCCCTTAATGGCATTTACACCCTCTGTATTATTTACATTGGGAAAGGAGTAAAGAAAACATGTTTTATGAGAATGTTCCACCCGCAAAGACGTGATGTCAGCGCCGCGGCCTCGTATACAGGGCGGGGCGCGGTAAACAAACACTTCTGCCATCTTTCTCTCTCTGTCATTTGCAGGGGTCAGAGAAGGTAGGGCGAGGTGCGACCGCCTCTCTGCTTGCCGGCCCTCACTGTTGATTCATAGATGGAGCTCAGAGCCGGGGCCTGAACAAGAGCCAGGGGCCAGTGTTAGTAAACTGTGGAGAGACCAAAGGAAGTGCCTCATCCGATGTACACACACACACACACACACACGGCTTGGGGTTTACACTGCGCGAGGACCAAGGGAAGCATCTCCTCTGCATTGCTGACACACACACACACACGCGCGCGTGCACTGAGGAGCCACAAGCATTGGCGGTAAACACTCAGGCCTCTCACAAGATGCTCTGTAAATATTTACAGCTCGGCAGGCGTTGAGGGGAGAGGAACATGGCGGAGCAGCCGAACGTGACTGGCCTCAGCCAACTCCCTCCACCCATCCTTCGCCTCTGACCATCACCGGACTTCAGATCCACTGGGCAAACAATCTTACCTTATTCAGCATCTGTGCACTGTGGCATACCTTGGCTTAGCTTGTGGCAGCTGAGGGGGGGGGGGTCACCTCAGCTCAGTGTGGGGCCTGAGGCTGTTTCCTGAAAATAGAGTGAAGATTATGTTTTTAGCACCGAACAATACGAGAAAGCTAATATAAACTTTCCAATATAAGCATTAGCAACATGCTTATGTGGACTTTCACTAGAGTATGATACTTCTTATGTATAAAATAAAATAACATCAGAAATATTTGTGTCATCCTAAAAAGGAGGGGAGCAAAGATAAATATCTTTGTTATTATTGCCAAATGCTCCAATTGGATTTTTCACTTATAATATGTACCCAAATATGGTACAGTGCAGCAGTTTGCATTTACATTATTATTTTATATTAATGCACCATATATTATGGTATCGACTTATTTGATTCAATGTTCAATCATTAAACGTTTGTCAAACGTTTTATCACTTACTGAATGGTGAAAACTGTGGAGGAATGAACAACAACAACCAGACATCATTCTGATCTATTCTTTAACTGGATTTTTTTTCCTTATGAACTTCTTGTAGTTTAAACTTGAATCTAGACTTGTAACTGCTGACAAATATAAGTCCCATAACCATTCTGATTGTCCTGTTTTGGACTCCACCAACTCTTGAGGAAAATATCCGTCTCTTTGGCTGCCAAATGCTCCTCTACGGTACTTTCACCAGCTAGTCTCAAACTATGTCTGTCTGCCATTTGGTGCTGGATAGGCAGCACACACTGTCAGCAAACTTTCGATAATGATGTCAATGGGAGTGGTGAGACAGAACCAAATGAGTAAAGTTGCGGGCCATAAAGCAAAAATAATGAGTTAAAAATGTTAAATAGGCTGGGGAGACAAGGATCCAGTGAGGCGGAACCAGATTCCTGAAGGAATTCATTCAATTATACTATAACCTTCTCTTTTTTGTCTTTTTTGTGAGCTTTCCTGTTGCCTCAAGACAGACTCAGATGTCATCTGCCTTTTTAATTACCCAAAGTTACATCAGTAATCAAATAATCAAATTATCGTAGAAGTGAATTTTTTTTCACTGAATGCTGCTAGAACGTCTGACAGCTGCACATGTTTGTTTGAACCTTGTAGCAGTGCCAGTTGGGTGGGGCTTCATGCCAGTTTCACACCCACACACATTGTGAATCCAGAATAGTGTCACATAGTTGGCGATCACAGATAAGCATACATGCAGGACTTTTAAGGGTTCTTCACTGATTTATGACACCAGTGACTCAGGGCCCTGGAAACAGGGGGAGGGAAGGGGCTCTTTAGGGGATTGTCCCTGCTGAAATGAGAAACTGTTTACTTTCACTTTAATTCTAAGTAGCGGTTATAGCTCATTAAAGAGAGAAAGATTTCACTTAAAGCTCTGTAATCTTCTGCTTCATTACTAAATCAACAAAAACACAGCCTGGGGGGAGAATTGGATGAAATGGAAGGTTAAGGCCTTATCTGAATCTAATTGGGGGTTTGTGACACAAAAATGATGAACAACCTCTGCTCTCCACTTTCTGTCTGGCAGAGCGCCACCCATCTGGCACCCATGTAGGCTAAAACAAAGTCTAAAAAGCATGTGCTATTACTGCTTGACCCCAGGTCTGGGCTTAGCGTGCCAAAACAATACCAGGACGAGCCGAGCTTCCCAGTGCCGCGGAGGAACACAAATAGTAACTTCTAGAAGCCGCCACTACAGAGGAGAAGGGAAGCAGAGGCAGGAGGAAAAACAGCAGGACGAAGAAGAGGTGGAAATGGGTGGTGGCCAGGAAGTGGGACTCTTCCTGCCCTAATCACAAGTCGGAGAGTGTTTCCTTTCATTGTAGGAGCTCAAGATCCATTAACCGGCAAGACCCCTGCATGCACACACACATACACACACACACACAAAACCACCACTACATACACACACATCCTTATATAGAAAGTTAATCTTTGAAAGACATAACATATATGAACACTAATTCACTAAATCAAACACTATATGTGGGTTTGTTGATTGACTTAGTAAGGCACACACACTCATGCTCCCACACACACTGAGTCACAGGTACATGGATCCGACTTGGCAGGGGCCCGGCACATTGTGCCGGCCCTGGCTCTGCTCTGATAAACACTTCATTATGAAACCCTGAGGACACAGTAAATATTTGCTGGAGCCCTTATCAGCACGCCTTATCTTGGCGTGAACTCCAGGCACCACATGACTCCCGAGCCCTTTATTTTCTTAATGCCTTTGCTACCACCGATAACTTTGCAGAATAGCCCACAGAAGGCAGTTCTTCTTTGAAAGGATCCTGGAAAGGCACAACAACAACAGTGGCTTCACACTAAAATGTAGGCCAGGGCTTTTATTTGGTCTAGACATGACTGAATATGACACTCCAGTCAGGACAGGGGATACACTGCCCTGCTACAGGCTGGCGAGTTTCAAAACTTGCCACTGTCCCTGTTTTACCTTCTCAAGTGACTGATAGTAGAAACACATTTACAGCTGCAGAGTTAATCAGTTATATTTCAATGGCTGGTGTCCAATTCCCAGACCGATACATCCATCTCAGCTGGCCTGACCTCAGAGAGCGGTGATATCACTCATGCTAAGAGCGCTCTCCTGGGTTACTCTGAAAGATGAATTAGTGAAGCAACATATAGGATCATTCAGATGGGATTGAAGCGCATTGATTTTTCATGCCGGTGTGCATTCACTCCAGCTGTAACACCCGGCTTAGTGTCCATCCTTTGCTTTGTAATTTCAGTGGTGAGTAAGTCAAGCACTGTACTTGTAATAGTATTTTGAGGCACTTGTACTTTACTTGAGCACCTCCATTTCCTGCTGCTTTACACATCTTCTCTGCTACATTTTAGATGTAAATTTTATGTATATTGTCAAACATTTACATCTTCAAAATAGCTTCTTATTGACCAGCTACAGTAAATTACTAGTGTATCAATAATCTATGAATGTTTCATATAAGTCTCTAAGTCAAGGCCCTATTCTCTGCAGAGCATGTACTTTTGATATTTGAATTTGATAACACTGATATTTTACTAAACTAGGATTTGTGCAAAACTTTCCTTGAAAATGTCTGCTTACACTGCCCTTTATTTCAGTAAAGGGTCTACTTCTTCCACCACTGGTTAATCTTTACCCATACTTCAAGTAGCTGCTCTCTGGGGATGGGGGTGTTTTGAGAGTGCCAGTGTATATTATGTCAGACAAAAGGATCATAATGCATGACGCATTAAAAGATTAACATCTTATCCTGACGGCAGGGATCCAGACAAACTCTCTGCCTGAGCCTCCAGCGCATTGAGCGGACTGTAAGTCTGGGCTCCTAAACATTTTCCATTTTAAAATTCCAGTCCTCATTCCTCAGATGGTGCAGAGCGATCGCTCATCACACTCTGTTTAGAGAAGAACATTACACATTATGTAATATTGTAAGTTTATTCAGGGCTCTCAGTTTATGTGGTGGTGCTGCTTTTTCATGTTCATAATGAACTTTTAGACTTTTCCTGTACCAGAGCCCACCTACACTTCTGTTGTTCCTCCTTTGTTTGACAGGACATTGGAATTCAGGGTCATGCGTCTCAGTGCTTTGACTGTATACTGAGGACGGGGGCCAGTACTTGCTACAAAAACCCCTGAAGGCCCCAAGCCAAGCAGTGTCACAAGGCAGCTGGGGCTTCACTGCACCCAGGACACAGACCATCCCTCTGCTTCCAGCCTTCTTTCAGGAGGAGACAGTAGCTGTGCTGTAACATCTCGTGTGTTTATGTGAGCAACAGGAACAATCACTCTGCAGCTCTGCTCCTCAACACCAGCTCTTCATGTTTCTGATGTCACACCTGTTGCATCTTAATGCTCAAATTAATGACTAAGAAAACACAGCCCGACAGTCTGGAACTTTTTCAAAATGAATTTTATTGGGAGAACTACAAAAAATGTACAGTACAAAGTTAACAGTCTCACACTCAATTTGTAGTGAACTGACTCCCCCAAAAAATATTACAACTCTCGTTGCCTTTTTGTCCGTTTTTTTGTTACATTCAAAAAGCTTTACTTCTGATAAAGTAGTCAAAAGTACATAGTGCGCATCCCCCTGTACCTACTATGTACAAACCAAACATGTTCATCCACTTCCCTCTCCAGCAAACTCTCAAGACTCAGACTAGATTTCAAAAAAGAAAAAACAGAGCAAAAAGAAATCAAAATAATAAAGAGGAATGGGGATTTAGAAAGGTTACGGTTGTTTTTGTCAGAATGTCTGAGTGGTAACAACCTTAAAAGAAAAAAAGTTTCAGAATCCAACACTACATTCAGTTCAACCTGTATATAAAAGATGCCATGTAGGAAAAATACTTTATTTGGTTAATTTTAAGGCATGTCAAGATGGTGAACCCCGTAGGCACTACACAATAATACTGGGGCACAAGGGATTGCTACATTCTTTAGCACGTGGCTGGAATCACAGTGTGACCTCGTGCAAACAGAGAGAGAAAAAAAACAAAAAAAAAAAAAAATACTTTTTGGTTAATTTATTGACTTGGGTTCTTTGTCACTGAAGTCTGATCTAGATCAACAAAAGTAGTAAGGTTTGGACGGTCTGTACAACCACATCGTTTATACATTCTACAGAAACATCTAAATAGGGATCCCTAAATAGGAAAAAAAAAAAAAGCCTTCTACAGCACTGACACACAACCTCAGGAGCAAACAGCAATCACGCAAACTTTTTTTAATAAACGTAAACAAGGAAACAAAATTAATGAAATAAATATCACATACGTTCTCTTAAATTAAGATTTTTTTTACTCATTTACAATAAAAATAACCAAGTGAAGTTACAAAAAAAGGAGAAAAACAAAATATATATATTACTGTGAAAAGAACATACACTCCACTTTATGCAGATTAATAATGGCGATCATAATTTAAACATAAAAGAATATAGATCTATTGCTTCATCATACTTGATAAATACAGTATGGACACAAATTACCAATGTAGCCTATACTTTTTTCACAAGATAATAAATAAGTTAAATAGTCCATAGCCAGTTATGCACAGCTATGTAAATCACTCAAAAAAAAAAAAAAAAAAAACAGCTAAAAAAATATATATTCAACCATCAGCAGTGATTTCCCCAAACAAACCCAACTCAAGAGTGCTTTTTAACCAAGCAACACACTGGACTAACCAAAACGAACCACTGGGTGGCGCTGGGAGGAGAAGACAGATCTGGAATGGAAGTTGAAGCTTTCAGAGAGGAAAGAAGAGGGAGAGAAAAAAAACAACACACTTTGATAAAGAAGAAAAGAAAAAAGTTACTTTGAGTCAAGGCATATTCTTGGCAGGATGGGAGGAAATCTGAAAACCGCTTAGTCTCTTCTTCTTGTCAAGTCATGTCACCCACACATCTAATCCCAGGAAAAGTGTGGCTTGCCTGATAGAGCAAAAGGGAGAGAGGGCTGCCGTGAGCCCCTGGGCAAGGCACTGACGGAATGCCTTCTGTTCACTATCTAAAGTTTTAATACAGCTATATTACATACAAGGAAATACCATACTAAACTAATGCCAGGTCAAGGACACTTTAAACTGGATGAAGCTTTATTGATCCCTGTGGGGGGACTCTCTGCTCTTGCCCCCCTCCAGGGAGGTCAGGGCAGGGTCAGCACCCCTGGAGCTGCTAGGGATTCAATGTCTTGCTCAAAGGCACTTCGGCAGAGTGGTTGCTGCTGAAATGGGAGCAGAGGGCCGGTGGAGGGGGGAGGATGGATGGGGGGGCCTGAACCGGGATCCTCAGCTTGTAGGACAGTCTGCCTCGTTCGCTGACCCCCCCTCCTCTCCTCTCCTCTCTCCTCTCTGGCTCCACAACCACCCTGCCTGACCCGTCCATAGATCCGTGTGAAAACAAAATATTATTAGTCATCTGAAATCGACAGCCTGCTGAAGATTGGCAAACGTCTTCCAGCGTCCAGACTCGGGGACTCGGAGCCGCTGAGGCTCCCGGAAGAGCTGAGGGACCCGCTCGCATAGCTCTCCCGGTCAGAGAGCGAGTCCGGCGGGCTGGGAGGAGGCTCGAACACCGGAGACTCGCTGAGGCGGCGCAGCGCCTGCAGGTGGCTCATGTTGTAGGTCGGAGGGGAGGGCGGGCACACGCCGCTCTGCAGGTTCCCGTAGTACGCACCGCTGGAGTGGTTGTTGGCGAAGCCGGCGGGGGTGTGCACGGCCAGGGGCGCCAGTAAGGCTTTTAAGTCCTGTCCGGGGAAGGAGAAGGCACTGTTGATGCAGGACATGGAGTTGGGGGAGAGCACCTCGTCGTAGAAGCTGGAGGCGGAGGTGCAGGAGGAGGAGGAGGCGGTGGTGGGCGGCGGCGGGGTCCTGGACGTGGGGCTGTCGAGCAGGGGGGACTCGAGGCCGTGGTGGGTGGAGAAGCCGGAGAAGCTGAGGCTGTGGTGGAGCTTTGGTCTGTCCCTCTGGGTGTAGCCGAGCTGCGGCGGCAGCACCTCCCTGTGTCCGTAGCCGCACAGCTCCCGGGCCGAGCGGGGCTCCGCCGCCTGCACGTTGGCGTTGGCGGCCGGAGCGGGCCGGCGCTCGTCGGCGTTGTGGATAAAGTGACAGCGGGGGCCGTACGGGCAGAAGCCGATGGTGTGGAAGGTGCGGCACGGCTCCGTTTTGTACTTGGGGTGGCGGGACAAGCTCCTCAACTCGTGGTAGCCGTGAGCGAACTGACATTTCTCCCCGTACTTGCACGACCCGTTCTCCTCGAAGGGCCGGCACAGCTCGGTCTTGTAGCGGGTGGAGTTGATCTGGGAGCCGGGCTTCTGCTGCAGCACGCCCCGCTCCCCGCTCTCGCTGTACGCGCGGTCGCGGAACTTGTTCTCCTTGTTCATGAGGGCCGTGGCGCTGCCGCCGCTCGGCGTGTTCTCCTTCAGGCTGCCGTACGAGCCCACGGAGTACTTGTTGCCGTTGTTCATCGCCTCCACGTTGCTGGTCGAGTTTCTGCGGAAAAATCCCGGCGTGAAGGAGCCGCCGGATCCGGAGGTGACCGGGGCGCCCACCGCTTTCTTATCCAGCATGCTGTTGATGTGGAGGGCGTTCATGTTCATGCTCTTATCTTGCTGCGGGAGAGAGAGAGAGAGAAGAAAAGTGAGGTTAGCTGAGCACTGGAGGCACAGACGGGATTTGGAGCACATGGCGTGTTTCAGTCCGCCTGCACACACAACCTGTTGCAGCTCCTGCTAACAGACACGGCGCGGCTGCAGAGAGAGAGAGAGAAGTGTGCTGAGTGCTCAGACTTTTACCTTGTAAAGCATGTCCATGTCGTAGAAGGCAGACAAGACGGTCGCAGACATCTCTTTTCCCCAAGTTGGCTGCCGCGCTCCCTCTTTCATGGAGGACCGACCAGGATCCTTGGATAATGCGACGGACGGTAGTTTGTGCCACGACTGGTTGTGAGTGTGGAAAAAGTTGCTTTAAAAGTTTCTGTGCAGCTTAAATCCGGTAGAGAAAAGGAGAGGGAGAAAAATCAGGGGGGATAGGTCTGTATTGTTGGGTTGTAGGTGGCTGTCGTTCCTCCCCTCGAGAAGCGCTGAACCAGAGTGCTTCACTGTGCGCCGCAGCCTGTTTGCATGGCTATAAATGCGGGACGGACACCAGGGAGGGGCGAACTCAAGTCGGCGCAAACTTTTGCGAGGAGCCGCCTCCACCCCTCCTCTCCGAAAAAAACTTCCATTCACCGGTTGGCCGCCTATTCTTTAACACCACGCCTTGAAATCCAACCCCAGCAAGCCTCTCAACCCTCAAAACTCCCCCTCCACCAACCACTCACTTTTTTTTCTTTTCTTTTAATCACACAACCTATTTTGTGGAAGTCGGTTTTGCTTTTTGGGGTTGACTCTCGCTGAGAAAGAATGCAGAGAACAATCAGAGGGTGTCTACCAATTACAGGAGCTGCTCTCCAGCAAATCAGCCACACACACAAACACACACACCTGGATCCTCTAATGAAGATGCAGCATGTTTAGAGGTAGAGGTGGGTGTGGGGGGGTGTCTGGGTGCTTTGCTCAAAAGCTTCACAACTCATATGCTAAAATAAAAGTGGAATGGTTTCCTCAGACCTCCCCTCACCTCCTCTCCTCTCCTTTCTCTACCTCACAGCAAAGTCCTGGGGTTTGAGCCAGCGACCTGCCAGTGACAAGGCCACCCCTCCAGTCTCTGGACCACCACACTTGGAAGCTGACACATGGATTTGTAATGGAAGGAAACTCTGCCTCCCCCTTTCTCTCTCTCTCTCTCTTTCCCTGTGGATGGGGTGAGACCACAAGTATGAGCGGAGAGGAGTCCAGGCAGAGTGCAGAACAATTTTTAGAATCCATGGTTGCATAATCAGCCTCCACAGAGCAGCAGCAGCCTATTCCAGTCTACTACACATGGAAAAATAGACAGTTAATGCCTGCTGCGCTCACATGACCTACTTTTGATTGGTTTCAGAAAGCGACCCTCTGAAGGCCCCGCATCACCTTTTACGTTAGAAATCTGTGAGCCCCGGAGCACAACATGTCGAGTCATTATGGAGGCAAAATGGATTTACTTTGCTTAAATCTCTTTAAACCACTCCTCCGAGTTCCTCCCTGACTTGTTTTTCCCCAATCTCAGAGCCCAGACTGCAGGAATGTGGTTTCCGTGAGGTACAGCAGAGCAACACTGCCCCCGTGAGAGCAAAGTGGGAACTGACAGGAGGAGACCGGGGCGCCCCCTGCTGAGCAGAGCTGGGACAAGATCTCAAAGGTGCATGCAGGCCCATTTTGGCTGCAACAGTGTCAAACTTGTCTTTTCACATGCAGGATAAAGGAGAGCTCCACACACGAGAGTAGCATCCATCTTTAGGGACACTTCTCAACAAAGACACCCGGTCACCTCAGCCACTCCTTTGTAAAAGTCAGAGAGTAGTGTGGTTGCAATAAGCTGCCCCCATTCTCTGCATGATGTAACCTCCCCAGGATGGCAGAGCGTTTGCATGAAAATGTCAAACGACTGCGCTCTGCTCTTGGAGTTATGTCAAGTTTTGAAAAACCACAGTGGAAAGATTGCAGAGTTGGCAGCAGAGGCCGGGGCTCTATATCAGGGCTCCGCAAGGCAGATATTTTGGTCAGGAGGGTGTAAAAACTTTGCGCAACACATATCACCAGAAATTGCCAGTTTGCGCGACACTGGTAACCATTAAGTCTTTTCCGTTGAGGATCATAATTGGAGGAGTGGATGTTAAGATGATTTTTCTTCTTCGATCTTTGACATGATTCAACATTCTCTCAAGTGCTGAATGGTTTGGTTGGAGAAGCGGGGAGGGAGGTAAGAGAAAAAAAAAGGGAAAAATAGCATCAGGCGAAAAACAAGTGACATAAGAGCTTGGAATCTACTACTACCAACCCTAAAATTAGTCTGAGGGCTGCCCCAGGACTATTTGCGCTTTGCAAGTTGTGATAAATAGCTTAATGTGAAGGACAGACGCGGCGAGGCTCCTGAGAAATCCCTTGAACATGTCCTCGTCCGCGGAAACCGCTCTCCCATCACGCAGCTCTGTTTTTATTGGGGGATGTCGAGCTGTTCCAAAACATTACGTCAGTTTTACTGTAACAGGGAACATGGCTACCAGGCGAGGAGAAGGGTCCAGCTGTAAGAGAGGGCAGCATGAATCACACACACACACACACACAGACAGGACAGTAGTCCATTGTGCCGTCCTCCTAATTACATAACCAGGAAAAGTAGAGGGAAGCATAAAAACACAGTCCAATGGGAAGAATCCTGCAGTAAATTAAATATCACAGGAAAATAACACCTCGTATAAACATACAGTAGAAGTCGAAGCGTATACTGAAATACAACTTTGGTGACGTGTCAGAGAAAACACTTGCTTTCACAATCCCATGCCTCGGTCATAAAGCTCGGGCCGCTGCACAATCGCACCATTGAAGTCAGCGCTTGAAGCTTTAGGCGCCGAGTTGTTTTGTTCCAACCTTAAATCCCTGGTAGACGTGGAGAAAGCAGAACGGCCTGTGTGCTCAATACTGACACTGTTGAAGTTTGTCGTGTGACACATTCCCACTGATAAGGGAACAGGGCATCAAGTGTTGTTTTGCAGAAGCGCGGGCTGAATTATTGTTATGCCTCCACAACTGGCCGACTTCTCCACTCACTATCGCACAGTGCTGATACTGTTATTGTCTATTTTCTTCATAAATTGATTCAGGGAGTGAAACATTCAATAGTCTTTCCCTTGAGGGAAAACAAAACACTGGAATCCAACATACAGTCATTTCTGACATATTTAATTAAATAGACATCAAGGAGCAGTAAACATTAGAATTAAACACATCTGGTAATCAATGTAAGACAAAGTAAAAGACAAGTTCAGAGTAAAAAAAACATCCTTTTGTTTCCTTTATTCCTTTGATTTGATAAGAAGACTTGGCCCGTCAGTGGTCTTGTGTGGGTTCAGTGAAGTTGTTTATTTGTCTGATAACTTGTCCCTCAGTTTATTATTAGAATAAAAAATGTGGTGCTGTTGGAGCCAAACCCTGCTGACTCCTCTACCTCAGCCTCTGCAGCACATCTAGAGCCAGGGTGGCCCTCTGGTGCCGCAGCTCCAGCTGGGCGTGCTCCATGGTGCAGGAGAACTGGGGCAGGGTGGGGAGGGAGTCCAGGGCCTGCTTGGAGCTGACGGCCTTCGTTTGGGCCTGAGTTGACAGTGTATTGATTTGGTGGACCTGGTCCGGCTGTGACACTCCTGGGGTCTGGGTCTGCTCCAAGGTCAGGACGAGGGAGCCGAGGTGTCTGTGAAGGAGCTTCACCCATTGGATGGGCTCGGCCCACAGGTTCAGATCGCCCTTCTCGAACAGGAAGTCCTCTTCATCCTGCTCACAAGCAAAATGAGGGTCAGATATACTGGATACTGCATATTTGTGTATTTCTTTGGCCACCTGGGGGCAGAACTACAAACTGTACACACAACATTAGTTGATATAAAGACCTTGTTAGCAAACTGTTGCCTATTTACACATCTAACAGACACGGAGCAACATTGTGAGAACGATGAGAGTGAACCAAAACTTAACAATGAGCTCAAAGATGCTAACATGCTCCTTAGAACTGAAGGGAACTGCAAAATAATTATCTCACTATAAGCAACACATTACGCACAATCACTTGACCTATAAAAACCTATAAAAATGATTTAAGACTACAGAGACTTTGCATTTTAAAGCTGAAATATTTAGACAGTCTGTTACAAGAGGCCATACTTCACTGTTTCTCTGGTCAATGTTTATGTCTTCTTGCTGTTTAACAAAGTTTTCTGAGTCTTAAGTAGAAAGAAACAGCCAACTAAGTAAAGTGTGGCTGGAGAGCAGAAACCTTGGTAGCTTAAAGCACTCAGTTATTTTGACTACTGCTGTGAGCAGAACAAAACAAGAGCAACAAGCAAAATAAAGTGTTGCACTATCTGTCCCTGTGATGCCACTCTTTACAGACATATAGGGTCAAGGTTTTATTATTAAACTAGATAATAATGATTTTTTTCTAAAGTAGTTCCTTTAACTCAACTGTTGCCAAGTTTCTTAAACAGCAGCACTGGTGGTGATTTTAAAGTTCAGACTTTCATATTCAAATGAAATGCTATTAATAAGTCAGTCGATAGTCAGATTGGTTCTGAGGGCCAGCGTCCTGTTTTTTCCACCTTGACAGTTAAGGAACAATCCCCTTTGTAGTCATAAAAAAATTAAACAGCATGGTTATCTGTCATCATGGAAATCATTTGCAGTCGTGTGGTCTGGTCTCCTGTGAACGTCTCACGCTGTTCCTTTGTGCTGCCTTCGATGTTCTTGTACCAAAGTGAAACAATGCCAGTTGTTAACATGTATCTGCTCCAAGGTCACCCAGACACTCACCAGACCGGAGGCTTCGTCTGCGGGCGCCTCATTCTCGCCTTCTCCCTCTCCCAGCAGCCATTCTGTCAGAGCGAGGACGCCGGCCGGTACCTGGCCCCACAGCTCAAACAGCTGACACAGGAGCCCCACGCCAGAGTCCAGGGCTACTGGGGGACACACGGACACACCTGCCACATCTGAGGACAGAAGAGACCACACGTTTATACAAAGTCTGAAAAACACTGTCTCACATTTCAGACACGCAAAACAGCAAGAGGTAATGTATGTGGCCACAACATGAGTGAACAATACACAAGCATGTTCAAAGATTCTTGTCCATATCACAAACAGCTTTGGCCTGTTTGTCCAGTTTTCCAGCCCGTACCCACACACTTCATTAGGTCAGCTGAGCACTGGTTGTTCAGCTGTATCTAGAGCCTCTGGTTGTTTCACCTTCAGTCTCAAATTCAGGAATAACCAAGGGTTAAAAACTGCAAAGCTGTGAGATCTCAAAAGTTGAGAAAAGCTTTCTGAGAGCAAGATGCAGAGAGCAGTGAGTCCTGAAATTTAAACTACTCCTACCAGTCAGATGAGATGGTGAGACATCATCAAGAACTTCAAGCAGTCCAGCTGACTTTCTTCAAACTCTTAGGAACCTGGATGACTGGGAATCTTCACAGACATACAGCCACAGGGTTTCTCATTCTGATTGTTACTGGTTGAAACCGGCATGCTATCCTTCAGTCCAGAGACACCTGATTTATCGGTCATGTACAATATACACATTCTCTAATTAGGTTTCTACAAGAGAGGATGTGAGTGACATAGATCCAGTCCCTGGAGTATCGTGAGTTGCGGTGGCATGAAAGGAAAAACCATTACTTGCAGGGGCGTGTCCCTGTATCCAAAATAATTAAATACAAAGTCTGACAGAAACTCTGAAATAAATAATTCTAAATAAGTTGTTTCCATGGCTGAACAGTACGCTTTTTGTTAAATTCAGATGCATTCGCACTTGAAGGAAAAAATGTGTGTGTGCCGGTCACCGCACTGCAAGTCCAAAAACAAGAAAGAAAAAAAAAAACTGTTCAGACCACAGAACTATCGAAAATGAAGTAAATATCCCAGGTCTGCTTGAAAACATGACAGGCGTTGGGGGATAGATGTGATCACTGAGCACCTGAGAGGATTCAACAACCCTGGCCCTTGTGGGAGTGTAACAGTTGTGATGTTTGAATGATGCAGGGCTGACTGTATGGTCCAAACTTAGTGCGAGTGTGTGCGCATGTGTGTCTTCTCTGGGCTTGGACGGTCTTCTGGGAAACAAAACTATAACTCATATAACCAACCACCATCAGGGTGTGTGTGTGTGTATGAGAGGATTCAAAACTATTCTACATATTGCACCAATATGCACAAGCACACACAGTGAGTGCAAACGTTGCTCTTAACTTCCTGTTTACTTGTTAATGAATGGACTGCCTACATATTTTAATGCAGTGCTCATGTAAAAACACTTTTTTAGGACTTTTGTACTATTTGTAGTCTTCCACAAACAGTGCTCTGTTGCCATAATGCGTCTCCACATATTCATGAGCCCGTACCGACAGTGTTCTGTATGAGAGTGGAGGAAGGAAGGACACACACTTCAGAGGGAAAACACAACGTATGACTTCATTTAACGACTGCAGTTGTCCACGCAGCAACTATCTCACACAGAGATTGTGTGTGTGTGAGCGTGTGAGAGTGCTGTTCTCCCACCTTGACCATCCGCAGCACAGCTGACACCCAGATAACACCAGAGACTTCAAAAGGCTTCGAGGGCCACTAGCCAAAACACTACCACCATGGGAAGAGTGAGGGGAGGGAGGGCGGAGGTATACGGACCCCCATCAGCACACATACAGTATAAAACACACACACACACACACAGGGTTGGGAACCCAGATTGGTTTTCCTCTTCAGAGAGGAGGTGTAAAATTGTAGCAGAGCCTGAAGTCTGAGCGGAGAGGGAAACCCGGCCTGTGAACATTAGAGGCTGTTGATTGTACCGTATTAGAGGAGATTTAAGAGTTTAGGAGCTTGAGTGACAAATTCCTTTCTTTACCAAGAAGCCGCCTCTCTCTGGGACAGCCCTGTGTCTGATGGCAAGCCTTTACTGCCCGAACCCCCCCAACATCGAGGAACATAATAGGAAATTTTAGCTGCATTCAATTTATCTGCTTCTCTACGGAGGTTTCACACATCGCTTAACGCGATTTCCCTCCTCGAGCTTTTGGCGCAAAATACTCAGTTTCTCAAGGGGATTGTCTTTCACACTGTTACTGGCATGTGTGTTAGATGTGTAGTGTTTGTGTATGTGTGTGTGCCGGCATGAGCTTAGTCCTGAGTAGGTATTGTTTGCACTGGAGGACTGTGTGAGTTCATGTCAGACAATCTTGTCTCTGCAAATGACAATATCAGTGCCAGCTGGTGAATGAATGGGTTTGAGAGGCTGTGTGTGTGTGTGTGTTGGCATCCACTGGCACACACTCCATCCACTGGCACTCTCATAGTTCATTTGAGCTGGGCAGGGCAGGAGTGTGAGGGAAAAACTTAACCTTGTGCCACAGTTGTACCATTCGGAGCTTCTGAAGAGGTTTAAAAAAATGAACTAAGTTGCCTTGTTAGACAGTCTGACAACCAGGTTTTTAAAAAAAGCTTTATATGTAAATCTGTGAGGGCCATAAAACGCCCATGCATGGACACATTATCATCTTACCACTAATATTTACAGACCTGCAGCATAATGTTTACCATATTAGTTTAGCATTTAGCATGTTAACATTTCCTATTTCCCACTGAATACAAAATAAAGCTAAGGCTGATGGGAATGTCATTAGTTTTGCAGATATTTCATCAAAAACTTAAGTACTGGACAAAGCACAGTTTTTGTGTGACGATGGCATGAGATGAAACACGAGGGTCTTCACCCTGAGGGGAACATTAGTGTCTGTACCAGCCTTCACGGCAGCTGTGATATTTCAGCCTGAATGTTACACTGTGTGTTGCGTGCAGTATATGCTGTAGTGTGCACCGGAGTTGTGTGCAGTATATGAAGTTAGTACTGTATGTAGTATGAAACTAGGATACAGAAAGAAAGAATTTCTGCCTGGCGCTGACTCACGACGTTCAAGCAACCCAGCATCCACGGTTCAGGCCTGACAGAGGAACTTGTTGCATTACATCTCTTTCTTCTATTCTCATCATCCCTCGAGTGTCAGATCTAAGATAATGGTATAAAACAGGCAAACACTCTAAGAAACAACAGCTATATGCTGTCTCATAAAACTTGAGTCATCTAATCTTGTATTGTACTGATTCATTTCCTTCCCTGTTTCAGCCAGCAGATCTGAATGTTCTGTTTCCTTACACATTACACATTACATAGTATTCTTTAGTTTAGTTAGTATTTTCATGGGGTATCTCCATGTTTACTACCATGCAAAGCTAACAACAACTACACTCTCACTGAACTACTACATAAATCCTTGGTGAAACAGTAGGGGAGATGAAGAGAATACCTAAGTTTCCTATGGGTTTTTTCCGATGACAGAGTATGCCAATCTATCGAACCTCAGTGATCATCAACTATCAGTATCAGTAATCGCAATATGTTCTGTCGGCTTAAACTGTTGTTAGATGGTTTCTGAACATCAAGTTTGCACACTGCTGCAGCCTCACTGTTTCTGATCAACGGTCGTGTCATTTAAGTCACTTGATTCAGTTAAGAGAGCGAAGAGACCTGTGCTGTTCAGTAAATCCTCGCTGAGCCTCTGCAGCTGGGGGGGGGGCGGTGTCAGATGTCCCACTGAGTGGGGGAGGAAGGTGCGTGGGTGGGGGATTTTTTTCAGTGGGCTGTCAGGACAGTGAAATGAGAGAAAACGCTTCCCGCCCCGCACTCTTCCACTGGCTGGTGTCATCGTGTTCACTGTATCGGGAGCTCATTCCTCCGCTCAGTCACCCACATCTGAGGGATTCGGGCCCTGCAGCTACCACACCGTCCCACCTGGGGCTGTAACGGACCACCGTACAAGTCCCTGTGGACCGTCTGTCCAACAGGAGCTACAAAGATCTAAATATGCCCGATGTAATCTGTGATCAGACTGGGGAGGGCGGGGGGACTTTCACTTCCAAAAATCTGACAGTTGCAATTTTCACCCGACAACAGAAACACACCGACAGCACGAATCTTCCCACAGGCTCGAAGACACTCTTGCTCTCACACGACCGTGTGCTGCAGACGCTGCAGTGGAGCCGAGATACCAGGAAGCTTAGGTGTGAGATACAGAGAGAGGTGTGAAATAAAAACACACACTTTACAGCCCTGACTTCCTCTGGTGCTTGATGAGAAACGGGGAGCGAGACAGAGAGCAACAACAACAACAACAATAGCTACAGGAAACATTACCATGAAAATAATGGTACGAAAGTTGGTGAAAGGTGCAAATTACCATATAAAATAAAGGTCTGGGAATACGTTATGGCAGCATTTGTCATGAAGTCAGTGGTCGCATACAAGTCAACGGCTGCCTCGTCGGAAATCCAACAGATGCTGTTATCTGTCTCTATCATTGAAACACCTCTGTCACCTGCGGTCAGCTTTATTCCTGTGAGAAACAAAGACGATGTTTTGTAGGCTCCAACAGTCTATATCGGTAAAAGACGGCTGTTTATGTGGACACGCTCTCTGCAGGTCTTTAAATTGCTTGTGTTTGTTGTTGTCAGGTCACAGTAGAAACTGAGCGGACGATGTGACCAGCAGCTTAATTCTATTTGTCTGACTTTGACTTTGACTTGAGCATAGCGCTTATCAGATATTGGGTATGTAACAAAAAACATGGAAGCATCAGAGGCCAAGATATCCCCATTTATCCTGATAAATCTGCCTCTGTAGTCTCTTCACTGAATTCAGACTTGTGCCATGTTGAAAGTGATGAAGAAATGTTACCAGGTCTGGTCCAGGCAAGACTGCCATTGGGATTTTACACTGTGTTGACGTGGGGAGCTTACTCGAGATGACATACATGTTAAGATGGTCAGCACATTAATGTCATGAGGGGCACGTCTGAATGGGGTTTATGAAATAAAATGTCATCAATTTGTTCTACTTCCCTGACATTTCTACATGTCCTGTCTGTGTGATCTATCCTGATAAAGTAAACTCCACTGGTAGTGGTACTTTAAAGGGAGCATTCAAACCACCCACAACTGCTATCAGATCTAGGTCTGATTGTAAGAGTTTCACAATAACAGCAGATGCATAATGAGGCTGACTCAATCTCACACTGTTAGACTGTGAAATAGCCACACTAAGATACTCATATTTTATCTTCAAAACAAATCAAGTGTTACTACAGACTGCTGTGGACTGCGATGAATACACTCCACACGCACTTTGACACAGCCTTAAGTAATTACTGCAGACATGTGATTTTATTTCACGCCACCCAACAAATCATTAAAATCTCATTCAGCAGCGAGAAAACTATTTCTGTTTGTGTGTTTTCACCGATGGATGAAATAACAGCTTATTTTATTCCCAAAGTAAACGTTGAAGCTGAGCCTGTCTCTAGGATCAACGAGTGCCTCTCGGTTTCTGCGCTGTTTATGGCTTCTTCTCAAATTAGCGACATGTGACACTTTCTTAAAGTCTCTTCAGCTTCCAACATAAACCCACACATAACCAGGTTTAACGGTTGAGCGGGCATTGTGCTAAAATAGGACGAGGTCGGTTTAATGAGTGTCCTTCAGCGTGGTCAGGTCATTCGCTTCCATTCATCTGCGTCATCCACTGTAAATGAATGAACTGGGGGAAAGGACACATGAATGGCGTATTCTGCACAGGCTTGTGTTGGCTTTACAGTAAGCAAAGCAGGCAAGCTGGTTTGTAATGGTTCACTGAGAATGGCCTGGAAAACTAAAGTGTGTCAGCAGAGTTTGAGAGTTCAACACTACTTCAGGACTGTGGGTAAAACAGAGGGAAGTAACACGCTTTTTGGCGAGTTTTGGCGAGTTAAGCGAGAAGATTTGATGCCACTCTTACATCAGAACAGTAAACTTTAAGGCTACACTCCAAATCGCATATTTTTTCTTTTTTAAATTTTGGTATGCACTGCAGCTGCCCTTACAGAGTACATAATGTTGCATGCAGTATGCACACTATTGGGACACTCTTCTTTGTCGTAACATTGCGCCTTGAACTTTGCCCGTCTTGCTCATGCAAACGGTGCAGTGGATTGTGGGTCAGAATAGCCAGAAATTCATGCTAGCTTTCACACTGCAGAATGGGAATGGATGCAGAAAAACGGGATATTTGGCAGACTGCATTTGACATACTATGCACTTGGACAGGCTAAATATTTTTCTTGCATATGTTTTGTTGCATATGAGTATGATAGCATATTGCTAGCAGCTAGTTAGATTAACTCAAAATTACACTCTTGTTTTTAAATTTTAATGTATTTGTGTTTTATATTTAGACAGAGTCCGGGCATTTGATATCCAAAGTGGTACACGTAATTAATGAATCTACTGACTGTTAATCTGAAGGAGGCTTGGAGTGAAAACCAGGGGATTTATATTACACTAGTTACATGGGAGTGTGAAATCCTGTGCCATTAATAGTAGATACCAGCTAATACAATTCAAGGTTATACACAGGCCTCATTATTCACGTAATAAATTAATATTAATCAAGCTTAATGAATAATTCCAAGCATACCTGACTGGTTGTATAGTTTTAATTGGATGTTAATCATTGTCACGACTTCATGTTTTGAATGATAAAATTCTTGAATCAATCATTTGAACACTGAAAGTGCAAGAAGATTGTGTAGCTCCATATTCCTGTCCCCTTCCTGTCCTCCCAAACTGAATTCTCATCATCGCCCTCCTATACCACCGATGTCCAATCCATATGTGCTCTATATATAAAGTGATCCCTCTGTTCCTGCCCCGGGTCTGTCCCAGTGCTGGAGGTCCAGCGAGTGGAGTTTGATTTCAGACCCATGGTGATGATGGTGGTGGGGGAGAGTTGGAGGGTGGGATGGGGTTAAATTAGATTTGCTCTTCCTGTCCGGGACAATGGCTCCACTGTGGTTCACAGCTCTGGGAAGACGAGCTTCGACTAACCTGATGTGAATCTGCACACATTTCTCTCCCACACACACTAAACAGTTTATTCTGCTCTACAATTTAAGGAGACGTTTGTCAGAGTAAAAGAGGGAAATTCAAGCTGCTTTAAGTGAAACTATAAAAGTTGCCAATAATTCACACACTTTATTAAAGGCAAAAGGAGTCTTAGTCTTACTTAATGATCTGTTATGTAATGGTTTTACCTGTGACACAAAACAGCCTCTTTACTTTAAGAGAAAAGACTCCATAAAGGATGCCAATATGCTGAAAGTTTCAAACTAATTTTTGAATTTAGATAATATGCCGTCTTGCCAAGAGATAGAAAACTGGATAAAGATTCATATTTAGCACACAGACATGAGAGTGGTATCAATATAAGTTAAAAAGTAATGCTTGTCTAAATGTCATGCTATTCTTTTAATAGTTGCTAATAGTTGCTTAATATCTGTTTCATGCAGTCTGTATTGTCCAGCAAGAAGATTATCAGCAAGTTTAAACATTTAAATTTTTTCTTTATTTTTTTTTTTTAATGTTTTGCATTTTGTCCTTTTGAGAGAGTGATGTGTGTGTGTGTGTGTGTGTGTGTGTGTGTTGCAGAACCTGTTTAGGTTCCCACATCTCTGCCTGTCCTCCATATCAAAGGGCCAGGAGTCGTCGCCTCCATCTGAAGCAGCTCACACCTCAGATGCTTGACTCTGCAACGGCACAGGTCATAAAACTCTCTCTCTCTCACACACACACACACACACACACACACACACACACACACACTATGCACTATGGGCAGACTAACTGGCTGGCTGGCTGGCCTGCAGGGGATGGGAAAGATACACACAAAAAACACACATGGAGTGACCTGTCTACACACACCAAAGGTATCACTACAGGAATCAAACCCAAGGTCTGCCATGGTGGACAAAAACTTTACCACTTTAACAGTGTGCCACTCGAGCTCTTGAAAACACGTGTGCATCTGAACTGAAGTTCAAAAATACCACAGATTAAGATTGATTGTTTATATAAATACATATATGTGTCACATATCTCTAATGTTGCACTAATTAATCCAAGCAAAAGGAATCAGGATGTCACTGCAGCTGCTTGTTGAAAGTGGGCAGGCCTGCATGAACACACCGAGACAGAGTCATACACTCAAATGACCTCCTGAGAGAGCAGTACGTGCCTTCATACAATCACGATGACTTCATTAAAGTGTCCAAAAAAATGTCCTGCAAGCTCACTGTCGTCTATTTAATTTTAGAAACATCACTTAAGTTTTTAGCTTTCAAAGTAGAAAGATGACATATTTTTCCAATTGAAGGTTTTTTTGTGTGTTTTTTTACAGCTGGTGGGATATGATTTCTTTTGGGTTTTTCTGTTGTTTTTCATTTACATGAGGAATTCAACTTTCCAGGCCAAGTCACTCATTCATTTGATACGAGATTACCAATTTACCGCCTCATTTCTTCTTTCGGTGCCGCGCGCTACATTCCTGTTGTGCGTACGACACATGTTAAAATAAAACAGTAATTCGGCGCAATTTTCACGATTGTCTTGGAGGCCCAGAGTAGGTTTAGAGTGGTGGCTTGGCTGGAGAGCGCAGTCACACAGAGGACTGGAGGCAAACACTCGCGCTCGTTTCCCGCAGCAGAGACGCGTGTCCCGGAGGAAACGTATGCCAGTGTGCTGTAAATAACACAATCTCTGCCTCACACACACACACACACAAAACTATAGCCTCCGAATGAGCAGTGGATATGGATAGACAAAGGAGAATGCCCCATCTCTATTCACCACACACACACGCAATAAAGACACCCACTCTGTAATTATGCCTATTGTGTTCTCTTCCTGCTGCAGAGAAAACCTCTTCATCTTAATCATGCTGTTGGGCTCATATCTGATTTTTAGCTGGCAGCTTATCTGACCCTGTCTGGCCTTATGTACATAAACACATATAGACACACACACACACACAAGTTGCTTTTGGATAAAATCCTGGTATCAAAACACTTTCAGGAATTTAAAATGCGTTTCCTGGGCCTTCAGATCACCCAACCTGTTTTGCCTTAAAAGGAAAAGTTTGGATTTTTCTTGCAGGTCGTAAATAGACGGTAAATAAAAGCAAAAAAAAAAAAAAAAAAAACGTGGCCATTTTAGCTTTTAGCTACTGGAGTCAAGTCTCCCCCTGTGATTTTGTCCTCCCATCCACAAACAGCGTTGCCACGGGGGGCTTCAGAGGCTTTTGAGATGTTTTGCTGTCTCGTGTTATGTTAGGAGATACCATCAGTAGGACAGACACAATAAGGGTGGCTCCTGGGGGAAAGCTGGGAAAATACAGGAAGTGAGTGTTGTGAGGACAGGAAGTCGCACTAAAATTGTTTGTGAGGGGCACTTGAGAGCTGGCAGCTGTCAGTCCTCTGATGGTGTGTGTAAGTGTATGTGTGTGTGTTTGTGTGTCACTGTGCTTCCATGGGAATAAGACTATCATTACTGTGTGTATACCTGAGGTATTTGTGAACCAATCCATTTGGTAAAGCCTGCCATCATACGATTCTTCAGAAAACAGACCTCAAACATTCCCAAAACAATGACACATAACCACACACATATACACACACACATACACACACACATTTCACTATTATGTCCCAACTGCAAAACTAGAATTAGCACCCGTCATTCCAGGAATGCTCCCCAACCCTTCGCACGAAATGATGTCATCAACCCATTTAAACATCAGCGTGCGTTTGTGGCGTTTTTATGTGTGCGTGTATGTCTGTTTATACATGAGTGTGGGTGTGTACTTCAGTAGGTTATGCATTATCACTGTTGTTTCACACTGCTCTGGTATTTTTCTGAGCAAGTGCACATGCAAATCCTAAATAAGCAAATGTGTGTATGATTATCACGGTTGGGTACGTAAATGCTGAGCAGTGTGTGTGTGTGTGTGTGTGTGTGTGTGTGTGTGTGTGGACTTTTTTTGTTTCCCAGCTTGGCAGTGAGTGTGTACCTGAACTGATCAGAGGTGCTGGTACATTAGAGATGAAGTCAGAGGCTGAATCTCGGACTTCCTGGTCTTCATCCTGCAGCAGCATAAACAGACTCCTCCACAGAGAAAGTGTAGTGGACAGACCTGACACACACACACACACACACACACACAAATACAGATTCTAATATAATATTATAATATTTTTTGTCCTTTGAAGCGTTTCAGAAAATGAAGGTTTCTGAAAGAAGTCCACATTTCTTGTATAGATCAAAGAATTTTATCTCGACTGTGTGGGAGGTGTTTCCTCAAATGTTTCCATAACTGAAACTCACCCAGTGGCAGATGAGCGCTGGTCAGCACGGTGACTGTACAGTTGACCAACACCTTGGCGGCCATCAGCTTCACCTCCACTGGCTGCTCCTCGCTGCAGCATGAGCACACCAGGGCCCCCCACTGAGCTAAACATGCCTCTGCACGCTCACCCTGGATCACACATTGATCAGAAAAAAAAATCATCAATCAGTTTATAAAGGCATTTCCTTCAGCAGTGTTACTCTGGTTGAGCAGACTGATCTGGGTGAGTGTGGTCGTACATGTCGGTCCAGAATCGCCCCACAGGTGACTGGTTTAGATGTGCTGACTGAATCTACATGCGTTGTGCCTCTTCATTAATGTACTGCATTTGTTATCTTTCTGTAACTTTATGGAGGCATTATAACATCTCAGCACTCTCATATTGGCCACACGTGATGGTTTCTTAGTGAGACCTGAGTGTCCTGGCTGCTCTTGTAGGGAAAATAAAGTCTACGCTAAGTAACCACTGCAGTGTGGATCAGGTTATCGTACCTCCCAACGAGGGCAGCTGGCTTACTTGACCGCTGGTTACAATGTTTTTTTCTGACACTCTGCTTTGTCAGGTTAGAGATGACTAGCGCATAGTCAGTTTTTACCTGAGGGTTAGAGTTCACCAGTTGAACCACCAGCTGAGAGACGAGCGTCATGGCAGCACAGTGCAGCTCCACACTGAAACACAAAATCACAAAACACCTGATATCAGCTTGCAAATGCCAAAGAATAACTTGGTTGGCTTATTTTTCACATCTGTCCTGGAAGAAGGATCTCCTCTGAGGTTTCCCCCTGTCCTGTTCACATTAAAGTTTGTTTTGGGGGGAAAAAAAATACTTATGCTTTTTTACCCATTTGTGGTAAACAGCTTATTTGTAATCGGTAAACAAAATGGACTTTTTTCATATTAGTGGGTCTTCTAAGTGTCCACTTCACTCTTCACTTAAATACAGTTGAGGTGAATAAAAATTCCTTTGGGATGCTTTGAAATACAGTACGTGAGTAAATGTTTTTATTTAGCAGTTTGGCTGAACCAACCCTTTCATTTTACACATTAGTGCAATGAGAGGTTCTGAAAATGACAATGTGCCCCTCAGGTTGCTCTGTGGAAAGCATTACACACGGCATAACACTCCAGCACCGTCAGCTACACACACATCAGTCAACTGTATTGACTTACAATCCACAAAAGACGTGTGCTGGTACTCACCACTGCATTATGGATCACAATAGCCCGAGTGCCATTCAATCACACGGTAGACAAGGGCAGCCAGCAACCCAATCTCATCCCTCCCCGGCTCTAATCATAACCCTGGGGCCGCTCCAAAGGGAAAGTGGATCCCAGGGTCCTGAGATTGTGGCCAGGAAAAGACTTTACGGGGCTAAGAGCCTTTGTAATCCAATCCTCATTCAAGCCTGTATTCTCTTGTCGGGGTGACAAAAGTACAGCGGTGGCATGTCAAGGAAGGTGTGTGTGTCTGTCAATGCATGTCAAAGGGCTTACACACGAACACAGAAGAGTACGTGCCAAATCAGTTTGCGGTAAGAGGGGGCCTATGACTCACCAGTCTCTCATAAACTCTCACAAAAATAATGGTTAGAGGCCGACAGGTGTGAATCATCTAATGTGGGACTAATGTTCTGATGAGAGCCTTTCAGAGCACAAATATCAGCTTTCGTCCACGTCGGCATGTCTACGTTTTTTTTATTTTAAAAAAACTGCCAGTCTACATGGCTGGTGGACTATTTGGTTAACTGCATACTGCAAAGACACACAAGCAACCACACAAACACCCGCGCAGGAAGGGGCCGGTAAACTCCAGGTGTGCCCAGGTGCAGAGTGAAGGTGTAGTCAGTGAACCCGGGTGTCCCTCCTCCACGGACTCCGGCTCTGAATGAAGGCATGGCAGCACGCCTGCCACGGCCGCGTGATGCTTCTTTCACAAACCAGAGCCAGAGAAAACAGGGAGACGGAGGAGAAGGAGTGTGTGGTTGCATCTTGACCTGTCGTACATTCACGTCTCTTCCATCCATCACAGCTAAAAGCCGGTCTGGGATTGCTTAAGGACTGTTTTGACAGCAAGTTTTCAGGAGGGAGCAAGAGTTTTGGAGTCACACAGTTACCTCCCTTTTCCTTCAGTTACCTTGAAATGAATCAAGGTTGCAGGTATTGGTTTGTTGCATGTTATGGAGCACAGAAATCAAGGCCGATGTAGAAGATATATCATTTTAGATGGTGCAGAAGAACCAAAAAACACAATCCAAATGTTTGCCTAACACAAACACATGCATGAGCTCAATCAAAATCATATTAAATATGAGAATCATTGAATAATCTACGCAGTCACACTTTTTTAAGGTAATTGAAGCCATGTTACTGGCGGCAATGTTGCTCTCTCTGTTGGTCTCCAAACCATTTGCCGTATGTCATTCTCTAGTTCTTTCATTTCCTGTCATCTGTCTAATTAAGGCATACAAATTACCCAAAACAAAATGAAAAGGGCAGATCTGTGGCAACAACTTCAAAATCAAAATGCCTCCAATTTTCATGGAAGATTTGAAGGACAGTTTTCCAGAGCTGTGACATGCTGTATGTTTTAAGCACTTATTATATACACTGATACAAATTCAGAGACTGTGACCCGTTTAATGGTTAAGAGAACTAACCTTTAGGTGATTTGATACAAAAACCCTGCAGTACTGATTTTTGGGGGCATAACATCCGGGGTATCATATCTTTTTTATTCTTTTTATTCTAGTCCTGCAGTGGGCCATACCTATTCACTGAGCAACACACTCTCTGGTATGTAAACTCTACCTGCTGGCATTGTTACAACGACTGTATGATCCGTCTAAACAGAGGATCACAATTACGATGACTTCTGGATGGTGATGAGGATTATTTTTTGTGCGTGTACGTCATGTGTTGTCTCTGACCTGTGAGCAGAACTCTGAGCCAGAGCGAGGAGGTGCAGCAGGACCTCCTCCTGGGACAAAACCTTCACACCGTCCCTCCACTGGAGCTCGCCGTCGGAGCTCAACACACACAGCACCGTGAGGACCTGAGAGGAGGAAGGAGAGGTAGGGACGCACACAAAGAGACTGTCAAAATAAGATATTAATGTAGTGGCTCGTTTTCACTCTCTCTCTCTCTCTCTCTCTCTCACACACACACACACACACACACACATTCAGAGCCGGCTGGTTGGGAAAGTTGCTCAGGGCCATCCATCAACACAGCTTTGGTGTCCTCTCTGCAGCACGGCTGGCAAGTTGCCCCGATGGTATTTTTACCACACCGGTCAGATCCTCCCTACGCACACCCTAACCACGGGTACACAGCTGCCTCGCTCACGCTTTCACACACAAATACACGGATGTAAAATGGATGCGCATGCACACGAATAATGCAGAGCTGCAAATTCGAGCTTTCATCTCCATCTCTCTCTTTGATTCAGGCAGTAATACGCTCCTTGTCTTTTGCTGCTATTAGCATCCATTCAGCTTAACCTGCTAACTTCATTTGTTCCGTTTCCTCCACCCCTCGTTGCTTCTCCCTCCTCTCCATCCTCCCGTGCTGTTTTCTTTGCCTGGTCACTCCTCCGGAGAGAGAGGCAGCTGACCGAGCCAAGGGAGGAAAAGCCAAGTTTACCGCTGCTTGAGACCCCCATTAAAAACACACATCCAGCCGAGAACACATGTTGACATTCCTTCTGCATATCTCCATGATTATTATTTCTTTCAAGGACCCAACCTGTTATTAGAGCTTTAAAATAAAGCTTGCTTTATAAGATCTGTGTGGGTGGAGAGCGGAGCGAGCGAGTGCATGCAGTGTCTGTGTGTAAACATCTGTGTGTACTGTGTAAGCAGTAAAAAGACAAAGTAGCCAGGTAGACCTCCTAGCTGCCAGTGTGTTTTCCTGACTGACTGATTGCTACAAACCCACAGAGAATTATCAACCAACTCTGCAGTTCCCCTCTCTGTGCACTATGATGCATCTTTAAGCTCTTTGTTTTAGCAGACTGATAATTTAAGTAAAAACTCTCTGACAAACTATACACTTCCTGTACAACAAAACAACAGTCAGAAAAAGCTACTGATTAGCAGGTGAACATGATGGAGCATTTAGGAACTAAAGATGCAGATATTTCTCTGAGGAGTTGGTGGAACAGAGCCTAAAAAGGAGCGACGTCTTTGTGAAGTGACCGGAAACACAGATGAATCCTGAAGTTGGATGTACATAGGCAGTTGTTCTTTTAAAATATTTGCTGTAAGAACTTCATAATGTCATATCAGGTCAGTGTTTTGGTGCTTTCGGTTTGTTTCGATACCCCCAAAGTGGGCAAACAAAGATATTAATGCAGCTTTAAGCATACTGCAAATACATGGGCTTCAAGTTATTTGGAAATGTTGGAATACACCAGAAACATATTGTCACAACAGCCCATTACATTCATCGGGGAGGTCATGGCGGACATGTGGTGCATTTTTAAGACACTATTTCACAAAGTACATTGGCTCTTCCTAACTCCAATGAAAGTAAATCAATCATTGGACCAGTAATGCCAAGCCAGTGTCATTATTCATTTGGCCGCTGCATCTTTCTCTCTCTGTCAGTATTGCAGAGTGAAAAACATACACTTGTGTGTATGCAATGTCAGCTATTGCCAGCTATAGTGTATTTTTCACTGTTCGCCCACCCATCTGTCTGCCAGGTATTCGGCTGCTAGCTCCAACACAGCTGGTCTGACCATCTCCACTGCTTCTGACTTTTACAACCTGCTTTAATGAGCTCCCGTCTTGCAACACACTCGACTGCCCACATACTCAAATATACACAGTCACAGGAAAACATGCCAACTCAGGCGTAGACGCGCACAAGACTCTCATGGCTGTAATGCGCAAACAAACAGTGATGCCCACCCTGCATGAACAGACACACACACACACAAAAGTTAATAAATATAAACATTACACTCTACCCAGCTTACATTGTGGTGCTGTCTAGCCCATAGTCTCATAATGTCACCACACAATCTCTTCAAGCATTTTCCTTTCTCTTTTAACCTACATTTTACACGTGGCAATGTAATCATGGCAGAAAACATAAGCAATAAACAATAACTGTCAATATTTCTTGAAGTAAAAACAAAAGATTCAGCAGAACACACACTAAAAACGTAAAAATTTCTTTATTTCTTCCTCCTTCTTGAATTATCGACTGCTGAGGACAAAAACTTATTGCCTGGTTTAGTCTCAGTCTTTTAGCACCATAACATGTATGCACCACCTTTTTTCAGGGCTCTTGTTTTAAACAGTCAGATGGAAACATTAGAAAATCAGTCGTCTGCAACCAATTCATAGAGCTAACATCACCTTAATTAGACAGTTAGCTTCAGCTGATTGAACCTGACTTTTCTCATTTCAGTCATAGACAGCTAGAAGAGATGTTGCTTTTGTCTACCTCAGTGTGAAATCACTGTTTCAAAAAGGATTTGGGGTAAACCTACCACCACCAACAAAGCATTGTAAACTGCATGTTTGCAGCATAATGGAAAGCAGGCACAGCAACAGTCATTAAGGCTGCAGGGCTTAGGTAACAGTCAATTATGGCATTTAGTATTAAAAATATTTATAACATCCTTTTATCAAAATGTTTGAGAAACGCGTTCCTTCCTTGTGTTGACATTTGTGCGCACTGACTCGACTGGATTTCTTTGTTAATTGAATTATTCTGCTTCTCCTTCAAATGTGCCTTCAAATGTGTTTTCACTGCCACCTGCTTGTGATTCTGTATGGTTAACCGTGCTTACTTGATCTTATCTTTATGGGGAAATAAAGTAAAACCAACAGCCTCTCCTTGCATTAGCATAAATGACAGGATATCCAGATAAATCAGAAGGGTACCAGTCCGTGAACCAGTAACCTTCTACACTCTTCACTGAACAGCCACTTTACTCCAGGCAAAGACCTCAAGTATGAGTACTGGGACAGACCCCATGGGTGATTTTCTAATAAGATTTCATTGACAGTTTGAATTATAGGGGTTGCCTCTGTCACATCTATATTACCTGTAATTGGAGTAAAGTACACAAGCCCAAGAAAGTCTGTAAGCAGCCTTATATGGTAGTGAACAGTTTCTATGTTTTGAGAATATGACATACTTTCAGGGCCACTCAGGCGGCCATCTTTGTTGTTAATTTCCTCTCCCAGAATGCTTCACTGGAGTCCTGGGCGAGCTATGGCAACTGGCCCATTGGATTGGCGTGCCCTCGGAGCAGGGGAGGCTCCACTTAACAGGGCCGACACTTTAAACATTAACGGCTGGCCTGTAAAGCAGTGCCTGCCGAAGAATTCACAACCAACCACACATGCAAAAAAAAAAAACAAGCAAAATAAAAGCTCTAACACAACACACACGTCTGCAGCAGCGTGGAAACACACGTACAACCGGTAGGTCCCAGCAGTGCAGAGTCTTGTCAGCTCTGGAGGAGTGTTAACGACTGGAGTAACAGAGCAGGACAGAGCAGATCTGCTGGCTGCCTGTCCTCACTTTATGAACACACTGAAATAAGACCTTCTGTCCCCAAACAGGAAATAGGCAGCATTTTCTCTTCCAAAACTTGTTAGAGTGGAAGCCGACCAAGCCTCTCATGAGTGTGTGTAAGTGAGTGAGAGAGCGGGAGAGTCAGCTCGCTGCCAGTGCGCTTGGCGTGTCCCCCTGCGGCCGATTAGCCTCTCACGCAATCCTCTGCAAGATGGATTTAGACATTTAATCAATTTGCAGCAAATGTCCCAGTGGTTCACTGAAAGCTATGATGAATTGGAAAAACATATTTTTTGGAAAGTGTTCCTCATTGTGTGATGACAGGACTGAAATTATGCTGCTTATGGCCAGACTCACACACAGGCATGAACAGGGGATTACACACACACACAGACACACAAACCCATCTATAAAACAACCAGACACACATACAGGATCACAAACAAACACACAACAAACAAATGCAGCTCCTATAATGTTTGTGTGTGTGTGTGTGTGTGTGTGGTCTCACTTTAGCCAGACACTTGGGGTGTGTTTCATGAAGAGCCAGGGTGATCAGGTTAGACAGGGTGGTCTCATCCAGCCACTGAGGTCTCCCTGTCTTTTCTTCCTCCTCCTCCTCCTGCAGCCTCTTCAGGACCCCCTCCAGCACCAGCTCCCTCACCTCGTACTGTGGGCACTGCAGCAGACACTGCAGGAGCTGGCTCATGGGCTGACGGCCCCCCCAGAGCTCAGGGATCTCCACGCTGGCACTGAGGGCCACCCAGGCCAGGCTGAGCAGGTACTGGGTGCTGCCGGGCCCCATGGCGGCAGAAGGGGCGTTGGGGGTGACGAGGTCTGAGGCCATGAGGACGGACAGAGAGTCCTGACGGAGATCACTCACCTCTGAATCTGACAGACACAACAATCTTCACGTTAGCTGACAATGTTGGATTGGGGTGGTTCTTTATATTTTTAGAACAACTGATTTTTGAAAGTGGATGGTTCTGGTTTGGGATACTGACACAAACCTTGGTTAGTGGTTTAATATATGACAATTAAAGCCTTTAATCTTTTGCCTAGCGTCCATTTGACAGAATACTGTTAGATTAACGTAAAGCTACAGCAGGACAAGATTATACAGAAGACTTACCTACTAAGAAAACTAATAACTAATAAACTAATGGTTAGCATACAATTTCTTATTCAAATAAAGCATAACCATTGTAATAAACCAAGAAATACTGCGAATGAGCCAATATTTATTCATTATCTTGTACTTAGATACTTTTGGGGTAAAGCATGACTTTCTCTACACAGCATAGAGATGGAAATAAAGGGGGGAGAGAGACGGGGAATAATAATGTCATAAAGCTTCCTGGTCGGACACGAAACAGGCCCATGTATGATTGGCGCCATAAACCCCTCGGCCGCCACCGAGGCACTCTGTCATTTTAGACATTTTCAGCTTTCAGTCATGCCAGCTGGCTACGTAATGATGATCCAGCATGAGAGTATATAAAAGGCAGCAGAATTCAGTATTCTATCTCATAATAATGACATTGAAGAAAATTATGAGGAATCTATAGGGTTGATTACAAGAGTGAAAAGTGTGTGTGTGTTTGCTCACGATGATCACTATAATGGAGATAAACAGATCAATTAACTACAATATAGTTTTTAAACACCCATCGTTAAGACATTGTTCTTCCTTCATATCATTATTTTCCAACTCACCACTGTTCTCCAGCAGGCATAGCTACATCCCACGTACCAGGCGCCAGCTCTCTCCAAATAGCCGTGTCAAGTTTAAATGAAGCCATAACGGAACATTTATTTCATTTGTGTAACGGAGAAATACGTTTGAATGCCCAAAAGCTGACACTTAAGCATGTCAGTGACGCCAGCAGTGTTATACCTTCCATGTCTGAAAAGGGCTTAAAACTACAGGGGTTTTTTATTTTCGTCTGAATCGTCCCCATTTCCACTGAGGCTTAATAAAGTTTTAGTTCTAGTTTCATCTTGACTCCGTTATGCCTTGTCATTTACATCTAAAATCCTATCATTTAAGTTTATTGAAATATTCCCAATGGCATCATTTCTTTGGATGTATCAAATCCAGCCTCTCTTCGAGCTAAGCAAACAAACACACAGCCCTTTGTGGAGCAAACAGATGCAGACAACAGGCCAGACTGAAGAAGCCAGTGTCCTCTGTTCCTTTCTATTTTGACTTTTATAGGAAAGGCTGCGTCAGTGTCTGTTTGGAAATGCCCATGGCCATGCCAACCCAGCCACCTGTGAACATACACCCATGGGGAGTGATGGACACACAAATAAACACACAAGCGCGCACACACACGCGCACCTCCTCTGAAATATAAGTATAATCCAGAGGCAGGGCAACTATAGAGTAACCCAATGCCATTCTAAAGCTGTGCTCCTCCCTACAGTATTGCTCCAGGACTCCACACAGACCCTGCTTTGACAGCCAACTCAATTAGTTAAACACACACACACACACACACAGAAAGCTTATGAAGCCCGGTGCAACTCAATCGGGCTCTGCAGCGCCACTCAAAATGTGGCCTGACAAAAGAGCGGGAAATGCCGCATTCCTCTGGAGATGGGCAGGGTTACCGTGGAGACATGCCAGGTTACTATGGAACCTGATCCTCAAAGGGGGTCCTGGACCAAATAAGCATATCCTAATGGTTATAATGGGGGTAGGGGCACAGTAATGACACCGATGATGAAGGGAAGAGAGAGGGGAGGATGACTGAAGGAGAATGTGAGCGTGTCAAAGAGAAAACGGCTGTCTGTCACAGCAGAGTGGAGAGAAACATGAAGTGTGTGTGCACGCAAGTGTGTGTCAAAGGCTTGTAGAAACAACATTCTACTATTACCTTGTCATACTGATATATTCAACAGTAATGCTTCGGTTCTGATTTCTACCTGACTCTCACAAAAGTTACACAAAAGTACTTCACCCCACTACTACACCCTAGACAAACACTGACGGGAGGCAAATCAAGACGGAAGGAGGCCCCAAAAAAAACAGTTTGTTTCAACTGACTCCAAATGCGCTCATTAGAGGAGGAAAGAAAGAGAAAGGCAGAACGAAAGAAAGAATGAAAGACAAGGCCGAGCCAAAATCTGGAAGAAAGGGAGCAAATGAGGGAGGAAATAAGAGAGTAAGAAAGAGAGGAAAAACATCATTAGTCAGGATGCAAAGCTGTTTTTTATGACGGCCTTTATTAAAATAGAGTGTGCGGAGGAGATGGAGGGAGGTGGTTAGACAGGCATTCCCTTGGCAAATGAAAAGCGTTTCTGTGAGAGCCGTTTCAATGCCATTTTTCATGTCTGATCATAAACAGCCATTGTTCTCCCACAGCTGTGTTTATTTAAATCCGTGTCACACTTGTGTCTCTTTATGCTGCTCAAGTGCAAACCTGCAGCTGGGCCGCGTCCAGGCTCCATTAAGTTGTGATTACTATTTGATATTTCAGGATACTCTGGGATGAGGTCTGGTTCAGTGGATTACAATGCGAGCACAGCCTCGAGATTATTCAGGCTGGTGTGTTAATAAATGGAGGTTCAAGTCTCAGTGGAGAGTTTACCTGGACTGCTTTAAGGGCTGTTTTAGAGATTTACAGGCTGATAAAAAACGCAACACTGAAATTTAATCCATGCTAATATCACTCTGCCAGTTCAATACTTTGGTTTAGAGTGAAATGAAATATTGGATGGATTGCCATTACATTTGGTTCAGAAATTCATGGTCCACAGTGGATGAACTGCCATCATCAGCTTGAAATAGTTTGGATCAGGTTAAAATATCTGTCAATTATCGGATGGGTTATCATTTTATTTAGTACTGCCATTAAGTTGAAATTTCTATTTGTCCATTGCTTTAATTGAGGGCTGCAACAAACACTTTTTTCATCAATTATTGATTAATCTGCCTATTATTTTCTCAATGAATCCACTAATCATCTGATCAGTGAACAATGCAGATCACACTTTCCCAAAGCCTGACTGACATCTTACAATTGCTTGTTTTGTCTTAGCAGTAGTTCAGACCCTGAAAACACTTAGTTTATTGCAAAAACAGCAAATGCTGGATATATTCTCTTTTAATAGGCTAATTAAATGACAAATCATGTCATCTTGGATTTGGTTTTTAACCAAATACCCGATGAACTGACTGAGCTGTCCATCGTAGTGTTAATGAGCAAATGTTAGCATGTAATCAGGGTGAACTTTTTCACATTGTCATGTTAAAATTTTCACTGTTAGAATACTGATACTTCGCATTTAGCTCAACCCACCTCTGCGGTGAGTACAGTCTCACAGAGCTGAGGACTCTTGGTCATGCTTTGACGTGAAAGTATCTGAAAGTCATTATTATGAATGCTGGCACAAAATATCTCACGCAGGTCAAACCTCATCTGATTACTATAACTGACGTACGATTAAGCAGCGAATAATTTGATCAAAGCAGCAGTATGGTCCGCAGTAACCTGATTTCTGGAAAAATCAAAGGTTGCAGTTCATATTTGACAGTCACATTCATGTGTAGAGGGATGTGTGGCAACATACAGGAAGGAAACATTTTTAGTGCCGCATTTTTAGTGAGGGAGCGGGGAAACTGATACATGTAATCCAGTATAATTGCTAGCCGTACCGCTGCTCTTGAGTACAAACACAAATATGCATCAGGTTCACTCGACAACCTTCCTGACATCAAAACAGGGAAAGAAGTCAGACTTGGTTATGGTCAGTGGTTATGCTGATTTCTACCGTTCAGCTGTCAAGTTTTAGTCAAGAAACTGGAGACCTGAAAGAGGCAGCATTATTAGCGTGTCTGTACAGATGCCCAAAATGAAAATACAGTGGTAGAGCTGCAGTCTGTACTGATGCGGTCCAAAGCCTACGAGAACAAAGCAACACGCACACAATTTACACACCCTCTATAAAGTAATGCATTAGACATTCGTATCATCTGTGGGTCATATGTAAAGGGGAGATCTGAGCTGCGAGGGTTTATGTGTGAGCAGCAGAAAGGAACACAAGTGTTATATGTGCTATGGCCTGTTTTACAGCGTAGGTCAAATATTTAAACTAAATGTAACCACGACATCTGGTTTAAATAAACCTGCTCAAACCTTACAGTTGGTGGTTTAGGGAAAGATGGGAACTGAAACATGTTTGGATGGAGGACAGAGGGTCAGTGCGCCGGTCCAGAGAACACTTTGTAATCCAAACTAAACTGTGACCCAACAGCCAAGTCCACTCCAACAACAACATTTTGACACCATGCTTTTAAAGAAGTGTCACCGGGAAGTAGACATACACAGGGTGAAAGAGCATGTGTGATGTTTGAACATGTTACACAATGACTGAGCGCATACGATGCAGGTCTAAGTCAGTGTGCTTGTGTGCTCCTGATGAACAACACAAACTAAAAGAAAGTGTGCTGCATGTATATGTGGATGTTGTGTGTGTGTGTGTGGGTGATGTGTGTGTGTGTGTGTGCCATGTGTGTGTGTGGGTGGTGTGCCAAGCTCACTGCCTCTCCATTAGCACTGTCCATAGCCCACTAAAAGCTGGCCGTAGAGACGCTTTGCTGTGTCAAGCTAGAACTTTGGCAAGACACGTGCTCTCACACGCAGGCACACAGCTGGATTTCACATCAGCTTGCTCCGTCATTACCCAAACTGTGAAAAACAAACCCCAGACACTACGTGTGTGTGTGTGTGTGTGTGTGTGTGTGTGTGTGTGTCTGACAGTGTGAGCTGACCTCCTTCTGATTGCTGATGGGAGCTTTACAATTTGCTGAGGTCCCTCCCTCTAATTACCCTTTTAGCTCTGTCCCTACACATACATAAACGTATACATATACTGTACATGTGTGTTTGTGGGCTGCTCGTTGTCTTATAAGTGTTTCTAAGTGATATAAATAACCGAAAATGACGACTTTGTCTAACAGCCACAGTAGCTGGTAGATTCCAAAATTCATGAGGAAGTTTTACTGCGTTACTGGCCACATTACTGTTAAACAGTACTGCAGCTTGAGTGATAAAAAATTATGACGAAGTCAGAGTATCTGCAGGAGGGAGAACTAACTAACTAAACCAGTGGAGAAACATTTTAGCAGATAACTCCAGACTGTTCTTTTGTTCTGATTATGTATATGATTCAACATTTACTGAGAAAAATTAGAGAAAAATATTTCTGAGGGAGAAATGTTTTTCTTCTCGACCCCTCAGGTGTATCATGACACCTCTTTGGGGGTCGCAACCTCCAGGATGGGAACCAATGTTCTAAAAGGTTTAATGTGTGGACCGGAG
Organism: Scortum barcoo; assembly: GCA_023238725.1. NCBI lineage: Eukaryota > Metazoa > Chordata > Actinopteri > Centrarchiformes > Terapontidae > Scortum > Scortum barcoo. The sequence goes on from CM041544.1 coordinate 4,187,737, forward strand.
TATCCTGTTGATTTCATAGAAAGAATACAAAGTTCTTCTCCCGAATTACAGCAATTGGTGCATACTTCCCAAAAAAAGCGCAAAGTTAAATGGGTGCAAGTTTCTATATATGGAAGTTCATGGCTTACCAAGCTGTCACACATGAATATCAATCTCATGTGCTAAAGTTGCTAGAAGCTTAATTATGGTAACACGCTTTTTTGTGTGCTAAGACAGATTGACTTTTAAGGAGAGATTTGGGTATTTTTTGGTCTTTTTGATACAACACTCACATGCCATACATGTACACAGGCTGTACATGTATGTTCAATTCGAGCGTTATGGGATGCTGTAATCTTCTAACGTTCCTCCAGAGAGAGCCATATGTTCTGGGGGTTGTATTCAGAGGAAAAAAAATCTGCAATAAAGCTACTGTACATCCAATACCAGGATGCAGATACCCATTTCACTAGTTTGAACTTAAAGGTGCCCTGTGGAATTTTTTTTGTAGACAAACACATCTATATTTACATTCAGTGTTTCTAACACAACACACTGAGCGTATCCTGGAGTCCTGATCATCGTATTGAATGAGTTTTTCCTCATTAAAACATTTGATTTTCTTCTTTTACAATGCTTTAAATAGTGCTTTGTTTGCATCCATGTTTGATAACTTATAGTCTTTAGTCTAGTCTCACTTTTGTACAGAACAAAGAATATGGCTTTTGTCCCCAATTTCTTTCTTCTTTCTTTGTGAATCTCTTCACAGCTATTATGGGGAGGGGGCATGATCACAGTGGCTCTTAACTAACAGAGTAACCATGCCTATTCTTTAAAAGAGTACTCAGCTGATTTAGCATTATCAGCGGGCATATCGCTGTGGCTAATGTAGCCTCCAGCTGAGACGAGTGTTTATCAGACTTCGTGCAGCTCGCTCTGGAGCGACAGAAAGCTTCATGTAACTTTCACACATGCATGATACTTGTCGACACCTGGAAACACACTTTCATGTTAAAAAAAACAAAAAAAAAACAGTGCAGTTACCCTGTTGTATATCCGTAAAGAAATGAGTCTATTATGACAAAGTTTGATGTAAAGACAGTACATTAATGTAGCAAAATTTCTAATTTAAGTAGTTCTTCTTTAGTATAGACACTCTTATTACAATAAAGATATGCCACAAAATTAATAAATGATTATTCCAGATTTTCAGCCAGAGGGAACAGAGGAACAGTGACTCATTAAACATATTTTACCATCTGCTACAACGCTAAAGGAAAAAAAATCACTGATACGGACACTTTTTTGTATGAATTTCCCCCCAATTCTCTTTATGTCAGCCTCATTTTTCCTACTTTCCTCTACCTTCCTCATGCCATACTTCTCAGCTCTTTTTACTGGCATGGCTGGAAAGCAGAGAAACAGAAGACTGTCGGAGGTTGAGATGAAGCAATGGACAGTGGGGGCTTTTTTTATGAGTCCGCATGGATCAAAGGGCTGGGGCAGAGCAGGGTGTGTGAACACACACACGCACAAAGCCCTGCCTTCAGAGCTGAGAGGAACTGGCTGGTAAATGCAAAGTTCCTACTCAATGCAGGATGCCAGGTAAAAGGGGAAAAAGAGAAGTAATATTGAAAAAGCCAATTGTTCACCTCCTTTACCCCCAGTGCCAGGCACTCTTAGGAGCCTGCTGCTTTCATATGAACTCGCCCAACCTGTGGCTTTTTAACTCGACATCAGATTTGTCTGAAAAGTGCAATTACACAAGAGGAAAAGGGTGAGGGACTGGAAAGGAGGGGTAGAAGGAGGGAGAAATAGAAAGACTGAGGAGTCGAACACCACCAGAGAGAGTGAGAAACGAAGCCAAAGACAGACTTATGATAATAATGGAGAGGCTGTGAAGGTGTGTGAGCCGTTGGGAGCTTATTTAGTTATGTAAGGAGTGGAGCCAAGTCGGGACAGGCCGGGTCCTCAATCTACAGGCTTGTTTTGAGAAATCCTTGGTATTTCCACTGTCAAGATGAACATGTGTTCAGCACATGGCCAACCGAAAACATAAGTGCCTCCCCCGCCTCCCTCTCTTTTCTTTCCCCTCTCTGTACAGCACTCTGACATAAACTGGGTCATAGGCACAATCCCACCATCTGTCAGAGATCGCTCGCCTTCGGTTTCACATTCCTCCACTGCGGAGACCCCCACCGGTCTGCGCACATGTGCACACAACCACACCATCTTCACTCACACTCACACTCTCACACACACACACAGCAGGGGGCTTCTCTGAACTACCCGAGACATGAAGCTGACTTCTGTCAGCAATCAGTCTAAATGGAGAGTGCAGCGGACAGCCTCGCCAGCAACCGTTGCTGGTTGTCTGTTCAGACGTAGAAGTATTCAAAGTCAAATTCACAGCAAATGGAGGGAAAACAGTTGCTGTTTACTGAGCTGATAAACTCCCCAGCAACTGGCTGACATCAGCAAGAGACCATCTAAATCACCACCATTACAAGAGTGAGAACAAACATTTTTAAAAACATTCAAATATTTTCCACTCAGTATGAGACTTGAATATAAAGTTGTATTTCAAAATTGAATAAAGTAATAAAGTACTTTTTTTTCATCATCGTATGATCAATGATTGCTGTAAAGGGTAACAACATGCAATATAATGTTTTTTTATCCACTTAATTTAGTTTCTTTTATTTTACATTCAGTTTAGATTGAACTGTAATATTCAATATTTCAATAAGTCCATTCTGATCTGGTTGGCCTCCACACATTACACTACACATGAGGCTTTGCACTCCTATGACCTACTCTGTTTCGTTTATTTGGAGTTAACGACACTGTGAGCTGGGACAGTGAAATTGTCAGAACAACTAAAACACATGCCTACTTGCAGGCTGAACGGGGTCGTGAGACAGGAGCAGTGTATTCTGTTATATTTTGGCAATAATACGAGTATCTGGAACTAACTGAGTATATAGATGAAAAGAAGATGAGCAGATTAACATTGCAAGAGTGGTCTCAGAAGTTCCTTTGGACACTTTGATGTGATATTTTGGCAATGACTATACGTCAACATTATATTTTTGTCAAATTATTTGTAACTGCTGTGAATCTGAGCAGTCCAAAACCTGGCTCCTCCATAGAGACGCAGTTTTGTTAGTTATTTATAGTAGTAGTAGTATATAGATGTTTTAGTATCATCATTTTCAGGGCTGCTGTGTAACAGGGTGGTTCAAATAAAGTCTGCCTGTTCATCTGTGGTGGTTTGTTTGTGGTGTGAAAACAAAATGGACAAATAGCAGGATTTTACGTATGATTTTAGCATAAAATCAAAACCTAACTACGATCCAATCCAACTGCTGATCTTGAATGTGACCTTATGCCACCTGTACATATGTGGTATAATTTAGGGAGATCATGTGATTACCATGGTAACACAAATGTGCGTCACCACTTGGGTACGGGAGCTCCAGGATACATCAGAGGAGAGCTGTGTTTGTGTCCCGCTCCCTGTATTTTGGCAGTTCCTCATTAAAACGTGAGTCAGATGTAGCGACCCCACAGCAGCTACTCACCACCCAGAAGACTGATCCTCGGCCCACACAGGCACACCAACACGTCGAGAAAGGCTCCTCTGGTCACTGCGCAGTGATTCTGTCTGAAAAATAAGAAAAAAAAAAACAATAAGGGTGTTTCTCTTAAAGATTTCATTCAACAAATTAACACAGAATAATTTGTTTTACCGATGAAGGAAAAAAGTTAGCAAGCAATTCTGGATTTGAAAACACGGCACACAAAGTTCGTGCTTAAGGACCTTTTATAATTAAGGCTCACCTTAAATGCTCCTAAGCCACTGATGAAGTTAAAGAGATGATGCTGCAACCAGTCAGTGATCAGCCATTTTCCATTAAGATCACAGACCAAGATTTTCCTCAGAAACTGGCTCATGTCTCACCACAAACTACTAAATGGGGTCATTGGACAGTTGTAAATCAGTGAATCCATTGGTTGCGAGGATCTTCATGACTTGATGCAATTCAGTGTGATTTGTTGGGCTGACGTCATCCCTCCATCCTGATCAGACCTCCTGTTGAAGTTTTCATGCGGACAAAAGCAGCTAGTAGGGCTTCCTGTCTGCATGAGTTTTATGAGCATAAAAGTTCATTCTTGACCTACTAAATCTGAGTTAAAGAAAAGGACAAAAAAAAACTTTAACTCAGGCTGCACTTACTAGTTTTTTCCAGAGATTTCAACAACAACTTTTATGTGCTGGATGTTCTGTTTGCATCTCTTGTTACATACTTCAGTGACGCTCAATATTTTTCAGATCCAGTCCTCTGTGTGGAATTTGTCTTCAGCGGCAATTCGTTTCAGATTCAGTCTGAAGTATTTTCTCTCATGCAGTTGTTTCAGCAGTAGTCAGACTGTCGAAAATTTCAAAATGTGGGTGCTGCATCTCAAATGGTCGTATTAATTTAGAGGTGTTCATACATGACGTTTTTCACAGCAGACGTTTTAGATAGTCATCCCAGGAAAATCACAGGCGTTTCTGACACTGTCTATTCAACTGGCTCATCACAGTACAAAAGTACCAGATGAGCCAGACTGTGGAGGTACCTAAACCTTCTTGCATAAGGCTTCAACTTATGACTATGTATGTTTTCAATCAACCTCATGATTAACTGACTAATCATTTAGACCTTTGAATGCCAGATGACAGTGAAACTGCTGACGTCTTTAAAATTTACTGTTTGAATGGCCAACAGTCAAAAAAATAAATAAATAAAATGAAAAAAAGGGCAGCTAATCATCCCATTTGAGAAACTGAATGCATTTTTACTTTATAAATGACTCAAGATGTATCACTGAGTGGTTTTGGATTAGTCATAGTTATTCTTGTGGTTTAGGCAGCTCTTGGGTTGTTTTAAGGGACCATGTGAGGATGAAATCTTTTACAGGATTTTACTAGATTTCTGTTTAATTCTGGTTTCATGGGATATTTTGCATTATCTGTCTTATCTTAATGGTCTATATCCAATGTAAGGTCTGTCTATCTTGGACAGGATAATGTTTCGATTTTCAGTCTCAATAGTAATAATCTTGTTTAATTCAAGATTAAAGACATACTAAAACAAAATCATATAAAATAAGGATACTCGTGGATCAACTGACCAATTCACTGACTAATGGTTTCAGTATTAGTTATTGCACCGGCCATGATACAATAATACACGAGTCATTTAAATGTAGACCACCCAAACAAACAGTTACTGTTATTACTGGGTCAACAGCTCGCAGGGAAAGACGCGGGATAGAGCTGTGATGTGTGTTTGTCTGTGTTTTCATTTGTGGCTCATCCTTAAAGCCAAGAATCTGGGATCATCACATGAGATGCCCCCAGCTGTCCGATCACAGATTTGATTAATTCGCTTACAGTTTACACACACACACAACGACAAGTTAAGGCTTCAAAGGGAGAGCACCTTGTAATTATTTCCTCCCTTTTCATAAATACACAGTCAATGATTTACTTTGCAGCCCACGACTCTTTGGTATCACAATAGTCATCACCAGGAACTATTGCTGTTGTATTATTTGCGAATGTTGACATTAATATAATACATCCGCCCATGGCTTTTGTGTAAGTATAGCAGCATGTGTGGGCAGTGCGAAGTGTGTGTGTGCATCAGCTTATGTGTGCGTAAGGCTCAATCAAGGGAACGACCGCAGTGCTGTGAAAGCCCACAAGTGTGTGTGTGTGTGTGTGTGTGTGTGAAAACAAGGGAGACAGTGTGTGAGCTTGACGTCACGTTTTCATCACTCAGATATTAATAAGACACACGCCCCCCCTGCACCAATCCTCTGCACTCCTCTCTCACACACATGCAGAAAGACAAATACACGTGATGGAGCATGAGAAAAGGGTTGGGGTAGAGAGTGTAGTGTGTGTGTGTGTGTGTGTGTGTGGCTTAAGTGAGAACAGGTCTGGGCAGGGATGAGTCCTGTGAAGTGGGTTGAGCGTGTTTATGTGTGTATGAACGTGAGGTAACATTGTAAAATGGGCTGTAAGAAGTTGAGTCATTAAATCACAATCCAAACAATACACTGGAGATGTTCAGAGAGGCTGGTACTGGGCCTGATGTGCCACCACAAAGCCAAAGTCAGCGGCAGTGACCTACATGTGTGTCTGCAGTCATCGTTACAGCGTTGACACCCTCTTGGAGCCAGAAAAACTCCAAAATGACACAACGCAGAGACGGTGTGAGGCCAAAACCCAACACTGACTCAGAGCAGACGAACAATGCATTCCATCCTTTTTGGAAGGTGGCCGCTTCAAATTAGTGGTGTTCTGGAAGAGAGAGGAGGTTTTCTTTTTCCAAAAGCAGAGATCCTCTGACCTGCGTTGTCCTCAGATCTGGGCGCCGGGCTCCGCAGCGCTGCATGATCAAACGGACAGACGGTGGGCTCGCTCTGGTGAGCAGGAATTCACCTCGTCATCTTAATAAAGGCTCATCAGTGTAGCCAAGCGGAGCTAGCGTGGCTAGTGTTGCTAACCCAGCGACCCTGTGTTATCTGCTGTAGGCCGCGGCACAGGGGAGAACAGAGACCCAAGCCTGACCTCAGCTGGGCAGGAGGGGGCTGGCAGGGTAATCTGTGTCCCATCTTAAGGCCTCGATCTTGGGCAAGAGGGCAAGAGGGCCAGAGGTAGAGGGGAGGTGGGGGGCGCTGTGGATGAGACAGCGGGCGGCCTCTTTGAAATGGAAGCCTGCGCAGGACATGAAGCGGACACGGCCAGGGAGGGGATGAACGGTGAGACAAGGAGCTATTCTTCTGCTGGGCTAGTTGGAAGAGTGGGAGGGATGCTTATCTGTGCGTGCATGTGTGTGTGCGTGTGTGTGTCTAGGATTACCGAGAGGCGAGCCACATGCGCTGATGGAGGGCTTCGCTGATGCCATTTCCTGCTGGCAGGGGTCTGTGTGAGTCAGTCTGGTAGGAGCGCAGCAGAAACAGCACCTGCATACACACAAATACACACTCTTGAATTGACATTGAGTAAATGTGAAAACCAAATTCTCCTTACCCCCCAATCCCCACAAATGGACTGAAATGATACTTTGTGTGGTCATCCACTAAAAACAGAAGTGTCCTCATTTCGCAGACTACAGAAACTGAAATCAAAAGGCTCAGACCCTGACTGTGTCAACACTCCCGCAGTGTGTGTGTTGGGTGGCATGGTGGGTCACCCTCACAGCAAAAAGGTCCTTGGTTCAGCTTGGGCTATATGTTTTACCCTGAGATGGACCGGTATTTTGTCCAGGTTGGAGCCAAATGTATTCTGAGAAGGGCTCCAACCTGAACACAATAAATGAGTACACAAAATGAAGTGGATGAATGATAGAATTTTTGTGTGTTGAATGATTCACACAAATTGCTCTGCCATTTTTTTGCTTCTAGGCTCACAGCAAACACTTACTTTACAATTGCACTAATAAAGAAACATTATTTATTTATCATACTCTAGGTATGAGTATTACTGTACTTTATTGTCATCTTGAATCTGCATAACTAATGAGATGAGATATATGAAGAGCTGTCTGGTTTAGCTTGGCAGGTGATTAACTGCATTGCACATTTGATTCACAGTAATTTGTCAGAGAAGCATGTCACAATCTTGGGGACACAAAAAAAACCCTTCAACACGGTCACAATCGGACACTGATGTATGAAGAATGTGAAACTGAAGTTGGTTTCATTTAACTAGGTGAACACATCTTTGACCAGTTGTACTTTGTGGACTGGACATCACTGGCCGTGAGCACACACAAACCAATTTTCTGGGGAAAACCCTGATTTGTAATTGCACACTCACGTGTACTTATGCTTTATATGTACATTTTTTAATCGAAATCTTGTTGTGTGGTGGAATCCAGAGAGAGGCAGGAGTTGGAAAGCTTACTGAAAACTAGTATGTACCTATGCATGGATATTTGTTTGTTAAAAGTCTTGTTTTGTCCCGTGGTGGGAATATGTGACATGACACGTGCAGGAACCGTACTGTGTGTAATGGGGACAGAAAATGTTTAAGAATTCTCAAAAAGTGTGCCTCCCATTAAGATCCAATCACTCTGTTCGCTGTGGCTGATGTGACAGTGTGTGACTGAGCCAGTTAGTAGCAGGTGGACTCGTGGTTGGGAGTGTTCAGAGGCCAGGACACAGGCTGGCTGGCTGGCTGGCTGGCTGGCTGGCTGGTGTGTATTCTGGGCCTTGGTAAGTATACTCTTTAAGCCGGGGCCACGGCCACAGACCAGTAGGAAGCCATTCATTACGCTGCGCAGGGAAGGAAACGTGGGGAAAAACCAGGCCGACCACGTAGCACCAAGCCTGGCCACTGAGCCCTGGCCTGCCCCTTCTTCGCTCCTCCTGCCGTCTCCACGCCCAGACAACACCCACTGGCACATACAACAAACTTCCACACCCCTGGGTCCTTCTTCCTCTAACTGTCATTCTTTCCCATCCACAGTAAATGGGCTTTTCCACCTTTAAGCCAGTGCTGGAACCGATTCCCGAACCCTTAGTAGTACTGAACCTTTCCAGGAGATTCCACTGTCAAACAGCAAGGATCAGTCACACATCAACTAGTCTCCGCAAATATTCACTAAGCTTCTTACTGACTTTCTCGATTCTCATGTGACTGGCAAATCCAAGAATATGTCTCCATGTCTGACCAATTCACCAAATGTATCTATTCATGTGCCATCATCCATCGCCCTGTTTTTTCAGTGTAGGGCTACTAGAATATTCATTTTGATTAGCTATGTTGGACCAGTGGCATTACATGTGTCTTGTGCGGGGCAGTTTGGTTGGAGTGGCGACAAGCCTCATAAGCCTTAAATCAGATAAATTAGCTATGTTGTGCCCTCTTGGACTTGCTGGATCGTGAGGGCCTGTTAACGTCACCATATAAACCCACCAACCAAGATTGTATGCAACCGAATTAGTCATGAGTCGTGAGGAAAATGAGGAGATTGCATTTAGGAAAAGAAGTCTAAATCAAAGGCAGCTTGGATGGTGTATGAAAACGAAGGCGGTAAATTTTGAAATCATCTGAACTGCATTAAACTGAATAACAATTCATGTCTGAAGTGATGGGAAAGTTTTTGGCCTCTCCACAGAATGATCTCAGTAGTTTTCTGCTTACAAGCTCTTGAAACCTGCACAGCAAAGTAGATTCTCACTGATTGCTGGTGTGCTTTGTGTTCAGAGCTATTAAATCCAGTTATGAAATTGGTTGACTCATTCAGAAGCGCATTAAGAAGGTTGGTTCTGCAGCAGCACCAGTGCCAGCTCCGGCTCCGGTGTCAGCGGCCGAGCCCTACGTCTTCACTCCTTCTTGCTCCACTCCACGGCTACACCTCATCCACCGGGCTGGGAAGTCCCTGCATGGGAGGCTCAACCGGCTCAATCCAGCCAGGCATGGAGAAAAACTGAATATTTATAGAAAACGCTGCCTTCCTGTTCCTCCTCCCAAAGACAGAGTACAGAACTACACCCCATGTGGGAGGAGATGCTGGGACTGGATCAAGCTCAAATGAATGAGAGATGATAGGATAGCACAGAGACCTGGTGCAGGCATGTTAATCACATTTTACCATTTTTCCCTTGGCAGTGTCTAAATGTGGAATTGGGGCTTTTTTCCTGTTTGTTCTGATTACCACTACGAGGCTTCAATTACTCCTGCTACAACTACTAAACCTACAGGAAACGTATCATTTGGATTATTACTCTTTCAAACCTAATTACACACTAAGAGTATCTATAGGTGAATTCAGTTTAAGAAGGTTTAAGGCATTTAAAAAGGTGCCCTGGGAGTTTTCTAGTAAAAAAATTTTTTTTTTTTTTTTGGGGGGGGGTTACCCTTTATTATTATAGATAGGACAGCTGAAGATAGACAGGAAAGGCAGTAGAGAGAGGGGGAAGACATGGATCAAAGGGAGGGGTCCACTGTGGCCCAAGGCCACATACATGGGTGCACACACTCTATTGCTGAGCCACCTGTGCTCCCTTTTTTTTAAACTTTTGACAGCCTGTGCACTCAAAAATACAGTTAAAAAAATCCTATTATTTACACAACTTTATAGAGACTCTCTTTGTCATTTCCTTTCACTTTAAAGCAGCATTACTATCTCTGCAGCTGGTGGGGCTGCAGGTTTTTGTTTCAACAAAGCAGAAGCACATCTTATTCAACTAATCAACTGTGTGAGAGTTCAGTTGATTGAATGAGTTAAATCAGGGGTCCAGCCTGGTTGGATCAAGAACCTGCAGCCACACTGGCCTTTTCATGGATCGGTTCGAGACCCCTGCTCCAAATGCTCCACTGCGCTCCATGTTCATGAGCTAATCGCTACCTGGGCAGGTAGTGTGCAGTGACTTTATCATAGCATTTTTTGCTAGACACAGCTGTCTGCTGCTGCTGGAAACAAGGCTGATGAAAGAAACAAAAATAGTAAAACCAAATCAATGAGCTGAAAGACATAAAGATACTAAATATACAGATTAGTGCAGCTTTAATTCAATAATATCCTTTATTCTTTCTCACCACAGTGGCAAAATCAACCCTCCCCCAAAGCTTTGGGTTACAACTTCAAAGAGAGAGAGAAAAAGAAAAAACTTGGTGTGGCAGTGCTAAATATGAAAAATATCTCAACCTATTTGTGCGCCTTGTTTTCTAGTGAGACATTTAACTGTGTGTGTGTCTCTCTGTGTGAGTGTGTGTTGCAATAGGCCTTATTCCCCTTTTGGTCCTGGTAAAAATAGTGGTGGTGGATGTGAGGTCCCTTCAGACTCTGTTATCAGCCTGCCCTGCCGTCCCTCCCACTGCCGCAACCACAGACTGACCACATGCCACATGCTGCAGCGAGCGAGCGTGCACACACACACATACGAACACACATACGCGCACAAACGCACACATACAAACACACAAGCACGCTTTACACACACACCCAGCAAGTGCAAGTGCAAATAATTGCACACCAATTCATGGCTCGGTCCAGTAAAACACATGCACAAAGAAACATATAAATCAGCATTCACATAAAACCAGATAGAGGTTAGGCGAAGTGTGGACGCGCCCAATTAGTCAAAAAGAGATCCCAATAAAGACGGGCTAAGTATAAAAAGAAACAAACACACTCTCTCACTCTATACAGCCGTATTCTTACACAAACAGAGCTCACAAACGCACTCTAGACACCAAGTCATCCTCCCTCACACATGCATATGCACATGGGCGTGACAACCAAGTAATTTGGTGGCGTGTGTATGTCTGTGTGCATGCAAGAACTGTGTCACTACGTCTTTGTCAAGAGTCACAGCAGTGCATCTCAACTAGCCCCAAGGGAGCTGTTTGTTATTTCCATTATGTCCAGACGCTCGTTTGTATTTTTGTACAGCGTGTACGGACGAGCGTGTGCGGCAGGGTGACATTCAGTAGCACCTCATCAGCACTCCTACAACTGCAAAGTGCGAGCCTCCTTCAACAGCACTGCGAAAAACTCAAGGCTCAGTTCACTTTCAGTTTTCTTTATCTCATTCACATACTAACAGAGGTTGGTGTTGGTGTTGGTGTTAGGTTGGCACTTTAACAAAGGAAATACCCCCCAAAATGGGTCAGTCTACACAGGTTTTCTTTACATGGTCGATAATGTAAATTCAACCACATGGCCCACATCAGAATGAGAGGAAAAGCTTACCTTCTGACTACATGAAATGCCAGCTACTGTTCAACAGGCCAGCTGAGGCTACAGATTATCACAAAAAATTAATTCTTTACACTGAAAACAGTAATTCAGTAAAAGTGTTTTAACTAAATGTTTTCTGGGAGTTTTTGACAAAATCTCACACTCATAGACAGTAGTGTTAGCTCAGTTGTCATTGAGTGACCTAAGTATGAAACTTTGGAAGCAAACTCTGTGATGAATGGTGAGAAATGTGTTTGAAACCTCGAATTAAGGTGATTTTGCAAATATACTATTTTGTTAGGCTCACGATCTTAAACTAGGGGTCCTTGACTATATAAGGAATATGTAGTGATATTGTAGGTGGTCAGTGAAATTTGGTAGCACTAGAGATAAGAAATAAAATCCACATTATGATCAGATTAATATCACCAACAGGCTAAAAGTGAATAGTTTAATACTACTTAATGCAATACAGAAAGCCACAGTAATGCTTATATGTCTTGCAGGAGATCATTTACATACAGCGGTCAACCTAAAGTAGTGTTACTGCTGATCCATGTCTAATCACAGTGCTTGGCACACTTATGCAGCCCCACTAGCTTCCAATTTTACAACTTTAAGGCTAATGTCCGACTCCAGTATCAGACACCTGGGATTCCCTCTGGGTCAGACACATCTTGTGTCGTATTAAAAGCAGGCCGTCTGGGTTTTCAGGCCCACACATTCTTTCATTGGTTCAACCCTGAGGGTTTTCACAGAGAGCCCAGGCAGACCACTGGCCAAAGGCAGCCGTTGTTACAGCAGACCGAAAGAAAATTATTGGAAGAGAGCAGGAAAGAATGCATTTGGAAAAACAACACCAACATCATCACTGCTGCCAGAGGAAAGGAGACTGCGATGCTCTTCATTCTCAAAGCCTCCTTCTCCTCAGGCTCATTTAGCCTCTGTTGTGGAAATACACAAAGGATTACATCCGTCGAGTTGGCCCTCCTCAAACCACCACAGGCCACAGCTTTAATACTTCTGGCCTGTACCAGGCGTTGTGGGCCAGGGCTGTTGCTGGCGCGTGTCGAGAACGGAGTCCGGTGTCGGGTTGGGTTAGTGCCGGTCTGTCCGATGGGCTTGTTAAGCTCAGATCTGGTTCTATTCAACAGAGGTCTGGGCCATGTTGGAGCGACTGAAGTGATTCCAGTGTGTTTTAAGATGCTTTATCAAAGACAAGGGCCTTACTCAGGCCATCCAGAGGACAACAGAGAAAGAAAGAGTTTCTCACCCTTCCAAAACACTACAGGATCTGTGTCTCCAAAGGACTGGTCACACTGGCATTTAAAAGCCACATTTCATGGCAGAATCAGCTCAAAGAAATCTCAAAGCAGATTTTTCTGTGGGGACAAAATAAAACCATGTGAAACTTTCATATCAAGTTCAACTTTGGTGCACTCTGAATTTGTGAGGTTGACAAACAGTAACCTGTCGAGACAGTGCTGACCTTTTAGGAGAGTCAGAAACAGAGAAAGCTATCATAGCTTACATAGTTGTGGACCGGTGGAATACTAACTCCCCCACAATAAAGACAGAGCCTTTTAGTAAATTATGTGAGTTCAGTGTCATGTTAGTGGGCAACCTACTAGCTTAGAGCACTACTGACTGAACTTTTCCAGCTGGCTACCATGTAAGCGGTTACTTCTTTGGCTACAGTAGTTCACCAACTAGTCGTTTAAGCAGTCACCACATCAGCAAACTTCTAAGCTCACCCTTTTAATGACAACGCGCCCACGAACTCAACTCTGCCACTTTCTGGTCGGACCAGGACTTTTCCAGAGCCAAACATCTAAATCTGGGCAATGGACAGAACAAATGAGGTAAGAGCGGAAATCACCATCAGACTATCAATCACGCAACCATATGCCCGAATATTATCTTAGTAGATTCTCAAATGTGTTAGCATAGCATACATTAACACGCATGATTTTGATTTTTTTTTAAAAAACATCATCATCTCGCAGCCATACGGGGTCCTGAACTTTGATGCGATTCTGCTCAGTGATGCGTTTTACAATATATGAATACATCACTACATGAAGAGTAGGGTAGCTGTGTCTCATTTTGGGTGCTGCCTCTACTCACAATGAGAAGCAGAAGGGACAAACTGGGGTCGGATGGGAAAATGTTCCCGTGTGTGTTTATCAGACTTTTCTCCGTGTGTGTGAAAAGGTCAGCAGGGTGGTACAGCCAGCCTCAGTAGCTGTGATGGTTCCCAGCTCCGCAACAGGCCCACTGACAGTTGTTCTCTGACAATAACAGAGGAAGTCATTTCTCCCTCAAGCAAAAACATCTGCTACCTGTTACACACATACACACACAAAGTGAAGCATATTAACATACATTAGGCATCTCCCAGGGCTAAACACAATGTTCTCATCATCTACATAAACACACCGCATTGTCTGGTGTGCATGCACACACACTCGCATACATTAAAGCCCGCGCAGTAGAACACACACTCACTCCCTGTCTGTCGGTCCGTTAATTTGGCGAAGTCTAAACATCTTCCCATCTTACACATGAGTGCAGAGTGTTTTACACACACTCCACAGACTGCACGGGCACTATCTCCTCTATCAGTGTGCCTGTGTGTGATGCTCCCTTCCACACGTACGCTGCAGACCTCTATCTCTGTTTTGCTATGTTTAGACCACTTCACCTGCATACAGCTCCTGCGAAGACAGTCCTGATCCCCCTTCTTCTTGTAGCTAGACGCTCCTTTCATATCTACCTCCATCATCTTCACACCGCCCCCGCCTACCTACACAGCTGCTATCTATAGCCACCCATGTTTTACGCTATCACTGTTAAACTTGCTTTTAAGAAGAAAGAGGAAGCTGTAACAGAGAGATCCCTTTGTATCTACAGTGACTCACAACAGGAAATAGCAACAGCATCGCAGCAAATGGGAAAAGTGTAAAATAAATAAGAACATTTTCTTTGCATAATTCTTTTTTTTTTTTTTGCTTTTTCGTACTTAGTTATCCTTTTCTTCAGTCATCCTTTGCTCAAGTCAATAACATGATTTGGAAGATTTCATATTAACTGTATATATGAGATGACCAATAACGTTATTGGTGAACACAGAACAGAACAATCTGTATGTTTAAGAAAGAGTTACTGAGAGTCTAACAGCTGGAGATGAGTTGGTGCTCCACCAGAGGTTTTCCATCACACCACAGCACCACAGGGATAAAGAGGGGCATTGACTCTCTTCTGTCAGGGATACCTCACCACTAGTTTTAGAACATTTAAAAATATATTTTAATAAATTGTTAAATAAACTACAAAATTACAATTAAAGGAACACCATTGATGGTAAATTGGTTACATTAATAAGAAGAGCAAAAGGATTTTAAATGCGTCACTACAAATAATCATATATTCTGATGTAAAACAAATGATAATTCAATGCAAGGACATGTAAAAAAATATATAACGAGAGTTATACATAGAGTAAGTTCTTTCTTATTTTCCATTAAAAGAGATGTATCTCAGAGGCTGTGAACCTGAAAGGACTGATTTTGAGGCTGCTGTGCTTTTGGTGGAAGGAAAAAGGAAATTAAATGGCCAAGGAAGGGCTACAGGCATCAGCTGTGCTCTTTCCCATACGAACATGTTTATGTCTGTGTCTGTGCGAGGGTGACGTACTATACATCTTTACTCTCCCTTCTTTCTCTCTGGGTGGAAGAAAAGTTGAAAAAAAATGTAAGAGAACATATAGAGGCAGGGGCTGACACCGGCAGAAGAGAAACTGCCAGTCACAGCTCATCTTTCTGCTCCAATGCTGCAGCTATACAGAGTGTCTACATTTACATTTAAACTGTAAGTTGGAAACAACAAAGACACAGTGAAGATGGTCCACAGATGTGCTCTGATCTATAACACTCAGCGTCCCGAGTGTGCGGACAGAGCTTTTTTTGTTCCTACTTCCAAAGAGTAAAACAAAAAAATATGAATGTGGCACATCAACATGTTATTGTGTGTATTTTAGTTCTTATTTGAGCTGAAACTAATAATAATCAATTAGTGGGTCAATCTAAATTGACTAATTCCTAGTTTGATTTGATTAATTATGTCACACAATATGATGTCACCCTTTTGTATGTGAAAGGGAGACTGAGTGCATGAAGTAAAAGTAACAGCAGAGAGACAGAGAGACAGGACAACACAGCAAGAAGAAAGGATAAGAAAAGAAGCAAGAAACACATTTTAAAAAGGAAAGACAGGAAGCGGAGATACACAGAGACAGAGGGGAAATAGATGGAGATGGAGCTGAGGAGACAAATGCTGAAAGGGATCAGGAGACATCTGGGGAAGCTCTACACATGGCGGCCATGACAGGAAAGCAAACTAAAAATCCACTCTTCTCCTGAAATCTCCTCTAAGCCTTTAAGAGGCCCACCTCCCTTCCTCCTCCTCCTCGCCATCCTTACTCGCCGTCGTCCCACAGCGGACCTCCCTGCAGCCCAGACCGCTACCGAACCATAAGTGCTCCATTGAGAAGGAGGCAGGAATCCTGATGATAACGCTGTAGTTTTTCATTCTTTGTGCTGACCCCTCAGCCCCCCCGCCCGGCTCCCTCACCGACCCCATCAGTGGTGTTCAATAAAAGGCCGGGGAAACTCCCTCTCCCCTTTTCCTCTGTATGTGTTGATATTACCGGCAGACTGTTTGGTTGTGTTTGTCAGAGTGTGATGACAGAACTAAACACTGGTATTTACCCAGCGATAACCGCCTTGTCTGGACAGGCTCTGTGTGGAAACTGGGTGTGTGGGACTGAGAGAACGTGTGTGTGTGTGTGTGCTGAGGATTGATGCGTCGTATCTATAATCTCTGTGGGGTTGTGCTGTGCACATACACGTGTTATCATAACTGCTTCGGTAATTGCATTTTATATTTTGTCTTTGTTGAGTGAAAACCTCTCAAGTCCAGCGGTGATGACTTTCCTGTTTGAACTTGAATTAAAGGATTATAAACTCATCTATGAACCGAGGACATTCAATCCTACGTAAAGTTGTAAATGCAAATATTGGCTGCTTTTATTAGGTCTGAAACGTTTATATGGACTTATTGTCTTATACATGCAAATGAGTATCATAGGGAAATGTGGCTAGATAAATACTGAGATAACACTTAATAAATCAACACTTAACATACGCAATATACGCACTCAATGTGCAAGTCACTACACCAGATCTGCCATTCATTCTAACTTTACAAAGTATATAATGTTTAGTTTTTGATGAGACTGTCTACATTGTTTAAATCCAGTTGTTTATTATTGAGGTCACAGTTGCATTACTATACTGAAAAGTCTCTTTGACCTCTATATTTACATACATAAGGAGGGAGAATAATAAAAACACCTCTCAATATTACTCACAACACCACTGCTAGCTATCGCCTCAGTGCTTGAACCTATAACTGAATTAACACCTTAACGACAGTGTCAACAGCAACTAAACATTACAGATATTATGATGAATTTTTGGCAGAATAGTTGTATTTGGTTGCATCAGATTGTTCAAGTGTCCCTAATAAACTGGACAGAGAGCGTGTTCCAAATTATATGAAAAGTTGTGAGACTCATTCAGAGTAAATGAGACCCCTCAGGAAATGAAAAACACATTCCTGTCTTCCTCAATCCTGCCACGACAACCCAAACTACAGGGACATATTTCAGAGGACGAATAGGATGGACGAAATATTAGAGACTCCTTTAGATATAATACAATTTAACAACTTCACAAACTACCTCTGTTGAATTTCCAAAGAGCTGAACTTAATCTAATTTCCAGCCGCCGATTATTTTTAATCATCTTAATCTGTCAATTATTTTTGCAATGAATGAATAGTGTTTAGTCTAAGTCTGAGAAAATGGACCATTGTGAATCGGTCTAATGCAACGTCCTTAAACTGCTTGTTTTTTAATAATGATATAAAACTGTATAAAACTGTAACTGTTCAGTTCAACTATCACGTAACACGGTTATGAAAATAACATCCATGACAAGTGAGCAAAAGATGCACAGAAACAAAACACCGTCTCTGTGCCCGTGTATGCACACTATGTCTGTTTGGATGAAAGTCTAACATACTGTAGCTTCCTGCACTGATAATCAGGGTTTGAGTCCACCTGAGGCTCCCATCACTTAGTAAACACATGTGGTCATTTAAGGGATTTGTGATTATAGCCCCCGCTGAATGTTATGGCATATGTTATGTATATATGAGTGTCTTGGTTTATGTTGATGTGTGCGTGGGTGCAGACCTGCAGCAGAGTCCCGTGGATGTGGTTATGTTGGATTTTGGGGCTGGGCTCTGGAGGAAGCTCCTGCAGTAAAGTGTGGACGGTGGATGGGACCTGGGTCACCAGCACGAAGGGGACGAGGGCCCGAGCCGCCATTTCTCTAGTCCGATACACTGCTGAGCGACCACATCTGGAGAACGAACACACACACACACACACATCATGGAAAGTCCTTAAAATTACAGAACATGAATTGCTGTATTGTTATCATAATCTTTCAGTCTTTCATTATGTAACAGTATATGTTTGAGTTAACAGAGGAAGTTATACGGTTTCCCACTATCACAGGTCATGAGGTTGTTATTGTAACTGTTCAGTTCAAATTATTTTATGGCTGTAACTTTGTTATGAAAAATGATGTAATCACTGTGTGTATTGTCGATATTAATTATCATTATTATTTTGTACTCCAGCCACATTATGTCACGGACAAACTCTTAAGTTAGGAGTGATGAACCACGACTTATTTCATTTGGACGGTTGGTCACTATTTTTAATAAACATGTTATGTAACATCTCAATCTTCATTACAAAGGCAAATGATCAGACCCTAAGCAGACTAACTATCAAACAAACTATCTATTTTGTTTCCACACACAGTATCTCTGTGTCTCTTTTTCTTACACATAAAACACACAACCATTTACAGTAAGCACTGGTGATGGCACCTGATGGAGAATGTGGCCAGTCACCCTGAGTGCAGGCTAAAATTAACCTTGTTTACAAGCTGATAGCTATGGCAGTGTTATGACACCAGAGAAGGATGGACTGACACGAGGGAAGGACATGACCAAGCCCTGAATGAGATGAGGGGAGGGGGTGGGGGGACTGATCGAAAGGGACAGAGGAAGAGCTACTGCTACTAAAGGACATGAGTCAGTTCCTCAAAAACACCAAGACAATGTAATGTCGGTGACTTTTTCTATTTGAAAGCTTTTCTTCTAATCAGCTGCTGGTAAATCGAAGTCAGTGCTGTGCTAATCCATAATAAAAATAATAGAGTAGATGCTGACATATGCCAGGATGCTGGCCGGTCTTTGCCGGTGCTGACTTATATCAACACCAACAAACTATTTACCAGTTCAGTGGGCAAAAAGAGTTCTGAAGTGCGCTATGAATTGGCCTTACATGCCTATAAAGTGCATACATTGAATACATACATACTGTAGAGTCACATGGGAGCACCGCCAAGCACATGCATTAAGGCCAAAAGCCATAGGAGGACGATGGGTGTGTGTTTGTTGTAGGCTGTTTACAGGGTCTGTGATGGCATTAAAGGCGGCTGTGGAGGCCAAACAGGCAGAACCAGCTCCACTGTGGAAAATCCAGGCAGAAGGTTCCAGATAAATCCAGAAACACAGATCCATCACTACAACGGTATGCAGAGATGAAAAGGAAGATTTTTTTTTGGCTTTGGTGTGAGAGAGGGTGAGACATGTTCAAAGACACAAACATACAGCTGCGTGCAATCTAAACTGAGAAGTGTGTAAGGAAGACAAACACGTCGATGACTGCAAATGATTACATGCTCGTTGTTAATCTTCTTTGAGCGCTGAAAATTATCTGTCAAAAACTCCCCGGGCAGTCCGGCTGCTACGAGACAAAGTAAAATAGGCTTGAAATCAATATGGACTTAAACAAAGAGGGGGCTGTTTGCTTTGCTGTTTAAGTCAACTGTCAACAAATGTTTTTCCACCTGCTGTGAGCATGCCTCCCGCCTTTACACACACACACACACCTATGGTGAGACAGACAACCAAAGACCCTGTATCAAACAGAGACAACAGTTTGCATTCCTGAACTCTAGAAGCCTGTACATGTGAATTTATGTGAGCAAGCGTTTCTCTCTCGCTCTCTCTCGCTCTCTCTCTCACACACACACACACACACACACACACACACGTCTAATGACCAAACTCCATGTCCATTCCTCACTTTCCACCCCTCCCAGTTCCCATTTGGGGCCCATATGTTAACTATCTGTGCTAATTTGTCCCATTGAAACACTTTTGCAAAAGGAAATGACAGTTTGGAAGGGTGTAATTTTAGAAACAGGGCCGTCCCCTGTGGGGTCATAGTCAGACTGCTGACTGGCATGGACGAGGCTCATCTGGGCCTCATTTTGAGGAGCTGGGAGAATGGTTTTCTCCACAGACACTGTAGCATGTTGGCTACGAATGCAGGAAAATTAGGGAGGAAAGTGGTGACTCAATTAAAATAATTTAGCTTCATTCATGAGGATGAGATGTAGCTGTCTGACTAGAATCTCAACTCTTTTTGGCATTTAATCGTTTTGTTTTCTGTCAGTGTGTAGAATTGGACAGTGTCTAACTGTGGCATCCAGTGGTAGCATTAAAAACAAGGACATCATCAAAATTGTACTTAAGTATAATAATTAAGTAAATGTACTTCGTAACCTTCCGGCTCTATTGTAATCAGACTAAAGTTGCTGCTTTGAGGTTTAACTAGTTTTACAGTCATCTGAATAAAATATAATAAGGAGAATAAAGTTGCTTCTAATAATATCACGCCACTAATTTTAAATTCAGGTTGGCCCAGATTGTAGACAGACAGTATCAGTTCACATTTTGAAGATCAACTGTGGAACATGTAACTAAAATGTTTCCTTCCAGCGTCTGGCCGAGTTCAGCCGCCGTTGGAAAGTTCAGCTTTCTCTCAGCATTCGTTTACAATTTTTCACCATAACATTGTCAGTGTCCATGCGAGCCAACGAAATGATACCACCAGCAATGTTAAAATCTCTGTTTGGTGGAAGGGGTGGGGGTGGGGGGGAAGCTGACAGTGGTTCTTTCTGAAGCCTCGCTTTAGTTTATGAGCATTACCCGTTCAAAAGAAATGAGATATGAGTCAGCGAGGACGAGAAAGGAAAGGAAAGGGAGCGAGGCCGGGAGGGCGAGGACAGATGCCTGGACTGGATATCAGAGGGCATAAATCTCAGAACGCTGAGGCTTTAGCGTCGAGGCAAAGAGGGAACGAGGGAGAGGGAAAAGAAAGAAGCCAAAAAAGAGGCACTGGAGGAGAGAAGATAAACGTTAAGGGCTGGAAAGAAGCAGCCATCAATTATTAGAGCAAATGTCTCTGCTCATCATCGTCCTCCCCCTCTTTGTCGTCATAATCATCATTCTCTTCGTCATTATCCGAGCAGGTGTGACGCAT
This sequence comes from Scortum barcoo, assembly GCA_023238725.1. Classification (NCBI taxonomy): domain Eukaryota; kingdom Metazoa; phylum Chordata; class Actinopteri; order Centrarchiformes; family Terapontidae; genus Scortum; species Scortum barcoo. The sequence goes on from CM041544.1 coordinate 4,209,001, forward strand.
GCCGAGGTCTGGGCAGCAGGAGAAATGTCGGGGGGGGGGTTGGGACGATATAAAGATAAAATGCTGGGGGGAAAAAAGGGGAAAAATTATTTGGCATCACGCTTCATCCTCGCAACAGAGCTAAGCTACCTTTAATCCTTCAAGGTGGTGGGGCAGATCATATTGAGAGAGGGAAGGAGAGGGTGAGGAGGAGGAGGGAGGGGGTGACAGTCGTTGACCTCAGACACGTCTGCACACGCCTGGGAAGGATGAGCTGGGGGGGGTGGGGGCTGGTGGGGGTAAAGGGGTCTTGGTGAAGAGAAACACGGCTGGAGCCAAAGAAATTAGAGCTGGGCTATATTTAACATTTCCAACATGTGGGCTTCATTTGGGTGGATGTGTGTGCAGCATACCTCCTCTGACAGCAAGAGCCAGTCAGCGAGTCATTGCTCAAGCTATCGACCTGTTAGCCGCATCCACAAGAGACAGGAGAGGAGTTATATAAAGAGTCTGGTAAAATCAGTTCATCAATAACTGATCTAGGAAGAATGATGATGTTTTTTTTTTTTTTTTTTAAGCCCGCACGAGGCAACTCTGACGCTCCAAATGGTAACAGTTAATGTTAGCCCAGCCGCCTTGTGCTTACAGCCCCGCCGCCCTGTGATCCTGCTTCACTTTCCATTTGTCGCCCTCTGACCAGAATGTCATTTAGGCAAACGGGATGAACGCCTGATGTGGAGATGTCTGGCCCAGCTTTGTGATTAAGGCGCATAAGAGACAACTTCCCCAGTCTTAATTGAAAGCATCATAAAGAGGATATAAATGGAAAGCTCATGAGAGCGCGGTTCTGCTGGAAACAGGACGCCTTCCAAAACGGCTCAAAGCTAATGATGATGATGATGATGGTGATGATGATGATAACTGACTGAAAAGATTAGAGATTTTGCAATTTTGCACAAATTTAATTTTACCGTAATCGACGATCTTATCTGAAGAGATTAAATGGAAAACAGAAGTGTGTCTTAAATAACAGGGACCGAATGATGTGCTTAGCAACATTAGTTGTACCCATTCAGCAACTCTAAGGATGAATGCACAGAGATTAGAGAAGTGCACAATTTAGCAACTGTTATTTAACATGGTCCCTGTTTATACTGGCTGCAGGCGATGGGGGACAAAATACGCAGTCTTCACTCAGAGAAACAATGTTTTGTAAGGTTAATGAGAAGCTAATATGAGGATTTAACAGCCTGGCTTTGTTAACTCAATTGTAAATCCTTTAAAGGTACAGTGTTTTAAGTTTAACACTCTATTTTTGTGTCTTCCCTCCAGTGTTTCCTTGCTGAACACTGGAGGGATAGTAACACTAAAAACAACGTAACTTTGGAACATATTCACACTGAGTCAGACTGCCGGTGCTTATGGACAAAACAGAAGGAATGATTACAGTAAGTGGATCCATTTCATGTGTCAACCGCATGGTGGCGCTGGAGGAAAAGCCAGAGGATCAAATTTATCAGTATTCATCTTCTAGGGGCCATGAATATAGAAATAGTTGATATCTCCATCTAGAGTGGTTACAAACTAAAATTATGTGGACATCTGTTTCAGTCAGCTGTTTGGGAGCGAAAAAAAAACATATTAGGTATAATACTATCCTAAGAACAACATCTACTCACAAACACACTACGACACTGTAGTGATGTATCACATGTGTAAAACCAACATCTACCAACTACCAACACACATACAATAACAGACACACAGATTAAAAACTACAAGTGCTGTTATCTAAACCGTCAGCAGAGCACTGCAACCTCAAGGTCTCAGCCCCCATCTCTTTCCAAACACACACACACACACACACACACAGCATACAATTCTTCCTCTCCAAGTGCACTGCTTTTAACTCAAGAGAGAGAAATCAAAAGCTTTTACAAACATGAAAACTTTCATATTTTACCATGTAGAAGCTTGTCTGGACACACGCTGTGATATATTTTACATTTTCTGGGAGGGCGTGGATGGTGTCTTCTCTCAGTTCGGTTCACCTGAGACCGCAAGTTGCACCGGGAGAGCGCAACATGTGAGGAAGATCACATTATCTCCCCCTCTGCCAGCTCTCCATCCGAAAAACATCAGCTGCTGTGTTTGTTGGCACGCCAGGTTGTTTGGGAAGCAAGACTTCGCAAAACTGAGCTTCGATCTGCACAGTGGTGAGCAAGTGGGTCAACTCTATATCTAAAAATGTACAAAAGTGATCTGCACAGGGTGTGCAGACATTTTTACACAATGAAAACAGAAATATTTTTATTCCCATTTCGATTCCTCTGACTGTGTGGGCATATCTCATGTTTCTAGTCATTACAACCAGCCGGACGTTTTAAACCTCTTGATGGATCAGTCATCTTTTAAAAAGGGGCTGTTGAAAGGTTTGGACTTAAATTAACATTGAGAGCAAAAGGTTCAGATTAGATGGTAATTTTTTTTTTTTTTAGCATTTTGTGCATTGGGAATGGATTATATCAATAAGGGTCCTCACAAGAGCAGTAACACCAACATATGTGTGTGTGTGTACGAGCTTCAGTTGCACTTGCAGGTGCAGAAGCAGAAGATGAACATGTACCAATAATATTTAGTGCTTTCTCCGTCTGAGGAATGAGAAAAATGAAGGCTGGAACCACAGTTTCCCATTCGCCTGTAAGCTTTACTCCCCGTTAAACGCTGAGTGGAGTTCAGATAAAACCAGCCACAATCTAATCAACCGCTGTGACACAAGACAGTACAAGAACCAATGCAGAAACTGGCCGGAGAGACGAAGCCGGATGAGGCGGGTGTTTTGTCTTAGCTTGCGGTATATAATAAGTATAATGAGCAGTTTCTTGTTTTTCCACACAGGGCGATACATTTTGGGGAGCATAACGTCAAAGACACGGCCAAGAAATGATGTGAAACAAGTTCATATAAAAGATGCGGAGGCACCTGTACAAACAGAACAGATGAACACATACATGCATGCGCACACACACAGAGATATTAATGTTTAGACTGCAGGTGTTTTGTCTTGGTGATTGTTCTATACTTAGACTAAGTTCTGGTTCAGAGAAACGTTGCTCAAGAGGTTTATCATGGCTGAGAGAGCAGGTGCGTGACCCTCTTGGGTTTGATAGAGCATTCCCCGTGACAGAGTTTCTTTAAAACCTTTATTTAAGCGCCTGAGCTGGCTGGAAACGCGTTCTCATTGATAGCGATGACACAAAGGAGGAGCTGCTGATGGGAAGAGCATTATATCCATTCACCAAGCCGCTGAGCTGCTCTGCTGAGACTCCTGAAGCAGTTATTCTTTTTTGAAATCACTTCAAGCCCTTTTATGATGGAAGGGAGCGATTTGACAGAAGCATAGCGGCAGTACGGAACAAAAAGAGCGTTATGAAAACTTATTCCTAAGCAAACATCACAAAGACAGGCAGAGAAATAACACCAACTGTGATGACAGACAGACACAGATTATATAGAAGATCTTAAGCTACTGGTGTGCGTGTGAGTGTGTGTTTTTAAGTACGTCTGGGTGTATTTTCACAAGCTTGTGTGCGCAGTATATTTGTATGCGTCTGGCTACCATTTTTAGATGCAATGTATGCAGTAATATAAGCTGCCAACAATAGATGTACTCACACTCAACACACACACGCACTGAAACAATTGAAACTTTTGTGACAAACTGATCTAAACACAAGGTTCATTTATCAGACTGTATCAATCTTCCTCAGCAGAAAGAATGGACTTTCGATCTTGACCTTTATGCTGACATGGACGCGAAGTGTGCTCAAAGAAATGGATAAATGAACAGTTTCATGACAACTAGATCAACTTCTTACTGAGGAAGTTTGTGCGATACAAGAAAAGCTTTAAATTGATCTTTCTGTGAACTTTCAGTATCAACTGCATCAAAATTGTTGCATTATTAACACATTATGGTGACACTGGTGTCATTTCCACATGAAAGTGACAATAATGTAATTAAGGGTTTTTCAATTTGAGACCTTTAAGCAACAAAACTTACCCAGCATAATGCATGTGTCTATAATGTATGTATGCTTGTGCCTGTGTAGCACTGACACCCACCTAATGATGAAGGGCATGAAAGGAGCGAGTCCAAGGGGCGAAGAGGACCCATCCATGGGAGAAGGGTAGAGCCGACTGAGCACCAGCAGCAGCAAGAACAGACTGGGGTGAAGCTTCACCTGACCACTGTCACTGAACACACACACACACACACACACACACACACACACACACAGAGTCAGATTTGATCATCATCATTTATCAATTCAGATAATGGCGCATACTTCTGGACGGTCTCTCTTCAGACGCATAAGCAAACAAACAACAGGGAAAAGACAAGTATGTCAACCAAATCTCAGCTGTTATCCTGCATGTTTTTAGTCATTTCAGTGTTCTCTGTCCATATTTGGCTGTCTCATCTGTCGGACTGAGACAACGACTTTTAAAATTTATGAATAAAACAACCAGGCTTTTGCCAAGAATGTGACCTACTTGAGGAGTTCTGATTAGAGCAATGACAAATCAATTTTAGAACTGCTTGTTTTATAGATTTGCTTTATAGGAAAACTTCAGGAATTAGCTTTCTCGCTGAGTTAGATGTGAAGCTTGATACCAATCTTGTCTCTTTATCTTTGTTGATATTCTGTAGCTTTAGTCGTCTAAGAAAAACCAAATCTGCTTGCAGTTCTACCGTGCTGTCTGTGTTTTGCATCAGGAATATGGCCGACACGTGAAAGCCACACATAATCAAAATACCAAACCAAAATATAACTAAACTAAATTCCCCCTCGCTCTGTAACACAGACCGCATATCTAAAACCACCCACGCTCCGATACAGTCATCTCCTCATCCGTCCTTGAGCCGAGTGTTTCATCTCCCTCTTTTTCCTCCATCCAAATCTCCTCACCGCCAGCTGAGTCAGAATGGAAACTGTCCGTCTCTGCCAGCGGCTTCACAGTTTCACTTTGACACACTCACACAGATGAGGGAAAGAGGGACAAAAGCAGGAGGAACAGGCAAAAACGCACGCCATGAAACAAAAGCAAAATGACAGAAAGGTCTGAAGATGTCTCATATAAAGAAGGGCCGTGATTTGCATTCAGAGGAATTTTATTCCCTCTTGTCCTGCTGTCAGATTCCAGATCTCTGAGGGGTGAATCGAGTGGAAAAATCAACTCCTCAAAAGTTTTATATCTGCCAGCGTGGGAGGATTTTTACTTTATCTTGCTGTTAATAAATCCACTCAAGCTTTGTGGTGTTATTTCAGCAGTGTGTAAGGTGAAAAGATCACCTTAGAATATGAGAATTTCATGGGAAAACTGTGTTTACAATGGATGGAGCGCCTGCAGCTGAGCTTTGTGTAGGTCTGAAAGTATGTAAGGTCTGCTTTTATGAGTGTGTGAGTGTGTGTGTGTGTGTGTGTCAGGAGAGCGATATGTCCTTCGGGCCCCACTATCATTAGCCATGAGGATCTCATAGAACCGATAAAGAAGTACAGACCCCTCTGCGAGAGCGACTTGTGCTTTTCATTACTTCATTCAACAACGCACACACGGAGCAATCCGCTGGGACTGCCATAGATCGGCGAGATGGGAAATGTAATAGCAGCCCAATTAGTAACTGGTCTAACGTGTTTAGTGTCACAGTTTAGTCAGGCACAACGGGACAGGATGTGATGTCAGAGAGACAAAAGGGGGGCAGACGGAGAGGAACTGCGAACATATCAGGCCTTGTTGGGATACGGCTGGAGGCAGAAACACTTGACAGGATGAAAACGAGACTCTGTGGCATGTTGTGGCACTCGCAAACTCCACGTCGACGTCTTCCGTGAATGTCTGCTCTCTCCCCTCAAACTCCTCAATCATGTCCAGTGCACGGCTGTTTGATGAAAGGTTATCTTTGTTTTGCATCCTTTGAAGAGAGTGGGAACGCTGACCTTAAGTATTTTTATTCCTCATTTATAAAGCAGTGAAAGGGACAAAGTAGCTGAGACACAAAAGAAGTTCTAAAGTAAACTAATGCTTTGGCTTACCAAAAAGTTAGTTCTCATGTGAATAAATCACCAGTTTTGTTTAGAAAATTAGAAAAAAGTATTTGGTATGTGATACGAAAACTGTTTTCTTTGGAAGTGGAGGCTGTGGCAGATAAGACAGTGTGTACTGCAAGAGCAGTTTGAAATGTGGGTACTGACCTGAAACAGCTTCAGAGATAAACCTGCTCAAGATAATCAGGTTAGGAATTTGAAATGTATGAATCTGAGGTCAGCATTCTTATCTGTACACTAAGGATATGGCAGCATATTCCTAACAAAATCAAAAGTCATCCACTTGAAAAGAGGCCAAACACAGCACGGGGTGCAAACAGTAAAGTGCGAGCATACACGGTGCGACTGGAGTTTTGAGTTAAGATACGTCAAAGTAAGTCCAAAGTAACACCTACTAACACAGGAGGGAAATGTGATTGATAACAGGTACAAAACATAGAAATTAGAGCGTTAATTTAACTGATTTTAGCCATTAATCAACAACTCAACAGAAACTTTGAGGCTATTTTAGTCTGGTTTGAAGTACTTTACATTATGTAACATGACATGCTGGCTGACAGGCGACACTTTCAGAGCGTGCCTTCTTTACATGCTACAGCCATGATTACTACCCTGAAATACAGCAACCGACTGTCTGTCTGTCAGATGTCTTGACTATCTCTGTGGACACAGGACTGTTTTCTATTTAGAACTCTTCTTCATGGTATTTGTTAGGGGAGAGCATCAGAAGGGAGATCGGTTACACAGTATATAATGTATACAGAGACCAAAGTGCAACCTTACAGTTCCAGATCTCCCTTCTATAATCTTTTGTATATCGTGGCCTATTTTGGGAATGCACTTGTACTGTAAGTTCTGTAAAACCACTAACAGCAGCTTTCTTGCCTCCTGTCCTGCTGTGTATTGCTACAGTGTGGTGTGGTTGGTCTGTTTGGGTGGCGCGATACGCTGAGATGATGTGGGAAGTCAGAGAGACGAGATCTGGTTCCGTGGGAAATTTGCAAATGTTTTAACAAGGGTCGAAGGGAGTGAGGGGAATTGTGAAAGAGCTAGTCTGAAAAAGCAGTCAATTAATTGGATCCATATTAAGATAAGGCCACCGGGGGAGCTGCTGAACGGCCCAAACTTTTAAAGAGGGAGCTGCGGCTAAGCTAAAAAAGATAAGGCCAATGAACCTCAGTGGACTCAGCTCACCACTGCAAAACGTAAGCTCAACAAGACACTTCACTCGATTCGGTCGTAAAATCGTGTGCATGGAGCAAATCATTTGTCAGTTGTGCAAGTGATACTTTGCAATAAAAAAGGCCCACACTCAATCTTGAAACTACTTGATTAGAGAAAACTGCGTAATCGTCTTGAGACCATGAAAGAGCTTCACTGTAAGTAAAACTAAACTTATAAATGGGTTCACAGAGGTGCGAAAAGTTATGGCAAGGCCTGAATGTGGAGGGTATGTGTGTGTGGATGAAGGAGGACCACCTCACCTTTCCACTGTGGCTGCAGCCTCCTCCAGCTGGTTCAGAAGGAACGGATAGAGGGCTGGGAAACGAGTGAAAAACTCCCGACCGGTCATCCTGACGGGAGAGAGAAAGAGAGAGACAGAAAGAGTAAGAATGATGAGATACGAGGAGTCTCAAGCTGGCTGTTTCTAAAGTACAGAACAAGCAGTCCCGAAAGTCTTATCCACACGAGAAAAAACATGATGTTTGGGGACTTTAGGAGCTCCGTTGTTTATGGTACAAGTTCCATACTTAGGTTTTACAGCTTATACAACTCTCGGAAATTATTTTGAACGAGACTCAACGCTTAGCAGTGTTTACCATGGTCAAAATGGACATTTTAACATGCTAACATCTGCGAATTAGCACTAAACATAAAATCTAATTGAGGCCGATGAGAATCACCTTAATTTTGTAGGTACTAAAGAGGAGGACAGAAATAATATTTAGACCTGATGGTGGTGCTAAATGAAAGGTCAGAAGCTCACTAGTGTTTTTACAGTTCATCCTGAGGTGGACATGAATGTCTCTTCCACATTTAATAATTACCATTTTAAAGACATTTTGCTCAAAAGCAGACATTTCAACCTCACAGTAACACACTGTAACAACAACTATCACAGGCTGCAGCATGTAGTCCTGCCTGTAAACTGACACTGACATGTAAAATATGGACATGAATTGTGGAACATTTGTATAACTTTAAAACTGAAAGAGAAAGTGCATGATGGTTTATTCCTAACCCTGACAGTCCTTTGACTCAAAAATAAGCTCCGCTCACCACAGTGGCTCTTTTTGGAGTTTGACCTCATGTATGAACATGCAGGAGACTGTGAGGTGAGAACGAAACTGAAAATAAATGTTTGTGTCAAATGGGAGATTGTTGGAAGGTGAATTAATGTATTCAGGAGAATTACAGGTCTCTTGATCTTCAGAACAAACCCATGTAAAGAGAGACCACATACACTGAGGTCAGGGATGGGAGGCTCTGGCAAATTATAAAATTAGACAAATTATTATATCAATTACTAGAAAGAAGAAAGGAATGATTAGAAATATTAGGAAGGCCAAGTATATCATATTAAAAGGCAACACATAGAATCTCTCCAGAGAGTAAAACTAGCTGCCATCATGAATCACCGTTAACAGAGGAGAAACATCAGTGGATTTACTTTGAATTCCAGTTCATTAAATAACCTGACAGTCAGTAGTGATTAAATTCATATGTTCCAAAGACTCTTCATCATTTCCCCTCCTCTGCTTCTTGCTGTTTCTCATTATGTCACTTTCATGGAGGGAGAGAGAGCCTTTAGTAAAATGTTGTGAAGCTCTGATAAGGAGGTGGCCTCTTGCCAAATACTTTCTACCTAAACAAATCCGAGCTTTATGTTAGCTTACGCTGCTACAGCTAGAAATAAACAGTTACAGCTGTGTGTATACACACACTGCACCATGTGCCATGGTCACGTGTGTTTGTGCTCATGCATTCACTCACACACACATACACAATTGTCAATAAAATGACAAACTTTATATTTAACACAGGCGGTCTTCCTGCTGTAACCGGCATTCAGCCTCAGGGCCATTAAAGTTTTTATTTAACTCTGTCCGTCTAAATCAAGTTGCTCCTGAAGGGAAGAGGTCTGGCCTGCCAAGCACATGATCACAAGACTGGAGGGATCGCATACTGCTTCAGTCACGACTGTCATTGATTCTGGACTAATGCACGCACACACACTGGAGCTGGTTCAAGTTAGCAACAGTAACAAGAGTGCAAAAGTAATAAGAGTAAAGTAAAAATGAAAAGCACAGAAATGTGTATATTATGTGTGTGTATGTGTGTGTGTGTGTGTGTGTGTGTGTGTGTGTGTGTGTGTGTGTGCTCTCCTCCTCCTCTGCGCTCTCTAATGAGAGTCTCTCTGTCTGACAAGACTCTGCTGCCTGGAGGACAAAGGTCAGAGGTTGTGTCGGAGCAGATTAGACGAGGTAAAAGGGCTAAGGGTCACAAAGGAGGAGAGAGGAAAGAGGAGGCGGTGTAAGTGGAAAGACCTGGTCGTGTTTGTGTGCACACTCATATTGCATACATCACCTTTAAGGCAAATGACACAAAACGTTTGATCAAGATGAGAGTTACGTAAGGTAAGTAAAACATTTTTTCAGAATGCAAATACAGAAGGTGAAATAAAGGTCAATGGATGAAAGTTACTAAGGTCTGTTGTTACAGTAAGCACAACTATGAGGACTTCTGGTGTGTCTTTTTCTTATACTCTACTATACTGGAAAATATTTCAGTTTTTACTCCTCAGTATTTACTTGACATGACTTCAGTTACTAGTTACTTGGCAACCACTGGAATAAACAACTGAAAAGTATATAAAGTAGTTAAAACTAGCTCCACCGTGACCGGCTACAGCAGCAATATGGTGCCTACATATTGATCCATCAGTATTAATATTGTAATAACATAATACATAATAACATATTAGCTGCAGGCTAGACTTTTCTGATAATACACACTTTCACTGAAGCAGGTTTGAGAATGCAGGCTCATGACTCTGATGCATTAATATCAACTTAAAAGGACTAGTGTTTCGAGATGCTCCATGAAGTCTGGGGTGTTTGTTAAAATTGTGATCTTTGTAAACTGAAATAAATGTATCAGAGTTGTGGGTTTCTCATTTTTTAACACTGATATTGGTATTTTTGCATGTACAAGAGCACATGTTATGTATAGTGAGGAGCTGATGCAGGCTGGAGATAAAGCTGCAAGCTCGGGTTGGAATGCAGAAAGCAATCTTCACTCTGTCAGCTTTGTTTACGGTTGCATTTATCTCAGCAACGATATCGGATGAACATCAATGCATGGTCACGGAGCGGAGAAACCTGAGTCTGGGCTTACAGGAACGACGATCCACAAGCAAACAATATGTCTGGATTCGAGTAATTATGTAAAATACACAGCCGAAATTCCCACAGACAGTAAGAAGCTCAGTCCTCCCAAACACACAAATACACACAATGCTGTAAATAAACTGGCTTGTGTGAGAGGGAAAAGTGTTTATGCTCCAGCTTCAGTGGACCAAGAGGCCCTTACACACACATACTCAAATATTAGAGTGGACAAGCTGTCACAATGCATTTTCTGCTGCCAGAGATCACAACCGGAAAATCATGGTAATAACAGATACCAGACATACAACCGACTGTGGAAAAGGCAAACTCTCAAAGACACAATTATAAATGAGTTGCAGCTTTACTCCTCATACACGGATGGGTTTGAACCAATTTCAGGTAAATGCAACAAGATTTACTGGCATTGTAACTGACATGCTACAGGAGCACTTTTAACATAAAAATAAGGATTTCTAAACTATGAATATTAAAATATAACCATGAACAAGCATTGTAAAGTCACACTACGATAAAGAGTTAGAGTGAAAATACTAATGTTCTTGGGCAGAGTTCTATTTCTCACTAATCACAAACCACAAACTCTCCCACATGCATATAAAAATCAGCCCACACAGTAATAATAAGTACCAAAGCAGCAGGCGAGAGGAAGGGGAGATAACAGAAAGTTATACAAAGGGAGGGACAGCAGACTAAAAACACAAGTTAAAACAGACAAGATAAACAGGAGCAGCCTTGGCTTGGTTAACAGTGTTCAGAGGCCTTCACAGAAGCAGCCAATAGAAATACAGTAGAGGGAACAAGACGGAGCTTCCTGGACAGGGGCCCAAAGCCCAGTGAAACCCTACCCTGGACTATCTGTGGGTAACAAATCAGTTGCAGCTCAATATAGACCTCAATACAACTATCATATGCTGCTGCGGCAATACGGTGCTGCTCTGAATACTAGATGGATCCCTGAATCACTTCCAACAGGCCTCAGTGAGATATCAGTCATATAAAGGTTTTCTACACAGTGCTTTCAGCGTGTACGAACCATCTGCTAATTTAGATTTCCAAACAGCGGTGAGGTTTCAGGTTTACTGAGACTGAGAGCCTACAGTCATGCTGATGGCTCTGTGAGGCTCTGCTTACAGACCCACTGCCAACACGCTGATGTTCACCATTTTAGTTAACATAAAATACAGAGGCGGAGGCTGCACGCAGTGAAAGTCGGAATTATGACTGGGAAAATGCAAAATCCATCTTGGTATTTACTAATATTGAAATACCTGAGATAACCTTGTCGATGCACAGTATTTTACTGCTTACACCATCAGCTCTGAAAATCACACAGGCCTCATGATCTAGATCTTGAACGTCCATCACTACCATCCATCCCATATGAGGTGAAGGCGGACATGCCAGCAGCTCCCTCAGGCTGTAATCCACCGCAGTGCAGTAAAAGTCAGCATGCTAACGTGCTCTCAGTGACAATGCCAACATGCTTCTTATCATCTTAGGTTAGCGTGTCAGAAAACTCATATTTACTGATTAGCTCAAAACACAAAGGAGGTATTTAGTCACGCACTAAAGTGTTGGACCACAAAGAAACAAAAATGATCTCATTACTGGCAAAACTCATTCTCTGGGAGGAATATCTGCCTGCAACTACATGGAAGATTTTCCTTTGATTATATAATCCCGTGGAATCTGTTGCACATCCCATGACTGTAACTTCACCTGACCTGAATCTAAGGTGTATACAACAAATCATTCATGTGTATGTGGAAAAAACACTTGACTTCTGCCATCATTTTCAGTATTAAGATTTCCAAATGCTCGGGTGGTTGCTTGACATTGGGCACCTGTTAGAATTTAACACTCTTTTTCCAGAAACCTAAAAAACTGCAATCTTTCAAAAACAAACCTTGACAGCAACTGGATCAACAACTGATAAACTTCCAACTAAAACTGAGAAAGTTAAACAGATTCTTCATTTGCGCAACTCATTCCATTTTGAGTGTGTGGTGGTTGCAGATAATCATATAAACATCTTATCCACCAAAATGAGAGATCCACCAACTGACACCCCATCAGACAAAATTAGGATTTGCTTGACACAGGAAACTTTGGATATAAACTAGTGGCTTTTGGTTGTGGACATTTCAGTACTTCTGTAATGTCATCATTTGTGATGTTGCACATTGTTCAGAGATGTCTGTGATCATCTGTGATCATTTCAGGCCCTCATAAAACCAAAAGTGTACTTTTGAGTCTGTAATTGTTCTTTTGATGGTGTACATTTGTAACAAATGTTGCTGTACTGTTCTTGGGGCCTTATTAATTGCAGCCCACTGGTATGAAACCAGGTACAACACAGCACCAATGGTATAGTCCCATAAGTTTTTATAGAGCTTTATTGATAATAATAATATGACACAAACACTATGGCCATATGTTTCTATTTTAGTTCCTTAATATGAAACTGCCCTTTTTTCTTTACCCCTAGTGATGTTTTTCTTGCTGGTGCAGCAGCAGAGATGTGCTCCTCCACCAGCTCTGCAGTGGGTTTGAGAGGAGTGAAACCTGCACTTCAGCCAGAGTGGTGTTACAACAGTGTCCCCCGGTGGTGTAAAACAACCACTGTTTATACACGTGCTCCTACTTATGTTTGAAACACTCTGAATGTGCTGACTGTCAATATACAACAAAAAACAGAGATTTAATAAGTTCTATGTTAGACTGTCTTGCTCAGAGTCTAACATAAAGTGGATAAAATAGCGACACTCACTAAGAATTATTACAATCAAGTAGAAGAAATTCCCTTGTTTTTAGGTAACAAATACACAGTATTAAATAAGGGCCACATTCTCTTATAAACTTTTTTGCACATACATGACTGATGACCACTGATTTGAACTTCCTCTATTCAGATGTAAGCATCTCATTCTGCGCCGATGCACATGACAGTAAACTTAAACTGGTGAGCAGAGTTAGAGAGGGAGAAGCAGCTGACCTGTTCTTTTTCGAGTGCTCGTCCTTCCCTCTCTTCACTCCAAAGATCCTCGTGATCAGAGTGCTGAAGAGAAGAGTGGAGGAGTTCCTCACCTGGGAAAGAAAAACAAAAACAAAAAAAAAACAAAAGGAGGGAGGATAGAGTGTGTACGGGTCAGGGTGTTTGACATTAAAAGTGATAGCAGACCTGATATGAATAAGGATCACAGGAAGCATTGATTGAATTTTTCAGTCCTGTTGGAGGCTGTAGCATGTTCTGCTGTTGAATATTTAATCTGTCATTAATGATATAAATGGATGGCCAATATCAGACACACCTAACCAGAGTGGTGTTCTTGTGAAAAACATGGATGACGATGCTGGGCTGCGTGTTGAAATTAAAACAACAGGGTCAAACAGAGGTGGAAGTCAAAACTCACCGCCCAGACAGGAGAGGTGAAGCCCAGCACAGCAGCCTGCATCCCGTCTGAGACGAAGGGAATGATGTTCTCCCCCAGACGAGTGTCCCTGTACAGAGCCCTGAGGATGTTCAGAGCATGGACCTGTGGTGAGGAGAAAACACGTTACATTAGGAACTCATTATATTACGAAGGACACAGTGATAGAGACAACTGTTTGTCAGAAACATTAAGATCACTCAAAAAAAAAAAAATAAAGATAATTTTTAAGTGACCGTAAGAACACCATGACTGGCCTGAGTCACCTTTCACTTGATTTGAAATGTCTAACCTGGTTTTTATGGTGCTTGGTTACAGAACACCTTGAACAAACTTTAAGGGAGGTCAAAGTGGATCAGGAATTAAAGACGAGCAAACGTCTCAAAGCTCACAGCAGCACTCCTCACGATGCCACTTCAGCGTGCTCAGTAAACAGCTCTCACAGCAGAGATCTGGCTCACTACAGGACTCGTGCATGAAGCTAGCGGGTGGTCGAACCTGAGGCACGGTGGAGCTGTCAGTGTTCCTGTTAGCAGAGGGCTTGGCCAAAGCGATCAGCTCTCTCATGGTCATTTTCAACAGACTGCAACTGGACGACTTGGGCTCAGAGGAGAGCAGAGCCTGCGGGAGTGAAAGACGAAACATCAGAACAATACAGAAAAGAACATGAAAAGCCACAGCACCATCTTCACTGGATGTTTGTGCTCCACTTATTTAGCGCTGCACTTCTATACTGTTACACTCACAAAAGGATAAAAATTAATACAGAAGAACCAAAGATGTTGTCATTTTATTGTTCTTTTGTGTCAAAATCTATATCATAATATTATTATCTATATTATCATCTATATTGGTGTCTATATTACTCACAATGCAATCTGACTGCTGAAAGTTTGGTTATGAATTTGGATGATTAAGATTTCACACAGCTTCCTCTTCCCTGTTTCTTTAGAAATCACTTGTTTTTCTGTTGTTGCTGTTTTTTCACTTTTTCAATAACAGGATAGGATTGCTTTGTACTTCTTGCACTTCAAACTAGAGCTGCACCAGCAGTATGAGTATTAGTTGCTTACTGCAATTAAGCTACCTTTGCACAGTTTGACATTATGGAAGCCAGAAATACAGATCCTGATGGTATAATGTTGTCATGCTTTCAAGTTCATATATATAGTGGAAAGAGTTTAGTAGTAGTAGTTTTTGCAGGAAAATACTGATTCATTTCATTAGACCCTATAAACTACAATTTTTTATCTATATGTATGTGACTGTATATCATCTAACTGTTTACTGACATTACAATGTTCTTTATGGTTTGACAAATGTTAGTGAACTGATGTACTTGTTCCTACATTTTTAAAACAGGCCACATGAACAACTGTCAGTTCTGTAGTTCAGATAAGTATTCATATCAGCCGATCTATTTAATTAAATTACTTGTTACTTGTTTTGTTGTGAAACCTCTTGACTTCACTAACTTCTGCCCAGTACTCTATACTGTGGCATATAGAGAGACAGGTATACGATTACATAAGTTTACCTATACTGATGGCCTCCCTTAATGACATCATTTGTATGTGCCAGGAGTGGGAGCTGGGAATGTCGGAGCAAGGAGGTGACAGCAATTGGCTGCTGTGTGAGAAAGGAGTTATCTTACTGTGGGAGCTGATGGGAGCCAGCTGTGTGTCTGGCCTGGGTTATGGTTTCGAGTCAGGCCTGGGAGGGATGGAGAGATGGAGGGATGGAGGGTGGAGGTACGGATGAGGAGGAGGAGGAGGAGGCACAGTCTGGCTCTTATGAACTCTTGGGGGGAGGACGGGAAAGAGGAAGAGGAGGGCTAGCCCGGGTTCCTGTGAAGTCTGTCCCAGGTCGGTCTACACCAGCATGAGGCGAGAGCAGGAGCCGGCCCTCCCGGATCTGATTCGGTCTTTTTGTGTGAAGGAATGCGGCTCGAGGCTCTGCCAAGGTGTTGACTTGTGCTTCTCTGCAGACTTCCTCTGTGCTGCCAGGCTCTCCCTCCTCCTTTATCTTATCTTGTCTGTCTCTCCCTCTCCCTCCATTCTCATCTTAAGTCATCCATACTGGCTCTCCATCATGTTGGGTTCTGCCTTACAATTCATCCTCTCTTCTCTTACTTTTCTATATATTTCTATATTTCTGTATATTAACATGCAGATAATTAACATGAAGTCTCTTGAATAACCAGGAATAATAATTCACATCTTTCTAAACTCAGTTACTTCAAAGCTTTCAGACCGTTTTTAGCCAGCACACACGTCTGGCATATAAATGTCTGAAAACGAAAAAGAGAGGCAGTGATGTCAGCAGGTGCAGCCATGCGTCTCATACCTATAACCACAAGAAAGAGCGGGCCCACTCCGAAATTACTGCTGTGATAAAACATGAACTCTGTCATGTCTAGTTTTAATATCAGTAATCAGAGTAAGTGGGGGGGGGGGGGGTTAGCTATGGCTGAATAACAGACTGAGTCAGTCGAGTGTTAAGGCAGGTTAGTCAGAGATTACAACACATTGTTAGAGGTGTGTGGGACTGGTGACTACCAGAAGGGGTCAAACAGAGGACAGCCTGTGTGTGAGTGTGTATGTATATGTTATGAGTGTTTATGCGAGTCACTGAGTAAAAAAGACAGATGGATTAAGAAACTCAGTGTCCTTCCAGCATGAGTGCTCCAGTGGCACGCCAAGAACTGCTGATTGCACTACTTTTAGAAGTAAACAGGACACAAAAATGTGTGCGTGCATGCCTGCACATGCATGCACACACAAATGCACACACACACACACAGAGGGTTTTGATTACCAAACCTCTGTGAACTTTCCAACATTCATTCAATGAATATAACCGTCCCTGTCCATGCAACACATTCAATTTCATAACCTAAATTTGATCATTTTTTAACTTTAACCATAACATGACTTCCTGTATAGTTCAGAGCGAATGAGATTTGTAATGTGTCTGATTTTGCACCGTAAATTTCCCCTCTGTGGGACAAATAAAGGAATCTGAATCTAAATCTTCTGAACTGTGTTAAACGGCACCGAAAGGTCCCAAACAGGAACAAAGGATCACTGTGTCCAGATAGAGTTAGATTCACTAACGGCGGAGTAAACCGACGTGACCGCCACTCCACCACACACTCTCAAGAAACTAAATCAGAGGAATGCGCAGTTTACTGACAAAGGTCTGCGCCTTCTGCGTTCTGAAGTGTTTTGAATTAAAACAATAGCCTCTTACAACCACTTGAAAGCAGCAGTGCAGAGTCCAGCATCAAGACAGCACCCTTTGGGTACTCCTCAGCCCAGCTGTGAAGTTTACACTGTGCACACCATGCTTACAAACCTGGATGTAGAAGGGTATTCCAGCACTGCGACGTGTGGCACACAGCTTGGATGACGGGTCACTGGATTTGACCTCCTCGAGAACCTCAGACAGCCAGCGGGCCGGAAGCTGCTGCAGGGCCTGACTTCCACTCCACACACACACACACACACACACACACAAACACACACACACAAACATAAATAACGCCGATCTAAATAGTCTGAACTTCTGTTTTTGATTGAGTACTTGCATACGTGCTATGATTTCATTAAGTTATATATTTACTTATTCAAAAAAACCTTTTATATTTTCCTCTACAAGTGGTGTGTATTTCAGATTTCAAGCTATTATTTTGTGCAGCATAATATATTATAAACAGTTTTTCACTTTTTTTGTATTTACCATGTTCTATACACGGAGTCATCAGCTGTAATGTTTAATATGCCTAATTGCTGTATTGTATTGTTTTCAAGATGGAAAGTCAAGCTGCACATTGTTGCGTGACTTAAATCCAATAATCCAATAATCCAATAAATCCAATCTGTTCCTCCCAACACAAAACAGACCACTGTCACAGCAACCTAGATCACGTAGCCGCAAATAGTTTTTTAAATATTTGTTTAAATCCACTTTGTCAACCAGACGGTTCTCAAAGTAGTCTTCCATTTAAAATGTAATGAAATGATGAGTGTCACATCATTTATGAAGCACTGCACCATGTACTTGATCTGCTTTCAAATACTCTGAACTAGTAGTTCCAATGATATGATTTTTTTTTTTTTTAAAAAGGATAACACCTGATCATTTCGTGCTGCAGTGAAACGAAAGTGAAAACAATTTAATAGCAGTTTAAAACAAGTTAAAACACTTATTATAGTAATAATAGATAATTAAAGTAATGGATAAGTGTCTGAGAGTTTTCCACTCTTAGTGCAAACACTGACAGTTCAACTGTGAAAAACATTTGCAACAGTATCCACAGATATCACTGAAAGTTAACTTACATGCAGTTTAAAATCTATTTGAACAAAAACACTTGGAACATGATGGTGGTGTTGATGTAGGGTTCATCTGACAGGGCTGTGGAGGTTGAACTGGACAAAAAAAAAAAATGTTTGGGAACCACTGCTGTAAACAACTGCAGATATAAATGCACACGCTTAACCAGGGAACTCAGTTAAAGAGTGAAAAAAAAAGAAGAAGAAAAAAAAGCCAAAGAAAAAGAGAAAATGGGGAAGAATGAAGGGAGAGACAAAGACGCACAGCGAGGGAGTGCAAACACAGTGGAACACACCAGAGCCAGATCCCGAGGCAGAGCATCAAAAGGCCGTGGTTAAGCACCCCGCAATCAACACCCCATAACCCAGCACACGGCCTGCATACCATCCACACACTGCTCTTCCCCTCCTGAAGACGCACACTCACATCCACACATGCCCCGAGCAGAACACACACACACACACTGCCTGTACTCCTACACATAACCGCTAGAATGTCACCCTCATTACACAACACACACTGAGACTGGGTTTTTGTACAAGAACAAAAACAAGTGAGTTTTGTTTTAACTGCTCGGCACTGGGTGGTTCAAAGTCGACACTGCTGCAACGGTTTTGTGGTTTGTCACCTGCCGCAGGGCTAAAGACATCTTCCACAACCCGTCATTGAGGAAAAGTGAGAAATTCTTTTATGTTGTTCAGAATTAGAAGAATGTTTTTTTTCCTTCCCCTCAGGAGGATAATAGTGGGATTATTTGCAAGAAAAGCAGAGGTGATGGGGAGTGTGGAATTAGATTTGACTCCAGCTTCGTTTAATGTTGCCCCAGGCAGCACGTCGCCACTGAGGCCCCATCAGTCTGGTACTGGTCAATGTGTAATTAAAGTGAATGAATAGCTTTGAAATATAAAACTGAACTTCAACGGGTTTTTTTTCTAATTTAGCTGTAGCTCTAGTTATTTGGCAATAACTTACTTAAGGCTTGTGTTATGTGATCAGAGTGACACAAGACTCGACACAAAGACGAACTTTTGACTGAAAGTAGCTCCTGTAGAAAATGATAATGGACTAAATAAGGGCAAGAAATATTGAAATATTGAAATTATGTTATATTGAGAAAAAAGAAAAAAATGAATACCTGAAATAAATAAAACTGTTGGCTATCCAGAAGGCCCAAAATGACGACTAACACCAATTATCAAGTCTCGATGTGCTCAAGTATATTATACCTGAAGAGTGACACTGAGAGGACGTGTCTGTTTGCTAATCACAAGGCACACCGACACTCAGTGTCATGATGGGAGCTAATGCCCACAGCCATTCAGCAGTATTACCTTTCAGCCCTTTGCCCTGAATGTGAACACACACACCTGCACAGCATGTCGGTAAGGCGCACAAAGCCCACATAAGCCAGTTCAAAGGCGCCACGATGACGGGACTGCAGGAGCTGCAGACGGAAGTACAGACCGACCCCCTCCACCTGAAACAGAGACACACAGAGGGGGAATCAGCAACTGGACTGCAACAAGAGTAATACTGAACGTGTGTGGGTGTGTGTGTGTGTGACATTAAAGGCTCCTGCTTGATTGTCCAGCAGTCATGAATGGTCAAAATGACGCAACTGTAGTAAAAAAGATTATGAGACATGCAAGGTTACTCATCACGTGAAAATGAACAACAATCAACAGTGCAGGCAGTGATCAGGGCATCACTGTAGAGAGGTTGAACAATGAGGTAGTAGCTGTTAGATGTAGAGGGCTGGATTTTCCTGCACACGGAAATAATGGTTTTCATGGTATAGGTGGTATGGTTTCAGTCTATTACTGTATAGAAAAGGTCTTATTGTAGAGGGAGTCATTTTTAACTTCTTGGTTAATACATACAGTATGTCCGCTATTGTATTTAGTGACAGACTGTTGTGAGACTGGTAGACAGTTTTTAAACACTGCTATTGAAGTGTATTGACATTCTTATGCGTATATGATATGTAATACACCTTGTAAAACTCTGAACAGTTAAGGTAAAGGGTCTACAAAAGCTCTACAGAAGCTGGGGGCTTCACGTACCATATCGATCAGGGCTGCATCTGACTGCAACTAATAAATCCATTACTATTTTGTTGATGGTTTCTTTCATTCACTGATTTCTAGTCTGTGATTCAGACTATAAACTAGACGTCAGAAAATGTTCATAATTTCCAAAAGCCAGAGGTGATATCTTCAACAATTATGACATGTAATAAAGGTCTTTGGCCAGAATTGATCAGGTGACATTGTTGGTTATATCAGTTTCAATAGGATGGCAACCAGGAAAGAGAAAAAAAAAAAAAGAAATAAAAAGGAGAGAGGCTGTTCCTTCAATGACTCACTTTGATTTGAGCATCATCACTTACCATCTCCTGACCAATCCTAGCATACAAATAGCTAAAAGTTTAGAAGAAGATTGGGTAATGTGTTGAAGCCTAGAAACCACTGTGGATACTTGATGAACACTTCAATCAACTTTGTGGATGCAAATTCCATTACCTCAAAAGCCATGACCAATCATTTTCGTGAGAAATCTCCGCCTGGCAGAATGAAAACAAAACAGGGGAACACTAAGTCCTAAATGAAACCACTTTGTACTTTTCGTTTCAGTGTGTGAATCATTCTGTTAAGTCAAGCTATTACATTTAAATACATGGTGTAAACTTAAATACAAAACCAAAACACAACCCCCCCCCCCCAAACCCAACCTGACCCCAACTCTGAAAATGACATAACTCCATTTATTGTAAATCAAGTGCTGGAATGGATTATGAAAATGGATTATCTAATCCCACTTTAAACTTTTCTCTATTTGGCAGGCAGAGTGAAGCTGTAACACACTGCCTACACTATTGTTTAGAGACAGCACTTAGTTTTCAGCCAGTGAGCACTGAGCATGTCAAGCGTGAGAGCGGCATGTCAGTAGCGTGACAAGTGTGTTCAAATAAGGATGCTGAGACATCCACATAATGGCCACTGTCAGTAAAACCATCCCGTTAGTAATAGTGTTAGCAACATTATTCTAACTATACACATACACACACACACAACTGAGTTCTGTGGCAGTGTGTAAACTGGTGAGTGTGTTGCAGGTGAGGCGGCAGGGCGAGGCGGACGCAGAGCTCCAGTGCCCTGTCATTAAGGCTGTGGTATCACCGCCACCGCAGAAGCAACCGGGCCTCGACTTAGTCAGGGGTGGCATGGAGGGTGGCATGGAGGGCACAGGGAGGGGTGGCAAGGCTGCGATGCAAAAAAAACCCCTGTGTGAAAAGGGGGGGAAAAAATCCCAACGGCCCCTTAGGGGATGTGGGGTTAAACACAACATCTAAACTAACACAGACGCAGACCCGCAGATGAACCAGGAGTGCGTCGGTCACTGTAACCAGCACCGAACCCTGATGTCACTGAGCGAGAGAACGACACTGCATGATGACGGGTTTAGAGAAGAGGAACGCTGCAGGAGAATGTGCTGAAACAGGAAAAACTGAAAGCTACAAAATATGTGTAAAATGAAAATGTTACCAAAAGAATAAATGTATGAAAGATGTGGGGCTTAGGCAGCCTGTTTTGGCCACATGACTAGTCAATAAACTCAACTGACCCTGCAGACCTAAAGTGGACTAACTTAAACACCAAAGTACGGCCTGAGTAAACCACAGTGGTACCAAGCCCAATGACTTATCACACTGGTGGCTAGAGTGGACTCCCAGGACAGACCTGACCTCACCGGGGTAAAAATGGCAGCGACAGTCACTGCTAGATGGCCCGTGGCTGACGGGGCCCAGACCGCTGCGGTGCTGAGCTGGGCCGAGCCGGGACGCGGCTTCGCCTATTTAAAGCTTCCCTCCCGAAGGTTCCCGTCTGTGTAACTGTTTAAAAGGGCCGAGCAAGCTTCCTGCGCGGGGCGGGGGAGGGCAGCGAGGGGGAGCCTTTATTTAGACGTCAACTTCCTGTTTGCAAACGTACCCATTTCCCAGAAAAACTTCCCTGTGCGGACAGAGAAGTTTCCCAAGTCTAATTACATGTATGGCTTGGGGGCCGTGACAGTGACCCAAATAGCCAACTTCTCCCCTGAGGCAGAGGGCTAGACAGCACTCCGGTAATGTTTGTTGTTGTTGCCGCTGCAATCTACAGGAAGAATTGTGAAGCTCTGGTTTATAAATGGTACAGACAATAGAAGGTTGTAAAGTAATAAACACGTTATCGTCAGCTGCTCTCGCTCTGTGCGGTTGGACTCGGTATCAGATAAATATGATTATGTTTAATATTAGATGTAACCATAGTTAATCAAATTCAAACTGCTATTTTTAATCTATAAATAAGACTTGACTATAACCAGTGTGAAGTAATTCAAGCATAAGCAATGGACATAAGCTTTTTTTAACTATGAAATATGAAATAAAGGGTTATAGTACAACATTCTTTTCAATGTTATTAGTAACTCCTGTGCTTTTTCTTCTATGGCAATGTCACATGAAGTAACTCAGAAAACCTATATATCTATATCCTCCTGCACCTCATCGTTCGTCCTCAGGTTTGAATGTGGTAGACATATGACCAAAATCAAATCTCTATATATCAGTTATACTGAAGAGAAATGTCCTGGTGGTCACAATAAGTGGAGAAGCAGCTTTATCAGTGCCTCACATCTCTTCCTATCTACTACCTATCTATCTATTCCTATCTGTCACCTTTTTTTCTGTTTTATAAAAGCCCCCTAATTCACATATTCACTATTTCATAAATATTAGTCAACTCTCTTTGGTGAGCAGTAAAATTAGATTTAGGACTTGCTTTTATGAATCATCATCACCTGGCACTGTATTTGACAGGTGCAGGACATTTTTAGACACACAGGAGTGCACATGATGTGAGGCAACAGAGGAGGACATACAATTTACTTTTAGAATTCGGAAACTCAAATAAAATGGTGTTAAATAAATATTGTACATTAGAGCGCAAATGCAGAGTGATTTTGGACAAAGCATTGCTATTGTGTTCATAGCAGTATGTGTGTGTGTGGATGGATGTGGGTGTGTTTCTCCCTTAGCTTCAGAGCGGCAAAACAAATGGTCTGTCTCCTCTGTGTAGCCAGGGCTGCAACCAGTCCAGGCTGAGCCATGCCAAATAAACACCAGAGCTGTCAAACTCCAGCTGACCAGCGACTTTGGTGGTCTGTCACACTCAGAAAGTACAATTGTTCTCAAACACATACTGACACTTTTGTATTGTCCTGCCAGGTCAAAGTGATGCTCCTTCCTTTTTTTTCCATAAGCAAATGTCATTGTTCGATTTCTCTTCCTTCACTTATCTTCAAAAAAGCTGAAATCACAGTGAATCATCGCTGCTGAATAAAGTGTAAAAACACTGCGGTAACTGTTCACTGACAGAAAATTAAGCAATGAATAAACGGCAAAATCAAACCATCGCCATTAATGCCAATCCACAACTACTGCTGTTGCCATGGTACCACCCAGTGACAGAAACATCTGCAGTGTTGCCAGGCCAACAGGGATGTAACACCGGATGCTGACTGAGGACCGCAGGAGGTGTTGAGCTCACACACATTTTGGAAAGAGATGTGTTTGGGTCACACACACACACACGCCATACACATGTTTGCCCATGCATGTCATCGCTGCGGTAGGGCAGGATGACTACGTCCGCAAAGAGTTAGCCAGACCCAACTTTCCAAACACTATTGGAATCACCCCACTGACTGTTAACGCTAACACACACACACTATTCTCCCGCGCACACACGAACACGAACACACAAAGCGTGGAACTGATGACAAACGAATTTTTTAAAAAAAGGGATGCTGTAAAGGCAGGGAGGACAGGAGTTCAGATTTTCCTCTTGTCCGCCTGGTCGTCAGACGGGGTTTGTTAAATCAACAGTTATGTAATGAGGACCATCACCATAGTGACCACAGTGGACGACATGGTATCCATGATATCACCATCAATTATCTCTTCAGGGAACTGTGGCTGTGACGTCACTATCGAGACAATTTCTGTAGTGACAGTTTAAACAACTCTAGTTGTTTTATACAGCCTGGTACTGTATCCACCTATTTTTCAGCGAATACTGCATAACTATTGAAAGAAATGAACAGCGATGATTAAACTCATGTACATTTTTGAAGAAAATATGCAGAGGAAAGATGTGAAGATCTCAAGATGTTTGCATGGTTAATAGCCAATACAATACAACAAGAGGTCGGTTAGCTTAGTCCGGCACTTGAGTGTAATATAAACCTGATCCAACGCTCAGCACAAAAAGCGAATAATTCCCCAAAATGTTATGATTGCAAATGCAATATGATTTGGCTCCTCTGCTATGTTGCAGAAAAAATCTAGCAGTGTCTGGAAGCTAATAAGAACTATTTAAACCTTTACATCTACCTTTTCAAATCACACATACTGAAGGAAATTAGCAGGAATGGATTTGTGCATGTGGGGTCAAAACAGGAGCACTTGAGATGAGCTTAATCCAAACTCCTGACACACACAGCTAGTTGTGTAGGCAGTACAACAGTGATTGTTCATACACATGAGCAATTGTGTATACATTTCTATAAACTACAGTCTAAATCAATGTCAGATTTTTGATGACTAAAAGAAATAACACAAACAGGAAATTGAATATAAAAGCTGATTCCTGATAAATAACATCTCTTTGCACAAATCCATTCCTGCTACTCAAAGTGTAGCGGGTAAACAACCTGGATAGGAAAAACCAGAGTACTCTGTCATGACAAACACAAAAAAACACACATTCAGCACATCGTACAGTTAGATACTTCCTACTTACATGGTAATACATGGTCAACAGATAAACACACACACGCACACCCTTTACCCCCTACACAGACAAACACAGCCCATGTCTGGTACCGTTGTTATTATGGACGTTCACATGCTGAACCACTCAGACAACTATTCCTGTGTGAGTTTATCTGTGTGTCAGTCTACGTGTGTGTGTTGTTTGCAGCGCTCAGTGTTTTCCTGCTGGCGGTGGAAGTGATTTGGAAAGAATGCAGTGGAAAGGGAGGGGCGTCGCGGCCGTTAAACCAGCAGGGTCGGGCCTCAAATGAAAGCGCGGCGCTAACGAGGGCGGATGCTAATTGAAGAGCGTCCCAGCATGGTATCACAAACACACACAGACACATTCACATAATTCCCCGCTGCAGTATGTATAAACACATACAGTGAAAAAAAAATGACACCTATTATGTGAAGTACACACGGTTTGTCGTGTGAGTGTATGTATGTGTGTGAAGAAGTAATCTCAGCACCAGTGTCCACGTTAGGGTTGAGCAGTTGTATCTTTAGACTGTCTGATAATAATAGTTTGAGACTGGTGAGACCTGATGTGATCGAGGTGGGGGGGCTGACCTGTGTGCTCACCAGCACACCACTACAGCTCAGCTGGTATAGTCTGGTTAGCCTTGTTAGCCATCCCATTCCCAAAATGTGACTTCAAAGCAGTAAGAATAGTGACAAGACAGAGCTCAGTAACATGTGCAAAGCCACCAACATACAAAACATGGTGGGAGCTGAGCTGGTGCTATTTCATACTGCCGTTCTTCATGTAATACATTTCTGGTGAATTAGCACTTTAAGCAGACTGATCAGGATTTTTTTTTTTACCTTTTTTTTTTTACCTTTTCTTCCCCAGTGTGAATTTCTAATACCAGTGCTCACTTTAAAATCTGGATAGCACACTGTGTGTTCATTGGAATCACTGAAAATTGAGTCAGAGTGACTGTGGCTCAATGAGCAGACCACTGAATTTCAGAATGAAAGTGATCAAGAAAGTGTATTTAATGTGGATGAATCACATCTGGCCACAACATGATCTGCACAATAAGGTCAGTGCTGATACTGATCAAGTGGATCAGAATATTTCTATTAATACATTTAAATGAGTCTTTTGTCAGGCCAGAAACACAATAATCGTTCAGTGTTCATGTTACAGATTTATTAAAGTTGATAAGGCGATATTCTACATTTTTCTTATTGCCAGCAAATCCCACAAAAAGACCCAGACCAACAATGTTTTCATCAGTTCTTTACCACTGCCTAAGCTGGGAAATCACTTTGTAGCACACTGCTCCCGACTAAAAACTCAAACTGTGTGTGTGTGTGTGTGTGTGTGTGTGTGTGTGTTCAACAGTGTGGCTCATTGATTGATGTGTTTTTACTTGTTTTTGGACAACAATGGATATACATATATCAGGCTGGATACAAGCACACACCTACACACACACACACTCTGTTGTCTCTGGTGGTAAGATACATTCATAGACAAAAGGCTAATATAAGCTAACATAAGACTGAAATTAACCCACTGATTGATGTATCTGTATGTGGGGAAACAGCAGTGAGAGAATGAGAGCGAGGTTGATGTGAGTGTGTTTAGTACCGCAGGACCTCACCTGTTCTTCTGTGATGAGTCCAGGGTGTGTGTGCGTGTTGTCATTGGTGTAGTGCAGAGGCAGGCTCTGACACAGCTGTCCGAGCAGCATGGCCACTTCCTTCATGCTCCGCCAGCAACATACCAGCACCATCTGGGCTGTCACCCTGTAGCCCTCACCGCCTGGAGCCAACACACACGCACAGTGACACACAAACACAAGTGAAAAGTGACATGAGAAATGTTTGGTCACTTTTTGGTTTATTATTTAGTAACTTACACTAAAAGACTGATTTGTAATGCACTGTGTTAAAGCTTTGTATTCAATGGAAACTAAGAGAAGTCCCAAGTCACTTTATTTTAGTTGTTTATGTTGGGTTACACATACTGCTCACACAATCATAATCACACACTGACACACCCACAGAGCCATTTAATTTTCTTTACTGCCGTGAAGTTACAGCAGATTAGTTAATCATTTAATACGAATCCTCGAAGTACTGGACTGTGTGAGTGTGTGAGTAAATATAACATACAGAAACAAGATCAAACACTTCCCCCATCAGGGCATCATTAGTACTGCACCCACAGACAGCAATGACTTGTTGGTTTAAATAAAGTAAATAAAATGATACAACTCGTGCAACAGTTTTCAAGATCTGAAAGTCAGAAAGTCAAAATCAACAACAGCCTCCAAACAGCCGTTTTACCGTCATTTAAAACTGAGATGTTTGTTTTTATGATCACAGGTCAACACAGGCGAAGTGCCAGTGCTCCAGGAATAGTATAACCATGTTTGCCTTAGTGATGTCAAAACATGTTGATAATGTAACACCAAAAAAGAAAATATTAACAGATTTTGTCATTCAAATTGTGGTAACTGGGGGCTAAATCTTTTAAATGACCTTAACTGTGTTCATGAGCAGTGCGTCACAGTCCCTGCTGGAGCTCCAATTGTTGAACGCGTTGATAAGTGAGCCAAATCAGAGGCCAGATTATAATAACTAACTTCCTGTTGTTTTTAGAACAGCAGCAGGCACCTGGGCAGTATCTGTGTCTCATGTCTCTTCCTCGCCATCCTCCCTTCAACCCCCCTCACTGTCTGAATACATCTGAACGAGCATTACATTAGACTGTTTAAACAAATGAGGCATGGTAAGACATTTCTGGTGGAATGTTTGACAGCATCAGTCTAATGATCTCTAACTAACCTGAGTCCAGTGACGGAGTGTGTGCGGTCTGGGTCTGTGTGTGATTATCTCCGTGGTGTGTGTCCAGCTCTCTGGCATTTGTAAAGAAGTCATTGGTATCTCTGGGCTGAATCTCTTGCAGGATCCTCTGCAGACCTGTGGACGTCTCTGTCAACACACACAAAATAAAACACATGGTCTTCATATTTCCTCCTGGTCCTTGTTTTACTTTCCATGACACTTTGCTTCAACTATCAACTAAAAGTATAGTTCTGTCCTAAAGTTTCCCTCTTGATATTTCCTCTGTTGATGTTCAAAACTTCTTAACAAAAAATGGTAAAAACTATTTATTATGAATGCAATTGGAACTTTTCAAAATCCAAGCACTTTTCAAACCTTGAAAACACAACATAATTCAAGCATTTTCAAGGATGTCCAGGATCCAGAACTTTGATTTGTTCTCAAGTGGCACGTACGACAGATTTAAGAGAACTGATATATTCAGCTATATTCATTAACTCATGTCAGAAGTGTCTATGGACTACTCTTTTATTGCTTCTTAACTGGATATTCTGCATACTATTTTGCAGTATGTTAAAGACAGGTATGCACATCGCTGTCCACGTGAGCATCTTCCATTTTCCATCTTCCATTCCAACAGACAATCAGGTAACATAACCTAATGGAATATATTATCACATCAGTCTCTGTGATCCTCCTCTTTTAGAGACTTGTTTTTCTTTTGACACTTTGTGACTCTAAAACTTTCCACAAATGAACCAGGACAAACATTTTGCTAATGACCAAACCTCACCCACTCATGAACAGGTGGCATCCATCAAGTTCGAAAAATTTTGTTCGGTGAATCTGACTTTGAACACACATGCAAACAACCTCACTGAATAAAGCATCAGGTTCAGAATAAGAATATGAAAGTGTTGTTGCACAAGACCTAATGAGTGTCTGCAGCATAATCTAAGGCCGGGCTGAAGGTGGTTACCTGAGTCAGTATCCATGGGGATGAGTCCCTCTGGGGAGGAGCTCTGGACGACAGGGGAGACCACGTCAGACATCCTGTAGCACACAGCAATGAGCTCGGACACCAGACATCTCCACTGCTCAGTCTGGCTCAGACTCCTAAACACACACACACACACACACACACACACACACAAAAAACAGTTATATAGCAAATACATGATCAGAGAGCTTGTTTTCCCACTGCCAACAAGAAACAACAGAACTAAATGGAAGTAGGTTGTTTAAGAAGTGCATGTGTTGTTGTGATAGATGTGCTTACTCAGTGTTTAGGTGCTGCAGGACAGCGGTGATGCAGTGAGCTCTGCCATATAGAGGATAGGAAGCAGCTGCCTGTAAGAGAGATGATTCGGCCCTTGTCACCTCTAACTGCAGACAGCGCAGCAAGAACTGAACCACTGGGGACAGAAGAACAATACGTTTTTATATCTGAGGTATGATACTTTATTCAGTGCAAACACACGTGCATACATTTCTTAGGGCTATGCATCTTACCAGCCAGCATGTTGAGCTCCAACATGTCGGTCTCAGAGGTCTGGGGCGATGGGGAGGGAGGCTGGAAACTGAGGCCCTGCTCCTGCGCACAGAGCAGCAGAGCCTGGCTCAGGGCCGGCTGGGGGAGCAGCAGGTTGAGGAGGTGGGCTGCTGTGACGCTGTCAAATGGTTTGGTGCTGGTACTGAGGTCCAGAGCGGCCTGAAGCACAGAGCGCATCCTTTCGGGCACCTCACATCATAAAGACCAAAGTGAGATGAGTTAAACAACTTAAAGTTAGTAGTAGATGCCATATTTAAAATATTATGTGTTTTTTTGGTTTGTTTTTTAGTGTAGGTTAGCATATTATTTCAAGTGTAGTGTCTGAGCTTGGTCCTCATATTAACCTGGAGTCCCACAGCTGATTGCGGGAGTTGCTGAAGTAACGTCGAGGCTTGCAGTTTGACTTCCAGGAAGTTGCTGGCAACACAGTAGAGGACATTCTGAGCATGGGCAGAGGTCACAACTTCACCGAGGGCAAACACATCCGGCCCTGAGGAAAACAGGGAAGTGCAGGTGGAGAGACACAGGAGGGGACAGTGAGTGACAAAAAGCACAGCATACGCTGAGCCAGCTGGGGCGTCAGCTTGGCATCAAAGTAAAAAGGCTGGCCGGTAATGAATAGACTGCTGCTTCAGGCACCAACAGAAAGATGTATTCCAGAGCAGCGAGCTGGCTACTGGTATCACATGAAATGTGCCAAGTACCATCGTAAAGGTGTCCTTGAGTAAAGCACTCAACTCCAAACAGCTCTGAGTGTGTTGGATGAAATAAAACACTGTGTTCTGACCTCTTTGGTGAACGTCAGCAAGATTTACATGTACTATACATAATGTAAAACCAGGAAGATTCATTTTAATTGTCTGCTGTTGTGTTGTCTGAAAAAGTAGTCTAGAAGTTGTAATATGTATGACGATAGTTCGGTATAATGATACTGGTAATAAAAATAAAGGAACCAGAGGACTATTGGAAAATAAAGGACTACAAGCTCTGTGCATTATAATTACTTAAAACATTATCTTATTTTTTGTCTAGTCTAAAATGTAAAAATAAAAATGGCTGACATTATCAGTTGTTGCTTTTCAATGGATAATAATATGAAACATCTACCTTGTAATACATTGTATGACTTGCTGCATTTTCACACAGCTTTGTAAAGAGTGGTGAGTCATATACTGATGAGCAGTGGGTGTACCTGTGCTGAAGGTGAAGAGCTGGCCCAGTAGACAAAGCAGGTGGAGGGACATGAGGCATTTAGAGAAGGAAGCTCCAGGGAGCAAAACCTCCAGCAGCCTCACAACACAGCCAGCACAGGAACTCCTATGTTACATACAAAAACACACAACAAGCCCTTTAGTTCATTTTATAAAATAAAAAGACTCAGGTGAACCTCTGCATTGTTGCGTTGTGTGTAGTATACCTTGTACAGATGTATTGTGTGTTGGTCTCTCTCTCTCTGCTCCTGGTCTCTCTCCTGGATCAGTTTCTTCTGCAGCAGCAGAGTGCTGTCCTTCATTCTACAAAGCAACTGTACAGTAGAGGATATAGCTGGTATAGTTTTGATTTAGATTATTCATTAATCAAATGTGTCCATGTTATGTGAAAGGGTCACTCCCGCTTCACAAGTTGACTGTATGTTACCCAATTTAACACTTCAAATTCAGTGAAAAAATAAATAGAAAACACCAAACAAACAAACACCAAAAACAGTTTGAGGTAAATGGCAGACCTTCTTCAGCAGGCTGACTGTCTGCTGTCTGACGCCTGGTGACTGACTGTTGAGATTAGGCAGGAGGAAGTAACGCAGCAGGTCTATTTCCTGTGAGGTCAGAACTTCAGTGCTGCGGTGGCTCTCACACACTAAGCCCAAAGCATCCATCCTCACCTGGGGAGGATGATGATAGGATTTGATGACACATTAATACAACAAAAATCCAAGATATGTCACAGAATATATATGAAAACTATATAAAAAGGAATATAAAAATCACAATGCTGAAGACAAGAGATATACAGCCCAGGATTCAAATATACGCACTTGATCATGTTTGTGTACCAGTGCTTGACGGAGTAGGGAGAGGGGCACCAGTCCTCCCCACAGACCCTCCTCTGAGGATGGAACAACACCCTGAGCCCTGGCTGCTCGCAGGCACGTCATGAGAGCTCCCAGTGCACCCCTGCTGCCTGAGGGACCTAATGAGGATTTAAAAACAGTGTTCATAAAGTGTCTCTACAGCCATCAAACTGTCATGACTGTGTGACAGAATGACAAGACAATAATTAGCAGCTGATCTATCATGACAATAAATAAAAGGAAAGTCTGATAATAGTTGCAGATATATGGAAGCTCAATGGACAGACATATGTGTATTTACCTGTGCTGCACGGTGGTGTGTCCTGCAAGGCCTGCACCATGTGTGCCACACTGGAGGGGCTGCAGCGCAGCAGCTTAGGCAGGAAATAGTCCAGGATGTAAGTGGTCTGGTCCAGTTTGGCACGGCACAGCACCTGCAGCAGGGGGGTTACCCACGTCTGGTGCCACTGCTCCATCCAGTCCTCTGTGGCTGTCTTGTCTGCTGCACCAGCCTCACTGGCCAGCTGGGCCTTGTGGCTGACAAACAGCCTCTCCAGGAGGTCGCTGGCATACGGAGCCAGGGTCTGGTCACCCATCAAGCCCAGGAGACAGGAAGGCAGCTGAGGCTGGATGTCAAGCAGGTGCCCTGCCCCATAAAGCTCCACCAGGCAGCCCAAGGAACCGTACTTCCCTCTCATGTGCCACTCCAGTCCCAGCAGGCTTTGAGTGAGCTCTGTGATGTAGCTGTCTTTCGTTAGGTCAGAAGTGGAGCAGGTGGTGTGCTGATGGAGAAGGAGGAGGTTGCGGAACAGGGAGCGGGTCTGGTGGCGGACCCCGTCCAGTGGGTGCTCCCAGTGGGAGTAGATGTGCTCCAGCAGGTGTCGCTGCAGCTCCGAACCCCCGCTGAGGGACTGCTGGAGGCTGAAGGGGCAGGGCTGCCCCTCTCCCTGCAGGCAGTCCAGGGCAGCACTGCTCCACAGAGTCAGGACCCGAGCCACCACCATGGCTGTACTGGACTCTATTATACTAGAAGACAAAAAACATACATCCTGTTTACACTTATGTTGCTGTTTTTTAATCACTTCAAGCTCTGGGTACCAATGCTCTCTCTTTTAAAGGACTTGTCAGAAAGTGATGAAAGGATTACAGTTTACAGTGGTCAGCACGGGAATCAGTTCAGCAAACCTACCTGACATCCAGATCCAGCAGTGTGTTTGGAACCAACAGCAGCAGCTGTTCCCACTGGGGCCCTGGAAGAGCGCCCTTCCAGCTCAACATGGCCAGAGCCCCATGACACAGATACAAGGAGACACCCGGCGGGCGACCATTGGTACACAGACCCTCACACCTCTGCTTTAGCCACTGAGGGGCTGTGTTCAAACCCTCTGCCAAGCTACGCAGCAAACTGCACACCTGACACACACAGAGACAAGGATGCCCAAAATATTTTATCATCTTATTCAAAGTAAAGCCCATTTGAAACTGTTTTCAGAGCAGTTAAAAATATTTTAGGGATATGAATACTGTATACAATCCAGAAATCATCATCCCCTACTCACCACAGAGGCAACTTCATCTCCACAACCCATCACAGACCTACACAACAACACAACAGCCATGCCGGCTGTACTCTGGACTGACTGGATGAACTCCTCTAGAAACAGGAAAAAGGACAGAGGAGAAAAGAAATGAAAGAAAAGCATGTCCACTTAGATACGTGTGATTTTTTAAAATTCTTATTCAAATTCTGGAGCAAAGAAAAACACTGCAGCTAAAACGGAGGCACCACACTCCATCTGCTCTACCTGGTAAGAACAGATTTATTGTTTGTGATCATAATCATTCAAATCAGTCAAAAACATGATGCTCTGTCATCCTCATTAAACCTGATACAGCTCATTTTCCTTAACAACCTGTGAAAACTTGAGAACCTGCTCTTTCTCCAAACAGATAACTGCAGAGTTACAGAGAGACCTCCAGAGCTCTGTGTCATCATATCATTAGTTTTATATTTGAATTTTATTAGTGTCCATTTTTAAAAAAAGAGCCAGTTCCAATAAGTAAAAGTATGATTCAAATGAAACACTAGGAGACATAGGAACAAGGTGTAGGTGTGTTCTTGGACTCTTGGAAACTTCTTCTGAGAAAGCAAATTACTGATATTCATTCAGGTATTCACTGATATTTATGCACTGAAACAAAGGCAGGTCTACATGTCTTCTTCCATCAGCTGGCTCTCTGTACACATCAGATGCTTTTTTTAGCTTTAGTATTTTTTCCTACCATCAGTGAGGATGTGAATGTAGCAGCCCAGGAGGCTGCTCAGCGTGTCCTCCAGTTTGCAGTGGTTCTGCTGAGCCTGCAGGGCAGCACTGATTGTTTCCTGGGACCTCTGGATCACCAGCATGGAGGTCTTTACGGCAGCCAGACAGGACTGCATCAGCTGGGCCTGGGCGATGTGACGTCCTGCTAAACCACTTAGAAAACAGCAGGGGGCGACAGACACACATAAATGAGACAGGTACTGAAGTGGCGTATGCAATAACTTGTGTCACAGGAAAGATAAGAAATTCACTTTCAATGTGTAATACTGAGACACAAGTATACATCTAAGCAGAAAACAGAGTATGCCTCTAACCTGTTCTGGTGAAGGTATTCACTCAATCCCTTGTGAAGAAACTCCAACACTACACAGATAAGAAGAAAATCAATGAGAGGCTTTTCTCAAAATTATATATGACTCACTTAAAGCTTTTGAAACAAATAAGTTGGACACTGACCTTCAGGAAGCAACTTGTTAATGCATCGTTCACCTAAAGAATTTTGAAAAGGTAGTTATTTAGCTTAACAAGAACAAAAAGTAAGATTTATCTGGTGTCTGTAGTGATCACAAGTAGAAAACATCCACAGTCAGAGTAAATGTTCGTCGGCCACTCACCGAGAGGGAAGCCAACAAGACAAGCACTGATGGTGTCTACGATGTGTGAGTATTGATGTGAAGTTGGATTGGACATACAGTCAGATAAGCAGGCAGACAGACTGTTTACAGTATGCTCTTGAAGCCAGGCTGGCACTGAACCTAAGGCACTGAGGAAAGCAACACACAATGAACAGTTATTTATCAGGGCTAATGTTCACAAAACATCCTGAGACTAAAAGTAGCTCCTAACTGATGGAGTTTGGCGAAACTACTAAAAATAATTTGGTCTCTGACCAAAAACCCAGGAGTCCTAAAATCAGGGTGAAAAGTGCTAAAAGTAGCTCACAAATTAGAGGTAATCCAGAGGACTGTCACCAAAATCTACTCAGAGTCAGTCAGCTGCTACGGGAAATAAGCCTCATCACATCAGCTTTTTGTAAATATAAAATGAATATGAACTTTGAATCCATATTTGGATGGTGGCAATTTATTAACGATTCAAACAGCTCACCAACAAATTGGAAACAATCCAATACTTGGACATAGATAAAACACACATTGAAGCGCTAATGAGCTCAGCCCTGGCCATCTGACAGCAACAGGTCAAACCCAGCTCTTTTAGTAGGTCAGGAGTTCTCTTTCTTCCTTGCTAAAAGGTGCTCTCAGCAGCTTTGTGAATAGCTCTTAATAGGAACTATGTTAGGAACTTTTAGCTCCATCTAATAAGACTCCTAGTGGTAGGAGAAGAGTCTTGTGAATGCAGCCTGAGAGAACACCAGTATATACACAAATAACCCCCAAAACTTATAATGAACAACCATAACCAAACACGAGTTCTTTGTTAGTTTATATATCTACAGTACATCATATCTCATTGTGTTTTTCATTTATGTTGTGTTATGTATTTTATTTATTTTATCTATTTTTCCTGCCTTACACTGCATCTCCCTTTCTTTTATTACAGCTTTACATCCAGGTCATGGAAGAATAAGATCTGTGAAGACAAGCTGGCTGCCTCACTAAGCAAGTGACCCCTGACTACCTTTTAGGATGTCTTCACCTAATTTGCTTGTATAGATGTGTATTTCCAAACTAAGAAGACTAAATCTTAGCTATGTACCTGGCGATGGCTCGTCGCAGGGGGTTCTTGGCCTGCAGGGAGGTGTAAACCTGAGACAGGGTGTGTAGACAGGCCTCTAGCAGAGCTCCATCAGGCTGCTCTTCACTCAGCGCCTCCAGCTGGGACCCTGCCTGATGCAGCATGGGCACACAATGGTTACACACTGTATGTCAGTGCTTCATTCATATTTGGTTAAAAATGAAAAACATAATGCACATCACAGCAAACGCCCACTACTCTCGTTGTTTATTCTCCCTCACACCAACCTTTTTAACCAGCTGGATCTGCTGCACTGGCTCGGTCAGCTCCAGACAGGACTGCAGGGTCCGGGCAACCTGCCTGACTCCATCCTCTCCTCCATCCACAGAGAGGGACGCTGAGACAGATCACACATCACTAAACATTAAACTCTATGACACACTGGGATTGAGTCCTCTGTGCTCTACTTTTGCATATAATATATTGGGCAGCATCAGCAGGATTAATTACACTGATTTTCTCTCAAAACATTTGCTCATCAGTAGTTTGGCTCTGTACCTATCAGTGTGTGCAGTTTGTCCTCATCTAAAACCACAGCTTCCACTTTGGCTGTCTTCTTCTTTACCACCATGGCTCTGTCCTGAGAGAGGAGAAACAGTTCAATAATTGATAAAATAATATTAATATTAGTATACACTATTATGAACGGATGAGAGTTTATGTTAAACAATAACTGCAGCTTGTGTACAAATCTGCCTTTATAAAAGGGAATACACGTGAAAGTTCAAAATAAAGTTTGTCCTTCTCTCTTTATCTGTCTCTCTCTCACTCACTCTCTCTCACACACACACACTCACACACACACACACACACACACACACACACACACACACACACACACACACACACACACACACACACACGAAACTTTATGTCCACACTTTCTTCTGCATATTTATTTCGCTTTGCCCCTGCTGGGACAGATGTTAGCCAACTACTGCTAGCTGTCTGACACTGACTCTACGTCCAACATTTAAAGCCGAGACAGACGGACAGACAGAGCAAACAGTGACACAATAAAACAGCTAAACGCGCACAAAGAGTGGAGCAGCTAAATTAAAGTATAAAGTTAAATAAAAACAGCCTTCACCTCAATTCAGCATGTGGTTTACTTGCAGTTCTTCTTGAGCTGGTGGCTACATCACATGTCAAGTGTGAGGATAACAGCTTTCATTTCCGGTACCAGTTTTTCGGAATAAACAAACTTTACACACTATGTGCAAAAACAAAAATAAGAAACACTCACTTCTACCTCTAAAATAAAATGTAAAATTAATCTAAATAGTCTGTCCAAAATCTGTAGCTAATCAAACGTTACAGAATTTATTTTCTGTTGTAAAACTTTTAATTTGAAGCCCTTTTTCTTTGGCTTCCTGTATTTTTCTCGTTTCTTGACGAGCCTCGGTCCATGCCGCACATGTGAGACGTCACTTCCGACAAATCTTCACAGACCGTCCTCTGTCCATAAAGCAGCGCTCCGGCCTCTCATTGGTGCACGGTTCCCTTCAATCAAACGCAGACACTGTGGCTCTTCAGCGCAGAGAAACGCCCACCGAGAACGGGATTGGTCGCATTGTGCGGAACCACGCCCACAAATCCAGCCCTTCTCTAACTTTGGCCTGAGCTGAAATGAAATCCTCTGGCAAAGACAGAAATTCACCGTTTTTGCTCATGAATTAATGTTTTCTCCACACGAAGGAGAATACTTTTATAGACGCCAGAGTCGACATGGCGTGAAGTCCCTCGGATAGTTTCTCTCCATCAAATATTCTCAAAGGTAAGTCGCGAAACTTTGATGAAAATTGCACTTTTTAAAATTAAATAGGGACCGATAAAGCAGCTGTCTGTCTAACTGACACTGTTTCTACTCAAAGTCTTTTAATAGTAAGAACGGTTCATTCACTTTAGGGACTAATTACATGATATAGACTAATAGACATAATGGAGTAATACATCACTGTTAGTGTAACAGTGATGAGTTAATGGAGGCTGTGTGAATGTGAACTCTGTACTGTTTGCTACTACTCATAAATTCATTGTTTTTAAGTAAAAAAAGTGTAACTATTCGTGTCTTTTTCTCGATGGTATTACAATCTTCTTTGTTTTCAGAGTTATAGCCTTAAAATGTATACATTTACAAACATAAGATATATTCTTTATCATCCAAATGTCAGATATTCTTGTGGCATCAAAGGAAACAGAAATAAATTAGTTCTGATGCGTTAAAGTTTCTATAAATCTGTTTAAAGTTAGCCTGTTTGCCTCAGAGTGGATCACTATGAGTCTTTTATAAAAAAACTAGAAAAAAAACTTAAAAGACCCTTCAACACTCACTGTCTCAGTGTTTAGTGTACTTCACCAGCCTCTGGTGTTTCATCACAGCCCATCCTTCAGTGAGAAGTGTAGCCTTTAAACACATAAACAGTTTCAAACGGGGATCTTTTGGCTTTTAATGGCTCACTACATCACCGGGCCAGACCAAAACACAGGGACGCACTCAGACAGCGGACCGTGGCCCGCCGTCTCTGTTCACTCACACCGACTTTACTCAACAGGAAGTGAGACAGAGACAAAGAGAAACTCAGAGTCAGGGTTCAGGGGTTAAATGACCCTCAGTGATTTCCACCAACCACATCCTTTTCTCATCACTGTGGAATGACGCTCGGAGGAGACGGAATAGATGAGCGTGCAGAAAATTACATTACCCACCCCCCCATCGTAGAAAGTTCTTCTCAGAGGGATCTATTAAATTCTAACAAATCACACACTTACAAGGAAATTTGAGTGAATTTAACTGAAAATTCCCTCCGTAATGTAAGGGAACATTAACAAAGCCACTGTACATTGTATAATAAGACGATTACTGTAATAAGTGTAAATCAAAGCCTTTATTAAACTAAAACTTAACTATAAATGAGACTTTGAAGAGGCAGGGTGGTCTAACTGAGGATCACTATAGAACATAGAGTCTCATTAGTGCAAATTACAGCATATTAAAATTGATATTAGTTAGTTTAAAGTGTTTGAATATCTGTTTTGGATTGGATAATGTGAAAAATAAGAACAGACATGTGATATCACACTTATGGCCTGGTTTTATTTGCAGGCCTTATCCACATGCAGTATGTCATATTAAATCCCTTGCCCATAGTTATTTATGTTGTTTTGTTTTGTGGGATGAGAGCTCTTTTTTTTCTTGCCTTCGTCAGTGTTTACCACAGCAAACAGGCAACAGAAATAAGCCTGTGGAAACCGGTTTATGGCCTTCCTCCACACATGTTTGCAGTCTCTTTGTGAGGAGGCCAGGCTGGTAATGAGAGGTTATTACTTGGAAGAGAAACCCAGACTCTCTATCTTCCTCCTCCTGCTGCTGTCCTCCATCAGAGATCCTCATCTCTCATTCTCCACTCTCTCCACTTTCTCTCTCTCTGTATTCACCGCCTGTTTTCCTACGATAGTATGGAAAACATGATGCAAGTTCGTCCCCTGGAGGGTGTCGAGGTGTTTTGGAGCAACAGTGGTGTTTTTCTGTCGGCTAAGCTAAGCTTGATGATACGCCCACTGCCCGCGCTGGTCCAGTTGGGCTGGGACCCTGGAATATTTCAGGTGCTTGCCGGTGTCACAGCATCTGCACAACAATAAACTCTCTGTCTTTTCTTTTCCTTTTTTTTTATATCTAGATATATTTGTGCGTATTTGGGGTCGAGAGATGAGGTACATTGGTTGGTATATTGGTTTGTAACTGTATAAGACAGCCATTGGACTTTCCATTTAATGATGATAAAGTTTGATTGATTTCATGTTATTTAAAGAACTGATCAACACTTCTTGCCCCAATGCAACACTGACGAGTGTGCATCAATCCTCATGAGATTCACACCTGAAGATGTTGAATAGCTGCACTAAGATGATTTATTTTGATTGTCTTCAGGGACACTTGTCTCTAGCTGACCCTGATCTCTCACCTCCCTGTGGAGGGGGAAATGAAAAGAATATTTTCCCACAGAGAACATACAGCGGTCCACTGTATTACTATGTGCCCACACTCTCTCAGTCTCTCACTGCTGTGTGTTTGTCTGTGTGTATTTTCCAGAGGGTCGGGCAGGATGGCGGAGGGGGAGGAGGCCATGAGCCAGGAGGACTGGAAGGAGAAGTGTATGGTCCTGGAGGCGCTGCTCATGAAGTTCAGAGTGCAAATAATCAAGATTCGGGAACTCACAGCTGACAAGGTGGGTTCAAGTAGACACAATTCTGTAAATCTGTTCTTGGCAAACTCATCAGTGCTGGAACAGATGTGGGTAAATGCTGAAAGAAAGTTTCTGATGTGTAGGATGCAACTTTGAATCTTGTCCCAGTGAGGTAGAGTGTGTAGTAAGGCTGCTGATGTACAGGTGAGAGGTGTGTACAACAGTGCAGTTAGTTAGAGTGGCTCCTGCTTCACTGACCTGTGTCTCTTCCTCACGTCTTATCTCCTCCCAGCGGGGATGCAAGAGAGAGATGCGAGGGTGTAGGAAGAGTATTTAACAAATGGGACATCTTCATTCTCATTCTCTTCATTCAGCGTCATTTTGATGAGATAGAGAGAGAGAGATAGAAATAACCACAACAGTCAATTCAAATTCGTTGACTGAAGGAACAGAGCAGACATGAGGGCGAAAACTAATACAAATGCTCTAAATAAAATCTAGGTTGGTTTGTAAAAGGCAGGTATAGTAAGTCTGTCCTTTTCAGGTTCAGGCTGACATTACAGGTATAATATGTGTGTAGATGTACAGGACACATATTTAGATGAGCAACATCATTTTTACTGAGAGAAACAGAATATAGGAAAAGGAAGAATAAAGTCTTCCGGTTGATAACGATAAAGTAGATAAAGTGTTTGACGTGATTGACGATTCAGATGAAATATGTATCTGATCATTTTGATTATTTGGACAAACAGGCAATAACATTGGAGCCACTAGTGGTGCTGTTATTCTTCAAGGATGTCTTGTTAGTTTTCATGGATGTCTTGCACAGTATTACAATCATAAAACGATATGAATGTTACTGTAATAGTGTTTCCTTGACAGCCAGCCATTTCTTTTACTGTGTAATCAGATAACCAGTCTCAAACTGATTTATATTGTAGTGGATCAGTTTTCAACATAGTGGTCCCTCCCTCCTCTCTCATTGTGTCCTCCAAGATGCATCTAGACGGAGCGAGGACAGAAATAAAGCATACAGTAATTAGATAAAAGCTAACTGTAAACACTACCTCTGCTGCTATCAGTAGCCACCACATACAGCGGGCAGAGAGGGATCAGCGCCACTTACAGAAACTCAAACACACAGGATGAGAGGTGATCTCTGGGAAGATTTGGACACTGCATCAAAGACGATGATTTAGTCAAAGAAGTCTGCAGCATGTGTTCCTTATAAGTCCAAGAGGACGTCCACTCTCAGGCAGAGAGTCGTGGTGTCTGGTGGGTGCAGAGCAGGCCGTCCCTCCCAGCTGGCCGCCACTGTGCCGGCCCAAACTGTTCAGTGGCCTAGATCTGAAGCTGCTCTCCAGGGAGGCTGATTAGAGCTCTAATGTAAACAGCAGTCTGACCACAGGGCTCCGCCACGCACTGCATGATGGGACTGACCCAGCTCTAGTCAATTACAGAGTCAAAGTAAGCTCAGCTGGACAGCAAAACAAACTCCTGGAGAGACTTGGAAGGAAGACTGGCTCTGGTGGGTTTTTGTAGCCCACGTAGCACATGTGAGAGTCCGTGCTCCTCAGCCTTGGCGTCATCCGTCCTGTTTGACAGGTTGAATTTAAGTGCGTTTCAAGCATTTTTCCCCTCAAACATCATAAAACACACCGTTAAACTCAGAATAACACACAATATGTTTTCGAGTAGCCTCTTAGCAACTATAACGTTATATAATCCACCTCAGCTTCACCAGTTTACTTTTTCTCCTTCAGTGTTTACTCCATGTTAGTTTAGCAGATTACTGCTCAGTTGCTTGTCTGTATTATGCGACAGTTTAAACATTATTTTGACATTAGTTTGAAAAGGCTTTTCTAAACTGAGGTCACCACCTCAAAGCCTGTACAAAACTGTTTTGCTCAGTACACCAATATGTGATCAGCGTGTTTTTGTAAATCTGATGAAGAATAGCAGTAATCCTTTCATCTTTACCACAGACAGAAGATCACTGACTTAGTTCCCAAGGATTCAGAGTTCAACCAGAGTTCAGCTGTTTTTCTCAAGGACCAACACCAGTACTTTCACACCACAGATACATGCTGATATTTAATTTTTTTTTTTTTTGCTTTAATAGAAAAAAATACAATGATTCCATGAACCTGCCAGAAGTTTAGCTGGGTGGTATAAAAAAGTAAATTATCCAGTAAACACAAGTTGCTTCATATCATAGAGGAATAAAATTGATCAGACATAAAGGATTTTGCCAATTCATGCAGATACATCTATGAAAGCTTACTTCAAATCTGCCTTTTAATCACTTATTTGAATATATAACCTAAGCACGGTCTGAAAGCATGATCATTACATTCTGCACTTGGATCGAGATTTTTTTTTCTGTCCCACTGCAGCCGTCACAATGAACATGTGGGTATTTTACTCATGTAGGTCTGTTCCAGAATGACCCGCCACCCTGTGCTCCCTGACCTCCTGATTTTGTGAGCTCATCATGTTAACATCCAGACCCCTGCTGGTGTTGTTGTTCTACTGTGGCTCCCACCGCCTGAGCTTGTTGTTTTAAAGCTGTGCGGGGGCCCATGTACGTCACTACAAAATCCCTCCAATATCTCGCTGTGGAGGAGGCTAATAAAAGGATGAAGAAGTCATTCTGAGCAGTGCTTCGCTCTGCTGTTGAGGTCTCTGGTGCTGAAAAGGAGTCAGTTAGTGTCCATTCATTGATGCAACTGTAGATTGCAGAATTACTATACTGGACATTAACAGGCTGTGTAATAATAATAATAATAATAATAATAATAATAATAATAATAATAAGTAAGTATGTAGCTCAAGACTCAGATTGAGAAAACACCATCTCTTTCATTAGGATTTCTTTAGAACTCAGTTGGTTGGCTTTTTAAATCTTATTTCATTCATTAACATGAGTCTGGATAAAGTTGGCAAGTTGCTGAAGTCCTAGAAAGCCTGTGAGAGAGGATCGAGAGGGGAAGAAAAAAGAAAGAGAGAAAAAAAATGAAGCCCTGTGTAAAGACTGAGCTTCCCGAGGGAGGAAATACCCAGTTTACTAAATAGTGATGGTTGTGTGTGTGTGCATGTGTGTGTGTCGCACAAGAAGTGAGTTTGCGAGTTGAAGCAGTCAGTTATTTGGCATGTGCACGTGTCATCCACGCAGGTCCAGTCAAATCCACTTACAAAGTGTTTTTCAAGCAGATTTTGCACAAAAGTGAAACCTCACGAGATGTGCGTGGGTGCAGCTATTTGGGAGGGACGTTAGTTTTGGCCAGCGGGGCCTCCAGCTGTAACAGTAGGCTACACATCTCATGATGGAGACAAAGAGGCCATGTGTGTTACATTTTGTGTCAGCCTCCCCCTTTCAACCTAACACACTCACTGGTCATTTTTATCTTTCTGTCTGTGGGTCTCCCTGGGAAAAACCTCACCCCTCCAACCCTTTTTTAAGTAAAGGTGGTCTGTCGCCATACTGTGGCTCTTCTGCCCAAAGTCCACTTGGACCTGCTGAAGACTCACAAATATACAGTTTCAGATTTTAAAGGCAAAATAGTTTCCTGTAACAGCTGGGCTCTACAGGTGTTAGCAAACGTTACTCAGATGGGAGCAAATAGTTCACTGCTCGGCAGACTTATCCTGTAGGAGGGAAACTACACCCATAAGAATACACACACACACACACTCACCACATATATCCACACTGTACATACAGTAGACACACCAAAACCACAAAGGGTGGAGTGGCATATTCTGGTTGGGTCTTCTATTCTGATGGATTCCACATTTGGAAAGAAACTAAACATCCCCCTTTGTGGTAGGCGGGGTTTACTAACACGTGGACCGATCACATCTGACATGTCACCGTCAGCAGGTTCAAAAATCGTATTATGCATATCACCTGGATGTCACAGTTTTACTCTGTCATTAAACATATACTGTACACTACAGACAAACAGCCTCTCAAAATGTTCATCCCGAGCTGGGCAGTCACCACCACATACATGCCGATGGCTAACCTTGAGCTAACCTTGAGCTAACCCAGAGTTACTCACACTTTTCTGGCCCAAACCACAGACGTTGCTTTTCTCCGTGTCCGTCTCCACTTGCTTGTGTTTATGTTTTGGTGTGTGTACAGATATGTGCCTGTGTGTCTGTCCTGTGTGTCGAAGGAGACGAGTGTTTGAGGTGAGTTTATCCGTGTTTGTCCCCCGTTTTCCTTTCACATATTTGACAGTTAACACGTTTTAGGTGAAGTTTTGGTGAGTAAACTTGGAGAATAAGTCCTAACCGTAACTTTATTTGTTGAACCTATTTGCTATTAAACCTGTATAACTGTAGGTCAGCAGTGTGAGTCGCAGCGTCTACAGAAAGAGGCTTTGTGAGCTGGCTGTCTGGCTGCGGATGGAGCGA
The DNA here is from genome assembly GCA_023238725.1 of Scortum barcoo. NCBI lineage: Eukaryota > Metazoa > Chordata > Actinopteri > Centrarchiformes > Terapontidae > Scortum > Scortum barcoo. Next base: position 4,253,240 of record CM041544.1, read on the forward strand.
TGGGGGTGGGGGGTGGATGGAGTTCAGGGGGAGGTTGGCCACAGAGCACCAGTTGTGGAATTCCAGGAATGGAAGTCGAGCCGGAGTTTGGATCTGAACAGGGAATTGACTGCAGAGGTGATGGAGCGTTTTTCAGAAAATTCAGAGGTTATGGAGGCCGGGGGAGAGGGGGTGGGCCGGGCGTGTGTCACGTGTGTGTTTGTCTCACTGTGTCAGGCCTGTGAGGTAGCGGGAGTGCTCAGAGTGTGTGTGAGCAGGGAGCAGAGAGAGAGCAGGTAACGGGGCTGTGTAACTCTTGAAATGACCACAGTGTAAAGCTTAACCTCTCATTGGTCGTCCCAGCTGAAGCTGCACAGGTTATGACACACACACACACACCCGGGCCTTACTCATCCTATATATAACATACAGAGGAAGGAAAACATACACACTTGCCCGCACGGTCTGAAACACATGAGAATATCATCAGTATCAGATATGTCTTTATGGGTTTTTATATGTTGTTATGTCTGGTGTGTGTATGTGTGTGTGTGTTTATGTGTGTATGTGTGTGTGTGTCGTCTCCAGCTCTAGCCTACAGTATAGATGCCTTGTAATTAACATGCTGTCCTCTGCCAGATGCTATATCTGTTATCGAGAGAGGCACATGTGGTTTGTCGTTAGTGGCACAGCAAAGGATTTATAGAGCATGCGTGCTTGTGTGAGATGCATTAACCTTTTGCTTTTGAAGCTGCTTTTATCAGAAGATAAAAGTAAGTTCAATTGGAAAATGCTTTTTTGAAATGAAGGGGACGTGTGAGTGTGTAGTTGGTAAGATGTACAGAAATGGATCAAGAGAATTCACGCGGAGAATCTGTGTATCTATGTTGTTGTTGGATTTGTCATTTCAGTGCAGTTTTTATCAGCACAATAAGGATAAATGTGGTCACAGTATTTACAAAACCATATGTGAAAGTCTTCAGGTTCCACTTAACATTAATACACCCACCGGATACCTATAACAGTCATTTCCAGGCCAAGTGAGGACACACAGTGATGTAATTTCATAAAAGCCGTAGAATCAGATTCCCCTCTGAAAGACAAGTGAAACAGTGGCTGCATAAAGGTCTTTGCTTCCACTTTGGTCCATATAACACTGTGCAGTGGAAACAGTGAGTGGCTCTGGCAGGGTGTGGCTGCTTTTAGGACCAAGCTGGGTCTACTTTCTTCTGGTCTCTGGAAGTTAACAGACGCAGAGGAAAACTGGAGCGCGGCCATGCCAGGCTCCACCAGCAGCATCCACGCTGCAGCTAAATGCAGTTGTCGCTCGTCACTGAAGTTTACACACAGTTTGGCGCCCAAACGGCGGCTGCATTAAGTAAGGGCAGTGTTAATTTGTTGATTTCTAAATTGCATATAACCGAACCACAGTGGACACCACGTAGTTGGCAACACCATAGCACATACTGTAGGACATGAGTGTGTTGGCTGTAGGTCATTTTCCACTTCTGAAACATTGCACTCAGTCAAATTACTGAGAAAACTGAGTTATGTTTAGGAAGTTGTGTCGATGAATGCAGATTTTTTTTAAATATTGCAAGCTCTCTGCATCTATTGAAAAGTCTTAAAACAGCATTGAATTAATTTCCTTAAATAAAAAGGTACTGAGAAGTCTGAAACTTCAAAAGTCAAGTTGAGTTGTGCACCTGTAAGCTGACAGTGGGATGTTGTGGAGTTTCTGTCAGACCGGTAGCAAACACTGTCACTACTGAGGAGATAAGCCTCAATTTTAGCAATATGTAAACTTAAATTATTTAGCAAGTTTTGATTGGATAATCCATCCATTCATTGTGTTAATATAATGAGTCATATGATTAGGAATTATATCGTCCTCGCTGTTTGTCCATTATACTGTCACAAAATTAATATTAAAGTAGTATTAAATTAGTAATATTAAAGTATTAAATTCCATTCTGCGTGGGAATAAAATAGTATCAAAAAGTCCTACATCTAACTTGAACCCTGCAGAAACCCTGTGATGGCTCTACAGCTGTGCACAGGTACAGGTTCAGTTGGCTGAGAGAATCTCAAACAATGCTGACATAACCTGAAAACCCCTCAGACACACTTCAAGGAGGAAAACACTGCTTAGTCTCTGATGTGAAAAAGCCCCATTAACTATATTTTCCTGGCTGAATTAACCTGTGAAGTCTCTCACTAAAGAAGGTGAAGCTTTATTTGCTATATTTATATATTTACCCTACAATAAATGACTTCCTTCATTATCTTTATCCTATTCTTAGACACATCCGATTCTCTGGTGAGTCAGCCCAGCGTTCCCCACAGGGATTGTTAAAAGTTTCCTCTCATCTAGTCTAATTTGTACGTGTGTATGTGCGCATGCAGCAAAATATTCTAACCACGGTGGTTGTAGAGTTGCTGCAGTGAGAATTTCCATCGACATTCCTGCATATTTTCCTTCATAAAGCCGCTGAGGTTTTCGAGAGTTCCCCTCAGAAGACACTCTATTGCTTCCGCCACTTTGAGCCGAGGAATTTCAGAGGAATGTTGCTCATAAAGTCATCTCGCCCCTCTTTTTTTCACCCTTGTGCATGCACGCATCTAGCCTGTACGCCGTGTAGTTACCCTTGTTTGTGTGTGTGTGTGTGACCTTTGGTGTTGCTGCAGTTTTAACACACTCGTACCAGGTTCCACATTCCCTGCTCTGATCTCAGTACACAAAGAGCTGGTTGTGCCTTTATAGATGTGACACCTCATCATCATTGTGTAGCTGGTTAAAGGTGCTACATGCAGCACTTCTGCAGGAATAAAACTGCCTCATCAGTTCTGACATGTAAGTAGATGTGTTGTAAACAAATTGACCCACTGCCAGAAATTGCTGGCAGAGTCTTGGCAATGCATTTTATAGTTAATGTTATAGTTATTGCATTTTATAGTTTTACATTTTATAAAGGTCTCCTGGATCGTTATATAGACACTAATCCTCTAGCACAAACACGACTAAAGGTTTCTGTATTTTTCACAAAAATAGCCAGCAGAATAACTATTTAGAAATAGCTGTGTGTTATATGTGTTACAGAGAGTGTAGGAAGGGAGGAGAAGTCTGACATTAATCAGCCACTTTGTTTTTTACATAATTTAAAATCATAATATCTTGATTTCATGTTTTAATCACAATATTTTTTATTCTGCCAAAACCTGACTGATAACATGGAATTATTGCTAAGAAAAATAAAATACCACAAATCCAGTGATAATGCCAAAGTTAAAGCATACGTAGAAACACAAGCTATGGAAAAATAAATGGACTACACTAATAAAAGGTTGTAGAAAATATGAGCATATTATGCTGCAAATTATAAAGGGATTTTATATGAGGTGTTTATAAATGCCTAAAATATCAACGTACATGTCTGGGGACTTTGAGCATCCTAACTGTGATTCTGAACATGCCTTTGAGTCCTAAATGCTGAAGACCAGCTGCAAAGCATCTGCTCTTTTCCAGCTCAGCTGCATTATCTTGAGTTCTCATTCAGCTCTTGTATGCAGCACTTTATTTGGTGCTGTTGTGTTTGGCTCGAGTCTAAAGTGGAGTTGATATTTCACCTCCGTGTGTATGCCATGTATAGATGCGAAGAACTCATTTCAGATCAGACGTGCAGGTGAAGGGAGCGTTTTTATGTAGTTTGTGTATTTATTATTAAGTAAGGAGAGTATTAAGATATAAAGAGCATAACATGGTGGTCAGAGGTGCTCAAATTAAAATAATTTAAGATTAAATGAAATAAAATATTGTGCTCTTCCTTTCCCAGATTCAACAATTGGAGACACAGGTGATCGATGCAGAGAAACGAGCTTTCACAGCTCACCAGCAGGTAAGGAGCCAAACGAAAGTGTTACCATGTACCCGTATGCGTGTGTATATATACTGTATGTATTATGTGTATGTATTATGTGTGGTTTCAGGTGCAGTGGATGGAGGAGAAGCTGAAAGCTCCAGACAGTCAGTCCGGAGACTCGGAGGTGCGCTTGTTTCAGCGGTGCCAGGAGCTGCAGGCTTTGGTGCAGGAAAAGGAGGACGTCATTGGCCAGCTGGAGCAGCAGCTGGAGGAGCAGGTAAAACACACACACATGAAGAATTTCAAAGCAACAGATGTAGTGCCAGTGGATGTTCTTTTTTTTCCCTGTGCAAAAGAATGCAGAGGAAGATGTGGCATGCAATTAGTGTTCACAGACACAAAGACAAATGCAAACAACACAAACAGTCCCAGGTTTGGAGTTAAAGGATTCAGTTCTGTCTGCCTGCTGCCACCTGGCTGTAAAAGCAGTTGTCATGCTCTGGGAATGTGGACAGTAATGAAATGACTTAATGAAATTGCTCTGTCCTGATCAAAACCTGGCTGGATCCCCACAGATTAAATGAAAGTGCTGTTCTCTGCAGTGACATTCAATCACTTATAGTCACTTCAATGTTCCATCTGTTTGTGTCCCCCGGCCGCTCCAACCAGAGAGAAACATGGCTGGTGTTTGTGCGTTCTTGACCGAACGTATCTTCTTTCTCCAGAAACAGATCCGAATTCAGGATGCCAAATCAGTGGAGGAGAAGGCAGCTAAGATCAAGGAATGGGTGATGCTGAAGTTGTCAGAGGTAAATAAATTGCTGCATAAGATGGAAAGTTATTCATCCTCATTCATATGGATGGAAAAGTGTAAGAATGTAAGCTGGATAGTGAGGTAGGGTCGTTTCCTTGGATAAATCCCTGGTCCAGCATTGCGGGTTTCATGTTAAAACATATTTATTCTACAGTTTGAGGTGGAGAATGCAGCCTTACGAGAAAGCAACAAGCAGCAGGAGGCCCAGATTGTGGAGTTACAGAAACAACTGCAGGGTAAGAGCCTTTTATGTCCTGAGCCATCCATGTTTGTCCACAAATGTTTTTATGTTAAAGTTAGCTTAATAATACCTCATATTCATCCACCACACACATGCTCATAGTAATACTGTTCAAACATGTTTTTGTGCCTACAGCCTTCGAGCAGAAGTGCGGTGGTGGTGCTGGACAAGGGATCCTGTGCAGACCAGGTGAGGCCCAGCGTCTCAGCAGCCTGACGTTTGGCTGTTTCCAGGTGAGGGGAAAGAGTCCCCAGGTCCTCACTGGGCCAGCACCCTCCCAGAGGACCCTCAGCACCCAGGGAGAGACTGAGGGACGAGATCAAACTGGTAAGCCCCCACAGACTCACAGCTGTGGACGTGGAAGCATGTTTCTGGGTGAAACAGGCAACAGTTTCATAGTGGAAAATGAAGTGTGACTCAGAAGACCTTTTTAGCCATTACATAATCTCCATGGTGTCCTAAGCAAAGTTTTTCACTACCATGTTACTTTGCCACCTGCTGTATCTCACTGTTTAGAGCATGGATTGTGAAAAAATGTGTTGATGGTAAATAATTGTAATATAAAAAAACAACACAGTAACCAAATTTCCTTGAGGATTATTGTGGAAGTGTGCCTTTACTTAATAAGTGTCTTTACACTTGTAAAACAGTGAGATTACATCCAATATGTTGACTGCATTCAGGAAGCTGAGCACAGTGATGCTTTGAGCTGTATCACACTATTATAGGTCCCATGAACTTCACTGAAAATGGCCAAAATGAAACTTTTAACACCTTTATGTTTCTGTTTTGATGTTTGGTGTTCCAGAGAAGACTGGTAAGCAGAAAGCCTCCTCAGGGATGGACGGTGAAGTTCAGACTCTGGAGGAGGACAGTGCGTCTGAAAGCCTCAGTGAGAATGCGTGTGGACCGGAGTCTCGCGGTGTCTCCTCCATGCTCTCCAGCACTGCATCAGAGGGGGAGGGTGGGCTTGAGGGCCGAGGAGGAGGAGGTGGAGGTCTGGAGTTCAGCCGCCCCGGCAGCGAGACCTACCTGACGGCCTCGGACGACAGCAGCTCTCTGTTTGACGATGACATGCAGCGTGCCGAGCGGCCCGGCTTCAGCCTGCTGGTGTTGTCAGAGGGGACACTGGGAGGGTGTAAGGAGGGAGAGGAGGGCCCACACCGGGCCAAGCTGGAGGACTGCACCTCTGAGGAGCTCAACAAACGTTTCCAGTCGCAGACACTTGACTCCTCATCCTCTTCCAGCGAACCCAACACCCCCAGCCCCATCCTCACGCCAGCTCTCACCCCTAAGCGACCCAACCCACCTCAGGATCCAAGGGATAACCCGGCCTCTCCCAAGCAACCCCGGCTGCGGACCCCAGCTGGTTTCGGGTTGACAAACGTGGCTCTGGCCAAGAAACACCTGAGCCAGCCGCCAATCAGCAGTGAGGCGGCACACGGTCAGACACGTAACGCCCTCAGCATGCTGCGCCCCCTCCGGCCACAGGAAACTGACCTCGACCAGGAGCAGGAGGTCGGCATGGAGACAGGCAGGGACACACCTCCTCAAGCTCCTGCCTGTCCATCCCCTGAACCTGGTACAGAGAGAGCAGACTGTGACGGCTCAGCACCTGGCAGCAAACCTCCTACACCTCCTTTACACAGGCTGCCCTCCTGGGTAAGAAATAAAAAAGAAATCAATGCCAGCTGTGAGCACATATTTTCTTCATGGTATAATATAAAAGTATTTTTTTTTAAATAATAATAATTGTTTGACAGGAGAGTCGTATCTATGCTGTTGCTAAATCAGGGATCAGGCTGTCTGAGACGTCCTGCACAGACTCTGCTAGCAAAGGTGAGACAGGAGAAACATTACAAACAATTGTCAACACTCTCCAGCTCTCTCAGCTGCTGCTGTTCATCTGAATAACTGAACTGTGATCTGTGTTGCAGACCCCTCCCTCCAGTCCTCCTATCCTGCCTTTGTAATGTACACATCCCTCATCTATAAAAACATGACTACTCCAGTTTACACTACTCTGAAGGGGGTAAGTGCACTGCAGGATATGATCACCCTCAAACTGTATTAGAACAGTTTGCTCTGTATTTTCATCGCCCTGTAATGATGTTAGCTAAATTGATTTTCCTGACTGTTTTGATTTTGAATTGTTTTTATTTGACTCCATTTATGACTGTGTGCATGTGTGTACCCATACTGCGTTGACCACCATCCAGAAAGCCACTCTGCTGAGCAGCAGCCCATTTTCAGACGAGTCGTCCAGCTCTGAGGAGTCATCTAGTTCAGGAGAGGAGGACGGCTCCATCTGCAGCTCCCACACCTCCTCCGGCTCCCGAAAGGACAGCAGCCCGGGCAGCCCGCGCTCTCTCAAGAGAGGTAGCACTTACACTGGAAGGTTTCTGAGAAATCCTACTGCAGCTCAAGTTAAAACTGTCCTTGAACATAGTAGCTGCTGCAGTGTTCAACACAAAACCAATTACTGTGACAGCTAACAGTAGATTAACAGTGCTTTTAATGCACAGAGATTCATTTTGTTACAGAATTTCTCACTTTCTTATAATTATGAATAAATAAATATTATGACAGGATTATTTCTGTTTGTGAGCAATATCCATTTACTTTAAGGATATTTAAAGTGCATTAATGTAAATATATAAGATTAGCTATTTAGATTACTCATTTTTTAACCTTCTATGATATAAATCTTAAAATACTGTAATTTTTTACAGCCTATAAATGTGTATGATTATATATTATGTTGTCAACTCTCCCTTTCCTTCTCCTCCAGCTGTGTCCATGTCTTCAATGACATCAGAGAGCGACTATGCTATCCCGCCTGATGCCTACTCCACCGACACAGAGTGCTCTGAGCCAGAGCAAAAACTCCCCAAGACCTGCTCCTCAGCCAGCGACAACGGAAAAACTGTGAGTCAGTGTGAACATCCCTCCATGTATTCTTTGGGAGGCTGGCTTGTTGACCTACACATGAATCATCACTTGTGCATAGATTACAAGCTTCTGTGTTGTATGTTGTCTTTTGGGGCAATCTCACATTTTTAAAAGCAAATATCAAGTCAGTGAACAGTGTAATAACGCAACATGTTCTTTCAGCTTTTTTTGGGAACTTTTATAGAAAAAACATTAAAATAGTAAAATATGCATAGTATTTTATCTTGCAGGGAAATTCAAAACTGACTTTAATAAAGGCAGAAAAACACTGTTTTTGTTTTGTTTCTTACCTTGTGAGTTATTCTTACCACCCCTGCAATGTAAAACTGTGGTGTGTTGTGTCTTGCAGGAACCAATGGAGAAGTCAGGCTACCTGTTGAAAATGGTGAAGACCTGGAAGAAAACTTGGAAGAGACGCTGGTTTGTCCTCAAAGACGGAGAGCTGCTCTACTATAAATCACCGGTGCGTTTTATACAACATGTTTTTTCATTATGTTGCTTTGTTCATTATCGTTAAAAAAATTGAAATGTTATGTTCCAAGGGACTTCATGTCCCCATCATGAATTGTCTTGTGCGCAGGTTTATTGCTTAACACTAAGTTATGATCTATGACATGTAGTAATGAACATACTGTGTGTATCTATCTATCATTTATTGGCATCTTCAATGTATTTGATCGTCATCATTCTCTCATAGAGTGATGTGATCAGGAAACCTCAGGGTCAGATTGAAGTCAACGCCACCAGCAGCATTGCCCGTGGAGAAGGAAAGCAAGTTCTCCAGGTATTTAGCCCTTATTGTGAATTTCTTTCCCAATGTAAAACACACATTCTTCCTAAAACAAACAAATCTTTGACCGCTTCATTCACAAAATACAGTTGATAAAGAAAGTCCCTCACTCCTCCTCATCTTCACTCCTGCCCTTGTTGCTGTGTGTAGATAGTGACGGGGAAGCGTGTGTACTACCTGAAGGCTGACTCTCCTAACCTGCTGGACGAGTGGCTCAGGGTACTGCAGAGCGTGCTCAGGGTGAAAGCTGCCAGTCCTCTCTTTACCCAGCCCGATATTCGCCCCGGCATGAAGGGACTGCTCATCAAGGTCAGACAATTAGACAACTTTACCAAAATAAAGAGGCGGTTTTGTGATCAGTCGCCCACATTTCTGCATCTCATACACATTTATCACCACGTTTCCCGTTTGATCGTCACTGCTGTGAAATTTGTACTTGCTCCATGGCTCCAGGTGAAGCATGGCTACTCCAAGCGGGTCTGGTGTGCTCTGATTGGCAAAACATTGTACTATTTCCGCAGCCAAGAGGACAAGGTAAGATTCAACAAAAAATAAAAAATCTCTCAGTACTAATATTTACAGTATATTTTTGCTGAAATGTAATGCTCCTGTCAGGTTAATATTTGTAATGATTTACCTGAAATGACACTTTCTGGAAACTCCAAGACATGAACTCACATCCCCCCTTATAAACCAAGACCCAAAAATATATGTGAGGTTAAGCAATAAATCTGTGTGATTTATAACAATTTTAACATTTCTATAAACAATATAATATATATTTAAATAAATACTGTATATACTGTATACATACTGTATATGCTGTACAGAACACACTTCTGTACATAAGCAATGATACACATGCATCATTGCCCTTTCACCCTATTGCACTCCATAGTCACACTTTATGTTATGTTATGTTATGTTATGTTATGTTATGTTATGTTATGTTATGTTATGTTATGTTATGTTTATTTATTTCTATTTTCTTGACCTTTTACATATGAGAGGGTACTGTAAAAAAGTCAAATTCCTTGTATGTGTACACATACCTGGCCAATAAAGCTGATTCTGATTTTCCCAAGAATCAAACATTTATTAAGATTTAAGGTTTCAGTGAAACAGTGGCAGTAAGTGGCAGGACAGGAAATCTGTAAGTTCAGCAATGCGTAAAATGTTTTATTTGAGTGTGCATGTGTGTGTGTGTTTGTTTGCATGTGTGTGTGTTTCTAGTTCCCCCTGGGTCAGATAAAGCTGTGGGAGGCCCGGGTAGAGGAGGTAGACAGGTCGAGAGATTCGGACGACGACCTTAAGTCGTGTGGGCGGGGCTTACAGGTGGCACCTTTCACCATCGCCATCCACCCACAGGAGCAAGGGCCGACCTACCTGCTCATCGAGTCCCGCCATGAAAAGGTCAGCGTCACTCTGAGAGCTCACCTTTTCTGCATGTGTTTCTGTACCGGTCATGTTCATGCTCCTCTATTTGTTATGAACAGAACCACAAAGTACTTTCTGCAGCCATAGATCTAATCTAACTCATGTGCCTCCGGTATCGCTGATGTTGATGTGTGTGTCTCTGTAGGACTCGTGGCTGTACCATCTGTCTGTGGCAGCAGGCACCACAGTGGGTAAAGTCGGCACCGAATTTGAACAACTGGTGGGAAAACTCTTCCAACTGGATGGAGATCCAAGTGAGTCTGATCTTTTCTCTTGTTGTTATGTCTTTGTTTTGGTTTTGCTAATAGCTGACTATATAATTCATTTTTTTAATAATATTACATCAAATAATAATTGCAATAGTAAAAATGGCAGCTCAAAATGAGATGATCTGAGATTTGAGTTTGATGAAGTTTACATCACCATGACCTACATCATGTTTTCTCAACGACTTACTGGAACTGTTAAAAAGATATCAACGCTCTAAATACATATCAGTGGATTCTCTGTTCCTTTTTCTATTTAACATGAAAAACAAGATGTGGAAAAAAGGTACCAGTGGAAATACTTTAGAACAGCCTCAATGCTGATTTTGGGGTGTACTTCTGTCTATTAAAACTTTATTTTGCATGGGATTCACGTGTGTTCAGTCACAGTTCTTTTAAATGGACTTTTAATTCTCCTGTAGGCGTCTATGTGTCTCAGCGTCTGTCTCTCTGTCTTTCAGACTCTCGCATCTGGAGACATCCCATGTTGTGTTTCAGTAAGGAAGCTCTGTCGTCTCCTCTCACCACCCTGCCCTCACAAGCTCTGCAGACAGAGGCTGTTAAACTCTTTAAGGTACACACACACATTATAGCTTACACACTTTTACTCTGTTATTCTTTGTAATCTCTAATATTATTATCTCTCTTCCTGTGTTTGTCTTTTAAACTCTAAATATCATCTCTCTCTTCAGACTTGTCAGCTTTTCATCAACGTGGCCATCGATGCTCCAGCAATCGACTACCATGTCTCACTGGCCCAGAGTGCCTTGCAGGTGTGTCTGGCCCACCCTGAACTTCAGAATGAGTTCTTCTGCCAGCTTACCAAACAGACCCGGAGGAGGCAGCCACATGGCCAACCAGGACCCCTGCAGGTTAGTATTCTCACCACACGGTGGCAGCAGCAGCATGTGTTTTTTACTTGAAACGCTGACATTTGACATCAGATGTACAGGAAGTGTGAAATAATCAGGATTCACTGAGTAAATAAATAAAACAACAGTTGTAATTAGTCCTAAATCACAGTTTCGAGTTCAAACCTGTACTTTAGAGAGCCTTGTCTCTCTTACATTGGTATTATACTAAAAGAGCTTTTATATGCAAAGATCTCAGAGAAGGCATCAAAATCTACACCTGCCTATGATGACCAGATTCAGCAGTAAGACCAGCAGAGGGCAGAAAGAACTGTAAAATGTAATATTCCTCATGGCCTGACCTGTTTCAAAGAGTGTAAAATTCCAGAGATTATGTCTCAGACAATAAAAGATTTAGAGACAACAGAATGAGTCATGACACAGTACAGTAGCTTCTTTGTGATAGACAGTATACATGAATAAAGTCACTGTGGCTGTTCAACAGGATCAAAACCAAACAAACAGTGTGTGATCAAAACTAGCTACAACTGTGGCAAATTGTTCCACCATGAAGTAGAACAGAGATAAGCTGCATTTTTTCAGTCTGTCTCTCACTTCTGCAGCTTTCCAGACAGATTATCTGTGGTCACAGTGTGTTTGTGTCATTGTGTCATTCATCAGGGTTGGCAGTTCCTGGCCTTGTGTGTGGGACTGTTCCTGCCTCAGCATCCTTTTCTCTGGCTGCTCCAGGTTCACCTCAATAGACACGGGGACTCCAGGTGAGAAAACATCAGGTCTCCAAACATTAGAATGAAGAACCAAGGCACAAAATGTAGTAAAATAATTCAGGAAATCTTATATGTATTGTTACATTAGTGTACTTTAATTAACTAGGAGCTACAATGGATGATAATATGCCCATTACTGCCCATCTTCAGTGGGTTAGGCATTTGTGGAAAAAAAAGCCCATCACACAGTGCATGGTCTCCTTAAAAGTACAATATTTAATCTGCACATGAGAGGCTGGGACCAGAGAGTGATTTGAGTCTTGCTAAACAAAATAACTCAAACACTTGATCAGTTATCAAAACAGTTGCAGATTAATATTCTGTCTGACAACTAATTGTTTCAGCTAAGAAAATCAACTTCACAACTTGTGTTGGGCCAACTTGTCTTGTATACTGTTGTTAACTGTCTCACTTCCTTTCACAGTCATACATTTGGATACAGTTTGGCTGCTTTTTTCATTCCTCCCCTGCAGGCACACACTGAAGCGTAGACCTGAAACCTGAAATATAGATTTGTTTTTATGTTCTGGTGCAGTGAATATTGTTGTAACTTAAATTTGACTTCAATAAAGGGGCACTGCACAGCCTGTGGAAACAGCTGTATAGTGTCCTTTGTGGCTCTGATAGAGATTAAGCATGTCTGAGAAAATGTAATCCTTGATGATGTCATCAGGGTTACCACAGGGTTTTTTTTAGCCACTATTAGTTTTTATCTTGTTGTTCTCAGGACTGAGGTAGGTAAGTATGCCATCTACTGCCAGCGCTCTATGGAGCGGACCCAGCAGAAGGGCGAGAGGCAGGCCAGGCCGTCCCGTATGGAGATCCTGTCGATCCTACTGAGGAATCCCTATCATCACTCTCTGCCATTCAGCGTCCCTGTTCACTTCCTTAATAACACCTACCAGGTACTTCCACGCCTCCAACCACATTATAGATAATAATAACAGTGAAGCCTTCAAAACAGATGATACACACGCGAGTCACTGTGACACAGAGTGAAACCTGCAGAGCTGGTTCACCTGAACAGCTTGAATCCTGCTGCTCAAGTCCAACGCAGCTTAAAAATGAAAAGATTCCACTGTTAAGAGCCTGTGCTTTTAAACTGTCATGCACAAGCTCACTTCACTGCTCCACCCCACTATTTACCTGTACGCTCTGTATGTCCTTGTTACTCCCTGCCTCTGTGTGCAGGCTTACGGAAAGTGATGACATCATAGCCTAGACGCTTAGTATCACCTTTTGACTTGTAGAAGACAGATAGATCTGTTTCAGGACTTTTCTTACCAAAATACAATAAAAATATTGTAGCACATTTTCCTCACAGTTTCAAAGTGGCAGAATTAAGAAGACACATGCACAGTTTGACAGGAACCAGTGTGCAAATACATCATCACACAGTGGTCCAAATACATGATAACCATGTTATATAGAGACAGCAGAGTGTACATTTTTTTATTTATTTTATTACTTTTTATATTGTACTTTTTTATATATATTTTTATTGATTCAGTCCATGTGAAGAGAGTACAGACTACAGTGTAGTTTAAACATGTTCAGTACTAACAGCCTAAAGGCTAAATTGTTGAACCAGGTAAAAATTATACCCACTAAACATGAATATTGTTATTGACATTGGGATTTAGCTTTACAGAGCTGTTTCTCTTCTCTAGATGATGTGATGACAGGAAAATGTGTCTCTGTCAGTCTCTACAGGGACATACTTTGTGATATATGGGAAAATAATCAGTAACAATTTTGAATTTTCAGTCACAACTTTGAAGAAACCTTTGCTGTTTGAGCTGAGCTTCACTGTTTCACTGTCAGAAAAGTTGTTTTTACAATAAGTGGTTCATTCACAAACCTTTATTATACATTTAGAGTTATTCAGACTAAACATCATAGTTTTTCAAAAACAAGAAGTTTAACTGTCATGATCATTGTCATCCCTGTCAAGCTGTCTTCTGCATTTAACTATATTTACACATAAACAGGTGGTGAGCTTTGATGCTTCGACCACCGTAGATGAGTTCCAGTGTCGCCTCAACCAGGACACGTGCATGAGGAAAACGGGGCTTTCTGGTTTCAGCTTGTACACTGATGACCCTACTGGACGAGAGCTGGAACACTGCCTGCAAGGAGGCATCAAGGTACGTCTTTTGTCCTTGTGATCAGAACTTTTTAAAGATAATAGTAAGACACAAATGTTTCTTCTTCATATGATTCCTCAGATTTGTGACATTATCTCCAAATGGGAGCAAGCCTCCAAGGAGCAGCACACTGGCAAATCTGAGAACACCAGAACAATCCGCCTCACCTACAAGAACAGGTAGAGAAGTGAACCTCCTGGACTATCAGGCCCGGGGGGGGCGGGGGTTCAGCAGGGAACTTTATGGATTTTGATAGTTTAGTGCAGGTTGCTCCACAAGTACAAAAATGTCATCAAGTGATGTCACATGGGTCTGCATAGCTCTGTTATGAAGACTAAGTTTGAAAATCCCAAAAAATCCAGAGGCGTGGAGTTAGTGGAGAGAATGGTTCTACTACAAACTAATCATCACAAATCAGTTCAAAAATCCATCTATCATCCATGTCTATATTTTCTAACTTCCCTCCCTTATTCTCTCCTTCAGATTTTTTATTTACTATCCCTGTCTTTACCTTTCCACCCCCAGGCTGTACTTCTCTCTCCAGGTCAGGGGGGAGTCAGAGAGGGAGAGGCTGCTGCTTGCTTACCAGACAAATGAGGCCATTGTAGCGGGACACTTTCCTGTCAACAAGGAACTGGCTGTGGAAATGGCTGCCCTGCTGGCTCAGGTCTGAAAGCCTACAAGCTTTATTTAGATTTTCAGTTTTATTAATCTTGTAAGTTTGTTTGGCTTTAACGGAAGAAGATGTAAGCAGTATCTCGGATAGTTAGTTTTGCCCCAAATACATGTTTTGTAATTTAATTTAAAAAATGTGTACTGTAACACTCATGTGTCTGTGTTCAGGTGGAATTTGGGGATTTTGAGCGTCCCTTCTCTGCTCCTGGATCAGCACAGACCAAGTCTAACCAAACACTGAAACAGGTTCTGGACAGGTTTTACCCTAAGCATTACCGCAGGACCACATCTGAGGAGCAGCTCAGGTACCAGAACACACTGAAGACTGGCTACAGTCTGCACACTTTTCCTGATATCATCCGTGTTTATCTGTTTAATCTGTTTAATCTATTAGGTATATTGTCTCTCTTTTGTATGTATTGTCATAATCTGCTGCCATAAGATGCTCCTTGACAGTTAACCCCTCATTCCCTTTCATCATCTTTAACATACAATAACTAATGTTGTTGCCACGAGAGATTGTGGTAATCATTTTAATTATTATTGTAATTATTATGATGAATGTATTGCCTCCTCTGCCCTCTCAGACAACTGCTGCAGCGTCTGTCTGCACGCTGGGCCTCCCTCAGGGGTCGGAGTTCATCAGAGTGTGTCAGGATCTACCTGACTGTTGCCAGGAAGTGGCCTTTCTTTGGTGCCAAATTATTTGAAGCAGAGGTAAGTGAACTGTAAACTCTTATTATCTTATCATCCTACGTATAAACAGTGATACAAAGTATTACAATTTGCTCTCACATTAAAAACAAGATACAGGGTTAAACCGATAAAGGCCGACATATAAACTAAATAAACTGTTGGTATACAGAAAAGAAGGAGAAGTGGAAAGAAAGAATTAGAAATGTCTGTGCAACCTGGGTGTTTCAGAAATTTCCTCCATTCTTTCTTTTATACAAGCTAATAAAATGCAATTCAGAACAACACCACGAAAGATCATCAAGCTGAATTAACTCTTCGCTGACAGTTTACACAGGGGGTTTTCATTTTCTTTGGGTCGCTGATAAAACAATAAGTGGTGCATTCACAGGGGTGTACAGTACAGGCTGCAGGACCTTTGAATTACAGTGATTGTTATACTTGTGATGAAATACACTATAACTTCAGTGACACTGTTTGTATTTGCTCTCAATATATCATATTGTAGTATCTTCATTCAGAATTGATCTCCCTTCCTGTTTCTCTCTCTGTTTTCAGTCCATCACTCCCTCCCCAGAGCAGGGTGTTCGTGTGTGGCTGGCAGTGCATGAAGATGGTATCAGCGTTCTTGAGCACAACTCTGTTGTAAGCATCTCTGGCATGCCTCCCTGCAGCTGCTCAGACATGATCGCCTCGATTTTGTCTTAATGTTAGAGAGAATAGAGGTGGTCTTGCAAGTCATGCAACTTGTGAAGCAAAGTTGGAGATGTAATTATTATTATAGCAAGGAAATAATACGTGATTTTTATGTAGCTCTCAAAAGCCCCACATAAATGTTGTTGCCACATTGTGTTCTGTCAAAATCATTGTCATAACACAAATATCTGTACTATCTTCAGAAACTGCTGGTGTCCCACCCCTACAAGAACCTGATGACGTTTGGAGGCTGCAAGCAGGACTTCATGCTGGTTGTTGGACAGAGCATTAGTACCAACGCAAGCAAAGACAAACCCACAGAGAAACATCTGTTTGCTATGGACGCCTCCAAGGTTAGTGAGGGATTGGACTGTGGTTTCACATGAGCCTCGCGTCTATAGTATTAATCCTCTCATCCCACTCCTTACTTTAACAGTTTGAAAGACTCAAATAGAAACAAATGACCTATCAAGTCTAACCTGTGAAACCACTTGTGCCAAAGGTTTCTTTGTGACAGTTTTCTAAACTGACTCTTCAATACTTACCAGCACTTTCTTGCTATCATTGTGTACATTATATCTTATAGTAGTTGGATCAGTTAAAACAAACAGTAACAAGTATTTATGAGTGACTAATCCGTGAAGAAACCATGAACACACACATCCCCTGACATCTCCTTTTGTTTTATTTCGTCAACAGATCAGGGAGATCACCCTCCTCATCTCCGGTTACATCAACAGCGCCCATCAGCAGAAGGCCGCCGCCCACCACCTCTCCGCCCCGGCTCTGATGGTGGCCCAGCCGGTCAGTCTGAAGAGCAAAGAGCTGAGGAGCAAATCCCCGCCAGCGCCGGGACGCCCCAGCAAGGCACCCACGCTGCTGTGACGGCACGAAAGCGCCCTGCCCCGATCTCTCTGAGAAATATTCACTTCACTGTGCTGCCTTTTACCCTTTTTAAAATGAAAAATGAAGGATTTCTTGTCAGCTGCACTAGGACAGACTCCACTGCCGTACAGCCCCTTTCTCATCAGTCAGGTTCTGATTTGTATCTGTTGATTTGGTGCATGGACTGATAATTTCCCTGCCTGCTAGAAGTAACTAATACTGAGGCTGGACTGCCAAAAAAACTGTTTTTTTTCCTTTTGGTATAATCTGATATCAAAGACCAGCTGAGCAGTTTATTTATATCATCATTCAGGTTTTCTAGAAGTTGGTGTTCTGCAATTTTAAGCAGCCACATCCTGAAAGGTGACTTTGTTCCTCCCTCAGAGAACAGGTGAGATTCGGGTCTGAAACTGGAGCTGCAAGCTGTGTACATACTTCAGGTACAAAAGTGTCAAGAAACAGCGAAGAGGCCTTTTGCTTAACGCTCTCCAAGGACATTTTGTCTGATGAATGTGTGGCTTTTCTGTGCTGACCCAAGAGAGAAAAAGTCAACCGTATTTGTTGACACACTGTGCATCATTAATCTATCTGTGCTGTGTGGTACGTCTCCTTTTGTGCAAATGATGTTTGAAGTTCAATCTTTACATCCCCGCCTTAAAAAAATAATGCACAGTCATACACATAATAGAAGAGGCTCTGATGCTTTGTTAGGGAATCATTTACAGGTTATCTTTGTGTCTTTTTTTCTGCCTCCCTGTAGGGTGCAGTAACTCTACCAGATAGTAAAACCCTTGCAGTGTTAGACCTCACAGGTCTAACCCTTGTAGTGTTAGACCTGTGATGAAAGCAGAAGGCAATAACAGGTAACCAGACTGCCGCTGAAGAAAACTGTTCAAAAAGTGTATCAATCAACAGCAGTGAAAATGTTTTATGTGTCCATTGGAGTGACTGATGAGCTGCAGATCAGGTGAGTTGATTGTGAAGACCGTAGTTTATAAGAGGAAAGCAGTTTGGACCCTGTGTGCTGTTAGTTACTGAATAGCCAGGAGCGTGGTCAAACTTTAATCGTGCACAAATACTTAAAGCCTCTCTGGATATAATTTAGAGAAGTCACGCAGGGCAAAAGTGTGAGAAGAGAAGTCAACCCTGTGTTTATGTCACTTTAGGGGAAGATGGTAAGAGGATGTGGCTAATTGGTTGGTGGAAATGTGCGGTGGTTGCAGAGGAGATGAATATGAAGGTGTTCTAATGAAGCAGCAGGACACAGTCACCCACGTAACCTAAAGATAAACTCGAAAAACAGGACATTGGGTTATGTAAGGTACTTTAGGAAGAAGATTTTCCCTCCCAGTGTTATCTTTAAGCCTGCATACATTAAGTATTGTCAGGCGTTGTATTTATTTGTCATATAATGTAATCATCTTTGGAATAAATGTTATATTACTGTACAAGTCTAATGCTTGAATAAAGTAAACTACAGCAGAGTGTATAAAATCCCTGTGACAACCTGCTTTTTAAAACATTCATATTAATAATCCACGGCGTCCGGGAAGCTATCCAAACCCATAGAAACCAAAACAGTCAGACATTCATTTTTTCCTACTTATCGTTTCCCTCCCCATAAAACTGCCACCAGCCTCCTCATTGGTGCATCTGTAACTGACGTGCTGATACCTGCAACCGGTGCCCGACAGCAAGTGACACACCCTCATTCCTATAGTCTTTCACAAGAGAGAAAGAGAGGGGGGGGATATATGATATCCAACCTGTCTGAACTAGTCAGAGACCTGCTTTTGTCCCTGTGTTGCTATGGAGATGGAGGGAGGGCGGGCTCACGGGGAAAAAAACTAGGTGAGGCAAGACATAATAGACAAACTACTAATACTTTCCCGGCTCATAATTTGTATAGTTAAATCTGTGGAAACTGAGGAGAATCAAACAGGAAGTCAGTGTCTTTGTTTGGCAAACCAAAGGCATTCTTTCAAAGTAAAGTTAAACATGTTGACCACATTGCATTCCCAGTCAGTTTTCAGCAAGTTTTGTCATCATGTCATCTTCTTTTGTTTTACAATATTTTACAAAACAAGAAGTAGCCTTTGTGGGACACAAGGTAAACAGAAACTGCCTCCTTTAAGTGCTGCTTTCAGCTGAAGCCCAACCACCCAAAACACTGAACACTGTGATCATGTTGTGACACGATACTCAGGTATTTTCACCTCCATAGTTTTGCCTACAATTCTGTTGAGCTTTACACTGCCGTTTCCACTTTGTTGTGCAATAAATTCCCAGCTCTGTCTAATTGCTTCTGCGTTACTCTGGACTTTGACTTTTCACCTAACTTGTGAATAAAGGCTCCTGCAGTCCCTTTAAACCCAGGACTCTCTCAGTATTTGTTGTGCACATACTGCCCGTGTTAGTCTACGAGTGAGTCAGAACCCGACCGACAGGTTGAGCGTGATGCCAAACAGTTTCAGAGGTACAGCTACAAATGACTAACCACCTCCCTCTACCCTCTAACAGGTGTTGTCATATAGTAAAGTAGTCTCAGCCGACCAGTCACGCCAGGACATAAAGCACTCGTCTCAAACGCAGCAGCTCTTACTAAATTCATGTAGGTTGAGACGAAATTGTCTGACAGGTGTTTTTTTCCCCTCCATCAGGATATCAGCTAGAAGAAATCATGAAATAAAATTGACCCTTGAAAAGAAGGGATTAAAAACAAAAAACAAAAGAAAAACAAAAAAACAAAACACAGTGAGACATCCAAAACAAGGCTGCCACACCCATTAACCCTCCCCCACTGTGAACAAAAGGCTTACAATCCACTATTATCAAGGCAGCCATCTTAAAAATGGGACAAGGTGAGATTTGAAATACAAGAAAAACCTCCATGTAGTGAAACCACCAAAGGAGCGTTTGTGTTGACTTTCTCAGGTTTGAATAACACTGTCATTCTGATCACTTGTTCACACAAGAGTGGTGCGACATGCAAAATGGTGACCAGTGGCTTCCTCTAGCTTGTTCCCTTCCCCCCCATGTAACCAGCTATACTTTTCCACAGCAACCAAGGCTGTGAAAACCCCCAGACCTTTACAATATTTAAAAGAGACCAGAATCACATAAAGAGTCTTTTAAAATAAGTTTTATTAAAAACAATCCAACAAACACATATTGGTAAGAAAGAAACTGTACAATCACGTAGACGTTAAACCATGGAACAACTACTAACATAAAAATGCGGGCATGTTTTAAAAAGCACGGTTCTTTATGGCATATAGATTGGATGATGCGTTAAGACTTTACACAATTTATAAATAAATGGCGGTACCAGTAGTGCCAACATAGAAAAAAAAAAAAAAAAAAGAAAAAAGCAAGATGATTGTTCTTTGCAATCTCAAATCCTGAAGTAAAAGTGAAAATGGCACACTCCCACTGCAAAAAGAAAAAGGTGATGTACAAGCTGACTCTTCATAGACTGCTGCTGTGCCGAAGACTCTACATGGCCTCCATCTCTCTTTGCTAAATGATCAAGAACAGATGGAAGCAGGTGGTTAACAAACAGTGATTCTATGGTGCAAATAGAAACAGGCTCAATTATATTAGGAAACAAAAAGAAAAACGTTACAGGAAGTTCCTCTCACCTGAGCTTTGTTGTAGCGCTGGCTCTCTCGCCTTTTAGCAAAGAACTAACACACACACACAAAAAGACAGTTAGGACTCAAA
The DNA here is from genome assembly GCA_023238725.1 of Scortum barcoo. Lineage (NCBI taxonomy): Eukaryota > Metazoa > Chordata > Actinopteri > Centrarchiformes > Terapontidae > Scortum > Scortum barcoo. The sequence continues at coordinate 4,274,037 of CM041544.1, forward strand.
GTGATAGCTCAGCTCAAAGCAGTGACTTACATGAAAAAAAAGGAAAAAAAACAAACACTGAACTTAAGCCAGAGACATAAAAGATGCACTCACCAGGATCAGCAGGCCAGCAACCACAGCCAGCACCACCACCACGATGACGGCGATGATGCCACCTGACAGGTTCTTCATGGTGAATGTCGGGGGCTTCTCGTCCACATAGTACACCAGGATCTTCTCCATCTCCAGCTTCTGGTTGCCCACAGTTGGCTCAAACTTGCCCTGGTCCTGGAACAGGGGCAGCACCTTCACCTGCAGGAGAGGAAGGAAGAAAAGACAATGCCGGGGTCAGTCACTGGGCCTGGATTTAAGACCTATGCACAGATTATATAAATACTATAGCTTCAACACACATCCTTCTCCATGTAGTAGGCCATGTGGGTCAGGTCACTCTTGCGCTCTCCCATCGGCTTCTTCACATCCACCACGATCATGCGGGCATCGGGGTCATACTACAGAGAGAAGAGAACATGCAGGATGCTTTGTTAGTCAGCCAGTGGGGTATTTTTGTGATGTGGTGCTGAAAATGAAATAAAGTATTTTCTGGACACTCACCTGGATCTCCTCCACCATGTCCTTGTTGAAGTTGTTATAACGTTTGTGAATGGCCTCCGCAATGGCACTGTGTTAGGGTAAGAAATCACAATTGAGAAATGTTCAAACTCTGATGTTAACAGCGTGGTTGCGTTTTTCTTTTATAAATATACTTACGTCTTCAGCATGGTGGAGTCCACTGCAACACTCACTGGTTTGTGAGTCAGCTGAAGACGAACCCAGCTGAAAAAGACAAAAATAAAAGGTCGTTTCAGAGTTAAACTTAGAATCTAATCATCCTAATATCAATCCTTAACACTGATGAGGATAAAAATCACTTACAAGGTCTCCACTGGCTCACACTGGAGGCTTTTGTCTCCCTTGTCAGTCCGACGGACACCAGCACTGTTGACGCACCAGCACGTCTCTGTGTTGTTGCACTGCTTGGCCTTGAAGGCGCCGTTGGCCTCACACTCTGGGTCGTAGATGCCGTCGTTGTCCACGAAGGCCGTCTCGACTGGTTTCCCCCCAATTGTACGGGTGTCCTGGCCCTTTGAAGCTCTGTACATCTCAGCCTTCATCAAGAAGCACTTGGGGACCACTGAAGATGACGCAACAGGCACATCACGAGGCGGTAAGAACGGCGCACAGGAAGGGAATCTACCGGCTTGATCAAAACATTCAGCTTTTACTTACATGAGGAGCAGTCCAGAGTTTGTTTCATGTTGTTGCCGATCATAAGGGTACATGTGCATGGAGTGCTGTCACAGGTGGCCCACTTCATTGTTGCACAAGAACCTAAGCAGAGAAACACAAGGATTTGTCACTATCACCATTAAAATAGCAGGTCACCAAGCCCTAACAAGAACTCCCAATTTAACTTAAGTGAATGTTAAAAATGGAACAACATTTTAAACATGTAGAGGCTTATCTTTTAACAGCCCCGAGGGTGTTTGACATTGTTACATAACAGAAGAAAAAAAAAGAAACAAAAAACCCAATGATTTAGTCAAGCCTCTAAATGAACACCTTGAAGGCATCGCAGGCTGTTTGGCAGGGCTGTGAGATGAATCCTCTATCAAACAGAGGCGGAGCAGGTAGAGCGGCAGGTTTCTGGGCGTTGGTTCCTCTGAGAGCGGGACAAACCTTCCCAACCCCCACAGCACAACCAAACCACCTCCATTACACTACCACACTGCTTTTAACCCCACTTTTCCACCTCTCGACTCTAAAACTTGCCTTAATACATGCAAACATTACACTTAAAGCTAACTAAATATCGGCTACAGCCAGTTACAACACATATTATTAGCATTTATTTTTTTATCCCTTTATTATTCCTCATTTGTATCTACAGATATGGAAGTAGGGAGAACGTGTTTTGGACGTGAAAATATTATGGAAACACGATGAATCGATCTATCAGCCGAAACTGCGTTGTCAGCCATGTTGAGCTCAGTAAAGTTGAAGAAGTACTCACAGCTCTGAGCCGAGGCTCCGGCCGCGAAGGCAGCAAGGAGGAGAACAATCCACATCTTCATGACGTTAATCAAACTTAGAGCGAATAAACCAAACAGTTTCCCTCGTCGGCTTTCTGTCCCTCCGTCGTCCTCAAAGGGCAAATAAGAAGTGAAGAATGGCGGCCGGGCTGTCGGTACTTCCTGCAGGTGTATCCTGTCCAACCTGTTTGGAGAGAAACTGGAGGAGCGCGCGCACAACAGGTGAGAGCTCAGAGCGGGCACGAGCGCCACCAAAGCGCGTGAATGAGTGCGTGTTGGGTTTTGGATGCTGATCCCTCACTGACACAGAGAGCTGTGATCAACGACATTTATAAGACAGGTAGGCTCGTGACGTCACTCTGATTTGCATAGCCTGTGACGAAAGGAGGGGGGCTGGTTAGCGAAGCGCACCTTTTTTCCGGTATGACCATATTTGGTTTTTCTCTCTCTCTCGTTGTTTCTGTTGACATGTTTTCTTGTTTCAGTTCGTCAGCAGTATTGATGTATTGTCAATATATTATGTTGTACTGTTACAATATTACTGTGATATGTTAGCACTTTTATTTGATCATTTGTAGTTGTTGTTCCTTTACCTATTTAGACATCACATTTTGTTCTATATTCAAATGATTTAGCTGTGTATATTATATTAATATACGGTGTGATAAGTTGTATATTAAGTTGTGTGTATGTATTTTATACCATACACCTAAAATATCCCGGTATGGGCACAAGACGCTTTGTATGTAAGCAAATAGGTGTAAATATGTGTCTTGTTTATTGGAAACCGAGAGCCACTGAGTGACGTGATGACATCATCACCTGTCCGAGCAGGTATCTCTCAGGACAGAAACCAAGAGGTTGGGGAAATATTTCACAGGTGTTGTGAGTCACGGTTTGATGGATGACACAGCTGAGTCACAGTCTCAGATCTCATTGAGATTATAGAGAGACATTTTCACAAGCAGGGCTGCCAATATTTTTGTCCTTATTTATTAGTCGATGTCAGTCAAGAATCATGTGGGCAATACAGGAGAGGAAAGATGCCCCGTAGAGTCGACTTAAATTCACTTTGTAAATTTCTGTTTCACTAAAGCAGAGGGATGTTTGTATGTATGAGAGTAGGTTTGTTAAGTGTGAGAGTAATTCTCCCAGCTGAATTTCACAGTGTCAGCTGAAGATGGGCAGTGCTGCACCCTTTGTTACACCCGTCTGCACAGTTGAGGTGCAAATAAAAAAGAGTAAAAAAAGAGCTGCCACACCTGAATTGTTTTCCTAGCACATCTGACAGGTGATTTGACTCTGGATATTCACAATTGAAGGAGATACATGTTTATCTTTCTTTTCTGTAAGTGTAAGCCAGTAGAGCCAGACCATGAACTGTGTAACTCCATCTTGTGGACACACTTTCAAAACACCACAACTCATAAATCCTAAGTAAATATTTTTATAGTTTATCTGCCTATACACTTATTCCTGGTATCTTGTCTTCAACCTGAGGTTGCCAGGCAACCAGCAGAGACTTCAGGAAGTCACTGCACCCAGCTGAGAAATCCTGCACATACAGGAAGCCCCCTGTGAAACCACAACTTGTTATTTTTACACTGTGGTTTTTGCACAGATGAAACAAACAAGATCTCAGAGTTAATCAGTGAGATTTAGAAATGCTAGTACACAGAATTTTTTTCATACACAGCTAGTGTAGCTCCATTTTGCTGCATGTAGCCCAGTACTGACCAGATAGACGCGAGGATGGTATCAGTCTTCTTATCCAACTCTTAGTATGTAAGGCAAGTGAATGTGAGTATTTCCAAAAATGTCAAACTGTCCCTTTAAAGACACTGATGTCTGTCATATGTCTTCAATGTGGTACACAGACTGGAGTATTAATATTAAATGTTGTTGAGCTGGTCAGAGTTAAGTTAACTAAAATATATTTATTCATATAAGAATATCACCAGCCTTTTTTTAATCAGAGTTAGAATCATTTTTTATTTGATGGCAGGCGTGAGAGGTACTGTCCAAATTTAATAATGCCAAAGTTCAATGTGTGTGAAGTATTTTGTAATTTCAGGGAGAAAATTATTACCCACCAAGCCCTCTTTATTCAATGTGGTATTGACTGATATGCACAATCATAAGACTCACTCTAATAAATTCCCATAATTGATTCATGTGTCAACATCTTTTTTTCTGAAAATAGTGCTTGTCTTTTCATGCACTGGACCTTATGAATGTGTATTAAATGTGCCAGACACAACTGGCCTCCAGGTTCACACAAAAAACATGCACTAAGCCCAAAGTCAATTGCAATGTGTCTCACATAATGTAAAAATACTGACTTTGCTTGGAGAGTTTTTGGGTAAAATTATTGCTGTATGTGATTATTATACATCTGGGTCCAGGCGTGGTCAGCTTATGATGTGGGGGTGTATGTTGTGGTGTTACAGTGGGAGGGATGTTGAGAGAAACAGAATGGTTTTCTGAAATGTATTCTTGCATTAAATGGATTTTTAAATGAATACTTATTTTACTGCTAATCAAACTTCAAGGCCAAGCATCATTCAGGTAAAAGAAACTGCCTTGTTTTCAGGAAAATACTGTTTTGTGAGGCTAAAGAGAATTAAAAGCAGCTCATAGACGAGTGGGCGAGTTACTTTCACATAGATGTACCACAGATGTTCCCGGGAAACCGTTTCAAGAGCTTCTGTATTTATCTCTCTCCATACCCCACCACCTCACGTGTCTTTTCTAGTGTTTGCATACAAGTCTGTACCTGTTTGTAAAGGTGTGTGTCCTTTGCCATGAGGCCATGAGGTTGCAACACATCATTTTCAGTTTTTCTCACTGGAACTCTTATCTAACATACTTCTCTTGTATCATATGTGTGATATCCAACAAGCCACTTCAAATATGCAACACAGCAAAAGTAAAACTAAATGTAAGATTCTTTAATGGTGTGACAAGACTTGTAGAGGGGATAACCATCTGGGAATAATACATGAACACTCCAGCAGTACATTATACAGCAAAAAAAAAAAAAACTTGGTGGTACCTTTAGAACTTTTTGTGGCAGAGATTACTTGTCAAACATTAATAACAGCCTAATGATTCTTGTGTGAAGCTTAATGACTGGAGCTGTGTCTTCACTTCCCACAATTAGTGTTTTTTCACAGCTGTGAGCTGCTCCTCCATCAACAGTGCATAAAATATTTGGTGAATTTAGGGCACAAAATGATGATATTGTCACTTCCCCATTATATTACGGCAGTCAGCAATGACACAGGTCTGTTTGGTGCTTGGATGTTTTTAGTGAGTCATTTTCTTTGCTTGAGTAATTTTCCACAAGCACTGCTCCTCTGTTTTGACTCAAATGAAACTTTGGTAAAACAAAGCGTTATTAATGGTACACTGGGGATTTCCCGTTTTAGCAACATGAGAGAGGTCTGTAGCAAAGTCGTTAATACTATCTTCATGTTGAAATTCTACGCATCCTCGTTTCAGCTTTACTCCAGCTTCTGGTTGCCCATAGTTGACTCAGACTTCTCCTGGTCTTTGAACGGGGGCAATACTTTCACCTTTAGGAGAAGAAGAGACGAGGACAATGACAGAGTCAGAATCAGAATCAGAATCAGCTTTATTGACCAGGTATGTGTACACATACAAGGAATTTGACCGGTTTTTACAGTACCCTAAAAGGTCAAGAAAAATAGAAATAAATAAATAAACATAACTTACGTAACATAAACATAATATAGCATAACTGTTAGGGTCCCTGTCTGTCTCCCCTGTGTTTTGTTTCCATGTTTCCCTTGTGTGTGCGTTTGTCTCCCTCTGTCTGTTTCTGTGTGTCATGTCTGTCTGTTGCCAGGAGGACAAGGAGGTTACTCCAGGGCACTCATTACCACACCTGGGCTGATCACCGCACCTGAGAGTCATCCTGCAATCAAGCCACCCACTCTTCAGCAGTATTTAACCACCGGCTCATTCCACCGTTCTCCACCAGATTGTTCAGTTACCCTGCTCGGTACTTCGTGGCTCTTGAGTCATCTTCTGAATTTCTGCTAATGCCTAACCTCACCTGTCCTTGTCCTCCAGACTCCTGGTTGCTGTATCTGCCTGCCTGCCTGGTTTTCCTTGTCTTCCTCCTGGCTTCATCTCCCCCTCTGCAGTCCTGCCTGCACCACTCCAGTCCAGTTTGGCCCTCTGCTTTGTCCACACCACGCCACACTCTGCCCCTGCTCCACCGGCCACACGCCAAGCTGCGAACGCCCCCCACGGAGGCAATTGTACTCTCGGTTCAGAAAACAATTATATATATATATATATATATATATATATATATATATATATATATATATATATATATATATATATATATATATATATATATATATATATATATATATATATATATATATATATATATATATATATATATATATATATATATATATATATATATATATATATATATATATATATATATATATATATATATATATATATATATATATATATATATATATATATATATATATATATATATATATATATATATATATATATATATATATATATATATATATATATATATATATATATATATATATATATATATATATATATATATATATATATATATATATATATATATATATACATACACACATATGCATGTGTGTGTAAATTATAGATAAAATAGCTTCGACAGCATCTCCTGCAGCAACAAAATGAACAACAGCTTTTCATTTAAATGAGGTTCATCTAAAGTTGATATTGAATAATATTTCAAATATCTAATGGTTTATATTTTAACAGTGAGTGTGTCTGTCATTGTGCAACATAATTGGACAGAGGCCTACACTATGAGTTAGTCAATACTCCAAATAAACAAGTAAAATGCATCAAAGGCTTTGTGTAAGCCTATCTTATTAAGGATTTATTATAGTGTCTGTGTTGTAACTTGTGCTTTGGAAAAGCAGCTCATTGGATATCATTTATTGATCAGAGGCTTCAGCTGATCGGACTGATCTGATCCTTCACAGCATTACTGGAGTTTCACAATGAAGAGAACACATTAAACTCATCAGTCTTTATATTTGAGTTTTCTGATTCTTATATATGTGTTTATTTTAGGTTGGAACAACAAATAAACAACTTCTTCATTTGTTAAAGAGAGTTTATGCAGACACAAACCACCAAAAGTCCCTACAGCTCTTAAAGCAGACTGACATCGTCATCACAAACAGATGAAACGATGTGAGTGAGTGAAGTGAGACTGCAGTGTAAGTGACTCGTACCCAGTGTGTGAAAGGTGTTACACAATCAGCAGTGATGCAGAGGATGGCCTTCCAGTGCAGGGCAGCGAGGAGGAGAGCAATCCACATTTACATGATGAATGTTGATGAACTTTCCAACTTTTTTCAACAAATTAATGAAAAGTTCCCCTTGTTGGCTTTCTATTTGTCCACAGAGGTCAATGGAGATGGAGTAAAGAATGGCATCCAAGCACACAAGCCACTTAAGTCAGTATTAAATAGGTAAATAAATGCAAGAATTGGCCCATTAAATAAATAAATATGGCAATTAATTTATAAATATATAAATAATAAATAATAAATATATAATATTTCTTATTTCAGAGGGCTTTCATTTTCTAATGCCACACTCATTTCCCAGCTCTTATATTATATATATTATATTCAGATGAATGGGACATGGTTATTGTATAGATTTGGACCACAGAAACAGGGGTAATGCAGTATTCTGTAAAACAGGGGGCATGTTGCTGGTTCAAGTTCATTGTGTGAGCTAAGGAGGTGTAAGGGGTTTCCTGCACTTTACATACTTAAAAACAAGAGAAATATTAGTATATATGGGCAGGAAGCAACAGTCTGCAGATCTGATTATTTATTCAGATTTAATGGGCATTTGCAAACAATTTACAGTTTGGGGGAACTAAACAGAGCAGCAAATCAGAAAACAGAAGTTGTTTTTCAGCCATTTTGGATTCAATGACAATGAATCTCCCAATGTTCACTCTAGATATCATATCCATGCTTTGAGAGACAATGTATATTATTTTTAGGCACGCTAATGACGTGCCATGAAATAGATTTCTTTGGTTATCCCAAATCTTCTTCTAGCGCCACCACGAGGTTCACATTCACAGAATCCAAACTGTGCTTATTATCGCCACACACAAATATATATATAACACCGCCCATCATCAAGTATATCAAAGGTAAACCACTGTGCAGGCCCAAGTGATCAGATACTTGAAACTTTACAACAGGCCATAAAAGCCGTTCTACTTTCCCCACCTGTGGACAAGGCTCATAAACCAGCTTGGTATCTGTGTCTGTTGTATCGCTACAGTAGCTACTGCCAAGCATTTATGACTCTGTGTCATATGTATGACATACAGTATAATATAGCATATGTGCTGTCTAATGAATGATAGGTCCACAATGAAAAGATACCAGGATCCAATGACAGCTAAAATCAGATATCAGTAACATAAGATACAATTTCCTTTGGAGTAATAGCAAAAACTGAATCAGACATTTAAAACAGGACATTTTGGTTTGTTTTATCTTGTATTCATGCAGTATGACAAAAATATATATTATTATAACACTTTGATGGCTCATGAAATGGTATCAGTGACTGTAATATGGTCCACATGTTTTGAACATGTTTTGATCTTTAATACAAACTACTATCTATAATAAATACAGAATAATCAAGCGGTAAAGTACCACTAGAAGGCTCCAAGTCCCTTTCTCTTCCGAGGAACAGGTGAATCAAAGTCATTTTGCTGTCCAGTCTACTTGTCTACAGTGAGGAGGACAAACGAAGGCCTTAGGGGACTGCTCCACTTATTGTGTGAGAGCTGACACATAAGCAGGGGAATATGGGTGTTCCCCTTCCCAGAGGTTTAAGATGTCAGGGTAGTGCATGGTATGGTGAGGTGGGCCATTGTCCCGAGTCCCAGGGGTGGAAGAATCAAGACAGAGGTGGAGGAAAAGTAAGTAAGTACGAAGCTGCTTGACGACAGAGGTTGGACTCCGTGGAGACAGACAAAGAGAAGGAGAGAGACCTGACGGAGCGGAGTTTGCACTTTCTCCTGCAAGAAAGGCTCAAAGTTCAGCAGGAGATATGAGGTGAGTGAAAAATATTTAATCATTTAAGAACATTTCTTTTTTTTTTATTGATCTTTGTTTCATAGTAGTTTTTTGTGTGATTAAAGCATAAAGGCTTTATTTGTGTGCAAAGAAGGATGGTTCATTCATTGCTATATGGATCTGTTCATCACATTCACATTTGTCAGGTTAACCCTACATTGTTATTTAGAGTTTTTCATGTTATAGTTATTATTTAAAATGTATATTACTAAGATTTTAATATTCATGAATAGTTTCATTCTGTACAACTTCTTTGTATTTGTTCAATTAATTGACCAAATCAATCCATCATTAAATAGATTGATGTGGTCAAATGTTCATGTATTTATTGAATTGTTTTATAACTCCTTCTATTTACTAATATATGTATTGATTTGTTAATTAGTCAGCAAAGGCCTAGCTGGGTATTTAGGTTGATTTAATTTAATAAACAAATAAAAAACAGAATAGATATATTTCTAGACAGAGTACTTCAAAAATCCCAAAGGACAATTGCAAAGTTACCCCAGGCAAGTCAGATAAGCACAAAAACAAATGAAGTCTTCATAATGCTTACAATACATACAGAGGATACATAATGCATACACATACACAATACAATAAAATATCCAAATAATATCACAAAACAAAACAAACAGAATAAAATTAAAGCTGACAGTAGAAGCCAAAAACATGACAAAAACTTTTAAACTCTAATATGCACTGAAGATATAGTGTACATTTGTTTATATGCTAAATAAAGAAGCATGACTCTTCTTGCATATCACAAGAATAGTTCGACATTTGGGGAGATATGCTTATTTGCTTTCTTGCAGAGAGTTAGATGAGAAGATTCATGCCACTCTCATATCCATATGCTAAAAACAGTGCTATAACTAGGAGATGACTAGCTTAGCTTAGCATAGAAACTGGTAACAGTGGGAAAACAGCTAGCCTGGGTCAGTCCAAAGGAAACCAACCCACCAACTGGTGCTTTTAAAGCTAAAGGCCTCACTAATTACCATGTCCCTATGCCTTGTGAATCCACAAATTCTCATTTTTACATTTGATTCTTTATATGTATTAAACAAATGAGAAATAACATGTTAATCAGAAAGCCTTAATGTTGCTGGAAGGCACAATATTTGGACCCTTCCTACTGACAGAGCCAGGCTTTGTCCCTGTGTTTCCAAACAGATATCAATTTTCTCATCTAACTCTCAGCAATAAAGCCAAAATGCCAAATTACATTACAAATTACATGAAATAGAATTAGTTGTGTTGTGAATATATTTTCACTTGAAGGTTGTTAATAATTAATTATGGAGTAATCTTGAAAACATGATTGTAAAATGTTTTAAGCATCAGTGCTTTCAAAGACTAGATAGACTTTTCCTTGGACACTTTTGAGGTCACAAACAGTAACCATCTCCCCACGTTTCAAATGTTTTCTTAAGGCTAAAAGTATTTCAGATGGTGATAGACTCTATGGCAGCTGTCATACCATCTCTGTTCTAGTATCGATCCCTCAGAGAGGCTTGATATGATTTACAGTAGACAGTTCTGCATTTATGTAATGGGCGTCTGCCTCGATACCTTCACTGTCCACACAGAGCCTCCTCCTGAGACTCAAACAAAAGCCCTACATGGCTTTGAGGGATTGTTGACATTTAGATGGTAACCTAATCAGAAAAACAAGGGCTGTGGTCATTATTTTGATAATTCAGCTCAGCTACATCCCTGGTACATGCACTTATTTCAGTTTTCCTGCAAGGAAGCTGTGGTGTCTGGAAAGATCAGTAAATATCAGTTGCATCCAATATATTAATGAAATAAAAGAAAAGGAAAATGGAGGGAATCCAAATAAATATGCAGAGACAATATTTTTATTGTTTTAGAACGTTTATGTGTTAATTTATTTACTGTTGTAAAAGACAGGATTATATAACAAAATGCAAGCTGTAGTTATAATTGAGGCTGTCATACTGGCATGAATGATATGGCTGATTGAATAACCAGTATTTAATGAATGAAACAAAATCTCACACAGTTCTTGATCATATTACTTGAAATTAGAAAAATATGTTTTAAAATTGAGTAAAATAAATAATATCTAAACCAGCAAACGTTCTGTGGTAGGAATAATTTTAAGAAAGAGCAGAATGACAGTAAATGACCGCTTTAGGTGGTGAGTCAGGATAGGATTTATCTCTGTTACACCAACTGCAAGAATTGACACCCAACTATTGTTCAGTAGAATGAAAGTAGGTTGTGGAAACACAAAGTACTGTAAGAAAGGTAATACAGACTTTACTCTCAGGGTGACATTTCAGACATGTAAAGCACAGCTACATAATTGTCAGAACTGAAACCACTGCATGTTTAAAGTCATTATCTTCACAAGGATGGAATATGTCTTCTCCCTTGTGTACTCATATATCTCTTGTACTTTGTAAGTTGAAAATGCTAATTATTTATAAGGCGCACTGTTTTTCTGAAAAACAGAGAGGTGTTTTACTCCAAAGGGTGATCACCATTTCTCATAATTTTCTTTTCTTTGCCCTCACAGGTTTTCACTCCTGTGGCTGATAGGTCTATTTGCAGTCCTGGAATACTGCTGTGCAGGTATTTTACCTTCAGTGAAACTATCAATGCTTTTTTTATCCAACACATAATTTATATACATGAGAATTCAGAATTGCTAAGGCTTACTTTCTGTTTCTCCTTGTTCATCTCAGTTGTTGACCTGAAGAACTGCGAGGCAGCAGGCAGCAAGTGCCACTTGCAGGCTGATTGTCTTAAGGTCAAAAACAACTTCACCTGTGTGTGCCGCATGGGCTACCAGGGGGATGGCCTGCTGTGCAATGACATCGATGAATGTCTCAGTGGCCTGCATAGCTGTCACCCAAAGGCTCGCTGCAACAACACCCTGGGAAGCTACAGCTGTGTTTGCCTCAGTGGATATGTTGGAGATGGCACCAACTGCCAAGACATTGATGAGTGCCAAAAAGACAATGGGGGTTGCCATACAAATGCCCTCTGTACTAACTTTGAGGGTGGACGACAGTGCCAGTGTAAAGTTGGCTTCAGGGGCAATGGTTTCCAGTGTAATGATGTTAACGAATGCACTAACCAAATGATCTGTCATTGGAACGCCACCTGCATCAACAACCCTGGGTCCTATGTGTGTACCTGTAATGCTGGCTATAAGGGCAATGGAAACTACCTGTGTCTTGACATAGATGAATGTTCAGAGACTCCTCATGTGTGTTCTTCCTCACTTGGCTACAAAGGCTGCAAAAATTTGCCTGGCAGCTACCTCTGCACATGCAGCAGTGGTTTTGAAAGTAACGGCCAAAGCTGTGTGGACATCGATGAATGTGCAAACAACATCTGCAGTCTATATGCAGACTGTGTTAACACCATGGGGTCTTACCGGTGTACATGCAACAGTGGTTTCGTTGGAAATGGACAGATATGTGCAGACATAAATGAATGCAATGAAGACAATAAATGTGACCCCAGTGCTGCTTGTATCAACAGGCTGGGAAGTTATGAGTGCTCCTGTCTGGAAGGTTTTGTAGGAGATGGTCGACTATGTGAAGACATTAATGAGTGTGCAACTCCTAACATCTGCCCTTCCACCACGACATGTGTCAACACTGGCGGGTCATATTACTGTGACTGTGGCAGTGGCTTCATTTTCAACAATTCCAAGTGCCATGACCTGGATGAGTGTGTGGCAGGTCGCTGCAGCCCCTTTGCAATCTGTACAAATTCACCAGGTTCTTTCTCTTGTCAGTGTACTACAGGGTTTAGGGGAGACGGCTTCACCTGTGTGGATGTGGATGAGTGCTCATTGCCTATGCAGTGCCACTCCAATGCCCTTTGCATTAACCTTCTTGGCTCCTACAACTGCACCTGTAAGGTGGGTTATTCTGGAGATGGGGTGATCCAGTGTAATGATGTGAACGAGTGTCTGGTGAATAATGGAGGTTGCAGAAACAAAGCTACGTGTGTCAACAACCAGGGTTCCTTCTTGTGCATGTGCCAGCCAGGATTCATCCTGATTAATCGGACTCTTTGCCAGGATATAAATGAGTGTAAGGAACTGAACAATCCATGTGGAGTGAATGAAGAGTGCAAGAACATTGACGGGTCATATGAGTGCCCTTGCCAGGTCGGTTACTACCGCCCTGCCAGAAACATGGACTGTGTTGATGTGGACGAGTGTAAAGACAACCCATGCCATGTTAATGCCACATGCCTCAACACCATTGGGTCTCACACTTGCACCTGTAAGCGAGGTTTTTCCGCAAATAGGACTGAGTGTAAGGATATAGATGAGTGTTCTATGGAGGGAACATGCCATCCATGGGCACTATGCACCAACTCCATGGGGGACTTTGTTTGCTCTTGTCAGCGGGGTTTCGAAGGTGATGGATTCTCCTGTCAGGATGTAGACGAGTGCACGCTATCTGATACCATTTGCCCAGCCTTCTCAAAGTGTATAAACTCCCCTGGTGCTCATGTCTGCTCATGTTTGAATGGTACAGTGGCCTCCAATGACACCTGCGTGCCACCCAGTTCCATGTGTGACCCTTCCTGCCACAGTCATGGCCTGTGCCACCGTTCGCCTGCTGGATACCAGTGTGTGTGTGACCTGGGTTACGTGGGTAATGGGCTGACTTGTTCTGACATTGATGAGTGTCAGAGAGAAAACATTTGTCCTGAAAATGAAACTGACTGTATCAATACCCCAGGATCGTTTTCCTGCGTCTGCAAAAAAGGCTACTCTCTTAATGGATCGAGGTGCTCAGGTAAAACAATTTTTCTTGATTGTTTTTTTATATACATAATCAAACAAACCTATAAAGTGAGGTTAACTTATCATAGTTCCAGACTTCTGGATCATTACCCGTATTTGTAATTTGGTCAGTGATTCATGTAAATCAATCATGAACATATCAGGTAAAATAGGCTGTGAAGCGAAACAAAAGCCATTAGCTGGTTCTCAGTTTCGTGTTTATTATTTATTATTACATTATAATATTACATTATAATATTAAATATTATATCACATTTGGCAGCTGTTTTTGTCTAAACCAAACAACAATAAGTACATTCAAAACCCATATCAGCAACAGTTAGATATTCCAAAGATAGGGATGTATTTCTTTTAAAGATAATAACTAAACGCATGTTCAGTGCTACTGTACTTCTTCTTAGAGAGTTTTTTTTGGTTGTTTTCAAAATCAAGACATAAGCAAATGCTGGCTTCAGTACTGTTAGTAATGTGACAAGATGGTCGGGGGGTGGGGTGGGGTTAATTACCTTCATTAAACAAGGGAAGAGAAAGAGAGTGGTAAGAACAGGGGTACAATGTGCAACACAGATCCCTAGTGGAAATGTACTGTTGACGCTGAGGTTATGTTGCATTAACCACAACCATTAGACTATCAGAATGTCCACATAAAGCAGTTCTAATCTATGCTGTAGGTAAGTAAAGAGAGGGTATTCATTTCAGTACAGGAAGCAACACACAACCTATTCCTCCTGGCTCTAAATCTGATGAGTTTACACATATTTTGACTTGATAAGCAGTACAAGACGTCTACCTCTTTCTCTAAAATTCAGACATAGTTCCCTTTCCATCCATAGCCACCAAATGGACCAATTTGCTTTACCTCACTTTTAATAAAAAGTGTATCTATAATAGTTACAGCACAGAAGAAAGAATTAACTTTTAATTATCTCCCTATCTTTCTCCCTACCTTCCTCCCCATTTGTTCATCACCTTTCTAGATGTGAACGAATGTGAGACAGGCCAGCATGACTGCAGTGAGTTTGCCCAGTGTGTCAACATGATAGGCAGCCATTCCTGTTTCTGTCTCAGCGGCTTCATGGGTGATGGGAAGAACTGTTCTGGTAAATACTGATTCCTTATTATAAACATTCATTGTACCAGTTGGTTCTTTTGCCTCTTAAGTGGACTCTCCTGTGAGTTTTTTTTAGCACCACTTGGGGCTATTTCCTGATACTGTCCTATTTTGGATAAATTATAGACTTTGATGAGTGCCAAGTCCAAAACAGAGGATGCCATCCAGTTGCCAGCTGCACTAACACCCCTGGATCGTTCCTCTGTGCCTGCCCACCTGGCACGAAGGGCAATGGCTTTGACTGTCAGGATGTGAACGAATGTGAGCAGAACTCTACCCTGCCACACAACTGCAGCGCCCAGGCTTTGTGCCGCAATACAAATGGGTCCTACATTTGCCAGTGTCAAGATGGATACCAGGGTGACGGCTTTGTTTGTGAGGATGTGGATGAATGTCAGCTGGCCACAACCTGCAACAAAAACATGACATGCAGCAACACCCCTGGTTCCTACACTTGCTCGTGCATGTTGGGCCTGCCGTATGACGAGGGCACATGTGTGAGTGAAGACACCTGCCTGAATGCAAGTGGTGTCTGCCACCCACTTGCCAAGTGCCATCCATACCAGGGTTCCTTCTACTGCCAGTGCAAAGATGGTTATGAAGGAGATGGAACTGAATGCTGGGATGTGGATGAATGCAGCCAATTGGAAGATCAAGTCTGTCCTGCCTTCTCCTACTGCTTCAACACTAATGGGTCATATATCTGTGACTGCTGGGAGGGGTTTCAAGACAATGGGACACATTGTCAGGACAGGGATGAATGTGCCACGGAGAACTTCACTTGCCCTGATAACAGTACCTGTTCTAACATAGAGGGGAGTTACAAATGTACCTGTGATGCAGGTTTCACAGGCAATGACTCCTTGTGTTTGGATGTAGATGAATGCTTCCTTGGCCTCATCCCCTGCCCTAATTTCTCCAATTGCCTAAATACAGTTGGATCTTTTTTCTGTGTGTGTTGGGAAGGTTATCAAGGTAACAGCACTGACTGTGAGGATATCAATGAGTGCCTACACAACTCTACCTGTCCTGAGCACAGCTCTTGCGTCAACACCAATGGAAGCCACCTGTGTATTTGCGATGCTGGATTTTCCAGTATGAATGACTTGTGTGTGGACATTGATGAATGCAGTGACATAGAACTGGGGAAGCTTTGCACTAATGGCACATGTGTAAATACTATTGGCTCATATTACTGTGAATGCATCGAAGGATTCTGGAGTAATGGGACAAAGTGCATGGATGTAGATGAATGTTCAGACTCCCTCAACTCTTCAGTGTGCCAGCCACATTCTACATGCATCAACATCCCTGGGTCTTATCATTGCCCCTGCAATGCAGGGTTTGTTCTGAATGGTACAGAGTGTCAGGATGTGGATGAGTGTCACAACCCAGATGGCACCCCTTGCCCAGAGCACTCATTTTGTAACAACACAGCAGGGTCCTTCTTCTGCCTGTGTTCTCCTGGGTACAAACCCGGTAACCTAGGCTGTGAGGATATCGACGAATGCAAGGACAACACCACCTGCCGTTTTGACCAGGTCTGCACTAACCTGCCTGGAGCATACAACTGCTCCTGTCTGCCAGGGTATCACAAGGAGAAACAAGCATGTGTCGACACCAATGAATGTGAGAATTCACCATGCCACCCACTGGCATGGTGTTGGAACAGCCCTGGCTCCTTTTCATGCCACTGCCCTTTGGGCTTCGCTGGAAATGGCTCCTGGTGCAAAGACGTGGATGAGTGTGTCGCCCTGACCAAACCGTGTCACCCTCTTGCTTACTGCCACAATACCCCAGGGTCATTTGTATGTGTTTGTATGCCTGGCTTTGTGAGTATCGGGCCACTGTGTGTGGACTTTGATGAGTGCCAACACACTAATGGGAGGTGTCACTCTGCTGCCACCTGTTCCAATCACGTAGGAGGCTTCAGATGCTCTTGCAATCAGGGCTGGAATGCTACTAAAGACAATGGTCGTGGAAATGCAGGATGTGTGGACTCAGATGAATGTGTGTCACCCATGACATGTCCTGGGCATACATCCTGCACCAACCTGCCAGGGTCTTACAACTGTTTGTGTCCTAAGAACAGCACAGTGTGCAGAATGATGAGTCAGAAGGGTTGGTTATGCCTTTGTTCTTCACCTATCTTCATAATCATTCCTGGACATCCATGTGTCTCACTGAATGTCTTTTTTGATTTATCAGTGTTAGTACTCATTTCTTTCCAAACTGCCCAAACCTTCCAGACTTTCTTCAACATATCAAATCAGTGTTGTCAGGTGAAAACATTGGATCTCAAAAATGTCAGTGTTTAACGACCTAAATAAATGCCCAGGTAGTTATATAGTGTAGTTATATAGTATATTAGTTATATACTTGTTATAGTTCATTGTACCATTTGAAACTAGGACTGTTTTTCAATAAATCTGACCAAATTAGAGTGTCAGGGTAAACTAGTTCAAAGCAAACGCACTTAATCCAATCAAGTTCCATTTTTAAACTGATTGGACACACATTCAGGCTCCATAGAGAGACAAGCTTATGTTACTGGAGATAAGATATGACAAAGTGACAGTCTGCCAACAATCTTACCTTTAGCCACAGTTTATCCTCTCACTTTGTCAAAAGCTTCCTCATTTAAGTTTTACAGGCGGTTTGTAGTTATAACTCTCCAGCAGTTTTCAGCACAGCTAGCTTGTTTTCAACATTTTGTATTAGCCTAGCTTAGAGATATGGAAACATGGAGTGTGCAGATCACAAACAGTGACAGTTTACACAAGCAGTTTACATGCTGGTAGCAAGTGATCTGACTGGCTGATGAAAATATAATGTAGCTATGTTTAGTTTTTCTGTCTGTGTTTCCCCAATAGAAAGCAACCTGTATCCCTTTGGAAGAGAGGTTGGCGATAAAGAAGTAAAGATGGACACAGAAGACGGAAACTCCCCGTACATCACACCGCCGATGGGTTTCCCCTTTTTGGGAAAATTGTATGACAGAGTTTATGTGAGTTTATGTGTGTATTTATCTACAAAAATGTGCATATCTCTGTCAAGTTATAGAGTTATTTCTAGATGAAATGTTTGCATGTGAGTCCAAATGTTGCATTTCACTATATCAAGAAGTCATTTAAGAAATTCCTGAATTTTCACAGCAGTAATTCACACAACTCCAGATGAATGAAAAATGAATGAAATAACAAAACAAATATAAAAATATACAAGGGATTAGCTTTAACCACTGTAATATTAAACGTAAAGTTGTGAACGTATACCAGACAATGACAGTCAACCTATCTGTGTCTGCCTTTCCTTTCCAAGTTTTCTGACAATGGCCTTGTCCAGTTTCAATCCGTCACTGAGAATGAGCAGTACCTGCTCCCAGCTCCTTTAGCCAGTGGTTTCCCTGACAACATGAATGTGTCTCTGTTGGCGGTGTTTTGGGATGATGCTGACCTCACCCATGGAGATGGACAGCTGATCTATCAGGTGAGATGACATTGGGGGTCATGGTGTCATTGGAATCAAAATAGGATTGGGAAGTATTTTTTATTTAGTTGCAATAATGAAGTAAAATGAATTTAATTAAATGTTATGATTAAATTATAATTACATGATTAAATATAATTAAGTTGTATAAATTGAAATGTATGATTTAATAGCTATGTGCTTTGTATTTCTCCCCCTTTTCATTGTTTTAATCTTTCAGGAGTACCATGAGCTGGATATGTCAGATGTCTACTCCCAGATAGTGTTTAATCGTACAGCAGACGAAGTGACCAAGTTTGAGGAGCGGAGGAACAAGCCTGCCTTTACCCCTGCCTGGATCCTCAAGATCACCTGGGATCATGTGATGCCCGTCTCCTATCAGAAGATCAACTTCTCAGAGGTCTTGTTCAAACATGTGAAACTTTGAGAGAAGAGGCTAAAAAAAACACAGGAAATGTATCTTATTTTTTCTGAAATAGACATCTCTGATCAGATGTTTCTTTGTATTTCTTTTTTGAACCACGAGAGTACACAAAATATCTTTCTACATATGTGTGTCTAGCTCGGCATAATTTACTTTACAAGTCTCTAAAGGGTAAAATACATCATAAGAATATAAAAAGATCATTATCATCATCAAACCTATCTGACTGGAGCTCAACCTGTCCCTTAAATCTCTTATGCAACAGTCTCAGTAAAAGCTGTGATGGAGTGGGGAGTGTTACTGCTTCCTTGAATGCTTGTCCTACTTCATATGCTATTGTTACGTACAATGTGAGCCCTTTAATCGTCAGTTCAAAGAAAGCTGATATTCAGTCATTATTCCTGGAGGGCTTGTCTCATTTTGTTTAACTTTGGTGCCCCCTTAGGGTTGTTGCACCTACAGGGCTTGAATGCAGAGTTTGGTGGTATTTGCTGCCACCTGTCTACTGTGTGTGTGTGTGTGTGTCTTCTTGCAGTGTCCTTTTTGCAGCGCTTTTTGTTGTTGTACAGTGGGAATTGTGTTACAATGAACTATTTGTCAGTGGTACATGGAAACATTAAAAACAGCCAAATTAATACAATAGACTTTTTAAATAATTGATGTAATTTGTGAAGATCTAAATCTGGCAAAAAAAAAACTTTAGTATTTAATAAAAATGTCAGTATCACTAGAAGTGATAATGAAAACAGTTCTGATTTGTCATTTTCAGACTAACTCTTTCCAGTGCATTCTGACCACGGATGGAGTGCGCTCCTTTGCCCTCCTGCGATATGGGGAGATGCGCTGGGGTCCCGGTCAGAGGCGACACCACAATGCTCTCATCGGCTACACAGATGGAAAGTTCTCCCACACAGAGTCCACCATCCCCCCAGAAAACCTTTTCGGGCCTGGGGGCAGATACAGGCCCCAGGAGGTGGGAGGGGTCACAGGGAAGTTAGGTCAGCTGGTGTATGATTTGACAGGGCCGGCGGGGTCAGACTTGGATCCCCGTATCAGGTGCCAGGCGTGGGCGACGAAGGAGCCTGATCCAGCTCAGTGGACAAAGGAGTTGTTTTCCTGCCCCTGCACCCACACCCAGGCTTTGGAGGACCTGTCGTTCTTGCAGGACACTGCAGACCCAAGTTCATGGGTGAAGACGCTGAGGGGTCAGAGGTGGGGGGGTGCAGGGGGTTATGTCTTTCAATCTGTCCTATCCAACAGACATGGCTCTGGGAAGAGATGTGTGTATGAACCAGATGGTCCCCTGCTGGCTGGGTACAATGAACGCTACTTCTCCGGACACAGCATACAGAAACATATCGGTAATACATGTGAATTTTATTTTTTTTCTCAAATCCACCAGAAATGTAGGACTTCAATACAATCACCAACTCCTGACTTCTCACCAAAAATAGGCTGCTAAAACACTGTTTCTAGATTTGTTTTTTCAGGGGTTTGTAAAGTATAAACATTTTTTATTTATCACGCAGAGCTTCCGTTATTTTTAGATCAAGGCATAATGATTTAGTAATTTCTACACAGAAATTTGACATGAAGTTCTTTAGTTGATATGATTGTTGTGATCACTGAGATGTTAGTACCTAGTCTCCTCCAGGGATCAAACCTGTGACTTTCAGATCACAGTACCACTAATCTAAGTTTGAGCATTCAATCAGCTTTTTCTCTCCAGATGAAGATCTCCTGCCGTTCCAGTGGTGCTGCATCGAGTCTCCTCTGTGCCACCTTTACCTTAACAAGAGACCACTGGACCGTTGCCAAGGTTACAGCTGGGCCAGCCCTGACGGCTACAATCCAGCCAAGAAGGCGACACAGGGTGTGGGTGAGGGATTCTACCCAGCATACACACAGCAAGTTAAAACCAGCAGAAGAGCACACACTGTACAGTAATCAGTGGAAATGTGTATTGGCCGAAAGAAGTACTGGCTTATACATCCACTCATGATAGTCAGCAGTCTGTTCATTCCCAAAAAACTTGCTGGACCTGTAATCACACACAATACAGCATGAAGAATTTAAATAATTTAAAACTTCTCTTGTCCATGCCTCCTTGCAGCAATGGTGTACGGCAGCCTCCATTTTATCACCTTCGACGGGACGGAGTACTCCTTCAAGGCCCTGGGAGAGTTTGTGATATTGCGTCTCTCCTCCAGCACCGGCTCCAATATCTTCACTCTGCAAGGACAGACTGACAAGCTACACGCTAACGCAAAGGGGATCACTGAGGTCCCAGTGGTTGTGCGCATGGCTGCCTTCCACCAGGGCATTGGCAAGGTCAGGATGTTTGTATGTGTAGGGGGAAGACATACACTCGCTTACTTATGCTTTTAAAAAGTGTAAAGATCAGTTTCAGTCAGTAATCTTCTCTATTAGTTGTGATGGGGAAAGAAGAGCGTTTCAGTATCAGCATCTTTCCAGTCAACTTATATGGCAGCAAATGATTTTTCCACATTTTTAGCACTCTCAGCCATACCAGATGGGTGCAATTTTGTATAAAAGCGTACGTACAGAATTGTTCAGTCTAGACATTCACAGATTTCTTCATGATGGGGTAAAATCCATGTCTTATTTTCAGATTGAATGGAGGTGCGCAGAGAAAGCAAATGGACTGCGGCTTTTTGTGGATGATGCTGAGGTTCCAGTCACAGTCGGTAATGATCACCACACACATCTGACACACAATTAAAAAGTTGCTTTGTTTTTTAATGAGTCATCACAGCACAGAAACCCATACAAAGATGCGTTACATGCAGTTAAGGATCTTGTACCTGGCCTTACATAACAGTTCATTTGAGAAACTGGAGCCTATTATCAAACCCCTCCTACACAAGTATGTATTTAAGACCTAAAAGCTGTGCTGCTATCTTAATCGAATGACAAATATTTTGTAATCGTCCTTTCAGGTGTCGTGCATGTGGGTGAGAGGGACTTTGCTGTACGCTGTATCTCACTCGATCGCTGTGCAGCAGTGTATGCTGGAGGTCTCTGTGTGGTGGCGTGGAGGTTTGCAGGCCATAACCAGCTGGCCGCCATGGTGGAGGTTCCTCAGACTTTCTACAACCGCACCGTGGGTCTTATGGGACTCTGGAGCTCCAGCCGCTCTGATGATTTCCTCATGTCTGACGGCAGGCTCCTCCTGTCAACGGATTTCAACCCTCCTCCAGAGGAGAGACTGCATGAATTTGGCATGTCCTGTGAGTGGAACACCAATGCATACACTTATACTGTTTATTTGGTTGGGTTGACTTCTCATTATCGAGCCCTCCAGTAGGATGGATATTGTCTACACAAATCATGGGCTGTTCTGCACAGCTACACCCACATCTGTCCCCATCTGTGTTCCCATGTGTGTTTCCAGGGGCAGTTCCCATCCCAGAGAGCCTGTTGTTCTCTCCATCTCCACTGATGCCACTGAAGCATGTCTCCTCTGAACTCCTGCTAGAGAGCGTCAGTCCTGCTGAGCTGGAGGAGCTGAGGAGAACCTGTCAAGGCAGCATGCAGTGCGCACATGACACCCTAGCGTCTGGCAGCTCTGAGCTGGGCCTGTGGACTCTAGAAGCCAGGAAGCGCTATCAGAATCTGGCCCTGATCAACGGTAAGATGGCTACACTATTTTGGAAAGTTGTGTTTGATCGCTGACCTGTAATAATTTGATGTGGTCTGACTGCGGCCTGCTAGGTAACATGCCCCCCATAGTGACAGTGCCCACGGTGATCCGTGGTAAGGTCAACTCGACTGTCAACATTCAGATTGTGGCTCAGGACCCAAATGGAGACCCCATCACCTACTCACTGCTCTATCCCAGGCCTCCACGGACTTCCATAGGCAGCGGTGAGGCACTCACACACACATTGCCCTCAAAGCTCCACACCAAAGAGAGCTCTCCTCCTCCAGTGATGTTACAGATGACGCTACTGTTGACATTTGTTAGCGGGATTGTGAGCCTCCTGCTGTAGCCAGCTTTCAGCTTTCAGCAGATGGGACATTTCAGAGCTGAGTCAGTGGATGGGTCACACACAGAGAGACACGCACAGCCACACAGAACACACGACAGACTGGCAGAAAAGTATGAAATGTCTTCTTTATTAACACTATTTCAAAAAATATTGTTGTAAATATGTAAATGTCATGTATTTTTTCTCTAATTCAGCCACAGGAAGACAATGATATGGCCTCTTTAACGTCTCATGATGGTCCTCTATTGTTAATATGTGAATGAACGAGTTTGTGTTTTGCAGGCTTTGTAGTAGCGTTATATGACCCGTGTACATTCCACTCCAGGTGACGGCCTCTTGACATGGACTCCCCTCAACACGCAGCCCATCCAGCTGACCATCAAAGTCAGTGACAAGCTCACCAGCTCCCTGTTCACCCCCATGCTGCGCGTTTGCAACTGCCTCAACGGAGGGGCCTGCCAGTACGACAGCATCACTGAAAACCACCAGCAGGGAAGATTCCAGGTACATTTTTGAGTTTATATGCTCTCATTCACTGCAACACATCCCTTACTTCATTCATCACCTGACGTTCAGATTGCCATTGTGTGCTGATGTTGACGATGAACAGGGATACGTAGGTGGAGAGAGGATTTCTAATTTAATTTAACTTATCTGGAATTATTTAAGTGGCAGCCATGATCTGAGCTCATAGGAATCTATACTCCCATCTTTTTTCCATTCTCTTCCTTCCAGGTGGTGGGGTGCCTGTGCCCAAAGGGATTCAGTGGAAAGTTCTGTGGGAACACTGCAGATGTGTGCCGAGGCAAACCCTGTTTCCAAGGGGTACAGTGCCAGTCAAAGTCTGAGCCTGGACAGTTCACCTGTGGAGCGTGTCCCGATAATACTGTCTCTGAGGGAAAACAGGGATACAAGTGCTTTGAGCATGGTCTGTAGCACACTCATGAGTTCTGTTTGCAGGTGATTCTCTGTGCTGTCACATTATCAGGTTTGGAGAAGCCCAGTTAATATTCACATTCTCATTTCTCGGCGTGCCTTCCCAGACATGTGCATCCCTCCTTTTCCCTTCCCTTGCCACAAAGACGCCGACTGCCACAGCACGAAACTAAACTACACCTGCACGTGCAAGCCTGGCTTTACAGGAGACGGACAAAACTGCACAGGTACCGAACACCCAGCACCTCAGGATGAATAAGAACACATTTATCTACAGTGGTGTAGCAGCTGTCTTTGTCTGCATTGCAGATATAGATGAGTGTGCAGAGCTCTCAACCTGTCCCAATGCTAAGTTTGAGTGTAAGAACAAGCCCGGCTCTGTCGACTGCTTCTGTCGATACAAGACCCTCAAGGACACTGATGGATGCGGTATGTGCCCAGTCATTCATGCTCACTATTTTCAGCTACACTCACAGGTGCTGGAAGTCCAAAGACATTGAGTATATGTCAATAATATTCCATTTACTTGACTCAAAAAGACTCCGGATGCTAGAAATCACGCCATCTAGAGGCACTGTGCAGCTAAAATGTACTGTCCAAGCCAAAAGCCCTTATTTACAATCAGTGCTTCATATATATATATTGTGCTGATGTTCACACGACTCACATACAGAGATTCCTGTATATTTATATTTAAGTTCACATACTGTCTGTGTCTCTCTCGATAGTCTGGAGTGTGGAGTTGACATGTGTGCATACGATTCACATAGACTCTTCTTGTAGTTGAATGAAGGTCTACTATTCCACTGTCTCTCACACAGAAATAAATGTGACGACATCTTCCAACAGAAAAGCAAAAACCATGCGGATTCACAACAATGTAAAACAGACACACACAAATAACATTATTACATTATTGTGATCACTGAGAGTACACCTTAATTAAACATAATATTAGAGGAATGGTTATACATATCAAATAATAACTAATATTCAACCACAACATATCAATATGAATTGGCCCTTGACCTGAGCAGAATGTTATTCAGATTACGTAGTAGGCTGTAATATGGCTTAACCTACAGTATGAAGTCAGACTGCAGTGCTACTTTGTGCATGTATGAAAACAGAGTGCACATGATCAGCGTGTCACCCGTGTTTTTAACTCAGCTCTGAATGATGTGTTTCTCTGCAGGTGACTCTGCCAATCCTCCAGGTGAGACCTCCCATACGGCTCCTTCTGTGGCTTCATTAGCTTTACCATAGCTTTGCTCTTCTGCCGCTGTTATCAGTAAACATGCCCATATATGGTAGTAACGGGTCATCACACAGCTGTTGCCGCTCTTCTGTGTCTGCAGGGGGTAATGTGTTCAACGTCTCTGTGGGCTGGGGGAAGAAGAGATCTGATTCACTCAAACAGGTGTGTGTGTGTGGGTATGCCAGTGATGGCAGGTAACATTAACTGGTAATGACTGAACACATTTCTATACTGCATAATGATTCCTCCTTCTTTCTCAGCTGGTGGACATTCTGTCGATGGGTTTCCAGAACAAATTCTACAATGCCAGCATGAAGGATTTGGTAGAGAGTTCCAGTCCAGATGTGACTGAGTATCGCATCAACGTGTCCAGTGACACACCCCACTGGTACATCAGAGAGTACCTGGCTAGAGTCAGCAGTCACTATGACATCAGTGCCATAGGAGTCGATGGTAAACTGCCACATTATTTTTGTATGACATGACAACTAACTAACTAATATCCTACAGCACAACGTTTGCCATTGTGTCGTGGTAAGGTGTCAAATGCGGTGCAGCACTTTTTGGTGACAGCGAACTGTTGGTAAGACTATCTCTCTCTCCCACTTTCTGTTGGACCGTCCACACCTACAGATCTGGATGAGTGTAAGGCCAAGGAGGCGGAGTGTGTCTATCCTGCTCTCTGCGCCAACACTTATGGGGGCTACAGGTGTGTTTGCAATGGCACAACTGACGTGGATGAAACCCAGTCCTGCATATTAGGTGAGGATCTGAGCATACTTTACATTCATCCTGCAGGTGCAGCAGCAACTAAGCAACTAAGCAGCCAGAATCAATATTATTACTGAGCGCTAAACCCATAAAACATTTACTAGATGAAGTGAATACCTTTCAGAAATGCCTTTTGTGTCTTTAATAGTGTTGTATCCATTTCGCAGGTCATGATTTGATAGAAAATGGTACAGTTCTGTCAATTACTAACCTGCAAATGATACTTTTTAATTGACACTTATCCCGTCCTTTCTCACTCTGTAAAACATTCTGTGACAATGATGAGAGCATTTTATGAAATGGTTTGTCACAACTTGGTGTGACTTGACCCTTTGCAGACAGAGACCAGGTGAATAAAGTGGGAGCGGACCTTGTGCTTGGCCTGGTTCTGGGCATCGGCATCCCTCTGCTCTTGCTGCTGCTCCTGGCTGCACTGGCCTGCTTCTGCTGCTGCAAGAAGACTGTTACTGGAGAGTGAGTAACACCAAGAGCATGTTCACTAGAATGCAAATTTCTACTTGCAGATTTCTTTTTGTACACAACATGCATTAATTATGAAGATCTGGGTTTTTAACTACAAAACATTATATAGATTATGCTTGATTAAAGCCCCTGATGATAATATTATTCTGCTATTTTGTGCAGATGAGGAACATATTTAACAAAATATCAATCAAAACTATATTTTTGAGTATCTGAAAAACTGGAGAGGTTTTTCTGAACCGTCCATAGTTTTGGTCAACTTATGTTCACAAAAGGTACAATTGATTCTGATGGTGATCCAGTTTTGAAAAAGAAAGTATCAAGGCATCCTTAGAAAATTCTTAACCCACCCCAGCTGAATAATCAATTTATTCTCTTTTAAACCGTAACATATGTTCCAATAAGTCCCATCTTTGCCAAAATACGGCCTTCAAATCAATGCCTAGACCACTGTGGAGCACTAAAACTCTAATGAATTAAAAATAATGTGTTTAGGTGGGTCAGCAGCTCCTTTGGGTAGAGACAGAGTTTATTGCAGGTCACCACAAAATAAACTGCAGAAAATGACCACACAGTGTTTCAAGGTACAGTAGTCAAGTAGGTCTGCCCAATCCTTTTCAGCAACTCTGAGTCTCTAAATCCTGTCCTCTGTACTGCTGCTGCAGCACTGTCTTCTTGTGTTTAACTTCTCAGTTGGAGGACACACTGCCCACTCTCTTACTATATTAAACAAAAACACTTCCTACTAACAGCTTTGGTCCGAGTTATGAAACTGCACTTGGGTAGACACATCTTTGTAGATAATATACAGTAAAGCAAGGTAATAATGAGGGTATTACAGCCACAGATTAGAGTTTGCTCTCAGTAAAACTGCTAAAACAGCATCATCAAATCATCCAGTGCAGTTTCTTCAAGAAACAGTTTTGGGGACTGCGCTCATCTGCTTTCTTGTGGAGAGTTAACTGAGAAGACTGATACCACTTTTCTACCTTTATAAAAAGCAGTCAAATTAATCCCTCAAACAAATCTAAAAATGTGGCGTTTGCTGTTAAGAGGAAGAATGTATTTTTGAGGATTTAGCTCGACCACAGGGATTGAAATGTCAGTCACAATAAAGAGGCTGGAACTATTTAACCTCACACACTCTGTTGCACTTAGACAAACATCAGATCACAGTAGGGCTTTAATAAAAAGCTGAGCACGACATGTTGAATGAAAATCTGCTGCAACTCCTAAAGTACATCTCATTTTCAGATGTGCACCGCGCATGATCGTGCATAGCAGTGTATCCATCCAGGACTGTGCATCATAATGTGCATGTGTCCTTGACCACAGCATGTGTGTAGAGATGTATGGCATCTGGACCAGGTGTTAGTGGGCCACAGAGAGACATAATCCCCCTGATGACTGGCCTGATTCTCTGCTATCAGTAATCCAGACCCTATGGATATAATGGCCGGAGTCGGCGCCAGCATTGTAGGATTATGTTGTTAAATTAGAGTGAATAAGCAAAAGCAGAGAGATAGAACAAATACTAGATAGAATACTTGTATTATATGGCATGATATTATAGTATTTAAGGTCCTAGATGTAGAGGATATGATGGAGCTGCAATGGTTTAATTTAATGTATCCGATGTTTTAACCTCCCATTAGATTACATCTAACTTAGATTTAGTTTTGCAGCACTGCAGCTTAAAAATACTATAAACTCAACATTAGATATAAAATCTTTGGACCTTGGCGACAATTTGGACGCAGCTTCGGAGAGACTGAGCACAACATTTCACAACATGAGCTGTAATCGAGGACCAAACTTGGAGTCTGAGGAGGTTTGAACAGCTAATGGGCAAGTTTGCAAGGAATCATTGGCAAGAAAGGTGTTTTTAGACTTCTATTCACAGAATGATTCATGGTGCACCAGGTTGCACCGTCTGTACCTCATTATCAGAGAGGATGTACATATTTGCACAAAGGACAGCCATAATGATATACAATCCAAAGCATCTGAACTGCAAATCAGGCAACAGTGGGTCTAGAGAAGCGTTTGGGATGTGTGCTTCGTGTTTTTAATCAGCTTTAGCCCCAGATTTCAGCATCTTTCAGCACTCAGAATATCTAGGCTAGAGCCTGCATGAATATTCATGATTCACTGAGTATTCCACAACAACTGCTGCCCATCCAAACATTTCCATAAATTGCCTGATTGTTTACTGCTTTTTCAAAATTATAGATAGAGCAAGGGATTCACTGCAAAGGGTACATTGATGGCATTGATGGAGATATATTCCCACTAGTTAACAGTTTTAGAGTACATATTGATCCACGTGGTGAAAGCTGAACACATTAACTTCTTATATGCAGTTCAAGAGGTAGTGTGCTAGAAGTAACATGGACACCATCTACATATTTGTCACTTTATGTAAAAACCTGAACTGCCGTGATTCCTTGTTTACTCCATTCTGATTGGCTTGCGTTTTCTTCCAGCCTCCCTCACTTGTTGCCAGACTACGTCCAGGAGCAGCACAACCCTCCGCCCTTCAACTACTCTGACCCTGCCCTGCACTACATTACCCACTGCAGCCCGCGGATCATAGACAACATCACGCCCAGGCAGCGCCTCAGATAGCACACACTAAACCCGCACACACACATGCATAGGTGCAGATCACTTACGCAGACACTGAACAGCACACACAGGAATGCACACACTTACAAACACAGTGCTAGCACTTTTTGGAGCGGCTGTAAATTTTTTTTTATAACAGCAAGATGAATGACTCTTATTTATATCGTAACAAACAAGTAATTAAAGCTGAGTGACTTTTAAAGTCAATTATTTCCAATCCTCTCCGCTGAGCGATGGACCTGCCAAGTTTGAGCTGGAAGATTTTTTGCCTGGACAACAGTTTACAGTCAGGGTCTGACCCAGCAGAACTCGACCATCTCTTGGCCCGAGACGGTGATGAAAAGTAAACCACTGCAGTGGTCTTTGGCTTCCAGCTGATACTAGGCCAACAGCCTCCTTCATAGCCACATTAACATTTGCCAAAGTACCTGGCGTCTGGCTCCTGCCCTCTGTTGACAATTATATCCACTAACAACTTTCTTACAGTTCTAGTCCAAAAGATACAGTAATGCATCCATATTTGGACATTCCCAATCACCTATAATCACCAAAACAAAATTCATAAGGGGAGGGGGAACGTAAGGTGTTATTCTTTTGCTAACACTGTTCTCTAAAAGCATTTATCGTTGATTTTAAATGGCAGAGGAACTCAGTGTTTCAGCTGGCAGCTGTCTTTTGTAAAGCTGGACTGTCACTGCAAGTCAGAAACAATGTGTAAATATAATAAATCATTAAAAGTGCCACAATGCTGTGCAGTCGTGATATTGTTTCAAGGAAGAAGACAGCTTGGATGTTGGTGTTGTAACAAAAATGTCACTTCACTAGTGGGTGGACAAAATGTGATCGTGGCTTACGATATTCTTTAATAAAGAGGTCCAGGTTAAGAATCTATATTGGCAAAGTGTCCTTGAGCAAGACAGTTAATTCTCAGCTCTGGGGGCTTTCTCTAGGTTATCCTGACCTCTGACCTCCCATTGAAGAAGAAAATGAATATCACATTGTCAGCTTCCTGCAAGTTGATACGTGTAAAGCTTATAGTTCATACCTTTGAAAGGACTCAATATCTTTAAAAGGGATCACACCAAAATAGTCATGGCATTTTTAAACATTATTCTTGGCAGGGGGGAAAAGCCTCTCTCTTTCTGAAATCAAGCCCTCTGAAATAAAGGACACCACTGCTTGTATAAATGTTGTTTTCCACTGACAATCAGCAGCACTGGTGATTTTTTACAGTTAAAGTCAAATAAATAAATAAACTACACTATGGCCATTAAAGTAGAGGTGGACAACATTGATATGTCAGATTGTAAATCAGAGATTCATCTTTTATTTAACCATGTTTCAATTCATGTTTTACAACAGTGGTGTAGAATCTGAACGGTTGCAGATTCCTTTACCTCAGCACAGTATCAACTAAGGTGGGTCTTATTATCTAAGCTTAGTGGCTAGTCTCTCTAGTCTTGTGAAGGGACCCCAAAAGACTACATTTGAGTTTATACCATGCTCATGTTGTGCATATTCAGAAATAAAGTTGTAACAGTGTGAGGCGTGATAGAGACCCAAAACTGACAGATTTATTACACATATCTTAATATTGCATAAGCATTGGTGCATTAACATATAAGCAGCATTTTAATGTTTTAGCCTGTAGAGACAGAGCTCAATTTAACAACAACTGTATACTTTATTATATGTATTGATCACATGTTTTCTGTTTTTTTGCACATGCAAAGTAAATAGTAACTGTTGCTATGTAAATAACTGTAGTGGAGCAGAAATAAGCATGATATAGAAATACCCAAGTCAAGTAACACTCTCTTAAAAATATATTTCAATTGCTGAGTTATTATGCACAGCTGCATCTACAATCATCAGCATTCATTTTACCACATCACTTCAGTACCTCTGTTTTACCAGCTCTGTGCGATTTCTTCTGCAGCCACCAGGTGTCACAGCAGAGTCTTCCACATAAGGCACATCAATCCCATTTGTTTATGAGCAGGGTTTAAGCAGCACTCTCGCGACCGCGAACGCACACACAGCCACGCACACACATGCACAGATGACCAGACACCTGCTCTGCAGCCTTCATCTGGAAGTGGCCACAGCATGCGGTGGAGCTCGCTGCCCCTCTGCAGAATGAGATCATCTGAGAGGGGCGCGGAGTGAGGCAGCCCTGCAGGTCCCTGCCACTGCAGAGACAGACCTGGCCCACGTTACAGCCAGGGTCAAGGACGGGGTGCCGCCGAAACACTCTGCCCCGTCACTTCCTTACTGTTTACGCGCTAAAGTACTCATGCACTCAGCTACACCCCTGCATAACCTCTGCAGTGCTCTTCGATCCTACTGGTTTCACTCTCCACAGGATTTATTTAGAGCAAACTGAGATTACACCACAGAACTACATACAGGATTTAAAGAGGGGGGAATAAAAACCCATAACAAGTATAGCTCCTGACACCTGTTATAGACAGGCACAGGTAACAGTGAGCAGCAGCCACTGAGGATGAGATCACCTTGGCGAGAAAGCTTTGTAGTGCCACACTTCTGGAAGGTTCCAAGTAGCACTGTTTCATGTGCTGCTGAAGTCTGCAGTGTTTGAACTCAAGCTCCACACTGACTGCAGCAGACAACCTGGAGGCAAGCCAGTGAGGGAAAGAGGGAGGAAGGGAGAGGGACAGAGAGTTAGACAGAGTCAGAGAACGGCAGTGAGAGAGAGAGAGGGGGGGGCAGGAGGGAATGAAAAGCGAGGGAGGGAAGATCAACAGCAGGTATTCTATTTGACAGCCAGTAAGTGGTTTTGTCCCTCAGATCCCCTCAAATAAAACAACTGACATGTGCAGGTTCAGAGATGCTTGGTGATCTAGCACCAGGCCCAACAAACACAAACACGTTAGGGGGATAGAAAACTAAGTGCATGCTTAACACTATATCCATTTCATCACAACATGATTGAAATAGGCAGGGAATAGCAGGCCCGACCAAATCCTCTTATCCGATTTGAGGCCATTAATCATTTCTGCCTCATGATGTAATTTTGGAAAACATGTCATTTCTCAGTAACAGGTAGGCCAGAATGCTGATGGGATTGGCTCATGGGCGTCTAGCCTGTTGTTGGGCCTTATACGGCTAATGGCCGCATTAAAATGGCTGTAAAACCATTCACGCTCACTGGGAGTGCCTTTCTCTGCAACCTTTGGCTGGTCTATGCTGGGAAAACATCACAGGTAATCAGGAATTCTTCTCAGAGGCTGGTCAGATGTAGCCAAAATTGCCTGTGGGTCATAAAAAATACATGCCAACATGAACACACACCTTCCCTGTTGTATTTACCATCTGCACATGTGTATAGAAGCATTTCCATATACAGGCATATAGGCTAATCTCACACAGACACGCTTGTGGATACTCAAACGCACTAGAAAGCAGGCCTGTGCACAGACACACACACTCACACAATGTCTTTTCACTCATAATGGCTTGACGTCCATGATGCACAAACAACTGCCATTCTCTCCCATGAAAGGTGATCCGCTCCCTTGGCATGGAACCAGCAGGTGCATTACAAAGCCTCATTTATAAATGATGGCGCTCGCGTCTTTCAGTTACACAGGTAAACATCTTCTCATATTTGTCACCAGCGCTTTATCCCTCAAAGTCCTCACATGCCACTTAGGTGCACATATTAGCCCTCTCTTTAAGCGTTTTGCCTAAAGGCTGCTTTATTTTAGGAGCTGATTGCGCAATAACCCCACACAGCACAGTGCTACCACATACTGTATCTCACGTGCTGTCTGCCAACCCGCCCCCATTGCCAAAAATTGAACTGACCCACATGGTAAGTTTTCCTGCAGTGGGAACAATGCTAACTGCTATCAGCGGGAGTGATGTTACAGGCCCCTGGGGGGTGACATTAATGAAGATGGAGGGGCAACTTCAGCCCTGCATCTGCTGAAGAAAGTGACCTTTGACCCCTGCCGTGGTACGGAAATGAAAGCTGCCTTTATAAAAAAATGTCCCGTGTTGGCCCTGTCCGATAAGGACTCATTATGTGAGGCAGTTACATATTCACAGAGCTGATAAGAGGAGGGGGAACGTAATAAGAATAGCAGTGGTTTGAGCATAATGTGCGTGTGCTTTCACACACACAGATTCATCTAAGTAAAGAACAGTACTGCACCTAACATCCATAATGCAAAAACAACACTGTAACACACACTGTTTTGTGCTCCATGTTGTGAATGAAGTCTTCCTCAGTTTACATCATGGAGATTGGTTTCAGGTTTTATAGACCATTAAGTCATGTCTCCTGGGTTCCAATATTCCCCATTCATATTAACTTCCAACCTAAAGTCACCTTTGACCTGGAGCAGGTCCTCTGAGACGTTGGGATCATTGAAGGGCATATCATCAACCAACCAAACAGCTGAATCTGCATACTGGATGGAATTGCAGCTATAGAGAATGGGCAGGAGGACAAAGTAGAAAGCTGTTCTAATTTTGAAATATTTATGACCCCACAGTGCGCCACTGTTTTACCAGAGCAGTTCACCACAGATGTTCCATAACAATGTCTAAGCCTAGTGCCAGGAGAAATGAGTTGAGGGTTCATGGCAACTGCATATTAGTATCTAAATTCAAATTCTACCGCGTCTGCCAACTATTTTCAGAAAGGCAAGAGGTGATCCACCTCCACATGCAGCCGTTCACACATGCTCCAGCTTATCTGGTTCTTGCGACAGGCCTTTGTGCCGTCACCTTTGGCATTACATAATCTGCACAGTGACAAAAACCCTGTAGCAGAAAAACAGATTTAAATGAAAAGAATCCAATGTGCTCCAGATTAGGTAGGTTGGGAAAAAGCCTGGCTGATTCTAAAGCTGCTCAGCAGATCACATGGTGCAGGCAGCATCACCTCTGCAAACAGTGCAGATGGAAGTGGGAACCACTTTGGATCCTCGTTTCTTACATCAACGTGTGAGATACTGAGCGTTTCACAATTCATGCTCTCGACTTATAGTGTGACATCCGTGTCTAATAATACGAGAGGCAGCACGATTGGGAGGAAGGGGGGCTGCTTTGGGACATGGAGATTCTAGTATATTCTCTGAGTGGTTCTTCAAATCCTTCTCCTCGCAAGTCCCCCCCCTCCAGTCCACCCTCCTCCACAGCACCTCCTGCGGGATCAGGCCAGAGACAGGTGGTCACTGGGAGACAGGGGAGCAGTCAGGCATAAGCAATCAGGCTATCGGATACTACCATCCACACCAGCAGCACAATTAGACCTGAGAATCCACAGTCATCTGACAGCAACGCCACGGACCCAGTCACACATCACACATCTGTGCACATGCGTATGCGTGCACTTTGCACACACACACACACACACAAACTCGTACCTATCTCAAACTATTACACCCAAACACTTCAGCCCTGACACTGCATCTCATTATGCATGAAATCTGAAGTGATTAAGACCGGCACACCAGACAGGAGGAACTTTACTCAAGACACACTATTACTGTCTGTAGTAACCTTGTAACAGCATTTTTAAGAAACAAACAACAAAAAAAACATGGGTATCAATGTGGTTTCAACATGTAAAACACAAGTAATGTCATCAGAAACGTGAAAAAAACTGCTGCAATAAGAAAGACAGAAACTCGTGTTAAGCACAAAATGGGTCAGTAATACCCCAGTTACAAGTAACAAACGATGCTCCTGGTAGCTAATTACTTATCTAAACTATGGGCTCTCCCTGAAGATGATGCCCATATGTATACACACTATGCAACAAGCTGGTCTGCTAAGCCTGTGGAGCTGACTGGGATGTCTATGGACAAGATGCAGCGGCAGCGCAGACCATGGGAGTGACGCATTGCAGGTACAAACACACCAATCAGAGAGCGCGATTTCTTTCGGCTACTTCTTGTGCCCTGTCACAGAGTAGCAGAAAGTATTCATACGCCGTGATGTAGACCCCCCGCGAGCCGCCATATAACTACTAATATCGACACCGAAAACTTCACGGCGGTCGTGCGCGAGTGTTTCAGTTGTTTCTTGATTGTCTCACGTGGATAGTCCCACATATACGTGTGTTTTTGGTTAATTTAGTAAGTGAGGAAAAAGGAAGCCGGCGGAGTGATATTGAAAAGAGGAGGAGTCTGGGGTAGCCGTTAAAGGCGAGTCCAGTTGCCTCGGTCTCAGTGTGATCATAGAGACTGTCAGTCCGTCTAGGCTCATTGTTGGCTTTGGTTTGTTACGGATTTTCTCGTGAACGAGCCGCTGCATCTACATCCAAATGGTAAGAAAAAGAGCCTTATATTCCCTTCTCGTGTCTTGAAATGCTCGGCACCCTCTTTACAGTCGTCGTGTTGTTAAAATGTGCGGAGCTGCTGTGAGTAAAACGGCTCACTGGAAGTACCGCAGTGCCGCTGGAGGACATGACAGGCTTCTGGTTGCTAGGTGATGTTAGCCCGGTAGACGAAGCCGCCGCTCGTTTTTCTTAATAACAAACACCGTGTATCTAACGTAAGCGTGAGTCGTTACACGCGAAGAGGAGCACCTGCGGTACTTTCTCCATTAACATTGCCTTTCTACGAGCCGGGCGGTCCGGCAAATGTCGCCAAATTGAGGCGGAGGCGGAACACTGGTCCGTTTTGTCATAAACTCCCCACATTGCGATCGGAGCTGATTGTAGAAGTAATGCCGTGAGGGTGGCCCAGGCATCAGCTGGGAAACCTTGGCTGCCGTGTTAGTCAGCCTTCCTGCTCAAAGTGTGAGTTTAAGATCTGTCACCGTGAGCCGGCACACAGCGGACGCTAGCTTACCATAGCTCTTCCTGGCTAACATTTACCGCCAATTTTGTAAGTCATTCATTGTGTATGCGGAGCAGCTGGCGCCATCTAACACTCTCATAAATGGGTGTAAAGTTTGAAGGTCTGGTATCTGCGTCCTTCAGTGTTTGAGCTTTATCTAACACGGATGTCTGCTCACTAAAAAACTCCTGTTTTGTGTAGCTGTACAGCCACAGCAGCCTGCAGAGTCATTGGCAGCTGTAGAAAGACGTCTGCAGCTTGTTTAAAAAAAATATTTTATATATAATATATATGACGGACCACCCAAACTTTGAGGCCAGGCGTTAAGAATCGGGTTAACTATTAAAGTTCTAAAATGAAGTGTTTCTGCATGTATATACAGTTTGGCGTCCTCTTAATGATTTTGTCTTTATTTTACAGGCTGATCAACTTACAGAAGAGCAGATTGCCGGTAAGACATCGCTGCATTGATCCACTACTGTCCTCATACCCCGCACAGTGGCCTGCGTTATGGATCCTTGCATCCCTCGCAGTGGATTTATACTTTTGCCTTTTAAGGCGTTCCACAGGGCAGCCTGCCGACCATAAAACAGGAATGAATGAATCGGCTGTTGCTCGCTGGCTCTGGAGTGCGGAAGGACTCCCTCATGGAAAACTTTGCATTTTCATGGTTGCCATGCAATAAATGATGTAATCTGGAAAGGCTGTGTGTTCTTGTGAGGTGTTGGCAGTCACTTTTTTACGTGTGGTGCATGAAGTGTCCTTTGCCCTGGGTGTGTTCCCATTAGGTATGCTTCAAGAACAATGGTGGTAGCTACTCTGAGCTAAGATGAGAGTATCTGAATCATGCAGGAGGAGTCTCTCAAGGCTCGGCTGCTAGTCTCTGCTCAGGGACTCTCCCTGTAATGTATGCAGATAAAATGTGGCACAGTTGAGATTTCAATCTTCTTGCTTCTGTTGACTCAGTTTATGTCTTAGGTTTCACAATATGCTGATAATACTCTTGTAGTATGTCAAGGTATCAGCTTTTCATGGGTAAATTCTTTTGCTTGTGGGGTTTTTTTTTTTTTAATTTATTTTTGCTGACGTGCCAGTTTTTAGATTGTCAGTTCATCCATAAAGTGTGACGTGAAGGTGTTTTGTCGACTTTGTAATTAGCCAGTAAACAACTGCTGTGGTGTTTGGTCATAAGAGCCTGTAACAGGGGAGTTGGATCCCCTCCCGACAGTTGATGCAGACAGCAGGCCTTTGCCTGTAACAAAAAGGGTGTTGCCCTGTGTGTTTGACCCTGCAAATGGCAGGGCAGGTTGTAGTTTTTATGACACTGACAAGCTGCTGCATGTCACTACACATTGGTTACTAGCCTCATCATTCTTGATGAGTGTGTCACTGTTCTTTATCCCTCACGGCTGCACCAAAGTACACGGGCTGTCATTTGCTACTGCTGTAGCCTGCCTGCCCTGCTCGGTAATGTGGTCTCTGTCCTTGTTTAGCCAAAAACGACTGCAGTTGGAACTGAAAACAGAGGCTCATTTGCCTGCTGTAGCTAGTTTATAACTGAAACATGAGTGATGTAATGACCTTTTAAGTCTTGGGCTAATTCAGGGTTTGCGTCAATGTGAGTGGCAGACTAAGCAGAAAGATGGATGTTTGCAAGGTGGCCCAACACCATTTTACACGGATTTTATTTCTATATTTTCTTTGAGTTAGTCAGCGCCCTCCAATGTCTTACAATCACTGCCCTACTCTTGCAAGTTGTACATGTGTAGCTATAGGTGTGACATCTGTACCTCATTAAAGAAGCCCATCCACTTTTTTTTTTTTTTTCTTTTGCAACCAGAATTCAAGGAGGCATTTTCGCTCTTTGACAAGGATGGAGATGGCACCATCACCACCAAAGAGCTGGGCACAGTCATGCGCTCTCTAGGCCAGAACCCCACAGAGGCAGAGCTGCAGGACATGATCAATGAAGTGGACGCTGATGGTGAGAACTTGATCTGGCTTCGAAAGCTGCTAATCGCACACTGACGTACTGGATGGAGGTCCCTCATCAATGTCTGATTTTCTTTTTTTTTTTTTTTCTTTTTTTCTTTTTTTGCCTTCAGGAAATGGAACGATAGACTTCCCAGAGTTCCTAACCATGATGGCCAGGAAGATGAAGGACACAGACAGCGAGGAGGAGATCAGAGAAGCATTCCGTGTCTTTGACAAGGTAAATGCTGTCTGCACTCCCACACAGCCTTGTGCATGGTACATCTTAACATTTGCTCACTGACTGATGGCTGTTTCAGGATGGCAATGGATACATCAGTGCTGCTGAGCTGCGCCATGTGATGACAAACCTTGGGGAGAAGTTGACTGATGAAGAAGTGGACGAGATGATCAGAGAAGCAGACATTGATGGAGATGGACAGGTCAACTATGAAGGTTGGTAGATGTTAGATCAGATTTTCATAACTGTTTGGGTCACTCATGGAATACTGAGTCAACTTTTTTTTTTTTTTTTTTTCCTCCCCCTTGCAGAGTTCGTACAAATGATGACGGCGAAGTGAAGGCCTTGTACAGATTTCGTATATAAATAATTTGCCTTTTTTCTTTGTGTAATTTATCTGTAAAATCTTAATAGCCCCCCTTCGTCCCTGCCCCTTCTGCTGTCCAAAGGAACTGCATGTAAACTGCATAGGCTCTTGTCCCCATGTCCCTTTCTTTTGCTGTCATGGTGTTTTGGAGTGACGGAACGGTCATACAACCAGATGCCTGTGGAGGCCCCTGGGAGCCAGAGAACTTCGAATCTTCCCGTCTTGTGTGCTCGGGGCCCCTCCACGCATGGCGACATTGGAAACCTGTCAGCTGGTTGTCACTTGGCAACACTGTTGGCATGGAAACAATGTAGAGGAGTTTAAACTCTGCATGGACTACGGACAAAGTATATATGGAAATCTCTCAGCATTGCACTACTGCAAAAAAATGACACGGGTGTATCTCCTAGGTACTCGTACAAACTCTTTTTGTATCTGCTGTTCTGTATACCAGAAAACAACTAATCTTACCATGCTTTTTAATGTTTTACTCACTACTTTTGCTTTTCTTAGGGTTTTTTTTTTTTTTTTTTTAAATGACCTCTGGTCATGCCTCAAATAATCCATTCCAAGTTGTATATTTTTGTTTTCCAATAAAATTTACAATCTACCCGGATTTGAAAATTGTCTTGTTTTTTCAGTTATAATGGATCCTTTGAGTTTGTATGCCCTGTAATTCCCATTTTGTATTGGACAGGATGCTCCCTTTTTGATAGGATTTTTTTTTCTTCTTGCTTAGAATATATATGAAATGCTTACCATTTTAATTCCCCTGTTAATTCCCAAAAGCACTGAGGAGCATCAGCCAATGCCTCTTAATGTTCAGATAAGCTCAGATCAAATTGTCATTAAAATAAAAGCACTGAGTGGGATCAAAGGCTTCTATTGTGAAGTGCACACAATGGTACTTAACATTGGAGCAGCCTTGTACTGTCCAGCTCCCCTCCTGACTACACAGGCCATGTGTTGTCTGCTACTGTTGGCACGGCACCATGTAGAAGCTGCCTCATGTCTTATTTGGCGTTTGCCCCCTATGATGAGGTGCAGGTGATTGAGCATACATCAGAAATCATGGTGTAAATAGAGGTGTACCTGTTTTTGTTAATTTCTGATTATTGAGTTTGTTACAGTAGCTTGCAGAGATACTAAGTTTGTTATTTTGATGAATGACAAAATAAAGCTCTATTGTGGACCTCTGCTCTGCCTCCTGTGTGACTTTTCTGTTTCTGCCCTTGATCCTGTGCAGTGGCTGAAGAAAGACTTGTGATGCTAAACTAAAAACAATTTTTAATTTTATTAACTTTTAAAGGTATGTGATGGCTCTCCTGTCAGTTGGGAATCATATGGGCTGCAGTTGTTTGTGGCTTGGTCAGTCATGCATGTTATTCAGTGGTGCCTGTGGCTGCACATTTAAACATTTAGAGCATTACAACATGCAATTCAGTCACAACTCGTACACCAAAAAAAGGACCTTGATGTAAAGAGCTTGTTAACGTACAGTAGCCTTAAATTGATTTATCTTCAGCTGAACATTAGTGGTTCATCTCTTTCACGGAGTCTGCATAGGAACAACCTCAGCTCTGACACAAAAAGGAACACCACGACCCACGGCAGGCATTTCAGGCGTGAATTGATGACACAAGTGGCTCTCATCTTGTCAGAACCAATTATCACAAGACTTAAAAAACTCTTACAGTACAAGTGTCATCGCAGTCTACTTATAAAAAGCTGTTAATTACACAGCACATGTTACACTCTGCATTCATGCATTGTCCAAACAGGGGAGGACTGTTGTCAGGTACTGTGATGGAAAAGGGAGCTGAACAGTGCAGCCTCAGTCGGACAACAGCTCCTCTGCCACCTGTGTGTTTTCTGTGTGTGTGTGCGTGTTTCCTCGTGCACTCTCAGTTCACATGAGACTTCCTTGACAAGCAGAGTAAACATGAATTCTTGGCTCCATGTGTTCCATGTAACCTAGCAACGAGGCTGAAGGTTGAGCTTTTGCTCCCTGAGCGAGAGAGTTTCACTTCAGGTGATGGTCTTTACTTCTGCTGTACTGAGAGTGTGTGTGTGTGTGTGTGTGTGTTCCTGACATCACCCACCAGCTCAGTGCCAGAGGAGGTAAGATACTTCAAGCTTCATACACAATAATGATGAAAATAATAATAATATGTGTTTATTTATGGAGTGCTTGTCATGGTACTCACAGACACTTTACTGTTAAAATGTCCAAAGGAGGAAACACATTAAAACATTACTAAAACTATGACTGAAGCCAAGAACAAAAACAGATTAAAAGTACAAACTACAACATACAACATTAAACTACAAGATTAATTTCACTTTAAAAGCAGTTCTCAAAAGGTATTTTCTGACTTGTGATTTGAACATTGGCAGATGGCTGCAGTCACTCACAAAGAGGAGGGTCAGTTTGAAAGATTTTTTTAGGATATCACACTTTGAAACATGCAGTGCTCCTTGGCTGCCTCATATTAAGAACCCAAAGGAAAGAAAGACTTTCATAATTGACATAATCCTCATTTAATTGGACCCCTGGTGATCCTCAGACCCTACACTGGAAACCAGCCTTATAAACAGGCTTCTAGACTTTTGGGAAGATGAGACACGTATTCCTGTTTGTCTTGTACTGGTCTGCAATTTGCACCATGGTGGCAACTTTTGATGTGTATAAACAAACCAGCATCACAGTGTCCCTCCACATATCACATGATGGGGGGTGATAACGGCGAGGACTGAGTAACTAACTGCAGCCTGCACAGTATGTGCCTTGGTGCTGGCTCACCATGTGTCTCACTCTCAGTCAAACTGGTCGGTGAGTCTAAATTTAGCCCTCCATCAGGCCAGCTTGTTGAAAAATTGATCGATAGTGGAGTCGCTGCTATAGTAACCGTTGCAGTTTTAATGGTGGTCAGGTGTCACTGGATCTCCAGTCAGACAGATAGCGGACGACGATGAGTACTGCGCAGGATACGGTCACATGGAAAAACAAAGCTGTCTCTAGAGCCAGTGACATGTCCAGGGGAGGTAATAGAAGAGATAAGGTAAGGCCCTATAAAGTCCTCATAACTCTGTGTGGCTAATGAGGACAAGCAGAACTGGTGAAGCGCAGGATGATA
The DNA here is from genome assembly GCA_023238725.1 of Scortum barcoo. Lineage (NCBI taxonomy): Eukaryota > Metazoa > Chordata > Actinopteri > Centrarchiformes > Terapontidae > Scortum > Scortum barcoo. The sequence goes on from CM041544.1 coordinate 4,315,753, forward strand.
CATGTGGAGATGCATCAACACATTGTTGGCATAGCAGTGTCATCATGGCAGAAAATCTGCTGTGTCTTGGTTTATTCCCTGTTCTTATCTGCAGGGCGATGACAAGGTGGACCTGTGTGGTCGGGGGAGCTGGTGGCTGGGAACACTGAAAGTAGGTGTCACACTGCAGGATGGTTTCAAGGTCTGTCTGGGGAGGAGAGGCTGCTACACTGGCAGGCCCAGACACTTGCCATTGCACTTCATCGGTTAAAAGTGGCTCATTAGCTCATGTATAGATACTGTTGATGCCAGTTAATGGCTTTTATTGCATAGCACTTCCTTATTGTTTGTGTCCAAAGTGTGCTGTCTACCAGAAATAAACTCATTTACACTACAGTGAGTCCAGTCCCTCAGTGCATTACAGTGCATACACTGTAGTAATGCATGGACCTAATTAATTATCAGTTTATCTTAATGTGATCCCAGCTCTCAGACTGTTAATCAGCTGCCCCCTTCTTTCTATGAATCTATGTCATACGATTAGCAACAGGCCAGGTGGCCTGACAATTATTCTTTGTAAATGAACAGCAAACATGGCTTGTTTGCTGTTCATTCACAGTGCAGTACACTTATGTAATACATGTGAGCTCTACTTATAGAAACATCGTTGGAGCACCATAAGGAGGTTTATCTAGGATGTTGCTTGTTGGTGCTTAAAGTTGAAGACACCTCAAGTTCTTTTGAGATGCACAAAATTAATCTGCATTTTGGAACCAACAGTTATGTTTGGCGGGTATAAAACTTTGAATTTCAAAATAATTATACCTAAAGAGTGGAAGTACCTGTGCCAGTGTTTCAGTTGATCTCAATTTGAACAGTCCAGTGATGTCTACAACATGCTAATGTAACAGTAAAGTGTTTCTCCAGTCCATGTGGGAACACTCCCCTAACTTCTGTCCTTTTATCATCATCCAGGACACACCTGTCCCGGGTCTCTATCACATACGCAGCTTCATCGAAGAAGCTGAACTGAACCCAGTGAGGAAGACCTATGGGTTCAAAAGCATGGGCAGAAAAGCATACACTCTGGGTGTTCGTAAGGGGGATTTCCTTCTACCTGGGGCGTATGAGTACACTGACTCCATCCAGGAGGTCCTGACACACCAGAGGTCCTACTCATTCAAAAACTGTCCACGACCCGACATCATCACTCTGGGCATCAGGGACAAGGTGAACTTCAGACATGACCTTTTCTAGTGCTCTTGGCATAAATTCACCCCATATTAGATGAATAGTTCACCATTTTGGGAAAATTCAAAGAAGTCACTCTCCTGTGGACATTCAGAGTACATTGTTGATCACTGCTGAACAGTGCTGTGGGGCGGTGAGTTTACGAGTGGATTTGTTAGTGCGTCTTGCACGTGCATGAGGACGTAACTGGGACAAGAATGGATGCAAACGTCAAAAATTTTAAAATATTTAATAGAATAAGCTTTGCACATGTATTATGAAGAAGGAAATCCATTCAACACGTCTGGTCTCAAGAATACTTGAAACACTAAATATGAACATTACTTATTTTGTCAATGAGAAATTTCCAAGGGATACTGTTAAGTATGGAGACAGAGCCAGAAGCTGATGATCTTAGCTACGCATAAAGACTGGAAATAGGGTAATAGCAACTCCAACTAAAACTACAAATTTCCATTTGTACATGTCTGGGAGCACGGATGAAACCAAGGCTAAAACTAAATGTAACATTTCAGTTTCAAAATATTATCCAAAATATTCAACCTGTTTGTATGTTGTTTGAGAGTGTGTTTGGCTTTGGCACATCATAACAGTACTTTCCTTAAAAGTGCACTGGCTGCTTCTCAACATGCACCTGCAGCAGACGAACTAAAAACAGGGGATGCGTTGGAGACAGAAGCCAGCCGTTCTGACCGAACGCCGCGGACGAAAAAGCAGACTCACGATGACACTACTGTCACATATATTTAACACCCCTTTATCTTTATTCCCCGCGCCAGGACACAAACACTTCACCGTGCGACTACGACGTGACAGTGAAACCGGTGGAGAAGATTCCCTGCAAGTAAGCGCTCGACAAAACAAGCCTCTCTTTAACTCTCAGATCACAGCGGAGCAGACAACCCGTGAATCATCCCCTTGATCGCCCAATCCTTTCCTCCTCGTGCGACTTCTCCTTCCCTCTCTTATCTCTTCACAGAAACAAAGATGGAGGGGCAATCACCAACCTGCTCTCTCACTTTTGTCTGCCTCTGATCATGCATGGCCTTTCTTCTTTTCTTCCCTCACTCTTCCTCTCACTGTTCTCTTTCTTCTCTTTTTTTCTTTCCTTTTTTTTTTTAACAACCTCTCTCCCTCTCCTTTCTCTCTTCTCTCCTCTTCTTGCAGGCATGTGATGTTTCGGTCGACCGTGCAGCGGATCAGCTTTCCGCCTGTAAGTATCCAGTCACCAAGACTAGTTATTAGGAGCGTTCAGTCTTTCCATTGCCCACAAAAAGGCTTCATTACAATACACTTTCAATGGGTTTTGGTTACAAGCTATGACCTAATGTGTATCTGGTATGTGCTGTACATGAGCTAGTTATGACAACCACAAGGGTCAAAGAAAACCAATCCCGCAGGGTGTCTGATTGTATCATTTGCCCCATTTGAGGGCCCTTTATGGCAGTGTACTGGCCGAGCAGGTTCATATTGCAGGGTGCTGCAGCCTTAGCTGTGTGTCCATGCGGGTAGCTGGTGGATATCTGAGCCATGCTGGCAGCTGCTGAGTGTTGACAGAGAAGGAAAGGCGCTAAGAAATCCCGGGGGTGTTATTACTGCAGAGTTGGGAGCAGTTTTCTGCTGTTAGTGGTGTCACAGCGACTCCAAGACAAGTTTATTGTCAAAGGTTAAGCATCTACACAAATCCTGCAGCGAAGTTAACTGAAAGCAGGGATCATTCAAGACAGCTGACCTGACGAGAGGTGGACAGACATTAGCGGATCAAAACGGGAGCGTCTTAATGGTTTACACTGGGAGCTCTTGGTCCCTTTTGAGAGGGAATTGAGATTTTTTTTTTCCGGGCCTCGCCTCTCAGCCCAAATGAAACAGGTTTCCACACATCTGAGGGAAAATCTCCAGTTTCATGTGTAGATGTTTGAAAGCACAACAAAAAAAAAGGATATATATTCTCTTTTTTCTGATTTGACTTAATTTCAGTATCCCGGGGCCACTGTGTGTCCCAGATTTACATGTTGTGCTTTTTTGCAATATCGACTGCACGTGCCGCTTGGAAGGAACAAATCCTCCCTTGAGATTCAAGCCTGTTTGAATTTAAGTCATAATCCCCAACATTTTCATATGAATAAGTGTCCTCCTTTCCATCGCTATAGCATAGAAATGATTCAGCCTTTAAATACTGCAGTAAAACGCCTGCTGTCTGGTGGTCTTTTCAGTTATCACACTCGCTGCACGGCTCTATGGAGGTCAGTGTTGGTCTGTCAGTCGGTCCAAACTGAAATATGTCAACAAGTGATCACGGCCCCCAGGGGAGGAATCGTAATGACTTTGGTGATCCCTGGACATCTCCTGTATCACCACCATGAGGTTGACATCTGCGTTTTTGAGTAAAATATCTCAACAATTACTTGACTGATTGACATTAAATATAATAAAGACATTGATGGTGTCTGAAAGACGAAATGCTAATATCCTCAGTCCCCAACTTTTCATTTTGCGTTGTCTTCAGCTAAAATTTTTACTTTGTCCAATAATTTTAGTGGTAATTTTCAAATGTTAGGATGCTAACCAGCTAAACTAAAACTGAGAGTGTGGTAACTTGGTAATCTTCATCATGTTAGCATTGTTACTGGGAGCATGTTAGCATGCTGACGTTAGCATTTAGTTCAGAGCTCACTGTGGCTGTTGCATCTTTTTGTTTGCTGGTAAAACAAAACCCTCTGGAGCACATGAATGCATTTTTTAATATATTTATGGAGGAAAGTCAACCTCAGTGTTCAAATCAGGCAAATCAAAAATACCTTATTTTATCTCATCTCATTTAAGGGGAAGAAAATCATGGAGTTGTGTATAGTGTGGTCTTGGGCGGGTGCGGAAATCAAAAACAGGTCAAAGTTTCAAAGTTTCGCAGACATTCACAGCATGTGCCAGTTACCTACAGCACACAGGAGAGCGTTTCTAACGTGCTGTGCCACAGCAGGAAACTAGGCCAGGTGCCTTGGCTCAAGCACACGCACACACATAGTTTCACTGCTGTCCACCGGCTCCCGTGAAATACACCTTCATTAGCACCTCTGGGAGCATCAGGCGAGCGCGTGGTGCCCGGCAGGCCAGTTGCCGAGGATCAAGTTAACTGGGATCGAATGGCATGTAATGGCAGCAACCGTCCCTCCGAGGAGCAGAGGAGAGGAAGAGACACCTTCCTGTCTCCCTCTGTCAGAATCAGAGAGCAGCTGAAAATGAAAGGCTGGTCCTGTGTTCAGGGACAGAGAGACAGTTTTACGTCTGAGGAGGAGGATGGTGGGGGGTGATGCTATTTCTGCATGGCACGCCGCTGGTGATGACCAGTATGTGTGTTAGTGGGTAAGAGGAAAGGAGAAGTGAAAGACAAGGAGAGAGAGAGAGAGAGAGACAGAGAGACTAACTCTAAACAAAGATCACAGAGGACATAGGTGAAAAAAACACAACATAACCAGTGACCGGCAAAGGCGGTAAAGGCAGGAGTCAGTTGATATGTCATAGGTCTTATAAATGTGGGTATGGCACCCTAAAATAGATCTGGTGTATACAGTTAGTGCATGCAGCCTTCAAATGACTTGAGTATCAGCACGATATAACAATAGGTTACCATGAGCTTATAAGTCCAACGGAGAAACAATGGATCTCTCATTTGGCTCTAAAAATGCCAGAGGTCATGATGTACAGTAGGTGAATGTAATAAAGGGTAGAGTGGCTGTAAGGTTGGGTGGGCTCGGCCAGCTCCTTTTGTTTGGGTGCTTAAGAAAAGTGCCATATGAACTCAGGTGACACCAGAAATTGAGGTCCATGTTCTCCTCTGAGAAACCTGTTCTTCAAAGGTGCTTGCACTAATCCAGAATATCATGTTAGCCTAATCCCTGTGTCTAATAAACAAACTACCTGCTACATGCTCCTGCTCATTGACATTTCCAATAAAGATAATGTTAGTAGAAAGCAAATGGAGGACGACAAAACAAGCTACATGTGTTCAGCTGGCAAGAATACAAAGATGTTTCTTCCATATGTTTCTTAGCTGATTAAAGCTATGACTACATGCAAGCTTTGGTCTACAGCATAGGCTTGAGGCTTGATCACAAATCCATCAGTCAGTCGATCATTCAGTAATCAATAGCTTTTTATCTCTGACCACCTCAGAAGGAGGGACTGGCTCCATGCCACTATAATCCACAGATCAGACCAGCCAGAGGCATCACTTCCTGCTTCAAATCCACATTGCCCCGACTCCACTGTGTGCACTCAGTAAGTCCAGTACTTCAGATTTTAGCTACATCTCTTCTGGAGATGCTCAGACGTCATCTATGAACATCTCCAGCACTCTGTTTGTGGCCATCTGTCATCCGCGTAAAATGATGAATTTATACTGTTTTTGAAAACTGGAACGTGCCATGACATGGAACATCACATCATCTTACATAACAGGATGCTGCAAAGAAAACACACTTTTTATAGAAAATAATGGAGGAGAGCTATTCAGTAGCTTCAGCTGTTATACATATTCTGTACATACTTACTTATTATTGTGATTGAAAATGCCTTATCAACATGTCAGAGAGAACTTAGAATAAAACAATGAAAAAACAAAAACACTATGTTTCTCTTACTTTTTTGTATTTCAAAGCAGTGACAAAATGAAAAAAACATTAGAAATACTATACATATAATTGTGTGTGTGTGTGATTGTGTTTCGTCTGTGTATGTTACAGATGACCCCGGGGCCGGGGGCCTATGAACCTTGCTGGAAGTTGGGTGACAGCCTGAACGCAGAGGCCATAGACCCATTGTTTAGCCTCTTCTACCGCAACATTACCTAGTGTGGTCTTTATTTCCCACAATGCCTTGATCCCTCAACCATCTCTTCATCCTGTCAGCTTACTGTCAGATCACACCTGACCCCACCTTACTGATGAAATAAAAAGGAAACCATGGATGCACAAGAGAAAGAAAAATCCCAGACTCTCATTATGTGAACCAGTGTGTACCTACATGTCAGTGAAGCAGTTTGTGGTCTGCAAACAACGTAATAGGCTGCATTTGTTGTGCTCAAATCGCTTTAGTGACGCCGGCCAGGGAAGCAGAATGATCTTATCTGCAACAAAGGGTACTTCATTCCACTTAACTACATGTTCCCGGTATTACTCTCTCTCTTCCCCTCTCCCCTCTCCTGCTCTCGCTCCTCTTCCCCTCTCTGTCGGCAGTCAGCGTGCTTTGCCTTCCTACTATCTCTGCCCTGCGATGCACTCAGGAGGAGGAATGCTGCTCAGCCATGCGTCACATGCACATAGCTTAGTGTGGCATGCTGCACCCTCAGATAACACATTCAGCATTAGGGGCCAAGGCAGTGGCACACAATAAAACAGCTATTCTTATCGCTACCTACTCTGCACACTCTTTCTGTCGACGAACCAAACAAACACGGCCAATGATGTCGGCACACAGAGAAGAGCAGTGATACAAATCGGCTCTGCGTGGAACACGACGGTGGTGTACGTTTAAGTGTAACGGGGTAGGTGCAAGCATAACAACAGACACGTTGCAGATGTGTTATTAGTGTGATCCTGGACTGTGTGTTTTTTTGAATCATTCATTTGTTCAGAGGAGGGTTTTGCTGAGCGTGCACACACTTTGTCAGCACTGCTTCGTATTCATGGAGCCGGACAGTCACGCTTAAGAGCTACAGAATTTTGTGCCACTGCCAGTTAGACAGTTGTTGAGGGAGTGGAGAGATATGTTCATCCATCCTGCCCGCCCAGATTCTGTTATCAGATCCAAGGATGAAAATACGCACAACAACCGTTAAAGCCCACTTTCTGCTTTCTGAGTGTTATTTTAGTGCTGTATTGATTTTAGAGCATGAATAATCTCCAACAGCAACAAATAACACAGCAAAGAGTTATCATAATGCCGTTAACAAACAACAATATAGCTGCTTCATTGACAGAAATTCAGTCACTTGATTTTGATGGACGATCTGAACTTATCCACAATGATCTGAGCCAACTACAGTGTCTCTCCCTGTATCATCACCAGTGGAGCAGCTTTCTGTATGCTGACTCAGTCTGTTGTCTGTTTTCCAGGATGTGTATTAAAGCTGCACTAATCAACATTTGGATATTAAAAACGGATAAAATAGCTCTGTGCAATGTGAAAGGTGTGATGAACCACAGATAATTACCAGCTGAACTGCAGTTTCCCTCAGCTCTGCGGAGTAGTTTAGTCTTTCTCCGCTCTTTGTCTTGATTTTAACTGCCTGCAACTTCAATGTTTTTGTTCTCGATGCTCTCATCAGTCTCGTTTTGGGCCACAACAGACAGCTGTTTTTTTTAACGACAAAGGTCTAATTAAAGCTGCTGTACACTCCCTGCTCAGCAGCAAACAGCTCAAACTTAGTTAACTAGCATTTGAACATAGTGTTTAGCTGCCAAAAAGCCAGACGTTTTTTCTCAGAGGCTGGTGGAGACCAAAAAGGAGCTGAAAGCCACCCAACTCCAAATGAATGCTAATGTTATCCACTAGAAGCATAAATAGGCAACTGTTTGCTGACGTGCTTATCATAGTATCTACATGCAGTTACGTGGTGGTTCCAGCTCGCTCTGGTGCCCACCAGCATTTTATGGGCTGCAACAGTGGACATATCATACAGCTCATACGGTGAAGAAAAGAAAGACGCGGACCAATGTTTGAAGTTACTGGAATACCTGACATGGTACGTTGAAACCGTGGATTTAGATGCCGGTTTCACCACTGGAAAACTTCATCACTTTGGTCAGACTGCAGACATCAGAGAGATCATAAAAATACATTTGGAGATGCCTCCTACAAAAAGTTAACACACACTCTTTTAACCCTAAGAGCTGAGTTGGGAAAGCCACGTGAGTAGCTTCCAGCCTGATGAGGTCACAGGTGGACTTGCTGTCTTCTAGCTTTGCAGACGAGTTGTTCATATCAACAAAACATCTGAAGCCACCTCCAATAGTGGGTCGACACTCGGCTGACAAAGCAGCACCTCCATAGCTGCTGGGGATTGTTCTTGCGTCTTGCTCAAGAGCGCTTCAGCATGATGAACATTGCCATAAAACACAGGCAAGTAGAGGTTTATTTCAATAATGATTTGTTAGTGATAGGGGTGTTTTGGAAATTGCGAGATACTACACATAATGAGTTATTGCGTTAACTCCTTTACACGTATTGACATCGACATCGAAGTGTTTTGTTGGGCGATCCATACGGAGCGTTATCAGGGCACGTCTACTTGGCTGACTTTAATCCCCTACCACTCTGTTTTCCTTCAGTTGCAGACACTTAAGAGCTTGAAGAGGTTCAAGTGCCAGGCTCTTATTCCTCCTGTCATTATTCTGGAGACAAAAGAGCACACACTTCCACCCAGAGAGGAAGACAATCTTATTAACACGGGGCTTTGCATGCAGCCTCTGGAGGGCTGGGCATGTGTATCCACTGTTTGTGAGGAAGTTGCAACAAGAGAGAGATGTGAATATGTGTGTGTGTTTGTGTGTGTGTGTGGTCAAGGCACCAAGCCCCCAGTAATCTCTGTCTCTCTCAACCCTCAGCGCCCTTCCTCCCCTCTCATCTCAGTGATCTCTGCAGTCCAGCACTGATCTCTGACATATGCCTCATACTGACGACTTAACACCCTCCATCTCCCACAGCCTGCCTCGACCACAGGCACGGCCAGGCACCCGCTCTTTCACTGTCAATCAAGCTCGCCCTCGTAGACACACATTGCTTCAAAGAACGTGCACGCACAATGCAGTGAATGCAACGCACACGCATGCACTTGTGAGCCGTTGCTTTTTAAAAATGCACTTGCAAACTGATGCGCAAACCTGCAAACACATGTACGCATACACTTCTCATTCCCAGCTTCCATGGGCACCTGAAGATAGTAGACATGAAAACATCCTTATTCCAATCAGGATTATGCTCAGTTGAAAGGCGAGAGTGGACTAGAGAGTGGAAAATGATCAGAATAGCAGCACAAAGCCTAGCACACACATTAGCTTTACATCTGTGGTAGTATTTCCTGTGTGATGAGAAGAAGATTTAAGTGCGATTTAGGATGCGAGTTGTGTTTGGCACAGTGGAATTACATCATTTAAAGGTCACGGGAACATCTGGTGTCAGGGCAGGTCGGCTGGCAGTCCAAACATTAACTTCAGTTTTTTAATGAGATCCGGTCAACATTCAGGAAGCGGTGTAGCACATCAGTGGGGCCTGGAGTAAATCTGTGTTTCTGGCGGCTTACAACAGGAGGTGACCCCGCTACTCAGTGGTGCAGCTGGGCCAGAGTCAAGGACGTCAAATTAGCAGCTAACTCAGGGCAGCGTGCTGAGAAAATGTGACCGCTGCTCCAGAACGATGACGAAGGCAGGCCACTGGAATTTCCGAAGAATGTGAGGTTACACAAAAATACCCATAATCCAGTGGTGGTGTGGGACAAATGTTGTTATCAGATGCTGAGTCCCAGTTAAAGGTCGCCAAACAAACAAACCCTCAAGCAAACAGAGGAGCCATTGTTCGTCCATTGACATTGTGCTAAACTAAAATGGCCTCCTGGTGTCACAGACCGGGCCAGGCCACTGTCTCCCTTTCTCCCTTTCTCCTTCGCTGTATAACATGAGCACCTTGAGGAACCCCAGCCAGCAGCGAGAGGGTCAAACAAAGAGGTGCCAGGTTCGGAGGTGCTGTTCCCTTGTGTCCCCTTTGAGTCCAGGTCACGTTCACTCTCATCACCACATCCCACACTAAGGGTGATGACTAACCGACTGAGGAATTTAGTGGGCAGTGTGACACGCCGGGAGGGTGACCAGGTATCCTTTTACCCCCCTCGAGCCGCTGACAGACACATTGGAGCAACATTACGCTTCTATTAAATGACATTTAAAAGTTTAATCAGCTCCAATGGGCGACTGTTAGAGAACAAGGGGGTCATTGTTTAAGTGGGTAATGGCGCTGGCACCGTTGCCGAGTGTGTGGAAGTGGACCAAGAGTGCCGGAGGCCGATCAGGTGAGCTGGAGTGATTGATGGACGAGAGCACGCCACGGGCGCAGCTGCCGTGCACCACGCTGTTAGGCCCACCGCTCGACAATGTCGGATCAAGTGTTGGTGCAGTGGCGGTTTTATGGAGGGTTATGTGCCAGGCTATTTCTTGGACGGGACAAGAGACTTACACAAATTTTTATTTTAATATTTAGACTTTTGTGAAGATTCAAGAGTCAAGGAGTTTAAAGTGTGTTTATTAGTGAGCTTTATCAGTGATTGTAGACAGATTTTTTTGTTATCTTTGAATAGAAGCAGTCAAGACGTTACCCAGTTTCCAGTCTTTCTTTTAACCATTCCCACTTGTACAAAGAACATGCATGGATTTCATTATGATGCACTCTATTATTGTCTGTATCAATTAAGGCAGATGAAATGTCGTAGCCATTAACATCAGCTATAAACAGCAACTATAAAGTCTCTGAAACAACTGCAAAAAAAATTTATTCAGGATTTTTACTGTAAAATCTTTGTGAAGTGCTCAAGTCGTGTGAGAATATCAAGCTATAAAAACAGAGAAGATGCCAAAGTATTTGTGAGAATATAATGTATTTGCATTTCTTACAGCATTTTCAATACATTTTCTTATCAACAAGTACATTTAATTCTGCGCTGCTAGACCACATTAATCCTTCGGGGATGGGCTATGTATACATCTACTGTACCAGTCATTTTATTTATAAATAAGATTATGGAACCACATCTGATCCTCATAACCTCCATCACACCCCTCACCCATCCATGACTCCCGGGCCTTGTTTGGACTTCACAATGGTGGTTTATGGTTTCCTTCTTGGCGCCCTGCACCGTCACCACCCAGCCTGTGCCCTCCATATGCCCCTGCAGGGTTGGCATCAACTCGCACACACACACACACATCACCGTGACCTGAATACCAGACGCATAGACACACACAACCTGGTCACCACCTTTGATTGTCAGTTATTTGTGAATGATTACTTTTCCAGAGTGGCTCTGAACTGTTTGATGATAATTGCACTCATTACCTAATGCTTTATGGAGGGTTTTTGTGTGTGTGTGTGTGTATAAAGGCAGCCATAAATGTACAGTAAGTGTGCCTGAACACTTGATACCCTCATATCACCCACACAGACTGTCTTGTGATGCTCTGGTGTAGAAGTGAGAACGTAACCAGAGCGACACGCCTGGGTGCTCTGACCCCATGATGACGCAGAAGCACATACAATAAGATCTTGTGGATGGTCCTCATTGATTCCAGGTATATATTTATATGTACACACATAGTAATATACTGTGTATATATACAAGTGTGTGTGTGGTGACACTCGGTCCAGCTTCATCTGCCCGTTGTCATTCTGAAAGGCTTTGCAGCAGGCCACTTCCTCCATTAATCTGTCTCCTTTTACCAGAGCTGTCAAGACCCTGGCATGTGTGTGCACGCGCGAGTGTGTATCTAACCCTGTGCACTGTACCGCACAATGTGTCCATGTGCCTCTCATTGTCGGTGTGTGCGCGTCTGTGTTTGTGCTTGTGTGAGCACACCATGTAATATTTCACTCCTTACCCACAGGGATTAGACCATTCATCTCCCGAAGCCCCTGCGTAGGTGTCACACATAGTGCTAATGAGGAGAGAATGGAACAAGACAGAGCCAGTGAGCAGGGAGGGAAAAAGTAAAAATAGATTTTTTTTCGGACGGCAGAAAAGAGGCGACAGTGATTGATAATTCCTGCGCGAATAATCGAAGTATTGATGAATGAGGGATTTTCATGCCAGGAGCGATGGAACTGTGGGCGATGGTGGGGCTTTAAAAAAAGACAGTGAGAGCAGGGATTAGTGCTTGTAGCCCTGCAGGGAGGGAAGGGGTTAAGAAATGAGGGGTTTTGCTGAGAGAAAGGGCAGGGACACTTCCCATAACACAAATCAATTTACACCAGCCTGAGACATTGATTATAGCTGGCTCATACCTCACATGGTAACAGCAGACATCAAACAGACACTGTCAAGCCTGTAAAACCACACAACGAGGGCATTATCTGCTTCTCGCTCTGTGTGTGTGTGTTGTTCAGTAGACCAGATATCTCTCCGCTTCCCCAGTTACTCAAACAAGGGGATGGCTGCTAGGCAACCAAGCCACATCACATCACATCAGGCAAGCTGGGAGAGAGCGAGAGACATAGAGATGTAGAGGAGGAGAGAGAGAGATGGGAGGAGGAGGAGGGAGTTTGGAGGCAGAAAACTGTGCTGGCAGTATTACATAAGCCGGCAGCCCAGTCCCACTGCTCACATTAATGTGGTTAGGCATTTGGAAGTGATGTCCATTAGTCACAAGTGACAAGGCAGGTGAAGACGCGGCATCTAGCAGTGATTTTTAAAATCCATTGTTGTTTATAATGGAGAGCACAACAGATGAGTCAAAAAAACCCAAAAACAACACACATGATGAGTGGATGGGTCGCCTACTGTACCATACAAACAGAACAAACAGACCAGGGACTGATAATACCCCAGAGGGGGTGCTTAAAACAAACACAGATGAATGAAGATACATGATGTAAAGACATTCTGTATGAAAACACACACGCAGGCAAACAGGCACAAACACGCACACATAATAATGACGTATGGAATGATTCGTGGACGCCCCTGCTGGAAAATATCTGAGCTCTCATTTGAAGAAGAGAGGGTGGGGGTGTTTGTGTGCTTGTACATAAAAGCTGCGTCAATCAACATGATCATCAAAAATACATCAAAGGCTAAAATACAGATGAAGTGGAGCTGCTGTCATGACTGACAGCCTATACATAATCAATGTATCTGCATTTCCACATACGACACAACAACGCACATTCTATCTCAAGATGTAACCAGCACATCTTTACGATTTATGAACCATTATAGTAATAATCAGTGATTTTGATTCTTATATAAGTATTACTCACCATCTGTCACTCATTACTTTCAGACTTATAACTCCACAGGAGATGAACATAGTTAATGACTTTTTTTATCTGCACTCCTTTATATGCAACAGTCTGAACCCCTTTCTTACTTTTTCTGCATGGAGCTGCAGCTTTGAAATCCAATACTTAAATATTCTAAGAAAAACATTCTCTTGAATGCTCTTATATACTTATATAATATATACAATTAGACAAATAACTGATTGGGTGACAGTGAAAGCCACTGAGGGTAATAATATTGTCACTTAAGGTGAAAAAGTAATGAACTACATGTATTGTTATTGAAAATATACTTTTACTTAAAGAAATATCTTGAATTTTGGGAGGTACACTTATCTGCCTTCTTGCTGAAAGGTAGACGACAAGACTGATACCACATTCATGTTCATTCAGTATGAAGCTACACCCAGGAATTGGCTTGCTTACTTTGGCATAAAGACTGTTGGAAACAGCTAACCAGATTGTACCATATCTTTAAAAATGAGACCTTCCCAACTTCTCTGTTGACTGTAACATCCTGTAGATTGATTTCTATATAAAGACACTCAGGACAGTTTTGTGCCTCCTGAGTGTCTATCCTCTCTTCAGCTCTGCTACAGCACGAACAGTGTGCAACATTAATTAATTATCTGTATGATATTACTTCATGTTCATACAGTATTTAGATGACATCATTTTAAATGTTGATGGAGCAGCTACAATGTTAGCCTAGCCCCGATCCTCATCCTTTTGATCCTTTTATTGCAATTAAATCACATAAAAATCGTACTACTGCTGTAGTCAGTGGAGTCCACTAAGCATCTTATTTATAATAATTTGTCTAGTTCCCTCACCTTACACATTTTCATCCAGCTAATGTAGCTCTGCTTACGTTGCTGAGCCTCTTGGTGAGATAGACAAACAGCGAAACAACTAAACTGAAAAGCAAACTGCCTGTCAATCACATTCAGTTTTGTGTGTCTTGTTGCTTTGGCTGGTGCTGGCTCGACGTGCAAACACACACTCGAGCAACAGCGTGCCGACTGCAGCTGACTTAAGGGCCACAGGACTGTTAACAAGCATTTTCTGGATGTGACATACACCTTTAATAAGACAATGGTATCAGTCATCACGCCCGTGGCAAAAAAGCAAACAGGCATATTTCCCAAATGTCAACCTTTTCATTTAAAGAGCATTTTTCACTGTATCCACATCAGTGTCTAATCATCCAGCGAGAGGCCAAATCCATAACCCTAACCCAAACATCCACCCCTGCCCAGGCCCCTCAGAGCTCCCTGGGGATGATGCTGAAGGGCCGGATGGGGCAGGAAGCCTCCAGCTCCAGGGCCGTCGAGAAGCAGTCGGGGGCCTGGCTGGAGCCCCGAGACTGAAGGGCCTCGCCCAGACCGCTCCACGCCTCATGGGAGGTGCTGTGGACCTGAACAGCATCACGCAGGACTTTCTCCCCGAGGTGGACACGCCCAGTTTTCACCAGCAGATGGCCCTGTATGGACAGATGGACAGGCCAACAGAGAAGGGAAAAAAAAAAGAATGAAGCTTTAAATTAATATGTATTTATACTGTTAGGCTCATCAGGCCATGTTCACTTTCAGTCATAGTGTTCATAGGAAAAAAATGACAAGCAGCAGAATTGGCCCAAGGTGAGAATCAAACCCCGGGCCACTGCAGCAAGACTCATGGCCTCATACGTGGGCGCGCGCTCTACCGACTTAGCCACCTGCACGCCCTTCTGAATATTTTCTTTTATCCTAAATATCTACCATTAAAATATTTGTCATGGCATGATAAGATCAAACAAACAGATAGTGGCTTTTTAAAAAAATCCAAATCTTGGAATATAATGCCTGCTGTCCTGTGGATTCGTTTAGTCTGACAAAAAAAAACAGCAACAACAGCCAACTGTACTACACTTTTTTTTTTCATTTCAATTTTTCATTGCAGCCATTTGCTAAAATCGAAAAAGTTCATTTTATTTCTCATTAATGTACACTCAGCACCCCATCTTGACAGAAAAAAAAACAGAAATGTAGAAATTTTTGCAAATTTATTAAAAAAGAAAAACTGAAATATCACATGGTCATAAGTATTCAGACCCTTTGCTCAGTATTGAGTAGAAGCACCCTTTTGAGCTAGTACAGCCATGAGTCTTCTTGGGAATGATGCAACAAGTTTTTCACACCTGGATTTGGGGATCCTCTGCCATTCTTCCTTGCAGATCCTCTCCAGTTCCGTCAGGTTGGATGGTGAACGTTGGTGGAACAGCCATTTTCAGGTCTCTCCAGAGATGCTCAATTGGGTTTAGGTCAGGGCTCTGGCTGGGCCAGTCAAGAATGGTCACAGAGTTGTTCCGAAGCCACTCCTTTGTTATTTTAGCTGTGTGCTTAGGGTCATTGTCTTATTGGAAGGTTAACCTTTGGCCCAGTCTGAGGTCCTGAGCACTCTTGGAAGAGGTTTTCTTCCAGGATATCTCTGTACTTGGCTGCATTCATCTTTCCTTCAATTGCAACCAGTCGTCCTGTCCCTGCAGCTGAAAAACACCCCATAGCATGATGCTGCCACCACCATGTTTCACTGTTGGGATTGTATTAGGCAGGTGATGAGCAGTGCCTGGTTTTCTCCACACATACCACTTAGAATTAACGCCAAAAAGTTCAATCTTGGTCTCATCAGACCAAAGACTCTTATTTCTCATAGTCTGGGAGTCCTTCATGTGTTTTTTGGCAAACTCTATGCAGGCTTTCATATGTCTTGCACTGAGGAGAGGTTTCCGTCAGGCCACTCTGCCATAAAGCCCCAACTGGTGGAGGGCTGCAGTGATAGTTGACTTTGTGGAACTTTCTCCCATCTCCCTACTGCATCTCTGGAGCTCAGCCACAGTGATCTTTGGGTTCTTCTTTACCCCTCTCACCAAGGCTCTCTCCTCCCACGATTGCTCAGTTTGGCTGGACGGCCAGGTCTAGGAAGAGTTCTGGTCGTCCCAAACTTCTTCCATTTAAGGATTATGGAGGCCACTGTGCTCTTAGGAACCTTGAGTGCTGCAGAAATTCTTTTGTAACCTTGGCCAGATCTGTGCCTTGCCACACAATTCTCTCTCTAAGCTCCTTGGGCAGTTCCTTCGACCTCATGATTCTCATTTGCTCTGACATGCACTGTGAGCTGTAAGGTCTTATATAGACAGGTGTGTGCCTTTCCTAATCAAGTCCAATCAGTTTAATTAAACACAGCTGGACTCCAATGAAGGAGTAGAACCATCTCAAGGAGGATCAGAAGAAATGGACAGCATGTGAGTTAAATATGAGTGTCACAGCAAAGGGTCTGAATACTTATGACCATGTGATATTTCCAGTTTTTCTTTTTTAATAAATTTGCAAAAATTTCTACATTTCTGTTTTTTTTCTGTCAAGATGGGGTGCTGAGTGTACATTCAATGAGAAATAAAATGAACTTTTTCAATTTTAGCAAATGGCTGCAATGAAACAAAGAGTGAAAAATTTAAAGGGGTCTGAATACTTTCCGTACCCACTGTATAATGAAAGTGGATGCTGTGTTTAAACTGATTGGGAAATTTATGTGCGATTACGGTATGTACAATTAAGTCACTGCTGATGATTTGCCAAAGAAAACCCTTTCTTTTGAGATTGGTAAAATGTTTTTTTCCTGCCTTAAGGCAAACAGACAGGTTTGTGGTTTCAGTGGCCTCAGTTCGTGTAAAAACAGAACGAAAATCAACTTATCATGGATTAAATCCTTCTCAGACAGCTAATCCATTATACTGCACTTTCTGCATTTTTGGTCAAAGCTATGTGGTTGTTGTGATGCTATCTTGTTGGCAGAATCTAGGATAAGAAAACCAACTGCAGAAAACCAATGCATTTACAAGCAGCAGTATCAGAAAATGACACCCAGGAGATGAAAAAGCAAACGTGGATGTACTTGAACAGACATGCAGCTTTCTGCAGTTTGGATTGTGACTTTACTGCTAGCCTTCATTTTCACTTGCACATAAATTTTGCAAATCTGAAAGATTTGTTTTCAATCTGTATAATCGTCTGACGCTTCAGGCTTGTCTCCCTGTCTGATCTATTTTTATCTATTTTGGCACATTCCAGGATCTCAGTAAGTAACGTGGTGAGTACGGTGCTACTGAAAGACCCCAAACTACAAGAATAAAAGTTAGAAAACTTTTCATTAAATTTAGCAGAGGAACGTGACCATGATCACACATCAATGGGGAGGTAAAAAGTAACTAGCTATATTACTTTTTACATTTTCATCACTCAGCTAAACACCATCAAAGATACCTTCCAACAGCTCTAAAGCCTCCACACCCACTCACGCTTATTCTGGATTTAACTGGTGTAGAAAATGAGATATTATAGTTTAACAAGGAGCCAGCATGTGTTTTCGAGGCGTTTACTGACCATCAACCGCTGGTTTAACATGAGCCACAGCAGCGGCACATCTTCAAAGTGAAGTCATACAGCCTCCAACGAAACCTCATGATTCCTAAATGTAGGCGCATCAACATTAGCCAGTCAGTTAAGAACATGCAACATGTAAAGAAGAGCTTTGGAGTCACCAGAAGTTGCATTTATCATTACATAAATGCATTTATCAAATTTCAAATTGTAATCCCATACACTGCTAATTTCCCAAACCAGTAACTTAACTATAAATTTTGCATGTTACTAATTCATGCGGTACTGCCCAACACTGCATCACCCATCTCAACCAATTTTCAAAGCTCTAAATGGTATATTCGTAAAAATGAAATGAACTGAGACTCAAAGGCTTTACTGAAACATCTACTGGCAGTAATCCAAAAATGGTTGGTTCTAACGAGTTTACACATTTTATGCTACATCGCCCTCTCAAAGATGTTGGTGCGTTCGCTTACAAAACATGCTATGCTGAAGTCTTCATCTGCAGTCACGTGCTGGGCGACTACTGCCGGGGGCTCTGCCAGAAAGAGTGGTGTGTATGCATGCAATCCCCACACTCACTGGTTTTACACTGTATAAACATATACATTGTATTTGTGTGTGTGTGTGTGTAGCATAAAAAGCTGACAAGGGAAGGAACGAGCAGGACGTGACTGGCAGTTCGTGTAAAGTGAACGGATATATAAATTGAATAAATGGTTGTCAAAACTGGTGCGTAATAAAAATGAGGATAAGTTGTCAAAAATAAAATATATATGTGAGAAATGAGTGGGAAGTTATGGATGATGTGTGTTGTCACCGTGTTAAAGGTCATGCAGAACTTCGTGCGAGTGTGTGAGCGTGTGCTGTCTCTTTGGAGCTCGGCTCAGTCGGGGTGCTGTGTGTTTGAGAGTCCTGCAGAAAAGGGCGTCACGCAACTGACCAACAGCATGGAGTCAAATCTGTCTCACAAACAAACATGCTGGCACACACACACACACACACACACACACACACAGACAAACTACAGTGTCACATGCACACTCAAGGTGACAACAGGCAGCCACTCTTGCACAATATCATCCCCTCCCTTACTTTGCTATTTGTTACACACACACACACACTGAGCTGGCCTGAGGTCAGACAGACGAGTCTTGTTATGCAGTCTCTGCTCACAAGCTCCAGATTAATTGGGCTGAAATTCACATAGCTGTCTAGAGGCTCTGATGCAACTTTCAATAAAAGCACACACACACACACACACACACACACATTTTCTCCTCCCTCCATCCTCCTTTTCCTCTCTGCGGTGAGGAAAACACAGAGGAAGATCGAAACTCTTGGGTACGGAGAAAACCTGTCACAGGATGTACACACTGGGTTACAAGCTCTGTGTGCGAGTGTGTGTACGCGTGCACGAGTGTGTGCATGGGCGTATGCTCGAGGTGGATGATGTATTCCTTGCCGATGGTTTGGCCACCAGCTTCCACATCTTACTGTCTGTGCTCTTGTCTCCAGACTCACAGGGGTTACATTGTTCCAGCATTTCTAGCATAAACACAGCCCACTGCCGGGCTAACACACAGACACACACACACACACAGACACACACACACACACACACACACCCTTCCATCTGTGCACATGTCATGTCAGTTATGCTGGTAACCATGGAAAAGTTGATCCTTCTAGGTCAGCAGCTCAATCAAATAAACACTACTGTATATACTGTGGTCTGGTATAAATACGGGAGAGGCTGAACAAGACAAGCTGACAGGAAAGCATACACACCACAATACACACACTGGTCAATGACTGGCTGTTAAACAACACTTAAAGGTATAACAAGTAGAATTATGGAAAAAAAAAAAGAAAAAGTAAAGTAATCCAAAAAAAAGTAATCCATCTCAATCATGGCTTAAGATGCACTAGAAGGACAGAATATGAGTAAGAATGACGCAATAAGGATCAAAGTGTTTAAGGGCGTAGGAGAGTGAGCACATAGGAAAGGAAACAAGCGAACAAATGTGTGCTCTAAGAACATTCAGGCTGCTGCCGCGTGTTTCTGGCATTACGCAGATAAAACTGGTATCTATTGGTTTTGCTTTAATTACTCCTAGCCATCTGTCTCCACTTTTACCTCAGCTGATCCCATCGAGCTTGGCAGCGCAGGTTGGTTTCTTGTCTTGCCATTAAAGCACAACTGAACTGAGCTGAGACGAACTGAGCTGAGCCAAGCCGAGCGAGTGGGCAGTGGTGCTTTCATCCGTCTCTCCAGCTAAATTTAAGCAAACTTTTAAAATGCTGCACCCAACGAGTAGCATTTAATCAAGTGTTTTTCGACCAGCTGGATTGAAGAGAATGGAAAAAGTGCTTCCTGAATGTCACAAACAAACACACCCAACACAGATTTGATTATGGAATTGATTAGCATTGGGGAAATTAGTTTTTGGTCTTTGGTGTCAGCCGATATGATTCATACTCATCCTGTGCAAAGGCAAAAAGAGTCCTTTGTAATATTCTAATGTACCAACTACAGCTAAGCAGCCACCACAGAGATTTAATTCTTGGAAATAATATTTATCGCATAACTTCTTTATTAGCAAAAACTTTTTTTGGCCTCAAGCTGGCATTAAAACTTTTCATTAGATCTGAGTTTGACTATAAATACATAGGATACAAATCCATCCAGCTAACATGTAAGGCAAACACTGATTAAAAGTTATATTAGAGGTTTCAAACTTGTGATTAGATGTGGATCCAAACTGAACTAAGCAGTTATTGACCGGCCTGTTGGTCAGAAAGATGCATTCAATACTTACATGACACGAACACAAAATCAAATAGTGGCAAAATGGTCATATGGATCAGTTCCCAGTAAAAAAAAAAAAAAAAGAAAACAGTACAGAAATGAACGTCTTCTTGACAGCATGGAGACAGCTGAGCTCTAAATTTAGATTTGCAATCTGCTGTTGTCAGCCATGCTGCGTACAGAGCCAAACAGTTTAAACTGACAAGACCAATAAGAGGCACAACCGGAAGAATAAAGTTACAACTAGTTAGGTTTAGTGTTTTAGTGTGATGATGATGAAATGTGTGCATAACATGGTTCAGTTCCATAAGGTCCATAATAATACCATGTGGCAGCCAGAGGGCACGTTATGTAACCTAATGAGTGTGTGTTGAAGCCCTGTAGGCTAATATCTACCACACACCGTGTAACCCAGTGGCCCAATGCTCTGCCACTGAACCAGGAAGAGAGCCTTTACCTGAACCTTTAATCCCATCACACTCTCATATGTGTCAGCAATGTGTGCTATGCTCATCGGCCAGCATCTGATTGGCATAGCTCAGCATACCAACAGGAAACAGAGAGACAGAGCGAGCCCGGCTGTAATCTGTTCATTAGAGATCTTTAGAGGTGTTGGTGAGCATATTGAGCAGGAGAGAGTTATGGTGGCTGTTTCCCCTCTTGTTTCCAGTCTTCATGTTAAGCTAAGATAACCGTCTACTGGATGTGGCTTTATATCCAGCGCACAGATGTGAGAGCAATACTGATCTTCTCACCTAGCCTTCTGCAAATTCTCCCATATTATTTCTTAAAGTAGCTAGCTATATATATATATATATATATATATATATATATATATATATATACACACATACTATATATATATATATATATATATATAATCTGGGTTAGAACAGGTTATTGAGATTCAGGAAGTCGAAACCTCTTAACATTTTCTCTGTGCTGAGTGTTTTGTTTTTGTCAGCACAATCTGATATTGACCATGCTGACCGCCACGGTATGCACCTGGATGGCATGTTAGGCAAATAGCATGTGTATCTATTCCTGCGGTGAGTGTGAACATATGAGAAAAAAAGAAGTAGCATATAACGTGGACGTTGGAAAGTAAATTCTCATCTCTCCACAGATTAGAGCAGATGTATAAACACATAACATGTAAAAGTCAACATGGCACACACACTTGCACATATACACTCACATGAAGAGAGAGCAACAGGAATGGAGAAGGAGAGGGAGAAGGAAGAAGGAGTGAAAGAAATGGATGATACAGGAGCCACAGAGGAGAGGAACAGGAAGAAAGCAAGGAAGGAGGGGAGTGTGAGCGAGCGAGAAAGAGCTAAACTGGGAACAATGAATAGAGAGGGGGGGATGGAGAGAAGAAAAAAAAGAGAGAGGTGTCAAAGAAAAAGGAAAAAATAAGTGAGCCCAGATGAGCCATACATAGCAACGGAGGCACCAGCCAACTCCCAATCGTCTCTCTGTTTGCCTCCCCCTGATTTGTTTCTTCTCTCTCTCTCTCTCTCTCTCTCTCTCTGGTTATTAGAGGTCTTGCTCAATAGAATACATTTCCCTGGTTGCTAGGCAATCCCATAAAGCGGCGAGAACGTGCAAAGTGTTATAAATAATGTATTTGCATTATCTAATCAGCTGACAACCACCCCCATCCACACTGAGAGAGGAGGAGAGACCGATAGATCGACAGAAAGAGAGAGAGAGACAGAGAGAGAGAGAGAGAGAGAGAGAGAGAGAGAGAGAAAGAGAGATGGGGGGCATTTGATAATTGGAACGCGATTAATTCAATGAGCACAAGTCCTTGTCCTTGAGAGTATGCATGCATATGTGAAGCAGTGTATGAATATGCTTCTGTTCGAGAGGAGGAAAAGTAAAGTGTGTGTGTTAAGGGTTTATGAGTGTGTGTGTGTGTGTCTGACTCAGAGCAGGCTCGGCTACAGAACAGGAGGGATGAGATGTGGAGGATGTTGGGAGTGGGTCAGATTCATTTCATACCATCGCCGGAAGCGAGGCTGGGCCGTGTTTCAGTATCGGCAACCCATCAGGACGCACACACACGCGCCACATACGCACGTGTCAACCAAACAGGCTGACATGGCTGATACGGTGACAGATGAACAAAATAGATGCTTTGAGTTAGCCTGTGGACTGATAGCACACACACACACACACACACACAGAGCATACCATAGTCCTATACTGGTTTCCCTCACTACCACACCTTCATCCATCCAAAAATACTCTGAAACCAGCAGCTGACCAGAGCTGTGAGTCACTGTCTGATCACTGCATTTCACTCTCTCTCTCTCTCTCTCTCACACACACACACGATGTGGACATGGTTGACGCTAATATAGAGGTGGATTTGAGTAAAGTGGTGTTCGGCGGCGAGTAAGGAAAGATGGTGGTGGTGTGTTATTATGAAGCACACCACAGGGGCTGCCGAGCTTCTGTTATGGGTTTCCCTCTCCTCATCTACTGTGGCTACTGTGGGGAAAATTACCACTTCATTCCACTCTTACCGGCCCGGGTGCTGATCTAAAAAGTCAGTTCTTCATTTATTGCTTGTGCTGCTCTTATATGACTCGATGTCAGTCAAAACTCACCGCAGGAAATTTGTTTGTCGCAGGTGAAAAAAAAAACAAAATTGCCTCCAGTATTAAAAGAATAAAGCTACAGGCAGCAGGAGATTAGCTTAACTTAGCATAAAGACTGGACGTTAAAAGAGCCACCTACTGGTACTTCAAAGGTCACTAATTGACATGTTGCATATTGCTTGTGTAATGAGTGACTTCTCCATTGGTTGCCAGGCAGTGCTGCCGGTCTGAGTGAATTGCCTCCTGGGCCTAGTTTAAGGCAGACATGAGTGGTGTCCAATCATCATTGTCTCTCTCAGCTCTCAGCGAGGGAGCTAATAAGCATATTTCCCAAATGATATTAGCGTATCATTTAAGAGGAAATCAGATTTTCAAGTGGAATAGTCAACAGCTGTAGAGATTAAAAAGCATAAGAATAGCATAAAACAATACTATAAGCGCACAAGAAGGTACAAATAAAAGTTGCACTTACAGTACTGTATACTTCATGGACAGGCAGCCACCAAGACTGATCAATGTAGCTTCATGTAATGTCTTTACAGTGACTTAGAATAAAAAAAGAAGAGTTAAACTAAATATGCACACAAAAATCTTAAATGTTTGAGCTGTTATAAATTATGGAAAAGATAAAAAGCTTAGATAATTGCACTGACAGCCGTCAGTCAAAATGCCCAAACAATCAAAAGTTTGAGAGGTTTCAGACTGATAATACAGTCTCATAATGATGCAAAGACAAACAAAATTTCATTGAGAAGCTCCAGTAAGAGTACAGCCTCTTTTTATCTGTAGCCCTACTAACGTCAAAAAAGCTGAAAAAAGATCTTAAGGACATTCAAGGAAAGTACAGTATGTACTTTTGCAGAATAATAGCTCAAGTGTAAGAATATCTACCAAGAACACCATCAGAATTCCCCTTAAGGCAGAGCAGAATAAATGGGCCACCGGCACACAAAGTGTCCACAGCAGATACAGTATAAAAATAAATGCACAAAGCCGGAGCCACAGAGTAGCAGCAACTGTAGGTTGTATTCTGGCAGGCTGATGCAAGCCAGAAATATGGGCAGAGCTCCAAATAAATTGTCCCACACACTGTCCCACTTAGGCTCCATCATAATGCAAGGATGCAACTATTTACCACACCGCTCCATTATATATAATCCACAGCACACAGTACTCCATACAGCAGTGCTTTTGTATCTGGGCATATTAGTGCCTACTACAACATGTGCTTTAATCTAAGCACATACACGCAGTCTACTCAAAGTAAAAAAAAAAAAGAAAAAAAAAAAGAAAAAACACAAATAGTCCACACATGGGCCAAATCCACGGAGGAAGGCACAAACACAATCACATGCACATGCCGACACACACTCACACTTCCAGACTGAGAACACATCTGCCCTAAGAGACCCAGAGCAGGACACTGCCAGCTGGCTTTGTTTCAACTTTTCAACCCCAGGGAATGGTTCTCCCACAGGCCAAATATGGAAGGGATGCATACCTCTGGCTACACCAATGGGACTGCACAACCTCACACACACGCGCACGCACAGACCGCACACACCGATGCACACACCCACACTAAAGTGCACACTGGGAGCAAAAGCATTAGCCTTATGTGGTCACAAAGTGGCCAGGAGTTAAGTCAAAGAGATATCAAGCGGCACATCTATGGTCACTATGGAGACCACTATGGAGGCATTGTGTGTGCGGGCGTGTGTCGGGCGGCGCAAGTCTTAGATTTAAGGAATATCCCTCTCTGGTCTCTTTACCATGACAACAAAGAGAGTTCAAAGGTCAGAGCAGCTGTGGTTAATCCAGTGGATTATCTGGAAGGCAGACTGGCTGGGCGAGAGACTGAGCGAGGGAGTGGGTGGAAGTGGGCGAGAGAGAATCTTTATAGTGCGGAAGTGTGTGTGTGTGTGTGAGAGAGAGAGAGAGAGGGAGAGAGAGGATCCGCTCAGATGAAAGAAATGTGGAGGAGTGATCAGGAGAGAGAAAGAGAGAGAGTCTTTGAGCAGTATTTGTCATCCGTTGGTTGTGGACCAAAGTTTGTTTGTTTCTATTTTCTGAAATTCGAAGTTTGCCCACAACAAATTAACACATCTCAGAATATGACTGAGCTATAGTGTGATAATTAAGACTACAACGGCCACAATGCTGAGCAGTGCACATGGGAGAGTGAGGTTCAATGATTGTGAGCAGCTGACATCACTACTGCCAACTTGCGCGCTAATATTAGCAGCTAATAGAAAGCAGGCCTAATAGTTTAATAGAAAAAATACATTTATGTTTCCTCTTTGAAAAGGACTGTTACAAACACTGCAGCTGTGTATGTGATGCTAACACCACAAGCTCCAGAGAGAGTTATGATTATGAGCAGTTGCCAGCGCTACTGCCAGCAGCAAGCTAATATTAGCCACTAAAGACCACGCTGTTAGCCTCATAAATTCATGCAAAGAAAGCACAAATGTCACCGGTTAACATTATTGTAAAAACCAAAACAGGGATCTGTTCAGCTCTACCACCACACCTCGTTCAGCCTAATGAGGCATTGATTAGGTATTGATTAAACATGCCCGGATACATAAATGCTGTGATGAAGAAGCACACATATTGATAGTGTGAATCCCTTCAAAGCAAAGATGTTGTTATCTTTATGATATATTAATACAGTTCAGTTTGTATTATTCACTTTCAAATGTGTTTCGGTATTTTCACTAGTTGTCTTTGTAAATAAATGAATGTTCTGACAGAGAATATTTTTATTATAGTTGATTAAACTTGTGTGTATTGTGTGTCAGGTGGTGTAAATACATAGACTTTGCATCCTGCGCATGCTGTCAGAAAAGAGCTATACATGTCAAATTACAGCATCTTAACAGCTTAAAATTAGGTTTCTTAAAATGTTAAACGTGATTTTGTGCACTTATTTTTGATGTCTTACTTTGTCAAAACTGTGAGAAACCACTTTCCCACTGATATAAGTAAAGAGTAATGTGGTAACTTTCTTCTTGTATTAAAGCAATGTGTTCCTACCTTCCACAGTGAAATCTCACTGACTTCTTAGAACGTCAGATTTAGCTTGCGGCTATGTTGGCATGCATGACAAAGATCTGTGTGTGTGTGTAAAAGTGTGTGTGTGTGCCCCATTTGTGTGATGTGTTTGTGGGCAGAGAACGGGCAATTTAATTTAGGCCTAATATGATTTAGTGTATTTAAGAAGAACAATTAAATTTGCGTGCATTCCTATGTGTCAGTATGTGACATGACTGCGTGTTTGTCTGACTTAATTCTTTAGTTCTTGCATAAGAAACAGTGTAATATAATTTAGTGAACGCAAGTAAAGCTTTTAAAATGTGGGTATGAATGTCTGTGTGCTGTTTTATCCTAAGATACATGTACTCACACAGTCACATGTTCCCTGCATCTTACGTCAGTTGTAATTTAATAAAATCAAGTTGTGTGTGAATTGCATGTTGTGTGTGTATGTGTGTGTGTGCGCACTGGCCACTGAGCTGCATGTTACATGCATTCTGATTTAGTTTAGCAGCCTCTAAAGCTCTCACTGTCTCTCACCATGTGCACAAGTATGTGTTCTCCTGTGGGATGGATGGCCAGGGCTTCATCATACAGGCCTTTGGCTTCGTCCAGTTGGCCCCGGAGCTCGGCCAGGCGGCCCCGCTGCAGCAGCACTGAGTGTGAGTTGGGGAAGAGCGAGCTGGCCTCGGCTATGCAGAACTGGGCTTCCTTTAGCCGACCGTCCGCCATGAACAACTCCCCTGAAAGAGGAGATGGAGACAGAAGAAGGAAAAAGATGGTTGAGGTGAGAGGATGGGGGGTAGGTAGTTAGAGTGAAGGAAAAGGTAGTAAAGGAGGGGAGGAAAAGAAAGAGCAGATACAGCAGGGGAAAGGGAAAAGAGAGTGATCCAGCGAGGATGAAGCAAAGACAATAAGGATAATAAGGGGTGAAAGAAGACAGAGAGCAAGGAAGGAGAGGGAAAGAGTGAAAAAAAGGAAAAGAGCTTAAGAAAATGAGAGATGAGGGAAAGATTGAGAAAGGATAATCAGGGAGAGAGAGAAAGGAGAAACGTATTAATTCTATAAGTAACATGTTAGAGTTTAGATTTAACTGTTAGTTCAGCAGCATCATGTTAAAATGTAAACTGTGCAGCACTGAAATACAAACACAAAACACTACACTTGCATTGACCCACACACACATGCACACACACAGAAAGAGTGTGAAGGAGAGACCAATGCAGTGCCTGGGAAGTCATGAAAGTCTTGCCTAAATATGGCCATTGCATACTAAAGCAGCCTGCTTCCTCTCTTTGCTGCTGAGGACAAACCCCAGACACACACACATACACACATACACACACATGCACACACACAGAATCACGCCTACAAGCACATCATTGTCCAATAAGACTTGGACACAGAGCCGACCAGAGGAGCCGCCCCTGAGGCTGGAGCAGACCAATATCTGGACGGGATGCTGACGCAGGGACCTGTCAGTCATTCTCTGGAGCGGCCGCTGGGTCAACACCCAGAGAAACCCTGAAAAAGAAACTCTTCAGCTCTAAACACTGGCAGCGTGTGTGTGTGTGTGTGTGTGTGTGTTTTACAGAGAGATAGTGAGCTGTGTTGCGCAAATATATTGTGCACGCTGTCTGCTCCTGAGCCCTGTCTGAACCCATGTGTGTGTTTGGTAACGGATGTTTTGTTTGTTTACCTGTGTCTCATAGATGCACAGATGGGAAATACTTAGTGCATGCATGCTACCTCTGCGAGATGAAAAAGAGCCGTTTTCCAGCCTCGGGGTTCCTTTTCATAGCTTCACTTCGGGGAAAAAGCATTCAGCGAATAGTCTCTGGTTATGTAAGGCCCTTTACTGCTCCTCACCTGAGCTCTCATATAAAAGTATTACATCAGTGCACATGTATATACAGTCCATTTATACGTTTCCAGGTACGTGTATGATTGGTTATATACAGATAGAGTGTACCCATTTTAAAGAGCCCTCTGTGTGTGTTTTTTCCTATGTGGCTGATGAGGATGTGAGATTGAGCGAGGAAGTGACCGATGAGAACAGGAATGCTGGGAAGGAGAGGGGGGGATCGGGGGTACAACTGGCTTGGCCTTGAGTTAGGTGACACACCCGTGATCTCTCACGAACACACACACACACACACACACACACAGTTTAGTTGAAATCAGCAGCGAGCATTTTCTCAGCAGAGAAATAGCGGAGTTCAAAGGTCGGACATAGAAAATAACCTTCAAATTACATCAGGCCACAGGGGACGTGACCCCCCCCACTGCCCCTCTATCCATCCCACTACAACACACTGGTATGTTGGTTGCATCACTGCCTTTACTTGGCCACTATATGGATTCCCATTCCCGTTCTCATGCCTCATCCACTCCAGCTGAGTGGATGGATGGAGTGTTGTTTGTGCGGAGCTACTCTGCACTCCTCTCCCTTCATTTCAATGCTCTGCTCTCCAGTGAACTTCCACAGGCAGACTGCGGCTGAAGGGGTGGAAGTAATAGCAGTATGCATCACTGCCATTCTGCCCTTAATAGAGCAGTGGCCACATGGATGCAGGTAGAGCATGCATCAGGTATGCAGTCTTCAATGAGACCGAAATGGTTCCACCCACTAAATTGTTAAAAATGTCCTCGTTTACTCTTGTCCGTGAAGGCAGAGATGACAGAAAAAAGCTCCAGTAATGGTATTAAATTATGTAGTTTTACAAAATGACAATCAAATATATATAATAATATAATACAAATATATAATCTCCAGCAGAAATGGCTTTGTTGTGTATCTATATCACTTATGTTACAATACAGGTCTTTCCAGCCATTCGTTTATATGTGTGATCTGAAGTGAACTTCTGTCCTGAATGAACGGATCAAATCTCACTCCCCAGAGAGACTGAAATTTAACTGAGCTTGTAAGCAGGTCAGTAAGCTGTGTAAGACAGGCTTTATAGTATAGTAGCATATGCACGGGGCAGTCTATGTGGAGAAGTCTTTCACTGAAAATTTGCCATCAAACATATAAATTTTTCAAAATTTCAGGTTTTATCTGGATTTGTCTGATGGGGTAATTCCTAACATGGATGAGCAAGGTTTCCTTCTTTATTGAGGCCATAACTGTCAGGACATATTTGATCAGTACAGTATTCTTAACCATAGGTATGTGTGGGCCAAAAATTGATACCACATTTTCCCCCTCTAGGTAACGAGATAGTAAGTAACAGCTTTCCTGTTTGTCAAATAGGAGGAAAACAATCAAGACAAGTATGAAGAAACTAAAATGTCAAATCAGGGATGGACCCGCTTTTACTATCTAGGGATGGCAATGTCAGCATGTCGATTGGTTAGTCAGTCTAAAAGTTTTGTCAAGACTGAAATAACTTAACAGTTATTGAAGGGACTGCCATGAAACACATACTCCTGGTCTCCAGAGAATAAGGACTACATTCTTGATAATCCCTTGATCGCAGCTGGTGAAAATGTTCACTTATCAAGTGAAATGTATGTACATCTACTTGATGAAATTTGTTCATTCACATTCATGGCTCCAAGACGATGAACCCAAAAGATTTTTTTTTCCATTTAGTGCCACTTAATTTAAACATTAGGATGGTTAAGATGGCAAAATGATATTCCTGCTAAAAGTCAGCATGTGTGTCCTTTGTGAGCATGTTATCATGAGGAAATCAGCATTCAGCTCACTGTGCACACTCACTGTGCAGCCTAATACCACTGCTAGTGTAGACTATAGTCTTATTAGGTATTTATTGCTATAGTTTTTCAAGTATAACTGGAGAACTGGAAAGCTTTAATTGTCTGAAATCAATGTCTTGTCCATTTTGCACTTGCCAATGAGATTATTATTCACAAAGCTTTATAACACTGGGAAACACAAAACCATGGAATATGATTACTGTCGATCGTCAGTTTTCGAGCAAATATTTCCTCACAGCCATCTTTTATACAGCTTACAGTCCACAAATATATGAGTTTCTCTTGGTTCAAAACAGCAGATTAATTCATATGTAGCACACACTGTGCATGGTAATTGGCTGACCTGCACCCCAAACAAGTTTCTGTAAACAGAAGGAGTCTAAAATCCAATTTCCCAAGAGATGAAAACTTGTGTTATAGCTGTGTGTGCTGTAGTCGTACCTGCCTGCAGCCAAATGCGTTCCAGGGTGGTCCAGATGTAGGTGGGTCCCTGGCGACGGAAAGCGCTGATGTCCGACACCTCAGAGAGAGCTGCTTCCAGACGAGTCGCTGCAACTGACGAAGGGCTCTGCGAACCTGTGAAGGACAGTGAAAGGAAAAGAAACACAAAACAATGATTGTGTCATTTTAAGGCATTTTAAGACAGTAGATTATCATATATCATATATATCATATATAATCATAAGTAGCTGGCTGCTTGATTACACTTTAACATAATGAATACTTTAATAGTACATTTACTTAGGATACACTCATGGAAATGATATTTTTCCCAAAATATGTAGCAAAAAAACAAATGAATTTCAAAACCCTTCATAGATGACAAGGCTGATTATTAAACAGAGATTCTTTGCCATCAGACAACATCACACTGACAGAAGGAAGTCATGCTGAGAAACACAAACATCAACTCTCCATTCTCATTTTCAGAACATCAATAGATTTCCTGTGACTGAGTGGCAAGTGAGCAGACCCCTGCCTTCACCTGCTAGAAACACAGGTGTGGAGGTGAGGCAGATCATTGATATTTAAACAGCACATCTGCTCCCACAAATTGGGTTGCAGACAGGCAAACACTTTTAATCCACAATAGGTCAAATGCTGGGGGATTTGGACTGACCTACACATTCACCTTTCTCACTGGTATTTACCCAACACCAGCGAAAAAAATGAGGATGTGTTTAGCTTTAAATCAATCAATTTAGCATGTTGCAATGCAAATATGCACAGTAGCAGTCCCTTATTGGAAAGACTTTAAGCAGTGAGTGAGCAGACCGGTGGAGGCATCCTGGAAGTCAGGCAGGGTGAGGTGGATGGAGGGTTTCCTGGGTCCAGGGCTGACCTCTGTCCTCTCAGCCATCGGTATACTGCTGCTGTCATCTGTCTCACTGCGACACACATTCACACACCTTTGAAGACATGTACACTACAGTGCAAAACGCAATAATCACATACAAGCGCAGATGTAAACTACATATACCAACCATTGATTTATAAGGCTCTATGAGATATTCACATCAAACTATTCTCTGCCTAGTTATTACTACTACTTTTATATTCATACATCAATGGATTAATCTATGCATGTGTAATTTCTTGAGTTTAAAGGGGAACTATTACAATTACTTTCACATAGATTCTTGTTGGTATATTATCTTAATTCAGGCAAAACATTTTCCTTAGAATACATAGATTTTCAGTAAAAAATGCTTTTTCTGCATAAAACTAGCTTGTATGCATCTCCTTGAAATTTCTGTAACGCCTCCTCAAACCTGACAATAATGTACATGGACACGTACATACCATGCATTACTGCACTTTTCACTCCACAAATGGAGACCAACCACAACAGTTAGCCACCATCCATCCCCGACA